>CM028135.1:152935000-155335000 GCA_016271365.2 Neoceratodus forsteri
AGAAATAGTGCATGTAATGCGTCAGAAGGGCCCCATGCCCCCGCCACGTGATGTCTTGTCACATAATAACATGGTGCCCGCAAACGCAAATGGTAATGCGCATGGTGACGCAAAGCAAAACAGAAAGAGAAAACAGTACTGTAGACACAAATGGTAAAAATAACGCAAACACAAGCGCAAGTGAAAACGCAAAGGGTAATGCACATGGTGGCGTAGACGGGAACGATAAGTAAAACGGGTACGGAACCGCAAGCGGAAGCAGTAACAGTAACAGTAATGTAAGTGCACAGGCTGGTTTTCCCCAAAAACTGCATAGAGAAAGACAGTGAGTACAAAGAATGTATGTATAATAGTGGGTCTCTGAGCAGACAATGAGGAGTTGAAATACTAAAATGCTTATATCTCAGGAACCGTACGACGTAGAAAAAAAATTTAAAAGTCGTATGATTTATGACTTTCCTGGCTAGTTTTGTGCTTATGAGGGGGTTATGCATTTTTACGAAGAAAAGTCCGTATCTCTCACCGTTTCCGACATACGGGCCCTGAAAGGCGCGGCGAACGCCGTAATGTTATCCTGTGAGAAAAAAAGAGAGAAGTTCGGAGTGCCATAACTTTGCCACCCTGTGATATCGCTAGATACCTTGATTTTGGTTTGGGATGCCTCTCTGGGAAAGTGATCAGAACTAGCACTCCCCAGGGGCTGGCCCGGCTTCTGCCTAAACTGAATCCCACCCCCTACCATCTTAGGTCTCTCACATCAGGGATGCTCAAAGTCCCTCCTACCCGGACCCTCGTGGGGGATCAGGACTTTGCCATAAGTGCGCCCAGACTCTGGAATTCGCTGCCTGTGGATATCCGAGCTGCCCCCTCCTGTCTTGAGTTTTCGAAATTCCCTTCCCCAGCGTCAAATGATGTATTTCCCACATGTTTGTTTACTGTGACAAAAACTGTACTCTCTTTGCCATGTCTCCTTGACTGTTGTTCCTCATGTTGTATTCTCCTGGGTCGTTCCTGAAAATAGGCATAATACATGTCTAGTGTACTTACCCGGTGAACAAAAGCTAAATAAATATTTTTTCACCAAACCACCAAAAGGCACATCTATGGGATGTTGGCTTTCTTCCCTCCAAATTTCAGTGTAAAAGACCAAACCGTTATTTTGCAGCTGGGTGGCAAAGAATTCCTGTCATGCAGCGGACGCCACAATGTTAGTCTATGGGAAAAAGTGTCAACTTGGGAGTACCGTAACTTTGCACCATGCAATATTTTGTCACCAAACCACACATCTGTGAGATGTTGGCTGCCTTCCCTCCAAATTTCAGCCCAAAAGACCAAACCGTTCATTTGCAGCAGGGTGGCAAAGAACTGATGTCATTTTGGCCATAATCTGGAAAAGTAGTGTCGCAAGCATTTGCGACACTTTAGTGAGTGCGACACTACTTAGCGATATTATTTTTTCCAGAAATTGAAAAAACGTATTTCTAGGGTGTTTAACCTCAAAATAAAGACATACCTAGCATCCTCAGGGTTCAACTAGGTAAACACAAAAAGAATTGTGTTGCTAGAGGGTCCCAAATTTAAATGGCAAGCATTTTTCTGATCACTAACTGAAAACAAAATGGCGGATTTGTGACACTACTAGGGCCATTTGCGACACTAAAAAGTGCATTTGTGACACTCAAACTTTTTGTTAACTTTTCCCATTGACTTATAATGGGAAATTGTTTTTTGAATAACTTTTGAACCGTTGAATATTTTTTCATGAAATCTTCAAAAGGCACATCGGGGACCCCGGCTGCATGTTCCCTAAGTTTTGGACGGTCGCGCAAACCGTGCGACCTGCAAAGGAACACAAGAATTCAAAAAGTGTAACGCAAGTGCAGATCCGCTTAATAACTCAACGGCCGTATATCCGAACAGTATGAAAGTTGGCAGATCCCAAGATGTACAGTTCTTGATCGTGTATTCCAAATTCCAGGCAAATCTGTTGAACGGTTGCAAAGTTATTAAGGTGCAAAATTTTAGGTTTAACGTGTAAATGGCTCCTCAACCCTAACTATGGTAGCACTACCGTGCTACCAAAATATATATAATGGCGCGGTAGTGCCACTATGAATTAGGGTTGAGGGCCATTGCATATTAAATAAAACTGCACCTCAATAACTGCAACCGTTAATGGATATGAAACTGAACTACGATCAAGACCATAACCAGGATCTGCCAAAGTTATACCGATTACTATATGGCTGAGGAGTTATTAAGCATGAAATGCCGCAGCGTTCCCCTTTCCTGAATTTACTGTCATGCGCGACGAGTTACGCGGTTTAGCTGACCGGTCCGAAATCTTTAGGGAACATGCGGCCGGGGTCCTCTGTGGCTTTTGAAGATTTCGTGAAAAAATAGTAAAAGGTTCAAAAGTTATTCAAAAAACAAGTTCCCATTATAAGTCAATGGGAAAAGTTAATAAAAAGTTCGACGGTGTCGCAAATGCAGTTTTTACTTTTGCAAATGGCCCTTTTACTGTCGCAAATCCGCCATTTTGTTTTCAGTTAGCGATCCGAAAAATGCTTGGCATTTAAAATGGGACCCTCAAGCAACCTAATTCTTTTGTATTCACATGGTAGGACCCTGAGGATGCTCATCATGTCTTTATTTTGGGAATGTACACCAGAAATAATTTTTCAAATTTCTGGAAAAATACTTTACAAGTACTGTCGCGCTTGCGACACTGTTGAGTGAATTTGTGACGCTTTGCGAAACTGCGACAGTACTTTTTTAGGTGGTGGGAAGATGACAGCAATTCTTTGGCACCCTGCTGCAAAAGAACGGTTTGGTGTTTTGGCCTGAAATTTGGAAGGAACGCAGCCAACATCTCACAGATGTGCCTTTCAGTGTTTCGTTGAAAAGATATTACATGGTGGCAAAGGTACAGCACTCGAAAGTTGACGCTTTTTCCCATAGGATAACATTACGGCGTCCAACGCATTACAGGAATCCTTTGGCACCGTGCTGCAAAATAACGGTTTGGTCTTTTGGGCTGAAATTTGGAGGGAACACAGCCAACATACCACAGATGTGCCTTTTGGTTTGGTGAAAAGAATATTACAGGAGCCAAAGTTATGGTACTCCGAACTTCTCTTTTTTCCATAGGATAATATTACACGTATCCGCCGCTTTTCCCGATATCTCGGAAACGGTATGAGATTCGGACTTTTCGTTGGAAAAATGCTTAGCCCCCTAATGAGGGGCTAAGTACAAAACTAGCCAGGAAAGTCATAAATCATATGACTTTTAAATTTTTTTTCTACGTCTTACGGTTCCTGAGATATAAGCAATTTAGTATTCCAAGTCCTCATTTTCTGCTCCGAGAACCATTATTATGCATACATTCTTTGTACTCACTGTCTTTCTTTATGCTGGTTTTGGGGAAAACCAGCCTGTGCACTTACATTGCTGTTACCGTTACCGTTTTTGCTTGCGGTTCTATTCCCATTTCACTTACCATTCACGTCTGCGCCACCATGTGCGTTACCCTTTGCATTTTCATTTGCGCCTTTTTGCATTGTTTTTAACATTTCTGTCTACACTACTGTTTAACACTCGTCCACCATCTACCATTACTACTTGGTTTGCGGGCACAATGTTACTATGTGGCGACATCATGTAAAGCGGAACACAGGGGCCCTTCCTGCTGCTGCATACGTGGGCCCCGTGCTCCGCCGCACTGTACATTCACTATTTCGTTATCATTCTCAAAAGAAGGAAATTAGAGCAAAAAACTCTGTTTAATGCATTAGTTAGGGTTGTTCCACCGTCAATGCGAGGAAATTCGTGTTAGGTTACAAGCCTCCTTGGTTTCCTGCCTACACCTCAACCAGCATCGGGTGCGCATTAGGTTGTCGGTCCTAACTCTCCCACCCCATTCTCCCACCCTCTGCTTCTTTACATGTGATGGGGTGAGAGTTAGCGCTGACAACACTAATGCGCACCAATGCCAGTTGAGGGGTGTGGGCGAGGCTAAGGGGCTTGCAACCCTAACACCAATTCCGCTTTTGTCGGTGGAAACAACCCTAACTAATGCATTAAACTGAGTTTTTTGCCTCTAATATATTTATATATATATATACAGTATATATATTTATACAACTTATGTTTTGGGATAACTCCATTGTAAAAATTGATATCTAAGCCAGCCAGTGAAGATATCATTGATATCTTCATGTTCCTATATGTCATCTGTTATCTCCACGTTCCTAGACGTCATTTCGAAACTGACCTAGTTGATCCTGCCATTTGTGTCATCATTTCAACTAGGCACTTTCACTTTAATGGTGTTAGCCAGCGATGTCGGTGATGTGCTGACACTGGTTTAACTGATGCCCTCTGTACTCTAAAACTAAAAGCTGTGTACTTTTCATAACAGTACTCACTTTTTCTTTGAAATAGTCCCTGACAGTAGACTGACATCTAGCCCTTTTCACCTTGTTAGTATGTAAAGTAGCGGCATCAGTGATCTGTTGTCAGAAGCACTCTGTGCTAAAAAATGAAAGAAGATGTCCTGTTTTCATAACCCCACTTGATTTTTTTGAAAGGAACTGCGGACTGAGGAGAGATAACAGCGAGCAAGTCAGTTTGTATTCGTATGTAGCGCAGCCGAGCGGCATCAGTGATCTGTTGTCAGAAGCACTGTGTACTAAAAAATGAAAGAAGACGTCCGATTTTCATAACCCCCCTTGATTTTTGGGAAAGGAACCGCCAACTGAGGAGAGATAACAGCGAGCGAGTCAAGCGGCTTCCAGAGTGTAGACAGCGTCGAAGAGCGCTGCTGTAGCAACTCTCACCGCCATTGCATCTAGTACTCTGAAGCCGCTGACTTGCTTGCGGTTATCTCTCTACAGTCAGTGGCTCCTTTCAAACAAATCAATTGGGATTATGAAAAGATGACGTCTTCTTTCATTTTTTAGTACAGAGTGCTTCTGACAATGGATCATTGATGCCGCTTGGCTGCGCTACATACCAGTACGAAAAGTGAAAGTGCTGACAGGCATAAAACTTAAACAAGTACTTTAAAAACAACACAAATTGCAGGATCAACCAGATACCTTTTTAATCCAAATTTGTATTTTCTTTTGAAGACTATGAGCAATTTGGGGGGGATAAAATATAGTAAGTCACCAGAAAGGGGTCCAAAACCTCTCTGTAGGATTTCCAAACCTCTAGGTGATGAATCAGGTTAACGGCAAATGTAGGGGACTTGCAGTACCCAGGAGCCCAAAACATAAGTTATATAAACAGAACATGACATGGCCTGACTGAAGATATCATATTTATCTTCACTCGAGGCCAATGACATCAAGATATCTCACTCGTTCATGATATCATTGGCCTCTCGTGAAGATAAATATGATATCTTCAGTCAGGCCATGTCATATCATATATATATATATATATATATATATATATATATATATATATATATATATATAGAGGATACATGATGGCGACTGTGGAATATGGCAAATATTTGCATGAGTGCAGAGTGAATCGTGATAATATCACGAGTGCTGAAGGCACGAGTGATATTATTGCAGTTCACTCTGCACGAGTGCAAATGTTTGCCGTATTCCACAAGTCGCACATCATGTGTGCAATTTATACAATAGGGCTAGTAAATTTTAGGAACATTTTTTTTCTGTGTTCTCTCCCTGTTTATTTTGGTAATTGGGTAAGTTTTTTTTGGGGGACCTGGGAGCACTGGGCAGTTAACTGATTTGTTCAGAGTCACACAGTATTGAAATGGAAGTTGTGAGAATTAAACACTGGGCTGGGCTGCTGGACGTAGGACGTTGGTTCATTGCTTGTTACTCTAACCTCTACGCTATACTGACAGCACTGTTTGTGTGTGGTCTGAGTGTGTGTGTGTGTAAGTGTTTTTGAATAGGCTGGGAGTGTTAGACAGTATGAGGAACAGGTACATGTGATTTGCAATGATATGTGTTACCTGCAGCTAGGAGTGAGAAACAGACTGTTTATTCAGTAAGTTGCAGGCTTCATTGAGACAGAGAAACTGTTGCAGTCAGCACTCAGAAAGAGAAACTGCTTTATAAAGTTGGCTGGTTTGAAGATCAGAGCAGCACAACAGTGTGCTAGGATTGTCAGAGTAACAATGGGACACAGGTGATTGTCTTTTACAATGCTAATTGAGTTAGTTGCAGGATTCAGTGAGAAAGAGAAATGGTGAAGCTATTAAATGCAGGCTGCAGTGTAGATAGTCTGACTCTGGTGACATCACCATTGTGAGTATATTTGCCGGTGATGTAGACACTGTGGGTTTATCAGGAAATAAACCCATAGTGTCTGTGTCATCACAGAGATATTCCACTGCAGTGAGAATACATGTTTTTATTGTAAAGGTTACATGCTCACCCCTATTGTATGTGTATGTATGTGTGTGTGTGTGTGTGTATGTGTATGTATGTATATATATATATATATATATATATATATATATATATATTTATACAATGTATGTAGTCAGATAAATAACAGTATAAAACATATCTCAGGTGGCCAGTGAAGATAACATTATCTTCATGTTCCTATACATCATATGTTATCTCCACGTTCCTAGACGTCATTTCGAAACTTATCTGGTTGATCCTGCCACCTGAGCACTTTCACTTTACCTGTAATTGTAGCGTGGCCGAGCGTTATCCACACTGACGATTGGTACATTGCCAAATGTTTTCTAGGAGGTGCCCCGGGCTCAGTAACTGAGAAAGCGCTGTGCTTTATACTTATTTCTATGTATCTTGTTGAAAAAAGCTTCCGACTGCACAGAAATTCCAGCAGTGACCGAGCAGCGGCTTTGAACAGTAAAAGGAAGCGCTCAAACAAGGCTATATCAGGCTCCGAGGGTGTTGATCTAGATTTTCACCCTCGAGCTGATTCAGTGCGTAGTTAGTGCCGCTCATGACGGACAGCTAACCTGGAAACATCTGGCTCGTCTCCACTGACAAGAATCCTGTCTTCACAAACCAGTACAGGAGATCTATAGCCTTCCTCTGCAGTGGGGCACTAAATTATGTGGGACATTAAGGATTACCAGAAGCAATTCTTAGTGAATGGAATCAAGTGGACTCCTCCCACAGCTCTCAAGTCAAACAGGAAGTGGCTGACCTCGTCCGCTCTGCCATGTTCGACCAGTGGCACATGGCACGTGCTACGATGCAGTACACACTGCTGGTAGGACTCAACTTTCACCATGAGCTTACAGTCATGCCTGGCTCCGTGTGTCAGGGTTGGTCCCGGAAGTGCATCCGCTATTCAGTAAGCACCTTTCTGGGGTTGATGCTGTTGATGGTGATCTCAAGACATTATCACCCGATCTGCAGGAGACTGCACTGAAGTCTGTGGACTCCATGTACCATCTCATCAAGCCTTGGCGCCGTCCCTTTGCGGTAGAATCGGCAAAGGCAGCCAGGAAAGTGGGCCAAAACCGGGCCCTCCGCCGCCAACCCGCCCCCAGAAAAGCACGGGCAAGCTCAACACGCTGACACACACCACCCGACTCTTTCTTTCCCGGCCCTGGCCCCCAGAGGAACCGGGAGGAGGACTTCCTCCACCTCCCGTGTGGGAGATAACTTCAATTCTGGAACAACAGCTGGTGCAGAAGGACATTCAATAGAGTTTCTTCAAAACCACACCCTCCCCTAGGTGAAAATGCTCTAAGGAACATCTTCTTCTGGTCAGGAAGAGATTTCAGCGTTTTTGAAGGGCGATAGAACCAGTCCCATTCCTCTTCAGGGCAGGGTACTATTCCAATTCTTCTGGTCGAAGAAAATGAGACGCGATTCTCAACCTCAACTCCCTGAACTTGTTGACGAGTACAAAGAGTTCGGATGCTCTGCAGAACCTCCGCCCCCTTCTCCAGCTGGACAGTGGCTGTGCACTTTGGATATGGGATGCTACTGCATATCCCTAGCTACCCTTCCCACACAAATACATGCATTTGCGTTCAGGGGACCACTTCCAGTTCAAGGCCCCCCCATTTGGTCTTCCCTTGGCGGATGTTCACCAAATGCCTTTTGGTGGTAACAGCTACATACCAGGGGTGCAGGTTTTCGATACCTAGGCGATTGGCTCTAGCGGACACGTCAGGAGGAACTCACCTGCTTCCCTTTCCCTGCAGTAGGTCTTTGCCTGCCTGAGTATTACCATCAACCAGACCAAGTCCCATCAGTCCCGTCCCAGAACCAATTTATCAGGCAATCCTGGACATGACCTCTGGCATGGCTTCCTGCTCCGGACGGGTAGCACACTCCAAGGCAGGTCAGCCTGTTGTCCAGCCACAGGTGGGTCACCAGGTCAATCCCTACGCCTCTCGGGCTAATGGCGGCTCAGTTCGACAGTCCTGGCTCGGCTCACATGAAATCTCTCAATGGGCCACGATTCAATGGGATCAGCTGGTGGACCCCTCGATCAACATCTGGTCTCACTCCCATCCCCGGGACTTGCAGTGGTGGATGGTTCAGAACTTTCTCTGCGGGGGTTCCTTCAGTCTCCCTCCCCCTGCATGAGCCCTTGAGGCTACGGATGCCTCTGGCAAAGTTGGGAAGCCATCTCTGTCCCCCACGGACCCAGGGCTCCTGATCAAGCTCGAGAATCTCTTCATCAATGTGTTGAACACAAAGGCAGCACTGTGTGTTCAGGCTCTGCATCTGTCTATCTCTTCGGTCACCTAGCTAAGACGGACAGTATGTTTGTGATCCAGTACATCAACAAACAGGAGGAACCGTTCCTGCTCCTTTGAGGCGATGCGTGTCTGAGATTGGGCAGTGCAGCTGCCGCAGCCACGGCATCTCTGTCTGGAGATCAAGAACACTGGCAGACAGACTAAGCGGTCATCTGCTCTAGCTCACGAATGGGAACTGGATCATGGGGTCGTAGATGACATCTTCTCGCTAGAGACTCCACAGATAGACTAACATTTCTCCACAAGCACAAAACTGGGGACATAGATATATTTAATCCACCACACTGTCTAGCGGTTCACCCACTTTAAATCTGCGGAAGGTCTTCAAACTAGCTCCTCCCCACAGGTGGTAAAACTCTTAGCTCTGCCCATGACTCAGTTTCACTACCCTTGGGCTCAGGTTTCCCTCATAGCGCTCCTGGACTGGATCAAACTCTTGATTAACCAAATTAATCTAATGTTCACAGACTTTGGTCTGTTTCTTCCTTCGCGGTTGAAGTGAATAATAGCTCTGGTTTCGGCAGTGCCCATGCAGGCAGAAGATGTCTCTGCCCGATCCGCACTCCCATGCATCTACCGCTTGGGCTTGACCGATCCACAGGCCCTGCGATTTGTAAGTCGCCTCAACCAGCGTCACCGGGCTGCAGGCTCAACACAGAGCCAGAGGCGCATTCCACGGTGAAGTCAAGGCCCGGTGCGGTTTCATGGCGGGAACTCGGCTGACCCAGACAGATGATCGCCCTAGAGGAGGCCCGGCCCGCATCTTCATCCTCTGAGTTGCGGCATTCCGCTGTCATGGGCTCCTCCTATCGACTTCTTTCAGGCTTTGTCAATCCCACTCACAGAGTGAGGTCCATTGAGACCTCTCGATCCAGAAGAAGGACTCAAGGGTAAGTCCCGTCTGCGTTACGTAGGAGCGGAAGAAGCCCCCTTCCCTGGACAGTCGACACTTTCGACTTAGGTCGATATTGCGACTAAGCTGCTGGCTTCACGGTGTCCCATCCAGGTCAAACCCGAGACACCAATCAACCGCAGTGAGATCTTCCTAGACCAGTCGTGAGCTGTCGACTAGAGAAGCCAACAACCCTTCTTCACGATTCCCCAGTGAAACGAGACACATGCCTCCTAATAGATCCCAGTTAAGCTCGAGCGAGGGAATGGTTTCCCGCCCTCCCAGACCCTTGCAAACACCGACGGTCTGGTCTTGGACCTCTCCTCCATCAGTCCGGCACTGGCAATCGCACCGAGGATGGCAGCGCCGTAAATCCCCAACCGTCTTCCTTCGGAGGGAAAACGGCACAAGTGCGTTGGCTATGAGGACTTAATGGCGCGCTCCTTCTGACGGGAACAAGCCGACCCCATCGCCCGGCCATTAAAGGTGGCTGTCACCTGAAGGCCGAAAACAACCCCTCGCGGTTGTCGAGGCTAAGCGGCAGCCGGTTGTTTGGCCAAAACCAGCTCGCCACCCATTGAAAGTCGGACCCTGCCTCCACAACCTAAATCTGGGGCTCCGACTAAGAATTCTCGATCGAGTCAGGGACTGCCCCCACGGTTATAAGGTCACCCACCACTCCGGCCGTCCTCGGCAGGTGGAAAGGTGGCTCAGAGCCCTAGGCAGCTGTTCTCAGACTCCTCTGGGTCTGATGGCGACTCTTCCCCTGTTCTCCAGGCCCCTTGACCTGGAGTCCTCAGGGGACAGTTGATGAAGGCCAGCCCATCCTTGTTCATGGGTTTGCTTGACTCATCTCAGAGTCTACTGGGATGCAGCAGGCCACGTATCCAAGTGGGCTAAGTACCCTCACGGAGATACTGGACAGGGGGACTCACCAGGAGGCCTTTCCGGTGGCTGAAGCCATTGTTGGCCCAACCTTGGAGTTATGACAGACGGCTTCTTGTCCTGCTTCTTCGCCCAGGATGGCCAGAAAGTCTGGCGGTCCCCACGGATCACTGTCGGTTTCGGGAGCACCCTCTGCAGAGGGGCTGGTTACCGATGAATGTTTTCCGGTGTTCTGGGAACACCAGGGAAGTGGACAAGTCTCCGACAAAGAGTCCAAAAAGCTGGACTATACTGGGCATAAGAGTATGCGCTGTGTCCTCCTAGGCCTCCGATCCAGGCCAGTTGACAGTACTGAAAGCACACTTCTCCCATGCTCTTGTAGGCTCCCTGGATGAGGTGATCCCTCATCGGCCCTGACCTCAGACTACGGTCAAGCAGGTGCGGGATCAGGGAAGGGTGGTGGCGGAGCAGCAGCTCCAAGCGGCTCGATGTTGGAACTCCTGTGCCCGGTCAGTAAGCGGCTGCAGTAGCCATACACCACAGGCTTGGCTGCGGGTCTCCACCTTCATAAAGCGGATACAACCACAAGCTGGCAGGAATCCCCTTCCTGGGTACCCGACTTGTTCAGGCCCGGGGTGGAAGGCCATCTCCAGAGGATCGAGAAGTCCAGTGCCACCTTGGTTCTGTCACGCATCAGAGGCAAAAGGCCTCCAGCAGCGGCGTAAGCCCTTTCAGCCTTCTGCCCCTACGACACGTCGGCCCCAGCAACACCAGCATCAGGCCAGCAGGCTCGCACTTGGCACCCCAAAGCCAAACCTGCAGCTTCCTCCAACAGGAAGCTGAGAGGAAAAAAGCCCAGGAGGAGGTCCCTTGGCCAGTCCTTCCTCAGAACCTGCCAGTGATGGCTCAGGGGTGTCGCCCCAAGCGTCGCTCCCCTGGGTTCCCCGTGAGAGGCAGGCTCCGCCACTCTTTCCACCTGGTCCGCTATCACCACAGACGCTGGGTGTTGGAAGTGGTAGAAGGGTCTGCCTCTGGAGTTCGAGAGCAGGCCCTTCCTTCAAGCTTAAATGCGCCCACAATGAAGAGCTACAGAATCACAACTGCTCTGTCGGCTCATCGAGCAATGATGCCTCTCCCTCAGAAGAGGTAATCAGGAAAGGTAGTGGATCCTCCACCAGACCGAGGAGTTTGTGTCCAAGATGTCCCTGGTCCAAGTGGGCAGGGGGCTGGCCTTGTTCCAGTCCTGCAGCCTGAACAGGTTCCGGGTGCCAAGACCTTCCAAATGGTCACTCTGACTCTGTCATTCCATCCTTGGAGCAGAGGTGTGTGGTTCTGTTCTCTGGACCTCCAGGGCCAGCGTTCTGTCACGTCCCAATCCATCTGTCCCACCAGTGATTCCTCCACTTCAGAGCAGGGGTCCCTTTCACAGGTCAAACCCATGCCCTTCAGCCTTTCTCTAGCTCCAGGGTCTCGCAAATGCATGGCAGTGGTGACAGCATTCCTCTTGAGCGCTGAAAGGTCACGGGTGTACCCTTCCTGGGCGACTGGCTGTTGCGGCCTCCTCCAGACCAGAGGTGGAGGTGGTCAGGGATCTGGCCCTCCAGGTTTGCCCTTAGGTTAGCACTCCTCATCGCAGGCGAAGAAGTCAGACTCGATGCCAAAACAGGTGATCCAATTCATTGGGGCAGAGCTCAACTCTCTCACGGTAGGCACGGCTCCCGGTGGACAGGGCCAAGGTTCTTTTCTTCTTTGCCCAATCATTTTAGGTTGAGCAGGTGGCCTCCTGCCGGGATCCTCGCCTTCTGGGCCTCATGGCGGCCTGCACCAGTGTGGTCCGATTGGGCCCCATTGCCACATCGTCCCCTACAGTAGGGACTGGCCAGACAATGGTCACAGCACTCCGGTCCTTTGGACCAGCCAGTGGCAGTGACCCAGGAGATGTGGAACGCTCTCCAGTGATGGATCGTTCCAGCTCATCTGCAGGAGGGCATCCTGTTTTTCCGCCCCGAGCCGACGGTCTCTCTATTGACCGTCGCCTCTCTGATGGGTTGGGGTGCCCATCTGGGGAGCACAGGCGCCACGGCCTCTGGTCCCTCAGGAATCAATGCCACATCAGCATGCTGGAGCTTTGATCGGATCCCCAAACCCTCACCGCCTTCGCTCCGTTTGTACGGGGTCAAGTGGTCCAGGTCCAGACGGACAATACCATGACCATGTACTATCTAAACCGCCAGGGCGGGACGCACTCCATGCCTCTGTGCAGGGAAGCTCTCCGCACTTGGTCCCTTGTGCGCAGCCCGGAGGCGGATCTCCTAGCCATCCATCTGGCAGGAACCTCCAACATTCTGGCCGATGCCCTAAGCCGGATAGGAGCTGCGTCCCATGAGTGGTCTCTCCTGCTGGAGGTAGTACCAGATCAGTTCTCCCACTGGGGCACGCCTCAGGTGAACCTATTTGCCTCCAGGGAGAATGTGAAGCTAAGGCTGTTTCATGCCTGCGCCCCTCAGCAGGGCTCGCTGCAGGGGATGCCTTCTTGAGGCCGTGGACCCCGGGCCTCTTCCACGCCTTTCCCCCATTTCTCTTGATGCACAAGGTGCTTCTCAAGGCAAGGTGGGACAAGGCGCAGGTGATTCTGGTAGCCCCAGACTGGCCCCGCCAGTTCTGGTACCCAGATCTCCTCAGCCTCTGCTCCAGGCACCAGGCGGCTTCCAGCCCACCGGACCTGATCTCAAGCCAACCAGGGAAGGTATTCCATCCGGACCTTCAGTCCCTGCACCTGCCGGCCTGGTTCCTGGTGGCTAGAGTTCCAGGCCTTGGGTCTTTCGGCAGGTCTTCAACATCGTTGAGGCATCCCGTAAGTCGACCAGGAAATGCTATGCCTTTAAATGGAAGAGATTCTCCATTTGGTGTCAGGGCAAGGCTGGACCCTTCCTCCTGTTCCTTAGCAAGCATTCTGGACTATCTGGGCCCCTTTCTCAGCTAGGGCTTGATTAAGACGACCCTTAAGGTGCACCTGGCAGCCATCTCTGCTTACCGGGCATGGGCTGGGAAGCAGTCGTGAGTGCATGAGGAGAAGATGGTCGGGAGCTTTTTCAAAGGCCTTGATCACATATCCCCTCTGGTGCGAGAACCTCCACCTCCATGGTATCTACTGCTGGTACTGGCTAAGCTCGTGGGCAAGCTATTGGAACTGATGCACAGGTGTGATATCTCTCACCTGTCATGGAAGACGACCTTCTTGGTGGCTATCACATCAGCCAGAAGGATGGGAGAGCTCCAGGCGCTTGCCATCGAGTCTCCTTATCTGGTCTTTCCACAGAGACAAAGTTGTCCTGCACCCCACCTGATATTCCTTCCGAAGGTGGTGTCGGAGTTTCACCTTAACCAGGTGTTGACTCTGCCGGTGTTCTACCCCAGTTATACCTCAGAGGCCGAATATAGACTCCATACTCTGGACCCTAGAAGAGCGCTCTCTTATTATAAGGAGCGGACGGCTGAAGTTCGGGGAGAGGTTCGCCAGCTGTTTGTCACCTACGTTGAGGCGCACCTGGCAGACCTGCAGCTGAACAGACGATAGGCAGGTGGGTCACCTCCTGCATAGATCTCTGCTATAGGTTGGTGGGCATGGAGCCTCCCAAGGGATAAGCTCATTCTGCCGCCATACCGCTGCTGCTTGATTGGCTGCTTCCAGGGCGTCCTATTCAGGAAATCTGCAGGGCTGCTACCGGAAGTCAGCACACACCTTTATGGCCCATTACCACTTAGCCTTGAGTCACTGGGATGCTGGTTTTGGGACCTCGGTTCTCCAGTCCTTATTCCCTAAGTAGTGGGTGCGCCTTGCCTCCCTCCTCCTGGAGAACTGCTGGAATCTGCCAGACAGTGTGGATTGAACAACATATCCATGTCCCTAGAAATACAGGTTACTCACCTGTAACAGGAGTTCTAGGAATGGTATATGTTGTTCATCCCCTAGCCTCCCGGCTTCAACACAACACAGCTTCCAGCGGGCTGAATCTCTGGCATCATGGGCGGGCCGAGGTTCTACCGGGTGGGTGGGAGAAGCCAACTTGAAGACCTTCCGCAAGATTTAAGCGGCAAGGAACCTGAACAACATATACTATTCCTAGAACTCCTGTTATAGGCGAGTAACCTGTATTTCCCATCTTCTGCTCGCTTGCTCCAGGGCGCTACATTTTTTTGGGGAGACGCTCTGTCTCTAGACTGGAAGGGCAGATTTGTCTGCCCCCGATTCCATTGATTACAAGGGTCTTGCAGAAACTCGGTTTGGAAGGAGATTGAATGATTCTGATCACTTCTTTCTGGCCCAGGCAAGTTTGGTTCTCTCTTCTGCAACAGTACTCAGAGGAACCTCCTCTTTCGCTGTTTTTGCTGACCCAGGATCAGGGGACCCTAGTCCATCCAGGCCTCAAGTCCCTTCAGTTGCATGCATGGCTCCTGCAGACGTAGCTCAAGCCCGATTTGGGGTCCCCCACCCCGAGTAGCTGAGATTCTGGTGGAGGCCAGGAAACCCTCAACCAGATCTACTTATACCATGAAATGGAAGTGGTTCTCTGTTTGGGCTGCCTCCAATGATGTCGAGCCCTTCTCGTGCTCTGTTGGCTGACTTCTGGATTACCTGCGACACCTCTTCAATCTGGGTCTTAGCCATTCATCCTTAAAGGTTCACATGGCGGCCATTTCAGCCTAACACATCCCCTTTGCAGACAGAACGTTTGCTCAGCTGGAGGTCTCGAAGACCTTTTTGAGAGGGGGGTCCTTCACTTACAACCCCCTATCCAGGTTTCTGCCCCTCCTTGGGATCTGAATTTCATTTTAGAGAAACTTACTCTGCCTCCTTTCGAGCCGGCAGCCTCAGCGGACCTAAAGTTCCTTTCTTGGAAGACTCTCTTCCTAGTGGCCATTACTTCTGCTCGATGGTTCCGAGCTTCAGGCCTTGATGTGTAAAATCTTGTAGTTGATTTTCACAAGGAGCGATGTGGCTCTGCGAACCAACCCTAGGTTTCTCCCTAAGGCGTGAGCGGAATCAGCGCAGATCAATCCATAGAGTTGCCTGCCTTTTTCATTAGCATTCCAATCAGAAGTACCTCCTGCATACTTTGGATGTTCACGAATTCTGAGATACTACACCAACAAGACAAAGGATCTCAGAAAGACTGATCAACTGTTCATCTCTTTTGCTCATAAAAGAGAAGGCAGTGCTGTTTCTGAGCAATGCCTATCGAAATGGATTTAGCTCATTATATCACTTTCTATTATAAAGTACAAAGACCCTGCGGGTCAAGTTAAAACCCACTCCATCAGAGAATTCGCTGCCTTCTTGACTTGTTTCAAGAGCGTGTCAGCAGCTGACATTTGTGCAGCCGCCATTGGACTTCTGTCCATACCTTTATAAAACATTACAGTTTAGACATTGCCTCTACTTTAGAGTAGGCTTCGGGCTGGCTGTTTTGCAAGGCCTCCCTTTCCTAAGGCCTTCACAACCAGAAGGTCTACTTCTGGTAGCTTTCCTCCTCCCGTTTGCTTCTCCTTGTTCCAGACTGCTTGGGACTCAGTCCTATATAATTTCCTACTGCAAGAGCCCTCTCGAGGTAAGATAGTACAGTTACATAAGAACTTACCGTAGAGTAGATCTGAGAGAGGCTCTTGCAGTTGGTGTCTACTTCCCGCCTCCATCCCCTAAGCTTTTTCAGATCCTTTTCCAGGAAGAAATATCTGCTTCTCTTTCAGTCTTGCCTTCAGCCTTTGGCAGGAAAGAACTGGAAGGAGGCGTGGGGACCGCCCCTTTATGCTGGCGCGCGCCAGTCGGTCACCTGGCAGTAGGCGGTCCCCATGAGACTGCTACTAGCTAGAAATTTTCCGTTGGTCCTGACACCTGCCGGCTTCAGTTCTATATGTAATTACCTACTGCAAGAGCCTCTCTCGAAGATCTACCGGTATGGTAAGTTCTTGTGTAACTGTACTTTCTAGCAGTGTAGTAACCCTCAAGTGGAAGCAGCCTGGCTGTGAGTACTGTGAACTACTTCATGACTGCTGGTGCCCCACCAGTACTAACTGTGGTATATACTGTTCTAGTAGTGTAGTGATCCTTGAGTGGGAGTAGCGGAGCTGTGAGATTGCTGTGTTTACTGGATGAGACTAAGGCAGCCCTTTCAGTTGGTCATGAGGTATTTATCAGTTGGTCACGAGACTGTTTGTAACAGCATGACAGATACCAGTCAGAAATTCTTCCCTTGTTGGCAGATTATTGTGAAATGCTTCACTGTAGTAGGAAGCTACTGGTCGGGTTGATTCACACAAAGTTCAACATTAAAGCAAACATTTTAAAGGAAAAGAAACTTGTGTATTTTTGCATTTGTTAAATAAAAAATCAAGCATGTACAAAATTTGCTTAATGCTCCCAGAGTACAAGTGTTTGTTTTGAAATAGTCCAGTTTGCTCCTGATTTAGAGCCCCATGTAAATGTTGCCTTTTTCCTGTCCAACATTTATTTTATTTATTGAAACTTGTTATCTGAGAAGGGCACGCTGGCCTGAAGTTCGTTTCCAGGTGTGACGTGGGGGAAGGGATCGGTAAGGGTTACCGAGGTTATTACAGAGCAATAAACAGGCCATATCAAAGGGAATCTAAAGCCAGGGTCAAGCACTCTCATCACCCCTTGTTCCACCTGACCTTATAGCCTTGTGTAAATCAAGGGATCAAGCTTGGGCTCATTTTACATTTTCCCAGTCTTTGCCCTGCCTCCAAATGTACAGATCACTAAGACTGTCTCATGGCGAAGGTTGAATATTTCAGAGCCCACCTTCACACTAATCACAGTTCACCTTCAAAATTGTGGAATGTCCTCCACTGCCTGCCAGAGCTTCCCACCCAGTCTGCTCCCCCTGTCCTCACTGTGGATGGTTCACCACTCTCTGATCATCCTCCATCATGGCTATCTTCAGTAAATTCTTCACAACGTGCCCTTCCTGACCATCCTCGACCTGCCCAATTTGACTCTCCCCATCCTTCCTTACCTGGAGACTACCATTTCCCACCATCTACCATACACTAATGTCCCTATACCTGCCAAGTGCATTCCAGATGGCCTAGACCCCAAGCTCTTTTGTATCTCTGCGCCAGCATTTATCCTTCCCCTCTTCACACCCTCTCCTTCTCCTCCTCTGGCGTGGTCCCTCTGGCCTGGAAAATTGCCAAAGTTCTGCCCCTTCATAAAAGTGGTGACTCCTCTTCACTCAGAAACTACCGGCTCGTATCTCTTCTCCCCAGCTAAATTTTACTCCAAGAGTCCATTGTCCACTTCAGGCTTGCTGAGTTCCTAACTTCTGCTGACACTCTTTTCCTCCGTCCTATCTGGTTTTAGGAAATGTCACTCCATTAACTCCTAGCTATTACGGGTCACAGACTCCATCCTCTCTGGGGTGGACCAGGGTCACATCACTGCTGCCATTTTCATTGATTTGGCCAAGGCCTTGGAATCTCCTTGTGATTAAGGTGTTTTTTGTAGGCTTGGTGACTCCAGCTGTAAAATGGTTCAGCTCTTTCCTCACAGGTAGGCAGCAGTCAGTGCAGGTAGGTAATGTCCTATTTTGTCCTCTCCGGATCCTTGCTGGAGTCTCCCAAGGAACCATTCTTGGCCCAGTCCTCTTCTCTCTCTCTCTCTCTCTCTCCATTAATGACCTTTCCTGTGTTTGCGCTAACTGTCACATCCACATGTACGTGGATGATGCCGTCGTCTACTTCTCCGGGCCATCAACCTCAGATGTGCAGACCCCTCTCCAGCAAGACTTTAATAATGTTCTCAGCTGGTTCCACGCTAACCTACCCAGGATAAATACTAAAAAAAAAATTTTCGGTGACTGTCGGCACCAGGCAAAAATTGGAAAGACTTTCGACTTCTCCAGTGTTTTCCACCTCTGACGGCACCCCACTTGACATGGTCCCTGCTTTCAAATACCTTGGGGGTTGGCTAGACAACAGTCTAAACTTCCCAACCCTATCGATGCCATCCATTCCAAACTTCGTCGTAAATTAAGAGCGTTATATCATAACAAAGCCTCTCCCTCCGTGTTCGCCATGAGTTGGTAATGAAAATGATTCTTCCTGTTTTTGACTACATTGATATAGTCTGTTGCACCGCTTCTGCCACGTCCCTTTCCAGACTGGACACCCTCCTAAATGCCTGTTGTTTTGCCACTAACTCCCTTTTTCACACACACACATCACTGCTCTCTCTCTACTCCCTTTTCTCTATCACACCCCTTCCCCAGTGGCTACTGACCCACTGTTTAGCATTCATCGCCAAATTCTGGTTTGGGACCCTCCTATCTTATCTCTCCTCTCGCCTTTCCCCTGCTACCCTTGCCTCTTATCCACTGCCCTCCATGGAATCCAGCTCCTTCTCTCTCCCCCATCCCCACTCAACTGCCGGCTAGTCTCGTCTTCTCCTGTTGCCTCTTCTTCCTCTGGAATCAACTCTCCTCTTCCATTCGCCTAACCTCCTCGTTTCCTGCCTTTAAATGCTTGCTCAAACACACACTCCTGTTGCTCTTTGCTGCTGTTCTCCAACCTCCCTAGCCTCCTTGCCTCTCATTTGGCCCTGCACTACTTGTTTAATGGCTTATACTGCCTGTATTGTAATTTTGTTGTATCTGTTATACTGCACTTGACTATTGTCACTGTGTAATAATTTTTTTCTCTTTGTATGCATTTGCTTTCCCTTTCCCCGGGTCACACCTGGAAATGAGCCACGGCTCAGCGTGCCTTTCTTGGTTATTAAATTCTAAGTCAATAAATAATGAGTCAGTCAGGAATTTGAATCATTAATTAACCAATATAACAATGAATAATATAATTAGAAAGTGTGTGTGTGTGTGTGTGTGTGTGTGTGTGTGTGTGTGTGTGTGCAGGGTGTACAATAAAATTCCTAATAGGTAGAGGCAAAAACATGGGGAGGGGTGGGAAAATGGCAAAGAAGAAGGCATGAGTAAATTAGGAAGATGGGAGAATGAAGGGCTGACTAACTGAAGCCAAAGCAAGACGCAGCAAAAAGAAGTTTGAGATGGTGTTTGAGAGAAGGCTAGGAGGAAAGCAGGTGAGGAGTGGGGGGAGAGGGAAATCCACATGGAAGGAAGATGAGAGAAGAAAGCGGATTGCCCAACAGCAGATTTCAAATATGGAATGAAGAATGTGTGGGAGTCCCTAGTGAGAAGAGGAGGGGCTGGGAGAGAGGAGAGGGGTAGGGAGGAAGAGATGAAAACCAATATTCAGAAATGAAAAGAAGCATAAGTGAGGCAATTGGGTGCAGAAGATACTGAGAGGCTTGTATATAGGGAACAATGATGAGTAAGAAAGGGAGTATCAGCAGCAAAGCAACAGAGCAGCAAAAGGCACTGCAGAGAATTTCTAGTCTGGGAAGAGAAGAGGATGGGGCAGTGCATAAACCACATCTGCATAGTCAGACACCAGAAGCACCATCTTGGTGATTATTTCCCAGCGGACTGGGAGTGGTAGACAGTCCTTGTTGCAAAAAAGGGCACTGGGTGTGGGGCGGATCTGTCTGAGGACAGCATCAGTGTGAGTAGAGAAGTCTAGTCTGTTCAACCATACACCTAGATATTATATTAGGAACAGTTTCAAGGGGAGTACCATCCAGGGTGGAAAAGACTAGTGTGGAGGGGGGGCCTAGCAAGCTTTTCATTTGTGCCAAAGGTTGCAGACTCTGTATTTTCTGCATTGATCCTAGGTTTAGGTGCTTGGAATCAGCATAGGATGGTATCAGCGTAGGACTGTATCAATGTCATGCTGAAGCAAAGTTTCCAGGGCAGAGATCGAGACACTTGAGGCAAAGAACACTTTGTCATCTGCATACCTCTAAATATGTGAGAATAGGATGCAGTATGGAGCCTTGAGAACCCCATCTGTTTAGGGAGGGGTTGAGATAAGGCTTCGCCGACCTGTACCAGCTGGAGGCAGTCAGAGAGGTAAGTAAGAGCTGGAGCAGAAAGACCAGTGTCATTCAGCTTATCCAGAAGGGTGGGTGGGTGGGTTGCCGAGATGAAAAGCCTTATCCAGCTGTCATTCCCCAGTACACAATCCAGAGTAGCTTCTGCAGCCAGACAGGGGCACAGGCCGCAGGGCGAGTGGATGGGCTTCATGTGCCTGCCTCCCCCAGTTTTCCTTGCACTCCTGTCTCCACCCACGGTGACACATCAGGAGGTGTGCGTGGAGATGTGCTCACCCTGCAGAACTACAGCCCTGCCTGTTGAGCCACAGAGGACCTACACTACCACCAGGCCTCCACCTGGTGGCAGTCATAGGCTGAGTTGACTGGCCACCCCTCCTCATGACAGGAGAACTGATCCTGGGACGATCGATCCTCTCCTACCCTGACTGAACCCCAGTAACCCGAGTTGTTATGTAACCTGGGTTACCGGCGTGGCAGTAGGTAGGTTAAGGTGCTGAGCACCTCAGCCCTTCGTGCCATTGGACCAGCCTGGTTTTTCTTCCTTATGGATTAATATAACTTTTACCTCTTGCATAGGTTATGGAAGTTGCCCAACCCCATCCACAAGGTACTTCATGATTCTTGGTAGCCATGGGGCTAACTGTTGTTGAAAGGCTTGAAGAAATTCATTTGTTAATCCATCGAGGCCCAGGGTTTTACTGTAGGGCGTGGATATTAATGTCTCCGGAACTTTTTGAATGGCAAAAGGCTGAATCTTGCTTTTCGATTAAATTCCGCTAACATAACCTCATTATAGCTAATTTGTTTTCTGTAGATTTGGTCATAAACTCTACATATTCTATCTCCCATTTTTTTATCATTTGTTTTTCTAATGCAGCAGCCCACTTGTGGAGGAAGCATGCTCCCCAGAACACCACAAGAGTCGCTGTGGTGGCGGAACCACGGTTTTGTCCTTCCCTCCCTCCCTGGGAGCGCGGTGGCGTGCCAAGGTCGTTCAGAGTCCAACCTTGAGGAGTGCCGAAGCGCCCAGTGGAGCTGTCCTTCTCTAAGGAGGGAGGGCAGTTGGCTCAGCTGCGATAGTGCCACCTGGGTAACCCTAGGTGGCAGTGCAGTTGGTAACAGCATTGTGGGGCGCTGTCTGTTTCTGCGCTATGCACTCTAGCGTGCATGCAGTTATACACCCTCACCGCCAGTCTTGAGAGTGTGGGAACTGAAAACCAGGAGGAATACTCCGGCCAGAGCAAAATTAATTCTGATCTCCCTTATACCCTGCACCTGTGACTTTTTCCCTCCCCCAACTTGGTCCTGTCTGGGAGATGGGGAGGAGCCCTGCCACTCCCACCATGGGGGGGCAAGCAGTGGGAATGGAGTTGAAGGGAAGTCAGGTGACTGGGCTGGTGAAAGTGGAAAGAAAGAATGCATTGTCAGAGAAAGCGAGCATAATGCAGTCAAGCAAAAAAAACGAGACAAAAATCCTGTGCTTTCTTATTATGGTCACTTTCACAGCATCAGGCTGCAGTGTACTAAGTGAAGGATCATGGTATCACACGTGGTCAACAAGCAGCAGGAGCAGCCCAAGTCCAAGGGACCGGCAAGCCTCCTTAGTTATAAACTGTGGGGATGGGGGGGAGGTAAAGAAAAACGTAGGAACTATTAACTGACTCATGTTTTCTTTGTTTTCCAGGGGGCTGTACAGCTGTAAGAATTCTAAGTGCAGTTTAGCTTGGTACTAGCATTTCTTCCCCTCCCCACCTCCTACCCATACTTGAAAGCAAAAGTCTGTGGTCCTTTAACACTAATTTCCTGCCCGCATTTTTCAGACAAATTTGTCCTTTCACAGAATAGACTAGGTTTTGTTTGGTTAATTATGGCTGTTTTCAACTTTTACTTTCGATCTGACTGATTAAAAAAAAAAAAAAAAGGTGCTAGGTTTTTTTTTGTTTGTAAATTACTGCTTCACAGAAAGAGTTGTAAATGCTTAGAACAGACTGCTAGTGGAAGTGGTGGTGGCGAAAACAGTAGGGGCAAGCATGTGTGGGACAGACATAGGGCAATATTAGTAAATAGGCAGGGAGGAAGGTGGCCAATTAGCGTCTGCGGAGATGGACTAGGCAGGGCCCATCTGGGCAGACTGAGTGAGCCAAGCGGTCCTTTTCTGCCAACAAATTCTATGTTTCTATCTGCTTATTACTTTTTGTGCCATTCCACATTCTCACTGGGTAATTCATTACTACTGGGATAATTATGTCAACCCACTCCTGGTTATTTTTTCTTCAAACATACAAGCTTGAATGCTGGCCCATCGGCACAGTGGTAGTGCTGCCATTCACGATGCCGGCGACCCGGGTTCAGGATTGAGCTCAAGTTGCTGGAGGACCTGCCAGGGAGGAGGTTGAGCCTCTCAGAGGATGCTTGCCTCTTCGGGGGGGAGAGAGGGCTTCAGGTTTCTTTTCCTGCTGTGTGACCACCACTTGGCTAAAACCAGGTGGAGGCACAGGTGGGGAGCAGGAAAGGGTGGGAGGAACCACCTCTTGGCTCAACAGGATGTTGCCATAACCTGTATGTGTGTGCCTGTTACTTGGCCCGGCCTGGAGGCTCTGAGAGAATCTTAATACAAGGAAAATAACCGCAGGGTGCCGGTTAAACAGCATTGGCTCTCCTGGGCAGTGACATGCAGACTGTCCGCCCTCCTCCGGCAACCATGTAATTTTGAGGGGAGCCTGGCCAAGTTCCCTCGCCCCACCTCGGAAGGGAAGTCTGAGGTGAGAGATTACTGGGGTAAGTGGCAGCAAAGTCATGGATGGGGTTGGGAGGCCAGGACAGTGCCAGTGGGGCCAGGCTGGGGTGGGGGGTTAAGGAGCAATAAATAAATATAAAAAATATGAGCTTAAAACATTGCCAGACAGCTGTTCAGGCCAAGGCTTGAGGGGCCCATTACATGGCATCGTTCTTCTATGTAACAGTCGATTACTATATGGTTAAGTAGTTTGAGCGAACTGGTGCTAATTTGCATGTTGCATAACTTCTGGCAGGGCGAGTTTCTCCTTAATCTGTGGTCTGTCTGGCTTTTGTATTTGCATTCCTCACTTGTAGGAAGGAAAGGTTCATTATTAAGGGCGCATCTACTGTTTGAAAAAGCTGGAGTATGGTGTCAGGAAATGGGGAGCTGGAGTCCACATGCCAAGCTGCACTGCCTACAGCATGAAGGGGATTCCCTGAAGGCTAGAGTTTAAGCAAGTGTAGTGCCTGGAAATGCTTCCCTGACTCACTCATCCCACTGTCCCTTTAGTGAGTGAGAGACCTGAGGTCATTCTCGAACCCAGGTTTCTCACTTGGACATGAATTACCACTGAATAAGCCAAATGAAACTATTTTTAGGTTGCTATCGATAACTGCGTGTTGTAGTCATGCATAGTCTTTGGTGCAGATTTAAAAGTTTGGTACATTAAGAGACCCACCAAGGTGATCCAAAGAGCCCCTGCACCCGGTATAAGGTGCATTACCTGATGGAAACCTCCTCATGTGAGCGTTGCCCCAAATAATCCAGTAATTAAAAGTTAGCCTTCAGTAAAATCCAAGCAGGGGTCCCAAGGACTTCCGGTTTCTGGTGCTATGCAACTCTGCCAAGTTGGCGTGATGCAGGGAGGCGCGGGGCCTTCATTATACTGTGGGTGGCGCCTTTCGATCATTTTTTTACATTATAATGGCAATTTGGTAAGGAAATGTGGGCACTGGTTGACTAACAAGGGTACCACAGGGTTCAGTACTGGGGCCGGTCCTCTTTACTGTCTTTATAAGTGACATTACAGGACTGGAGGTGACACAAAGCTCTGCAACAGGGTTGATACACAAGGGGGGGGTGGAAAGAATGAGAAGGGACTTGGCAACACAGGGGAAGAGTACACAATAGGAGGAAGGGGTATTAACAACAACAAAAATGGAAAGGTAACTGGGGGTAGTCATATCAGATGACCTAAGGGTGGGCAGGCAATGTGAGAAGGCAGTAAGAGGCAGGGGGATACTGGGATGCATATGGAGAGGCATCACCAGTAGAAAACGGGAAGTTGTCATCCCTCTGTACAGACAGTTGGTGAGACCCCATCTGGAGTACTGCATGCAGTTCTGGAGACCACATTTCCATAAGGACATAGACAGGATGGAGGCAGTCCAAAGGAGGGCAACTAAAATGGTGCAGGGTCTGCACCAGAAACCATACGAAGAGAGACTAAAAGCGCTTAATATGTATATGCTTGAGAAAAGGAGGGAGTGGGGGGGACATGATAGAAACTCAAGTACCTCAAGGGGATCAAAAAAAGTCAAGAGGGTAGCATCTTTAAGAAAGAGATACGTGCAAGATCATGGGGGCACAATTTGAAGATAGAGGGGGGGATGGCTCAGGGGCAATGCGAGGAAGTATTTTTTCACAGAGAGGGTGGTGGATGCATGGAACAGCCTTCCTGAGGAGATTGTGGGGTCAAAAACAGTGGGGGAATTCAAGGATGCATGGGACAGACGTAAGGCAGTTATAGTGTAGTGTAGGAGGAAGTAGGCTGTTGGTTAACTAGGATCTACAGCTTATCCAATAGGTAGGGAAATGGACAGACTGGGTGGGACAAGTGGTCCTTATCTGCCGTCAAAGTCTTATATTTCTATGAATCAGACCACAGGTCCATGACCTCCTCTGTGACTCCCCTCCTTGACAGGGTTTGGTCAAGGAGCTGTCCATTAAGGATGGCCTGGTGTCCTTCGATGCACTTCTCTGCTTAATATTGGAGTTCATGTTAATTCTACTAGAGCTGGTCTAAAAAAAAAAAAAAAGGGTAATTTTTGATAAGGATGAATCCTTTGGGGGGGGGGGAGCACCTTTACTGTGACTGAAGCTATTTTGGGACCGGCCCTGGAGCTTAGGCAGTGTGACAAGGAGCTCCTGCCACTCTTGAGGACTGGCCTTTTCTTAAATCTGTTGCAACAATTCGGTTTCTTAGCCTAATCTATCCTTTACAATTTTTAGTCTGTAAGGTTTGCCACCTGTGGGCCCCCATCCTCCCCTTTCTTGACTATGCTATAGTGTTCTCTTTAATTTGCCTTTTGCCTCTCGGGTCCTCGTACGGGGAGGTTATTGTTGTGACCTCCGAGCTGATGTAAAACAGGATGTGTTTCTCGTTGTTGAATTTAGTATGCAAATAGCACTATGTCATAAAATACATTGAAGTATATACCTAATGTGTATGAAACCTGTAAATGTTGAAAATACCGTGGCACTACGTGTTTTTGATAAAGGTAAAAAGTTGCTAAGGGGCAATTATAAAGATTAAGTTGGTTGTGCTATTTAAAATGCATGTAAATTGCTGCAAAACTGAGCCAGTCTGAAATGTCATGGTGATTTGCGTATATCCCATGGTGCTTTGCATTATGGAAGTATGTGTAATGTTGTGTTTCTTTGAAACTTCGCTTAGTGCCAGTGCCCTTTGGGGTAACCCTTGCTTCAGTGCTTCTGCACTAAGGTTCTTTGTCTTTGGCTTGTTTTTTTTTTTAAGCCCCCACCACCCAAGCAAACAAGGTCCACATAGGTGATGCTAAATGTCAACAGATAAATTAAATCAGAGACTTAGTAGGTACTGATTAAGTGTAGAAGGAAGACTTGCATAGTCTGTTGCTACATTGTGTGTTGAACTTGAAGTTTGGTGTCTGGTCCATCTGTTACCTCACAACCCCTCCACAGGCAGCATCCAGCCCAGCACTCTCTACCCGTATGGTCCCCAAATATGCTGTCCCTAGTGGGTCCCTTAATAGGTTGTCAGACCACCCCTCTGGAGAGTTTGGTAACTGATTCAGTGTTCCACAAGTCTGGACACCAGGGGGACATGGACAAGCTTCTGGACAAGGAGTCAAACAAGATTGACCACACTGCTAAAATGGTGTACACTGTGGCATCCTTTGGTCTCCATCAGGCTTGCTGTACCATGATGACGGCCAATTTTAGGTCACTTCCTGATGGGAGGTTTTGATTCTACCTTCTCTCACCTACTGACTGATCAGCAGTCTGTGGTGACAGTCATCAGAGACCAGGGTCCGTCACTGGCTAAACACCAGCTCCAGATGGCATTGGACATGGGTGATTCATGTGCCTGTGCCATGGCAGCAGCCTTCTCCAGGTGTCGCAGGGCCTGGCTGTGTCTGTCCAACTTCATGGCAGACACATAGCACATGCTTACCGATGTTCCCTTCTTGGACACTGACCTGTTTGGCCCTGGGGTGGAAGGACATCTCACCTGAAGTGAGAAGTCTAGCACCACCCTGGATAATGTGGCTTCATCCCAGAAGGACACGAAAATGAATCCTAAGAAACAGGCTGTTCAGTATTGGCCCTTTCAGCCGCAACCTCCTCCGCTGCAGCCCAGCAGGGACAGTACCAGGACTGGCACCCAAAGCCCAAGTCTGGGGGCCAGGGTCCTGAGAAGGGGAAGCAGGGTAGTGGTTTCCCTTACGGTTGCAGCCACTGGTGTCCCCGCAAATGCTGCCCAGTGATGGGCTGCGGGGTGTCATCCCTCCACCTGCCCTCTCCTAGTTTGCACTCCCCGTCTGAAGTCGGCTACATAATTTCTTGCCGCATTGTCTGCTATTACAATGGACAACTAAGTGTTGGAAGTAGTGGGCTTAGGGTTGTCTCTGGTCTTTGAGGATTTCCCACCTTACCACCTCCACGTGCCTTGAGAGTTCAGGGTGTTGTAGTACATGCTGTCTGCCCTTCGAGAGGACATTACTGAGCTCCTTACAGGGGCAGTAGCCTACCGAACACCCTGGATAGTCAGGGGTACTTGTCCAGGTAGTTCTTGGTCTGGAAATGGATAGAGAGCTGGTGCCCCGAGTTAGGGCTGCATGATCTAAACCAGTTCATAAGGAAACGCATGTTCTAGATGGTCACTCTGAATCAGATATTCCGTTGCTGGAGGAGAATGTGTGGTTCTGCTCCTTAGACCTCTACAGTGCGTTTTTCCACATCCCAGTCCATCAGTCCCACGGCCGGTACTTCTAGTTCCTAGCAGAAGGGGTCCTGCACCAGTTTCAGGTCATTCCCTTCGGCCTGTCTTTGGTCCCCAGGGTCTTTTACCAAATGCATGCCAATGATGGAAGCATATCTGTGACGCCTAGGGATCAGGATGCTCCCCTTCCTGGATGACTGGCTGTTAGCCTGTCCGTCCAAAGAAGCTGTGGCGAGGTCCAGAGACCTGGCTTTTCAGACTTGTCGAGACTTGGGCCTGGAACAAGCATTGGATCTTACCTCCTGTGCCTGAACATTTCAGATTGGGCCCTTGCACCCTGCCCAGGATTTCCTGAGGCTGCTGGGGTACATGGTGTCCTGCTCCAGCATGACTTGTTGGGCATACTGGCGGATGTGCCACCTTCAGTGGGAATTGGGTCTAGGCCACTTGGATCAGCTGGACACAGTGACTCGGCTGATGTGGGATGCCATACAGTGGTGGACTGATTCCAGAATACCTGCAAGAAAGAATCACATTTATCTGTCCCAAACTGACCATCATGCTAATGATGGCTACGTCTCTGGTGGGTTGTGGAGCACACTTGGGAGCCTGCAGAGCCCATGGGTTGTGGTCACCCCTGGAGTCCTTTCACCACATAAACCTGCTGGAGCTGCATGCACTGCATCTTTCACTGACAGAATTTGCAACTTTTGTCAGGTGTCCGGTCATGCAGGTCCGGATGGATAACACCACAACCATGTTCTACCTGAATAGACAGGGCAGAACTCATTGTCTTCCCTTGTGTCAAGAGGCCCCTCTGCACCTGGACCCTCATGTGCAGCCTGGGTGCAGATCTCCTGGTGGTTCACATCGCAGGAGAGAACATCAACTGGTGGACACTCTGCTGGGTAGGAGACATGGCGCTTGAGTGGTCCCTGAATCAGGAGGTGGTGAACCACCTGTTCTGCCAGTGGGGTACTCCTCTGGTAGATCTGTTTGCATCCTGGGAGAACGCCAAACTGAGTTTGTTTTGTGCGCACCTCCCACAGTCTGGGACACTGCTGCATGCTGCCTTTACAAGGCCCTGGACCTCAGGCCTTGTGTATGCCTTCTCTCATAGTGGGTCAAGGCCCTGAAGGACAAGGCGCAGATGATTCTGATAGCTCCAGACTGGCCAAGGCAGTTCTAGTACCCGGATCTCGTCGGCCACAGCAGCAGACCTCCATGGTGACTGCCTTTTCACCTGGATCTGCTGACCAGACATCAGGGAACAGTCATGCACCTGGACCTGCAGTCATTGCACCTCATAACCTGATTCCGGAGCGACTAGAGTTCCAGGCCTTGGGTCTCTTGGATGGTGTGCTCCATGTTGTGGACACCTCCTGAAAAGAGTCGACTCGCAGATGCTGTGCCTTTAAATGGAAGAGATTTTCCATTTGGTGTCTGTGCAGGGAGCTTGATCCCCTTGCCTGCCCTGTGGCTAGCCTTGGAGTACCTCTGGTCCCTCTCTCATTTGGGACTGCAGGCGATGATCCTTAAAGTGCACCTTGCAGCCATCTCTCCCCTTACAGGGCAGGGGGGCTGGTAAGCTGACTGTGGCCCAGGAGAAGGTGATCGGGTGCTTTTTCATGGGCCTGGAACATGTGTCCCCTCCAGTGCGTGAACCACCTCCACCATGGGACCTACTGCTGGTGTTGGCTGTGCTCATAGGCAAGCCTTTTGAGCCAGTGCATAGGTGTGAGATGTTGCACTGTTGTGGAAGACTGCTTTCCTGGTGGCCATCTCATCAGCCAGAAGGATCGGGGAGCTTTACGTGCTCTCATTGGAGTCTCCCCACCTGGTCTTTACAGGGACAAAGTTGTCCTTCGGTCCAACCTGAGGTTTTTCCTAAAAGTTGTATTGGAGTTTCACCTTAACCAGGTCATTAACTTCCCTGAAGGCAGCCACCAAGGCAGCAGTATGTCTGGTGGAATGAGCTTTAAGCCCTGCAGGAGGCTACCTAACGGCCAACCTATTGCAGAGGTCGTTGCAGGATGTGAGCCACCTGCCAGTCATCTGCTTTGCTGCCTGTCTGCCAAGCACAGCTTCAGCGGGACAAACAGCTCATAAGCCTCTTCCCAAAGTCCAGCCGTTTGCTCGACATAATAAGAAAGCGCCTTCCGCTGGTCCAGAGTATGGAGCCTGTGATCAGCCTCCGAAGATGGGTTAGCAAAGTATACTGGTAAGGTACGGGGTCCCATGTGGGGGACTCTGTCCACCTCGTACCCACCGGATTTTAATGTATTCAACTCTAGTTCGGAGTTGTTGCAGGAAGGGGATACAACACTGTGAGAAGCCATGTCGAGGTACCACAAGACCATTACAGTGAACTGCCGATGTTGTTGCTGTAATGGTCTTTGCAGTTTTAGTTTCGTTGTTTTGACGGGACTATCAGGTTCAGCGCAGTTCTCTTTTAAAAAGAGAGTACTGGTTTCCAGTACTGTTTTACATTTGCAGTGTTTGGGGCAATCGCAGAGAGAAAATGATTCCCCTCATTTTGGAGCTGTTGATAGTCACCCATACTGATATTATCTTATGTAATTGGTGTTCTGTTTTCAAATTCACTAATGCTGTGATCATTTTGCCTTTTGTATACACTTCCATAAGAACAGCATGAAGCACACAAAGGCAGGCGGGGGTTCAAAAGAATACTGGTGTGCACATTTTTTTCCAACTTTTATTTATTTATTTTTTATTTAAAGGCAGTCTGTAAAAACAGTATATGTAGCAGGCATCACATGTAGACTCCTGAAGTCTCTTGTACATCCTTACAATAGGATAGGTCACGCTGCTGCCCAGGTCTATTATAGTGGCACTATATTTAGGGTTGAGTAGCCACTTTAATGCAAAACCTCAAATTTTGCACCTTAATAACGTTGTCACCGTACAACAGATTTGCCTCAAATTTTATATGTGTGGTCTGGTACCATAGATCTCTGGATCTGGCAAGTTTTGTTGCAGTGGGATGTACAGTTGCGGAGCTACAGAATGCCAAAAAATGCAAAAAAAAAGGGACTTTTTGCACATTTCTTTACTCATGCCCACAGCCTGCATGCTTTGTCTGTTCAGTCTGAAATCTCCAGGGACGATGCAGTCTTGGTCACCGATGTGCCATTCGAAGATTTGGTGAAAAAATATTAAACGGTTCAAAAGTTATTCAGAAAACAAATTTCCCGTTATAGTCAATGAGAAAAGTTAGCAAAAATCACAAAGCTTTCGTATGAGGCCGTTTTTACTATCGCAAATGGCCCTTTTACTTTCGTGAGGCGGACATCTTGTTTTCAGTTAGTGACACAGAAAAATGCCTGCCATTTAAAATTGGGACCCTCTAGATAAACACTGATTGTTGTGTTCACCTAGTCGGGTCCTGAGGATGCTAGCCATATCTTTTTTTGGGGGGGTTAAACCCCCAGAAATGCAATTTTAAAATTTTTTTGACAAATACTTTCGCAAATGCGAAGGTTTTGTGAGGTTTTCTCATGAAACTTTCGTGATTTGCGAAAATAATTTGTGAAAGTACTCCCCAAATAACTGCAAATCTTTGACACCCTCCTGCAACAAAACACTTGGGTCATTTGGGCTGAAATTTGCAGGGTGGCAAGCCCAGATTCAGTGCAAAGAAGTGCAAGGTAATGCATCTGGGAAACAAAAACCCAAAGGAAGAGTACACAATGGGGGGTGAGTTAATAACAACAACAAAAATCGAAAGAGACCTAGGAGTAATTGTATCAGATGACCTAAAGGTGGGCAAGCAATGTGAGAAGGCACTTGGTCCCACAGATGTGCCATTTGGTGCCAAAACAGTACAAGGGCCCAAAGTTACAGCATTCTGAAGTCCTTCAGAAATTTTCCCATAGGATATACATTTAGGGCCCACGCCTCAAACAGTTCGAGATGCAGACTTGTCGCAGAATTTCAGCTCTGCCCACTTCAGGTTGGAAACCCATGACATTTGAATTTTTTTTTTCTAGCTTGTACGGTTTCTGAGATATTTGCAAATTAGTGTTCAAGCTGCTCATTTTCATGTCTGTGGGTCAGTATTACGCCCTTAGCATTGGCACACATAGTGCCTTTCAGTGCTGGTATTTCGGAAACTATGCGAAATATGGATTCAGTTGACGCTGTGTTGCGAGAAATACTCACTCTTATGATTACGACACGTGAATTTTTTTCCTACATGCTATGGTTCACAAGATATTGGCAGATGGGTTCCTTGCCCCATAGGCTCCATGCTTATGTGTAAGTGGGAGCTCAGGGCCTGGAGGGCCCATGTTCCCACAAACGCATATCATTATGCACAAATGGGCAGCTTGGTGGGAGCGCAGGCCCTTATACCATTTACTATTTAAATTACACTTTCTCAGAAAGAAGGGAAATTCATTGCAGAAAACTTCATTAATGCATCAGTTAGGGTTGTTTCCACAGCGACAAAAGTTTGGAAATTCAGTGTTAGGGTTAACACCCTGTCACCCCACCCCCATGATACCATCCTCAAACCCTTAACTACGCATTCCCTCCAACCTCCCACACACAAACATGCAACACACGTGCATGATTGTAAGACACTATACCCGTCAGTCACATCTGAAAGCGCAAAAATCATGGCATTGTACTCCTTTCACATACCACTATGTAATGAAAAACACATACATTATGATCGACTTTATACTGCCAGCACAGTATGATGACACATTATGAAATGGGTAAGGAAAACTGAACATTCTGATTGGCTGGAAAGGAAGTGTCAAATGTGTTTTACACATAGTACTGGCAAGTAAATCAATGTGCAATTAGAATGTTTGTGTTTGAAATTCTTCTATTGTTTTTTCCTCTCTAACCAGCTCATCTCGGACTTGCGGACGATCAGGGAAACCTTGGTGCCGCTCACTAACGAAACCATTAAATAAAAATGAAAAAAATACTGACTGGTTTAGATTCGGTAATCGTGGAGCTGCTTTCAGAGCTTGCCTGCTCCCATACATGATCCCGCACCATGACGCCTCCACTGTCTTGTAGTAAATCTGGCTTCTGTCCCACTACATTTAACTAAAACAAAAAACATCTGCATTCATTATTCTTTTTATTGCAAAACTGGCACATCCTGTTGGGGAGAACCTCACAAACCTCTCCTTCTAACCATACAGCTCAGCTGCATTTTTCTTTCCATGGGGGGGGGGGCTCTGGCATGGATAACAGTATAAATGCTAGAGGCAATGAGGTCATCACCTAGTAGGCGGGAGGACTATTTTATATGAAATTAACACAATGATTTCAGCTTTTTTCAGTTCAGTAATATTTTTTTAAGGTGAGAAAAATATTTTAAAAAAAGAAACCCATTTTATAAGCGCAGTAAAACACTCCAGGGTATGTGTTGAACAGATATTACTGCACTTCCAGGGGCTGAAGACACTGTGCCGGGCTGCGTGCCTTACTATGCACTGGGGCGTGCGGTAATATCTGTTCAGCACACACCCTGTTGTGTCTTATTACTTACTTATTGCTGGCATATCTTTCTCATAAAATGAAACTTCGTCTGCACAGACATTCTCAATACTGCTTTTTATTTGTCATAATTCAACGATTGGCTTGATGCAGGTATCACTGCCACCACATATGCATGTGGTAGCAGTACAGACACACCTGACACATAGATAGTACTTTTCACATACTGCTCAGGTATGAAACTAGCACCATCACATGTTGTAGTACTGCTGTGTTAACTGCAAATACTCATTAGCAGCATGTTACGGTTAGGCTTGAATGTTACAGCTGTTGCTGTCACATGTTGCTTGTAAACTATACTACAAAACATTACTTTTATTATTATTATTATCATTTTTTATTAGTATTGTCTCACTCTGTCAGAAAATAAATATGCAGACATCCATTGACTGCTGCTAGGGTTATCCAAACTATTTCCAATAGTTATCTATAAATAACATACTGTTTGTTTCATCATTTCTTAACAATTGAAATATAGGCATCTGCTTAAATCTTGTTATTGATGTTTATAGCAAAAAAATGCTACCTGTAGGCCACCTCCTATGGCTGCCCAGCATGTGTGTGTACCTACAAAGCACTCTGATGGCAGCAGAACTCGTACAGTTGCTGCACCATGATGATGGATGCCTCTTGTACTGCTTGCATGTGTGTCTGTGGGTGGGGTGGGGAATGCGTAGTTAGGGGTTTGAGGATGGGGTGGTGGGGTGTTAACCCTAACACCCAATCTCCAAACTTTTGTCACTGTGGAAACAACCTAACTGATGCATTAATGGAGTTTTTTGCAATGAATATAGCATATCAAGTCCGCCCTTGAGGTCGACCGCCTTAGATTGATGGAACATTATTCTATCTATTAATCTGCAATCACCCATAAGAAGGCAGAATTCCTGTCCAGGGAGATTGCAGTTGCTCGGAATCGACCGGCTCAGCTGTTTCGGACTGTAGACAGACTGTGCAACCCAGCCTGTCTCCAAGTTCGAAAAGCCTTTTCGCAATAAGAGTGCGAGGAGCTCGCTCGTTACTTTGCAACTAAAGTGGCCGACATCAGGGTGGACTTGTGCCTGGCAATCTCTAAGGGTGATGTTGTAGAACAGTGTGAGTTCACAGTACCTCGATTCTCTTGTTGTTCCTTTGGGCGACCTGAGTTTGTGGATATTATGAGGATCATCCATAGTGTGTGTCCCACAAGCTGTGGTTTGGACCCTGGACCGACTCCCCTAATTTTGGGTTGTACTGATATCATCGGTCCAGTTCTGGTGCAAATAGTCTGGTGCTCCTTGGAGTCAGGTGAGTTTCCTAGCTCCCTGAAAGAGGCGGTGGTGACACCTCTCTTGAAGAAACCTACCTTGGACCCAGACAGTTTCTCAAACTACAGACCTATCTCTAACCTTCCCTTTATTGGGAAGGTTATTGAGAAGGTAGTGGCTGCCCAATTGGAAGACCATTTAACCATCCATAATATCTACGAATCCTTCCAATCCGGTTTTCGTAAAAGACATAGCACAGAGACTGCGCTGGTTCGGGTGCTTAATGATCTTCTGAGGGCGAGGGATCAGAAGAGACGTTCCATTCTGGTTCTCCTTGATCTCTCGTCCGCGTTTGACACTGTGGATCACCTGGTGTTGATAGCATGTCTGAGGCAAATTTGTGGAATGTCAGGAACTGTTTTACAATGGTTCACCTCATTCCTCACTGGGAAATCACAAAGAGTTGTATCGGGGTTTTTTTTCCTCCAGCCCAACTCCTTTGTTGTGTGGGGTGCCTCAGGGTGCCGTGCTGTCACCCATGTTCTTTGCAGTGTATATGCTTCCCCTTGGAGACATTATAAGATGGTATGGGCTGAGGTTTCACTGCTATGCAGATGATACCCAGCTATACCTGTCTTTTTGCACCCGACCAGGATGGAGCTCTCGCGGTGTTTAACTGTCTGGAAGAAATCCAAGGTTGGATGGATTCTAGTTGGTTAAAGTTGAACTCAGAGAAGATAGAGGTTTTGGTTGTGGATCCAGGTGGTCAGATAGAGAGGTCGCACGATGGCACGTCCTCTGGAATTTTTCTTGGCGGCGTGTCACTCCCGACCTCTGAACGGGTGCGTAGCCTTGGGATTTTCCTAGACGACAGGCTGACCCTACAGTCTCAAGTGTCGGCCATTGTCAGGACCTCCTTTTACCATCTTAGGAATATTGCCAGGGTTAGGCACCTTGTTCCGTCTGACTCTTTGCCAACATTGGTCCACGCCTTTGTGTCCTCGGCTTGGACTGCACAGCGCCCTATACTTTGGGCTTTCTGGGTTGAAATCAAATGTACAGCTGAGGTGCAGAGCAGCAGCCTGGGTTTTGACTGGGACAAGTAGGTCCTGTCATATTACCGAGAGCGCGCGAACTGCACTGGTTTCCTATACAGTGGGCGGATCACCTTTAAAGTCATTTTATTGACTTTCAAAGCCGTTCATGATCAGGGTCCGACCTATCTGAAAGAACTCCTGGTGTCTTACTACCCTGGCTGATCGCTTCGCTCGGCCGACGAGGGGTTGTTAGAGATTCCAAGAGTGAGTTTAAAATCTTCTGGCAGCAGAGCATTTTCTTATGCTGCACACACTCTTTAGAATTCTCTACCACGCCGGTTACGGGAGTGCACCTCCGTGGAGGAATTTAAGAAGAATTTGAAGACTTATTTGTGGCAGATGGCCTTCTTGGATGATTAAGTTAATTTTAGTGTGCTGTGATCCTATTTCATATTTTATTAATTGATTTTAATATTTGATGTTATGGTATGATTTTATTTATCTGTGTTATTGATTTAAATCTGAAGTTATGGCTTTAATGTGTTCAGCGCCTTAACATGTTGAAAGGCGCTTTATAAATAAACTTATTATTTTGTTATTATTTTTATTATATAGGGGGTATAAGAAATTATAAGATAAAACACCCATAAAAGAGAGAGAGAGAGAGAGATTCCTGAGCTGCATTTCTGTTACAGGAAATTACTCCACAACATATTGTTCCCCAAAAAGTCATGGGCTAAACCGTTCCAATCTTTTTGTCCCAAATATGGTTGGTATTTATTAAGCCATCATAGTTGTATGAATCCTTGGCTCCCCTCCCCCTTACAAAGAACATGCCAGAAATACCCGTACTTAACAAGTGTTACAACATCTTGTACATGTAAGAACAGAACAACCCCTCATAACAAGTAAAAGGGAAAAAATACCAAAAAGGGATTTTCATATTCAGGGGCAACATCAGACATTTATAATGTTTAGAGCAATATTCTACATGGTGGCATAATGTTATGACTGTAACTAGCCACTGGGGGAAGGGCAAGAGAAAAACAGCCTTTACACAGTGCTTGACTCCTGGTCTGCACCATTCTAGGAGAAGGCACTTCTCCATATAGTTCACTATATAACCAATACTGGTGTTTAAACATGTTTTAACAGCATACCATGGCAGTCGAATGCAGAAGAGAGGACATTCTTCGCATGGGGGGATAGAGCCCATTTACCCTGGTGCCACCAACAACCACACTCCAGACCTCCAACCTGTCTTAACCACCCTTACTCAACAGTTTAGCCATCGGAGAAACTGGTCACTCTTTGTCCACTTCAGGCTCTTCTTGCGCCCCCGGATCCTGTGTGAATTTAGATACAGTACCAGATTTCTGACCTCACAAGAATCATTCAACTGATAGTGTTTTCCAGCATACAGTACCTTGAGTTTGACAGGAAATTAAAATGTGGGTAAACCCCCAGGAAACAGAGCAGAGCAAAGTGCATTTGAAGCTTTCCTCCTGTCTCCGGTGGCAAAGCTCAGATAAGGAAGCAAAGTTTAGAGCCGTAATTTAAAGTTATGGGTCCCTGACACCTAGCCGCGGCCAAAACTGTCCTGTTCATGTGGACCAGTTAATTAATTAGAGATATTTGTGGGCCAGAAGTCTCCTCCCCCCTCTTCCTCGTGTAACCCCCCCTATAAATGGGGGTTCCTGAAGGCCTTCCCGGAGCCTGCTGGATGCTTCATGCCTGGCTGGTGTTCGGCGTGAGGCCGCTAAATGTGGGGCTTAGGAGTGCTTTTGAAGCCTCCTCGTGCTGTCCCTTTAAGAGCCGTCTGCTCGCAGGCGGGGTTCTGGTCTGCAAAGGGGGACTGCGTGTTTCTTTGCTCGAGTCCTTCGAGTTGTGCTGTAATGCCCCTCTGGTGGTCGCTGAAAGCGCAAGGCGCCTCGACAGGTGTACCTGTTGACAAACAGTTACTGAGAGTGATAGCGAAGGTGCAGTTTTGTCTAACCTGCTTTTGTTACAGATGGGACTCTGTGTGCTGTGCCCCTCCATGTTGGACCAGGACGCTCTGAAGGACCCAATAAGGTTCAGGGGCAGATGATGTGAAGGACTAAGCGACCAATCAGCAACCAGGACTCTTAATGGAGCCAGTGGACCAATAGAGGAACTGCTTGTAATTCTGGGAAAAGGCATTATGGGCTATGGCGCTTTTTCGCACCACTGAGGGCCAGAGTAATTGACTGGCATGTGACGCCAGCCAATAGAATCGGGTAGTGCCTGAACTGTGAGGAGTGCCCCATGCTGTTAGGGGCAGATTTGTTGTGACTGTGAAGGAGAAGGGAGCTCTGAGCTTCTGCGCCATTTAGTGTTCGCGCAGGAAGTGCATGAAAGGCCTGAGGCGGCCGTTTGCCTTGTCAGTGCTTCGGACTAAATCCGCCGGCGTGCGGTTGGAGGAGGCTGTGTAGGGACCCAGCTACCTACCAGGCTTCACCTGAAGGGGACTGGAGAATCTGCTGAACCGCTTTCAGTCCATCAGGACGTTTGGAGTGGCTGCTACCGCCCGAAGTGGCTGTGAGTTCGTTCGGGTCCTGAAAGCCACTGCCTGGTATGGTACCCCTCTGTTGTTCTCCATATAAATGTGTGAGGAGGCTTCTGAAGTTCAGGCTCAACCCTGCAAGTGGTGAAGGAAGGGTGTCTGCTGGAGTCGTGAGTACTGGATCAGGGCAGCTCCCTGTTAAGCTTACAAGCAGTGGTCAAATGTCATTTTTGTTGTACTGTTGACTGCACTAATAGATCTTTTCGCTCATTCTGATCTGCCCCGGAAAGTGAATGCTCATTTGTGTCAGGGCCCCAACCAGCTGCCACGAGGGACTAGCCATTAGGGCTTGGGTACCCATGGACAATAACTGATAGGTTCAGGCCTGTGCACAGAGCCATAGGTAGTTAAATATAGGTAATAGTGATAAGCTAATCACCCTGATTTCCCCGGTCCTTGTTACCCCCCCTTCAAATAAATCAGATTGTTCATTTTGCAGCTGTACCCAGGCTGGTTTGTGTCTTACTGAGGACATACTGCACAGTGGATGTCTGATAACTGTACCTTACTTTCCAGGGAGTCCCTGGAGGGAGCTGAGCGTTTCGAGCCCGGGGGTAAGTGTTCCGGGGGAAAGCATTGTAATTACTCTGTTTGAGGCACTAGTGGGAAGCAGGGGAGGTTGCAGCAACCCACAGGGCTGTGACCGAGTCAACCTAGACTGTCCTAACCGCAACCTCTGGGTGGAGGCACCCGAAAATGGATCTGGGCCCCCTTACCCTGTCACGGCTGAGATGGGCAGGGGTGGTAGCCCTTGGAATAGCGCCCCCTTGGGGTTACAAATTGGAGGCAACGCTGGGATCAGCGTCCCCTAGTGGCCAAGTGAGTGAAGTGCATAAGAGATGGAAAAACTGGAAGGGGATATGTTGGAAAAAATTAAGTTGGGGCCTATTAAGACAATGGTACACAAACTGATGGGGTGGGGTGAAGCGAAGAGCTGGACTCCCAGAAAATTGTGTTACTGTTAGATGTGCCCTGGGAACCCCCAACAGCTGACATTGTTTCCACAGCAGAGCGTGTTAAATGTTTAGGCAAAGTGGAGGTAAAGGGGCGCATGGCTGACCTGCTTGACCAGATGCTGCAGGTGCTACTTTTGTGCAGTGTGGCCATCGACCCCGAGAGGGTACCTCCAGTGATTTTCCCAGAGGGTGCCTCACAGGGATGGAGGCTAGTTCATTTTCGGAGTGGGTCAGTCACTCCTGGGGGGTTTCCCCAGACTAATAGTTTTAAAGATAAACTGCTTAAATTGCTGGCTGTGGAGGGGTGGACTACCCAGGAATTGCTGCAGGCATTGGATTTGTCTAGTGACACTACCCCCCTGGTCTCCCCAGGTACCTCCCCCGTCCCCCCAAGAGTTCTATTTTGACTCCACTGCCCTTAGTGGTCCCTCCTCTACAGCTCGATTCCTACCGTAGGCTGAAACTTTTTTCTGGCACAGTGCCAGTGCCTACAGGGGAGGATGACCTAGAAGCTTGGATGGACTATGCAACCCCCTTAGTTCAGGAGTGGCAGTGCTCTGAGGGGGAGAAGAGGAAGAGATTGATGGAGAGCCTGCGGGCCCCCGCTTTAGAAGCCATTAGGTTTTTGAGGGCCACCAACCCGGAAGCCACCGCCGCAGAGTACCTTTCTGCTTTAGAGGGGGTGTTTGGGAGTACCGAGACTGGGGAAGATTTATTATGGAAATTCAGGTCTGCTAAGCAGTGGAGAAATGAGAAGCTATCCGCCTTTGTTACTAGGGTGGAGCGGGCTTTGCAGAAGGCCTATAGAAAGGGGGGAATCACAGCCACGGCCCTGAATCAGGTCAGGTTGGAACATGTTTTAAAGTCTGCTAGATTCTCTAGTGTAATACTGTTAAAACTTAAGTTACATGATCGACGGGCTATCCCGACTGAATATTGTCAGTTGATGAGGGAAATTAGAGAGGTGGAGACTGATGAAGAGGGGTGGGAACCCTATGTGGGGGCGGTGCACCCTAGTGGGGCCCCTGAGCCTTGCACCCCCGAAGAGACCTGCCTGTCAGGAAGGCCTGATGGATCCCCAGATTTTCCAGGTGATGTGGGAATGCGATCTATTTCTTCTGACCCACATGTAGAGAGTGAGTTGAGGGCCGAGGTCAGAAATTTACAGGAACTGGTGAGGGACTTGAAGCAGTCTATCATGTACCCTGTTAGGTCTGGGGAGCCTGAGTCATCCAGAAACCAGAACCCTGGCCCTGGGGAACCCCCTCATCCCCCTCAAGGTCCCCAACAGATAAGGTGTCCACCGCCCCATAGAGATCCCCGGGAACCCCAGTTTTGTTACCATTGTGGGGAGGATGGGCATTTTCAGCCTGAGTGCCAGATGCCGGAGAATTTAAGGAAAGTCAACAGCAGACTGATCACTTGGCATCGCAGGGCCCACACTCGACCCCCCAGGAAAAGCTTTGTGACCAGGGCCCATGCTCAACCAACTGTCAGTGCTGTGCCCCCCGAATGGTCTGATGTGGTCAGGCCCTCGATGGAGACCCCAGTGCGAGTAAATGGGATTCCCACCCGAGCTGTATTAGACAGTGGCTCTCAGGTAACCATCATGTTTCAGGACTGGTACCAGACACACTTACCTGAGGTGCCCCTACAACCCTTGGATGGCCTACATGTGTGGGGGTTGAGCGACAAGGCTTATCCGTATTTGGGGTATATCCGGGTCTGGTTGTCCTTCTCTACTTCTGTGACTAGAGCGGACGAACAGTTGGAAACATTAGCTTTGGTTCGCCCCCCCCCACTGGACTGTATGATGGGGTACCCCTGTTGATTGGGATGAATGCTCATATGTTTGGACGATTGGCCCAGTTGTGTTCAGAAAAGCAAGCATTCAAGACCGGGCGAGCGTTAAGGATACCCGCTGAGATCCAAAAGGCAGTTGCCACTCAGAAGAAGGTTAGCCAGGAGGAACCTGAAGGCCCGGTGGGTGTGGTGTGGAAAAAGGATCCGGCCCCAGTGATACTTGCCCCAAATGCCCAATGTGTCCTGCATGGAGAAGTATGTCTAAAAACAGATGTTAAGAATAAGTTGTAGATGTTGGATGCGCCTGGGGAGGGAAGATTACCTGAGGGACTGTTGGTCAAACCCAGTATCTTGCCGGCTAGAGCTCATGTTTATGTTAAGAGGGTGATGGTTCAAGTGCATAATGTGTCCGACAGAGAGATTCGAATAAGAAGAGGGTGCACCTTGGCAAGTGTACATTGTGTGGATACTGCAGTACTACCAAATAACAAGGGTTCCAGGGCAGCTGACAGAGTTACTCCTGACTTGTTTGATTTTGGTGACTCCCCGTTGCCGGCTGAATGGAAAAGGAGGATCAGTGAGAGGCTTGCCAAGAGGCATCAGGTGTTCTCCTTGAAAGAATGGGATGTGGGATGTGTGCAAGGGGCTGAGCATCACATTCGGCTGCATGACGACAGGCCTTTCCGAGAGAGATCCCGACGCCTGGCCCTGGCTGACATAGATGATGTGAGGCGGCATCTGCAAGAGATGTTGGCTGCTGGTGTGATACAAGAGTCCAGGAGCCCCTATGCCTCCTCCATTGTAGTAGTATTAAGGAAAAAGAATGGGGCGGTTCAGATGTGTGTAGACTACCACACTTTGAATTGGTGGACCATCCCTGACCAGTATACCATGCCGCGTATACAGGATGCCTTGGATTGTTTGAACGGTAGTAAGTGGTTTTCGGTGTTGGACCTCTGCAGCGGGTACTATCAGATCCCGATGGCCCCAGAGGACCGAGAGAAGACTGCATTTATTTGCCCTCTAGGTTTCTATGAGTTTATTCGGATGCCTCAAGGGATTTCAGGTGCCCCAGCTACTTTTCAGCGCCTGATGGAATGTGCTGTGGGGGACATGAATTTGCTCGAGTGTTTGGTCTACTTAGATGATGTCATAGTGTTTGGCCGCTCGTTAGAAGAACATGAGCAACGATTATTCAAGGTCCTGGATAGGCTAGAGGATTTTGGCCTCAAGCTGTCTATAGACAAGTGTCAATTCTTCTTAAACTTCTGTAAAATATGTGGGTCACATAGTGTCCCCTGAGGGCATAGAGACTGACCCTAGCAAAGTGGAGGCTTTGACCACCTGGCCTCAGCCCAGAAATTTGAAGGAGCTGCAGCGGTTCCTGGGGTTCTGTGGATACTATAAGCGGTTTGTCAAAGATTATTCTTGAGTGATCCCCCCACCCAACCTCACGCAGGGGTACCCTCCTACGCACAAAAAGTATAAGAAGGTTGCGCGCCCTGAGATGGAGAAGTACTTCCGGCCGAATGATGTGTTTGGGGATCGCTGGACTGTTGAGTGTGAAGAGGCTTTCTACGACATCATATACCAACTTACCCATGCTCCAGTGTTGGCTTATGCTGACCCAGCCAAGCCATACGTTCTCTATACTGATGCCAGTCTACAAGGATTGGGGGCTGTGTTATATCAGGAACATTTGAACGGTCTGCGACCTGTAGCGTTTGCCAGCAGAAGTCTGACTCCTTCAGAGAAGAATTACCCAGTGCACAAACTAGAGTTCCTGGCCCTGAAGTGGGCCATTGTTGATCAGTTTCATGACTACTTGTATGGTGCCAAAATGTTGGTAAAGACAGATAACAATCCTCTGACCTATGTACAGACCTCCACCAAGTTGGATGCCACTGGCCATAGGTGGCTATCTGCCTTGGCCACCTACGACTATGCTGTTGAGTACCGAGCCGGCCTAAACCATATAGATGCGGATGCCCTCTCTCGAGACCAATGCCACAAACTGATTGGGTCAGGCTGTCAGCGCCCGACATAAGAGCCCTTTGCCAGAAATTTGACAAGGAAGGACAGGTGTCTCCTGATGCTGTAGACTGTGTGGTGGATTGCTTGGGGCCATCCGAAAACTGCATACCTGCTGCCTACTGTAATTTTTCCGTGTTGGACACTAGTTCGCTGCCCCAGTTCAACAATGCCAGTCTTCAACGGGCTGAATCCCGGGACCCTATGATAAAAACGGTCGTGGAAGCTTTACAGGCCGGGAAGGATGTGTCAAGGTTGCGTTCCACTGACTTGAGAACTGCCTTGCTATACAAAGAAGGGTCCAAATTGAAGCTGGTTAACCAACTACTATACAGAGAAACTGGGAATAAGGAGGGCCGGGTAGACAAACTACAACTGGTGCTGCCCTCTGCCTTTAGGGAACTGGTCTTGAGGTCTTTGCATAATCACATGGGGCATCTTGGCATAGATCGAACTCTTGATCTGGTACGGACCCGATTTTACTGGCCAAAAATGAGCACTGATGTAGAGCATTATGTCAAGACCTGTAGCCGCTGTTTGCAAAGAAAAGCCCTGCCCCAGAGAGCTGCCCCTCGGTCATTATCACCACTAGTGCCCCTATGGAACTGGTCTGCATTGATTTCTTGAGTCTAGAGCCAGATTTGAAAAACATCAGTAACATATTGGTAGTCACTGACCATTTTACCGGTATGCACAGGCTTTTCCTACTAAAGATCAGAAAGCAACCACGGTGGCTAAAATACTTGTTGAGAACTTTTTTGTCCACTATGGGGCCCCCCAGCGGATCCACTCCGACCAGGGGAGGGACTTTGAGAGCCGCCTGATTAAAGAAATGCTATCTTTGTGGGGAGTGCGAAAGTCAAGAACCACCCCGTACCATCCCCAGGGAGATCCCCAACCCGAAAGGTTTAACCGAACATTGCCTGACATGTTGGGCACACTGCAACCAAAGGACAAGCCTTGATGGAGCCAGCAGATTAGCACCCTGGTTCATGCTTATAACTGCACCAAAAGTGATGCCACTGGATTTTCCCCGTATAGACTGATGTTTGGGAGAGAAGCTAGGCTGCCCGTGGATGTGTGTTTTGGAGTTTCCCCTGATGGGGTGCAAGCAGAAAATCATCTCCAATACGTACAGAAGCTGAAGGCCCAGTTGAACCATGCCTATCAGCTGATCCAGACCATGGCTGCTAAACGAAACCTGGCCAACAAGGAGAGGTATGATAAGAAAGTGAAAACAGTGGAACTGAGAGAAGGGGATAGAGTGTTACTGAGAAATCTGGGACTGCATGGCAAACATAAAATTGCTGACAGATGGCATCACCTCCCTTACATTGTTGTGGGAAAACTGGCAGATTTGCCTGTATATTAAGTGCGGCCTGAAAATAATTCCAAAGATGTGAAAACTATACACAGAAATCATTTGCTGCCAATCGGGCAAATCCTGATTGTAGAGTTGAACCTCCAACTGCCCTCCCCTCCAGGCCTATGACTAGATCTACTGCCAGGAAAAGAACCAGACCAATTGCTTCTTCAGCAAGCCAACTAAGAGGGTCTTGTTCAAATCCCTCTTATGAAGATGATCGCCAATCTGTGTCTGAAGACAATGAAAATGATGTTGAATACTATCCCTCCTACGAACTGAGCCAGCTGTTTTGGGGCAATCCCCTTGTTAACTCTGGAGATGAGGTTGGGCCTTCTGGACTGTTTGAGCCTCCTACTTTGTCTCTGGAACCAATGCTTCCAGAGGATGAACTGGGCAACAACAAAGCTCAAGGTGTGGGGTCCTTGAGCCTGGCCGAACTGTCTGGCCTGGCTAAATTATCTGACTTTTCAGAAGAAGAGAGTGATGTTGGGGAACAAGCCAGTGATATGCCAGAACCGGAAGAATATTTTGAATACCCTGATGGTTCCTTACTAGTATCTAAACAGCCCTTAGCTGAGCCCAGTGGGGTAGAGGGTCAGGCCCCTGATAGTACTATGAGCACCGGGTCCCTTTACCCTGTGGAGATTCCAGCTACTAATGTCAATGGGGCTGAATTGGAATCGTGGCCTGATACTGGGTTTTCTGAGACCCCTAGACGCTCTAGCCGAGAAGTACGGCCTGTAGTAAAATTGAGTTATGAGTCTCTGGGTCAGCCTGTGGACCTGCCCTTAAACGTGGTCCATAAAGGGGTGTATGTGTCTCCGAGCTCCTTGCCCAAGTTAGCCTTGGGGGATAACTCTAGCCTGTTAGTATTACCCTATGAGTCTGGTGCCCTAACCCCGGTTAGCCCCCCGGTAGATGATAGGGAAGAGCCCCCTCTTTCCAGGTGTTGTGGGCAGAGACTAATGACCTAATTTAAAAGGGGAACAAGAGTTATGTGTGTATGACGTTGCATAAACCGTACTGAACTGTAAATACAGTATTCGTGCATGTAAATCCACGTGTGACATAATGCTAAGTAAACTGTTGCCTTAAAATGGTTTAGGGGTAACTACTTGGCGCGGACACCAAGTTTTTCCAGGCCAGGGAGGGTGTAACCCCCCTATAAATGGGGGTTCCTGAAGGCCTTCCCAGAGCCTGCTGGATGCTTCATGCCTGGCTGGTGTTTTGCTTGAGGCCGCTAAATGTGGGGCTTAGGAGTGCTTTTGAAGCCTCCTCGCGCTGTCCCTTTAAGAGCCATCTGCTCGCAGGCGGGGTTCTAGTCTGCAAAGGGGGACTGCGTGTTTCTTTGCTCGAGTCCTGCTCGAGCTGTGCTGTAATGCCCCCTCTGGGGGGTCGCTGGAAAGCGCAAGGGTCGCCTCCTCGACAGGTGTACCTGTTGACAAACAATTACTGAGAGTGATAGCGAAGGTGCAGTTTTGTCTAACCTGCTTTTGTTACAGATGGGACTCTGTGTGCTGTGCCCCTCCATGTTGGACCAGGACGTTCTGAAGGACCCAATAAGGTTCAGGGGCAGATAATGTGAAGGACTAAGCGACCAATCAGCAACCAGGACTCTTAATGGAGCCAGAGGACCAATAGAGGAACTGCTTGTAGTTCTGGGAAAAGGCATTATGGGCTATGGCGCTTTTTCGCACCACTGAGGGCCAGAGTAGTTGACTGGCATGTGATGCCAGCCAGTAGAATCGGGTAGCGCCCGAACTGTGAGGAGTCCCCTATGCTGTTAGGGGCAGATTCGTTGTGACTGTGCAGGAGAAGGGAGCTCTGAGCTTCTGCGCCATTTAGTGTTCACGCGGGAAGCGCGTGAAAGGCCTGAGGCGGCCGTTTGCCTTGTCAGTGCTTCGGACTAAATCCGCCGGCGTGCGGTCGGAGGAGGCTGTGTAGGGACACAGCTACCTACCAGGCTTCACCTGAAGGGGACTGGAGAATCTGCTGAATCGCGCTCGGTCCATCAGGACATTTGTAGTGGCTGCTACCGCCCGAAGTGGCTGTGAGTTCGTTCGGGTCCTGAAAGCCGCTGCCTGGTATGGTACCCCTCTATTGTTCTCCATATAAATGTGTGAGGAGGCTTCTGAAGTTCAGGCTCAACCCTCCAAGTGGTGAAGGAAGGGTGTCTGCTGGAGTCGTGAGTACTGGATCAGGGCAGCTCCCTGTTAAGCTTACAAGCAGTGGCCAAATGTCATTTTTGTTGTACTGTTGACTGCACTAATAGATCTTTTCACTCATTCTGATCTACCCCGGAAAGTGAATGCTCATTTGTGTCAGGGCCCCAACCAGCTGCCAGGAGGGATTAGCCATTAGGGCTTGGGTACCCATGGCCAATAACTGATAGGTTCAGGCCTGTGCACAGAGCCAAAGGTAGTTAAATATAGGTAATAGTGATAAGCTAATCACCCTGATTTCCCCGGTCCTTGTTATCCCCCCTTCAAATAAATCAGATTGTTCATTTTGCAGCTGTACCCAGGCTGGTTTGTGTCTTACTGAGGACATACTGCACAGTGGATGTTTGATAACTGTACCTTACTTTCCAGGGAGTCCCTGGAGGGAGCTGAGCGTTTCGAGCCCGGGGGTAAGTGTTCCGGGGGAAAGCATTGTAATTACTCTGTTTGAGGCACTAGTGGGAAGCAGGGGGGGGTTGCAGCAACCCATAGGGCTGTGACTGAGTCAACCTAGACTGTCCTAACCCCAACCTCTGGGTGGAGGCACCCGTCAACGGATCTGGGCCCCCTTACCCTGTCACGGCTGAGATGGGCAGGGGTGGTAGCCCTTGGGATAGCGCCCCCTGGGGGTTACACTCTGAATAACTCGATACTGTCTGCGGATGATGATTGGAGTGGGCTCCATATGCAAGATCTCACCCAGCCATTTTCCTGCAAAAACTGCTGGCACCTCTTCCTCCATTGCTTTAGGTATACCCAACAGAGAAATGTTAGCTGCCTTCTTTTGATTCTTGAGGGCTTCAAGTCTAAAGTGCAAGGCCTTGTTTTCTTTGAGAAAGCTGAAGTTGCTATTGCGACCTGCAACACTGAGCCTGCTGCGTCTTTAGCCTCAGAAAGAGTCATTTAGGACTGAGTCTTACGACTGTGAGTTTCGAGTGAAAGTCCTGGACTTTAATATCTAGAGTTGCTACTTGAAGATCCAGCACCCTAATGGCTTTCAGCACATCTGCAAGGGTCCATTCTGGCTCCTTCATATTACCCGAAGTCTCCTCTCCCACTTTGCTAGGCTGCCTGTTTTCTCTTTCATCTCATTATTTTTATTTGGAAGTCCCATCTCAGAATTGCGTCAGATATCCCCAGTGTTTCCCACCAGGGTTAACACCTCAGAGTGAAAATAAAAATATTAAATGGTGTTTTAAATGGTTTAATAAATTTCTCAAGGAGAGCTGCCAAGAATTGCAGCTTCCCAAAATGCAGTAGGCCCTGCTCTCTCAAAAAATAAATGTTGTTTTTATTTGCTACACCTTGGGCCAGCAGCTGTGCACAAGTTGATCAGACATTAGCAAGGGTTAACATTAATATTTTTTTTTGCAGCAGGACAAGATGATTAAAAATTGTATGAGCCTAGGGCCGGCCCAGTGATAAAGCTACCGCTCGTGAGGCCAGTAACCCTGTTAACGCCCTGAGGTTGTGTCATCTGAGGGTTGGCCAGTGGGAGGAGGATTGAGTGTCCGCCTGGGGGGTGAGATTGCTCGGACCGTACATGGGTGCTGATGTGGGGCAGACGTCTGGCGTGCCTGATACAGAAGCATTTGCAGCACGACCATTGATGTCAGTGCATGCCAGCTGCTCTGAACCATGGAGAATGGAAGAAAACGGGGAAAAAAATCACCCTGGCTGTCAGGATGATTCTCCGACCCTTTGCAGGCCCCGCACCAGTGACCTGGTGCGACGTCGACCGGATCTTGTGTAGTGAATTGAGCTAGGCTGTCCGCCATCCCACCATGGGGGAAGCTGGTGTTGCTGTGCCTGAGAAATGCCAGGTGATGGGGTTGGGGAGGTTGGAGGGGAGAGCAGCCAGCCAAGGGAGGATGATAAAGAATAACTGAACAACAACAAAAATTGTACATGTCGGAGCAGATCGTTGGCCCAACATGCTGCTATGTTGGTGACTCAAGTTTGGGCGCAAACTTGAATGACCAGAGTGGGTGGCATGGGCTGGCAGATAATGTTGCAGATGGCAGCGCTACGCAGCCCATGGAGGGCATGGTGCCACATCAGGCACTGCAGTGATGCTTACTATTCCTGTAGGCTTCCTGGCTGTGGCCTAGCCATCCCCCTCCATCTGCACTTCCACCCCCCCGCCCTGAAGTCTTTATTCCATTATCACACTTCTGTTTTCTGTACATGCACCTGCCCTTCGCTTGCTGCCTTTCCCCTAATCCACTCACCTCACTTTCATCTTTGCTTCCTCCTTGCCACTCTGTTATGTTGGATTTCTTTTCCTCAGCTGTTCTATAAGCAATAATACCTGATAGGGTGGGAAGTATTGGGATATACCGGACTGCCCAGGAGTGTAATAAGGCCCAATGCTGCAGGTGGAGGGCCTTATAGCCCCCTGGAAGGACCGGTATATCCTAATACTGCCCACCTTGGAGGGTATTATTGTGCTTAGAAAATGGGTCTACGTGTGATTTCTGTGTAATATTGATTTAAAAAATAAATAAATAAATAAATAAAAATCAGTTGAAACTCATTTTGTTGGTAAAGTAGTTCCTCTACTGGTATAGTTGCCAGTAGAGGGCTGTGTAGGGTTTCACACTTGCTTAACTATGTACCTAGTTAAGTGTACTTTTCTTTATTGACTGCCATTTCCCTTTAGTCATGAGTTTGTTTCTGTCCATCAGTGGTGCTCGGTTTTATTTAGTGGTGCTGGTTTTTATTTATGTATGTATTTATTTCCCTTTGTGTTCATGACTCGGCACTGTATAAGGGAGTTGGAGAAAGGGGTGGAGTGCAGCGGGCACATGGAGTACAAGGAGGTGTAGGAGCTTTACAGTGTGGTGACACTTCAGTTTCAAAGATAGTATTATGAGTAAGAAAAATAAATGTTTACTGTGCTTGGCTTGACCATGGGTGCACCTAAGGGAAGTCACGCTGTGTCAGAGTTGCACTGAGCACGAGACATCCTACTGCTACTGATGGTATGCCAGATACCATTTTTGAAAAAATTTTTTTTTTTTTTTAAATGGAAAACAATATTAACTACCATTATGACTGTGTGGGACATAACTGTGCTGCTTACAACTCTGCTGTGGGTGGGGATGTGTCTCTGAGGAGGTACTAGTCCGTGAGCTGTGTGTGTGTGTGGGTCGCTCGCTAACTGACCGCAAAATAAGATGGCAGATTCATTTTGAATTGGGAGGTGGGCACAAGGATATCCTTACGTAATTGGGCATTGCAAGCTGTGATATGTTTCTCAGCGGGCACTGTTGAAAAATAAATGTTTGTCTAGATGGGGCTCTTAGTCAATCAGCATACACTATTTTTCAAACCCATTTTCTAATGTTACATGCATCCCAGTGTTAGTTTTTTTTCTCCTGCTACGTGTCATTAATGTACTCTAATCTGTGGACTGCATAATCTCGTATTTGACATTTGTCTATGGCACATAGTCCTTGATCACCGTGTCTGTTGTTTTGGTTCACTGCTCTCTTTGCACAGCTGCTTAAGTTCTTCACTACACATTTTACCTGTTTTACACATTTCTGTTGCACCATTTTGTTTAGATAGTATATAGTTATCCCCTATTGTGTATTCCATACATATAATTTTCTTGTTGTGGTACAGTTCAAAGGTCATGAAAAGTTGTTGTGGTATTGTTTTGACATCACAGTGATACGATAACGACTTTCAGCCCTGGTGTCAGGGCATGACTGGTGATTGGCTGAAGATGTGACATTCTTCAAAAAGTTAAGAAAAAATGGTGGTGCCGTTTAGCGAGTGAGTGACTGAGGCAGTTTTGATAGTGCTGTGGATGGCTGTGCAGTCCTGAGGTTTATTGATTCATTGCAGTTTAATTAAAAAGAAATATCGAGCGAGGGAATGAAAGTTTCCAGATTTTTGGAGAGAGAGGTGCTAGAGTGGGAGGAAGCACTGATGTAACATTTGGTGTATGGGTGACCATACACAACTAAGGGGATGTGATGTCATGATAGAGATCTCTCAAGCTTCACTCTCACGGTCTGTATGACAGCATCACATCCCCTCAATGGAAATGCAGCCTTGTTGTGTATGGTCACTCATACACTATTCTACATACTGTGATTCCATTATATCCTTCTCTGAAGGTGCATCTAGAAATAAGTTGTTCTCAGCTCAGCAGGCCTTCCTGGGGAAACCTTTAAATAAATGTATGTAAAACAGACCCTTGCAGTAGCTTGTCATTCCTCGGATTGATGGCATACTGTGTTCCTGGAGGTCATGTGGGTACAGCCACTCCACCCTCATTATATGGAGTTTCGAGTTGAGTGTACTTGTTACAAAAGCATGTAGGAGACAGCTGGTGGATGCTGCTTTGATGAGGTTAACCATTATTTGCCGAGTTTCCTTGTGAGGTGTCAGTGATGTGGCACAGATTACCTGTAATGTCCAAAGGTAAACTTTTCCCAAAATGAAACCTTCTGTCCATATTTGCGGAGTTGCAGGATCTGGATTGGAAAGACTAAAAAGCCTGCAGTGTTCCCATTTAGACATTTAGCTTGTATTTGGAATGGAGGGAGAAGGCAGTATTGGCAGTATCCACAGTGTTAAAGGGGAACCGTCATGAAATCCAGTCCCACACCTATATGTGGGGCTGGCCCCAATTAGCACTTAATGTTAGTAACTTTTTTTTTTTACTTAGTCATTTTAAATTAGAAGCCCTTGTAGCTGGTTGATCCTGCTGTCCTGTAACCCTGACACGTGGTATTAGGAAAGTGACTGAAATAATCCCCCATGGCTAGACAGCAGCTGAGGGACATTCAAAGGATAGAAGCTCCATTTCTAGTGTTTGGAAGATTCAGTCAGCTGTTTGCTGGTACCCTTGTCCTCTATAGTCTATACATGTACATAGCCTCTGGAGGACAGCGGGGCAGGCAAACGACTGCTTGAAACTCCTAAACACTAGAAATGGGGTTTCTATACATCGAATCTCCTGCGGCTGCAGTCCAGCCATGGGGGATTCAGGGTTTCTTTTAGCCCGTCTCCCGATAGCTAATGTTGGGGTTGAAGGATGATAGGATCAACCAGATACAAGGGTTTCTGATTTAATACAACAAAGTAAGAAATATGTATTTGCAACATTAAGTGCTAATTGTAGCCAACCTCACTCCATAACTTTTTCCCTTTAAGTGCCACAGGAGCCCCATCCCAGGCTGGTAGTGATAGAAGTTCCCTTTTTTCTGGGGCATTAGCAGTTCAGCACCTCCTGGTCCCTACTCATTTTGCAGAAATGGCGCTTTCTTTCCTTGAAAAATTGGGGAGAAAGTACCAGAATTTGGGGCAGCAATTCAGGAATCTGTTAGAATAAGGGACATTTCTGGAACTCAGAGAAGGGGCCTTTTCAAACTTAAACAGCTCCCTTATTGGGCAGAAGGGGAGATTAAATATAGGTCAAGAAGATAATCCATTCACAACTCTTACATTGAATATATGGTTTGGTACTTTGAGAGATAGAAAGGCAACAGGTTGGAGATATTTACTATTTTCAGTTCCATACCTGGATATCTTTCTTCCTGGTTTGTGGGATGCGGGGTTTAGGAGGTGGGAGGCAAGGGGCCTATACCTAATATGGCACTTTCTGGAGGAAGGGGAGATTGTTTCTTTTGAAACACTAGTCAACAAGTATGGAATCCCATGGCAAGACAGATTCAGATATTTTCAAATTAGAAACTGTATTAGAAACATTATTACAGGATTAGGGACTGGGATCTCAGCGCCTCCCCAGTTTGCATTTATTCTCAAAAAAGCAATAGAAGGTGCACCTATTAGAATGCATATCATATCTAACTTATACCAAGCCTTACTAGCATGGAAAGGTGACACTACTTCCACTATAAAAAGAGCATGGGAACTTGATATGGAGAGTCAGATTTCAGAGGAAACTTGGGCATGGACCCGAACAAAAATTCACTGGGGCCTTTCGGTGATCAGCTGGCAGGAATTTTCCTGGAAGGTTTTTGTCAGGTATTTCCGGACTCCAGCAATCCTGGTGAAGTATCAGGGCAATAACCTTTCAGCCTGTTGGAGAAACTGTGGTCACTCCCCGGCAACACTTGTACACACATTATGGGGTTGCCCTGTGTTATCCACCTTCTTTTGGGATTTACAACAGGCCCTAAAGGCAATAATTGACCCAGGTTTGGCTCTGACCTCTGACTCCATCCTGCTACTTTTTTTTTTTTAGAAGTTCCAAAGGAATTCAGAGACCCCCTCACAATTAAGTTCCTGAAAATTTCACTCCTAGCAGCCCAAAAGGCTGTAACTAAAAATTGGATGACCCGAACTTCCATCACATTAAATATGTGGCAGGATATTATGATCAGTATTTACAGGATGGAGGCATTGACAGCGTCCCTAAACAAAAGATTGCCCCAGTTGGAGATTCTGTGGAGGCATTGGATCCTTTATATGACGGAGTCAAGGCCTGACTTTACCCCATAATGAAGAAGGTGCACAGGATACTGGGGTAGATTTATACAAGGTGGGCCCTAGACCTTGTGAAACTTGGTAGACTCCAGTATATACAGGTATAGTACATTCTTAGTCAGATCAATTAGTCAACAAGTAAAAATCAACTTGAGGCAAACCTAGTTCCCCCTGATAGTGATAGAAGGGAATGTGCCCTGGTGGTGCTATAAGTTTAAATGAAATGCTTAGACATATAGTGCATCTACCGAATAACTTCCAGCAACATAAAAAAAAAAGGAAGGTAAAGTAATATAATTTCAATAAGTTTAAAGACGTGATTGCCTTAAGCTATTGAGCATTATCTATCAGATACTCTGATCAGGAAATGTGTTAATGGAACCGCCTATGAAAAAGTTGTAATTTATTGTACCTATTACTTGTTTGTATGTATTTTGTTTGTCTTGTTCTACGGAACTAAAATCACAAATAAAGAAAGTTTTAAATAAAAAGAATAAGGGACATTTTATGTAATTAAAAAAAAAATGGAAAAGAAGGCATTTTCTGAAGGAGAATTAGACTGTTAATGTTAAAGTGTGACAATATTTTTGTCTGTCTGCATACCTTGCTGTTTCTGTTTAAAAACAAACAAAAAAATCTCTTCTTTCTGACTTCTTTTGAAAACAGAAAATCATCGGAGTTTTTAAGCCTAAAAACGAGGAACCATATGGGCAGCTGAACCCCAAGTGGACCAAATGGTTACAGAAGTTGTGCTGCCCCTGCTGCTTTGGGCGTGACTGCCTCGTTCTGAACCAGGGCTACCTTTCGGAGGCTGGAGCCAGTCTCGTGGACCAAAAGCTTGATCTAAACATAGTACCAAGAACAAAGGTAAGAGAACAGCAGTGAGCAGATACTTCAGCAGAGGGAATGTGGAGGGGGGTTTTAATTTTTTTTCTTCAAATGTTTACTTGCAGAACTCTGTCTGATGATCACCACACTGCATGGAGCTACTGTACATGATGGTGGTGTAAAAGGCCTTGGTGATGATATGTTTTGGTTAGAGTTGCTCCTAGAAATAAACATTTTTACAGTCAGTAAATGGAGGCATCTAGGATAGTTGCAAGGGACAGCCATTATTAAAAAAAATAAAGTAAAACAAGTTTATTTCCCCAATTGGTATAGAAATAGTTGCCTGCTGACAAGGAAACGGATAACGTTTTAAATGTGTGACGGTATACTGCTTCTTTAAAAAAGAAAAAAAAAAACTTTTCATAAAGGGCTTGGGATGGAAATAGTGACTAGTGGACACAATTACTTCATTTGAACACTGTGGGCCTAAGATATCCAGAAGAGAAACATTGCAACACAGGCAGCAGTAATGAATGACTAAAAGATCATTATTATATAGTGCCTTTCCAGACGGTCAAGGTGCGTTACAATATGTATTCATAATATGAGCCCGAACATTGCATGTTTAAATTAAAGATATACATTATAAATGATAGCACATCAAAATGGAGATTACCGGATGGGCAACCATGCCTAACCAGCTTGTGCTGCCACAGAAGAGTTCCGAGTGCATCAGACCTCGAGAGCGAAGCTCCGCACGTCCATTGTAATCAGAATCCTGAGGTGGCAGGCTGGCTATACAGGCTGGTTGGGCATGCGGTTGCCCATTTGGTATTTCATATAGTGTATAGTTTACTTTTTTGTTTGTTTATTAGAATTGGGGAGAGACTGTGCGTTTCAGTGTGAAGTGAGCGGGAAAAATGAAAGTGGAGCCACCAGCAGAGTAGCACCGAAATGGCTGCGTCAGTGTCACCTTTTAATAAGGCAAGTTAACAAAAATACAAAAAAACAAAAGGAATTAGAATTTAAAAAGTAAAGACTGGACTTATCTGTGTCTTCTTGTCTTTGTTTTGTAGTTTGTGACTGAGTTTGTGGGGTAGATGCAGCAATATAAAATAAACATGTTAAAACAAATATCACACACTGACCATTATTGTATGCAAATAAATATGCATGTGTCTGTGACAGTGGCTCAGCAGGTAGCACACTCGCCTCTGAGGCCGGGAGATCAGAAGGCTGTGGGTTCTATCCCCACATCAGGCACTTGGGTGAGATCCCAGTACTGACACTGTAGTGTAGCATGGGGGGTGCTGCACTCTTGAGGTGCCATCTTTCAGATGAGACGTTAAACTCCCACACAGTTTATACACCTCATAAAAAAAACCAAAAAGTATTCCAGTCATACGTATTCTAATGCCCCATTAAAATAAATATTCATGGTCAAAATTGAATCATAATTCTAAAAAGACCCCCACTCTCCACAAGACGAGTAGGGGAATTTTTTACTCCAAAACTAAAAACCAAATATACAGAAATGTCTCACTTTAAACGAATATGTATTGAAAAGAGCACAAGCTTCATCCAAAACAAACCCATAGAACAGAGAAAAAAAAGGGAACAGAAAGGAATAGAATCAACTTAACATTGTGTAAATTACTGTAGTTTCATACAGGAACTAAGGAAAAAAGTCACCACATAGCATAAGAGTTACTGCAAAGCTGAAAACCCCTTCATGCCACACGAACCCCTCAGGCATATTTAATAAAAAAAGGATAACCCTCTCCACCACACATTCATGGGATGAATCCTACACTCATAATTATACACCTCTCTAAGAGCTGCTTCATATAGAAGAGCTACCCCTTTAAACGAGATTTCCTTTTGCTGTGTCAACAGCTGGCAACAGTTTTGCCACATATAATATTTTAGGCAAGCACAGAGTAACTGCAGCATAGGGATATGGTATTGATCTTTAAAATCTGACATACTGCCTAAAGCCAAATTTCTATATGATATCCTCTTCAGCCAAGGCAACTTCCACTCGCTTGCTAAATATGTCCATAACCCTTTCGCATATATACAAACCAGCAAAAAATACTCACGAGTTTCTTCGCCATCACCACACTCTGGATATAGACAGTTGTGTTCTTCTATGGCTTTGTGTTTCAAATTCCCTCTTACACCCACTCTCCCATAAGCCATCAACCACTGTATGTACCACATTTTCTGAGGAATCCTTGAATTATTTAACATGCCATAAACAAATCTCGTCTCACCTGGCAGACCTCCTTTAAAAACTGGGTCCCCAGGTCCCATTTTTTCCACAGTATGGTTATACGTCCTTTGTCTAGAAGCACCCATCATTTGTACTCGTCACATTCCATTTTACCATTTTTTTCAACACCACTCTATAGTAACCTGGAATCTCCTGTAACTTAATTCCTTGCAAGGATTCACCTGTCCACTTCCCAATCCAATTCCCCAGAACATTTAGCCCCCGTTTACTATTTAAACATTGTTGATTTTCAAATATCTTATACAGGTTTGAGTACCAAAAGATCGTATGAAAAAATGTAACGGGATTTACCATCCCTAATCCTCCCTGCTTTTTATGTTTATATAGAATTTCCCTCTTAATAGGGTTCAGCCTATTCCCCCATACCAACTGGGGGAAAAAAGTCTCAATATTCTTGCCTCAGATTCCACCGGTAAGGGAAAGAGACCCCTGCAACATATAGAAAACATGGTATCAAAAACTGTTTCACCACATGAAACCTTTTCAATTTAGCCATCTTCCATGTTTTCCACCTTTCATCCTTCCTTTCTGCTACATATAATGCCACTGTCCAATTTTCCTTACCCATTTCCCCCTCCCCAAAAAGAACCCCTAACAGCTTTATGTTATCATTGGATATACTTAGTTCACCCACTGTTACGCTAGGGAATTCTTTTCTCACAAACCACATCCCCCTACTTTTCTTCATATTCATTCTAGCTCCTCTTACCAGCGAAAACTGATCCAATAACCTCGATAAAATGTTTACATTTTCTAAGGAAATTATAAAAACAGTCAAATCATCCGCATACGCTGTTATTTATATCTCGCTCTTAAGCTGAAGCCCTCCAATACCTTTTAGTTCTCTAGTTCTTATAATGGTCCTTATCAGTGGATCTATCACGAATGTATACAGTAAAGAACTTAAAGGGCACCCCGCCTGACCCCTGTGAGGACCCTTATTCTTTTGCTCCCTTTCCCCCCTATTTCTGCTTGAACCTCTGCTTTATCATAAAGCAGTTTCACTCATTCTCTAAATACCCTAGGAATCCCATACTTTTCTAACACCAAGAATAAGAATTTTGCGTTTACTTGGTCAAACGCCTTATTTTGGTCCACCGCTATTACACAACTTTCACACCGAGATTTTCTCCCATATTCTAAAACATCTCTAATCAGACCCAAATTGCCTTGAATATTTCTTCCCGAGATCCTACATGTCTGGGCCTCCTGTATTATTTTACCAGCTACTCCCTTTAGTCTCCTCTGTAATACTTGAGCAAGGATTTTAAAATCCGAGTTCAGTATACTTATAGGCCTCCAGTTGTCCAAATTATTTTTATCACCAGATTTAAAGAGAAAGATTATCAGACCCAAAGAGAAATCAGCTACCACACTTTTATTACTTAACATGTACTTGTACACCCTTACCAGAAATACCGATAATATCCCCGAAAATTGTTTACAAAGTTCATTGGGAATCCTATCTACTCCTGGGACCACCCCACATTTTAGGTTCTTAATTACATCCACAACCTGTTGTTCTGTGATGTCTTCCTTTAGGGCATCCACCTCACAAGCTTCCAAAACCGGAATTCTTAGATTATCCAAATACGCCCCCATGTCTTCTTTCTCTGTATCAATCCTTTTTCCTGTTTTAATTAAATGCTCCGCAACAATTTCTCTAATACCCTCTGTGTCACTTTAGATCTCTCCCTTATCATTTCTCAAACTTCTTATGCCTGACCTACTCTTTTTCTTTAAAAGCTTCACATGGGTCCATCATAGGTGTTTTCTGAGTTCCAAAACTTAACTCCTGTTTCAGTGTTTCACCTCTATCGTATTGTACTGCTTTCATCTCACATTTTACCCTTTCAATCTGATCTACAACTGCCCCCCACCCCACTATACCCTTGTTCCGTAAGTTTGTACAGCTTAGTCCTAAGGGATAAATACACAAAAAAATCCCTGTTCGCCCTTCTTTTCCCATATGCCTTAAACCAATTGCTAATCTCTATTTTTGCTTCATGCCACCACACCCCCAGGTCCTCATATAACCCTATCACTGAGGCTGTGTCAACCACAGGTCCCTATTGTTAACATCGCTTCATCAATTCCCAAAACGCTCATGTTCATCTTCCACCTTGTAAAGGGTTGCTCCACCCCAGTGATCGTATTAATGATACTTCTAATAATTAAGTGATCCAACAAAGCAGTGGGGCGTACAGCTGCTGCATAATTGTCTATCCTCTTAGAAGTAAGTACATAATCGATTTTGGAGTACAATGCTCCTTTTGAAAAGGTAAAATTAACAGGAGACACTGCCTTAATAGCATGTTCTGAAGGTCGGCTATAGCTATACTTTTTTTAAATGCAGCTGAATCGCAGTAAATTTTCTTACCCACTCTTTTCCTTTTCAAAATATCCAATGAACAGTCAAAATCACCAGCCTAATAAATGTTCCTTGCACAACACTAAAAAAAAAGGGTTGTATTAAAGTGAATGACTTCACCCTCTCTGCCTTTATCTGAGAGGCACAGACCCCTATAAACCTGCTGTATTCCCCATACCATAATCCATCAATTATTAAAGCCCTCCCAGACAGAAGATCCATTATTTTAGACATGCTGAGCCCCCTCACAGAAAACACACCAGCCTCTAAGCCAGAGGACCAATATAAAGGCCCCCAAACCCATTCCTTTTTGCCTGCGTTGAATTAAGCCATGTCTCCTAATAAAAAAAAAAAAAAGGCCTGTTGTCGAAGTGGTGGGGTTTCCGCATAGATTGGCGACCCGGTTCGAACGGACCCAGCCGCCGGGAGGGTCGGGCCGGGGAGAAGATGGAGCCCTATGGACTGCTCTCCTTCTCCGGGGAGGGTGAGGAAGCACTCGAGTGCTGGGACTCCTGGCGGAGGCCGGAGATCTCACGCTGCCGACGCCAATCTCTGGGAAGCGGGCGGATGCTGGTGTCATTGCACGTCCCCGCCTCCGTGGGGAAAAAGTCAAGGAAAATAGGCGGGCGATGGCCACCGTCTCAATGAAGCCCTCCCGGAAGACCTCGAGTGGCCACCATCGCTGCAGGTCCCCCGACTAGATATTGGTTCCGTGGCCATGGCCCCGGCCTCCGGGGAGCAAGCCGGGGGTGACTGGGGGACCCCGGCAGCCATAGATGGTGGCTGAGGCTTCCAGGGGCCGTGACCAGGGCCGATCTAGTGACAGGAGGTCCTGCCAAAAAACCAAAAACTTCACACGCAAGGTTCCATAATTCTGCCCATAAGGCCCCTCTTTTGTTCCCATTCAATCAATCAATCACTTTATTTAACCAGGCATAAACACCATTGTGCAAGCTCATTTTCAAGGTGGTCCTGGGCATTAATACAATACAGTACACTTCATAAGATTACAATTACGGTGGACAACGGTTTACAAGGTGGAAGATGAACGTGAGCGTTTTGGGAATTGATGAAGTGATGTTAACAATAGGGGACCTGTTGGTTGACAGAGCCTCAGTGATAGGGTTATATGAGGACCTGGGGGTGTGGTGGCATGAAGCAAAAATAGAGATTAGCAATTCAACCATTCAAAATGCTACACACATTCAACGATGCTAAGGAAAACAAAACCATTTAGAGTCCTTATTGGCGATAAGCAACAGTATTTTTTTTCCAGAAATACTGCAACAGCTCCTAATTTTTATTTCAACTTCCCCAGTGCCCTGGCCAAATTTACCCCCATTCACTAAAAATACCACCAACAGCTTAATCTGGTTCAGGGTCAGTTGGCATTCATCTGTATCCCCCTCCCTCGGGTCGTGCCTGAAAATAGGCAGAATTTGTCTAGTGCACATACCTGGTCAACAAAAACTAACTTATTAAATAAATACTGGACAGAATACTGAGGGAGGAGCTGGCGGAACAGTTAACTGGCCTGTTAAGTATATTGTTAGAGACGGGGGTGGTTACAGATGACTGGAAGGGAGCAGACATAGTCCCCCTCCATAAGTGAAGAAGCAAGGAAGAGACAAGTAACTATAGGCCAGTCAGCCTGACATCAGTGGTGGGGAAGCTGATGGAGAAATTACTGAAAGAAAGAATTATCAAGTACCTTGATTTAAATGACCTGAAGAACCACAGACAACATGGTTTCATGGAAGGGAGGTCATGTCAAACGAACTTAATTGAATTCTTTGGCTGGGTGACCAGAGTGACAGATCCGGGTGGGGCAGTGGATGTGGTGTACCTAGACTTCAGTAAAGCATTTGACACTGTGCCACACAGAAGGCTTCTGCACAAAATAAGAGCCTTGGTGGTGGGTCCAGAGGTGGAGAGGTGGGTGAAAAATTGGGTGGAGGGAAGAAGACGGAGGAGGATCGTTAAAGGAGTTCCATCAGGGGAGGGAAGGGTGACTAGCGGGGTATCACAGGGTTCGGTACTGGGTCCGAAGCTGTTCAGTATTTTCATAGGGGACACTGTGGAAGGGCTTGAGAGGAAGGGTCTGTCAATTCACGGATGATACGAAGCTCTGCAACACAGTAGACACTGCCGATGGGGTAGAAAAAACGAGAAGGGATTTGCACAAACTGGAGGAGTGGTCAAAAGTGTGGCAGTTGAGCTTTAGTGGCAAAAAGTGCAAAGTTATGTACTTAGGGAGTAGAAATCTAAAAGCAGAGTACAGGATAGGTGGTCAGATACTGAAAGTGATAGAGCAGGAGAGGGACCTTGGTATAATTGTATCCAGCGATCTCAAGGTGGCTAAGCAATGCAGGAGGGGAATAGCAAGGGCCAGTAGAATGCTGGGGTACATAGGCAGGGGTATTACGAACAGAAGAAGAAAGGTGGTAATGCCCTTGTACAAACAGCTGGTGAGGCCACACCTTGAATACAGCGTCCAGTTCTGGAGATCGTACCTCAAGAGGGACGTGGGTAGAGTGGAGAGGGTCCAGAGGAGGGCAATGAAAATGGTGCGAGGGCTCAGCCATTTGACATACAAGGAGAGGCTGAAAGACCTCAGCATGCATGCCTTGGAGCAAAGGGTAAACATGATAGAGACCTTTAAGTGCCAAAAGGGTATAAACAAGATTCTGGATAGCAGTATATTCCAGAATAAAAGGCTCTTAAGGACAAGGGGTCATGACATGTAGCTAGAAGGGTGAAGATTCAAGGGAAACATTAGGAAACACTACTTCACGGAAAGGGTAGTGGATGGGTGGAATGCATTCCCTGAGGTGATGGGGGCCAAAACAGTTACGGGATTCAAGTTTGCTTGGGATAGGTACACGGGAATTCTGGAGAGGGGGGCAGGTGGGAAATTACCCGGATCATCTAGGGTCCTTTGGGTACGATGGAGATGGAACACTTGGGCATATTCGGTGGGCCCGGAGGTCCTTATCTGCCAACAATTTCTATGTTTCTGTGTAATAGTTGTATGACAAGGCTGGCTTTAGGAGGTTTAGGCTGGAGAGACCGCACAATATACAGTTTGTAAAAAAAAATGTACAGATGTGCAGACGGTAGCAGTGACTAATGGCTACTGTGCAAACTGGTCCTACTGGGGAGGTAGACCACTGAACCTTAGTGACAGGAACAGGAGTGGGCTGTGTTCTCTTGGAGTGCGAGTGTGGAGGTGGGAGGTGTGTATAGCAAGAGGCAGATTATTCCAGATTGAAGTGTATGTAAAGGTAAAGGAGGCTTGCCCCTCACTAGTTCTGAAAAAGAGGATTGAGGAGTGATTTGTCTGAGTTTCTGACCAAGTAAGGGATAGGAACGAGGGAGAGAGAATATTTTACATCAGTACCCAGATCTTCATCGAAGCCATCGCCTCCATTGGGCCAAACCTTTGGATCTGTAAGCCATTGTTGTCAGGACCAGTACTTTGTCAATGCTGGCCTTACTCCATTGACAACCCTTGCTTTGCACCCACACTGAACCTCGCTACAGAGAAAGCGAGCGGTGCTGTAGGACAGCCACAAGGTACAAACACAGATAGCTGGGCACTCAGAGTGCCAAAAATAAGCCAGTCTGTGCAGTGGTTTTCTTTTGTGCTCTGTGTCAGTGATTTTAAAGAAAATCATATGTTGACAGTTGACCTCCTTTTACAAAAGCTAGTGCAAGTACAGTCCCCGGCTCAAAGAACTGTCTCATAATCTTCAACTGTTGGCCATGTTTCTCCTCCGTATCCCCAAAACCTCTTAGACGGACTGAGTCAGTCCTTTTCAGTGGAAAATAAGTGGGAACTGCTAACCTGCATAGTGAACGACCTCCTCAGAAAATGGGGTCATCCAGAGGCGGACCTGTTTGCATCTCCGCACATCTCAAAATTGCCTCACTTTTGTTTGCTCACTCCAGGCTTGGGAGTTTTTCTGGGCGATGCATTGTTTGCATCTTGGACAGGGAAGTTCCTTATGTATTTAATCTTTAATTCAGAAGGTTCTGCTCATTTATGGCAGAGCATGCCATACTTACACTTGTGGTCCATTTCTGGCCTCACCACATCTGGTTCCCACTTCTACTGCACCCGACTGTCCATTTTTAAATATCTGCTGCTGCAAGCCAGGGGGGTTCCTGGTTCATCCAGACATACGATCCCAGCATCTGCATGCATTGCTCCTAATATCATTGACAAAAAAAAAACTTTGTGCTTGTTGTCTGTTTTTTTGGCTGGAGTACACTAAGCTGGATACTCCTTGGTCATAATACTAGTCTGGCTGTTACACGGGTCTTTTCCTGTCTTTTATCTTTCCTTTTTGTCGTTCCCTTCTTGGGTTGTCCAGTATGCTTACGACTGCTTTTGCTCACAAGTGTCCCCAATTACTTATATATATCCTTCTTGTTTCTACTAATAGTCTATGAAAAAAGGAAGAGTCATTTTTACTGATAATGTATCTATAGTTTATAACTCTATTTCAACTTTCCACAGCTGGTATCATAGGTTTCCTTGGGCATTATGACTTCCTGACCTGTTTGGATTGAGTTTACTGTTATGATGTGCAAACCCACACCTTACATGATCTTACTTCGAGAGGGCTCTTGCAGTAGGTAATTACATATAGGACTGACACCGGCCGGCGGCAGGGGACCACGGAAAAATTTCTAGCTAGCAGTCCCTGGCGAGGACCACCACCCGATCAGGTGACCGGCATCATGCGACATCGGTATAAAGGGTGGTCCCGGATGCTCGCTTCAGTTCTTTCCTCGCTAGATCGCAGTTTTCGCGGTAAAGTTCGCGGCTTCTGGCTCCTGCTGTTTGGCCGGTTTTACCGAAAATTAAAAGTATTATTTCCTTCTATCGTCAGGTCATCGCCGTGTGTATGTCATCCTCATACCCCTCCGAGCACAAAACAAGTGCGACTGTAAGGCGCCTAACTGCCACAAGGACGGCCATTCCTCTGCCTCTTCTGCCTAGGCCTCACCACCCGGCCGACAAGTGCCCGCATTGCCTTCACTTCAACGTATACCGCAGACGACGCCAACAGTCCCTGGAAGCCCATCTTCAAGAAAAGATGTCTTCGATGGAGAAAGAATTGAAGAAGCTCAGGCAGGCGCTTCATCTCGGAAGGACATCGCAAAAGCGGGACAAGGAGAGGCACCGGGAGAAGGCCTCCTCGTCCGCAACTCCGCCCGGAGTCGTGGCCCAGGTAACATCCCCTCCGGGGGACCGTCCGACGGCAGCCTCCAAGGGTTTGGAGGAGGCGTCGGCCCGCCTGCCTGGCTCGGCCTTGTGGGCGCCTCCGGCAAAGGAGGCCTTGCCCCCGTTCGCTGCAAGCTTGCGGCCTACTGGTGGGCAACTCCCATAAGTCGGACGTCGGCTCCTCTGACGCCCGCGAGAAGGTCGATAAGACGCCCGACTCTTCAGGCGCGACTTACCTCATCTCTTTGAACGGGCTGCTCCTCCTCCTCGGCCCGCCTCGGCGAGGGACCCTCAGAAGACGGACGCCGCTCCTCCGGCGCCCGCCGAACAGCCTAAGCTGCACGCCGGCTCCCCGACGCGGGCGGGCGCAACGAACCTACGACGGACCCTCCAACACCCGTCGTACCCGGTTCCCCGCAGCATTCGCTGCCGTCCTGGGAGCCCAGAGTCACCCCAGCCTGACCCCGGGTATCCCCATCCCCGGGCGATGCGGGGGATGTTCCACCTCCGTCAGACCCTCCTCCTAGGAACCGGATCTGGCGCTGGCCCCCGACACCAGCCCCGCCGACACTGGCCCCGACGCCGGCCCCACTGATGCCGTCAGGGGAATTTCCCCTTCCGTCGGGCCCTGCTCCCCCCGGGCCTCTCATTGCTGACCTGCCCGTCGGGCCACCTTCCGGGCCGTCTGCTCCTGCAGCTCCTCCGGCACCCGGGTACCTGCCGTCTTATCCGGTGCCGTCGTACCCAGGACCGCAGTATCCAGCGCCGCAGTACCCGACGCCGGTCCCTCCGACGCCGCAGTACCCGACGCCACAATACCTGGCGCTGGTTTTCCCGCAGCCGGGTTTCGGATACTCGCCTTATGGATACAATCCGTATTCCTTTTCCCCTCCACCGCCCCCTCAGCCGCCGGTGGATCTGCAGGAGACTCTGGCTTCCTGGTGGGCTGAGGCCAAGGCTCAGCTCACCAAGGAAGTAGAGAGCCGCCTCACGGCGACGGTGCTGCCCCTGGCTCCCATACGCCCGAGACGGCACACTCCCTCACCGCCTCCGGACTCCAGGGCCCTTCCCTCTGGATCCCGAGAGGGGCAGGACACGCGTCCAGGGATCCCCCCCAAGGAATCCATTTCTGCCCCCAGCCGTGTTAGGGAGTCTTATTCTGCTTCCGATTCTTCGTCTTCCCTCTCTGATTCCTCGGATTCTTCCGACGGATGCTCAGAGAGAGAGATGGCGAGCCTCGCTCTCCGTCCAAGCCCCGGCCGAGGACCCCTCCGAAGTCTCCGGAGGATCCTTCCTTTACGGAGTTGCTCAGAAAAATCCAGGAAGTACATCAGTGGTGCTCCTTGGAACCAGATCCCCAGCGGGTTAAACTCGCCGAACATCTGGACCTGCTCCTGCCAGCTCCAACCTTAGTGCCACCCTGGATCGAGCCTCACGCCCACCTTGTTTCCACTATTTCGAAACAACCATCAGCGTTAGCCCCACTTCCTGTGAAGTCTTAACAGGCTATACCAGGCTCCTGAGGGTGTAGACTATTTGGACTCCCACCCTCGTGCAGATTCGGTCGTGATTAGCGCCGGTCAGCGCATCCCAAACATCTAAGCTCATCTCCTCCGGATAAGGAATCTCGCCTCTTGGACCAATATGGAAGAAAAATATACGCTTCTTCCACACTGGGAATTCGGGCCCTGAATTATGTAGCTCATATGGGGGATTACTAGAAGGCTATCCTTACCCAGGCGGAATCTAAGATTGACTCCTTACCTGACTCTCAAGTCAAGCAGGAGTTAGCCAATTTAGTCCGTTCTGCTCATTCGGCCAGTCGCCACATTCTGCGGATGACATACGATGCAGTGGACACTGCCGGGCGGAGCTCTGCTTTCGCCGTGAGTCTTCGGCGTCATGCCTGGCTCCGCGTGTCAGGTTTGGTCCCGGAGGTGCAGTCCGAGATCCAGGAAGCACCTTTCAGGGGTTTGGTGCTTTTTGGTGGTGATGTCAAGGACATCATCACCGACTTGCAGGAGAAGGGGACGGCTCTGAAATCCGTGGATTCCATGTACCGTCCCCATCACCCGCAGCGCCGTCCTTTTTGCAGACGCAGTCGGCCACAAGCGAAACCCCAAGGAAGGCGGGCCACTAAACGTCGGGCCCCGCAGCTGCCAGGCCCCCAAAAAGCAGCGGGTGCCCCAGCTGCGGCGCTGCCCCACACCACCCGACTCCTCCCCTCTCCCACCGCCTCCGGACACACCGGAAGAACTGGTAGGAGGGAGGTTCTCCCTCCACCTTCCGGGTTGGGAGAGGATAACAATGGATTCATGGGTGCTCTAGATTATAGCGGAAGGGCACTCTATAGAGTTTCTACAGAAACCACCCCGCCACCCACCTCTGAAGTCATCCTATGCAAGGGACCATCTTCCTTTGGTCCGGGAAGAAATCTCTGCCCTCCTCGCGAGGCAGGCCATAGAACCCGTTCTCCTTCACCTTCAAAGGATGGGTTACTATTCAAATTTCTTCCTGGTCCCAAAGAAGACGGGAGATCTCAGACCCATTCTCGATCTCGGCTCCTTGAACCTTTACGTGGAATACAAAAGGTTCAGGATGCTCTCCCTACAGACCCTTTTGCCCCTCCTTCGGCCGGGTCAGTGGCTTTGTGCGCTGGATATGCAGGATGCATAACTGCACATCCCCATTCGCCCTTCTCACCGCAAATATCTTTGGTTTGCTTTTCAGGGGGATCATTACCAATTCCGGGCGCTCCTGTTTGGTCTTTTCTCGGCACCCCGAGTATTTACCAAATGCCTGGCTGTGGTAGCGGCCCACCTGCATACAATGGGAGTTCAGGTGTTCCCTTACCTGGACGACTGGCTCCTGGCGGCCTTGTCCAGGGAGGAGCTCCTGCATTTTCTCTCCCTCAACCAGCAGGTTTTTACTTGCCTGGGTATTACCATCAACCATTCCAAGTCTCATCTGGATCCCTCCCAGAGACTACAGTTCATCGGGGCTATCCTCGATACGACTATGAGCAAGGCCTTCCTGCCTCCGGACAGGCCGGCCTCTCTTCAGTCACAGATTTCCCTGCTATCAGAACACTGGAGGGTTCCGGCGAGGTCGGTCCTCCGTCTTCTGGGGCTCATGGTGGCCGCTATTCCGACAGTTCCCCGGGCTCGGCTCCACATGAGGATCTCTCAGTGGACTCTTCGCTCCCAGTGGGATCAACTTGTAGATGACCTAGATCATCTAGTTCTGATCTCCTCGCCGATGGCACGAGACTTGCAATGGTGGATGGTTCGAGAGAACCTGTTTCGGGGCCCCTTCTGTCATCCTCCCCCCTCCCAGACTCTGACCACAGACGCATCAGGCGAAGGTTGGGGAGCCCATCTGGGTCCTCACCGAACCCAGGGATTACGGTCCAGATTGGAACTAGCTCTCCACATCAATGTGCTCGAGCTTCGAGCAGTACTATATGCTCTCCAAGCCCTTCACCAATACATTTTTCCTGGTCACCTAGCCGTCCAGACGGACAACATGTGCGTGGTGTAGTACATCAACAAGCAGGGAGGGACTCAATCCTACCCTCTATGCAGGGAAGCAATGAGGGTTTGGGACTGGGCAACTCAACACAACCTTCACCTCACTGCGATTCATGTTCCAGGAGTCGACAGTACCCTGGCAGATGAGCTAAGCTGCTCCTCTGCCCTACCACACGAGTGGGAATTGGACCAAAAGGTGCTGGACGATATCTTCCAGCTTTGGGGGACTCCGCAGGTAGACCTGTTCGCCTCTCCCCAAAATGCAAAACTTCCCACCTTTTGCTCGCTCGTTCCAGAGTGAGGCGCTTTCTGGAGCGACGCTCTGTCTCTAGACTGGAAGGACAGATTCGTCTATGCTTTTCCCCCAATTCCTCTGGTCCCTCGTGTATTACAGAAACTAACCACAGAAGGAGCGAGAATGATTCTGATCGCTCCTTTCTGACCCAGGCAAATCTGGTTCTCTCTTCTACAACAATTCTCAGAGGTTCCTCCTCTTCCTCTTCCTTTATCTTGAGGTTTGCTGACCCAGGATCAGGGGACCCTGGTCCATCCGGGCCTCAAGTCCCTGCAACTTCATGCATGGCTCCTGCAGACCTAGCTCAGTCTCGTTTTGGTGTCTCTCAAAAAGTGGCGGAGATTCTGGTGGAGGCTAGAAAACCCTCCACTAGGTCCACTTATGCCATGAAATGGAAGAGATTTTCTATTTGGGCCGCCTGTAGGAACGTGGAGCCTTTCTCCTGTTCAGTGGCCATTCTGCTGGAATATTTACGTCATCTCTTTGACCTGGGTCTCAGTCATTCCTCCTTGAAAGTGCACATGGCCGCTATTTCAGTGTACCATGTTCCTTTTGCAGATAAAGCCTTTGCCCAATTAGAGGTCTCTAGGACCTTTTTTAGAGGGGTCCTTCATCTGAGGCCCCCCGTTCGGACTCCTGCTTCCCCTTGGGACTTGAACTTTGTTCTCGAGAAACTTACCCTTCCTCCTTGAACCTGCGGCATCTGCAGATCTGAAGTTTCTTTCGTGGAAGACTCTCTTCTTGGTGGCCATTACTTCTGCTCAAGAATTTCCCGAGCTCCAGGCCTCTATGTGTAAAATCCCTATTTGATTTTTTTACAAAGAACAGGTGGCTCTTCGACGAACCCTAAGTTTCTACCTAAAGTGGTAGCAGAGTCTACCTTAAATCAGTCTATAGAGTTACCTGCCTTTTTTACGCAGCACTCCAACCAAGGGGAATATTTACTCCATACCATGGATTTTCACCGGATTCTGAGATACTACACCAACAGAACGAAGGATCTCAGAAAGACTGATCAGTTGTTCGTCTCTTTTGCTCACAAAAGGGAAGGCAATGCTGTTTCCAAGCAATGCCTGTCGAAGTGGTTGGCTCATTGCATCACTTTTTGTTTTGACAAGTACAACAAGACCCTTCCGGGTCAAGTCAGAGGTCACTCCACTCGTGGAGTAGCGGCTTCTGCAGCTTGTTTCAGGAATGTGTCTGCGGCAGACATCTGTGCTGCCGCCACCTGGACTTCCGTCCATACCTTTACGAAACACTACAGTTTGGACATTGCCTCTCGCTGTAGAGCAGGCTTCGGGCTAGCTGTTTTGCAAGGCCTCCTATCTTGAGGTTTGCAAGGCTTTTAATATTTTCTGGAGTAGTTCCTCCTCCCGGTGCCTTTTATTTGTTCCAGACTGCTTGGGATTCAATCCTATATGTAATTACCTACTGCAAGAGCCCTCTCGAAGTAAGATAGTACAGTTACGTAAGAACTTAACCATAACAGTAGATCTTCGAGAGAGGCCCTTGCAGTAGGTAATACCTTCCCGCCCTCCATCCCCCTAGGCTTTTTCAGCTCTTTTTCCAGGAATGGAAACATCTGCTTCTCTCTCGTCCGGGCCTTCCGGACCTGTGGCGGGAAAGAACTGTAAGGCGGGCGTCCGGGACCGCCCCTTTATACCGACGTCGCATGACGCCGGTCACCTGACGTGGGGGCGGTCCCTCGCCAGGGACTGCTAGCTAGAAATTTTTCCGTGGGGTCCTGCCGCTGGCCGGCGTCAGTCCTATATGTAATTACCTACTGCAAGAGCCTCTCGAGAAGATCTGCTGTTACGGTAAGTTCTTACGTAACTGTACTTTCTTTCTAGTGGGTCAGGGTTTCTGTACAGCCTGTGTTACTAGGTAGTGCCTGTGCCCACGTTCCCTGATTGATTTAATGTCTGGTGTTTCATTGAGATGGTTCTACCCAGTGGAGGTTTGTCCCATGCCTTGTTATACATAATACGTTCCACACTACAGAAATTCTTCTTGGTCTCTTAAACGTGCCCATGGGGATTAGGGCACCCTGTGTATCTCTGCTCTATGCCTGTTTTGGGCACTGGTTCACTGTATTCCTTTAAGCTATTGGAAGTGTGGGATGGCACTTCCTAACTGCAGATCTTACTTCGAGAGGGCTTTTGCAGTAGGTAATTACATATAGGACTGAAGCTGTCAGGTGTCAGGACCCCACAGAAGAATTTCTAGCTAGCAGTCTCTGGCGGGGGACCGCTCCCATGTCAGGTGACCAGCGTCAGGTAACGTCAGTATAAAGGGGCAGTCACCCACGCCCACCTTCCAGTTCTTTCCCGCCGTCTGCTTGTGAAAGCGCCTTGCGGTTAAGTTCCTCTGCTCGTCAGTCTGTCGTCGGTCTTGTTAACCGAATTTTCTCACTGTTTTTCTGAATTCTTTTCATCAAAACACCATGTGTGGCGTCCCCTACACCCTCCGAGTCACATAAGAACAAGTGCGACTCGTGCGGCTCACAGCTCCTGCGTAAGGACGGTCATTCCCTTGTGCCTCTTCTGCCTAGGCCCGGATCACCCTGTGGAGAAGTGCCAGCACTGCCAGCAATTCAGTGCCGCCACCCGTAAACTGAGGCAGCAGTCTCTGGAGGCCCATATTTTAAAGAAGAAGATGGCCTCCATGGAGAAGGAGCTGAAGAAGCTTAGGCAGGCCTCCACTTCGCACGAGGGACACCGTAAAAAGTAGAAGCACCAGGACTTCACTTTCACGGCTACCACAACTCCGGCGGGTCGCCCGTACTACAGGTAATGCGCATCGGGGACTGGACCGCCGGCCATCTTGGCTGTGTCCAAGGGGCGCGCCCTTCAGGCTTGCGCTCGGGCTCCTTGGGTGCCTCCAGGACAAAGGAGGCTACTGCTCCTGGGAAGGCCGCTGCCTTGTGGCCCTCCGGGTCGAGCAGGTCCGGTAAGTCGGACGCCGGTGCCACCGACGTCCTCCCGGACTGGGACGATAAGACATCGGCCCCTTCAGTGGCACGCACGGTCCCTAAGATGCCTGCCAAGGCCGCTTCTCCCACGCAACCTTCTTTGGGCATTGGAGCCGATAAGTCAGACGCCAGCTCTTCCGATGCCAGCCCGGATCCCGCCGGTAAGGTGGACGTCGGCTCCTCCGAACGCATGGTGAAAGAGCCGACGCCGGACCCCATCGACAAGTCTGCCATCCCCGACTCGCCGCAGTGCTTGCAGCTGCTAGTCAAAGCTCCAACGTCTCCCCTGCTGGACCCCGGAGTTTTCAGACCTCTTTTCTCGGGTAACACAGAGGACGCCGGTATGCTACCGTCAGGTCTCCCTCCCTTAGGGCTGGATCCCCTGATGCCGGACCCTCTGACACTAACTCCGATGCCAGGCGACATCCCTTTACTGGACACTGTCCCAGAGCTGGACCTGATGCCCACGGGGCCACCTGTTCCTGGCCCACTCGCTGGGCCTCTTCCAGGGCCTTCTGCTCCGACAGAGCCCCTGATTTCTGGGTACCGGAATCCGTCCTATGCAACGCTGTCCCACCCAGGACCGCAGTATCCTTCACCGCAGTACCAGATGCCAGTCTACCCAACGCCGCAGTACCCGACGCCGGGCTTCCCGCCGTCGGGCTACTGATACTCGCCCTACGGATACCCTCAGTATCTGTATCCCCCTCCTCCTTCTCCACCGCTCCCCCAGCCGCTGGTGTATTTGAAGGAGACTCTAGCTGCCTGGTAGGCTGAGGCCAAGGCTCAGCTCACCAGGGAGGTGGAGAGATGACGCTGGACCCGGTACCGGATCCCCTTTGCCGGAGACGAGAAACTCCCTCCCCCCATCAGACATCATAGGGGAGCCCCTGGGTGCCAGGGCCGGAGAGGATACACTTCCCTGAGGGATGCCCAAGGGATCCGTTCCTCCCCCGCGCTGGGAGCAGTCTTCATCCTCTTCTTCGGAGACCTCTGACTCAGACTCAGGGGTGCTCTGATCCTGATGACGAGCCACTCTCTCCAGACCATCCCAGGCCAAGGACTCCTCCAAAGTCTCCTCCGGAAGATCCTTCTTTTCTGGAGCTGCTAAGAAAGATCCAGGAGGTCCACCAGTGGCAATCTCTGGAGCCAGATCCACAGCGGAAGAAGCTTGCTGCCCACTTGGATCTGCCCAAAACTGTTCCGACATTGATTCAACCCTGGATCGAGCCTCACACAGACCTTGTTTCCACTATTTGGAAACAACCGTCCACGTTAGCCCTCCTTCTGAGGAAGGCGGATAGGCAATACCAAGCTCCTGAGGGTGTGGATTCCTTGAACACACACCCGAAGGCCGATTCAGTTGTGATTAGCGCTGCTCACGGCCGGTCGGCAAACCCAGAACACCTCAGCTCGTCTCCATCAGACAAGGAATCCCGTCTTCTGGACCAGTTCGGGAAGAAGATGTATGCTTCTTCCACGCTGGGGATTAGGGCCCTGAACTATGTCACACATATGGAGGACTACCAGAAGACTGTCCTGAGTCGGGTGGAATCCAAGTTGGACTCCCTTCCCGAGTCTCAGACCAAAAAGGAAGTGGCTGACCTTGTCCGGTCTGCTCGTTCGGCCAGTTGGCACATGCTCCGTGACACGTACGACGCAGTGGACGCAGCAAGTCGGAGCTCTGCTTTCGCTGTAGGTCTTCGGCATCATGCCTGGCTCTAGGTGTCGGGTTTAGTTCCTGAAGTGCAGTCCGCTATTCAGGATGCGCCCTTCATGGGTTCGGTGCTGTTCGGTGGGGATGTCAAGGACATCATCACCGACCTGCAAGAGAAGGGCACTGCACTTAAATCTGATGACTCTCTGTACAGGCCCTCTCAGGGACAGCGTCACCCTTTTTGCAGATGTTCTCGGCCTAAAGCGAAACCTCAGGGCAAGCGGGCCAACAAACGTCGGGCCTCTCCAGCTGCCAAGCCCCCCCCCCACCCAAAAAAAGCAGCGGGAGCTTCAGCCACGATGTTGCCCCACACCTCCTGACTCCTTTCCTCTCCCACAGCCTCTGGATCTCCCAGAGGAACCAGTAGGAGGTAGGTTCTCCTTCCATTACAGGGTTGGGAGAGGATCACATCAGATGCTTGGGTGCTCCAGCTGATAGCCGCCGGACACTCAATCGAGTTTCTTCAGAAACCACCCAGAAAACTACGCCCCAAAGTCGACTTACTCTCCGGAACATCTTCCTCTGGTTCGAGAAGAAATTTCCTCCCTTCTCTTTAAGGCGGCAATAGAGCCTGTCCCTGCCCACCTTTGGGGGGCAGGTTACTATTCCCATTTCTTCCTGGTTCCAAAGAAATCGGGAGACATGAGGCATATTTTAGACGTCAGCTCCCTGAACATGTTTGTGGAGTACAAACGGTTCAGAATGCTGTCCCTGCAGAGCCTTCTGCCATTACTTTGGCAGGGACAGTGGCTGTGCACTTTGGATATGCAGGATGCTTTCCTGCATATCCCCATATGCCCTTACCACCACAAATTCCTTTGGTTTTTGTTCCAGGGGGACCACTACCAGTTCAAGGCCCTCCCATTTGGTCTTTCCTCGGCGCCCTGAGTGTTCACCAAATGCCCTTCTGTGGTAGCGGCTCACCTGCTTACCCAGGGAGTACAGGTATTCCCATAACTGGATGACTGGCTCCTGGCAGCCCTGTCCAGGGAGGATCTTGTGCGCTCTCTTTCAATTACCCTGCAGGTCTTTTCCAGCCTGGGTATCACCATCAACCAGGCCAAGTCCCATCTGGTCCCTTGCCAAAGACTCCAGTTCATAGGCGCGATCCTGGACACAACCCTCGGCATAGCTTTTCTGCCTCTGGAAGTGTGGGTACCCTCCAGGCTCCTGCAAGTCTGCTGTCTAGTCGCAGATAGGTGAGCACCGGGTGAGTCCTTTGCCTTCTCGGGCTCATGGCGGCTGCTATTCCGACAGTCCCTCGCGCTTGGCTTCATTTGAGGATCTCTCAGTGGATGCTTCGGTCTCAGTGGGACCAGACGTTAGACGACCTAGACCAGGAAGTTCTGGTCTCCGATACCATGGTCTGGGACTTGCAATGGTGGATGGTGCAAGAGAACCTTTGCTGGGGAGTTCCCTTTTGCTTCAACCCCCAAAAAAAAAAATTGACAACAGATGACTTGGAAGAGGGCTGGGGAGCCCATCTAGGGTCTCACAGGACTCTGGACTCCTGGTCCAGACTCGAGCAGACACTCCATATAAATGTGCTCGAGCTCAAGGCTGTTCTGTGTGCTGTCCAGGCTCTGAACTCTTACATTCTTCCCGGTCATCTGACTATCCAGATGGACAACATGTGCATAGTCTGGTACATCAGCAAGCAGGGAGGAACGCATTCCTACCCTCTGTGCAGGGAAGCAATGAGAGTTTGGAGTTGGGCTGTTCAGCACAGCCTTCACCTGACGGCAGTTCGTGTTACGGGAGTCAAAAACACGCTGGCGGACCACCTCAGTCTGTCATCAGCAAAAGCCCATGAATGAGAACCAAATCAAGGGGTAGTAGATGATATCTTCCTGCTCTGGGGAACCTCTCAGGTAGACCTGTTCGTGTCCCCTCAAAACTCAGAACTTCCTGCCTTCTGCTCGCTCGCACCAGGGTGAGGCATTTTTTGGCGGGACGCTCTGTCTCTCGATTGGAGGGACAGATACGTCTATCCGATTCCCTTAATTCCGAGGGTCTTACACAAACTCACCTCAGAAGGAGCTCAGATGATCCTCATCGCTCCATTCTGGCCCAGGCAAGTTTGGTTCTCTCTTCTGCAACAATCTTCAGAGGAACCTCCGCTTCCTCTTCCTCTGCCACAGCATTTGCTGACCCAGCATCAGGGGACCCTGATTCATCCAGGACTCAGATCCCTTCAGTTGCATGCGTGGCTCCTGCAGACGTAGCTCAGGCCCGATTCGGGGTTTCTCCGCTCAGGGCAGATAGTCTGGTGGAGGCCAGGAAGCCTTCCACTAGTTCCACCTACACCATGAAATGGAAACTGTTCTCGATTTGGGCCTCTTCCAAGGACTTTGAGCCGTTCTGTTGCCCTGTTGGGAGAATCCTGGACTACATGCGTCATCTCTTTTAGGGTTCACATGGCGGCTATCTCTGCCTACCACGTCCCTTTTGGAGCCAGGACTTTCATGCAGGTGGAAGTCTCCAAGACCTTCCTTAGAGGAGTTCTCCATTTGAGACCTCCTATGCGTGTTCCTGCTCTTCCTTGGGATCTGAGCTTTGTTCTCGAGAAGCTTACCCTGCCTCCTTTTGAACCGGCAGCCTCAGTAGACTTGAAGTTCCTCTCTTGGAAGATCTCTTCCTAGTGGCCATTACTTCAGCTCGTCGGATTTCCGAGCTTCAAGCCTTGATGTGTAAAATCCCGTATTTGGTTTTTCGCAAGGAACGTGTGGCTCTGCGCACTAACCCTAAGTTTCTGCCTAAGGTGGTGGCAGAATCCACACTGAATTAATCCATTGAGCTACCTTCTTTATTTACGCAACACTCCAATCAAGGGGAGTACCTCTTGCATACTTTGGATGTTCATAGGATACTGAGATACTACACCACTAGGACTAAGGATCTCAGGAAATCTGATCAGCTTTTTGTCTCTTTTGCTCGCAAAAGGGAAGGCAATGCTGTTTCCAAGCAATACCTGTCAAAACGGTTGGCTTATTGTATCACTTTTCATTATGGCAAGTACCACAAGACCCTGCCGGGTCAAGTCAGAGGCCACTCCACCAGAGGAGTAGCTGTCTCTGCAGCTTGTTTCAAGAATGTGTCAGTGGCAGACATCTGCGCAGCCACAACTTGGACTTCTGTCCATATCTTCACGAAACACTACAGTTTGGACATTGCCTTTCATCATAGAGCAGGCTTCGGGTTGGTTGTTCTGCAAGGTCTTCTTTCTTAAGATCCTTACAGCCGGAGGTTCTGTTGGTGTGTAGTTTTCCTCCTCCCGAGTGCTTTTTCTTGTTCCAGACTGCTTGGGATTCAGTCCTATATGTAATTACCTACTGCAAGAGCTCTCTCGAAGTAAGATAGTACAGTTACGTAAGAACTTACCGTAACAGTAGATCTTCGAGAGAGGCTCTTACAGTAGGTAATACGCCTTCCGCCCTCCATCCCCTTAGCTTTTTCAGCTCCTTTTCCAGGAAGGAAATATCCGCTTCTCTCTCGTCTTGCCTTTTTTGATCTTTGGCGGGAAAGAACTGGAAGGCGGGCGTGGGGGACCACCCCTTTATACTGACGTCACCTGATGCTGGTCACCTGACGTGGGGGCGGTCTCCCGCCAGAGACCGCTAGCTAGAAATTTTTCCGTGAGGTCCTGACGCCTGCCGGCTTCAATCCTATATGTAATTACCTACTGCAAGAGCCTCTCTTGAAGATTTACTGTTACGGTAAGTTCTTACGTAACTGTACTTTTGTGGCCTATCTATTGAATGGTATTGTCTTTTTGCACCTAAAAGTTGAACTACTGCCCTGCATACACCTATGTATAGCTCTTAAGCTACGTTTAAAACACTGTCTTGTGTTGACGTATGGGTTCTTTCTTGTCTGGCAGGCCTACAAGTTTTTTTGTCCTGATTACATATCAGTCTTCACCATCCTCTCTTTACACCTGTTGTACTGCTTGGAAATCGTTCCATGATGTGGCCTAATGGAGAAGATATCCCTCGAAGATAGAGCAGTTCCTCACTTTTAACAGTAGATCTTCAGTAGAATCTCCTCCATTGGACCACAGAGCACCTGTCCTCCTTCACCTTTACTGTGATATAGGCCAACTGTTTTCATCCACTGCTTGGTCTGGTGGTGTCCATTAGTGACTTAGGGTACTGTTTTCCAGCGCCATGCCTCTCTTTGTATACCTAGTATTGGTTTAGTCTCCTGGCTCCCCACGATGCATGGCCCTCCAAGGGGAACTGTTGAGCAATGTGGCCACCCATGATAATTAGGACTGCCCACAGTGACATGTTGCATGTCATTGTGGGCAGCCCCTGGCTAGCAAAAGTTTCTGAGTGGTCCTTACGCTGATGGGTTACAGCTCCAAAGGTGTGGATAAGTGGAGGAGAGTCTGCCGAAGATGTGCTGTTATGATGAGTAATTATTCTTTTCTGTAACACTCCACATTGTCACTGGGAATTCGTAACATACGGAATAATATGCACTCCTGCTAGGGACTTACTGGCGCAGCTCAAAGCTGTGACATCAGCATGAAATGTTGGAGGCATAAGGATTCCACAGTCTCTAACAGATCAGTCTACTGCTCCAATGTGTAGGGCAGTAGCACTTTTTAAATAGTTCCTCAACTTCATTTGAATTTTCGTAATCCCCCCCCCACACACCAAATTGTAACTTCAGCAGGAAGTTGCATTTTGTTTGTATTAGTAGTACTTTCTAAATTCAGTCATGCCTGATTCAAATTTCAGTAGATAAGTCTGCTTTTTTTTCTTCTCACACATACTTGACTTCTCTGGTGAATCTCTGTGTGAGCTGCCACTCTGGGCAAACGCGAAAAAAAGATGCACTCCAGGTAGTTAGTCAGAAAATTCAGATGGCTGCAGAAATACTTTAATAGGCAGAAAATCTCACATAGCAGCAGGACGGTGGAACAATACCCCGGTGCTTCACGTCCTAGAGCATGGTGCCTCGTCAGGAAGCCCCCTGACGAAGTGTCACGTTGTAGGATGCAAAGTGCCAGGGTATTACTCCACCATCCCATTACAATGTGAGCTTTTCTGCCTATTCAAGTATTTTTGCAGCTACCTGGAGGGCACTGTTTTTTGTATTTGTTCACTACTGCTTTTGTATGATAGTATTAGTCACATTGTTTGAGTGAGTGCACAGCCCTGTGTTTCCTGAGCTGTCACTCTGCCTGCTTTGACAGAAACTAAAGGTGCAAGACTAGTGATTACAGTGCACACTTTTTTTAATGAAACTCTGTGCAGTCCATCCTTGTGGGTGCATAGTACTGGGAAACAACATGTGGGAAAGCATTTAGGTGTGAACACCTGTGTAACCCGCACTCCAGCCACAGATTTCTGAGTTGGATACCCAATATGCAAATTAGCAAACAAGGTGAAATCGAGTAATCGCTCTCTGCTGGACTGGATGCTTGTCAGTAGGAGTGACAGGGTCAAGGGTAATGGTACTCTGTCCGATGCACGTAGTGACCACTTGCCAAACTACTGTGTTTGGGGCAATCATTTTGTGACCCCCCCAACACACACACACACACACACACTGTTTTGATAACAGATTATTCCCAGGTACATTTTGATGCTTGTGACGCTTGGCCAGCTGGTTATGATTGTTCTATGATATTTGTAATGTTAAAATATAGTGTGTGATTGTCTTACATAAGACAGCCTGTGCTCCTAGGTGACCCCCCCTCCCACCTGGTTTCAGTGAAGTGGCAAGATATATATTAAAGGAAAGCGCCACACATCCTCGGCTCCCGCACCTAAGCTAACCCTCCGGTTTAGCTTTTAACAGCAAGAGGGGCATTTTCTTGCGCCGCAACTTGCTGTATTTTAATTTAAAAAAATACGAAATCCGGAAGTATGGAGGATGCAAGGGGCACTCCATTTGCTGAAAAGGTGCGGTGATGCACCACTCGCTTCAGTACAACAGTATTGAAGTGAGTGGTGCATCGCCGCACCTTTTCATCACCTTTTCAGCAAATGGAGTGCCCCTGCATCCTCTGTACTTCCAGATTTCGTATTTTTTTAAAATTAAAATACAGCAAGTTGCGGTGCAAGAAAATGCCGCTTTTGCTGTTAAAAGCTAAACCAGAGGGTTAGCTTTTCAGGTGTGGGAGCCCAGGATGTGTGGCGCTTTCCTTTAAACCAGGGAGATCTCCGTAATGTAATTAACTTCCTTGAGACACTGCATTTTATGGCCTTTTTATAACATGTTGCTTTTTTGAAGTGGAAACTAAATGGGACTTTGGGTGTGCCAGAAGTTGAAAATCATAAACTTTTATGACGTCTTAAGAGGAAGAACATTTAATATCAGCTGGTGTTAAAAAACTACAAAACCCTTTGAAATGCCTTGGGAGAAGGAACTGGAAATCAAAGACTTGTAATTTGGGAAATTAGTTTTTGCTGATGTCACCTTGTTTAAAATACCTCCTGATAGGACATCATGTTTGTACTTTTTTATATTCTGAAAGGAGGATCTAGATGACTCATAGGAGTGTGGAGACAGTTTTAAACTGAATACTCTGTCTGAACTTAGTTGACATACCATCTTGGGACTCTAGACAGACACCGCTGTCTGATATAACTATAAGCGCTATAGAGGTAATACATTAGATAGAAAAAGTCTAAATGTATTGTGATAGGAGTTTTTGTTTTGTACTTTTCCTTGTTTTCTTTTAAGTGATTGTATGCTCTTTGATATATTGTTCTGTGTTTTACATTTTTCATATTTTTATCATCTTTGGTAAAATCTTTATTTTGAAAGACTGTCTGGGTCTGCCAGTTCTTTTTTGCGTGTGACATATAGAGGGTTAAGACTGACAAAAACTGTTCAGAAGCTTGATGGTGTTAATAAACTGGGAAAAGGTAAGAATATACCTAAGGTCTTTCATAGAGTTTTAAAGGGTTCATTTTGGATACCTGGTTAGGCGCCCTTAAGCGAAAGATGCATTGCATCACCCCGAAGAGAATATTATCTGAGCCTGTACATTTAGGTACGCTAGCATAAGGTTCACAGTTTGAATCCCCCCAGAACTTGATAGCAAAGGTGATTTGGACCAACAAGCAGACAGGAGGGTTACTCTGTCTGTTACCTGTTCACACTATTGCGCTGGGAGGTTGGCACTGTGGGAGCAGAGGGCCTGATCTGCGGAGTGCGTTTGTGACGATGCCTTCCTAAATGACCTGGCCTCAGTGCCTTGGGACAGTCCCGAGTAGGTGCAGCAGTGTAAATATGGCCTTCGAATTCTTTGTGAATAGCTTCATGAGTGTTGTTAACTATCATGTATGGCTAGTTCAGAGGCGAGTCAAAGGGCTTTGCTCAAAGTAACCTACCCCTGCTCTATGTCAACTAATGAAACTGAGGGCCCATGCCTGGGTCAGGTACAGAGCTGGTGGTCAGGCACAGGACTGGCAGCAGTGTCACACCCTTAGACTAAACACATGTAAAGGCAGCCTCAAAAGTGCCAAGGTGAAATGTGTCAGGAGCCTGCAGACTTGACAACTTGCGTTGCCCCAAGAGGTTCTGGCCACATGATAATAACTTTCTGAGGGGAAGAGCTGGGTCCCCTTCAGGAGCAGTCTTTGTGGACCTCATTAAAGTATTCAGCCTTGTTAACCATGGCCTTCTGTTGCACAAACTAAGTGGCCTTGGCTTTGATCATCTGCTGTGTACTTTGTTCTGCAGTTACCTTTCGAGGTGCATGCGACTTGTTAAATGGGGGGTGCCGGTCTTCACTGCGAGCTGTCTCTGATGGTGTCCCTCAGGGATCAGTTCTGGGCCCTGTTATTTTTTCAGTCCTTATCAGTGACCTACCTAGTAACTGTGGTGACTCTGAAATGCTGCTGTATGCTGATGATGCGGTCCTATACAGATCTCACTCCAGTCTGGCCTTCAGAAGGATTTTGCTTCCCTTAAATCCAGGTTCTGTTCAAACTTGTTAATACTGAATGACAAGTGGCTGGCCTGGTGGCGCTTAGGGTTGAGGTGCTGGACACCAAACCTTGCCCTATGCCGGCGACCTGGGTTTGGGAACAGACCAGGGTTATTGGGGGTTGGGGGAGGCAGGAGCTAGATATATGGTTCCTCTCTTGGGGAGGGTTGGGGGAGGTTGTGCGACTGGCGCATGCGGACCCCTGGTGGAGACTGGGGGTTCTGTTACAACCGGTGCCTAGACTCTCCTGGGGGACGTGCCGGACCCTGACGCCTTGCATCATTGCACACCACGCCCCCATGCATAACGACACGATAAAACAGCCACCGGTTCTGTGAGGCCCTGTTCTCCCGGCTCCAATTGCACCACCGTGGCACTCTGGGTTGTTGACCCATTACAGCTTGCGGTGTGCCAGCCCGACTGCACACCCCGCCCTTGGGGGTAAGCCATGGAGGCACTACCGGGAGGCTCCCCTGCCAGAATCCTTCCTCCGTCTCGTGCGGGTTCGTACCGAGTGCATTGGCACTGCCCTGGAGTGCAGTCCAGGGGTTATCCTTGGCCTAGAGGTAAGTCCTGGGGTATGATGGGGTCCGGGATGGGCTGGGGCTGAGCCTTGGCAGTTGCATAGGGAAAAGCATACTGGAAAAAAGAATACTGAATGACAAGAAAACTAAAGCCATGCTCTTTGGGACCCGTAAGCTGGGTCCTGACAGACAAAAACCTACTAAGCCTTACTACCCTGTCAGGTGCTGTTATCGATACAATAGCTGTAACAAAATATTTGGGTGCCCAGTTAGACCAGGAATGTTCCCTCAGGCCTCATGTTAATGTAGTGGGTAGAACCTTGAACCAAAAGCCTGGCCTGCTGCACAGGTTACGCACTTAGTTTACCTTACAGGCTCAGCTGTCTGTCACTAATAGTGTCCTTCCTGCCATCACCTATGGGCTTGACTACTTTCATCCCTCAAGGAATGGAACTTTTCCTGATTGGAGTTTGCCTACTGATATATATAGCCTGCTTTGCTGCAGGAGTCTGCAGCCAGGAGCAGCATTGTAAGGCACTGTCTGCACTGAACTGGCCACTCTGGAGAGGAGGTTTCATCTCCCTGTGCTTTCTCTGACACTCAAACTTATCTTCTCCTCTCTGAAAAATCTGGCTGCCATCATGGACTTTGGACCCCTCAGAAGGCCTACCCGCTCAGCTGGATTGAAACTTGCAGCTGTGCTGAGGAAAAACTCTGCTGCTGGTCAGTGATCCTTTGCAACCATTGCACCACGACTGTGGAACAATCTCCTTCCCAAGGCCATGGAATACCTGACTATAGCTCCCTTCAGATCAGCTGTGAAGGAGTATCTATTTCTTAACAAACCCTGTGACCGTTTCAGCTAGCTTATCTTATTTCTTACTCATCTTACTGGACTTTGCATAAAGCCCCTGTCTTTTTTAGATGCATTTGTCTCCGAGTGCCTACTTATATCCTGTAACTAACCACCTTGAGTATATCCATTGTCTGCATTGTATTTTGTTTTTCACTTACTGTATGTACTTGTCAGGAATCTGATGCATTCCTCAAATTTATTTTGCGTAATTAATTTGGGGTCACTCCTGAAAAAGTGACAGTCTGTCTCAGTGAGCCTACCCGATAACCAAAATCCCAAATAAATAAATAACTAGATGGCTTACCTTATTCAAAGTGTAGTTTATTTTCATGCTCAATTTTCAGCAAAGAGCTCAGTGCAGGTAGTAGACTAAATAAACAGGACCTTGGTCTATTACTGACTTTTACTTCTCATTGCTCCCTTGTGCACAGGGTAGCTCAAGGGAGAGTTTGATCTGACTCACACCTATGGTATGCACGCACACATGGGCTAACATTTCACCATAGTGATGGTTTCCTCAGAGCTCCAAAGCCACCAAAGTCTTTTTCCAGTACATAAATGAAGAGTAGGTGAAGGAGTGGCTTGAGCCCTTGATAATGGGGGTGAGAGGAAGGGGAGGAACCTTTGAGAGCCAGAGACACTGGCTGAGATGCTTAATGAATCATTCCCCCTGACGAAGAATTGGAGGATTCAAAGCGACAGGACAGATGGGCTTTTTACTCCTGCTTCAGCATTCAATTTACTTTTTGCCCTGCCTGTCCTCAGCTAGCCCCCCCAGTCGCCTGCCTCTTAACCCCTGCCCTATCACCAGTCATCTCAGGACTTCTTCCCAGTGGACAGCGCCTCTACTTGATTGTCCCCATGGTGGGGACCCGCGCTATCTTGGGGAGCTGTGTATGGGATGTTGCAGCAGGCAACCCAGTAGACGGTGCAGGGCCTGCTGGGAAGCATGATGTCCTTCCACCCGGCATTGGCATTTCAACCTTTTTTGTCCTTACCCACCGATGCCTTTGGTAGGCTATGGCTGACAGGGATGCACATAAACGTGTGCGTCACAGTGACAAGATACCTTCCCCTCTTGTGTCGTGTGTCTGTTGTCTGATCACTGGCTGTGGTCTCTCAGGTGACGTTGCAGCGGAGGCAGCAATCCACCCTCCCCTGATGGAGGAAAGTGTCTCATAGGACGCCCAGTCCTCCTCCCCCGGCCGACCCCCAAATGATCCAGGTCCGTTCCCGAACCCTGGTGGCTGGTGTGGTGACAGGTGAGGCAGTAATGCCTCAGTCCTCCACACCACCAGGCTGGCCCCATGCCATTATTTTATATTGTGTGTATTCTCGTGAGAGCTCCTCTCTCTCTTTGGTTCTGGTTGTTGCGTGCCTGGGGGCGTGTGATACCTCCTTCTAGGAAGCACCTACCCTGCACCGCTTGAGTCGCGGTTCCCCTCCAGCCTGAGTGTGAGGATGCTTAATGAATAGAGGAACCTGTAAGAATCAGAGGCAGTGGCTGAGATGCTTAAAGGGAAGGTTTCTTCAGCCTTTTTTTTCTATTTGCCTGTGTAGTTTGCAGGCATTAACAGTGAGTGCCTATGTTATACTTTACTGTTTTCATCTGGATTTAAATGTATATGAAGTTACTCAAGTCTAGTATGAAAGCCTGATTGACTCCCTTGCAGAGGTCATGACTCATGACCAACTCATGTAAGGCATCCTGGGATTTTATGATGCTGTAGAGCTAAAGTCATCAGTAGTTCTACTGTATCTATCAGTTTTGATGATGTCCTCTGCCACTCCTATGTTCTTATCTTGTGTTGGCCATTTAACTTTTTAAGGTACAGCAAGTGCCCTGTTTTTTATAGTTTAAAGTGTATCTGAGTTAGAAATAAATACTTTTAGAGAAATGTTGTGTTTATAAAGTTTTATTTCTGGTTTGGTAAATAGTTTCGTGTTACAATTTCCAGTTTTTGCAACGTAAGCGTGCATTCTGTACTTTTTTTTTCTCTGCTGGCTAACACGGAAGGTTAATGGCTAGATGAAGACAGAAACACAGGGAGTGCAGAGGGCATCAGCAGCACTGATTGAAGCAGCAGAACTGCAAACCTTGGTTCTAAAGCATCATCATATCCCAGGATGCCTTGAATGAATCTGGCCATGACCTTTACAGTGGAGTCAAGCAGGGTTTCACACCAGACTAAACTGGGAGGGTGCAATAAAGGCAATCATTGTTAATGCCTGCAAACTACACGGGTATACAGAAAAAAGGTGGAGGGGACTCTACCTTTAATGGATGGAGGAACCTGTGAGAGCCAGAGGCAAAGGCTGAGATGCTTAATGAATAAACTCCACTCTGTCTGACAGCCTGCCAGTTCACTCTGGCATCCCCTAGGGATCCATACTAGGGCCACTTCTCTTTGGCCTCTTTTTAAATTCTCTCTCGAAACCATGTTCTGGGCAAATGCCTGTATATGCGGATGACGCAGTTATCTTCTGCAGTCATCGTGACCCGCCCCCCCTTCAACTTGCCCTCCAGATTCTGTTTTCTGAAACTGAAACATGGTTCTACGCCAATAAACTGGTGTTAAATTACAAAAAAACAAAGTTTATGGTCTTCACTCATCGTCAAAACAAATACAGGGGCACCCCACTGTGCATTCTTAACTGTCGAAACTCACAGCTAGAACTTGTGAATTCCTTTAAATATCTGGGTGTTACCCTCGACTCCTCACTAAACTATCATGAACATATCCATCATCTTAGCTCTGCTGCAAATGCCAGAATTGGTCTCTTTTACAGGAACAAAAAGTGTATGCCTCCTGCAGCCCTCTGTCTAGCGGTTACCTCCTCTGTTCTTTTCCTGTTGGATTACGGGATCATCTTCTATGGCGTGGTTGACAATACCGCACTTCGCAGAATTAAGGTCACCGTGAATGGGGCCTGTCGTCTTGTCACAGGGTGTGATAGGATGATTCACACCTGTAACCTTTATCGGCACTCCAACTGGCTCAACTTTGAGGACCGGCTGAAATACCACACCTGCCTCCTTGCCAGGAAGATGGTCAACAGTCAGTTCCCCACCGGGCTCCTTAACCTCATTCAACATGCACCATCCACAAGGAATACTAGAGGCTCAGCCAAAGCCACATTGCTTGTACTATTCTGCAGAACGTCCCTGAGGCAATGCGCCTTCCACTGCAGCACTCCACTCTTCCTAAATGATTTACCCCATGATACCACAGCTGTCCTGAACTCAAACTCTGAGAGCAACTACTCATCGCCAGTACCTGTGACTGCCCCTGAGCTGTCCACTCGCATAGTCTCCCCTCTTTTACTGGTGTGCCAAGCCAAACCCCTGTGCCTTCTGCCCCCTTCCCTCCTCTCTCTGATCCCTCTACTCTGACTGATTCTTCTGATGTATTGTGCCTTTATCTTAAAGCAGCAGTGCAATGAAAAAGGGTTAAAATTTGACCCCACCTTTTTTCTTCCTAATTGATGCCAGATGTCTTCCAGATTATTTTGGTGGTGAAATGTTCAGGTTTTTATTATCATTTAAGAATTTTATGAAAGTTTTAAAGTAATTATTTCTCAAGAAAAAAAGGTGGACGCCTCATTTTCCCATAGAAATAATACTGAGGACCCAAGGAGGATAAGAGACCAAACAAAAATGGAACTGTACAGTACACAGCATAGGAAGCATTCAGAAAACCCAAACCAACAGTTCTGCCAATATTTTTTATAACCATAGCAGAAAATTGGCTTTTTGGAATAACGTTTTTCATTGCACTACTGCTTTAAGTATCTGTTTTATTGGCTTAAGAAACCTTGTAAATTTGAATGTAAGCAATAGCTTAACTTGCTTGAAACCTTTGTACCATGCTTGACTCCGGCATCAGTATAGGAGGGGTGGAGGAGACAGAGGGGGATGTGGAGGCGATTTGGGTCACCCTGCAAATGCGGCAGTATAAGAGTAAAAATCAGGGTGGTATACAGACCCCTCGCACTGGCGGAGGATCTGGAAGAGAGTCTGGTGGCAAATATTATGGGCCACTGTAGATTGGGCAAGGGAGGGGTAGTGATGATGGGGGACCTAAACATGCCTGAGACGGACTGGGAGACTATGATGTCCCAAGTGGCCAGGGAGCAGAGATTGCTGGATGTCTTTCAGGGCGTGTTCCTAATCCAGCAGGTGGGGGAGCTGACTAGGGAGGACTGGATACTGGACATGGTCCTGGCGGACAGTGACCAGATTTGGGGCCTGGAGGTGAGTGACCCGTTAGCGGGGAGTTATCATGCTGTGCTGTTTTTTCCTGTACCTAGGGGGGATGAAAACTGCACAAAGATGGTGGTAATTGACTTTAGGGGTGCGGACTTCAGGGGCATGGGAAGGATTTTTAAGGGTTATTTGGATGAAATAAGGCCACGCATGGATGCTGACAGTAGGTGGGAGATCATTAGGAAGGGGATACAGGAGGCTACCAAGTCCTGTGCAAGGGTGAGGCGCAAATTCAGTAGGGCCAGAAAACCGTGTTGGTGGACCCGGGAGGTTCAGGAGGCGGTGAGGGAAAAGAAGGCTGCCTTTAGGTGCTTCAAGCGTTCAAGGAGAGAAAGGGATCAGGGGGAGTATGAACTGATGTCCAGAAGGGTCACTAGGATGGTAAGATTGGCTAAGGCGAGGACAGAGTAGAACCTGGCCAGGGAATCAGGAGGGGGTACAAGGGTTCTTTAGATATAGGGGGGAAAAAGGAAAGTGAGGGGGGCAGATTTGCAGGATTAGGACGGGAGGATGGGCACAGGAGGTGGGCGAGCAGGCCGAGGTACTAAATGAGTACTTTGCCTCAGTTTTTATCTGGGGGGATGGGGGGGGCCACGCCTCTCGACGGGAGAGATTGTGAACCTGCAAAAGAGGCAGGACCCTTGGAGCCCAGGAGCCTAGCCAAGTCTAGGGAGGGTGATGAGCCAGCACCATCAGGTGAGTGGCAGGAAGAACAGATGGCAAAGGGGTGGGACATGTAGGTTGAAATCCCAGTTGATAGGGTGAGGGAAGTACTCGGGTCCTTAAGGATGGAGAAAGCTCCGGGGCCGGATGAAATGTATCCCAGGGTGCTGAGGGAATTGGAATATGTCCTGGCGGCCCCTTTCAGCATCTCTCTGCAGACGGGATGGGTACCCCATGACTGGAGGGTGGCCCATATCATGCCTATCCACAAGGGTGGATCAAGAGAGGAGATGGGGAACTACAGGCCCATTAGCCTGACATCCGTGGTGGGCAAGGTGATGGAAGGTATTAACAAGGAAATGCCTGGGGGGAAGCTGGAGCAAATGGGTTGCATGGACGATAGACAGCATGGCTTCATCCTGGGAAGATCGTGTCGGACAAACCTTGTGGAGTTCTACAATTGGGTGATGAGTGCCCTGGACCAGGGTAAGCCAGTGGACGTCCTCTTTCTGGACATCAGCAAGGCATTTGATTCTGTACCCCACGGTGGCCTGCCGGCTAAGCTGGGGGAAATGGGGGTTGGGAGGCAGATGATCAGATGGATAGGAAATTGGCTTTCGGAGCATACTCAGAGGGTGGTGGTTGGAGGGATAGTCTCATCCCAAAGGAAGGTCATTAGTGGGGTCCTCCAGGGATCGGTCCTGAGACCACTCCAGTTTAACGCCTATGCCTCTGACTTAAGGAAGGGCATCAGGAGTGAAATGAGTCTCTGCGGATGACTCGAAGCTGGGAGCGGTAGTGGATGGGGGGGAGGAGGGAGTGGCCCTGCAGGAGGACCTGGAGGCTCTGGAGAGGTGGTCGAGTAAACGGGGACTGAAATTCAGTACGGGGAAATGCAAGGTTCTGCACCTGTGGGCCAGAAACCCAGGCCAAGTGTACACCCTGGGGGGAGACACACTGCAAGTCTCGAAGGGAGAGATGGATCTGGCGGCAGTGGTGGATGTTAAAATGAACAGCTCTGAGACTTGTAGGAGGGTAGCGACCAAGGCCAATAGGATGCTGGGATGCATCACTTGGGGGATTACCTCCAGAAGGAGGGAAGTGATCCTCCTCTGTATAACTGCCTGGTTTGGTCGCCCCTCAAATACTGTGTGCAGTTCTGGAGGCCGCACCTAAAAAGGGACATTGCACTCCTGGAAAGGGTCCAGAGGAGGGCAACCAAGATGATCTGGGGCATGGGGGAAAGGACCTCTGGGGAGAGGCTTGAGGAGCTCAGCATGTACACCGTGCAGGAGAGGAGGGACAGGGGGGACATGATAGAGGTCTGTAAATACATAAAGGGGTTTAATAAGGGAGGCTCAGGCGGGGTGTTACAAATAAAAAAAAAAAAAAAAAGGGGTGCAACTAGAGGACACGTGTGGAAGCTGGAGGGGGATAGACTCGGAGGAGGTGTTACTTCACTGAGAGGGTGATGGAACCATGGAATGCGCTGCCCAAGGGACTGGTGGAGGCTGATACTCTGGAGGGGTTTAAGAGGGGTTGTGACAGATACAGGGGAGTGTGAAGCTGAGGAAGTCCAGTATCAGGGAAATACCCCAGAATGGGGATGGGGAAACCCAAGGGGATGGGGGGGACGGCAAAATGGGCTCCCAGTATGGGTGCTGACTATCGAGCAGACACGAAAGGCCATAAGGCCTATTCTGCTGGCATTTTTGTATGTTAGTATGTTTTAGCCTCCACATTCAGATGAAATACTTTTCAGTGTATTGCTCATTACCTTTGTACCATACTTGTCTCTGGGTTTTTAACCTCCGCATTCATTTGTAATACTTTTCATTGTATTGTCCATTTCTCTTGTTTTGTACTTCCGTGATGTGGAACCTTTGCAAAGGAGTCTGTCACTCAAAGGTTTGTAATTCTGTCCCATCTCTCAATAAATAAATGGGAGGAGCCTGTGAGAGCCAGGGGCAGTGGCTGATATGTTTAATGAATGGATGAACCTGTGAGAGCCAGATGCAATGGCTGAGATGCTTAATGAATGAAGGAGCCCATGAGACCTGGTACCACAGACCGTGAGGTGAATATACCGTCCTATAACATTTTCAGAGCTGACAGACAAATAAGAGGTGGTGGGGTTGCCATCTATGTCCATGATAAATTTTCAGCATCTGTTACTAATTCAACCTCTCTTCCTAAGGAATACGAAAGCCTGTCTCTCAAAGTCGAGCTCTTCCGCATCTGTCTTATTCTGTGTCGTGGGATGTTACAGGCCCTCTTCAGCTGGATTGCTGCTTTTAGATCATTTAAACAGTAGATTAGAGTCTGTATCCTCAGAGTTTATTACACTGGGTGACTTTAACTGGGACTGGCGCTCCAGTATCTCCAAGCCACTCAAAAACCTTTGTGACTCCTTCGGATTAGCCCAACTTATAATGGAAGTAACACACCCCAACAAAAAGAGCCCAAATAGTAGTACACTGCTGGACCTTATCTTAGTAAATAAAGCACACCTATTCTCTCATGCTGGTGTATTTTTCTCTGACATCAGTGACCATTGCTTCATTGCCTGCGTGAGATCTGCCACAAAACCAGCCTCTACATCCAAATTTACTGTTAAGAGGAGTCACCGTAACTTTGACCCTTGTGCGTTTATATCTGATCTGCGAAACTCTTTAAGATGGCAGGACTTCTGTCTAGCAAAAACAGTAGATGTGGCTTATGATATCTTCCAGGCAATTGTGCTTTAGGCTCTAGACAAGCACGCACTCGTGATGAAAAACCGCACTAAAAAAAATCATGCCCGTGGTTCACGGCAGATTTGAAGGCTGCCTTACTTAATAGAGACTTACTATGGAAAACTGCTTGAAAATCCAGGCTTCTGGCAGATTTTACTTCATTTAGGAGGATTAGGAACCTTTGTACTAAACTGATCAGGGAGGCCAAGTGTAGTTATTTCCAGGCTGAACTTGATGCCTCCTCCAGGTGTTCTGCTAAATTCTGGAAAACCCTTAAGGAAATAGAAGGTCATGTGTCCTCCAACTCCTTACCTGCAAAAATTTCCAAGGGTGGTGTCTTAGTGACAGATAAAAAGTTAATCCTCGAACAGCTCAATAATAATTTCACTACCGCAGGATTAGCCTTCGATACTTCGCCCGCCAATACCCTTTGTTCCCAACTTGAGATACAAGCCCCAGTAGCTCCAGTCACAGATGCAGTGTTCTCCTTACAACCTTCAACACTGAAGGAGTTTGAAGACCTACTCCTACACTTGGATATCGGGTAGAGCGCTGGTGCAGACTGCATCGACCTATTTTTCCTAAAAATTAGTTCTAGGATCATGGATATGTTGTTCATTCACACTTATTGACAGAGTCCCTTCTTTCCCTTTAAATCAGCCAGAAAGTCTTCAAGCTGGCTCCTCCCACCCACCCGGGTGTTATAACCATCGGCTCCACCCAGTGATGCCAGATCTTCCTTTCCGCTGGAAAATTCAGATTGCCACCTGCATGCTCTTGCATTTTGTAGGCCCTGGCTTCAGAAACTTCTGTTATTCCGAAAATTTGCCTTGTTCACGTTAGCAATTGCGATTGCTTTTCTTCCATCATGGAAGACAAGTCTTCCCCCGAATTTCGCCGATGTTCGTGTGTACAGAAGATGTCACACACCGACCCGCGTGCGTTTATTGTTTGGGTGTCAGCCATGACACCGTGATGTGCGAGTTTTGCCTCGCATTCCAACTCAACGTCCTCAATGACCGTCTCGCATGCCTTAAGCTGGGGAGGCCCAAAAAACGGAACTGCTGGTGAAATCCAAGGAGGCCCGGTGGGCGGTTTCCACGGCCATGGGATCCGCCAAGCAATTGGAGCGCATGCAAGCCTTCGAGGAGGAAGTGTCTCATGCCACGGATTCTTCCTCTTGGAGCTTCTTCATTCCACTCAACCTGGGCACCACCTTCTCTGGTTCCTTCAGAGAGCTGTGCCAGTGTCTTCCAACTAAGGGTGAGAGTCCTGCGGGCACGCACTCCTTTCGGTCCCATAAGTGGGAGAAGGACCCGATGGAGACGCTCTTGGGATCGGGAGAGATCTCGGTCACAGGAACCGGCTATTTTAGCCTTGGTCGAAATCGCCTCTTCGGCCGCTGGCTTCTCGGCCTTGCCGTCTGGCCAGTCAACTGAAGGGTCGATCAACGACATTGAGATAATTCTCGACCCGATCGACCCTTTGTTGCTGACTCTGGTCGACGACTCTCTCTCTCTCTTTCTTGGACTCCGGTCCTTGCTTTCCCCGACGAGGAGACCCAGCCTGCTGGGAATCCCGCCGAGGAAGTGGTCCCTGAGCCCGGGAAGTTACTGGTCCCGCCGGTGTCTCCCAAGTGACTGACTCTGCCCATCCAGTCTTGATCGAGGTCTTGGACCCCTTCGACTGAAAGGTCAAGGAAGGGGCATAAGTGCTCTAAAAAGAAGCAATGCCTTTGGTCGCCCTCGTCATCCTCAGATGAAGAGAGGCTCCGGCGGAAACTCTGGCCTTACGAAGACCTCATGTGGCAACAACTGATTTTGACAGGGCACAAGCCTTCCCCGGCCAATACTTGGCTTTTGCCTCCCAGGCCAAAGCCAACTCCTCTGGAGCCGATTAAGTCGGTTCCTCTGCCCGCAGAGCCGGTGAACCGGTCTCTCCTCCGATTTTTGGTGGAACCACCGCCCAAGCAGCCTGTGGGAGGGGGGCTCCTTCTAAAGAAGCTAGACTGGACACTAGGCTTCCCCGGCGTCACTTGGTCACTGTTACCCCTGACTGCCCCCGGCGGGTCGAGGGTGATGTGGGCGGTCGACCGTTGTATCCGGATTCCTCAGATTCGGATGAAACTGGCCTCCATTCTCATGCAGGGGATGATGAATCGACTGGTGGGCTAGAGACGGAGGAAGATCCTTCGTCCTTTTAAGGCATTCTTCGCCTCATCTCTTGAGTGTACAGGGATGCCCCTGGAGCCTATTCAGAAAAAGGCGGAGTACCCTCTCACTGACATCCTCAAGAGAGGGGATACCCCGATGGAAGCTTTTCCTGTGGCCAAGGCCATTGTTGGCTTGGCCTTAGAACTTTAGCAGCACCCTGCCTTCTGTCCAGTTCTGTCTGCCCATGTGACCTGCAAGTATGTGGTGCCCATGGGATCCCTTGCGGGGTTCACAGAGCACCCTTAAACCGAGAGCCTTGTGACTGCCTCTGTGTTCAAGCATAGTGGTAGTTCTGCCGATACCGATGGACCTCCTGAGAAGGAATCCAAATATTTGGATCACTCTGCCCAGGAGGACTGTGCGGCATCGTCTTTAGGCCTCCGTCAGGCAAGCTCGGCCATCATCATCATGGCACACTTCTCTCAAACCCTCTTGGGGTCCTTGGAAGAAGTCTTCCCACATCTCCCTGCAGACGTGCAGACCATGGTCAAGCAGGTCCAGGACCAAGGCCGTGCTGTTGCCAAACAGCAGCTTCAGACAGCCCTGGACATTGGGGATTCTTGTGCCCGTTCATTGGCAGCCACAGTTGCCTCTCGCCGCAGGGCTTGACTGAGGCTCTCCTCCTTTCCCGTGGATACTCAGCACAATCTAGCTGATATGCCTTTTCTGGGTACCAATCTCTTCGGCCCAGGTGTGGCTGGTCACCTTCAACGGATTGAGCAGTCCAGTGCCACCTTGGACGCCACTTCTGCCAAGGGTTCTTCTGGTCCTGAGAAGCAGCAGAAGAAGAAGAAGCCTTTTTGGGGCTCTTCCTCGCGGCCCAGCAGTCCCCCTTTTGTGGGGGGGGGGGCAGCAGCAGCAGCAGGCTCAAGCTTGATGCCCCTGGCCCAAGCCCAGACCCTCCCAGGCCCGTAAGGGAGGCCGAGGTTCAGGCCCTGAATCCTCTGCCTCCAAGCCTGCCCAGTGACAGGGTGGGGGCTGCCTCCCCTACTCCTGTCACGCTAGCTCTGGGTCCTCCCATGGGGGGCCGGCTCCACCACTTTCTTTCCACCTGGTCTGCTGTTACCATGGACATGTGGGTCTTAGCAGTGGTTGGCCAGGGACTGCCTCTGGAATTCGAGCAGTACCCTCCAAGCTGAGCCCATGCCCCACGGGAGGAGAGGGTACCCACCCACACTCAGTTGGCTCTCCGAGATGACATAGCTGAGCTCCTCCTCAAGGAGGCAGTAGCTCGAGTGGCAGATCTTCACCAGAGCCAGGGTTCGTATCCAGGTACTTCTGGTGCCCCATTCTAGATCTGCATGACCTGAATCAGTATCTCAGTACACACACCTTCCGGATGGTAACTCTGTCCCAGATCAAACCATCCCTGAAGCAAAACATGTGGTTTTGCTCACTGGATCTCCAGGATGCGTTTTTTCACATCCCAATCCGCCTGGCACACCAGCGGTTCCTCCGCTTCAGAGCCGAGGGAACCCTTTACGAGTTTTGAACCATGCCATTCGGCCTGTCATTGGCCCCACAGGTCTTCACCAAATGCATTGCAGTGGTGGCAGCCCATCTCAGGCGTTGGGGGTGTCAGACTTTACCCCTGCCTCAATGATTGGCTCTTAGCATGTTCCACTCAGCAGGAGGTAGAGAGGTCCAGGGATCTGGCCCTCCAGACCTGCTCCCAACGTGGCCAAGTCAGCGCTCGTGCCTTCTCAAGTGATGTGCTTCATTGGGGCTGAGCTCGACTCTCGTCAAGCCAGAGCTTGGCTACCAGCGGTCAGGGCAGAGGTTCTCTCCCCTCCTTTGCCCAATCATTTCTGGTTGGGCAATTGCGCCCTGCCCAGGACTTTCTGTGCCTTCTGGGTTACATGGTGGCGTGCACCTCCGTGGTCCATTGGGCCCGGTTGCACATGCACCCTCTCCAATGGGAGCTGGCCACCCGGTGTACTCAGCTCCACGGTCATTTCGACCAACTGATCACTGTGACCCAGAAGATGTGCGACGCTCTCTAATGGTGGACCGTCCCAGGCTTGTTGTAGGAAGGGATCCTGTTTGTACGCCCCGAGCCGATGGCCGTCCTTATGACCGATGCCTCTTCCATGGGCTGGGGAGCCCACATGGGGGACAGTAGGGCCCACGGGTTCTGGGCCCCCGAGGAGTCCTGTCTTCACATCAACCTGTTGGAGCTCAGAGCAGTCAGACTGGCATGGTCAGCTTTCGCTCTCCTCTGCTCCAGGGTCAAGTGGTTCAAGTCCAGACGTACAATACCATGACCATGTACTACCTCAACAAACAGGGCGGCACGCATTCCCTTCTGCTATGCAGGGAAGCACTCTGCATCTGGACACTCGAGAGCTGTCTGAAGACAGATCTCATTGCCATCCACGTGGCAGGAGCCTCAAACCAACTGACGGATGCTCTCAGCCGCATGGGCGAGACATACCATGAGTGGCCTTTCCATCCAGAGGTAGCGTACAGTCTGTTCTCCCACTGGGGAAAAGGGAAGACACCAAGCTGAAGCAGTTTCATGCCCCCCCCCAGCAGGGCTTGCTGCAGGGGGATGCCTTCTCGAGGCCGTGGACCCCAGGCCTCTTCTACACCTTCCCTCCATTTCTCTTGATTCACAGGGTTCTCCTTAAGGTGAGAAGGGACAAGGCACAGGTGATTCTGGTAGCCCCAGACTGACCACGCCAGTTCTGGTACCCAGATCTCCTCAGCCTCAGCAACAGGCCTCCGGAGCATCTTCCAGCATGCTCGGACCTGATCTCAGTCAACCAGGGGAAGGTATTCCATCCAGACCTTCAGTCACTGCACCTCACAGCCTGGTACCTGAGCTGCTACAGTTCCTGGCTTTGGGTCTTTCTGAGGATGTCCTTACAGTGGTGGAGGCATCCAGAAAGGAATTGACCAGGAAATGTTATGCCTTCAAATGGAAAAGGTTTTCCATTTGGTGCCAGGGAAAGGGCCTGTACCCTCTGTCCTGTCCAGTGGCTAACATTCTTGACTACCTTTGGTCTCTGTCCAAAGGGGGTCTTCGGTCAGCGACCCTTAGGGTGCACCTGGCAGCCATTTCTGCTTACCAGGCGCAGGCCGGTCAGTCGACACTGGCGCAGGAGACAGTGGTCGGGCACTTTTTGAAAGGCCTGGATCATATATCCCTCTGGTGCATGAACCTCCACCTCCGTGGAATCTACTGCTGGTACTGGCAAAGCTTATGGGCAAGCCATTCGAACCAATGCACAAGTGTGAGTTGTCACACTTGTTGTGGAAAATGGCCTTCTTGGTGGCTATCACGTCTGCCAGAAGGACAGGGGAGCTTTAGGCGCTTTCCGTGGACTCCCCTTATCTGGTCTTCCACAGGGACAAGGCTGTCCTGTGCCCCCACCCAAAATTCCTTCCTAAGGTAGTGTCAGAGTTTCACCTTTATCAGGTGTTGACTCTGCCAGTATACTACCCCAGTTACACCTCGGAGGCCAAGTACAGACTCCATATTGTGGACCTGAGACGAGCTCTCTCTCCTGTTATAAGGAGAGTATGGCATAGATTCGGGGAGAGGTTTGCCAGCTGTTTGTCACCTATGCTGAAGCCGCTTCTGGCAGACCTGCAGCAAAGCAGATGATTGCTCGATGGATAACATCTTGCATTAGTCTGTGCTACGAGTTGGCGGGCAAGGAGCCTCCCAAAGGGACAAGAGCTCATTCTACCCACCATACCACTGCATAGGTGGCTACTTCCAGGGACATCCCTATCCAGGAAATCTTTTGGGCTGCTACCTGGAAGACTGCAAACACCTTCATTACCCACTACTACATCGACCTTGAGTCACACCGGGATGCTGGTTTTTGGGCCTCAGTTCTCCAATCTCTGTTTCCCAAGTAGGGTGTGTGCCTTGCCTCCCTCCTCCCAGAGAACTGCTAGGAGTCTGCCAATAAGTGTGGATGAACAGTATGTCCACGATCCTAGAAAAACGGGTAACTCACCTGTAACAGTAGTTCTAGGAGTGGTATATGTTGTTCATCCACACGGACCCACCCGACCTCTTTGGCTGCAGATACACAAACCTGGCTTTCAGCAGGCTAAGATCTGGTGTCATTGAGCGGAGCTGAGGGTTATACCACCCCGGTGGGTGGGAGGAGCCAGCTTGAAGACTTCTGGCTGATTTAAAGGGAATGGAACTCTGCCAGTAAGTGTGGATGAACGACATATACCACTCCTAGAACTACTGTTACAGGTGAGTAACCTGTTTTTTTTCCAAGCCCTGGCCGTGCCAGTCACGCACCTCTTCAATATATCTCTCTTGCGCAGTGAAATCCCTCCCATATGGAAAATGGCTCACATAATTCCTTTATTCAAATCTGGAGACACTAGTGACCTCAACAGCTACAGGCCGATGTCCTTATCCCTATCCTATCCAAGATGCTTGAGAAAATAGTAACTACTCTGCTTAAAAGCTACTTAGAATCTGCTAAACCCTCTGCAATCAGGATTTTGGCCACGCCATTGTACAATTTCGACCCTTGCAAAGGTTACAAATGACTGGCAGGAGGTCCTGGATTCCAAACACTTTGTGTGTGCAGTATTCCTGAACCTAAGCAAGGTATTTGATACTGTCGACCATTATTTGCTCTTGTTATCCCTCCGTAATATTGACGTGGACACCCCCTTCCTGAAATGGTTCTCAAACTACCTCCAAAGGCACCAGTAGCAGGTAAAAGCTGATAAATTCTCACCGCTAAAACCACTTTTAAGGGGCGTACCGCAAGGCTCCATTCTGGGTCCACTGCTGTTCGCGATCTATTTTAATGGAATTGATGCGGGAATCAAATCTGCCTACATTCATCTTTTTGCCGATGACATGGTGCTCTACATTGACAGACCCACCGTGGAAGCAGCATGCAAGGATCTCCAACAGGAGTTTAATCAGTTGCAACTTAAACTATTAGTGAGAATCAGAAGAACGATCCGCCTCACTTGTAAAGCTACCTCTGGTTTAGCTTTAGCCTGTCAGATGCAGATGCCAGTAGTTGAGTTCATATTTTAGAAATAGAATCGAGAGTATGAGTAGCTAGGGGTTTCATTATGTATTAGTGGTGCTGCTCCACCACTTCAATACAAGTGAGCGGAGCAGCACCGCACTATTACACTTAATGGAGCCCCAGCGCCGCCATGCTTCCGTTCACGGACTTTACAAAATAAACCGAACTCCCTTGCGGCGCAAGAAAAATGCTGCTTTTGCTGGCTAAAGCTAAACCGGAGGGTAAGCTTTACGGGGTAAAGAGCGAATTGTTTGCTACAGTTCTTTAAACAGAAACTATTCTTGAATGCAAAAAAAAACGGATGATGCTCTTCTCACCCTTTATTAATACTAACAACCATTCAACGCAAGGATCCATTCCCCAGATTACTACACTCCTAGGAGAACCACTCGAGTTTGTAACCGTATTCAAATACCTGGGAGTTAGAGAAAAATGACGTTCTTTGGACATATAGAGCAATCACTAAAAAGTTACATCAGTTTATATCGGACTGTCTGCCGCCAAGTACTGTAGGTATGTATGCCCTAAGAAGTGCCTCCTGTATCTCACTTATTGTACCCAAAGTCAGATCGTGCTTTGGTAGATTGTCCATAAGCTATGCGCTACCCCAACTATGGAACAGTCTACAAAAATCCTTAAAACTGGTCAGCCCTATAAATTTCTCAGCGTTCAAAATGCTGTATGTACGCTCTATCAAGGAATCGGTCACTGCTTCCCCTGATCATGTCACCATGTTTAGAGTCACTGTATCCCCCAGCACCTGCTATCCACTACACCCACTTCCCCCTCCCTCCCTGTACCCAAAACGTATATCAGGTGTTCGCCATGGAGCCGGTGAATATTTCCCCCGATGATCGCACCTATCCTTTACTCTGAGTGGCATTATAAGCTGTTCCCTTTCCTTTTCAAGTATCCTTGAACTGCCCTCCTTCTCCCCCCTTTATGTATGCACTGAGCTTATCCCCCACACTATCTTTTTCTGTTCTTACCCTCCGTTTCTTTCTCTCTAGGCTCCCTTTGAACTCTATACTAATGTATATACTTCTCAGGGTATTTGTGCTCCTTAAGCACAATTTTGACTCCCTATATTCTCTAGTATATTGGCCCTGCTTTCTTCCCTAAATGGAACCTGTACCTTTGTATACTGGTGTGGGAATTTCTTACCATGTGTTCTCTTATGTAGGATGTGTGTATAAGTTACAATGTGAACTGAACTTGAACATGTATGTTCTGTGTATATATTTTATAATGCATACTGAATATGTATAATTATGAATATATGTGTGTACGTATGTGTACTGAGTACGTATATTGTCCAGGTCCACCTTGAAAATGAGTTTTTCTCAACGGTGTTCCGCCTGGTTAAATAACTATTTTGACTGATTGTTAGGGGCAGTGGCTGAGATGCTTAATAGAATGGAGGAGCCTGTGAGAGCCAGACACAGTGGCTGAGATGCTTAATAAATGGAGGAGCCTGTGAGAGTCCGGGGCAGTGGCTGAGATGCTTACTGAGTGGAGGAGCCTGTGAGAGCCAGAGGCAGTGGCTGAGATGCTTACTGAGTGGAGGAGCCTGTGAGAGTCGGAGGCAGTGGCTGAGATGCTTACTGAGTGGAGGAGCATGTGAGAGCCAGAGGCAGTGGCTGAGATGCTTAATGAATGGAGGAGCCTGTGAGAGCCGGAGGCAGTGGCTGAGATGCTTAATGAATGGAGGAGCCTGTGAGAGCCGGAGGCAGTGGCTGAGATGCTTAATGAATGGAGGAGCATGTGAGAGCTGGAGGCAGTGGCTGAGATGCTTAATGAATGGAGGAGCATGTGAGAGCCGGAGGGAGTGGCTGAGATGCTTAATGAATAGAGGAGCCTGTAAGAGTTGGGGACAATACCATTTTTTCTCAGCTGCACATTTTGTCACAAGCATAGAGGTCTTATGATTTCAGATTTGACATGTGTCCTTGGCTCAGTAAGTAGCACACTCTGCTACATGGGCCAGAAGATCAGACGGTCGTGGGTTCTAGCACCACACCAGGCACTTGGGGTAATGTCCATAACTGACACTGTAATGCAGTAGGAGGGGAGTGCTACACTGGTGAGGTGCCATCCTTCAGATGAGATGTTAAACCAGTGTCCCTTCTGCCCTTCTCTGGTCACTATCCAGGTGAAGTGAAAGATCCCATGGCAGCCTTCGTCAAAGAGTTAGGGGTATTTCATTAAAGGAAAATAACTACCAACTGAGGTAGTGGGGCAAGCAACAGTGGTGGGGTTTAAGAATGCAGGAGATAGGCATGGGGGAGTCTTAGCAGAAAGGAATGGGGGAGGATGGAGAAAGAGTCGGAGATCGAGTAGAGTCTACGGTGATACTTTAGGTAGGGAAAAATGGGCAGACTGGGTGGGCCAAGCAGTCCTTATCTGCCGACAGATTCCATGTTTCTGTGTTTCATACAATACCTTCAAATTCAGGTGTAAATCACAAAATTACAGTGGGAAAGAAACAAAATCAGCTGTGTTTAATGCTGTACAACAGCAGTGCTAAGCAAAAGAGAGCTCTCTGGAGCTGACCTGACTGGGAGAAGAAGCTCTATAAAAGGACGTCACAACAAGAAAAACAAAAAATTCTGCAAAAGAAGGAAAAAATAAACTTCAGTAAACATAGTTAACTGTCACAGATAGGACAAGTACGTATGTAAGGATCTTAAAGAAGTAAAAGAGAATTAACAGTATTGTTCTAGTGTGTCAGCCAGAATTAGTGGTCCATGTACAGTGGCCCCATAAATGGCCCAGTTGCATAGCAGATACATTTTAAGATTTCATGTAACGTTTGTCTCAGTCAGTTTTGGATCATAGCCACTATGAAGAGGAGTAGCAAAGTTTCCTTGATATTCATGGCAGACATTCCCTCTGTCAGTAAAACAGGTCTGTGCCCTATCCCTACCCCCAAACCCCCGACACAGCTGAAAACAAGCTATCACAGCTTAACGGTCGATTTCAAGGTAAAAAAAAAATCACAAATAACAAAAATAAATAAATAAGCTGCCAGAGCAAATTCATTCTTATATAGGTATTTATGCTCCCCCTGAGTGGAATGGGCATTGCATCTGCTCCCTTTTCCCATCAGCTGCAGCCATCTTCACCACCTACAAAGTTGGGGGCAGTATCCTCCATCCCCCAGTCCCCCAGGCAGGGCCAGGAAGGGAGGGCTGTTCACACCCCCCCCCCCTCCAGATGCATCTAGACGTGCCCGGGACCCAGAGCAGGCTGGGGGCTGGACGGACATAGCGTCATTGAACCCGTCCTTCCTGTTTTCCTCTTTAGTTTTCCACCTGACCAGCTATGAATGTACAGTGAGCACGTTGAGCGACCTCCAGTGTTCTGAAGGTGGGGTCACCCACATTGTGTGGTTGCACACGCCTCCATCTGGATTCCTCCAAGTGGCAGTAGAGAGGTGGACCACAAATCCCACCTCCCTGAGGGAGGAGAGCTGCCCTCCCACAGCCGACCATTGGCAACTCACATCCGTTCCTGAACACGGGTCACCGGTGTGGCAGGAGGTAAGGCACATAGCGCCTCAGCCCTCCACACCACTGGGCCGGACCTGGAGCAGGTGATTTCTAAAGAGGGGTTGGTATTAGGAGAAATCTAAACTGAATTATGACCTAATCTTTCTGTCTCTTTTTTTTGGTTTTAATTATTCCCCCTTCTCTCTGAGGTGTTAAGGGCTGTTTATAAGTCTGCTGTTATTAGGTGAAGTTAATTAATATTTGGAAACAGTGGGATCACTTGTTATAGAGCAGTAGGGTTGTCTTAGCTAATCGAAGTCTTGGATCTTCCTTCAAGTGGGAGCTCTTGCAGCAGGCTATTACCATTAGGACTACGCTGCAACCATTAGTACCCATCGGAAAACCCTTAGCTAGCAATGTCCAGCGGGGGCTGCCTCCTGATGTTGGCTCCACCCTGACGTCAGTCAGTGGTACATCAGGGGGTGGTCCCCAGCCCCACCTCAGTTCTTTTCCCGTCCCAGACCCATTCTCAATGACTCTTCGGTAACCCTTAGAGCGTTGTCTAGCTGTCAGCAACGTCTTTTTCCTCTTTTCCTTGAAGTAAAGTTTTTTTTCATCGGAGTTCCTGTTCTGTGTCGTCTTCTGCGTCACTGGTGTCTTCATAGAGGCCGAAGAAGACCAAGTGCTCCTACTGCTGCCAGATCCCTGCCAAAGACTCCCACAAGGCCTGCGTGTTCTGCCTCGGCCTGGACCACAACACTCAGGGCTGCAAGATCTGCTGCGGCTTTACCAGCAGGATAAGGATCAGACACCTGAAGGCACTCAAGACCCACCTTTTAGAGTAGCAGGTCGCAGTGATGCAGAGCTCTCCGGGGAGAAGTCCTCTTCTAAGCACAAGGAAAGGTTGGACTGCCATAAGTCCCGTGACACGGACCGGAGCCTATCCTGCCCGCATTCTCAATCGCGCTCTCCTCGTAAGAAGGACTCTTCTTGTTCGGCCTCTCAACCAGCGCCGATCTCCTCGAAGGTGAAGGTTACGCCCTTGTGCATCTCCTCTGCCTTGAAGGTTGGGTCCTCTGCTCCCTCTTCGGCACTTGCCTCGGCCCCACCAAAGAAAGCCTCTGTTTCAGCCAAGCCCAGGGCTTCGGGTAAGGCCCCTTCTAAGGAGCAGGAACCTTCCATAAAGTTGGTGTCTGTTTCCTGCCCCTTAAAAACACTCCCAGCGGCATTCGACCCGTCTCCCACCAAGTCGGGAAGCAAGAAGCTGGCCTCGGACTCTGGCTCCCAGCATTCATCAGAGAAAGCAGCACCAGAGCCTGACCATTATGCCAGTCCGAAAAGCCTCCACCCCGGAGGATAGGTCGGAGGACTCTTAGCCTCATGTTCTTCCTGACCTGCCTTCCTCTCCCATTCCTCCGGACCAGCCAGATAAGCCCAGCTTGCCAGTAGGATCAGCGCAGTTTAACAAGGAGTTGTTCACCGAGCTGTTCCAGTTCTAGTGGAGCAAGGTCAAGCAGGATGTTTTGCCACCATGGCCAGATCATTCTTCAGCTCTAGCGAAGTAGGGGGACCGGCATCAGGAGGGAAGTCCTTCCACTCCGATATCCAAACCCACTTCCATGGACCAGGCGAAACCATCCAAGTCTTGCTGTCTGGTGGCTAGCCATAGCCGCTCCAGGTCCAAGAACTGCCAGCATCGGCACCTTTCCCGGTCAACCAGCCACTGCCGTTCCTCTAGCAGGAGGTGGTCTACCAGCCAACGTCGGTATGACAGTCGCCACAGGCCCTCGGTCAGCTGGTGTTGGGGATTTGATCGACGTCGGTCCTTGAGCTGCCATCTGTACCCTGGCCAACGTTGGTCTCACAGCCAGCATCGGTGTGTCAGTAGGCAGCACCCATTAAGTAGGAGCCGCTCCTTGTGTGGATCAATCTCCTGTCGTTCTGAGAGACTTGGGTCTTAATACAGCTCCACCAAGTCTGACCGGTCCCTCTCTAGGGAGAGAATGTCCCCTGAGGAAAAGGACATACCCCCGGTCGCCTCCAAACGATCCTACTTTTATGGACGTCATGAGGCACATCCAAGCCTCCAGTGGATGGGAGACAGAGGACTTGGATTCAGAATGCTGGAGGTTAGCGAAGTACCTGAGGCAGAAGGAACCAAAGCCTCTTGTGGTTCCTGCTTTAGTGGATACTTTCCAGGATTTGACCAGATTTACTTGGAAACATGCCTTCACCACCCCAGCGGTTACTAAGAAGTTGGATAGGCTCTATAGAGCTTTGAGGGAGGCGCCATTCTTGGCAGAACACCCTCAGGTAGACGTCACGGTTATTATGGCTGCTCATGATAAGTCCAAGCAACCGAAGCACCTTAGTTCCCAGCCTTCCGACGCAGAGTCCAGATATCTTGACCAGGTGGGCAAAAAGGTTTACTCTGCCTCCACTTGCTTCATCAGGTCCCTCAACTTCCAAACGCATATGTTTCTGTGCCAGATTGTGTTATGAGAGCAGGGTCTTGAAGTGGCTCAAGCCTTGCCAGACTCGTTGCAAAGGACTGAGCTTCTGGAAATCCTGAAGTCAGATTCAGACATAGGCACTCATGTTTTGAGGGCCTCGTATGATGCTGCAGATATGGCTTTTAGAGCAGTGGCTTCTGGCATTTGCCTCAGGCACCACGCCTGGTTAAGAGTCTCCGGAGTCTCCCAGGATCTGCAGTCTGGAATTAAGAACCTCCCATTCCAAGGTTCAGTCCCGTTTGGGGAAGAGACGGAGAAGCTGATTTCTTGTCTTCAGGTGTCCAGGAAGTCCATTTAGTCTGTCCAGAAATTATACAAGGGGGACCAAAGGCCTTTTCATAAGAGGCCCTTTCGCAAGTTCTCAGAGCAAGGTAGCTGTGGCCAGGTTTCGCAGAGAGGAGGCTTCAAGAGGAAGGCCACAACCCAGATGGCTGGGGGCACTTCCTGTAGAGGCCCAAAGTCCTTCCATCCCACTCCCGGAGCTTCCCACTGACTCCCTACTGACCCCCCTTCCTCCGACGGAGGCCATGGGGAGGCAGTAGGGGATCGCTTCTCCCTCTATCTGGAGGGTTGGAGCAAACTCACATCAGACCTCTGGGTCCTGGATCTAATAAGGAGAGGGCATACTTTTGGAGTTCACTCGTATCCCTCCAGAGAACCCACCAAAGTCCTCTCATTACCCTCCTTCGCACATTCCTTTGATAGGAGAGATACAGACCCTCCCTGTAAAAACTGGCAATAGAGCTAGTCCTCTGGGGGCAACAAGGGAGATACTACTTTTCACACGTTTTCTTGGTCCCAAAAAAGGCAGAGGATCTTCGTCCCATCCTGGACCTCAGCTCCCTAAATTGCTTTATAGAATACAAAGGGTTCAGAATGATCACACTTCCAGACCTCCTTCCCCTCGTGCTCCAAGGGGACTGGCTCTGCTACCCAGACATGCTGGATGCTTCCATGCACATCTGCGTCTTCCCTCCCCACTGGAGGTTTCTCAGGTTCCGCTTCCAAGGCATTATCAGTTCTAGGGACATGGATATGTTGTTCATCCACACTTATTGGCAGGTATCCTTGCCGCTTTAAATCTTGCCGGAAGGTCTTCAAGCTGGCTCCTCCCACCCACCCGGGTGGTATAACTCTCGGCTCCGCCCCATGACGCCAGATCTTCCTTGCCGCTGGAGCTCAGGTTCCTCCTTAACGCTCTGCGTTTGAGACTAGTTCCTATTTCTCCGTTTACGAGTTTCAAAGTATTTTTGCGAAAAAGACTTCAGTCTTGATCCTCGCGGCTCACGATGGACAAATCGACTCCGGTTTTGGAGATGCCCTCGAATCAAGAAGATGTCGGACGGATCCACACTCCACGTGTGTCTACTGTTTAGGCCTTGAGCACGACCCGCAGGATTGCGACCTGTGCTCTTCTTTCTCGGCCTACGTCCTCGAAGACCGTGCTGCCCGATTGCATCTGGGCCGTCCCGAGAAGCGTTTCCCTCCGGTGAAGTCTAAGGAGGCCCGGTCGGCGGTGTCCGCGGCGGCAGCCTCGGCGGATCAGCCTGAGCAGATGATCGCCCTCAAGAGGAGGCGGGCGGACGTATCTCCTCGGCCGACATTTATCCCGCCTCTCTGGGTTCTTCCTACACAGCTTCCTTTAAGGAGCTCTGTCTGTCCTCTCCACTAAGGAGAAGAGGCCAGCGTCTGCTGGACCTTTTCTCGGTCCAAAAGAGGACAAGTAAATCCTCCGTTAGCGGCTCTTGGGAGGCGGGAAAGGTCCCCTCCCAGTGGTGGGCCGTCTGCCTCAGTCGACACGCTCTCGCCGCCACTGGCCTCACGGTGTCCCCGTCAGGTCAGTTGACCGAGACTCCTGCCGAGATCGAGATTTTCTCCGATCCGTTGGACGGGCTGTCACCTATAAACCGAGATTCCCCTCCCCGGTTCCCCGGAGAGTTGAGGATCCGTGGGCTTGCCTGTGCCTCCGGTTCCGGAGCCCTCGGATGAACCATCCGAGCCGAAGGGAGTACCGGTTCCTGCCGACACTTCCCCGCACCGACCTCGGAAGAGCCGAGGCTCTCGGTCTCGGACCTCTTCGCGGTCCAGCTGATCCCGCCGTCATAGGCGGTCTCTGTCTCTGCACCGCGGTAAGCGGCGTCGCCGCTCGTCCTCATCCTCCTCCTCGGACGAGGGGAGGCTTCGGTGTAAGTTACATCGACGGTACGAGGACCTTATGTGGCAACAACTCCTCCTGACTGGGAATAAGCCACGACGGTCGCCTTCCCGACCATTAAGTGGCTGTCACGGGCGGCCGACACAACCCTCGATTTAACGAGCCTGTACCCAGGCCGGTTGTTCGGCCAAAACCAGCTGCTCCACCGATTCCGGTGGAACCTCCGCCTCCACAGCCACTAATTGGGGCTCCGACCAAGGATTCTCGGTCGGCTAAGGGTCTACCCCATCGGCTGTCGGTTACCCTCACTCCCGACCGACCTCGGCGGGTGAAGGGTGGCTCAGGCCAGAGGCAGCTCTTCGAGGACTCGTCCAAGTCCGAAGATGATTCCTCCTTTTTCTCCAAGCGTCTGGACTTGGAGTCCTCAGGAGGTCAGTCAATGGACGATAGCCTGTCGTCCTTCCTAGGACTGCTTCGGCTCATCTCGGAGTCCACCGGGATGAAGCTCGAACCCGTTTCCAAACAGGCCAGGTATCCCCTCACGGAGATTCTGGACCGAGGGGATTCTCCAACGGAGGCCTTTCGGTGGCCGAGGCCATAGTGGGTCCGCCCTGGAGCTTTGGCAGTGCCCTGCTTCCTGCCCTGCGCCTTCGAGGATGGCCAGGAAGTATCGGTCCCTACCGGTTCCCTGTCCGGTTTTGAGCACCCTCTGCTGAGGGTTGGTTACTGACAGCGTTTTCGGTGTGCCGCAGCGCCAGGATGTGGACAAACCTCCCGACAAGGAATCCAAGAAATTGGATTATGTCGACTGAAAAGTCATGCTGCGGCCCCTCTCGGCCTTAGTCAGGCCAGTTCGGCCGTCCTCATGGCACATTTTCTCATGCCCTGTTGGGCTCCCGGATGAGGTCATCCTCATCTTCCCACGGACCTGCAGACTACGGTCAAGCAGGTGCGGGACAGGCAGAGACAGTGGCCAAACAGCAGCTCCAGACTGCTTTGGATATTGGGACTCATGTGCCAGATCGGTGGCGGACGCGGTGGCTATGTCGGCGGGCTTGGCTGAGGATATCCACCTTTAGCGGATACCAGCACAAGTTGGCGGATGTTCCCTTTTGGGACTGACCTTTCGGCCCTGGGGTGGAAGGTCACCTGCAGAGGATCGAGAGTCAATGCTACCTTGGACTCTGTCTCTTCCGCTCAGAAGGACAAAGGCCGCAAACCACAGCCTAAGCCCTTTCGTCCTTCTGTGCCCCGGCGTCCGGACCAGCAACGTCAGGGCCAGCAGGCTCGGCCTTAGCATCCCAAACCCAAACCGCGGCTTCCTCTAACAGGAGGCAAGGAGGTAAAGGCCCAGGAGGTCCTCGGCGGTCCTCCTCCAAGCCTGCCCAGTGACGGGCTGAGGGTGTCGCCCCCATCCCCGTCACCTACCCTAGGTCCCCCGTGGAAGAGCCGGCTCCAGCACTTCCGTTCCGCCTGGTCCGCTGTTACCACGGACAGGTGGGTTTAGAGGTGGTGGAAGAGGCCTGCCTAGAATTCGAGCAGGCACCACCTTCAGGCAGTCGCCCCTCGGGAGCTTGAGTCCCCAGCCTCACTGGCGGCTCGTCGAGCCGACATCGTCTCCTCCTCCAGAAGGAGGCGATAAGAGGTGGCGGACCCTCCTTCAGACCAGGGTTTGTGTCCAGGTACTTCCTGGTTCGAAGCGAGACGGGGCTGGCCCCATTCTCGACTCTCGACCTAAACAAGTTCCTAAGGTCTCGGACCTTCAGGATGGTCACTCTGGCTCAGATAATACCATCCTTGGAGCAGCGTGTGGTTCTGCTCTCTGGACTTGCAGGGCCAGCGTTTTTCACGTCCCTATCCGTCCGTCTCACCAGGAATTCCCTTGCTTCCGGCGGAAGGATCCCTTTTCGAGTTCCAAGCCATGCCCTTGACATCTCCAGCTCCCAGGGTCTTCACCAAATGCATGGCAGTGGTGACAGCATTCCTCCTGGTCGCGAGGTCGGGTGTACCCTTACCTGGACGACTGGCTGATAGCAGCTTCCTCCAGGAAGGAGGTGGAGTGGTCAGAGATCTGGCCCTCAGGTCTGCTCTCAACTGGGCCTCCTTATCACGAGGCCAAGTCGGAACTCAAGTCGAGCAGGTGATTCTGTTCATCGAGGCAGGCTCGACTCTCTTGAGCCAGGCCGCGGCTCCCGGCGGACAGGGCCGAGGTTCTTTCCTCCTTTGCCCAATCATTTCTGGTTGGGCAATTGCGCCCTGACCGGGACTTCCTGCGCCTCTTGGGTCTCATGGCGGCCTGCACCAGCGTGGTCCGTTGGGCCCGCTGGAGCATGCGTCCCCTTCAATGGGGACTGACCAGACAGTGGTCACAATGCTGCGATCCTTTGGACCAGCTTGTGTCGGTGACACAGGGGATGTGGAACGCTCTCCAGTGGTGGACCGTTCCAGGTCATTTGCAGGAGGGCATCCCGTTCGTCCGCCCCGAGCCGACGGTCTCGCTATCGACGATGCCTCTCTGATGGGTTGGGGTGCCCATCTGGGGAACACGGGCTCATGGCCTCTGGTCCCCGTGAGGCCCGATGCCACATCAACCTGCTGGAGCTCCGGCGGTCCGCCTAGCTCTCACCGCCTTTGCTCCGTTCCTCCGGGGTCAAGTGGTCCGAGTCCAGGCGGACAATACCACGACCATGTACTATCTAAACCGCCAGGGGCGGGGCCGCTCCATGCTTCTATGCAAGGAAGCTCTCCGCATTTGGTCACTCGTGCGCAGCCTGGGCGGATCTCCTAGCCATTCATGGCAGGAGCCTCCAACACCCTGGTCGATGCCCTGAGCCAGATAGGGGCTGCATCCCACGAGTGGTCTCTCCTGCGGAGGTAGTAAGCATCTGTTCTCCCATTGGGCACACCTCAGGTGGACCTGTTTGCCTCCAGGGAGAGCGGCTGAGGCTGTTCCATGCCCGCCCCCTCAGCAGGGCTCGCTGCAGGGGATGCCTTCTCGAGGCAGTGGACCCCGGCCTCCTCACGCCTTTCCCATTTCCCTTGATCCACAAGGTGCTTCTCAAGGCGAGGAGGGACAAGGCGCAGGTGATTCTGATAGCCCCAGACTGGCCTCGCCAGTTCTGGTACCAGATCTCCTCAGTCTCAGCTCCAGGATTCGCGGCAGCTTCCAGCTCACCGGACCTGCTCTCAGTCAATCAGGGAAGGTGTTCCATCCGGACCTTCAATCCCTGCACCTGATGGCCTGGTTCCTGGCTGGCTAGAGTTCCAGGCCTTGGGTCTTTCCGGCGAGGTCCTCAATGTAGTTGGGCGTCCGTAGAGTCGACCAGAAAATGCTATGCCTTCAAATGGAAAAGGTTTTCCATTTGGTGTCAGAACAAGGGCTTGGACCCTTCCTCCTGTTCCTTGGCAAGCATCTTGGACTATTTATGGTCCCTTTCTAATCAAGGGCTTGGGTCGACGACCCTAAGGGTGACCTGGAAGCCATCTCTGCTTACGGGCATGGGCCGGGAAGCAGTCGGTGGCGCAGGAGAAGGTGGTCTGGCGCTTTTTCAAGGCCCTTGATCACATATCCTCCGGTCGTGAACCTCCACCTCCGTGGGATCTACTGCTGGTACTGGCTAAGCTCATGGGCAAGCCATTTGAACCTATGCACAGGTGTGCTCTCTCACCTGTGTGGAAGACCGCCTTCTTGGTGGCTATCACGTCAGCCAGAAGGATGGGAGGCTCCAGGCGCTTTCCATTGAGTCTCCTTACCTGGTCTTCCACAGGGACAAGGTTGTCCTGCGCCCCACCCGAAATTCCTTCCGAGGTGGTGTAGTTTCACCTTAACCAGGTGTTGACTCTGCGGTGTTCTACCCCAATCACACCTCGGAGGCCGAATATAGGCTCCATACTTTGGACCCTAGAAGGCTCGCCTATTACAAAGGCGCCGCGGTTGAAATCGGGGAGAGGTTCGCCAGCTGTTTGTCACCTACGCTGAAGCCGCATCTGGCAGACCTGCAGCCAAGTGGACGATAAGCAGGTGGGTCACCTCCTGCATAGATCTCTGCTACAAGTTGGCGGGCATGGAGCCTCCCAGAGGATAAGGCTCATTCTACCCGCCATACTGTGCTGCAGGTGGCTGCTTCCAGGGACGTCCCTATCAGGAAGTCTGCAGGGCTGCTACCTGGAAGTCAGCAAACACCTTCATTACCCATTACCACATCGACCTTGAGTCACGCGGGATGCTGGTTTTGGGGCCTCGGTTCTCAGTCTCTCTTTCCCAAGTAAGTATTGGGGGTGTCGTCTTGCCTCCCTCCTCCCGGAGAACTGCTAGAGTCTGCCAATAAGTGTGGATGAACAACATATCCATGTCCCTAGAAATACAGGTTACTCACCTGTAACAGGAGTTCTAGGAATGGTATATGGTGTTCATCCACACTACCCTACGACCTCCCACGGCTTGACGCACAACCTGAGCTTCCAGCGGGCAGATCTGGCGTCATGGGGCGGGCCGAGAGTTATACCACCCGGGTGGGTGGGAGGAGCCAGCTTGAAGACCTTCCGGCAAGATTTAAAGCGGCAAGGATACCTGCCAATAAGTGTGGATGAACAACATATACCATTCCTAGAACTCCTGTTACAGGTGAGTAACCTGTATTTCCGGGTCTTGCCATTTGGTCTCTCCTCTGCTTCTTGAGTCTTCACCAAGTGCCTAGCAGTGGTGGCTGTGGCTCTGACGCAGGGGCCATTACGTCTTCCCTTACCTAGACAACTGGCTCCTCGCCGCACCGTCAAGAAAGTTTCTGTTGCACACTCTTGAAGACACCTTTACTCTCTTTCGAAAGTTGTGGATCACCCTGAATCTTTCAAAGTCGTACCTGGAGACTAGTCAGTGACTACTTTTCATAGGAGTGATCCTCGACACAGTTCAGGGCATGGCCTTCCTCCTGCAGGATGGTGGGGAACATCTTCGGGCAGTGGCCCTAATGGTATCCACGACCCCGCAAGTCCCGGCCAGGACTTTCCTCATGCTTCTAGGACACATGGCGGTGGCCATCCCTATAGTCCCCTTGGCTCGCCTCCTCATGAGGGTCCCACAATGGATGGTCAGGGTGCAGTGGAACCAGAGGTCCGATGGTCTGGATCAGTTGGTTAGGATCTCTGACCTGGTCAGGACACTCTCTTGGTGGCTGGACCCCTCCAACCTGGAAGGAGGGGTTCCCTTTTGGCAGGAGCCCCCGAGCTGTAGTGTAACTACAGATGCCTCCGGTCTCGGTTGGGGTGCTCATCTGGGAGACAGACCCAGGGGACATGGTCTTCAGATGAGCAGCAGCTCCATATCAGTGTCCTAGAGATGCGAAAGGTCCTGAACGGCTTGCGGGCATTTAATTCAGACCTGACGCCAGGTTCTCTTCTCATCCAGACAGACAACGCGGTGGTAGTTTTTTTACATCAACAAGCAAGGGGGTATGCATTCCTACCCCATATGCAGGGAGATGATGAGAGTCTGGTACTGGGCCTTGGAGCATCGTCTAGATCTCGCAGCGGTTCACGTTCCAGGCACCCAAAACATCTTGGGTGACAGCTTAAGCCGGTCCCGGTCCAAGATGCATGAGTGGGAATTGCTCCAGTCGTTAGCAAATCAGCTATTCGACATTTGGGGCTGCCCAGAGCTGGACCTCTTTGCGTTTCCACTCAATGCCAAGCTGCCCAGTTTTTGCTCGCGAGAGCCCACGCCTGGTGTTTTTTGGCCAGACACACTGTCCCGCTGCTAGACAGGGAGGTTCCTGTTCACCTTCCCTCCCTCCCTTCCTGCTCATTCAGAGGGTTCTTGTGAAATTGCAGGCCGAAGGTGCTTGCATGATACTCATCGCCTCCCTCTGACCTCGGCAGATGTGGTTCCAGCTTCAACAGCTGGTGGTGGAACCTCCAGTTCAGCTGCCTCTGAGCTCGCACTTACTATCCCAGGAATGGGGATCATTGGTTCATCCGGAACTCAAACCCCTACATCTTCATGCCTGGCTCCTGCAGCCATAGTAAAATCCAGGTATGGGGTTTCCCAGGAGGTGGCAGACATTCTCTTCTCAGCGAGAAAGCCCTCTACCAGGTCCACTTATGCTTTGAAGTGGAAGTGTTTTTGTCCGTGGGCTTTATCCTGTCACTTAGATCCCCTTACCTGCCTAGTGAACTCGGGTCTTCAGCATCTCCTCTCCTTGATGAATCAAGGCTTGAGCTACTTCTCCATTAAGGTGCACTTGTCAGCAGTTTCAGCTTACCATGCACTGATGGAGGGAAAGACACTTGCTCAACTGGATGTGTTCCGCACTTTTTTAAGGGGCATTCTGCATCTTAAACCTCCCAGCCGAGATCCAGTACCCCCCTGGGATCTCCTGTTTATGTTGGAGAAGCTCACCCTCCCTCCTTTTGAGCCTGCCGCAGATTGCCAGCTGCGCTTTCTTTCTTGGGAAGTGGACGTTTTATTTGCAGTTACTTCTGCTCGGAGGGTTTCCGAGCTTCAGGCCCTGATGTGTAAGGAGCCTTGTTTAATTTTTCATAGGGACAGGGTGTCCCTAAGAACGAATCCTAAGTTTCTTCCTAAAGTGGTTTCAGAGCTGACTTTGAACCAAGACGTCAGTCTTCTGGTGTATTAACCACACTATTCTAATAGAAGAGAGGTTCTCCTACATACTCTGGACGTCCACAGGGCGCTGAGGTATCTTAAGCGCACTGCTCCTCACTGCAGGTCTGAGCAGCTTTTCGTCACTTTTTCACCTCAATGCCTTGGCAACCTGCTGTCGAAGCAGACTGTTTCTAGATGGCTGTTCAGTTGTATTGTCTGCTTTTACAATAAGTACAAGAAGACCCTTCTGGGCTCAGTCAGAGGTCATTCTACCAGGGGAGAGGCCACTTCCTTCACATCTCTGCGGAATGTCTCCGTTGGACACATCTGTGCGGCGGCTACTTGGAGTTCAGTACATACTTTCATTAGACACTACAGTCTGGTCATTGCCTCTAGGCGTAGAGCTGGGTTTGGCCTAGAGGGCTTTCAGGGACTTCTTTCTTGAATGGACCAAATCAGCATTGGTGGTGTCAACGACCTCCCGGTTTATTTGCCTCTCCTTCTTGTGGGACTGCTGGGGATTCAGTCCTAATGGTAATAGCCTGCTGCAAGAGCTCCCACTTGAAGTAAGACAGTACAGTTACGTAAGAACTGGTGAGCTGCATCACGTCCTCTGGTATGGTAAGCTTCCACCTAATTGGCCTGCCGGGCCTTGTTCATGGGTCTCCAGCGGGTCAATTGAGGTGGGACTGGAAACCGCCCTCTGATATACCATTGACTGACGTCGGGGCATAGCCGACGTCCGCTTAGAGTTTTCCGATGGGTCCTAATGCCTGTGGCTTAGTGCTAATGGTAATAGCCTGCTGCAAGAGCTCCTCTGGAAGATGTACTGTTGCAATACATTCTTACGTAACTGTACTTTATGGAACGTGTGAAGCACTCTTGTAGCCACAGGAGTGCTTTAAGTGCATCCAGCTTCCATTGTGAAACTCGTGCTGCAGAACTGACAAATGGAAAATCTGTTCTAATAGTGCTTTCCTGTTGCTGTAGAAACTTTACTGGGAAGAGCACTCCTGAGTCAACTTGTGTAATCAGCATTCTGTGTAGACAGTTCAGCACTTGGCTTCTCTTACCTCACTGTGCTCCGCCCCAGACATGGACACTTACTGAAATATAAAATATTAAAAATAAAAATAAGTGACTGTGAGTAAAATAACTTTGAGCACTCACGGCGATACAGTGACCCCAAACAGCCTTACAGGACATGAAGGTAAAAACACACAGAAAAAAGCTTTCTGCATGAATGAAAAAACGTGGCAGCTTTGCACTGATCTGTAATAAGTTTAATGGTTATGCCAGAGGGCATCTTATGGCGCTGAGTGTTGCCTCTTGCTTTCTTAGGACGTCAGACCTGCTCATGTTCAGTTCGCAGTTCACATCCTAAGAATACGCAAGGCAAAAGTCTTATTGCCATAACAGGCCCTTCGGCATTACCAGTAAACTTGTATAAGTGGGCTGGATGCAAACATGTCACAAACAGAACAGTACCGCTGTGACAGGGATCAGTTGTTCAGTCTTTTAATGGATGTATTACTGCTGGCATTAGTTGTACTCCTGATGCAGTGTTATCACCAGACTATTCTGTAAAGCATTATTTGGTGGCATGGAGTCTCCCTCCACTGGCTGGAATGCTTTTCAGGCAGGACCCAGATAGTCTGTATTAAACAGAAAAACTAGGACAGGTTGTGCACAAGGTTTTATTTCCCCATGTTGAAAGTGGGCCAGATTGCATAGTTAATGAATTCTGGAGCACCTAATCTCAATCGATAAAGAAAAGTACATACTGCAGTAAACAGAACCTTGAACTTCCTGGCTGCTGTGTGCTGCTAAACAAAGCAGTGTAGTGGCAGGTTCAGCTTCTTGGTGTCTCTAGAAATTCTTGTTCAAGGGCTTTGCTCTGTGAGCAGCCGAAGTTTTAAATTTGTGAATTTGGACTCCGTGTGAGGCAGCAGTAGCATTGCAGTTTGATATTGGTGTAAAAATGCAGTTGGCAAATAGCTCCTGGTCATCCTGTCATCCGTTGTGATCTGTTCTATCCACCTAGTACACCGTAGCCCCCAGGCAGTAACAGAGGAACCATGCCTCTGTGCTGATAAGCTGAGATTGTATGCCTCAGTGTGGGGCGGTGGTGGTGTATAGAAGGTGGCTTCAGTTTAGTAGCGAAGACTGTGCAGTGGTGGTGTCTGTATTGGAGATGGCTTCAATTTACAACTTACAGTAAGAGCCTAGTATCTGATGTACACACAGTGAGAAAGGATAAATAGAGCAAAGGAAAAAAGTGTTTTGCTTTTTTTCTTAATTATAAGAAAATAATCATTTTATAAGTGCAGTAACACTCCAGAATGTATGGTAACAGAAATTGTTGTACCTCCTAGGGGTTGAAGGCACAAGACAAATATATTCCAGGTTTTCCATAATTTAGTTTCTAACCCCAGTAATACTCCGGTATTCCTAACTTCTGCAGTGACCCTTTAAAGGGAAACAATGGAAAAGACACAGCTTTCCTCAGACACTACAGAAATTCTCAAGTAATGCTTTCATACAGTAACCATTTTATTTAATGACTTAGAACAGCTACCCACAACTTTCACTTCCTGTTGCTGGCAGCAGCCATTTCATGAGCAGCAGTGAGCTTCCTGAGCTCACTGTATGCCAATATGCCTGTTTGACCTCAGCTATTGGTTGACAGGACATATTAGCATAAAATGAGCTCAGGAAGCTGTCTGCTACTCATGAAATGGTGGCTGCCAGCAATAGAAAGTGAAAGTTGAAGGCCACTGTTTAAATCACTAAAAAATCAATTAGAGTAATTTTTTAAAAAAATGTTACTGTCTGAAAGCACTAATTAGGAATTTCTGTAGTGCCTGGGTAAAGCTGTACCTTTTCCAGTGTTTCCCTTTAAGACAGATCTGCCAGGAGAGGATGAAGCACATGCAAATGATGGAACTCTTTGCATGTGACAACTTTTCAAATGCTGCCTTGAACTAACTGCCTTAGTTCTAAACCCCCTTAGATTTCACTCTCCGCCTGTGAAGTCTAGACACTTAGAGTTCCTCTCCTCGACTTCTACCTGTGATGTGAGGAAACTTATAAATATATGTATTTTTTTCTTTCATTTGCTGCCTTTTACTTAATGTATTTTTTAGCTAAACTTTAGTTTTAGTGTTATTTTGGGTATTTTTATCGGATCCTCCTGGTTCGGTGTAACCGGTGGGGAACCGAGTTATTTTAGATCTTACTTCGGGTGGGAGCTCTTGCAGCAGGCTATTACAATAAGGACTACGCCGCAGGCACTAGGACCCTCCGGTGAAAACTTCAGCCAGCAGTACACAGCAGGGACCTCCCCCGACGCCGACCCCGCTGGTCTGGGTACAAGAGGGGGCGGACCCAGCTCCACCTCAGTTCTTTCCCGCCGCGTCCCGCACATGAACAAGGAAGACCAGCTTCTGCTTGCCAGTTGCAGCTAAAATCTCTTCAGTCTCTTCAATTAAGACCTTTTGGAGCCGTTTTTTCAATGTTTTTTCTCCGTTTGTACACTGACGTCAGTCCACTGCCCGTCGGTTATTTAACTGTTCTTTTTTAGACTGTTTTTGTTCCTCAGGTTACCGACGTCAGCCGTTGCCCGGCGGTTTTTGGAAGTGCGACGGATGTCTTCTCGGGCGTCTGCCTCACTGGAGCACCTGAACAAGTGTGTGTGTGTGTGTGTGTGTGTGTGTGTGTGTGTGTGTGTGTGTGTGTGTGGGAGGCAGATCCCAGCCAAGGACGGCCATCACCGGTGTGTCTTTTGTCTAGGCCCGGACAACGACACCGCAAACTGCTCCGATTGCCAGGCTTTCACCAGCAGAACCCGCATCCACTGCCTCAAGGCCCTAAAAGCCTACTTACTGGAGCAGAAAATGGATCAGCACTCCTCGGAGGGGAAACGGAAAGAAAAGAAGCGGCACAGCAAAGACTGTAGTTAGTCCCGGCACTGGTCCCGGTCACGGTCCTGCTCTTACTCGCGGCCCTTTACAAAGAAGGCCTGTCTCTCGGGCTCTGGAGAGCACCCGAAATCCTCTCAGGCTAAGGCCGGCCCTTCGGGGGAGAAGCCGGCTAAGCCTAAGGTGACCCCGCTGAGGGTCACCACAAAGCCCTTAGAGGTGCATGCTTGGCCCCACCTCCTAAGGCACTGGCCGCCGCCTGCTAAAGGCACGCCTCCAGAGCCTAAGGACTCTCCGGTGCCCCCGGTGGTGCAGTCGTCGGTACCTACACCAACGCCAGTTGAAGGGGTGAAGGGCGCGAGAGCGGCTGTGGAAGAGCCGACGTGTCCGTCGCCCAAGTCCTCCTTCCCCACGAGCACCCAGGAGGGCTCTCCTTCACGCCCCGATGTCCCGGATACTTCCTTTCCGAGCCGGGCTGCTGAGATCTTCACGAAGGGTGACCTCCAGGAACTGTTTTCCTTCTGGTGGGGGCAGGTCCACAAGCGGTCCCCGTCGCCGGCCCAGACACCGGTTCTGGACCCAGCTGATACACCACAGCCAGGAGGTGAGCCTTCCCCGCGGAAGTTGCCAGAGCGCCTGCCTAGACCTCCCTCTAGGGTTTGTTTCCGCACGGGGTCCGAGGACCACTGACGATGCTCCAGGGACTCTGGTGACTGTCGTCGGTCTAGGTCACGCTCTAGGAGCCCTTTTCGCTCTTCTAGGCGAGAACGCTCCCGGCGTCGGTCTCTACTCCGTCGCCGGTCCAGGCACCGGAGTCGGTCTTCGGGCCAATGTCGGTCCCCTAGCTACCAACGACAGCGGGAGCCTGGTCATAGGGAAGGGTCAGACTATTCAAAATCCTATAGTCTATCTTCCTCACCATAGTCTTCCTCGACTTCCTCTCTGTTTGCAGCACTCCCTGGGAGAGAAGGACCAGCCTCGCTCGCCTCCAGACGATCCTTCCTTTATGGATGTCATGAGGCACATCCAGGCCTCCAACGAGTGGGGCACGGAGGACCTGGACCCGGAATGCCGGAAACTAGCTAAGTAGCTGAGGCAAATGGAGCCTAAACCTTTGGTCATTCCTCCTTTGGTGGATATGTTCCAGGACCTCACTAGAACCACCTGGATGCATCCAGCTTCAGTCCCGGCTGTTCCGAAGAAGTCGGATAGGCTGTACAAGGCCCCGAGGGCAGAAGCTTTCCTCGCTGAACACCCTCAGGCGGATTCCTTGGTGATCACGGCCGCCCATGATAAGTCCAGGCAGCCGAAGCACCTCAGCTCTCAGCCTCCCGACCCGAGTCTCGCTATTTGGACCAGGTGGGCAGAAAGGTATATGCTGCTTCCACCTGTTCCAGACGTTCCCTCAACTTTTTGACGCATATGGTACAGTACCAGAATGCACTTTGGGAGAGGGGACAAGAGCTGATGAAGGCCCTTCCAGACTCTGCCCAGAAGACAGAGCTCCTGGACCTCCTAAAATCGGGCTCAGATGAAGGCTCCCATGTCATGAGAGCCTCGTATGACATGGCAGATACGGCAGCCAGGGCAGCCGCTTCTGGGGTGTGCCTACGGCGCCACGCCTGGTTGAGAGTCTCCAGCTTTCACCAGGATCTGCAGGCCGGTATCAATGATTTGCCCTTCCGGGGTACCGTGCTGTTCGGGCAGGAGACGGAGGCCTTGATCTCCTGTCTCCAGGAGTCTGGCAAGTCTATCTGGTTGGTCCGCCAGATGTACCGCGGTGACTAGCAAAGACACCATAAACGGCCTTTTTGTAAGTCCTCAGGTGGTCAAGGCCAAGCCCGTAGCAACCAACAAGGGCAGAGAGGAGGTTTTTGCAGGAGATCCGGCAACCAGCGGACTGGTGGACCTCCCGCCTGTGGGCCCAAGTCCTCCCAGGCCTCTCTGCCCTTCCCCGGCTCAGCCCAATGACTCCCTTCCGCGGGAAGATCCAGGGGAGCCGGTTGGGGGCAGCTTCTCCCTTCATTTCAAAGGGTGGAAGTCAGTAACTGCGGATCAATGGGTCTTAGACATCATCAGGAGGGGACACACGCTGGAGTTCGAGTTTCCACCGGACACGCCACCAAAGCTCTCCCGTTGTCCTCCTTCTCACATCCCACTAATAGAAGGAGAGATCCAGACCATCTTGCAAAAAAGGGCAATAGAGGTAGTCCCCTTGCATCAGCGAGGACAGGAGTTTTAGTCACACTTTTTCTTGGTTCCAAAAAAGACGCAGGACCTTCATCCCATTCTGGACCTCAGCCCTCTAAACCTCTTTATCGAGTACAAAAGGTTCAGGATGGTGACCCTCCAAGGACTTCTTCCTTTGCTGCACCAAGGGACTGGCTCTGCTCCTCGACATGCAAGATGCGTACATGCACATCGGGGTCTACCATCCCCAACGGAAGTTTCTGAGGTTCCACTTCCAAGGGGAGCATTATCAATTTCGAGTGCTTCCATTCGGCCTCTCTTCCGCTCTGCGAATCTTCACCAAATGCCTAGCAGTTGTGGCTGCAGCTGTAAGGCGCATGGGGCACTATGTGTTCCCCTACCTTGATGATTGGCTGCTTAGGGCCCCATCAAGGGTAGGCCTTCTTCGCGCCCTCGAAGACACTTATACTCTGTTCCGAGGGCTGGGGATCATGCTGAATCTGCGAAAATCATCCCCGGAGCCCAGTCAAAAGCTCGTCTTCATCGGAGCGATCCTGGATTCCGTCCAGGGCATGGCCTTCCTCCCCCAGAACAGGGGAAATCGCCTGCAAGAGATTGCAGAACGGATCTCAGTAACTCCTCAAGTTCCAGCTCGGAACTTCCTTAGTTTACTGGGGCACATGGTGGCAGCCATAGCTGTAACTTCCTTGGCCCACCTCCACATGAGGGTCCCACAGTGGATGCTCAGGGTGCAGTGGGACCAAGACCATGACGATCTAGACTCCCCAGTCAAGATCTCTGAGCCAGTCAGGAGAACTTTGCTTTGGTGGATGCACCCCAGGAATTTAGAGAAGCGGGTCAGCTTTCGTCCGGAGCCACCAGGTCAGAAACTGACGACAGATGCGTCGGACCTGGGGTGGGGTGCACCTGGGTGCTCGTTGAATGCAAGGGGTTTGGTCACCCGAGGAATGGTCCCTTCACATCAGTGTGCTGGAAATGCGAGCTGTTCTCTATGCCTTACAGGCTTTTCAGGAGGACCTGGTGCCAGGCTCTCTTCTAGTTCAGACGACAACATGGCGGTCGTCTTCTACATCAGCAAGCAAGGAGGCACTCATTCGTACCCCCTTTGCAGGGAGGCAATGAGAGTCTGGTACTGGGCGATGGAGCGGGGCATTCTGCTGTCCGCAGTGCACGTTCCAGGTGTCCTCAATGATCTGGCCGACAGCCTCAGCAGGTCGTGATCCAGAGCACACGAGTGGGAGCTACTACAGTCCATAGCAGACCAGCTCTTCCACAGGTGGTGTCTTCCAGAGCTGGACCTCTTTGCGTCACCACGCAATGCCAAACTGCCAATGTTCTGCTCGCGAGAGCACGCGCCTGGAGTTTTCTGGCCAGACGCGTTATCCCTTTGCTGGGCAGGGAAGTTTCTCTGTGCCTTTCCGCCCTTCCCTATCATTCAGAGAGTGCTACTCAAGTAACAGGCAGAAGGGGCCCGAATGATCCTCATAGCCCCCAGATGGCCTCGGCAGATTTGGTTCCCACTACTGCAGCAGTTATCAACGGAACCTCCAATTCCGCTGCCCGTATGCTCACAGTTACTGTCCCAGGACCAGGGGTCGCTGGTCCACCCGGACCTTCTGTCCTTACACTTACATGCTTGGCTCCTTCAGACGTAGCTCAACGTAGATACAGGGTTTCCCTGGAAGTGGCGGCAGTCCTAGCTTTGACGAGAAAACCCTCTACCCGCTCCGCCTACGCTATGAAGTGGAAGCATTTTTATCTTTGGGCATCGCCACAGCATTTGCATCCCGTCACCTGCCCTGTGAACTCAGCATTACAGTATCTCCTCTCCTTGTATCTAAAGGGCCCAAGTTACTCCTCTGTCAAGGTGCACATGTGGGCAATCTCCGCCAATCATGCTCTCGTGGGAGATAGAGCATTGGCGCAATTGGATGTCGCCCGCACCTTTCTTAGGGGAATTCTGCATATAAGACCTCCCATTCGGGACCCTATCCCACCCTGGGACCTCCTTTTTGTGTTAGAGAAACTCACCCTCCCTCCCTTTGAACCGGCAGCGGATTGTGAGCTGTGTTACCTTTCTTGGAAGGTTTGTTTTTTAGTTGCTGTTACTTCAGCTCAAAGGGTTTCCAAGCTTCAGGCTCTGATGTGTAAAGAGCCGTATTTAGTTTTCCACAGGGAAAGGGTTTCCTTCAGAACGAATCCTAAGTTTCTTCCGAAAGTGGTCTCAGAGTTGACCCTCAACCAGTCAGTTGACCTTCCTGTCTATTTTCCTTCCCCTTCCAATAGAGGGGAGGCTCTCCTCCACACACTGGATGTCCACAGGACTTTGAAGTAGTACCTCAAGAGGACGGCTCAGCACCGTCAATCGGAGCAACTTTTTGTGGCCTTTGCACCACAATGCTTGGGTTGACCGATGACCAAGCAGACCATCTCAAAGTGGATAGTTCACTGCATCTCGTTTTGTTACGAACATACGAAATTTGCCAACAGATAAAGGCCTAGAGGTCTATCAAGTCTGCTCGAATGTGCAGCTAGCACCCCTTGTTCTGCAGCTGCCCCTCCCTTCTACCCTTCCCCTTCATTAACCCTCACCCTTGTCCTGTCCCATCCCTTTTGAAGCAGTCCACTGTTCTACTGGATACCACTTCTGCAGGTAACATTCCACCCAGCCACCACCCTCTCTGTAAAAAAGTGTCTCCTCATCTCCCTCCTGAACCTTCCTCCCTCCAGTCTCATATCATGGCCCCTGGTGGCCCGCCCCTCCCTTACTTTGAACAGCCCCTCTGTACCCGTCTTGTTTATTCCTTTCATGTATTTAAAGGTTTCAGTCCTGTCACCCCTGTCCCTCCTCTCCTTCAGTGAGTACATGTTCAACTCCTTCAACCTCCTCTCGTATGATAAGTCCCCAGCTCCTTGATCATCTTTGTCGCCTGCGCTGCACCCTCCAGTAACTTAATGTCCCTCTTCAGATACGGGCGCCAGTACTGCACCAGGTACTCCAGGTGTGGTCTAACTAATGACCTATACAGTGGCAGGATCACCTCCTCCTCCTCGAGGATATACCCCTTGCAATACAACCCAACATTTTGTTGGCCTTTTGCAGCTGCCTTCCCACATTGTGCCGAGTTGTTCATTGACCCTGTAATGAGCACACCCAGATCCTTCTCCTCCTCTGTCTGGGCTAGCTGCACTCCCCCAGCTGGTAACTCCTCCTTGGGTTCTTCATCCCAAAATGCAGCACCTTGCACTTTTTGGCATTAAAGCCCAGTTGCCAGGTGTCTGACCAGGTTTCAAGCTTTGCCAGATCATCCTGCAACCCCTGCCATCCCCTAGGTCATCCACCACCGTGCCTACCTTGGTATCATCAGCAAACAGACTGATCTTGCTCTTGATGTCCCATGATATGTCTGCAATGAATATCCCAAACAACACTGGTCCCAACACGAGCCCTGTGGAACACCGCTCGTCACTGCCCTGGGTGTGAGAGCTCCCCACCACCACCACCCTCTGTTGCCTTCCCTGAAGCCAGTTTCCTACCCATCTCACCAGCTTTGCACCCCTGTGCCTAGCTAACTTCCTTCCCAGCCTTCCAGTGCCACAGAGTCGAATGCCCACTGAAATCCAGATACAGGACATCCACTACATGGCCCCTGTCCAGTTGCCTAGTTACCCAGTCATAGAACTCCACCAGGTTGGTTTGGCAGGATCTGCCACGTATGAAGCCATGCTGTCTGCTGTCCTGTAGTCCTTTGGCCTCTAGGAGGGCCACCAATCTCTCCTTCAGGATAGTCTCCATTAGCTTAATCACGATGGATGTGAGGCTCACTGGTCTGTAGTTTCCCGGTTCATCCTTGGGGCCACTCTTGCGGAGGGACACCACATGAGCCATCCTCCAGTCCTGACGTACACACCCCGAATGTAGTGAGGCATTAAATAGGTCTGCCAAAGGTCCTGCAAGGACCTCTGCCAGCTCCTTCAGTACCCTGGGGTGGATGCCATCTGGGCCTGGCGCTTTGTCCACCCTCAGTGCCTTCAAACCTCTCAAACTCTACCCTCCATGATTTCCCCATCCGTCACCCCTTCCCCCCTGTTTCTGCCATTTCTCCCACCTTGGGTGTCACCCCCCTCTTCTCTTTAGTAAATACCGCAGAAGTACTCATTTAGTGCTTCTGCCTTATCGCTACCCTCTTCACCCAACCCCCCCTTCTTAATCCTTACTATGTGGTCCTTACAGCTCCTTTTCTCCCTGATGTACTTAAAAAAGTCCTTCTTCCCCCTTCTTAATGCCTTGTGCCAGCCTGAGTTCAGTAGATGCTTTGGCTCCCCTTACTGCCCTTGTCACCTCCTTCGATTCTGTCAAGTACTCCTCCCTGTCTTCCCCCTTCCTGTTTTCTTGTACTTTCTAAAGGCAGCTCTTTTCTTCCTTACCCTTTCCATGACCTCCTTGCTCAACCAGCTTGGTTTCTTAGCCCTAGCCTTCTTGCTCTGGGCTTTGCAGCAGGTTTTGGTTGCCTCCACTATCCCCAGCTTTATGAGCTCCCACCTCTGGTTAGTGTCCATACTAGATTGAAATCTGGCCAGGTATCCTTTTACCACTTCCCCCATCCTTCCAAAGTCGGCCCTCCTGAAGTCCAGCACTCTTGTGCCAGATTCCGCTCCTTCCTTGCCCACATCCAATGTGAGCCATACTGAGTGGTCACTCCCTGACAGCGGTTCCTCCACTGTAAATTCTCTCACAAAGTCCCCGTTTGCCAGCACAAGGTCAAGGCTATTCCTTAACCTGGTTGGTTCACTGACCATTTGCAGCAGGAAGCTGTGCTGGAAGGCATCCAGCAGTACCTACTTCCTTCTGTTCCTGGTTGTTGGGGCACTCCAGTCCACTCCTGGCATGTTGAAGTCCCCCACGATCACCATACTACCCTTCTCACAGGACCTGCTGATCTGTCCCGCTAGTTCCCTGTCTAACTCCTTCGTCTGAGATGGTGGCCTGTACACCACTCCCATTCTAAGAATCCTATTCTTGGAATCCTGGATTTGCATCCAAAGTGACTCCGTACTACCCTCCACCCCTTCCTCCCTTACACACTTCAGTCCTTCCTTCACATATAGTGCCACCCCCCCTCCTTTCCCAATCAACTCTGTCCCTACAAAATAACCTGTACCCTGGGTACAGACAGGTCCCAATCATTGTATTGGGTGGCCCATGTTTCTGTGATGGCTGCAAAGTCCACCTCTGCCATGAGAACCTGTAACTCTGCAGTTTTCCTCCCAAGGCTCCCATTAGGGTAACCACCTCCCACCCTCCCCATCCTGCCCCCTTCCTAGCATCACCAACAGTACTTGCCATTTGTCCTTTGTCACGTTGTTATGGGGTAAGCTCATATGGTTTCCCAACCTGTGGTCTCTGCATATCTCTTCCCCAATTGCCACCCCACTCCTAGTTTAAATCCAACTTCCTCTATGTACTCCTCCATCCTCTGTTTCAACACTTTCTTTCCCTCCTCACTCCAAGTGTAGTCTGTCCTTGGCATAGAGACTACTGTCCTCCCAGATCCTCCCACCCCCAACAGCCCATACCCTTTAGCACAACACCAGGTTCTAGGGACATGGATATGTTGTTCATCCACACTGTCTGACAGGTATCCTTGCCGCTTTAAATCTTGCGGAAGGTCTTCAAGCTGGCTCCTCCCACCCACCACGTGGTAAAACTCTTGGCTCGCCCCCCGACGGCGTAGATCTTCCTTACCGCTTGGAAGCTCAGGTTCTCTCATAACGCTCTGCGTATAAGACTAGTTCCTAATTCTTGGTTTTCCGAATTTAAAGTTTTAGCATTATAGACTTGGTCTTCTATCCCTCGCGGCTGCGATGGACCATCGACTCGGTTTCGGAGATGCCCTTGCGGGCAGAAGATGTCTCGGATGGATCCGCACTCTCACGTGTGTCTACTGTTTGGGCCTCGAGCACGACCCGCAGGCTTGCGACCTGTGCTCTTCCTTCTCAGCCTCCGTCCTCCGAGGCCGTGCCCGTTTACAACTGGGTGCCCTCAGAAGCGTTTTCCTCGGTGAAGTCAAAGAGGCCCGATCGGGCGGTTTCGGCGGCGGGCTCGGTGGATCATCTAGAGCAGATGATCGCCTCGAAGAAGAGGAGGCGGCGCTGGGTCAGTCATCTTCCCGACCGCTGCATTTATCCCGCTCTCCTGGGTTCCTCTCACACAGCTTCCTTTAAGGAGCTTTGTCTGTCCTCTCCACTAGAGGAGAGGGACCAACATCTGCTGGACCTTCTTCTCGGTCCAAAAGAAAGTCAAGGTAAGTCCCTCTGTCGATGCTCTTGGGAGGGGAAAGGTCCCTCTCCTCGGGTTGTCGGCCGCCGACTTCGGTCGCGATCGTTCGGCTTCAGCCACTGGTCTCCACAGTGTCCCCGTCCAGGTCAGTTGACCGAGACTCCCGTCGGCATGATCGGAGATCTTTCTCGACCGCTGGGCGGGTTGTCGACCAATGACGAAAATCCTCTCTCACGGTTCCCTGGTGGGAGTTGAGGATCCGTGGGCTTGCCAGTGCCTCGGTTCAGAGCCTCGGGTGAACCCTCCGAGCCGAGGGGCTGGTTCCGTCCCTCCCGCACCGTCCTCGGAAATGGCGAGGTTCTTGGTCACGGACTTCTTGGCGGTCCAGCCGATCCCCGCGCCGGCGGTCTCAGTCTTGGCACGCGATAAGCGGCGCCGCCGCTGGTCACCGTCCTCCTCCTCTGATGAGGGAAGCCGGCGTAATTACGTCGGCGACCACGAAGACCTCATGCAATACAACAACTCCTTCTGACCCGGGAACAAGCCGACACCGTCGCCTTCCCACCATTAAGTAGCTGTCACCGGGCGGCGAAACAACCCCTCGTCTTACCCGAGGCCTGTTCCCAGGCGGTTGTTCGGCCAAAACCAGCTGCTCCACCGATTCGGTGGAACCTCCGCCTCCACAGCTGCTGTTTGGGGCTCCGACCAAGAACCTCGGTCAGCTCAGGGTCTGCCCATAGGCTGTGAGTCCTCTCACTCCCGGTGCCCTCGGCAGGTGGAGGGTGGCTGAGGCCAGGCAGCTCTTTGCGGACTCTTCTGAGTCGACAGCGATTCCTCCCTTTTCTCCAGGCAGTGGACTTGGGGTCCTCTGGGGGTCAGTTGCTGGATGACAGCCCTTCGTCCTTCCTGGGTTTGCTCAGGCTCATCTCGGAGTCCACCGGGATGCAGCTCGAACCCGTATCCAAGCGGGCCAAGTATCCCCTCACGGAGATATTGGACCAAGGGGATTCCCCTACGGAGGCCTTTCCTGTGACCGAGGCCATTGTGGGCCCGGCCTTGGAGCTCTGGCAGCCCTAGCCTCCTGCTCTGCGCCGCGGCCAGGATGGCCAGGAAGTATCTGAGTCCCTACCCGTTTCCCTGTCCGGTTTCTGGAACATCCCTCAGCCGAGGGGTTAGTTACCGACAAGCGTTTTCAGCGTGCGAGAAAGCGCTAGGGACGTGGACAAACCTCCCGACAAGGAGTCCAAGGAGTGGACTATGCGGAGCGAAAAGTCTACAATAGTCCTCCCTTGGCCTTCGTCAGGCCAGCTCGGCCCGTGCTTATGGCACATTTCTCCCATGCCCTGTTGGGCTCCGTTGGACGAGGTAGTCCTCATCTCGGCTGACCTGCAGACCACCGTTAGGCAGGTGCGGGGACCAGGGCAGGCGGTGGCCAGCAGCAACTTCAGACTGCTCCTGGACATTGGAGACTCATCATGCCAGGTCAGTCGCGGCCGAAGATATTATGCGCTGTCGGGCATGGCTGGAGGATATCCACCTTCACAGCGGATACCCAGCACAAATTGGCGGATGTCCCTTCCTGGGGACAGACCTCTCGACCCTGGGTGGAAGGCCACCTCCAGAGGATCGAAAAGTCCAATGCCACTTTGGACTCTGTCTAATCCGCTCAGAGGGACAAGGGCCGCAGACCGCAACCCAAGCCCTTTCGTCCGTCTGCGCCCAGCGGCGTCCGGCCAGCAGCATCAGGGCCAGCAGGCTCAGCGGCTTGGCGTCCCAAACCCAAGCCAGGGCTTCCTCCTCAGGAAGCAGGGAGGTAAAGGCCCTGGAGGTCCCTCGGCGGTCCTTCCTCAAGCCTGCCCAGTGATGGGTTGAGGGGTGTCGCCCCAACCCGTGCGCCTCACCCAGGTGCCTCCCGTGAGAAACCTGCCACTTTCTTTCCGCCTGGTCCGTTATCACCACAGACGGGTGGGTGTTGGAGAGTGGTGGAAAGGGCCTGCCTCTGGAGTTCAAGCAGGCCCCACACCCTTCAAAGCCGTCGCACCGGGGCCTGGGGTCCGAAGCCTCGCTGTCAGCTCACCGAGCCGACGCCGCTCTCCTCCTGAAGGAGGTGATAGAGAGTGCGGACCCTCCCTCAAACCGGGGTTCGTGTCCAGGTACTTCCTGGTTCCGAAACGGACGGGGGGCTGGCGCCCCATTCTCGACCTAAACAAGTTCCTAAGGTCTCGAACCTTCAGGATGGTCACTCTGGCTCAGATAATACCATCCTTGGAACATGGCATGTGGTTCTGCTCTCTGGACCTGCAGGATGCGTTCTTTCACGTCCCTATCCGTCCGTCACATCAGAGGTTCCCTTCGCTTTCGGCGGAGGATCACCTCCGATTCAAGCCATGCCCTTGACCATCTCCAGCTCCAGGGTCTTCACCAAATGCATGGCAGTGGTGATAGCATTCCCTGCGGCGCTGAGGTCAGGGTTTACCCTTACCTGGACGATTGGCTGATAAGAGCCCCTCAAGACAGGAGGTGGAGGCGGTCCAGAGATCTGGCCCTCCAGGTTTGCTCTCAGGTCGGCCTCCTCATCAACGAAGCCAAGTCGGAACTCGAGCCGAAGCAGGTGATTCTTTTCATTGGGGCAGAGCTCGACTCTCTTCGAGCCAGGGCACGGCTCCCGGTGGACAGGGTCGAGGTTCTTTCCTCCTTTGCCCAATCATTTCTGGTTGGGCAACTGCGCCCTGCCCTGGACTTCCTGCGCCTCCTGGGTGTCATGGCGGCCTGTACCAGTGTGGTCCGTTGGGCCCGCTGGAACATGCGTCCCCTTCAGTGGGGGCTGGCCAGCCAGTGGTCCCAACGCTGCGATCCATTGGACCAGCTAGTGACGGTGACCCAGGGGATGTGGAATGTTCTCCAGTGGTGGACCGTTCCAGTTCATCTGCAGGAGGGCATCCCGTTTGTCCGCCCGAGCCGCGGTCTCTCTATCGGCCGATGCCTCTCTGATGGGTTGGGGTGCCCATCTGAAACACCAGCGCCACGGCCTCTGGTCCCCAGCGGGAGTGCCGATGCCACATCAACCTGCTGGAGCTCTGGCGGTCCGCCTAGCTCTCACGCTTTGCTCCGTTTCTTGAGGTCAAGTGGTCCGGGTCAGGCGGACAACACCACGACCATGTACTATCTAAATCGCCAGGGTGGGACGTGCTCCATGCCTTCTATGCAAAGCTCTCCGCATCCTGGTCACTCGTCTTGAGCAGCCTGGGCGGATCTCCCTAGCCATTCATGTGGCAGGGCCTCCAACACCCTGGCCGATGCCCTAAGCCAGATGAGGGGCTGTCACACAGTGGTCTCTCCTGCCAGAGGTAGTACAAGATTTATTCTCCCATTGGGGCACACCTCTGGTGGACCTGTTTGCCTCAGGAGAACACGAGCTGAGGCTGTTCCATGCCCCCCCTCAGCAGGGGATCGCTGCAGGGGATGCCTTCTCGAGCCGTGGACCCCGGGCCTCCTCGCCTTTCCCGTTCCCTTGATGCCAAGGTGCTTCTCAAAGCAAGGAGGGACAAGGCGCAGGTGATTCTGATAGCCCCAGACTGGCCCGCCAGTGACTGGTACCAGATCTCCTCAGCCTCAGCTCCAGGCTCCCGAGGCAGCTTCCAGCTCACCCGGACCTGCTCTCCAGTCAATCAGGGAAGGTATTCCATCCGGACCTTCAATCCCTGCACCTGTGACCCTGGTTCCTGGCGGCTAGAGTTCCAGGCCTTGGGTCTTTCCGTGGGTCCTCAAGCGTGGTTGAGGCGTCCTCAGTAAGTCGACCAGAAAATGCTCGCCTTCAAATGGAAGAGATTTTCCATTTGGTGCCAGAACAAGGGCCTGGACCCTTTCCTCCTGTTCCTTGGCGAGGCATATTGGACTACCTTTGGTCCCTTTCTCAGCAAGGGCTTAGGTCGGCGACCCTTAAGGTGCACCTGGCGGCCATCTCTGCTTGCAGGCGCGGGCGGGAAGCAGTCGATGGCGCAGAGAGGTGGTCTGGCGCTTTTCAAGGCCTTGATCACATTTCCCCTCGGTCGAGAACCTCCACCTCTGTGGGATCTACTGCTGGTACTGGCAAAGCTCCTCGGCAAGCCATTCAGACCAATGCACAGGTGAACTCTCTCACCTGTCGTGGAAGACCGCCTTCTTGGTGGCTATCCGTCAGCCAGAAGGATGGGAGAGCTCAGGCGCTCTGCATCGAGTCTCATATCTGGTCTTCCACAGGGACAAGAGTTGTCCTCTTCATCCAGAATTCCTTCGAAGGTGGTGCCGAGTTCTACCTTAACTAGGTGCTGACTCTGCAGGTGTTTACCCCAATCACACCTCGGAGGCCGAATACAGGCTCCATACTTTGGACCCTAGAAGGCGCTCGCTTATTATAAGGGCACACGGCTGAAATTCGGAAGGTTAGCCAGCTGTTTGTCACCTATGCTGAAGCCGCACCTGGCAGACCTGCAGCCAAGCGGACAATAGGCAGGTGGAGTCACCTCCTGCATAGATCTCTGCTATAAGTTGCGGCATGGAGGCCTCCCAGAGGATAAGAGCTCATTCTACCCGCCATACTGCTGTATCGGTGGCTGCTTTCAGGGACGTCCCTATCCAGGAAATCTGCAGGGCTGCTACCTGGAAGTCAGCACACACCTTCATCACCCATTACCACATCGACCTTGAGTCACGCCGGGATGCTGGTTTTGGGGCCTCGGTTCTCCAGTCTCTATTCCCTAAGTAGGGGTGTCGCCTTGCCTCCCTCCTCCCGGAGAACTGCTAGAGTCTGCCAGACAGTGTGGATGAACAACATATCCATGTCCTAAATACAGGTTACTCACCTGTAACAGGAGTTCTAGGAATGGTATATATTGTTCATTCTACCTACCCACCGACCTCGACTCCGACACAACCTGAGCTTCCAGCGGGCCAGATCTGGCGTCATGGGGCGGAGCCGAGAGTTTTACCACCCGGGTGGGTGGGAGGAGCCAGCTTGAAGACCTTCCAGCAAGATTTAAAGTGGCAAGGATACCTGCCAGACAGTGTGGATGAACAACATATACCATTCCTAGAACTCCTGTCACAGGTGAGTAACCTGTATTTCTTAGACATCCGTTAAATTCCTGTATTCTCAGCTTTCTTGTTGTGCTTGCCTTTGGCACCGGAAGTATCTCTGAAAAAGTTACTGATCTTCCTGCCCCCTCACATAATTGTGCTAGTTCCTCAAACCTCCTCTGGACTGTATCTACTGTCATGTCAGCCAGGTCATTTGTACCAAGATGTATAATTAAATGAGGCTTGTCCCTACCCCTTCTAGCATATTTCAGAACAGGTTGTCCCACCCTTTCCGCTGTCATTCCTGGCATGGCCTCCACCCAAATGCGACTATGCCTCTCCACCTTGCTACCCCACCTGACTCCTCTTAGTATTGAGTCCCCAGCACTAAGTTTCCACCCTCTACTCCTGCTTGCTTCCATTCATCTCCTCTCTCATTTCCAGCTCCTCTTCTTCCTCCTGCACATTATTTCCCCTTTTACCCTGTTGCAATTCTCTGAGCAGAATTTCCCCTGCTCCAGTTTGGTCCAGGCATTTATCAATTACTCCTCTAATTTCATCATTTTCCTTCTCCACCTTCTTCTCTCTAGCAGTGCAAAACTATTTTTCTGAAGAAGACCCTTCACAAATGCCTGCTCCTCTCTCTTCATGAGTAACCTGTTCTCTCCTTTCCATTCCATGACTTTTGCCACTTCTTCGCCTCCCCTCACAAGTCCCTATCTCCTCCTTCCATTTATCTTTTGTCTCCTGACCTGGTTTCCCCGGCAATCGTTCTTCCTGGCCTGGGCCGCTTTGTCTCTGCTTCCCTTCTTCTGACCCTCTCCTCACTACTGTTGGCTTAAATCGCCCTCCCTCATCTCGCCTTCTTCCTCCCTCCAGTATTGGGCTAAACCCACCCCCAATCTGCCTTTCTGTCTTAGTTCCTCCTGCAGACCCTCAACCTCCTTTCTAAGTTTTTCTGTGTGGTTGCACACTAAACATCCTCCCACACTCCAGGCAATTTTTAGAAAGATTGGTGCACTGCAGTTGTTGCAGCCTACCACCCTACCCATTGCTGTCGTTGCCCACCAACGACCCCCCATCCTTCCAGATGCAGGATACCAAACACTCCCCAAGTCTCCTCTCCCTCTATTAGTGCAAACATTATTTTCTTCATTCCCCCCTTTGTTGTACATTCATTTAGATAGATTGAGCAACTGCTTTTATATTCCTATCCACACTCAGAAAGAGACTTTAAGTAGCTATTGCACAACCTTCTTCAAACTCCTACTCCTCCTTTCCCCAATGCAATATTAATGCGAAGAAGTAATAATGAAAGCTCCTAGATTTGCATTTACTTCCCTTCCGCTGCTATAGTAGTCACCTCTTCACTTGCTGCTGTTCCTTTCCTGGATGTCTGCTTCTGCTGTGACAGGTGCATATCCTTTGCCCGTTTGAGGAAGTGATGAGAAATGCAATAAACCCCTACCGGGCCCGGTCAGGGGTCACTCCACCAGAGGAATGTCTGCCTCATTTGCCGCCCTGAGAAATGTCTCTATAAGGGACATTTGTGTGGCTGCCATCTGGAACTCGGTGCATACCTTTGTCAAGCATTACAGCTTGGATATCGTCTCCAGACGCCGAGCTGGCTTCGGCCTAGCTGTTTTACAAGGGCTTCTGTCCTGAGGCCTCTGGAGTCAGCATATTCCACCTCCCGGGGTTGTCTACCTCTTTGATGTGGGACTGCTTGGTATTCAGTCCTTATTGTAGTAGCCTGCTGCAAGAGCTCCCACTTGAAGTAAGATAGTACAGTTACGTAAGAACTTACCGTAGCAGTAGATCTCGTAACAGTAGATCTTCGAGAGGAGCTCTTGCAGCAGGCACTACTTCCCACCCGCCTTCCCCCTCGAGGTGTGCAGATCCATCTTCGTCTACATCTCCATTTCTCTTCTACAGTTGTTTCATCTCCTTCTCTTGTCAGGACTTGTCTTGGCGGGAGAACTGAGGTGGAGCTGGGTCCGCCCCCTCTTGTACCCAGACCGATGTCAGGGCTGGCGTCGGGGGTGGTCCCTACTATGTACTGCTGGCTGAAGTTTTCACCGGAGGGTCCTAGTGCCTGCTGCATAGTCCTTATTGTAATAGCCTGCTGCAAGAGCTCCTCTCGAAGATCTACTGTTACGGTAAGTTCTTACGTAACTGTACTTTCTTTTCAGAGTTTTCTGACTAAAAAACTCTGTTAGTTTAGTTTCATTTTACTTTAAAATCTTTAACTTTGTAACCGCTTTATCGGTTACTAGACCAATGACCTCTGTTCACTTTTTCTTCAGTTCCCGGTTCCTTATCGTTCCAGAACCAACCGCTAAATGTTATTTAAAACTTGTAAACTATTTAGCAGTTTACATTTTTTTATCCATTCCTGATAAACTGTTGGAAAAACCTAAAAAGAAAACCAGTGAACTCTGTTTTAAAAACTGCTCTGATTGTGGGGAAGTATTTGCTAAGGCAGACAAGCACAGTTTGTGTGTTGCCAGTTTTGGCTATGATCACCTGAACGAAGACTGTAAAATTTGTAAAACTTTCCTATAGAAAACCATGGAGAAACGCCTGGAATGGCTAAAGGAAAAACTTCCTCCACCCAAGGGTCCCTCAGGTTCTGACTAGCTGACACCCTCTTCTGCTGTGGGTGAAACCACTGCAGTACTTCATTCAACCTCTGACACGGTTGATAAAATGACTAAGAGGCCTGCTGAACCGGCTGACTCCCTGGTTCCCTCAAAAAAGACTAAGAAAGTAAAGCACACAGAACCCTCTACTGGAAAAAAGGGGACTTCTGTGGGTGCTCTGGTTCTCTCTTCTCCTCAGGAGATGGCACAGGCTTTCAAGGTGGTACAAGCCTTGCAGGGATGTTTTCCATTTGCCAGCAGCTACCTTTGCAGACTCCAGCTGGACAGGCTGGCACTTCAGCCAAATCCTCATTTATTGAAGAGGAGGATTATAGTGAGTGTGAGGAGGAGGATGAGGGGGAACCCATTGAGCCCGAGGTTTCCCCCGAGCAGGACTTTGGTTCTCCGCCTAGAACCACTGAAGATTATTCCTCATACTTCACTTTTGTTAGAAGAATGGCTGATGCCTTGGACATCACCACAAGTGAGCAAATTGAAGATGGGAGGAGGTGGAATACCTCGAGATGATGGGGTTAACTCACACAAAAAACTCTTCTTACCAGTGAATGAATTCTTCAAAAAGGATGCTTTGAAGATTTTACAAACCCCTAATTCTGTCCCCCCTCTTGATAAGAGGCTGGACAAGACATACCGGCTAGACAGGAAGGGTGCAAAGTTTCTGTTTTCCCACCCTGACCACCAGGGGGTGGGGCAGGCGGCAATCTGTGAAAAGGCTGAGGTGCCCGTGGCTTCTCACTCACCAGAAAAGAAGTCCATTAAAATCGATTGTATGGCCAAGAAGGGATATTTGCCAGCTTCCTTGGCCATCAGGCAGGATCATTTTCAAGTCTGTGTGGCCCAGTATCAAAAGTCATTGTAGCAATCTGTCCTGGCTATGGCAGATAAGGCCTCATCACCCTTGTCAGATGACCTCTCAGAAACTGCTAGGTTTGGCTTGGAGGCAACCAAGTATCAGTTTCAAGTGAAACATAGAAACATAGATTTTGACGGCAGATAAGGACCACTTGGCCCACCCAGTCTGCCCATTTCCCTACCTGTTGGATAAGCTGCAGATCCTAGTTAACCAGCAGCCTACTTCTTCCTACCCCCACCCCCTAGAATTGCCTTATGACTGTCCCATGCATGCTTGATTTCCACCACTGTTTTGACTCCACAACCTCCTTGGAAGGCCATTCCAGGCCATCCACAACCCTCTCTGTGAAAAATACTCCTTAAATTACTCTGAGCTCTTCTATCTCTTTGCCATTGTGCCCCTTGTTCTTGCAATAATTCCTTTTTTGAAAGATGCTACCCTCTTGACTTTGTTGATTCCTTGAGATACTTGAAAGTTTCTATCATGTGCCCCTCTCTCCTCTTCCTCGAGGCTATACATATTCAGCTCCTTAAGTCTCTCTTCATATGTCTTCCGGTGCAGGCCCTGCACCATTTTGGTGCCCTCCTCTGGACAGCCTCCATCCTGTCTATATCCTTGCGGAGATTGGGTCTCAGAACTGCCGCAGTGCTCAGATGGGGTCTCACCAACTGTCTGTACAGGGGATAATAACTTCCTGTTTTCTGCTGGTGATGCCTCTCCTATGCATCCCAGTATCCCCCAACCCTCCTTACTGCCCTCTCACATTGCTTTCCCACCTTTAGGTCATCTGATAAATGACCACCCCAGGTCCCTTTCCATTTTTGTTGTTGTTAGTATCTCACCCCATTGTGTACTCTTCCCTGGGTTTTGTTTCCAGGTGCATTACCTTGCACTTCTTAGCATTGAATCTAAGCTGCCATACATTTGACCATTCCTCTAACCTTGCTAAGTCCCTTCTCATCCTTTCCACCCCACCTTGTGCATCAACTCTGTTGCAGATCTTGTGTTATCTGCAAAGAGACATCTTTCCTTCCAGTCCTCTGCAATATAGCTTATAAAGACATTGAAGAGGACGGTCCCTAATACTGAACCTGTGGTACCCCACTAGTAACCCCCTTTCTTCAAGTGGACTCCATTTACTGTTACTCTCTGTGTCCTATTCTCCAGCCAATTCTTGCCAGGCTGTCATCTTGGGACCCCTCCCAGGCTGGCTAACTTGTATATTAATCTTTTGTGTGGGACTGTGTCAAATGCCTTGCTGAAGTCTAGGTGGGCATGTCACAGCCCTCCCTGATCTACTACTTTGATCACCCAGTCAAAGAAATCTATCAGATTTGTCTGGTATGACCTTCCGCTGAATCCATGCTGCCTTGGGTCCTGAGCCCCTCTGGCCTCTAGATACTCAACAATTCTTTCCTTCAAGTGATTCCATCATTTTCCCTACCACTGAGGTTAAACTAACAGGTCTGTAGTTTTCTGCTTCTGCCTTGCTCCCACTTTTTGTGAGGGGAATCACATCTGCCCTTCTCCAGTCCTCGGTGCCACCCCATCCTCCCATGATTTGTTAAAGAGGGTAGTCAGTGGTGTCACTAGTTCTACCCTTACTTCTTTAGAATTCTGGGATGAATCCCATCAGGCCCCATTGCTTTGTCCACCTTCAGTTTTAAGAGTTCTTTCAGAACCCTTTCTTCTGTAAATGGGCTGGTATCAACTTCTGTATCCAGAATGTTTCTACTGTTTGTTTTAGATACCTCCCCCACTTCCTTTGTAAATACTGAGCAAAAATATTTGTTTAGTATCTCTGCCTTTTCACAGTCACCCTCTGTCCACCCTCCCTCCTCTTTATTAAGCCTCAGTAACCCTCCCTTGGTCTTCCTTCGCTCCCTGATGTACCTATAAAAGGTTTTATCCCCCTTCTTAACAGAGTTGGCTATCTTTTCCTCAGTTTGGGCCTTTGCTGTTCTGACTGCCTTCCCAGCTTCCTTTTGCTTTAACTGATACAGTTCCCTGTCCTGCTCCTTCTGTGATTCCTTGTACTTCCTGAATACTTTCTTTTCTCTTGAACCTTCACTGCCACTTCCTTTGAGAACCATAGTGGTTTCTTACATAGTTTGTTTTGTTAATTTGCTTCACACAAAGGCTTGTTACCTCTGTGATGGCAGTTTTTATTATTCCCCATTGTTCTTCCACCACTCCTTCCTGCCCATTTGCTAGTGCATTCCTTAGGCACTCACCCATTTTGGCAAAGTCAGCCCTCCTAAAGTCCAGTACTTTTGCCTTTGTATGGCTTGACTCTATTGCTGTGTTTATTGTGAACCATACTGTTCGATGGTCGCTAGTTCCCAGATGGCTACCCACTTCTACATCTGTGATCCTCTCTTCATCTCCATTTGAGAGAACCAGGTCTAAGATTGCTCCCTCTCGAGTGACTGCTGGTACTGATGATACAACAGCCAGGTGGATGGCCAATACTATTATCCAAATGAAGTTTGCCTGGCTAAGAGCCACAAATCTTACCCAGGTTACTCAAACAAAGGCCATGGATTTCCCGCTGGAGGGTAATTCCCTTTTTGGAGACACAACAGTGGCTTATATGAAGAAGGTAGATGAATACAAAGCCAACTTTTCAAAAGCAAGTCTGCTAAAGAGATGGTGCCTCCATCCACTAGGCCCTATGGAAGGGGAGGCAGGGGCAGATTCTTTCACAGCAGGCCCTTTTTCCAGGCAATGGCTGCACCCAGGGTGCAAAATTCCTATACCTTAGGTGCCCCAGTGCAGGCATTTTTGTCTCAGGACACCTAATGCAGTTTAGTACCTGCCCAGTGGGGCACCTAAGGTAGTTAACCAAGTCCCGGTTTCTTTTCTCATTGCTGAGCAGCTTTGTTTACCCCCACGTCGGCACGTCAGTTTTTTTTTTTAACTCATGCTCATTTTCCTGTGGGCAGGGGGCTGCTGAGGAGTGCAAGCGTCATTTTCCTTTGGGTGGATGGCCGTTTGAGGAGTGCCGAGCAGCCTGAGTTGATGCCACTGCCAAGTCACAAGATGAGCCCTTCAGAGACCAGCTGACATGCTGAGAACAACGAGCTGACGTTTGACTGGCATGGCTATCAACCAGCTGTACATACAAGGGGTTGGAACATTGTTGGTGGAGGCAGGCTGCAGGAGACTGACACCAATCGGGAGAGTCAGTCTGCACAGTTCACCCGCCGCCTCACACAGTGTGTCTTGCCGTCTGTGTAAAGCGTGCCACTTGATCGTCTTTTATTGGGAAAGCAAGACATGGTGAGTAGCGTGCTTTCAGCGTGCCCATTACAACCATTTGGTTGCGATCCTGATCAGCGATCAAATAGTTCATAGAAAAGCTCTTTTAAGAGCTGTTGTCCATCAGCTCCAACATCAAATACTGAATTACTACTTTTAAAAATATTGCAGTGAAAAGTGCTTGCAAGTGATAAGGGGGAGGGGGGGATCATGAAGGGACGGACTCGGTCACAACTTGGGAGGAAATAAAAATAAATAAAAGCTCTTGTAAGAGCTTTTCTTGAGTTAAAGCAGTGCCTAATCAGATCTGCCTGCAATCTGCAAACTGCAAAAGTGATAGTGGGGGGAGACTACAGTGAGACCAAAGTGAAGAACTCTAGTCAGTCACTTGCATCCAAAATTACATCCTGACAAGATTCAGCTTCTGTTTGGGTTGGAAAAAAAAAAAAAAAAAGAAACTTGGGCTTTGTACAGCATAACTAAATTTGGTGGTGAGGTGACTGAGAAACTTGTAGAAGCTCTACCTTAGGACTCAGCTGCCTAATGTAATTAGACTTGGAGGGTAAACCCAGTTGCCACAGAGTGAATTGAAACAACTTATAAGGAGCCATTCTCAGAGTCTATACTATAGGATGCAACAGGCTTTTTTTTGTGGAAGCTGTACCTATAGCTAGGGGAATCAGCTGCTTGAGTTTATATAAATATAAAAAAGTGTAAACCCAGTTGTCACAGAGTAAACTAATTAAATAATAGCAGACTACTAGTCATAGTTGCTGCTGGGAACAGAAAATAAAAAGTAAAAAAAAAAAAAAAAAGTCCTTGCATTCAGTGTGATAAAAAGCTGCCTGATTTTCTTAAGTGGGGTTTAACTAACTAAACTAAGCCCTCAAACATCTAAATTGAGAATTACAGGGAGTTGCTCAGCTGAAGAAGTCAGCTTGAGTAAATAAATAAGGTTTGGGAAGAGAATTGATCTATACTGTGATCTAATTTAAAGCACCAGATTAAAAGCCTTTGTGACTGCTGGGCTTGCAGCCTGCCTAGTGCCTACTGATTTGTCCTCTTGAGGACTGATTGGGAGGGAGCCCCAGAGGGTAGTCAGTGGCTACTGGCAAGGCAGGAGAAAATAAAAAAAATAAATGTAAAAGTCCTGTCCCTTTGTGTGTTGAATTTGTGGGGCGACTGAGTGATTGTCACCTCCTTTAAAATAAATTACTTTGTCACCCTTTGTATGTTTGGGTCTGTCCTCTCTTCTTAAGGACTTGTGAGGCCTGAGGGCACTAGCCAGGGAGTGGCTAGATAGAAGGGAAAACAAATACTGTAAATGAAAACCCTTTCTTTTGGACTGCTGTACTAGTCCACACTACACTGCATTTTGATTTGTCCTCTTAAATAAAAAAAAAAAAAAACCTTGTTAGTTGCAATCAGTGCTTGTTGGGGCATGCACAGGTAGTGTTACTGAAATAAATCACACAGAGCCAGTTGAATTTCTTTATATTTGTGTTTATTATTTACAAGCTGACAAACCAGGATGATGAAACCAAAATCATGTGGAAAAAAAAATGGGTGGCATGTAAAAAGTTTCCTGGGCATGTACTTGTACTGCTTACATGCCCCCAGTGGGCATGTACTTTTTTTTACGAATGTCATGCCCTGGCTGCACCCCAATACCAACAGTATCCCCAGCAAGGGTACTTCAGAGGTAGGGGCAGATGGGACTCCAGGCAGGGGTCTCAAACCCAGCCTCAGCCCCAGACTAAGCAAACACCCTGACGTGCTTTCATAGGCCGCCTCCTCTCTACCTGTCAGAGACAGGCTGGCTCATCACCTCCAGGCTTGGCAAAAAATCACCACAGACAAATGGGTCCTGGGGGTAGTGAGTCAGGGACTCTCTCTGAGTTTCAAATCCCTTCCTATTCTGAGAACCAGTGTGTTTAGACCATCCTCCCTCACAGAAAAGAAGCTGCTGGAGGAAGAGGTTCAAAACCTGCTACTGTCAAGGGCAGTCAAACCTGTCCCAGCTCAGCAGAAAGGAAAGGGGTTTTATTCAAGGTATTTCCTTACCACAAAGAAAAATGGGGAGTGGCGGCCTATCTTAGGCCTCAGGGTACTAAACAAGCATTTGACAAAACCAAAGTTCAGAATGGTAACATTGGCATTGATTCTGCCAACACTCCAAAAGGGAGACTGGTTGGCATCACTGGACCTAAAAATGCTAATTTCCACATCTCTATAAGGGAGTCTCACAGAAAGTACCTCAGGTTCAGACTCCCATCAGGTCACTACCAGTTTTCAACCCTGCCATTCAGCCTCACTTCAGCTCCAGGAGTGTTCACAAAGTGCTTGGCAGTGGTTGTGGCACACCTTTGAAGGCAAGGTGTCACAGTGTTCCCATATTTGGATGACTGCCTGGTGGTAGGAAAATTGCCACAACAAGTCAGACAGTACCTGCAGATCACCCAGAGGCTTCTGGAGTCCCCGTGGTTCCTCATAAACAAATCTGTCCTTCTACCTGCACAGGTGCTGTAGTTCATAGGAGCAGAGATCAGCACCCTGCAGGGCAGGGCCTACCTGCCTTTGGACAGGGTAAGAAGTATCCGGCTGATTGCAGACTCATTCAGCCTACAGAAGCCAAAAACTGCAAGGCAGTTCCTACAACTCCTGGGCCACATGGCTGCGGCCACAGGCACAGTCTTAGGCTCCAGGTTCCAAATGAGAAACATCCAGTTCCACGTGAGGGCACGCTGGTGCCAAAGAAGAGATCCTCTCTCAAAGCTGATCCCAGTAGCAAAAACCTTGTTACAGGCACTGCAGTGGTGGAAAGGGGAATCCAACGTAAGGGAAGGGGTTCCCTTTCAGCAAGAGGCCCCATCAGTTGTTCTCACAACAGATGCATCTCTACTGGGGCGGGGTGCCCATTTGGGGGACCACACAACCCAGGGCACTTGGTCAAGTGCAGAGTCACTCTAGCAAATAAACCTGCTGGAACTCAGAATGGTGTTTCTGGCACTAAAAACCTTCACAACACTAGTACAGGGAAAGGTGGTATAAGCCAAAACAGACAATACCACCACAGTGTACTACATAAACAAGCAGGGAGGTACAAGGTCGGGTCCTCTCTGCACAGAAGCCATGAAAATCTGGAGCCTGGCATACTCCTTGGGGGTTTCTCTACAGGCAATGCATCTGACAGGGAAGGTGCTCTGAGTCGAATCAGTCAGGCCCATCATAAATGGACCCTGAACAGGTGGAAGTGATTTTCAGGAGGTGGGGAACCCCAGAGATAAACTTGTTCACATCCCTCCAGAACCACCACCTGCCACAATACTGTTGCAGACCACCAGATCGGGGAGCAGTCCCCCTGGATGCTGTAGCTCTGAATTGGTCAGGGAAGCACCTGTATGCGTTTCCTCCCTTCCCTCTGGTGTACAGGGTATTGCTCAAACTCAGGTCTCAGTCAGCATCAGTGATCTTGACAGCATCAGGCTGGGCCAGGCAGCCATGGTACTCTCTGCTGCTCTCTATGTCTGTGGCCGAGCCAGTACACCTTGCTCGGAAGCACAGTCTGCTAACCTCCAACCAGGGGAGGCTCCTGTATCCGAACCTAGTGTCTCTCAGGCTCAAGGCCTGGCTCTTGAAGACCTAGAAAATGCAGGCTTGCAACTTTCTGAAAGTGTTTTGGACATGCTAAGGGATTACAGGAAGCTTTCTACTAAGAAAACCTATGCCTCAAAAATGGAAAAGGTTTTCTATTTGGTGTTCAGCCAGGGAACTGGTACCAGCACAGGCTCAGGTCCCAGCTGTTCTTGACTACCTCACGTATTTACATTCACTGGGCTTGCAGTCCAGTAACCTCAAGGTCCACCTGGTTGCAGCATCTGCATACATATCATCTGGACAGAATGTGTCATTGGCTTCAGATCCTATCTTCAAGAGGTTCTTCAAGGGCTTGGCCCATTTGCACCCCCCTCATAGGGAACTTGTGCTAGCATGGGACCTGAATGTGTGCATAGTAAAGCTCATGGGACCTCCCTTTGAGCGCATGTATTTTGCTCATTTGAAATATGTGTCACATGCAAAATAGTTTTCCTAGTGGCAATGACTTCTGCAAGAAGAATCAGTGAGCTCCAGGCTCTGTATTGAACAGGACTACATCTCATTCCACAGGGATAAGGTGGTCCTGAGAATGAACAGGAAATTTCTCCCTAAAGTGGTCTCTGATTTCCACTTGAACCAAGCCATTACCCTACCTGTCTTTTTCAGTGAGCACTCTACCTCTGATGAAAGGAAACTCTACAATCTGGATGTCAAGAGAGCTCTCAGCTACTATATGACAGCCACTAGGACCATAGGCAGGACAGAAAACAGCTGTTCATGACTTATGGGGATGTGGGAAAGGGTAACCCAGCATCAAAAAGATCCATTTCTCGATGTGTAGTTCAGTGTATCCAGTTTTGTTACACTAAGGCTGGAAGGGAACCCCTGACAGGATTGAGGGCCCATTCCACAAGAGGTACAGCTGCTACCATAGCAGCTGTCAGGGATGTTCTGTTAGTGGACATCTGTAAAGCAGCTACCTAGAAAACAGTACACAGCTTTACAAAGCATTACAATCTGGACATCCAGTCCGGGGGTGATGCTAAGTTCGGCACAGCAGTCCTGCAGAGTCTGTTTCCAAAATAAGGTTCTGTGCCCACCTCTAAAGGCACTGCTTCATAGTCTGCAGAAGTTAGGAATACCTAAGTATTACTGGGGTTGGAAGAAAAAATCACTTACCATAGTAATGTTGTTTCTTCCCAGTGATACCCAGGTATTCATAACTTCCCACCCTGCCTCCCCTTCTAGAACCAGTAGCCTCTGCATTTCTGAATACTGTGCACTCATGGGTATAAATGCCACTTTCTGGCACTGTTTTTCTACCTGCTTTTATAGTGTTGGCCCTCTTTTTCAGGTGGTTCTGACATTTTGGGGGAATACCTTGTAAGGTTTTACCCTCCAGTTGGAGGGTTTATTTGGGGTGTTATGGGTGTAATTGTCGTCATTATTATTATCAATCAGAAGTCAGGATTCTTTCTTGCCATTGTATAATATTGAATATACATAGTCCTTGGGGGCCTGCCTTTCCAGGCGTCCAAGAAATCTGAGGGGGTTGAGAACTAAGGCAGTTAGTTCAAGGCAGCATTTGAAAAGTTGTTGCATGCAAAGGGTTCCATCATTTGCATGTGTTCCATCCTCTCCGGGCAGTTCTATGTTAAAGAGTCACTGCAGAAGTTATGAATACCTGCATATCACTGGGAAGAAACATTGCTGTGGTAAGTCATTTTTTTCTTACCGCACATCCTTTCGTATGTTGCTTCTTTCATAATTCATACCAAAAGTCACTGTTAAGAGTCTAGTCTTTCCAGTTCTCCCCTCTCTCCCACATCCCAACATCTCCTTTAATGAAAAAAAATGATACTGTATCCACCTCAGAGAGAGGCATGTGACTGGTGTGAGTGTGGAAAAGCCTTGGATTTGATCTGCTGGTTCACAGCGTGATGTCACTGGGTCTGGCCACAGCAGGTTTGCCAGGGTTATGTGGCGAGAAGGGTAGGTTTGGTGATACTGGTTTCACATGGTTGCCCTTCTTCCCCAAAGCTATTTGCAGCAGGCTTATTTTTTTTTTCTTATTTTGTATTTGGGTGACAGGAGCCGAAATGAGATGCCAGGACAGGAACTAGTGCCTTTTTGTGACTTTTCTGCCTGTGTGTGAAAGGGAAATTCATGGCATGTATGTGCATTTAACACATCAGCTACACATTCTATCTGAGTGACTGCTTCCTTCAGGGACATTTCTGTGTGCTGAGCACAGTTGTTTCATCTTGTTGTGCCGTAGCTGGTCTGCATACTCATAGTATCACCACAACATAGTCATTTAAGGTCGGAAACAAATCTACATCTGTCATTTCCTCCTTCCCCCAGTTCATATGCAAGACTGAACGTGTGCTAACTTAGTGGGATTGCCTTGCCCACTCTATTTCCCATGGTATCCATGGTTAAAGAATTCTGGTGCCTGCTCCTTTGCTTTCATGCCCCCCACCCTGTGGAATTCTCTTCCTCGCCAGGTTAGAGAGTGCATAACTTTCAAAAGCTTTAAGTCAGCATTAAAAACTCATCTTTTTTACTTGGCATATCCTGAACATAGTTTGTTAGATCTGCCTTAGATATTCTGTTGCCTCTAATTTAATCTGTTTGTTGTTCTGTTGCTATGTACCTCACTTTATTATGTTTCTGTATGCTTTATTTGCCTGTAAAGCACTGTGGTCTTTTTGGAACAGCGTTTTTAAATAAAGACAAAGAACCTCTGTGTGCAAGCACTGAGGCAGTGGTTACCCCAAAGGGCATTTGGTTGGGAAGCCAAGTTTCAAAGAAATACAAAATCACACATGCCCCCACAATGCAAAGCATCATGGGCTGCATATGCAAATCACCACAGAATATTATGCTGGTTCAACTTTAAGCAGAAATGCATGGTGCCAAAAGGCCTCTCACACAGTTTGCAAAGGGTACCAACAGAAGACATAGACACGTGTTTCGTCCTACCAGGACTCATCAGTACACCACAACATAACCCAGATAGACCATCTTAGGGTAGCTGGTTCATTCCACTGGGGTGTCAAACAGACAAGGCATACTGATGACTCCTGGTAGGACGAAACACGTGTCTGTCTTCTGTTGGTACCCTTTGCAAACTGTGTGAGAGGCCTTTCAGCACCATGCATTTCTGCATAAAGTTGAACCAGCATAATATTCTGTGATGATTTGCATATGTAGCCCATGATGCTTTGCATTGTGGGGGCATGTGTGATTTTGTATTTTTTTGGAAACTTGGCTTCCCGGCCAAATGCCCTTTTGGGTAACCATTGCCCCAGTGCTTGCATACAGAGGTTCTTTGTCTTTTAAATTGTTTTTTTTTTAATTGGGTTCACCACAACATAACCCAGATGGACCATCTTAGGGTAGCTGGTTCATTCCACTGAGGTGTCAAACAAACAAGGCATACTGATGAGTCCTGGTAGGACAAAACACGTGTCTTATGTTTTCTGTTGGTACCCTTTGCAAACTGTGTGAGAGGCATTTCTGCTTAAAGTCGAACCAGCATAATATTCTGTGGTGATTTGCATATGCAGCCCATGATGCTTTGCATTGTGGGGGCATGTGTGGTTTTTAAATAAAGTTGACTTGACTTGACTACCCTGTTTAATGTACTTTTGTTTTAAAGTTGCATTTTTATTGAAGAAATATTTATTTATTCATTAGCTTTTGGTAACAGGGTAATTGCACTAGGCAAAGAAAACTTGCCTATTTTCAGGCATGACCCGGGAGAGTACAAATTGTGTATACAGCATTGACAACAGTAAGGTACACCAACGACAACAGAAGGAACATAATGAATAACTGTAAGTACAGTAAGACAGCAGTAGAGATCACAACAAATTAATACAAGCAGGGATAATAGTAAGAGCTAATACAAGTTAGAGTCATAACCAATTAAGTCATAATATACTAATAATAGTTGAGTAGCAAGCCAGGGGAAAAATACATAACAGCAATGCACAGAAATACAATAGAGATTTATTGGACTTCTGCATCCAGAGGCCCAAGCACAGCTAAAGACCACTCAGTAGATTACGAACAGTCGCAGTTACCAAGAGTGTAGAGATGAGAAAACAGTGAATGCTTAAGTGCTAGGTGAGATGAGGAGTTCTTAACATGAGGGGGGAGTGAGTTCCAAAACCTAGGTGCAAAATATGAAAAAGCTTGCTCACCCATTTTAGATGAGCAGGACCGAATGGAGAGCAGTGGGAAGAAGGAGGACCTGAGGGATCGGGAGTGAGAGACCGGGGTAAACATGTTCCCCCAGGGTGGCGGGACGAGGAGCTCTGGTAAGGGAGTCAACAAAACACCCTAGAGCATAGGAGCAGCGGGCACTGGGAGACTGCCAGTTTAAGGCCGCATAGAGTAGGCAGTGATGGGTTAAGCGAGGGGCAGATAGGGCAAATCTACAGATATTATTATAAGAAGTGTCCCACTTGAGAAGAACACCTGCATTGGCATGAGAGAGTACAGGGAGGGCATATAGGAGTTGTGGGAGTAAAACACCTCTTGCTACAGAAACCCTAGCTGCCGGAGTGAGTGACTCACTCTACAGGCCGCACCTATCTTGGCATTAACTGAGCTACGTACCTCATTGACATGTGTAGCAAAATACAAAACCAAGTCAAGCGGAACCCCAAGGTATTTGAAAGATAAGGCGTTGGAGACAGCAGTACCATCACAGCAGTGGACTTGGAGTTTTTGGGCCTTGGTGAGCACTTTTCTTGCAGACCCAAAAAGCATGGCCTGGGTCTTCACTAGGTTTAGGATTTGATGGTTAGATGACAGCCAGGATTGTAGGAACTGAAAGTCAAGAGAAAGGCGTTGATTTATGTTCTCAATAGACTTGGAGGCAGAGTAAAGCACTATGTCATCAGTGTACATGAGTATGCTGCTGTGAGTGGAAGGAATAGGGATGTCATTAAGGAAGAGAGAAAAGAGTAGGGGCCCAAGGATAGAACCCTGTGGAACACCCCAGGAAATAGGGGCAGGGTGGAAAGAATCTTGCCGAAAGAGACAGCTTGAGAGCTATTTTCCAAGTAGCTACCAAACCAGGAAAGGGCAGAGTCGGAGGCACCTAGTGCTTGCAACTTAGCCAGCAGGAGATGGTGATGAACCCTATCAAATGCCTTAGATAGGTCTAAAAACACAGCTCCAGTGAGTAAGCCCTTGTCCATATTACATTTGACATCACTAGTAAACTGGGTCAGAGCAGAGGTAGTACTGTGCCCGGCCCTAAAGCCATGTTGTTTGGGGGACTGGAGGTTAAAGTGAGAAGGTACGCAGAGACCTGATGATGAGCTAGTTTCTCAAGTAGCTTGCTGAATGCGGGAAGAAATGAGATGGGGCGGTAGTTAGACAGGATTTTAGGGTCCCCTTTCTTGAACACAGGTATAGTTCTGGCTATTTTCCAGAGGACTGAGCCAGAGCAGATAGAGAGATTAAATAGCCTAGATATGGGCGCTGCAAGACATGCTGCAAACTAAGAATCCTAGGATGAATCCCATCAGGGCCTGCACTACCGCTAGGAGGAATGGAAAGCAGTAACTTAAGAACATCCTGATGCGTGACCGGTAACAGATCAAGAGCAGGGGGAGCTGTGGCATGAGTAGATGAGGGAGCCCGGACATGGAGGGAAGAGGTGGGCTTGAAGGAGGGAAGAGTGGAAAAAAGGGAGTTGAAGGCATTAGCAATGGTGAGAGGGTGGTTGCAGTGGTTACCATTTATGTACATATCCTTTGGGATTGGAAGCATATTGTTCCCAAGAATTTCTTTGAGACAAGTAACGTTTAGGATTAGTGGCGGAGGAACAGAGGAGGTTCCGATAGTAAGTACTCTTAGCCAGGCATATCTCCTTTTTACAGGCATTCCGTAGTGCCCTGTAGGCTTCAAAGTCAGATTGATGGGAGGAGGACTTCCATATGGACCAGAGTTTATCCCTACATTTAAGCAGCTATAGCAGGGGACGCGTAAGCCATCTGGTGACTTTCCCTCTAACCCTACGTTTGGTGACCGGAATGTGTTTGTTTTGCAGCAAGAGTAGTGAAGCATTGAAATAGTCAGTTGCAATGTTGATGTCATTTGTGGTGTAGTGGGGAGACCAGTCAATCCTGTTTAGATCATGAAGGAAAGCATCTGTATTTAGCTTAGAGATGCTGGAAAAAGATAAGACTTCCGAGGAGAAGGAGGGAGGGGAAGGGAGGTGTCCCATATGCAATATATAGGGCAGTGGTCACTAATGGAGTCAGGAAGAACTCTGGCCAAGGGGAAGCACTCCTTCCTGTTAGGATCCAGTCTAAGAGAGTGTTGCAGGCACCATGACAGGAGATCCTTGTGGGGTCTTGTATAAGCTGAGTGAGATTGGCCTTGCTAGTCGTAGAAGATAGGAGGGGGGAACTAGACCCAGTCCAGGCAGATCATATCATTCTTCCCAGTCCCAGACAGCACATGATCCACAAATTCATCAAGACCAAGCCATGAGTTTCTGGGAGGAATAGAAACACAGAAGATATGGATTTTTTTTTCCCACACCAGCCAGCAGAAGAAGGGAATGAAGGAACTCACAGTTAGAGAGGTATCCTGTATCATAGACACATTCAGATGAGCCTCCTCATTTGGCCCTAGGGCGATCAACCGGAAGCATATTATATCTCTGGAGGGAACACCGGGTGCCCGCAATGGCAGGTTTTAGCCAAGTTTCCGATAAGGCAAAGTATATCAGGGTTGTTGGCACTCACCCAAGTCTTGAGTTCAGGGAGATTGGCCAACAGACTCGTAATATTAAGGTGAGCAAAGGTGAAGCCCAATGATTGGGGCAAGCAATTTAAAGGGTGGGGCTGGGAGAGATTAGTAGCACAGGTAGGACCTGGATTGGTCTCCACATCCCCTGCAAAGGTAAGGGATAAGGTGATAATCCATATAGAAGCAATGACATGAGCCCGAGGGCACTCCGAGTGGAGATGGAGAATCTCAGCTGGAAATATCTAATTAATACTCCCAGATGCATGTAAGTAAGCCCAGAGGGAGGAGGTGAGATAGGTGAGAGATAGGTGAGGGGTCCAGCAGTCGGTTAGAGAAGCAGAAGTTGTCGAGTGAGTAGACAGAGTTGGAGGTGGGAAGGCCAGTATGGACAGTGACAACTGAGAGAATAAACAGAGAAAATACTAAGGGCAGTAGGATGCATATGGCCCTAGTAACCATGATTAAAGAGGAGCAGGAAACTTGTGGAAGAGAACTGAAAATGAGGAGGGGAGTAAGAGAGCTGAATAAGGGAAGAATGTCCCAGAATAAGCACAGAGGTACTGAAAGAATAAGATTCCTGAAGATAACAGGCGACCTCTAGTGGCTAAGTAATATAATGTGCAGGTGAGAATCAAGAGAGATGGGGGGGAAAAAAACATCAGGGCTCGCGAGACAAATCGGGCGACCGCGGGGAATAGCTAGTACAGCGTTCAGCAAAGGCAGCGTGGTCCGACCAAAGCCGCGCTCTTCTCCATACCTCAGTTCAGTTTCGGGGGGTGGAGAGAGCTCTGTCTACTCTGCCCTCATGACTAGGACCCTTGGGGATCCTTCCTGCTCAGTTCCGATTCAGGGGTGGGGGAAGGCTCAGTCTGTTCTGCCCTCACGACTGGAACCCCCGGGGATCCTTCCTGCTCACTTCAGTTTCAGGGGTGAGGGTGGGGGAAGGCTCAGTCTTTTCTGCCCTCAAGACCGGGACCCTCAGGGATCCTTCCCAATTTCATATATATGCAATCATCTGATGGGTTAAAAACTAGATCTAAAACTATTATAATGATTCTGTTTGTGCTTCTTCTCTTGGGGATCTTTGATCTTTCTGTGATTAGTCCCCCCCGGGTTTACTAATAACCTTTGACCGTCTGCTTATACCTTCATCTCCCTCTGAAGGGTTGGTTCTGGTCTGGTTGGGTCACCCAGCATCACTCTGACTCCCCCTGCCTGGTATAACCAGGGCTTCCACTGACAGCCTACAGTGAGACTCTGAAATGGGGCGGCTTGATGGAGAAGGCAGGGGGGGTGGCATTTATTCTGGGGAAGTGGGACATAGGGGTAGCTCCCACTCTCAGAATGGGTGGCAGAATGTTGTGTTGCCAATGCTGTCCCAACTGGCTCCCTAATTACTGTCTGCATTTGCTTTTGCCTTCCCACAAGGCCACCAGGCAATGGTGAAAAAACAGCAGGGAGCCTTGCCCACCTCTTCCTGAAGGAGGAAGAGAGTGTCCATTAGGACATTTCAGATTTCCTCCTCCCACCACCTTGCAGCTCCATGCCTGGCTTGGGACATGAACCAGGGTTGTCAGCATCGAAACTTAATTAACAATTTATTTAGCTCATGAACAAGGTTGGTCCCTTCGTCCAAAAAACATAAATAAAAATAAAGTGCCTACACTTAACCCAGACCCTTCCAGATCTGTGTGCCTTTTTATGAGTGGTATATCAGGGATTGTATGGGACAGAGCAAAGCAGCAGTGCAAGTTACAGTGACAGTGTTATACCTCAGTGAACATAGCGGGACACATTCACTGCAGACCCCTGGAAGACTGGGTCGTGAGGGTACCAACCTGCAGCCCTCCCCCATGCTCCGGGCAACATCCCTCGGTGAACACAGGTACTCTGTTCCAACAAGAACCATGAGGACTTCAGTTTAGCTCAGCTGTCTGTTTCTGCTTAGTTAGCTGACCATGACTACTGTTAATAATAATAATAATAAACTTTATTTTTTAAGTGCCTTTCGAGGTACCAAGGCACTGTACAAAAATTAAAACCACAATAACACAAACAGCAAATACAATAATAGATAAAATGACAGATCCATTCAATTATACATCACTGAAGGCCTGACGCCACATAAAAGTTTTAAACACCTGTTTAAATCCCCCCTCAGTCGTGCACTCCCCATAGCTGACTGGGTAGAGAATTCCAGAGGGTAGAAGCTATAAACATAAATGCATGGGCCCTAGAGGATTTCAAAGACACTCTCGTAATCTCCAGTAACCCCTTGTCAGCTGAACGGAGTTGTCGCTCAGGGCAGTAGGGAACAAAAACCCCTTTAGGTAGTTGGAGGCCAAGTTCATGTAGGGCTTTATAAGTCAGTAAACTAACTTTAAAGGTGATCCGCCACCGAATCGGCAGCCAGTACAGATCGCGCAGCACCGGAGTAATATGCAAAGAGCGAGAGATCCCCGTTGACAGTTGTGCTGTAGTGTTCTGCACTAGCTGTAGGCGGTGGATATCGACCCCAGGAAGCCCTAGGTACAGGGAGTTGCAGTAGTCAAGGCGCGAGGTCACAAAAGTGTGGACCAACCTTGGCAGATCCCCGGACGGAACAAGGTGCTTGATCCTGACAATGTTCCTAAGATGGTAAAAGGAAGTCTTGATGACTGCCGACACCTGAGATCGTAGGGTCAGTCTGTCATCAAGCAGCACCCCCAGGTCTCGTACCCATTCAGAGGTAAGGATCTGGGAGCCCCCCAGATAAAGCCCAGAGGGCTAACCAGCCCTCAGTCCCTCTATCCGGTGACCCAGATCCACCACCATCACCTCAGTCTTTCCCGCGTTCAACTTTAGCTAGCTCAAATTCATCCAATCCTGGATTACAGCAAGGCAGTTGTTAAATATCGAGACAGCACTATCCTGGTCAGGTGCGAAAGACAAGTAGAGCTGGGTATCATCAGCATAGCAGTGAAACATCAGCCCATACCATCCTACAATGTCTCTGAGGGGCAGCATATACACTGCAAACAACATGGGGGATAGCACTGAGCCCTGAGGAACTCCACATGACAGAGTGGGTCAGAAGAAAAAGTTCCAGACACAACTCTCTGAGTTCTGCCAGTGAGGAAATATGTAAACCACCTGAGGACCGTACATGTCAGGCCACAGATGAACCTCATGCGCTCAAGCAGCACTCCATGGTCCACAGTGTCAAAGGCTGAAGTAAGATCAAGGAGCACCAGAATAGAACAGCTTCTCCGATCTCTCGCCATCAGGAGATCATTGAGCACCCAAACCAGCGCAGTCTCGGTACTATGCCTCTTTTGAAAACCAGACTGGAGAGTTTTGTAGATGTTATGGATGGTCAAATGGTTCTTCAGCTGTACCGACACTACTTTCTCAGTAACCTTCCCTATAAAAGGAAGGTTCGAGATTGGTCTGTAGTTGGCCAGAGCATCCGGGTCCAAAGAAGCTTTCTTCAGGAGGGGTGTTACCACCGCCTTCTTCAGGGAGCTTGGAAACTCACCCGAATCCAAGGAGCACCGGGCTATCTGAGCCAGGACCGGGCTGATAATGTCACAACAACCCATAATCAGGGAAGTTGGGCCCGGATCCAAACTACAGCACGTAAGGCGCATACCCTGGACAATCCACATGACATCAATGAACTCCGGCAGGTCAAAGGTACTCCAGGAAACACGAGGTGCAGTGACTGAGCACCGATCAACAGCATCCCCCACAGAGCGAGTCAGGAGGATCTCTGACCTGATGTTGGCCACCTTATTCGCAAAGAATCGAGCAAGCTCACCGCCTCCACATATGAAAAAGCTCTTGAGCTGCAGACAGGATAGGTTGCACAACCTGTCACAATTCGAAGAAGTTAGCTGGATTTGATTCTAATGGCAGCAATCTCCCGGACAGAATTCTGCCTTCTTGGAGATCGCTGATTGGTAGTAAGGCCTGATAATGCTCTTCCAATCTAAGGCGGTCGACCTCCAGCGCGGATTTCCACCAGCGCCGCTCTAACCTTTGTCCTAGTCGCCACAGCTGAACATGGACAGGAGCAATCAAGTCCAGGGCCATGGAGATGGCCTTATTATAGGCCAAGACCAAGGTCTCTGGACTTCAGCTGGCCACAGGGAACTCTGAGAGGTCAATTACCGCCGCTAGGCCTTCAGGGCTCACATCCCGTAAAAGGCGTTAACTGAACCTCACAGTGTAGTGATTGGACCAACCAAACAGGTTCTACCCCCAAATCGGAGGTCTCAGTCCCCAGGAGGGAAACTAAATCCAGAGAGTGACTGTGTTTATGGGTAGCAGCGGTAACAATCTGTCTAAGGCCCAGAGATGACATCAACTGGAGGAAGTGCTGTCCAAATGGCAAGTGTTTTGTCATCGACCCAGGCGTTGAAATCACTCGGAACCATCAATCTGGGCGATTCCAACGCCATGTCGATGATGAAATCTGCTGCTTCCTGTAGGAATCTCTTTTCGTCCCTGGGTGGACGGTAGACGAGAGCTATTGTACAACCTACACCTGCTACCACAGTACACTGAAAAGATTCGGCCTCTTCCACTGGTACACTTGTGAGGCCCAACTAGGTCTTGAAACAGATTGCTACGCGCACCCCCCCCAGTCCAGTCTCAGCTGGCGTATCACCGAATACCCAGCCAGAATTGCCGCTTCCAGCATGGGCCAGCATCTTCATCCAGCCAGGTCTCGGTGATGCATGCCAGATCAGTTGTTCCAACAAGATCTGCAATAATTGCAGTCTTGTTCTTAATAGATGTGGCATTGCATAACACTGCTCAAGTTGGACGGGTTTCAAGGGCTGCCCTGGCTACTTGCCCACCAAAAAAGGTGGTGCCCTTGGGTATGGGGACTAGACATGGAAAACCACGTTCCAGGCTCCATTTCACCCCAGGTCGCCTTCTAGACCTAACTACCCCAATGCGAGAGCCTCGTTCATTCGTCTTCTGAAGTCCACACCCACCACCCCTCCTACGCACAATACCCAGTGCCCAACAACGCTGGTAAGTAGAAAACCTCAAATGTTGGGGGGGAAAACGGGCAAAGGCATGGAGAGCAGAGGACGAATAGCGCATGACCGGGTGGGTGGGGTGGGAGGCCAACACATTCCACAGGCTGACCAACGGTCAAAAAGCACAAATCACAAGCGTCTGACCCCAGAAGAAATTTTCAAAACAAATAATAATAAAGAAAATACCCACCCCAACCAAACACAAAATAAATAATAAAATAAATAAAATCCCAAACCAAACAAAAGTTAAAACCTTTCTCACACTACAAGATAGCTCCACTGAAACAACCACTCGTGCCCATTTTAAATGTAAGTAATAATACCCGACAGGGTGGGCGTTATTGGGATATAACGGACTGCCCGGGGCGTAGTGAGGCCCGACGCCGCAGGCGGAGGGCCTTATAGCCCCTGGAAGGTCTGTTATATACCTTAACTCCCACCCTGGAGGGTATTATTACACTTAGATAATGGGATATAGATGTAATGTTTTGGAAAACTATATAATAAATGTATATAAAAATTATATAAAAAAAAAAAAAAGTGTTCTTGTAAAGTAATCCCTGCAGTAGAGAATGACCACAGGAGGGCGCTGCCGTGTTTCTATGAGTGCCATGAGCTTGTGCTGTTGCTTTTGTTTTCCACACAGTAAGACAGGAGAGGTGGTTCTTCAGCTTGTCAGCTCGATTTCTGTCTTGTTTGTCCCTGAGTCACAGACAAACAGAGATGAGACCCGTTTATTTTAATTCGTATTGCCTGCTTCTAGGTATTCTGAGATAAGGATCTCTTTATTTTTCTTTTGCTGAGTTCTGACCTGTGGTGCCATGCAACTCTGGAAGTCAGTGTACAACTTTTTTGAGAGGAAGCGCGACCGAGCTTAGTAAAGAAATTTCAGTAATTAAAGGGAAAAAAACATTTAGTATTGTACATTTCTTTTGGACTGTGCTGCGACAGTGTGTAGAGAAGTCAGTGTGGCTAAGCGAGCGGGGGAAAATGGCAGGTGGCAGGTTTCAATTTCGGGGTGCTCAAGGATCATGTTAGTTATAGGGTAGTGGCAGTTGGAACTTGTTTTTCACAGGGCTGTTGTTGAGAAATAACAGCCCGGGTGGCAGGGTGTTTTAGCCAATCAGGATGTTCATTTTGTTTTACCGATTTTATCTAAAAATCAATAAGTACCCCAAACATAAACACCCCCAACCCCAAACACAAACTTAAAATAACTTAACCTAAACAGCTGTAGCAAATAGGTTAGTTTCTTGCATAGACTCTCCAGTTGTAGTTTAGGAATTTAATAATGTCCAGTAAATAATGATTTTTCCAGAAGGGCTCTAACCACCCCCTAACAATTAATTTTGACCAAAAACATGGCCCTCTTACTGCCACATTTAAATTGTGGCAGTGAATGTTGCTCAATTGGTTCATGCATGTATTGGTGTTCTAACACAAGGCTCAGTTAGCAGTTTCACTTTTGCCTGTGTCCTCCCCCTGCTCCAGGCATGCTCTGCCTTTCTAATCCCGTTTCTAACCTTCCCTCCCTTCGTCTGCTCCCTCCCACCGAGCCTCAGTTTACACCCACCTGCCTTTTTATTCTTCCACAGCAGGACACATTCACTGCAGACCCCTGGAAGACCGAGTCATGAGGGTACCAACCCGCAGCCCTCCCCCACGCTTCAGGCAGCATTCCTCGGCGAACACAGGTACTCTGCTCCAGAGGCGGCACCACGGCCTAGTACTTTCCATCCACCCATCCCTTGGCTCGCCCAATCGAGGTTGTACTAGTCTTATAGTGGTTGAATTGGTCCTGTGACCTCCTGAACCAATCAACTCCTTCCTGTGACTCTCCCACTACTACTACTCCCTGCTCCTCCTGCTGCTACTTCGCCCTCCTCACCTGCTCCCTCTGCACCTGCTCTTCTACTGCCCTGCTTCCATTTATTCTGGTCTGTCACCCACTGCCTAACAAAGTCTAGCAGCCTGCTGACAGCCTGGTTAAATCCCTCTTCTCACTCCTAACAGCCCTTCCCTCTCCCACCCACCATGCTTTTGCTCATCCTTGGACTCCTCCCCTTTCTCTTCTCCTTTCCCTCCCCCCCCCTTCTGCAGCTCACCCCCACCTAACCTTCCCAATTCACCCTACTTCATCCCCTCATCCCATCGCTTTTCCCCACTACCCATGGACCCCCAGGGCATCAATCCTACCTGCTTCCTGCCTCCATGCTGTCCTCCTTAACCCTTCCCTCCCACCTGCCCACAGCTCCACCTGTGCTCAACCTTTGACAAGGAAGAGACTAAACTCCTTACCTTTTATATGACCTCCTGTTGCTACTGCTAACAGGGGACATAGAATCTAACCCTGGATCTTCCCCACTCTCCCACTTCCCCCGGGGACTGAAGGTTGCTCACCTAAACATACGAAGCTTTCTCCCCAGACTTTCTCAAATACAGCCTCTTATGTTAACCCTCAAACCTTGACATTCTTATATTGCCCAAAATCTGGCTTACCCCTAGAATTCCTGACATGAGCGTCTATCTGTGGCTACACCTTTATTCGTCAGGACCACTCTAGTAGGGGCGATGGGGTGGCCATGTACCTCACCTCCACACTACAGTTTAGTTACTTCCATCCCTTCTGCTTATGAGCTACTACTATTAAAGCTCCCCCACCCCCACTCCCTTCCTATGTTTATCACTGGAATCTACTGCTGCCTTGGCTCCTCCCCCTCAAGCATTACTGACATCCTCTCCTCCATCTTGATGCATGCCTTCTCTGGCAAAGGTGACTTTAACCTGAACTGGCTGTCCCCCACCCATTCCAAAACTTGCTGCGACATCGCCTCACTGAACCTGACCCAACTAATCAAAGAGCCTACTTGCCTAAACCACAAAACCCTCAATCGTTCCCTCATCGACTGGGCCCTCATTTCCCACTCTCACCACATTGTCAAGACTGGCATCCTTCCAGATGCCGTAAGTGATCATCACCTAACCTGCATTCGCAAGATTCACCAGCCCAAAGCCCCTCCTAAAATATTGCTTATTCGGTCATTCAAATCACTTGACCTTGCTCCCTTGCACAATGACCTATGTAGCACTGACTGGTCTCCAATCTCCTCGGCCTCCACCATCGACAATGCCCTAACTTACTTTAAATCAAAATTCCTTAAAATATGGAACCTACACGCCTTCCCCCCCACTGCACCAGAGTAAGGGGGTCTAGGGTCTAATCTCCCCTGGATCATGGCAGACCTATTAGCCTGTTTATGCACCCATGACATGGCCTGGCTGGAACACAAACGTACCCTGTCCACCACAGCCTTGCAGAGGTACCACTACCTCCGCAATGCCTGCACCAGGGCCGTTAGACTTGCTAAGGCCGAATATTTCTCAAACAGCTTCAAATCCAAAATCAATCACCCGTCAGAATTTTGTAAGGTAGACCACGCACTCTTCTCCCCACCAACTCGGCCACCTTTATCTGTCCTCAAAGTGGGTGACTCCTCCCTATCTGATCCCATCTCAGTTGCCTCAGTGTTTAAATCCTTTTTTACCTCCTGTGCCTCCTCTCCTCTCTTCTCTTCTCTTCTCCCTTCCCCAGCTCACCCTCTCTGGTCCTCACCACAGCCCTCTTCTCCTACCCCCTCTTTCTCCTTCTCCTTCTCTTTTTGTCCCCTGTCATTCTTGATGCCCTCCTCGTACGTAACCCGTCCAAGGGCAAGAGTCCTGATGGACTGGACTGTAAACTCCTCTGGCTGACTTCCTAAACCTATCCTTCTCCAGTGCTTCTGTTCCATCAGACTGGAAGAATGCTACTGCTGTTCCTCCCCCTAAAGGAGGCGACTGCTCTGCTACTGGAAACTACTGCCCCATCTCCCTCCTCCTCCTTTTACTGTCCAAGCTACAAGAACCTGTTGCTCTATCCCAGCTCGCTCCCTTCCTGGACTCTTCTTACTTCTTCACTCCTTACCAATCAGGCTTCCGGAAGTACAGCTCCACAATTACTTCCCTCCTCAGGCTCACTAATTCCATCCTTACAGGCATGGACCAGGGCCTCATTACCACTGCCATTTTTGTTGATCTAGCTAAAGCATTGGACACTGTCTTCCACCCCCTCCTCCTTTCTAAAGTCTCAGTTGCTTGCCTCTCTGTAGCTGCTATTAGCTTGTTCCGCTCTTACCTTGGGGGCAGGACCCAGTCTTTCAAAATTGGTGACTCTCTCTCCCCGTCCCTCCCTATACCCACAGGGTCCCGCAAGGCTCAGTACTTGGACCGCTGTTATTCTCCATCTTTCTCAATGACCTCACCTCCACCTGCGCGTCTGCATCCATTCACATGTATATAGACGACATGGTCCTATATACCTCCAGTGCTGATCTGGTGCACAGGCTCCAGCTCAACTTTGACCAAGTTCAGCTCTGGTTACGCTATTCCTGAATGCAAAGAAGATGGTTTTCATGTCCTTTGGCACGAGGCAGAGACTCTCTAGACTTTCCTCTCTCTGCATCCTAGATGGGTCCCCACTGGAGGATGTCACCTTTTTCAGGTATTTAGGGGTTTGGCTTGACCAACACCTCAACTTCTCTGACCATGTGGATGCTGTTGCCAAAAAATTGCACCCCAAGCTTGGTGCCTTGTACAGAAATTGCAACTGAATCCCTTTGCCCGCCTGCCATGCTATTATCCAGAGAATGAGCCTCCCAGTCTTTGACTATGGTGATGTGGCCTACAGTGCCACCCCTGGTACTTCTCTTGCAAGATTGGACACTCTCTTCCATTCTTTTTGCTGCTTTGTGCTTGACTGTCCCCCTTGCACTCACCACTGGTCTCTGTATCAGTCTCGATCTTTCCCCTCTCTTGAGGACAGGCATGTGCCCACTGCGTCAACATTGTTAGCAAATTCTTGTTCAGTTCCCTCCCCCCTACCCATCTGCCTCCCTTTCCTTACCCCCTTCCTCCTTCCACGCCCTCAGGAGCTCCAGTGTTCGGACCCTGGCTATCCCCTCCACCTCGACGTCCCATCATCCAAGCTGCTTTCAGCCACCATTTCCTTAAGCTCTGGAATTCACTCCCTCATGCCATCCAGAATGCTCCCTCATCTCGAGCCCACTTCACTGCCTCCTCCTCCGTTGCCTCACCACCCCCTCCTGCAACCGCTCTTAATTTTTCGTCCCCCCCTCCTCTAGTGCTGCCCCACCTCTCCCCCTGTTTCTCTGCCTCCCTTCCTGAATTCAAACTCTCTGTGATTTCAGTGTATTTCACCTAGTAGCTAAGCATTTTTGCAACTCTGTAATGCACACAATTGTACTGTTTGTTATATTGAAATTGTATCTGGCGTTGCCTATCTTTCATGCCTTTTTTTTTGTATCCCCCCCCCTCCCCAGGACGCATCTGGAAACGAGTAGATTGTTCAGTATGCCTTTCCTGGTGAAACTTTTAAATAAATATAATTAATAATAATACTTACGGTATCCCTTTTTATTCCATTTGAAATTGTCCTCTTTCTCCTGTCTTGCAAGATGCTCCTTTTCTCTCCAGTTTTGTTTTACATTTTAAATAATAAAAGGTGTGCAACTTTTAATAGTCAGATGTAAAAAGAATTGCTAAAGCAGACTTAGAGTAGCTTTGCACTTCAGCATGTATTTTCATATACATATTCCAGCTGTTACAGTTGACTAGAGAAAACATTTAATAATTTTCAGGGTTTTTCCCTGGGTTTATAACACATTCCTGTAGGCTGTCCAAAAAAAAAAAAAACTTTATAGAAAGCATTTGCCTGTCCCCAAGTGATATGACATTATTATGCTTACCATGACAACAGACTAATGTCACAAACAGGTCAGTTGGTGACAGTCCGATGCTTTTTGAATGACCCCATGAAATGTGTACTGTATTATCTGAAATTAGGGGATTGGTAACAGTAAAGTTCAGCGTAATTGTAAAATCTTCATAGTTTTAAGCTTCTATTCTAGTAGAGAGGCACTCTTTAAAATAGGGAAAGGTGGCATCTTACTCTAGAGGAGGAAAAAGGCAATCTAAAATAGAATAACTAGGGAAAACATAATGGGTTGCAGTAGAATAACACATTTATCTGTACTGGTGAGTGGTAAGACCTGTAATTTACAAGTGGCAAACTGCAAGTGAGCTGTGAAGGTCTTCACTGCAACCCATTATGCATTTGATATATAGTGCTCCCTTGATTATCCACAACCCTAGTATTCGCCACCCTTGATTATCCACAACCCTAGTATTCGCCACCCTTGATTATCCACCAAATTTTATTTGCACGGTGTTTGCTATTCTGTTGTCCCTTATTATCCACCACCCACAATTATCTGTCCAATTTTTCTTGTATTTAAGTGGGTGGATAAGCAAGGGTGCACAGTATAATCACACTGTTGGTAATGTTTTGTTACTGGTTTACCCTGTTGTAGCTTAAAACTTCCCTTTTCCGTTGTAAACTCTTTATCTGATCCATCGTCTGTTTCCAGCTTCTAAGCGGAAATGAAATAGTGTACCTGGACCTGGGGGTGGTAATCCTATCAGATGACCTAAAGGTTAGCAAGCAATGTGAGAAGGCAGTAGGGATGGCTGGGGGGATACTGGGATGTATAGGGAAAGGCATCACCAGTAGAAAACAGGAAGTTGTTATCCCTCTGTACAAGACAGTTGGTGAGACCCCATCTGGAGTACTGCATCCAGTTCTGAAGACCCCATCTCCGCAAGGACATAGACTGGATGGAGACAGTCCAGAGGAGGGCAACTAAAATGGTGCAGAGTCTGCAAGAGAAGCCACATGAGGAGAGACTAAAGGGCTTAGTATGTATACCCTTGAGGAAAGGGGGACATGATAGAAACTTTAAGTACCTCAAGGAATCAGCAAAGTCCAAGAGAGAAGTATCTTTCAGAAAAGAGATGTGCAAGAACAAGGAGACACAATTTGAAGATAGAGGGGGATGGCTCAGGGGTAATGTGACAAAGTATTTTTTCACAGAGAGGGTGGTGGATGCATGGAACGGCCTTCCTGAGGAGGTTTTGGGGTCAAAAACAGTGGGGGGAATTCAAGAATGAATGGGACAGACATAAGGCAATTCATGTGAGAGGTAGGAAGAAATAGGCTGTTGGTTAATTAGGATCTGCAGCTTGTCCAGTAGGTAGGAAAATGGGCAGACTAGGTGGGCCAAGTGGTCCTTATTAGCCATCAAAGTCTATGTTTCTATGTATGGTGGAACGCTGTTGTGGATGGAATTCAGTACATAAGAACAGGCTTGTTGTGCTGCAATGTGACGTCACAATGTTGTATTACATTAGCGTCTACTGCAGCACAAGTATGAATGCTGCCACCCACTGAACTCTAACCACGCCTAGCGATCATAACGGAAGATGTCCCCCACCCACCCACCGATGTTAGCGTTGTCAAGCAATTTTTTTGTCAGTTTCTGACAGTGCTAACAACATGCCCCGGGACATTTCTTTTCCAGTATGCTTGCTCATACACTGTAAAAGACTGCGTATGAGCAGTCATACACAGACAAGACTGTATTTGAATCGCGAGGTTTCCTTGGTAACAGCAGACTTCTTGAGCTGCGCTCTCGTCTCTCGAGGTCTCCTCCTGTTATCAAGGAAACCTCTCGGTTCAAACCCAGCCTTGTTGTGTATGACTGTTCTTATACACTCCTCTGTGTTCTAAGTGTAGTAACATGTATTCATGGTGTAATGTGTTTAAAGTGAAGAGAAATATCTCAAAATGGTAATTTGTTTACCAAATGTGTTCACCGCTAGTGTGGTGTGTATAATATCATCCTAATATTCACTGCTGCTGCAAGCCCCAGAGTAGGTGTTGTTAAACAGGATAGCCTGTATACAGCTGGACTGTGTCCTTTGTGTTGGGGGGAGGGGGGGGTTGATGAGGGATCCCAGTTTTATGTCGGACCTCTGAGCAGTTGCTACATGACCCCCCCACCCTGTTTTTTGACTTTGAGACTATCACAGTCCCCACATATGGTTAAATAGTTATATTGTGGTTAAATTCCACTGCTGTCATTGTGCTGCATTGAAAGTAATTTTATATTGTACCTTGTCCCCAGGTGGTGTTCCTAGCCAGTGAAACCTTTAACTACAGTGCAATCGACAGAGTAAAGTCCAGGGGGAAGAAGCTGGCACTGGAGAAGGTGCCAAAAGTTGGGCAGAGATTTCACAGGATAGGCCTGCCACCAAAGGTATGGTATATCGGGAGACTGGAGAAAAGTACATCATATCTAGGCCAGAGTCATGCCTGGGGATGTTTTTGTGTGCATGTGGTGGGGGAACCTTATGCCTTTTGTAATCTGATTATCTCAATGAAAAAGAACAAAGTGAGAGAGGAGCAAATCATATGAAATTTCAGGTGGATGGTATATAAGTAACGTTAAAAAAAAAAAAACCAAAAACTATTTTTCAAAAAGTGACTTCCTAATTCCGGTTATTGATGCCACAGTTTTTGTAATGAAAGGCACTGTGATGTTATAAATATACAGTGAGGTCAGAAAATTATCACTGCAGCTTTTTTTTACACTGATTTCATGAATCAGATGGCAAGATAATATGTTAACCTCTGGGAAAGACTGCTGAAAACAAAGCACACAAACAAAGTGTAACCCCTAGGTGGCACTATCCCAAGGGCTACTACCCCTGCTTGCGTGACTAGTTGCAGCTTGAGGGGCCTGGGTATGGAAAACAGGTGCCTCCACTTGGAGGACAGGGTTATTGGTAGCGTAGCTGACCTTGGTACAGCCCTCCAGGACACTGTAACCCCCCTCTTTCCCTCTAGTGGCCTAAGCAATGTACAGTAGACACAGTTACAGTAACCCCTAATCAGCATTCAAATCCCCACTCGGTTGGCACTTGCCACCAGGGCTGGTTCCAGCAGTCCGACCCTGGAGACCCCCCTGTAAAATAAGGTTAGACACAGCAGGTAACAACAGTACAGTGCTTCTGGTACAAAATGGAACCACAGTCAGGTTAAATGCAAAAAGAATTAGATCTGATTTATTCAGGGGGAATGAACGCAGGAGGGGCGTAATTTGGCTGATTAGTTCTGTAACTGATTCAGTCAGGCAAGCATGCATGCACTTTAGAGTCCCTTCACAGTCACACACTCCGGGTACCCAGTTGGAACAAAGGTGGGCTAGTCTAATTCGTTGCCTGGGGTAGGCCAGCGTTACACCTAGTCGGTGCCCTGTGATGGAAAGAAGAAACAAGCACAACCACACACAATTTGTAATCTGGAGCCTGGAGGCTCAATTCGTGACAAGGAAACAACAAAGGAATCAGATGACAACACTTTTGATTTAGCTGATGTTGCAGGGAACTACCCTGGGGTTTACTCACGCTACCCAATACGAGACACAGAAGGGACGAGATGGAGACTGCAGGTTGACAAGCTGGTATGTCAGGAGAAGCAGGGTCCACACGAATCACCGAGGTGTTGTTCCTGTTAGAGATGGTTGAGCAGTGGGCTGATCCCTGGGCGTCTCTCATCGATGGTGATCTCTGCGCCTAGAGTAGCTGGCTGGGCCAAGGTGGCAGGGTCCAGGCCGGATGAACAGTTCGGATTCAGTTCAGTAAATGCAGGATGCAGCTTCCAGCAAGCGTGACACAATTATTATTATTTTTTTTTTTTTGTTTAGTTGTTTAACCAGGAGTAGCACACTAAGCAGAAAGCTTTTTTACAGGAGCGACCTGGGAGCACAGGGAAGTTAAGTGACTTGCTCAGGGTCACACAGTATGCAAGTGGAAGCTATGGGATTCAAACCCAGGTCTGGTCTGCTGGATGTCACCAGATTTGCAGCTCAGAGCCTTAAACCACTGCGCTGTACTGCCTCCCTAAATTAGGAAGTGGGGAACAAATCGCAACCCACTAACAGCATTCAGCACACTTCTAGTAAGACAAAACACAATACCACAGGTCAGATGACAGTCCGTTTGCAATTTCAGCTTCAAACCCCAAGAAGTCTTACTGTATTCTGACAAATGCAGTATGGTCTCACCATAGGACTGCCCCGGAGCCAAAATGGTTAATAGAACCTATGCTAATAGTGGAATGTTAGGCTTGTGCTTGGTTTTCAAATCACTGTCCCTGGTTGCACTTCCTGCAACCGTCAGATTCTTTACTCCGCTCGCCTCAGTAAGACATCTCCGGAGAGTTCTCCTTCACTTTGACTGAAAAAATAATTTTCTCGGTTTATTTTAAAGTCTAATTGAATTCGATTTTTGAAGCACTGTTCTTGGTTCACAGGTAGAATTAGTTAGATAATGTAGTTTTGGGTACGTTTTTCGGTTCCTCCTTGGTTCTTCCAACCGGGAAGGAACCGATGTTATTCTGTGTGTTTGTTTTAGTTTAAATTACTGTTACCATCCGGTAAGGCAGTTTTTTCTTAGTTTAAGTCCTACCGGGGTAATTCTTGGTTTAGTTTGTTTTTTTACAACCAATCAATGTCACAGACCAAGACGTGAACGGGCCCCACAGGTTTCCAGCAGTGTACAGAGAGTGGGGAACCGTTCACAAAAGCAGACCCTCACATTATTTGTGTGTTTTGCTTGGGGTTTAACCACCTCAAAGGGGACTGCGAGATCTGTAAAAACTCCCCTCAGTCGACGCTTGAGAGGCGCTTAAAACAACTGCTGGAAAGGATGTCTGAGATGGTGCTGAATCGGCTGCAGACAAACCTATTTCTGGCCAAAAAGAACCGGATGCTCAGCCCTCTGACAAGGGTGATGGTTCTTTGACCAAAAAGAAACCTGCTGACCCTGCCGCTAAACTGGCAGCCGCAGGAAAGCGAAAAAGAAAGGAAAAACATTCAGCGGTTGAAGCGCAGCTGAGTAACCCAGTTCCAACCGCTGAGGAAATGGCAAATGCTATCAGAGTAATTCAGTCGCTTCAACTGATAACATCGGTTCAGGTTCCGAAGCGGCCACGTTTGGATGCCTCAAGTTCCACCCTGGTTCCCGGTTCCTTGGAACCAGAAGTGGATACTTTTGATGAGGATTATGACGATGATCCCGACGATTATGAGGATGAGGACTATGGTGAACCCGTTGATCTGGATATTCCACCTGATCCTCATCGTCCTGACTCCCCTGACAAGGGAACCAAGGACTTTGCCTCTCATTTTAAATTTGTGAAGCAGTTGGCTCTGTCCCTGGACCTCCCCACACAGGAAGCAACTGATGAGGATGAGGAGGAACAGGACTATAGAGACATGATGGATGTTCAGGCTCCTAAAAGGGTTTTGCTTCCCATCCATAAGTCCCTGAAAAAGCAGGTTATGAAAATCTTACATACCCCAGCCTCTATTCCACCAGTTGATCGAAAGTTGGATAAGAAATAATGGGTGGCTAAGGGTGGGGCCGAGTTTTTGTTCAGCCACCCTAGCCATGAGGGTGTGGTACAAGCAGCAGCCTGTGATAAAGCAGGCACCCCACCCTCCTGACAAAGATTCCAGAAAGCTGGATTCTGTTGCAAAGAAGATGTATCTGGGTTCCTCCCTGGCAATTAGGCAGGCTTCATACATGGCCTGTGTTGCCAGATTCCAAAGGACACTCTGGGACACTGTCCTACAGATTACAAAGTCTGTGCCAGCACCAATGGCAGCAGACCTAGAGGAAGCTGCCAAGAGAGGGATAGAGGCCTCCAAAGTCCAGTTCAGAATAGTGGTGGATAGCAGTGACACTGCAGCCAGACAAATGGCTTCTTCAGTGTTCTTAAGAAGATTTGCTTGGCTCAGGACTACTAACCTGGCCCAAGACACTCTGTCCAAGGCCATGGACTTCCCATGTGAGCCTTCATCTCTGTTTGGACAGCAGACTGAGGCTAACGTGAGGAAGATGAACGAATACAAAACCGCATACCAAAGTGCTGCTGCTAAGGATAAGGCTCCTACCCCACAAAAGCAGCATGCTAGGGGTCATATGGGCAGACCTTGCAGGCCATTCTTCCAGCCTCAGGCACATCCACATTATCAACAGCAGAGAGGCTACTTTAGAGGCAGGGGCAGGAGAGGCTCCAGCGGAACTAGCCCCAGCATCCAGTCATCACCTCAGACTAAGCAGACACCCTGAGGGATCTGTTTGGGTCACCTTCCCAGGCCCAGTAGGGGGTAGGTTGACCCACTATCTCCAGGAATAGCAATCCATCACTACAGATTGGTGGTTTCTGGAGGTAGTGGGTCAGGGCCTTGCACTCAGTTTCAAACTCAGACCAAGACTGAGGGCAAGAGTTTTTCAACCTTCCTCCCCCTCAGAGACACTCTTACTGGAAAAGGAGGTGTTAAACCAGCTTTCATTAGGAGCAGTGGAGCCAGTTCCTCTCTTACAGAAAGGAAAGGGCCTTTACTCAAGATACTTCCTTACAACCAAAAAAACAGGGGAGTGGCGACCCATCTTGGATCTCAGGTACCTAAACAGGCATTTACTGAAACCAAAATTCAAAATGGTTACCCTAAAAACGATTCTGCCAACTTTAAGGCAAGGGGATTGGCTGGCATCTCTGGATCTAAACGATGCTTACTTCCATATCCTCATAAGGCAGTCTCACAGAAAGTTTCTCAGGTTCAGACTGCCATCAGGCCACTACCAGTTCAGAGCAGTGCCTTTCGGCCTTACCTCTGCTCCAAGGGTGTTCACAAAATGCTTGGCAGTGGTTGTGGCACACCTGCGAAGGCAGGGAGTGGCAGTCTTTCCATACTTGGACGACTGGCTCTTAGTAGGGCAGTCTTTTCAGCAGGTCAGACAATCTCTGGTCTTAACACAGAAACTGTTACATCCCTGGGTTTCTTGATAAACCAGCAGAAGTCAGTGCTGTAGCCATTACAGCTCCTGGAATTTATAGGAGCAGAATTGGATTCAGTCAGAGGAAGGACCTTCCTTCATCAGCTGAGGTCTCAGGCCGGCCAGGCATTTTCTCCAGTTGCTGGGCCACATGGCAGCCTCAACTGCCACAGTCTCAGGAGCAAGATTTCAGATGAGGGATATTCAGTATCACCTCAAGCATTACTGGCACCAAAAAAGGGACAGATTATCAAAACTGGTCCCAGTCACTCAAACATTCCTACAGGCATTGCAGTGGTGGCAGGATCTGGAAAACCTTAGACAAGGGGTCCCATTCCTCCAAGAGCAACCATCTCTGGTCCTCACTACAGATGCATCCTTTTAGAGTGGGGAGCACACCTAGGGGAGCATACTGTCCACGGTACTTGGCTCAAACAGGAGTCGTTGCTGCACATCAACCTGTTGGAACTCAGGGCAGTGTTCTTAGCACTTCAGGTATTCGCCAGTATGTTGCAAGGAAAGGTGGTTTAGGTCAGGACAGACAACATAACCACCATGTACTACATCAACAAACGGTGAGGCACAAGGTCCACACCCCTGTGCACAGAAGCTATGAAAATATGGACTCTGGCCTATTCCCTGAACATTTTGCTGTCAACAATCCACCTTCCAGGGAAAGACAATGTGCTAGCAGATGCACTGAGCAGAATAAATCAGAACCATCACGAATGGTCCTTAAACAAGCAAGTGCTGTAGTTGGTGTTCAGAAGATGGGGCACTCTAGAGATGGACCTCTTCGCTTCCCCAGACAACTACCAGCTCCTTCTGTACTGTTGCAGACCCCCCACTGAAGGGTACAGTACCACTGGACGCATTGACCCTGGATTGGACAGTAAAGTTTCTGTATGCCTTCCCTCCCTTCCCATTGTTACTGAGGGTCCTGAACAAGCTCAGGCCCCAGCCAGCCACAATGGTCCTCATTGCCCCAGATTGGGCCAGGCAGCCATGGTATTCACTAGTCCTGTCCCTATCAGTAGCCAAACCAATCAGCCTACCCAAGAGGCACAATTTGCTGACCTCCTCCCAGGGCAGGATCCTCTACCCCATCCTTCGATCCCTCGGACTCAAAGCCTGGTTCTTGAGGACCTTGAGTATGCAAACTTGAATCTCTCAGAAGGGGTAATGGAGGTCCTTAGGGTATTCAGAAAACCGGCTACCAGAAAAAAATCTATGCTTCTAAGTGGAACAGATTTGCTTTCTGGTGCAGGGACAAAAATTTAGACCATACCCTAGTTGGCTTATCAGTAGTTCTTGACTGTCTCACCCATCTTCATTCCCTGGGCTTCAGGACCTCTACTTTGAAGGTGCATTTGGCTGCAGTGTCTGCTTACCTGTCAGCAGGTAAACCATCCTCTTTGGCCTCTAATGCAGTGTTCCGAAAGTTTTTTAAGGGACTACTGCATCTGCATCCTCCTCATAGAGTCCCTACCCCTGTGTGGGATTTAAACATTTGCATAGCGCAGCTTATTCAGCCTCCTTTTGAGCCCATGGCATCATCTGACCTTAAGCATGTGACTTGGAATGCTGTGTTTTTAGTGGCCATTACTTCTGCCAGAAGGATTAGTGAGATTCAGGCCTTGTCTATGGAGCCCAGTTATGTGGCCTTCCATAGGGACAAAGTGGTACTCAGGACAAATAACAGATTTCTCCCTAAGGTGGTATCTGACTTTCACATCAATCAGTCCATCACCCTGCCAGTCTTCTTTACTGATCATTCATCCTCAGGTGAGCGTAGGCTACATAGCTTGGATGTTAAGAGAGCTATTAGCTACTACCTAGATCACATGAAAGGCCACAGAGGGGATAGAACCCAGCTCTTTCTGACCTATGGAGAGGTTGGCAAGGGTAAACCTGCCACAAAGAGATCCATAGTGAGATGGATTGTCTCATGTATCCAGTTTTATGATAAAGTGGGTAAGCAGCCCCCACAAGGGCTTAGGGCCCATTCTACTATTGGGACTGCTGCATCTATAGCAGCTTCCAGGGACATTCCTCTTTTGGAAATCTGTAAGGCAGCTACCTGGAAAACAGTTCATACATTTACCAAGCACTACTGTCTGGATACCAAGGCCAGAAGTGATGCCAAGTTTGGCACAGCAGTTCTGCAGAGCTTGTTTCCTAAATAGGTCCTCTGCTCGCCTCCAAAGGCACTGCGTGGGTAGTCTACATTTATCAGAATACAGTAAGATTTCCTGGGGTTTGAAGAAAACATTACTTACCATAGTAATCTTGTTTCTTCTAAGGGAATCTTACTGTATTCTGAGCTCCCACCCTTCCTCCCCTGCTAGGACCTACAGGGCTATGCTCACTCCTGTATCATTAATGATGGAAACCTGTGGGTACCTATTCGTCTTTTGGGCATCTGTTGACTTGAGTCTTAGAGATGCCTCCTGTTGTTGGAGTTTCTTGTTCCCCTAATGGGGTGTTTAGGGGTAGTAAACTTACTTTGGATAGTTAGTATTAGCTTCTGCATGCTTCGGAAGAATCTGACGGTTGCGGGAAGTGCAGCCAGGGACAGTGCTTTGAAAACCGAGCTCGAGCCTGTCATTCCACTATTAGCATAGGTTCTATTAACCATTTCGGCTCCGGGGCAGTCCTATGGTGAGACCATACTGTATTTGTCAGAATACAGTAAGATTCCCTTAGAAGAAAAAAGATTACTATGGTAAGTAACGTTTTCTTTCCTGAGCAAAACCGTGATCTCTGTGGTGATTCAGACGTCCTGACAGGCCGATCGCGTAAAGCAAATCTTCGGTCTTCCTCAGGCAATGGTACAGCCACAGTTCGGTGGCTTTTGTCACAATTGGTTCTGATACAGTCTGGTTATTTAACCACTCTCTAAAGATCCCTTTCGAGGGCTAGCAGGCAGACAGGCAAAACTCAGCCTTTCCACCAGTTTCCCACGCGACTATGCAGGAGCAGCTGCTCGAATGTCTCAAGCTGTTCACTCTCTCAACTCCAATCTCAGACTGACTCGACTCACTGTACCCATTAATCAGGGTACAACGAAATGTCTTGGAGACATGGTCCAAAATAAAGCTTCTCTAATCTCTGCATGCGGGAGAGCTGAAGGCAGGCAGGCCAGACTCAGCCTTCCCGCCAAGTCCCCACGCTACCCCGCGGGGCAGCAGCTGCTGGAGCTGCTCATTCTTCTAACTCCAACTCACTTCTGCCTCACTGCTGCAGGCAGCTTGGGATTTCCCTCTGATCCAAACTGATTGGTTGGTTGATCCATCTGTCTGTCACAGCAAGGGATCCCCCTCCAGGTCCATTTAGGCGCCAAAGTGGAAAAACTACAATTCCTACAGAAATTAACTCCCACAAGACCCCTGGGGGCAGGCTTCATTTTAGGGCCCCCCAAAGGTACTGATTGGTCCCCAGTGGCAGTCCAGAACCAGGATGGTGGTGATTTACAGAAATGTCCATGCTGCAAAGAAGGCAGGTTAGACAAACTTCGATATCATTATTATTAGAAAAGATAATCAGCAAATAAGTACAGCTTCTAACAGAGCTCCCTCTGCGCAATTAGCGATGGCAGAACGGGGCAATTATCTGGCAGTTCAGGCAGGACTCGAGCTTAGAAACACTCAGCCCCCACCCAGATTAATTATACACTGCGATATAGGCAGCTCTTAAAGAGTGAGAACACAGAGGCTATAAAGGCACTCGCATGCAATATCTTTTAAATGGTTAGGACACAGGACACCAGCCTGGCAGTGTGCATTTAGGCACACCCAAGGAAGACTTTCGGGAACCCCCATTTGTAAGGGGGGTTATGAAAGCAAGCCCTAGTAAACTAAGAGCTGACTATATCATAGGAAATATTAGACTGAAAGACAGAAGGTCTGTCGTGTTCATCTCCTGCCATCCATTTATGTTAAAAAAAAAAAAAAAAGATGTATATTTAGAACCCTTCCTTCCCCAGTGAGTTAAGTGTTGTAGTAATATTGGGTTTTGAACCTTAAGATATTCCCAGCATTGATCACATTACTAGCTAAATGGTTCCACCTATTCCCTACCCATTCAGTAAAGTACTTTCTGATGCTCTGTTTGACACCCCCCACCAATTTAATAGTTGTGCCTCCTGGTGACTGGGCTGCTTTTTATTTTAAATAACTGTGTGGAGTCCGCCGTATTATATCCCTTCATTACCTCCCTTTTCTGTCCTGTCCTCCAGAGAGTAGTACATGTTAAGACTGGCCACACATCTCCTCATAGATCTGAATTACCCTGCTGCCCCTGGATTATTTTCATACCCCTTCTCTTGATAGTTTCTAGCCTCTTCCTGTCCTTCTTCAGATGCAGGTTTGAAAATTGCACACAGTACTCCAGGTGTGGTGTGGCCTAACCAGTGACCCGTAAAGTGGCAATATAACCTATGTGCTGTGGCTAGGGATGTTCCACCTGATGCATCCTAGTATCTTGTTAGCTTTACTGTATGTGATACTGCACTGGGGAGTGACTAGTGAAATCCTGCCTGATGCATCCCAGCATCTTTTTTTTTTTTTCCCTAATTTTCCCTCCAGTCACCGTCATCTGAGACTTCCTCAGATGACCGGCTTGTCCTGCCCAACCTGAACCCTCCCCCAACTTTAGTCTCTCCCCACCCACCCAGCACCGAACCCCCAGGACCTACTTTGCAGCTCTTCAACCCCCAGGCCCCCAGCTTAGGGGCCACCACCACTACAGTGGTGCTCCTCTCACCTAGCAGGCCGCAGGCAGTCCAGGGATCAGAGGATATCGAGGGACTAGGTGGGCAGGATCTGGTGGTGGGTGTGGGGCTGGCGTCGTCTGCTTGGCTGGTGGTGTTTTTTCCCTTGTTCATGAGTGTGATTGTGACCCAGGAAGCATGGATGTGTAGTGATGTCCAGCACGAGCTGAGTGTGCTCCCACACCACTCTCGCGGATGGCCGCCGTCGCCTTCACCCCTGCGTGTGTGACGCCCCTGGCTGTTGAACTCCCAGTCTCCACTGGGAGTCGCTGCTGCTGCGGAGTCCAGTACCCACCCTCCCCAGTAGAGCAGAGCTGCCCTCTGGATGCTCGATCCCCTCCCCGGCAACCCGAGCTCATTCCCGACCCCGGGTCGCTGGCATGGTGTCCACCGCCTTAACACTCAGCGCCACTGGGCCGGCGCATCCCAGCATCTTAAAAACTTTCCCCTGTGCCATACTGCATTGGGAGGAGACTTTCAAACTGTTAACTATCACCCCAGATCTCTTTCCTTCTAATTACTTGTGTAACCCCATTGATGCAATATTCAGAATGCAGATGTTTGTATCCAATGTGCATCACTTCACATTTTATTGGGAATTGAATTTCAGTTGCCAATGTCTAAATCCTGACTCCAACTTTTCTACATCCCTTTTCATGCTTCAGACCCCTTTATCATGATCTACTGTCTCACAGAGTTTTGTATCCTGTGCATACAGACTCACTTTATTCCATACCCCACTCTATTGGTACTTATTTATATGTTGAACAGTACTGAGACCCTCCAACATCAGAGAACCCAGAAGGATAGGATGGGGCGGAGGTGTTTTATATGTGAGGGTAGGTATAAAGCCCATGGAGATACAGGGACACGGGGGGGGGGGGTTAAGGAAGGGCTGGAGGTTATTTGGGCTTCGGCTGGCTTAGAGATAGTATCTGGGGTCTTTGTCTGTTTAGGAGTGGTGTACAGATCACCAACACAGGGGGAGGAGTTAGGCAAGATTTTGAGGGAGGCCATTGGCAGAATGGAAAGCAGATGAGAGGTATTGATTATGGGGGACTTTAATCTGCCAGTTGTAGACTGCAGCATTCTGCCAGCAACTACATCAAGAAGCAGGGCCATCCATGACTCTCTACAGGAGGTATATCTCAGGCAGTTCATTACAGAACCCACTAGACACAGAGCAGTGCTGGACCTGATACTTGAGAACCTAGATAGCATTGCATACGTCACAGTGGGTAGCCTCCTGGGTACGAGCAATCATTGTACAATGTGGTTTGGCATACGGACTGGGCAGGAGAAAAAAACACACTAGGCCGAGGATATGGACTTCAGGAGGGCAGGTTTTAAAGAAATGGGAGACTGCCTCAGTAAATACCTTGAAGAGGGGATGGTCGGGGCAGGGGTGGAGGCACAGTGGAAAAGGATGAAGGAGGGAATAACCAAGGTAATGGAAAGCTGTTTGAAGGAAGTAAGCAAGAGGATGAAGAGGCCACTATGGTTCTCAAAGGAGGTGGGAGAAAAAAAAAAACAGATTTTAGGAAGTACAAGAAGATTTGGACGGAGGGGGACAGGGAGGTTTATCCAGATAAACAAAGCGAGGCAGAAGGAGGATGAGGGCAAGAAGATTGCCAACGAGGTCAAAAAAGAGGATAAGGAGTCAACCCATCAGCGCAGCTGTAGTGCTACTGCCCACGATGCTGGTGACCTGGGTTTGGGAACAGGCCCGGGTTGTTGGGGGCCAGCCGGGGGTGTGTGTGTGTTTGAGCATCCCATAGGACACTCTCCTCCGAGGGGGAGTGCTGTCACATCACCTTGTTTTTGCTACCTGTGGATGCACTGGTGGCGATACAGGATCAGCAGTATGTGGGTAGGGGAGGACGCCATTAGGCGCTTGGCTGAGACATGCATTGGCTCATAGAAACATAGAAACGTAGAATTTGACGGCAGATAAGGACCGCTTGGCCCACCCAGTCTGCCCATTTTCCTACCTGATGGATAAGCTGCAGATTCTTGTTAATCAACAGCTTACTTCCTCCTGCCCCCACTAGAATTGCCTTATGCCTGTCCCATGCATTCTTGAATTCTCCCACTGTTCCTGACTCCACAACCTCCTCAGGAAGGCTGTTCCATGCATCCACAACTCTCTCTGTGAAAAAATACTTTTTAACATTACCTCTGAGCCGTCCCCTCTATCTTCAAATTGTGCCCCCTTGTTCTTGCACGTCTCTTCTTCTGAAAGATACTACCCTCTTGTACTTTGTTAATCCCTTGAGATACTTGAAAGTTTCTATCATGTCCCCCTCCTCCCTCCTTCCTTCAAGGGTATACATATTAAGCTGCTTTAGTCTCTCCTCGTATGTCTTCTGGTGCAGACCTTGCACCATTTTGGTTGGCCTCCTCTGAACAGCCTCCACTCTGTCTATATCTTTGCGGAGATGGGGTCTCCAGAATTGCACGTAGTACTCCAGATGTGGTATCACTAACTGTCTGTAGAGAGGGATAACAACTTCCTGTTTTCTACTGTTGATGCCTCTCCCTATGCATCCCAGTATCCCCCCAGCCCTGCTTACTGCTTTCCTCACATTGCTTGCCCACCTTTAGGTCATCTGATATAATTATTCCTAGTCTCTCGATTGATTTTGTTGTTATTAACTCACCCCCATTGTGTACTCTTCCCTGGGTTTTTGTTTCCAGATGCATTACCTTGCACTCTTTGCATTGAATCTGAGCTGCCACATATTTGACCATTCCTCCAACCTTGCCAAGTCCTTTTCATTCTTTCCACCCCACCTGTGTATCAACCTGTTGCAGATCTTTGTGTCATCTGCAAGAGGCATACCTTTCCTTCCAGGTGCTCTCCAATGTCACTTATAAAGATATTAAAGAGGACCGGTCCCAGTACTGAACCCTGCGGTACCCTGCTAGTTACCCTCCTTTCTTTACTGTGGACTCCGTTTATTACTTTTTGCGTCCTGTTGTCCAGCCAGTTTTTTATCCAGGCTACCACCTTGGGACCCACTCCAAGGCTGGCTGACTTGTATATTAATCTTTTGTGTGAGACTGTGTCGAATGCCTTGATAAAATCTAGGTAGGCCATATCCACAGCCCCTCCCTGGTCTACTACTTCGGTCACCCAGTCAAAGAAATCAATTAGGTTTGTCTGACATGACCATCCTGCTGTGAAACCATGCTGCCTTGGGTCCTGTGCCCCACTGGCCTCTAGGTACTCAACAATTCTTTCCTTCAGAAGTGATTCCATCATTTTCCCTACCACTGAAGTCAAACTAACTGACATCTAGGAATTCCAGCCTTCATGCTGGCATCCCGGGGGGTAGGGTCTGGGGAAGAAAGCAGGAGAAACTCAGGCCCAGGCCCAGGAGGATGAAGCCCCAGCCTGCCCACCACGTCCGATGCTGGATCCAGGCTGCCAGAATTCATCCCTGTAGCCACAGGTGGCCAGATGTCAGTAGGGAGATAGGTGTACCCAGCCGGGGGGGGGGGGTAAGCCAAGGTGCAGCATGGTGGTGGGCGGGCCAGCGGCTCGGCAGGCTCGGTGGCGGGATTCAGGTAGGACTGCAGCAAGGGTGCTTAACATGGGTGGAAGGAGGTCTCGCCTGGCCTGCAACAGGGGAGAGCAACAAAGTTCTGAAGAACAAATACAAAACAAAAACACACAAAAAGGGAATAAGACTTTCTGCAGGTATGTAGTGAAAAGAGAAAAGCAAGGGTGGGGTAGTGAGGATCAGGAGAACGGGGTGGGGTGGGGGAGATAAAAAGAAGACCAAGAAAAAGCTAAAACTTTAAATGAGTACTTTGCTTGGTCTTCACAGTGGGGGGTGGAGAGACATACCACCATGTATCAGCAGGCACCAAGGGGTGGGGGTGGGGGAGTAGGCACTAGTCTTATTTTCGAAAGAGGGAGTCCGAAGAGGATTCAGAGTTCTAAAGGAAACTCAGGCGATGGGGCAAGACAAAATTCACCCATAGGCACTAAAAGAACTGAACACGGTGCTGTCTGCTCCTCTAGCAACACTATTCAGCACCTCATTGGAGACAGGTGTGGTTCCAGAGGACTGAAGGAGGGCTGATGTGGTCCTTTTGCACAAGAGTGGAAGTAGGGTGAAGGTTAGCTGTTACAGCCTAGTCAGTCTCTCATCATTGGTGGGGAAATTAATGGAGACCCTGCTGTAGGAGAAGCTGATATAGTACCTGGAGGCAAATGGGCTGCAGAACCACTGGCAGCACAGTTTCAGAGGTGGGAGGTCATGTCAAACAGATCTCATAGATTTCTTTGACTGGTTGAATAGGGAGGTAGATCAGGGGACGGCAGTGGATGTGGCCTATGTGGACTTCAGTAAGACCTTTGACACTGTGGCATACAGGAGGCTAATTATGAAACTTAGCAACTTGGGGGTTGAAGAGAAGGTGGTAAGCTGGGTGTCAAACTGGTTAAAGGATAGGAGGCAGAGGGTAGTGGTAAACTTCAGTCGCTTGAAGGATGGGAGAGTGACCAGTGGAGTGCTTCAGGGATCAGTACCAGGTCCTGTCCTCTTCAGTGTCTTCATACAGTGACATTGCTATTGAACTAGAGGGGAACGTATGTCTCTTTCTAGATGACACAAAAATCTGCAATACGGTAGATACCTAGGAAGGGGTGGAAAGAATACAAAGGGATCTGGGAAACAAGAGGAGGGGTCTGGGGTGGGCAGTTGGATTTTTAAGGCTAAAAAAGTGCAAAGTCATGCAGCTGGGGCATGGAAATCCAAGGGCTGTACATATAGGATGGGGAGAGGATCTAAGGCAAGGCAAATTTTATTTATATAGTGCTCAATCCAGCAAGGGCTCTGAGTGCTTTACAACAAATTGAAAAACCAAAACAGAAATATATAAACCAAAGCAATGCTAAGAACAGATAATGTCATATGTTTTCTGAGAGGCTTTGAAGGTCTCCACTGTACTGGTTGAGCGAATATAGCAAGGGGTCGAATCCCAGAAAATGAGGCTGCAACTCCAAAGACTCTATCACCAGATGACCTGAGCCTTGATGTGCGGACCACCAGCAGACCAGCTTCAGTGGAGCAGAGAGGGCATAGTGGTTGGTAGGGAATTAGGAGCTCTTTAAAGTAGTCTGGTCCCAGATCACGTAGGGCCTTGTATGTCAACAACTTGATCTTGAAGGTGATGTGTGAATGAAAAGGCAGCCAGTGCAGGGCACGCAAAACCAGAGTAATGTGGTCCCTCGGTGAGGAACCTGCCAAGATCTGGACTGCATCGATCCTTCAGATGTTACTCTGTATATGCTGTTACAGCAATCCAACCTTGTGGTGACAAAAGCATGTATAATCGTTGCTAGGTCATTCTGAGCTGAGTACAGCTGAATCCTAGCGATGTTCTGGAGATGGAAGAAGCCAGACCGGACAACAGATGGCAGCTGCTGTTCAAATGTCGGTCTGTAATCCAGAATGACCCACAGATCTCTAACCACACTAACTGCTGTGACGGACTCGCCACCCAGAACAGGGAGGACAACATCCCTGGCAGCAGACAAACCCCAGCAACCAGGTTCAATAACCATGATCTTTGTTGTGCCTGAGTTGAGGCATAACCAGTTAGAGGCCATCCAGTTATTTATCTCAGCCAAAAAACGACTCTGCAAAGAAGACACAGGTGTATCATCGGGGAACAAGACCGGTACAACTGGGTATCATATGCAAAGCAGTGAAAACCCACGTTGTACTGCCTCATGACCTTCCCTAGCGGCAACATACACACGAAGACTAAAGTGGTGGCGAGGATTGAACCCTGAGGAACACCGCAGGACAACTAAGATGGCTCTGAGGTAAATTTCCCCAGAGCCACCCATTGCATCCTCCCGGTCAAGTATGAACCAAACCAATGCAGAACTGTGCAGGTAATATCTACATAGTTCCTCAGGCAATCCATCAACACCCCATGATCCACTGTGTCAAATGCAGATGAAAGATCCAAGAGCACCAGAATAGTATGTTGCCCTCAGTCCCTTGCCAGGTGTTCATGAGCCAACCTGACTAGGGCTGTCTCAGTGCCGTTCTGAGGCCAAAAACCAGATTGGAGAGGTTCAGAGATAGAAAAACACTGCAAGCGGACTGTCGGTTGCTTAACCACCACCTTCTCAATAACCTTCCCTAAGAAGGAGAGGTTAGAGACTGGCCTGTAGTTCGTTAGAACATCAGGGTCCAGAGATGGCTTTTTTAGAAGCGGTGTCACCACAGCCCTTTCAAGGTTGAAGGAAAGACACCCTCCCCCCAGGGACCCATTCACGATCTCCATGAAGACTGGGCCTAGGAACGTAGCGCAGCCAATAATCAACCACATTGGCACCAAGTCCAGTTCACAGTTGGTGGATTGCAAACTTGCAAAAACGTGGAGAACCTCCACCTCAGATACCAGCTGAAACTCATCTCAGGCTAACAGATTAGAGTCACCATAGATTCATCTACCCCCAGTAGAAATGCTAGACCTAATGACTGACACTTTGTCAGTGAAAAAACACCCAAACTCTTCGCATCTTTCTGCAGACATGGCTCCCATGGAATGCAGGCAGGGGGAATTTAACCATCTGAAAGAGCTGATCTGGGCAATTTGTCACTGCAACAATCGACCACAACAAAACTTCTGTCTCTTTCAGGTCAGTTACCTGTTGATACTTAGCGTAGTGAAGTCTCAGTGCCAGTCTGTCCTCCAGAGATCCAGATCTTATCCAGGAATGCTCCAACCTATGCCCCTTAGTCTTCAACCACCACAGCTCAGTACAGTACCATGGTGAGCCATGACGGGAGGGCAAAGGGCAAACGTGGAAAGGTGCACTGAAGTCCAAGGTAGCTGTGAGCGCCATATATTATAACAATCTGTGGCCACCTCTGGACGTTGTGTACAAGCTAGCAGCATGCTCGGGGCGTCCAGTGCAGTGCATCCTAGAGTTTGCGAGACTCCAAATTATATTTAGGATGACACCAAATAGTCTTCACAGAGGGGGGAAGTAGAACGGGGGAACCCGCACTGGAACTCAGCTACATGATGATCCAACCAATCAACACTGACCGCAGTTACGTCCAGTCCGGGTGGGGAGATTAGCTCCAGTGTGTGACCATTTTTGTGTGCCTCTAACTGCCTGTGTCAATCTCAGTGAAGCCATCAATTGGAGGGGCTTCTGTCCGAACCAGGAGGATTCATCATCGACGCAGGCATTGAAATCCACCAGTACCAATAACATGGGGGCACCCTCGACCTTCTCCTAATCCTCACTGTACCTGTTTGGTGATGAAATCTGCCAGCTTCTGCAGGAAAACATACCCACCACCAGGGGTTGGTAGGTGGGAATGATCCTGCCGTTGACACCCGAGGTGCATCTGGCCATCACACATTTAAAGGATCCAAATGTTCTCACTAGGAGCACAGTGAGTCTCAGGGTGGATATAAAGCAGATGGCCACCCTGCCCCCTCTGCGATCCCTTCTTGGGCAATGCACCACGGAATACCTGGAAGGGAGCAGATGCTCCTAGCAGAGGGCCAGTGTCATGGCCCAACCAGGTTTCCATGATGCAAATGCGATCAGCTGAGGAATTGGCAATGACATTCTCTGTTAGTGCAGTTTTATTACTCAGTGACCTCACATTACAAAGAATGGTCCAAAGGGGACAAGTAGCACAGGCTGGACGGACTCTTGCTGCCTGATAACATTTGACAGAGACCTGGGGAAGGGAACCAGGTGTGACAGTCCTCTGTCCTGATTCCATCTCCTCCCCAGGTGTCTCCTGGTATGAACCACTGCAGTACCAACCCCCCCCCCCCCATCACCATACCCGAGATCTCCTCTGCGGTGGGTACTCCTCCTACATAAGATTTCCAGTTCCCAACAGCAGCTTATCACCTCTGCTGAGAGAACCAGTGGAACCCCAACAAAAGGGCAAGGGTAACCAGAATAGGTGTGCGTCTGTAAATCAAAACCTCTACACATGCCCAATTAAGAAAACCTACAGGCTCCAACGATACTGAGAATAAATATAATGAAAAAAAAAAAAAACACACACACAAAACCATCGGAATCACCATACACGTCATCAAAACTCACCATCGACGCAACCAGTCTAACACACACTATTCACACCAGGTTAAAACAAACACACACACCTAAAACAACTAAATAAACTCCCACACCCCACAAATCTAGCTAGTAAAATAATAAATAGGCATAAATTAAAAGGAGAATCTGAACAAACAGTAATGGTCCACAGTCACAAGAATGAGTCCAAAACTGTGCCTGAAAGCAGTTCAAAATGATTTTTTTAAACTTATATTTTGATTGTTTTTGAGTGGTACCGCAACAGTACATGCCATACATTTCTTATACCATCTAAATATAATTATACAGGTTAGAGTGCCTCAACCGTCTTAACTTAGTGTGTATATGTTAATAGGGAAAGGGGGGAATGGGAACACAGCACAATCTGGAGGTCTTTCATCTGCATTAAGGGAAAATGCAGAATCTAATAGTAAGGGACTGCCCAGCCCGACCAGCCGATGTCTCCAAATATTCTCCCCTTTATGGAAGAATATCTTGTCTATGATTAGTTACATACAACAGCCAAGCAGTCTCATCTGTTTTGTAAGAGAGGTAGGGTATTCTGTAGCTGTGCTGTAATTTTTTTCCATTCAATATATATTATAAATAATATCCTCCCATTGAGACACCTGAGGGGGAGTCTGTTTGAGCCACAAATTAGTCATGGCCTTTATAGCCACTACCAAAAGTATGCCCAGCATGTCTAGAAGGTGCTTATGTTTTATTTGCAGAGGATAATTTAGTAAAAGTGCTTTCTAGGGACGCGGTTATGGTATACTATCCACACTTCTGGCAGTATCCTTTCTCTTTAAATATCTTGCCGGAAGGTCTTCAAGCTGGCTCCTTCCACCCACCCGGGTGGTAACTCCCTCAGCACCGCCCTGTGATGCCAGATCTCCTTTTCCACTGGAAGAAGGTTCCTTCCTATGCGCTGTATCTGAGCAGGCCCCCTTACTTTCAAAAATAAAAACATCTCAGGGTTTTATTTAACTCTAAAAATTGATAGGCGTTTTGCTCATAAAGGTTCTAAAACATTGTGAAAATGTATGCCACTTGCCTCACTGTGTTTTACAAGCAACACTTGTAGAAAACCTATATAAATGCTTTCTGTACAGTTAGTATTATCCCAAGGAAAAAAGTGCTAATCAATTATTTAAAACCCTGCGTCTTCAAGTTAGTTTTCAAATTAATTTTCCAAAAGTGTTATCGTCGATATTAACAACTCGACGTTGGCACCTGGTTTTAAAAAGTGTAACTGCAGGCAGATGTCCGGAACAGACCCGCACACCTTGCGCATTTACTGCCTGGGCCACGGACGTGATCCCCAGGTTTGCAGCCCATGTCACACTTTGAATCCAAACACCTTGGAGGACTGGTATGCTTGTCTTCTTCTCTGGCGCCCAGATAAACTGGACCCTCTCATTTGCTCAAAAGATGCCCGTTGTGCGGTCTCTGCAGCTGCGAGTTCTGCTTGAACAACTTGTGGCCTTCGAAGAGGCAGCGGCTCAGGCTGCGGAACATGCCTCTTTGGCTTTTGTGCCGCTTTTCTTTGGCACCACCTTTACAGAGGTGTTTCGGCATTTGTCAGTCTCTTTCCCACCCTTGGGCAGGGTCCTTCTAAGGGCACAAAACCCTCTAAAACTTCTTCTAAAAAAAGACTCTAAAAAAAAATCTCATCTAAGATCGTGGGATTGCGAGCACTTTTGGGCCTCGGATTCCTGCGCTTCCTTGGAGATTTTTACTTTGGTCGATCCTGCGGTTCAAGCCGCTGGCTCCACGGTCTCGCCATCGCATCGACAAAACCTGTTGAGATTTTTCTTGAACTGGTTGATATGTTGTCGCTGGACGAGGGGGATACTTCCCTCTCTAGGACTGATCCTACCTAACACCCCCCAGGAAGGACTGGACCAGCTTCTTGATCCGGTCCCAAACCCTTGGGATCCTGTTCCCTCAGAGGAATCTCAGCATTCTCCGGCTTCCTCTGTTACTCACTGTTGGGTTCCCCGGCAGTTGAGGTTGAGATCCCATAGCCCAGAGTCAAGGAGCCTTCACCGGCATAGGTGCTCTCGCTCTCAGCACTCTGGCAAGCGGCGTCGCCACTACTGTTCCTCTTCTTCCTCCTCAGTTGAGGAGATGCTCAGACACAAGATGTGCTGGTGCTGTGAAGAGTTTAAGTGGCAGCAGCTCATGCTGTCCGGGGTTAAGTCAGTTCCAGCCTCCACCCTGACTCTTCCGTGGGTGCCACCACCAAGGCCCCAGCCCACTCCAGCTCAGCTTGTTCCAGCCTCCTCGCCTATCAGGGTGGCGCCTCCTCCTATACAGCCAAAGGAGGATCCCCTTCCTAAGGACACCCGTACCGCTCCTGGGCATCTTTGTTAGCTGTTGGTCACTGTTACTCACTGTTTCTTCCAATAGACCCCGCAGAGTCAGTGGGTCGACCACTTTTCAGCAAATCCTCGGAGTCCGAGGACTCCTCCCTGCATTCTCGTCCATTAGATGATCCCACTTCATTTGGTGGCTTGCTCCATTTAATTTTGGAATCTACTGGGATTCAGATAGAGCCCATCCAAAAACGGGCCAAGTATCCCTTGACCGAAATTCTCAACTGAGGTGACTCCCCGTGGGTTGCTTATCCAGTCGCTGAGGCCAGCTTTGGCAGCACTCTGCCTCCTGCCCTGTGCCATCGGCTCTTGTGGTCTGAAAGTATGCAGTCTCTACGGGTTCCCTGTCAGGTTTCATTGAACATCCCCTGGCTGAGGGTTTGGTTGCTGACTCTGTCTTCCGGCATTCCAGGATTGTCGGGCACGTGGAAAAACCTCCTGACAAAGAATCCAAGAAATTGGATCACATGGCCAAAAAGGTCTGTAAGGCTTCTTCTCTTAGCCTTCAGCAAGTGAGTTTGGCACTTTTGTTGGCCCATTTCTTTCATGCCTTCCTGGGCTTTCTTGATGAGGTGCTTCCCAGCTCCAAGCTGACTTACAGACCACGGTCAAACAAGGCCGGGCCCAAGGCCATGCAGTGGCCAAACAGCAGCTCCTTATGGCCATGGACACTAGTGATTCCTGCATCCGGTCTGTGGCCACCGCGGTGGCCATGCGCTGCAGGGCTTGGCTGCGGATTTCTACCTTCACGGCAGATACCCAGCACGTGTTGACAGATGTCCCCTTCCTGGGCACCGACTTGTTTGGGCGGGGGGTGGAAGGACACCTTACTAGGACTGAGAAGTCCAGCACCTACTTGGACTCTGTTACCTCTGTCCAGAAGGATCCCAAGGGCTCTAAGCTTCAGAGGAAGAAGCCCTTTCAGTCCTTCTCTGCCCTTGTGGCCAAGCCGTCCCAGCCCCCAGCTAGGCAGAAAACCTAGGCTTAGCTCTCTCGACCAAAATGGGTTGCTTCGGTCATCCATAAACTAGGTGGTCAAGGCCCCGCTGCATCCTCAGCTGGTCCCTCCTCCAAGCCTGCTCAGTGATGGTCTGGGGGTGTCTCCCCTGGGTCCTTCTGTGGGTGGCTGGCTCCACTACATCCTTTCCACTTGGTCCACTGTCACCACGGATTGGTGAGTCCTCTAAGTTGTCGGTCAAGGTCTGCCTCTGGAGTTTGAGGCTTACCCTCTATGCGGAGCCCACACCCCATGGGAGGACATGGTATCTACTGACATATTGTCAGCCCTTCGGAAAGACATAGCCCAGCCCCTCCAGAATGAGGTTGTGGCTCAAGTCCCAGACCCTCCAGTAAGTCCAGGGTTTGTCTCCAGATACTTTCTGGTTCCAGAATGGATGGGGGGGCTGGCATCCCATCTTAGATCTAACATACTAAAATGCCAGCAGAGGAGGCCTAATGGTCTTTCTTGTCTACTCGATGGGCAGCATCCATACTGGGTGTCGACTTTGCTGCCCCCCCACCCCCTTGGGGTTCTCTGTCCCCAGTCCAAGATGTGCACGACCTGAACAAGTTCCTTCTGTAATGTACCTTCAGAATGGTCACTTTGTCACAGATTATACCGTCCTTGGAGAAGAACATGTTGTTCTGCTCCTTAGATGTTTGGGATGTGTTCTTCCACGTTCCTGTCCGTCGGGTCCATTGCTGGTTCCTTCAGATCCGAGCAGAAAGAAGACTCTGCGAGTTCTGGGCCATGCCCTTCAGCCTCTCCTTGGCTCCCAGGGTCTTCACCAAGTGCATTGCAGTGGTGGTAGCCTACCTGAGATGTCGAGGGATCTGGGTATATCCATACCTGGATGACTGGCTGATAGCAGGTCCCTTCAGGTAGGAGGTGGAGTGATCAAGGAACTTGGCCTCCAGACCTGCTTGAGACTGTGCTTTCTGGTGAACGAGAACAAGTCGGAGCTCATTCCTTCGCAGATGATGCCCTTCATCGGGGTGGAGCTTGACCCCTGTAGAGCCAGAGCTCGACTCCCGGCGTACCAGTGGAGGTTGTCTCCTTTTTTGTCTGATCATTTTAAGTATCTCAAGTTAATTGCAGTAAAGAAGCCCAGAACAGCGCCCTACTTCCCCAGCACTTCAGCCCAACACAGGGCCTTCCTCAGGGGGCGGGTCTGAGGCATAGTGAACAATGTCCAAATTTAAAGAGGGACTGAGACCAAAATTTTTGGCATCAGTGAATTCAGAACTTGAATCGGCATATCCTAAATCAGCATCGTGCAAAAAATCAGATCTGTAAGTTACTTTGTTTCAAAGTTACAAGTCATTTTGTAACCGTTAATTCACTGTCTGTTCAAAAGAAACTGTTTCAGTGAAGAGCTGCTGCTGAAGATGTCATCTCCTGAACTCACCATCTAGTCCTCCCAGCAAGCTGCCTTATGACTTATTTCTCCTATGTTACTTAAAACTGCAGTAGTAGTAAACATCTGAAAAAAGGAAAACTGACACTGGGTGGGTCGGCACATGCACTTCCATAATGTGTAGATGTAAAGTGCAGTACTTTAGAATGTGACGAAGGGGGATGCAGTGGCAAACATGGCTTTAGAATGACAGTTGCGTGCAATTTTTAAAATACTGTAGGTATAAGATTTTGAAATGTCACCAGGTTGCAACTGTGGAATGCAGCAATGACACGGTCTCAAAATAGCTGGAACACATAATTTCAGAATGTGACAGTGACGTACAGTTTCCGAATGTGGTGGTGACCCATCATTTCTGAATGTAGTGGTGATGTACAATTTCAGAATGTAGCAGTGACGCACGATTTTGGAATGTGGCGGTGACATACAGTTTTGGAATGTGGCGGTGACGCACATTTTTGGAATGTGGCGGTGACGCACAAATTTCAGAATGCGTCAGAGATGCACAAGTTTGGAAATTTTTAAATGTGGTGGCAAGGCACGATTTCGGAATGTGACAGTGACGTACAGTTTCGGAATGTGGAGGTGACGCACGATTTCAGAATATGGTGGTGATGCACAGCTTTGGAATGCAGTGGTGACGCATAATTTTGGAATGCGGCAGTGAAGCACAGGTCCAGAATACAGCAGTGACGCTGATTTTCAGAATGTGGCAGTGTTGCTCATTTTCAGAATGTGGCAGTGACGCATATTTTCAGAATATGATGTGACTCGTAATTTGGGAATATGGCAGTGACAATTTTGAAATAGGGTGTTGAAACACAATTTGGTGGGGATCCACCATTTCAGAATGTGGCAGGGATGCACAATTTCGGAATGTAGCAGGGATGCATCATTTTAGAATGTGGCTGGGACACAGAATGTTAGAATGTGGTAGGTATGTAAAGCACAATTTTTAAATATGGTGGGTGCGTATAATTCTGAAATAGGTCGGGGACAAGCAGTTCCAGAATTAATTGTGTATCCTGTTGCATTCCAACATCATGCATCACCACTATGTTCTGAAATTACCAGTCTCCACCAAATTCCTGTCTGTCCCTGTCACATTCCGAGACTGATTGTCGCATTCCGAGACTGATTGTCCCACCACATTTTGAGATGGCATATCCCTGTCGCATTCTGAGATTGCGTGCCCCCCCCCAAAAAAAAAAACATTTTAAAATTGTGCACTGTCTTGACATTCTATGCCTTGGTTCAGTGCTGCATTCCAAAACCACCTCCTGACATGTTCGAACGTTCAGTGCCATGCATCTGAACATTCTGGAAAAGCAAGCACTGTAGCCAACGCTATGTAATTATTTTTAGGGATTACTATAGCTGCAGTTTCAGCTTTGGAGAAGCGTCCTACACGGTTGCTGACGGGGGACTAGACTGTGAGTTCAGGAGATGACATCATCAGTGGCTCTTCACTGAAACTGGCTTTTTTTGAATAGGTAGTGAAATCAAGGTTGCAAAATAACACAGAACTTTAAAACGAAGTTACGCAGAAACCTAATTTTCGGTATGAGATGTATTGGGGGTATGCTTATTCTAATTTGCAATTTAGCACTTTCGGGTAGAGTCCCTCTTTAAAGTGAATTTTTTTAATGACACACTCACCCAAAGTGTCAAGTAAAAATATAAAAGTTACAAGAACATACAAAATGTAATTCTTAAATAATTCCTAACATGACTGTGCTTAGCCCTGATTTCCACATGCGGTAAAATAAGGTGGGAAACCACCTCAAAGTGGAATAGAAACTGCCAAAAAGTGCAATGTTGGGAAACCCGGCGCTCCCTACTTTTCGGGGTGTGGGCGGCGGTGGTCCCTAACCAGTGAAATAAACTGGGAATGTTGATTTATACTTTTCAGCAGTGGTAATGGCTGCTGTCCTATTGTCATATAAATGGTTTATGGTTATACTCCCACCTAGTGGGGAAAGTTGGTTACTGTTTGTTATTGTAACGTTAATTCTTTATAGAGTTATGATTCTTAGACACTCATGTTCTGTGATGTTACAAGAGCAAAAAAGGCATAAGGTTCTCATGTTTAATACAGGTAATGTTTTTAGTGCCAGAGAAATAGGTAATTCCATCATAATCGACTACATTGAAATACAAAGGTATAGTGGAAAAGAGATGAGAGCAATAGTAAAAGAAGCAGGGTCGGGGGACGCAAGGGACCCCCAGGGAACAGGGAGATTTTTTTGGGATATAAAAATGGCCACAATCAAGACCAGAATGTTATCATATAACATAAATGGGGTTAACCACCCCATTAAAAGGAGGCAGGTCCGGAAATACATCAGAACACAAAACTGTGACATTAACTTCTTGCAGGAGACTCGTTTCTCTCCTAAAGACCTGGCACCGCAGCTCAAATCGTCTGGGATATGGTTAAGACTGTGGTTAGGGGGAAATTAATATCCGTTGCCAGCTACAGGAAAAAAAAAAAAAAAGGCAAAAACAGGACCTCACACTTAACCTGAGATCACTGGAAACACAACAAAAACAACACTGGGAAAAGAGAAAGGGGCAACGAAATTGACACTTAAAAATAAAATCCAAAAACTAAATAATTTAGAAACAGAAAAAGCATTACACTGTGTTGAGCAGTCATATTACGAGGGGTGGCTAGGGCTGCCAAACAAATGGGCATTCCGCCTGAACCAACAGGCTGCAAGAGCAACCATTACAAGTATAAAGGACCCAGTCTCGGGCACACTAAGGCCTTGTTCATACTGTGCTACTTAAAACGTTTTATCAGTGGTAAAACGTTTTAAGTGACCGCAAGCACAGTTTGCGTTCGCACTTAGCATGACTTGTGAAACGTTTTAGTGAACCGTGCTCAAACCCTGCTTTGAGGTAGGCTTGAGCACAGTTTTCAAAACTGTTCTGATTCTAATTCGGACTCTCTGTCGGTGAGAGCAGGACGACACGGTTTCCAGAACACGATTCTGCAGCTTTCAGTGTCACCGAAAAGCAGGATGGTAAGCTGCTTTCAGGTGCTGAGTGTCAGCAAACTGATAGTACCACTGCAGTGAGAACATACTGACATGAATTTAAGACGCCAACACGTTTTCAAACTCGCTTTACACAGTGCGGATGCTTTAAAACTGTAAGCTTTAATCCGTTTCTAATAAAGAACAGTTTTCCAGCGTCCCACAGTGTGAACAGGGCCTTAAGCACAGATGGGAACAGATAAGAGTCCTTTGTAACATATTATAGAACCTGTACAGAGTTGAACAGGTCGCTTCTGTTGCGGACACGACAGAATTCCTGAGAGGACTGGGACTTCCAAGATTGGGGGAAGCCAAGGCACGATCTCTAATGGCCCCAATAGTAACATCTGAAATTCTTACCATAATCACAAACCTTAAGCTTGGGAAATGTCCAGACCCTGATGGGTTTTGTGGGGAGTTCTACAAAACTTTTGCCCAAGAGATAACACCACTCCTGAGAGGAGTGTTTAACCCAATTTGGCTGGAGGGAGACCCCATCCCACCATCATGGAACTATGCCACCATAACAGTATTACCAAAAGAGGGGAAAGACTCTGAGGACTGTAACTCCTATAGACCCATCTCCCTCCTAAACGTAGGCTATAAAATATTTACTTCTATATCGGCATGTAGAATAAATCCCCTCTTGACCCAGATAATAAAAATAGACCAGACAGGATTTTTTTTTTTTTTTTTACTTTCTCTTTTTTTTTTTTATGCTCCCTTCCTCGCTGTACTGGGCTCCTTTCTTCGGGGATCTCCTAGGCTGTGGGTTCCCGTAGTCCCGGCCCAGGTATCTCCCTCTGGGTGCTTGGCTAGCTTTCCCCATCCTGCCGTGGTTTACCCCCCAGGCGGGATAGGAGAGGGAACCCTCCCTTTAGTCCCTCTCTCACACCTAGAGACTGTGTCGGAAGGCCTCGCGAGCCCCATCTATGGAGCCTGGTTATGGGTTTTCTCGGGACAGCCGGGTCCCGTCTACAGGAGTCCAGCGCAGTGTTCTTTCTGCTTTTTCTGGTCCCGACCTCCGGACGTCTGCCGCAAGGGCCAGGGAGTGGCCTTGCGATACAGCGATATACGCTCAGCTCCTGGCAGGCGTCCGCCCATCCCTCCCCTTGTATGCTGTCTCGCTGCACCTCCACCTGTGGTCACCCAGGTGGCGGTAACGCAGCGGGACTCGTGATTCCAGCCCACCGGAGGAGGAGAGCAGCCCCTGGGCGCCGATCCTCCTCCTCCCGGCCGCCTTCCAACCGCCTGAGTCCGCTCTTCAACCCAGGTCGCTGGCACCAGCGGTAGCTCCTGTAGCTGCCAAGCGGGCCGCCACCAGACAGGATTTGTTGGCGAGACAGGCTCAAGAGGGGGTTAGACAGTCAGTATAATAGATTTGATTAACAAGCATCGAACACCTACGTGCCTTCTCGGATTAGACACTGAGAAGTCATTCGACAGAGTCGACTGGAGATTTCTCTTTGCGGTGCTGGAGAGGATGGGCTTTCCAGATACCTTTTGGGCAGCCCTTAGATCCCTCTATACTAAACCTCAGGCTTATGTTTGGGTCAACGAGGGAGTCTCCCAGAGGTTCTCACTGGGGAGGGACACCAGACAAGGCTGCCCCATGTCCCCACTGCTTTTTGCCATCTACATCGAGCTACTAGCACAGGCAGTTAGAGAGAACCCTACCATCAAAGGTTTGTCGTGTTTGAGAAGGAAGACAACATTTCATTATATGCAGATGACGTCCTACTCTACATGACAAACCCAGACAAATCCCTGACCAGAGTCTGGGACCTCCTAAATAGATTTGGCAGACTATCTGGATATTCCCTAAATAAAAATAAGACTGAAATTCTTAGGTTCTTTTATACCCCCTCCAAACCAATCAAAGAGCTTCTCTCCCTGAAGTGGAACTCCCTCAAAATTAAATATTTGGGAGCCCATATCACCAAGAACTTTAACCAACTATATGAGCACAACTTTGTTCCCTTACACACACACACATTCATCAAGATATTAGACAGTGGGAGCTACTGAATCTACCACAATACTCTCGCATAGAGTCGAACACCAAGGTACCCATACCTCTTTTAGTGTCTTCCAGTTAGGATATCAGTAAAACGATTTAAAATCTGGCAAAGAACAATAATGAAATTCATCTGGGCCAACAAGAAATAGAGGATAAAGAGTTCAGTTCTCCAAGCCAAAAAAAGGCACATGGTGGAAGAGATGTACCCAACCTGGAGGATTATTACTTAGCCTCCCATCTGAGACACGCCCTCCTCTGGTCGACAACAGGATATGACACCCTTTGGAAGGACATAGAAAGAGCTGATACTGAGGGTGCCCCCTTGGACGCAAGAGTTTTTACTCCCAGACCCCCGGTTAGTGACGTGAATGCCCTGCTTTATTCAGTAAGGAACACTTTAGCTGCAGTCCATAGACTATGGGTCAAACACAAATGCCTGGGGGGAACTTTAACCATACAGAAAGTTTGCCTGGGATGGTAAGTTTGAACTGGCCAGGCAAGACCTCACCTTTTGGAGATGGGGTAGTTTGGGACTGAGCACCTTGGGACAACTATTACATGAAAACATAATCAGAGAATTTGCTGATGTGAAATTGCAATTCCAACTGAGGCACTCTGACCACAAAAGATTTCTACAACTCAGAAATCATATACAAAACATCCCAAAAAAACACAGACTGACAGTGGAACACTCCAAGCTCCAGGAAGTGGTGGGGGAGATCCTGAGTTCCCCAAAAAAGAAGGGGCATTTTTCTTCCATATATGGGGCACAGAGGGATAGAGGAGGAGGGAGTACTGTCCCTCTCAAAAAAAAAACAAAAAAAAAAAACTGGAGCTGGGGGAGCAGCTCACGGGGGTTGGGGGAAGAGTCTGTTTTCTCCCAGGCTCACAGGACCACGTACTCTCAAAGATGGAGAGACTATGAATGGAGAATAAGGACCAAGTTTTTCATCACCCCAGTAATGCAGAATAAATGGGATGAGGAAGGGCACAGTCCGTCCGGTATGCTGGAGGGGTGGTGGAGAACAACGGGCCACGCATCTCCATGTCCTGGGATTCTGCGCTGAGCTGACCCAGTTCTGGAGGGGAGTGGAGGAGGCCATGGGCAATGTTTTCACTGTAGAAGAACCCCTAAAACCTAAACATCTAGTATTGGGCCTAATTCCCAGAGGGGTGAGAGGCAGAGACCAGATTTATTTGTGGAACATATCGGTGGCTGCGGTCCTCAAAGCAATCACCAGAAAATGGCTCCAGCCGGGGCCCACTGACCCTGGTCAACTGGCGTGAGGTGGCTGCTGAGATTCAGGACATGGAGGAACTGATGCACAAAATAAACTTCAAGCCCTCAGTATACATAAATAGATGGACCACGTGGCGGGGGGGGGGGGAGACCTAATACAGCCAGAATAGCTGGTACAAAACCCTCCGTGAGTGACTGGAGGGCTGGAGCCGGGAAAGGGAGGGTACCCCATAACTAGGAACTCTAACAGATAGTTAACTCTCAGATGGGCATTGACCTTAGGGTGTAACCCTTGTCCTTGGTGAAGAGGTAGGAATTTTGAGAGCATAAGGACGTTGCAATCAATTATTGGATACCTGCACTGTTGTTGATGTACTATACCTGACTAAAAAGATTGTCACTTTGATGTAATAGACTTTGCCTGTAAAACAGATGATGACATGAATTATGTCTGTATGTTCAGTAAACTTGAATTTAAAAAAGAAAGTGGAAAAATTATGCTTTTATACTTCCAACTAGATAACACTATATGTATGCATTCTACGTTTGAATTTCATAATTTTGTAAAGAGGGGGGAGCAGAGGATACCTTTTTGAATATAAGCTAACTGGTACTTCCCAATTCCATAAGTATGGCCAGAATTCTGAACGTTGGTGGGTATGCAAGGGTGCCATACTCTCAGATTCTGCTGTCAGAACTGGAGGGTACCAGGCTGGACTCCAAGTTGAAAAAGTAAAGTTAGGCTGCAAAGATAAAAGCAAAAAGACATAGTTAGGAATCTTTACAAATAAGAAGTGAAATCAATATCCTCATTTAAACCCATTGGTACAGCTGTCTCCAGTGTCAGACTCCATTTAGTCTCTTTCTGGGACAGAGTTTGACCTCCATTCCCCCCTTAGGATTTCTTTACATGCTCCAGCACAGTGTATTTTAAGCAGTCTGGCTTACTGTTATGTGACTGTGCAAAGTGTGTCTGTGGCATTTAACATGTTGCCATTTGTTGTTGCTCTAACCTGTTCTTATATCTGTAATTTTGCTGGTCTGGTAGTTTTGCCAACATAGTAACACTTGCAGGTGCCCCAACAAATGTACACAACAAAGGGTGTGGTACATGTTGTAAATTCATGTAGGTCAAATTTTGACTGGATTTTTTGAAGTGATTGCCCGTGTGGGCGTATTGACACACATTTGAAATGTCTGTTTGGTTTCACACCTAGCCATCTAGTCTCTGTTGAGGAACTAGAAGTAAAGTGGCTCCTGATAATTCTACCCCAAATACTCCTGCCTTTACTAAATGTCACCCTGGGTTTGGGGGTGTCCCTGTTCTTTTAGAATGGGGTCATTTAACAGTATTGGCCAAAGCTTGTGGACTGTGCCACCAACTTTACCTGCCAATGGATTGAATTCTGTTACGAAGGTTACTGTGTCCTTATTTTCAACAATATTATTGTCTTTTGTCTCTCTCCGGGTTTTATGGGGATTAACAATTCCTCTCTATTCAGTAATGTTACTTTTTCCACATGCCTCTGCTAAGGTCTCTTCTGAATAGCCCCTCTGTAAGTCATTTTTTAAGATCTCCCACTTGTTGCAAAAATTCCTCTCCATCTGAATAATTTTATCTTAATCTTATAAATTTCTCCATATGGTATGGAGGATATAAGTTTCCTCGGATGGACACTCTTGGCATGCAGGATGGTATTACCTACTGATTCTTTCCTGTACCCTGTTGTTTTTATAAAATCACCATGTGTGCCCAGGAATGTAATTTTCTCCTGTTAGTTTCATATGTAAATTTTAGTCCTATCTTATTTCGATTCAAATATTCAGTACACTTTGGGATATTCAGGGTTATAATGTAACTCGAAAAATTGATTAAAGTTTTGCTCATAAAAGTGCTAAAACATTGTGAAAGTGCATAGCACCTGCCTCACTGTGTTTAACAAACATAACACTTCTAGAAAACCTACATAAATACTTTATGAACAGTTAGTATTGTCCCAAGAAAAAAATGCTAATCAGTTATTTAAAACCCTGGATATTATCTGTCACCTGTCTAAATCACTATAATATCATCAATAAACCTATACCAGGTAATAATCTGGTTATCAGAAACCCACTTTTCCTCAAAATGGCCTATAACTAAGTTTGCATATGACGCCCCCATTGCTGTACCGCAAGTCTATAAAAAAAATGTTCTTATTGAAAATAAAATAGTTATGGGCCAAACCAAATCTGATGGCATGTAATAAGAAGTCTGTGGGATTTTCTTGTTCCATTCTCAGATAGTGTGAAGTAGCTTCTAAACCAACCTAATGCCTGATAGAAATATATAAACTGCACATATACATATATCGTGATCCAACTCCAGTTTTTAGCCCAGATTTTCCTCTTCAATTTGTTCATAAGGTACATGCTGCCTCTGATGTAAGAGGGTAGTGTTAATACATGAAATTGTAATAAGCTATCCACAAGTATGCTCAGATTCTGTAGAACCTATACCAGCAATTGTAGGTCTGCCAGGTGGCGCCTCCTGGAATTCGTGCTGGCCTGCACCACCAGCGTGGTCCATTGGGCCCAGTGGAGATTGCGCTTTCTGCAATGGAAGCTGACCTGTCAGTGGTCTCGGTGCAATGGTCACTTCGACCAGCCGGTCACTGTGACCCAGCTGATGTGGTACACACTCCAGTGGTGGTTAGTCCTGGAACATCTGCAGGACGGAATCCTCTTTGTCCACCTGGAGCCAACGTTCGCCATCATGACTGATGGCTCCCTGATGGGCTGGAGTTCCCACCTGGGGAAACATAGAGTCCATGGACTCTGGACACTCAAGGAGTCCCAGTGTCATATCAACCTGCTGGTGCTGACAGCCTTTGCTCCACACATCCGGGGTCAGGTCGTTCAGGTCGCACCACGGCCATGTACCACCTCAACACATGGGGCAGGACACACTCCCTTCTTCTGTGCAGGGAGGCTTTCTGCATCTGGACCCTCATGCTCCACCTGAACACTGCTCTCCTTGCCATCCATGTGGCCAATGTGTCCAGTCAGCTGGTGGATGCCCTCAGTCAGGTAGGTGAGGTGTCTCATGAGTGGTCTGTCCATCAGGAGGTAGTGCACAGTGTGTTCTCCCAGTGGGGCACCACTCTGGTGGATCTGTTTGCCTCCAGGGAGAGCATAAAGCTGAGACTGTATTGTGTCAGCCCCCCAGCAGGGAATGCTGCAGGGAGATGCCTTCTCTTGGCCATGGACCCCGGGCCTCATTTATGCCTTCCCTCCCTTTCCACTGATCCACAAAGTGCTGTTCAAAGCCAGGAGGAACATGGCTGGATGATTCTGGTGGTTCTGGATTGGCCTCGCTAGTTCTGGCACCCCAGTCTCTTCTGCCTCGGCTGCAGGCTTCCGTGGCATCTATCTCTATGCCCGGACCTGCTCTCATGCAATCAAAGGAAGGTATTCCTTTCTTTTTTTTTTTTTTATTTATTATACTTTTTGCTGCCGGCCACTCCTCCATTTAGCTCCAGCCCTGGAACACCTCCCTCACTCCCCTATCGCCTTACCCCTGCGGATACCCACTGGCTTACCCCCCAGGGTGGGGCTACAGCACCAAGTAGGCCTGTCTGTGACGGGAGAAGGTGTCAGCGGGAACTCTGCTACTGACATTGCCTCCCTGGCTTCCTCCCCAGGGCGGGGTTCAGGGCCTGGTGGTGTTGCAGAGCCATAATTGGTTGGCAGGGAAGCAGGGAGTCATAGAGGCCAAGAGCTGGGCAGGCTTCATCTACAGTGGGCAGCAATTTTTTTGAGCTGCCCCGGGGTGGGGACGTGCAGTGATGTCCAGCGTCCGACCCACCTCTTAATGTGCTGGCACTGGTCACCTGTGGTTCCCCCGGCCTCCACCAGGCACTAGACCCTCTACCCCTCCCTCCCCCCAGAGAAGGAGCACAGTCCGTGGGATGCTTAATCCTTTTCCCCCAGCCGGCCCTCCAACCCCATGTCCGTTCCGGGACCCGGGTCGTCGTCACAAGCAGAAATCCAACTGCTACACCGGCAGGATGGCTGGGTGAATGTATTCCATCCGGACCTTCAGTCCCTGCACCTGACTGCCTGGTTCCTGAGCAGCTAGAGTTACAGGTTTTGGGTCTCTCCGACAAAGTCCTCATTGTGGTCGAGGCTTCTTGGAAGGAGTTGTCCCAAATATGCTATGCCTTCAAATGGAAGAGGTTCTCCATTTGGTGCCAGGGCAAAGGGGCTTGACCCTTTGTCTTGGCCAGTGGCTAGCATTTTCGATTACCTTTGGTTCCTCTCCCAGTCTGGCCTTCAGTCGACGACCCTTATGGTGCACCTGGCAGCCATCTCTGCATACCGGATGTGGGCTGGTATGTCATTGGTGGCACAGGAGAAGGTGGTCTGCCGCTTTTTTAAAGGCCTTGACCATATTTCCCCTCTGGTGCGTGAACCACTAACCACCTTGGGACATGTTGCTGGTGTAGGCAAAGCTCATGGACAAGCCATTCGAACCGATGCACAAGTGTGATATCTCTCACCTTACGTGGAAGACCGCCTTCTTGGTGGCTATCACATCTGCCAGAAGGATCAGTGAGCTCCAGGTGCTCTTAGTGGAGTCTCCTTATTTGGTCTTCCATGGGGACAGGATTGTCTTTCACCCTAACCTGAAGTTCTTCCCAAAGGTTGTATTGGAGCTTCACCTTAACCAGGTGATCAATCTTCTGGTGTTCTTCCCCAACCACACCTTGGATGCCGAGCATAGGCTCCCTATCCTGCATCTGAGGTGAGCACTCGACTATTATAAGGCGTGCACGGTTGGAGTTTGAGGAGAGATTTGCCTGCTGTTTGTCAGCTACACTGAAGCTGCACCTGACAGATCAACAGCAAAGTGGACGATTGGCAGGTGGATTGTATCCTGTATCTACCTCTGCTATAGATTAGCTGGTAGGGAGTCTCCTCTAGGGCTAAGGGCTCATTCCACCAGACGTACTGCTGCCTCAGTGACTGCTTCTAGGAATATCCTTATCCAAGAAATCTGCAGGGCTGCTGCCTGGAAGTCAGCACACACCTTCATTACCCATTACCACATCGACCTTGAGTCATGCCGGAATGCTGGTTTTGGGGCCTCAATTCCCCAGTCTTTGTTTCCCTAAGTAGGGGGTGTGCGCCTTGCCCCGACTCCCTGAAGAACTGCTAGGAGTCTGCAGGAAGTGTGAATAGTACACCATATCCACATCTCTAGAAAAGCAGGTTACTCGGCTGTATCAGTAAATCTTCCACGGGGTGATCTCTTGCAGCAGGTAATACGCTTGGGTTGTTGCCTGAAGGCGCTGTGGTGCACGGCAGCTCTTCTAGCAGTCTTTTTCCTGGGTCCACTCACACATGACATCATCTTCCTGCTTCTTGTATAAGAATGGGCGGTCCCTGGTATCCTCAGTTCATTTTCCTCCATCTTCAACTTGCATGCAGCAGCTAATGCAGAGAGCAGCAGTCATCGACGAGAACTTGAGCTATAAGTGGAACTTTTCTGTTTCACTGCCTACTTCGACGAATGGACAAAGAATCTACAAGCAAGTCAGTGCTATTTCGCTCCTGTCGTTGCAGTAGGAAGATCTACCGCTTTGACAAACGCACTGTTTGTGTTCAGTGTCTGGGACCCACACGACACCATCTTCTGCTTTCATTGCCTGGAATTCAACCAGGCAACCTATTGATGATGGCTGCAGGAGATAGAATCCTGTCTTATGGAGCAGAATTTCTCAACTAGAGAATCAAGGGGGCTGTCCCAAGGACTTCTCGTCCACTGATTCTCCTGAGAAGCAGAAAAAAGAGAAGGAGGAGCCCGCCTCATCCTCTTTTGGCAAATGTTTGTCGACAGCCACCATCACTAGTGCTCCACCGACGACGATGCCTTCCAAAACTGCCTACTCCTCGATGGGGGTTTTTCACCCTCTCGTTGACAGCACTTTCTAGTGCTCTTTCGACAGTGTCTGATGACCCCTATGAGGGTTCCATTGACGGTCCATAAACGGGGGTTCTTGTCCCATCGATGTCTTCATTTAAACATTCTAAGGCTACTTCCCTTGCTGCCCCATCGACGATGGGTCACGCACCTATGGGGAAGCCTACTGCTTTTGCAATGCACACTACCCCACCTCCTTCACAGGCTTTCTCTCACAGGGGCCAGGTAGATAAAGATCGGGACCCTGGGCTCTACCACCCAGGTGCTAGATCTGCATATACTGCATGTCCTATTGCCGCCACGATTCCCCTGGTTTCCCAGAAACCTCCGCTCCCCTCCTCCCTCAGTGGATGTGGCCACAGTGGTACAGCAGGTTCTACAAGCCATGAGGCAGTCTCAGCCCCCTGCCTCAGGGAAGCAGAGTCATCTTTCCCATTATCCTACCCCTCTGCCTAAACGCTTCCAGGGGGATAGAGACCACCCCCCTTCCTGGTCCCCCCTCCTATGTGGAAGATTACTTTTCAGACGAGGCTGAATTTCCAGCAGATTTCACCAAAGATTTTGAGGCTGTGGATTTACTGGACCTAGATTCCCGTCCCCAGTCCCCTCTTTCCACTATTTCCTCATTAAACAAGGACCTCTCCCGCCAGGCGGCTGCCTCTCCTCCTGATGACCCATCTTTTCACAAGGTGATCATCCAAATTCAAAAGGTCATGGGGTTTTCAACTACCGAGAAAGAACATGGCAGACTGCCTAGAACTGTCAGAGGAGCCCAAGCCCGTAATAGTGGTACCCCCACTTATACAAACCTAGCAAAATGCTATGGTAGCAGCCTGGAATCAGCCTTCGGCTGTCCCGGCCATTCCTAGAAAAGCAGATTGCCTTTATCAGGCTCCCCGTGATCATCCTTTTCTTTCAGCTAACCCTGAAGCAGATTTGATAGTGATCACTGCGGCTCATGATCATACTAAATGACCAAAGCACATGAGCTCCTTACCTCCTGATAAGGACTCCCATATAGGATTGATTACCTAGGGGAAAAAGGTGTTCCAGGGAGGTAACATGAATCTTAGGATTCTAAACTATATGGGACACATGGTCAAGTACCAGCCTGCCATAACAATCAGAAAATTGACACTCGCACTCCAGAGCCAGGAGTAAATACTCCAGTGAAGTAAAAAACTCACTCAACAGAGGTTGTCAAAATCCAAATTATTTATTGCATCAATGGCAAAATCAAAAAGGACATCAGTGGAGACTGTCTGATCAGGTGCCCCGGCGCTCCGCCATATAAGGCTTTGTCGGGGGAAGGTACCTGAATCAAGCCATCTTATTTTTATACTCATTCAGAATGTGGCATCATCAATTAACTTAAAAAGACATATACTAGTTTAGAATCACAATGACCGTACTCATTTTACATAGCGTTCTAATACCACCAAAGTTAATATAATGCATTGTAATTCTGAATGATCCTGTATTTATACAAAATTAAATAAATGGTTTGAATACAAAAATTAATAAAGCTTTTTTCTTTTTCTCTTTTTCCATTTTAATTTTATATAATAGCTTTAAACGAAAATACAAAAAACTGAAGGTTAATCTGCCTGTTCATTAGTATAGGAAGAAAATATAAAACAATTTTTTTTAACCTATTATTATTTTCTAATACTTCAAGAAGATACATCTCTTATATGAAATTATATTGTACAATCTTTAATAGTGTTGAACAAGCCTTGCACATATATTTTTAATCCAAGGGCTATTTATTTATAAGACTCAAAATTAGTCATTTTTTGGAGAATAAGAGAGATACTCTAGAATGTTCACCTTTAATTTGTTGTTGGTGAGAAAAAACACAAAATATTGCCACAATGACTCTAAATAGTCAAATAAATCTAACATTTGTATGTCAAAAAAGATAGAGAGGAGGAACAAATGGGGGAAAAGGGTGAAATCTGGGGGAAAATGGGGGGAAGGGTATTGGGGAAGTGGGAAAGAATAGGGGACGGGAATGAGGAGGTAAAGTGGAAGGGAGGGGTAATGGAGAAAAGATAAACTTCAGGGAGCAAAAGACCTGTGTACAAACATTAGGAGGTGTAGTCTATATTTAAAAAAAAAAAAAAAACTGAGAAAAGTTTCATCTGTTGTGAGCATTATAGCTTGCAAATAACCACCTTCAAATATATATGAGATATGCATCTTTACAAATGAGGTTTTAGATCTAACTCTTGATTCATGCCTTGTGGTGATAATGCTCTCAGTATAAAGTTCCAGAAACTTTCTCTCCGTGACAGTCTATTTAGTCGATCACCTCCTCTTTTGCCAACTTTTTTTTTTGCATAATGTGTTTATTGAGTTTTTCAACAATAAACAAAGGTAAAATCACACATATACCATAAAAAAAAAAACAGTAACAACATTGATTCAACATGTACCTATACCCCACCAGTATCTCCCTCTTATATCAGTTTATTAGATTATCCTCTCTCCCTTCCCCCAATTTCTAACCAAAAAAAAAACCATAGTGATAAGAACACATACCAATTGACTATACAGACTGTTAATAAATTGAAAACAGTTTGTCTCTCACTTAATTATCCTCTGCCTTGCCTGTCCCAAAGTGACTTATCCCCTTCCCAGCTCGCTATTTACATCAATCCCCTCTTCCCTCACAGTCATTTGGCCATTCCCTTTTATCCTTGCAGCCCTTTCCCCAGCATGTCCATCTCTCCTGGTGGTAACGGGGACATAAACGTTCCCCAGACTCTCTAGAACTGGTCTTCCCTGTTTTTTAGTCACATAGTATAACTTTTCCAGACCTAGAACCTGCAGACACAGGTTTTTCCATTGCTGCATAGTATGAATCTCACTTGAAACCCATTAATTTAGTATGCAGTGCCTGGCCAAAACAACCAGGGTCCGCACTCATCTAGGGAGAGGTCTCCAGTCCTCTTCCTCTGAGTCATCCACCCCAAACAGCATGACCACTGGGTTTCTGTCCATCTGCCTTCCCCACATCCTACCTACTTCTCCGGCCACCCCATCCCAAAACTGTTTTAGGGACAGACACTCCCAAAAACAGTGTATGTGTGTATGTACCCTCCTCTTTCTTACATCTTCCACAAAGGGAGGATATCTCAGGGCGGAATCTGTGAACCATGCTGGGGGGGGGGGTGGCAATGAAGCCTGTGTAGAAACTTATAATAAGACTCCTGATATGTATTACAAACCAGTAACCCCTTATGCATTTGTAACAGTAAATCCCAGCCCTGGTCTGGTATCTCGCTCCTTAAGTCTGTACTCCATAACCTCCTGGTTTTACAAGTAAAGTCAGGCATATATTGCCGACCCATTCTTGCCGCTCTTCCTATTATCCCCCAAAGTACTGAGCACCATATGCTCAACCTGCTCTATGGGAGAATCTACTATTCGACTTCTGCCAATTGTTTTAGCATAATTTTTCGCCTGAAAAATTCAGAACATTCCTAATCCCATGCACCCACCTAGCTCCTCACCTGTCATTAATTTCCCTTTCTTCCATGGGTCTTTTACACATTTAAGGCACCTTTCCTCCCAAAGAAGAAAACCTGTATCCTCCAAACCCACCACAAAACCTGGGTTTCCCCTCGATGGGAGCAGCAATGTCTCTTCCTCCGGTTTCACACCAACCCATTTCAGCAACTGTTTCCAACCCTCTAATACTGATACTACTAGTGGATTTGGTTTCGCCTGTGTGTTATATGCCTTTTTCCCCATCTCTTCTCAGGTATGCTGAGATCCTCACCACTCCCTCTCCTTCCTCTAGATCTAACCACCCTGTCTCTGGTGGCCTATTCACCCAGTCCCCTAAAAGTCTATAGTGCATAGCTAAGGCATAATTCCTTAGATCGGGTAGGTTTAGACCTCCTTTATCCCCATCTGCCTGGAGCCTACGGAGGCTTGCTCTCGGTCCTTTCCCTTTCCATAAAAAGTCTGAAAAAGCCTTATCCACCTTCTTCATATCTTTCCTGTTTTGTCCCGTCGGTAACATTTGCATCAGATACAGGATCCGAGGCAAGGTATTCATTTTTATAAGGTTTATGTGTCCTAGCCATGATATAGGTAAATCCCTCCACCTTCTTAACTCCTCCTCTATATTCTGTACCATTGGTCCGTAGTTTAATTTATATAATTGACTCAGCTCATGGCCAATTCGAATCCCCAAATATGTAAATTCTGTTTTGCCCTTTTAAGACCCCAAGCCGTATCTCCAAATTCTTTTTCGGTTTCTCCCCACAACATTATTTCTGACTTATGAATATTTATTTTATACCCAGAGAATACTGCAAACTGTCTCATCACTGCCAACAATGGGGGAACAGAACTAGCCGGGTCTCGGTCATATAGTAACACATCATCTGCGTATAATGTGACCTTGTGCTCTCTCCCCGACCTCCCTACCACTCCCTTAATTTCAGTTAAGCTTTTAATTGCGATCACTAATGGCTCTATAGCCAATGCAAATAAAAGCAGCGAGAGGGGACAGCCCTGCCTAGTGCCCCTATGAAGGACGAATTTCCTAGATAGGCTTCCATTCACTAATACTCTTGCATCTGGGGCTCTATACAAACTTTCGACCCAACCTATAAATCCCTCTCCCATCCCATACACCCGGAGAACCTCGAACAGATATTCCCATTCTGTACGGTCAGACGCCTTCTCGGCGTCCATTGTTAAGACCGCTATATTCTTTTGATTGTGGGAAGCTCTCCACACTACATTGAGAAGTTTTCTCATATTATGATATGAACTTCTACTGGAGACGAAGCCTGTCTGGTCCAGGTGAACAAATCCTGGAAGGAGCTGATCCAGTCTCCTGGCCAAGACCTTAGTCTGGATCTTGGCATCACAGTTTAATAGAGAGATCGGCAGGTATGACGAGCAGTCCTGTCCGTCCTTCCCTGGTTTTGGGATCAATCAAATGACCTCTTACCCAAATGAGACTGGAAGGTCTCTCTCCCCTCCCTAACCTGAGAAAACACCTGGTACAGGGGTTCCACTACATGCTCCTGTAATGTTTTGTAACATTCTGTGAGAAACCCATCTGGTCCACTAGCTTTCCCCTGCTTCAGACATTGTATTGCTTGCCTAATTTCCAGGTGTGTGATCTCCCCACCTAGCTGCCTTTGTTGTTGTTCGGTTACTTTGGGGATTTTAACTCCGCTTAAAATTGCTTTGCTATGTCTTCTGTACCAGTACACTCTGCCTGGTAAAGCTATTGATGGAATTGTTCAAATCTGTTCCTTATTGAATCTTTGTCCCTCAACAATTTCCCTTCTTTATCTTTAATTTCTGCAATGTGCGTATATATTCGCCTTCCCTTTATTAACCGGACCATTAATGGGCCAGATCTGTTCCTCCATTCGAACAAATGGCTTCTAGATAACATCCCCTGCCATTCTTGCCTCCGCCAAAAGGAAGGCATTAAGTGCCTCCCTTGCAGCCTCCAAATTTTGCACCCCCTCCTCTGTTATTCTTTCCACTACTGCCCTTTCCCACCTTTTTACCTGGTCCTCTAATTCCACTTGAGTGGCTTCTTTTCTTTTTTTTTTGTATTGAGCAACAAACCTAATAATGGCTCCCCTTATAAAAGCTTTACTGGCTTCCGAAAATACTCCCGGGGATTCCACCGATTCCTCATTAGTCTCTTTGTAGAACTGCCATTGCTGCTCAAGATATTTTATGAATTCTTTTTTACCCAACAAATACCTGGGGAATGTCCAAGGTGGAGGACCCTCCCTCTGCTTCTTTACCTCCAAAACCATCTGGACCATAGCATGGTCCGAGAGGAGAATGGGACTATGTTCAATCTTTTGCACCCTTCTCAGTCAAGACTGGGGCATATACACATAATCTATCCTGGTCCAAGTTTTGTGCGGGTTCGAGTAAAAGGTAAACCCCTTCTCTGCTGGATGTAAAGCTCTCCAACAGTCAGTCATGTCCAGGTCCAGCACTCCCTCTTGCCAGTGTTTCAGCCTCCCTCTGTGCCTTCTCTTCTCTTCTGAGTGGTCTAACTCACCTTGCATAACTGCATTAAAATCTCCGCGCCCATAATTAGACCTTCAAATTGCTCCCTCATCAGAACATCCAAAGCCTCTTGGTAAAAGGCCGGGTTGAAGACCGAAGGGGCGTCTTTTGCCAACTTTAGCATATTCCACTCTAGTAAATCTAAAACTTGTAAGTTCTGAATTGTGACATGCTAAAAAAAATGTTCAGCTACAGGACTAGACATATTTATTTTTAATGTCTCTATGTTCTTGTATATGGACCTTTAATGGCCGCAGAGTTCTCCCCACATTAATTTTTTTGCAGTTGCACCACAGAACATACACCACATATGTTGTTAACACGATATAAACTGGCAAATATATGCTCTTCTTTTATTTAGAGGAGATTCAAATATTGTCCCTTGCTGGCAGTATGCGCAAATGCTGCAGTTGCTGCATCTGCGCATGCCCGCTGGTTTAATAGGCAGCCATGTGTGTGACTTTTGTTGTTGGTCTGAAAACTGGCTCCTGACTAGCTCATCTCTAAGATTTTTCCCACATCTAAAGGTTATCATGGGTCTCTCTCCAATCTGCGGACCCAGTTCTGGGTCATTTTTCAAAATTGGCCGTACCCTCTGGTCCTTTGCTTTAGAACTAGTCAGCAAACTCCCTCCTTCTCAGGAGAAGGACCAGTTGTTGACTGTTATCTACTGGCAATTCCATATCCCGACACCTACTTCATTCAGGTTATGAGGTGGTCGATACTTCGGCCCATATGTCTGCTATGGGGATTACCCTCTGACGCCGTGCTTGGCTTTCTGTCTCTGGGTTTACTACAGATGTGCAACATAAAGCTGTTAATGCCCCTTTTAATGGGTCCAAGCTTTTTGATCCAGGTACCCAAACACTTTTAGACTATCTCCAGTCTAAAGGATGGACCCTCTGTACCGTACATGGCATTTACCATACCTCACAACCATCGTACCATCCCCAATCCTCCTTTCATACAAAGAGAGATGGTAAATACAGAGGTGGATCCTGTGGTTGTTCCCAGCCCTCTACCAAGACCGCCACTTCTGCCGCTAAGGGCTCCCGCTCTCACCCTCTGGGTGGAGCTGTCAGTCCGCCTCCCATTGACCAACTAGGACATTGTCCAGGCTTCTTCGATCAGGCCTCTGAAGCCATGGGCGGTCACTTTGCCCTCCATTTAGAGGCCTGGCAGATAATCATTTCAGACGAGTGGGTACTTCAGATCATTCAGAAGGGTCATACACTGGAACTCACCTCTGTGCCTCCCCCTCGTCCCCCCGCTCTGTCCGATACCCACCTGAACACATTCCTATTCTTCAGGAGGCACTCCAGGCTCTTCTGCTCAGGAAGAACATCTATCCAGTCCCTCCATCAGAGTACCAACAGGGATTTTATTCCCACTTCTTCCTGGTGCCCAAAGTAACTGGAGATCTCAGACCTATACTAGACCTCAGACAACTGAATCTACACAATCAGTACAAAAGGTTCCAGATGGTCGCCTTAACATCAATCATGCTGTTGTTAAAACAAGGGGATTGGCTATGTGCATTAGACATGAAAGATGCCTACCTACATATCCCTATCCACCCTGTCCAGCACCAGTTCCTGTGTTTTTACCTGCTAGGACAATATTACCAATTCCAGGCACTCCTGTTTAGTCTTTCATCTGCCACGAGAGTGTTTACCAAGTGCCTAGCGGTAGTGGCGGCAGCCGTATGAAGGGAAGGACACATTGTCTTCCCATATTTGGATGACTGGCTCATAAAAGCGGAGTCCAGAACTTCTCTGCTTTCCTCCCTTCAAGCATCCCTTACTCTGTTTCACTCCCTAGGGATTACAGATAACTGGACAAAATCCAAACTGACTCCAATCCAGTTGCTACAGTATATAGAAGCGGTCCTAGGTACTGCCTCTGCCAGGGCTTACCTCCCTGCCGCCCGGCAAGACAAGCTTCTGTCTCTGGCTTACCAGCTAGAAACTCAAAATGTTATCACAACCAGATGACTTTTATGCCTCTTAGGGCACATGGCTGCTGCCATCCCTACGGTAACGTTTGCCATCTTCATACGAAACTGGTCCAGTGGACTCTCCAAAACCAATGGTGTCAAAGAACCGGAGACTTCGAAGACAGTCAGAGTCACTTCCGCTCTGTGCTTGGCCATATCTTGGTGGACCCTGCATGTCATCCTCTCTCTAGGCATGCCATTCCAGTCTCCCCCACCCTGGCAGATGTTGACCATGGATGCTTCCCTCAAAGGGTGTGATGCCCACCTGGGTCCCTATGGGACACAGAGCAGGTGGTCCCGAACCTCGTCTCTCTCTCTCTCTCTCACATAAATCTTCTAGAAATGAGGGTGGTCCACCTAGCCCTTCAGTCCTTTCAGCTCCACCTTTACCCGGGACCTCTGCTGATCCAATCAGACAACACCTCAGTGGTATTTTACCCGAGCAAACAAGGAGGCACGAAGTCCCGCACTTTCTGCAGAGAGGACATGACAGTTTGGCAGGAAGCAATACAGCAACACCTGTCGTTAACAGCCGTCAATCTACCGGGACGTCACAATACACTGGCTGATGTTCTCAGTCGCCAGTCCTCAACACACGAATGGACACTTCATCACAAAGTTCTTCAGAGAATCTTTCTCTTGTTGGGGACCCCCGCATCTGGACTTATTTGCCTCTCCCATTAATCACTGTCGCCCCAAATACTATTCCATTATCCAGAGCAAAAGGGTACGGTCTACCGATGCCCTGTCCCAACCGTGGACAGGACTGTTCTTATATGCTCCCCCCCCAATCCCACACCTACAACGGACTCTGCTGAAACTACAACTTTAACCTGCCAGTATGATCCTCATAGCCCCTCTGTGCCCTCAGCAGGTGTGGTTTCCCCCTGCTTCAACAATTGTCAGTGGCAGAACCCATTCCATTACCAGTCAGATCAGATATGTTAACTCAGGATCTGGGAACCCTCCTTCATCCCAATCTGAGATCAGTACACCTTCATGCTTGGCTTCTGAGGATGCTTCCATAGCCCGTCTCCAGGTCTCTTCCCCTGTGGCCAGTATTCTGTTAGCTTCACGTAAACTAGCAACCAGGGAACCGTATAATGCTAAATGGAAACACTTTTCCATTTGGGCCACTTCTCGGTCATTGGACTCCTACTCATGTCCACTGACCACTGTCTCGGATTCCCTGGCCCTCTCTTGCTAAGACAGGATTGAGCTGTTCCTCTAAGGTCCATCTGGTCTCTATTTCGGCCTTCCAAGAACCTCTGGATGGAAGATTACTGTATCATCATCATGTAGTCAAAATGTATCTAAGAGGAATGTTAGATATCAAACTGCCCATTAGACGAACCACTGTGCTGTGGGATCTGAATTTTCTTTTAGAAAAACTGATCCTTGAACCTTTCGAACTGGCAGACACTTGTGACCTCTGCTTTCTTTCTTGGAAGACATTACTTCTAGTAGCCGTCACTTCAGCTTGGCATGTCTCCGAGCTTCAAGCCGTTGTGTAAAGAGCCTTACCTAATCTTTCACAAAGACAGAGTGGCACTCTGGACAAATCCCTCCTTTTTACCTAAGATGGTCTCAGAACACACCTTAAATTAGCCCACAGAGAAGCCAGCATATTACCCTGATCACTCCAGTCGGGGAGAATGTCCATCGTATATTACGATATTATACTAATCGTACCAAATCTATTAGAAAGACCTCTCAACCTTTTGTCACCTTCGTCTCCACCAGGGAAGGTCTCCTGGTCACTGAACGGACCCACTCCAATTGGCTAGCACACTGTGTCACATTTTGTTATAATAAATATGGCAAACCATTGCCTGGACCTGTTCAAGCCCATTCAACCAGACCTATGACCACCACAGCGGCCTGTTTCAGAGGGGCTTCTATCGCAGAGATCTGCAACGCTGCCACATGGTCCACAATACATACCTTTATGAAGCACTGCAATTTAGACGTTGCTTCACGCCAGGGATGGCCTTTGGCCGAGCTGTCCTACAAGGCCTTCTGTCATAATTCCATCCTGCTTGAGTCCACTGCTTGGGAATCATCCCAAGTGTATTACCTGCTGCAAGATATCACCCCGTGGAAGATAGTACAGTTACGTAAAAACTTAACATTAACAGTAGATCTTTGAGGGGTATCTCTTGCAGCAGGTATGATCCCTCCCTCCCTCCATCCCCCTCCTTCTCTAGAATAACTTCTGATCCAGTTATTTATGGAATGGGATACCTATGGTACCTAGGATCTCCCTCAGTCCTTACTTAGCGAGCTGAATCCGTCGGGGGGGGGGGGATTGAGGATACCAGGGACCGCCCACTCTTATATAGGAAACAGGAAGATGATGTCATGTGTGAGCGGTCCCTGGAAAAGACTGCTAGAAGAGCTGCGGTGCACCACAGCGCCATCTGGCAATGACCCAAGTGTATTAGCTGCTGCAAGCGATACCTCTCAAAGATCTACTGGTACAGTAAGTTTTTACCTAACTGTACTTTCTGGGAGTGGTATATGGTGTACAACCACATAACCCACCCGACCTCTACTGGCAAGTGGCACATTAAATCTCACTTCCAGCAGGTATGCTCTAATGTCACAGGGGTGGTGCCAGGGGAGTTACCACATGGGTGGGTGGGAGGAGCCAGCTTGAAGACCTTCTGGCAAGATATTTAAAGGGAAAGGAGACTGCCAGAAGTGTGAATGTACACCATATACCACTCCTAGAATGTCTGTTACAAGTGAGTAACCTGTTTTTCTAGGGGTGTGAATATGGTGTACTATCCAGAGTGCCCGAGGTCTAAACTGTTTGATATGGCAAAACTACTGAATCCAGGTTAGAGGCAAACAAAAGTGGCTTTAGGGAACCTCCTGTTCTGTCCGGGTTACTACGTCCAAGCCAGAAAGGGCTTTGAGGAAACATCCTGCTCTACCGATGTGACAAACAGTCAGGGCTATGTCAGATTCCGAATAGGCTCTGAGGAACCCTGCTGCTCTGATACCTCCCGTCTGTACTTCAGGTTGCCTTCTGGCTGGTAGCCTTTGCAAAAACAATCCACCAATCTCCAAAATCAAAGATGAAAAAATGCAGCCAGATGACCTCAATATATATTCACCGCCAAGTGAGTAAAGATAGAACAATTGTATGATAGAGCAAATGCACAAGTTGTCCCATTCTAAACAAGACTCACAGGACTCTCAACCCCCTAACTAGAAAAAGCTGATTCGTAGCACTGCCTCACTTTATCCCCTTGCTAGCACTCCCTCCCTAAGCTTATCAGCTAACTGTCCATCCTGGGCCCCCCTCCTTTTCAGCCTTTTCCTAAACTCCCTCCCCAAATCCTGCCCTGAACAAATAATCCTCTATGCCGACGATGCCGTGATTCTTGCCACTCATAAAGATCTGAACCTCTTACGCCTCAACCTTCAGCATGCTTTTTCCAAAGTTGAGATGTGGTTCCTTGAACATAAGCTGGATCTAAACCACAAAAAAACTAAATCCATGCTCTTCTCTAACCTGCAAAACAAGAAACGACAAGTCCCACTCACCAGTAATACATACCTGGGAAATACCCTTGAACAAGTGCCAATTTTCAAGTATCTTGGAATCAACTTTGATCAAGGCCTAACATTTGCAACTCACATTGATAGTACAGCAAAAACTATTAATCAGCAAATTGGGATTCTGTATCGGAACCGACAGCTCCTTACCCATTCTGCACTGAGGATTGCCATCCAATCCTCTATCATCTCAGTCGTTGACTATGGCTTAGTTATATACAGATCTGCCACTACTACAGCACTTAGTCGCATTACAACATCCCTAAATAAGGTCTGTCGGCTGCTCACTGGTGCACATCGACGTACCCACACATGTGAACTCTATGCTGACTCAGGTTGGTTGCAACTCTCAAACTGGATAAAGTACCTTACCTGCCTGATGGCGAAAAAATCCACTCTGGGCCTCACTCCACCTTGTATCCAAGACCTGTTATGTCCGAGCGCTAGCACCCATTTTACCAGAAGATCAGAACACCAGCCTATCCAAGTCCCCCGATGCCGGACTTCTCAGGGACAAAGATCATTTGCCTATCGTGCCCCCAGCTGGCTAAATGCCTTCAGCACCCATATTACTGCCTCCACCTCTCTAGGTATTTTCAAATCAAGGCTGTTCTCTCACCTTGCCACCTCCAGCTCCTGTGACTGCCCTGATTAAACCTCCTATTTTCTCACTACCCACCCTGTTCCGTTATTTGACAAAGACATGTTTGGGAAATCTTTTCACCTGCTATTGTCTGCTCCCCACACCTTTCACTTACCCTCTCTGTTCTGGACTTTTTCCCTATTTGTTTCTCCTAATCTGGCATGACCTCTTTCTTGTAATAATAATGTGATTATTGATATCTCATGTCCTTTTGCACAAATGATTTGATAGGTATTTGTATATGTTTTCTCGCTCTTGACACAGCACAGATTGTTGTGTTATCTATGTAACCTTTTTTGTACTGTACCTAATTGACGTGGAACCTTTGTAAAAGAGCCTCTGGCTCAAAGGTAGTAATTCCTAGAACAATAAACTAAACTAAACTACTATTAAAGTGATACTAAACAATGGTTGCAACCATAAACGGAACTGCACCATAAACAATAAAATAATAAGATATTTAGCTAACACATAGCCAGATAGAGGAGTCTCCTTAATACAATGCAACTCTAATGAGCTGCTCCGGCAAACATTCTGACATCCCAAACGATGGTCAGCCCAGCACGGCCACTTTGGCCAGCATCAGATATGATTACCTCAAGATCCCTCTCTTGTGTGGTGACTTACCAAGCAAGAGAGGGACCTTGGGGTAATTATATCTGATGATCTCAAGGCGACAAGGCGGTAGGCAATACTAGTGGGATGCTGGGGTATGGGGGGGGGGATTTCTTGCAGGTCATTGGAGGTGGTTTTGCCATGGTATCACTCATTTGTGATCCCCCACCTAGGGTACTTTGTCCAGTTCTAGAGGTTGCACCTCCGCAAGGACATTGATAAGGTGGAAGCAGTCCAGAAAAGAACTACCAGAAAGGTGTGTGGGGAGGGGGGGGAGGTTGCATGAAAAGCCACATTAGGAGAGAGAGCAGGCATGACTGAGAACTATAAGTACTTTACAGGAGCAGTGACAGTGCTGTAGGTTTAAAACATGGGTCAACATGGACCACTGGTGTAAAAAATGTGGGTCTAAAGAGGAACCTACTGGGTCAAAACATTATCAGTGGCAGATTCTGAATAGTTCATTTTCCCTTTTTAGATATTGTTTTAGAGCAGGCATATCAAATAAGACCCACTGGCAAAATGCAGAGAGGGGATTTCGGAGCAGGATGCAACTTTTGCCCTTTTGGTGCATGTTAGTGTTGTCCCTGCATGGGGGTGAACAAGGTGCAGGAGGGGAGTCGCTGAGGAGGAGCACCAGAACACGGGAGCATGCACAGAAGCTTGGGGTGGGAGTTTAATAGTGATGTGAGGAAATAATTCTTCACAGAAAGGGTAAGGGAGTCCTGGAACAGCTTGCTGGATGAGATTTCTTTTTTTTTTTGGGGGGGTGGGGACAGTGGGGAGCTTCAAGCTTGCATGGGATATAGGTGTTTGGGCATAGCAACTAGAGGAAAGGGAGGAGGGAGGGAGGGACCCCACAAACCAAATAGGGTCCAGGGTGTTGTAACAGGCATGAACAATAGGGCAGGCTAGATGGGCCTACCGGTCATTTTCTGCTGACAAATTCTGTTTGCTGTATCTACTGTTAAGCCTTCTATTCTCCAGGAAAAACATGCATAGACTCTCTGAACATTCTCCATAACGAAACCTTTCATCGTCTTCATCATTTTAGTTACTCCTTGTTGCATCCGAGTTGCTGCAATCTCTTTTTGTACCTGTGGCAACCAGATTTGGCAGGTGTGGCCAGTGTATGTACCTGTAAAAGGGTTCTATGACTAAGTGCACTCTACCTGGTTATCAAGTGCTAAATAAATAAATACATAATTAAGACTTAGACGGATGCAGAGAGCTATTCTTTAAACCTACAGTGCAGTGAAAGAGTCATTACGAGGGCTCGCCTGATGGTGTCAGCAAAGTAAGTTCCAGGGCAAAGCCAGGAGGCTAGTACTTTGGTAGGAGTGTAACCAACCTCCAGGTAGATTGTCCCCTGAGGCCTGGTTTGAGACCAGTTTCTTTGTCACAGTTATTCTTTTGTCTTGCACTTTACACTGTTTAGTGTAGATTTACTAGTCCAACACCACACTGCCATGGATCACCACTCCTGTGAAATTTGAGATTAAAAGAATTTTAGGGAAATCAGGATTCAAACCCAGGCCTCCTGGATCAAAGCCTTGTGCACTACCCACTAGACTATGCTGGCTGCTGCTTAGAAAGCTTGCAGTTAGACACATGTGACACTAACTGGTCTCAGACCAGTAAACAAGAGAAACTGATCTCAGACCAGGTCTGTGGGGGGAAGGGGGGTGGCGGAATAAAATGGTATTAGACCAGGTTTTAAGGGACTGAACTTCCTAGGACTGTGACCCAGGGCAGTGGATCCCAGTTGGGACAGGGTTGGTGGCATGTTTCACTGCCACAGTGATGCCCAGCTGTGTGCCAGGGAGCTTGCTCCTTCATTAGGTGGAAGCTGCTTGTATACAAGGGGCATGTGCGCCACCACTGGAGAGCGAAAGGGAGAAAACTGCAGAGTGTTATGGATGCCCATCGATGATGCTCTCGGAACCCTGTTCCATTGGGACCTCCCCTGGGAGGGCAGTGTGGGTGGCGACACACAGGGCTCAAAAGTCACCAGGACACAGCATGCTGATCTGAGGACATCTACTGAAGGACAGAAAGTTCTGTGGGGGCAGGAGCGGTTCTTACATTTACCCTCTTTCTCTTTCTGATTGCATTTCGCACTGTTTTTGGTGCATATGCAGATCCTGTTATAAAACCTAAACAAAAAAAAAAAGTTTTGTGTTTTTCATCATCCAAGGGAATATGGTTATAGCCAGCAAAGCCAGTTGCTGCTGCTCTTCTACCTTCCCTGGTTATCATTCACTGCCCCCTCTCCTACTTAAAGAGCAGCTCCGTAGTTGTCGCTCCCCCAACATATGCAGTACCTCACCTGCTCCAGAGTTGATTGGCATAAATAATTCCTTTTTGTTCTGCCCATGTAAGAAGTTATAATGCTTGTAAATTCCAAATTGGACATCTTGCTAAAAGACAGAGCCACTTCCTCAACCCGATACGCCTCCACGTAGGCACATGCAGCCCAATTTTGTGATGCCAGAAAACAGAATGCTGCATGTGCACACCCAATTGAGTTCAGTGGGGTGACTTTTCCATACATTTTATTAACATTTATAGTCAAGATTTTAATAAATCAAAGCGACCGCTCGACTAACGGGGGTCCCTGTTAGTTGAGCGGTCACTTTGGTTTATTAAAACCTGGACTATAAATGTTGCTAAAATGTATGGAAAAGTCGCCCCATGGAAATCGAGGGCACGCACACGCAGCCTTCGTTTTCTGACATCAAAACGGGTCTGCGTGTGCCTACATGAGGGCGTTTTGGGTTGAGGAAGTGGCTCAGTTTTTTAACAAGATGTCCAATTTGGAATTTACAAGCATTATAACTTCTTACATGGGCAGAACAAAAAGGAATTATTTATGCCAATCAACTCTGGGGCAGGTGAGGTATTGCATATGTTGGTGGGAGAGGCAACTAGGCAGCTATGAAGCTGCTCTTTAATATTATAGCATTGTTTGCATCCTCCATATTTATTATTTTGCTCTTTATTTGCATTTTTTCTGCATTGTATAACTCCTGCTTAGAAACCTAGCCCATGAATTGCACATTCTGTCGTCCTTATTTTCATACTATTACAATTTCTGAATATTGTATTTTGTCATTTGCACTGTACTATTCCTGTTTCCCCTCCTCCCTCAGGATGCATCTGGAAACAAACTGATACCAGCTCAGCATGTCTTTTGTAATGAAACGTTTTATTCACCTGTGAAAATTTCTTCATATTAACAGTCAGTATTTTGACACACCACTTCATCAGGACAGCATGAAGAAGCCAAGATTTCTTTCACTTTTCTCCTTCTCAAATTTGTTTTGGTTATCTCTTGGGGTGCTGTTTCTTCCAGCACCCCCCTCTTTTCATATAGTGACCTTATTGTCTTCTCAGGGGGCTACCATCCTTTTTTTTCCCTTTTTCAGTTCCATTTTCAAAATAAAGCAAATGGAACTGAAACCAAGAAATTGCCCAGAAGTGTTTACTAGTAAGGACAAAAAGGCTAAAAAAAAAAAGTGGAAGAAGGCCCTCTCATAAGACTTTAAGGTCGCTATATGTAAGTGGGGGGAGACGCTAGACAAAATGGCATGCCAAGAGATAAACGAAACAGATTTGAGAAGGAGAAAAGTAAAAGAAATCTTGTTTTCTTCATGCTGTCCTGTTGCATTGACTAGAGAGTCACAAAATGTTGATTTTTAGTATGAAGTATTCACAAGTGAATAAGAATACTTGATTGAATTTCAGTGAGAGGGTAATCTGTTCCAGTCTTTGGTGGCCTTGAACTTTGTGTGGATGGAATTGAACCCTCCCGGAGGTTGGTTCATTTCCACAGGAGTTGAGTGCTAGCCTAGCCTCACAGTTTCCTAGTAAAACGTTTGAAGTAAATAACCTGGCAGTTTCCTTTTCTGTTGTGGCCCCTACCATTGCTTCTGATGAGGAGGGCCATGCTAGGAAAATGACATTGCTGGGTTTATGGGTAGTGGGAGCATGGTTTACTACTTGCAGTTGTATTTCTTTCATCGTGAAAAGAAAGATAATATTTTTGCTATTTTCATTCTCTCCTGATTGTGCTAATAATAGTACCAGACATGGACGAGGGTCCCAGTCGCTGCAGAAACTGCCTGGATCAAATTGGTTGCGCTGTCGTTTTGATGATGTCCGTGCAAGGATGCACTTTAGATAAGGGACAGCGGTACTGTAATCATCTTGAATTTTAATAGCTGTTGAGGGGTTACATAGAAACAGAGAATCTGTTGGCAGATAGGGACCGTTGTCCCACCAAGTCTGCCCGTTTTCCGTACCCATTTATACTAGCCCCACTCTCTCTAGCTTTCACTACTTTGTTGATATCACCCCATGTCTGTCTGTCCCATTCTGTCTTGAATTCTCCTACCGTCATTTCCTTTACCAACTCCTTGGGAAGGCCATTCCATTTGTCCACCACTCTTTCCATGAGGAACTACTTCCTCACATTACTCCTGAGCCTGCCTCCCTCCAACTTCCTATCGTGACCTCTCATTCTCGAACCCTGTTTTGTTTTGAAAAGATCACTCCCTTGTCAATGCCCTTCAGGTATTTAAAGGTTTCTATCGTACCGCCCCCCCTTCATTCTTCCAGTGAATACATGTTGAGGTCACTCAGCCTTCCCTTATACAACAACTGATGCAACCCCTGCACCACCATTAAGAAGTTACTCAGCTATTACACTTAAAAGTACCAAAGCAAAATCCCGCTTTGGCAGGGCAGCCATAAGCTTTGTGCTACCTACCTTATGGAATGATCTACAAAAAACCCTCAAATTAAGCACTCTAATTGGTATAAATGCCTTCAAGACGCTTTATTTCCGTACAATCGGAGACGTATGTAACTGCTTCACCCACTCAGACCCAGTACCGGTGTCTGCACTGGTATATAGCCACGCTTAGACCCAACTTTAAGTAATGACCCCCCAGCTTGCTCCTCACAAGCCTGATTGTTCTCTGTGTCTTATCCCCCTGTCTTATCCACACTAGGCCCATCCATCCACTTATCATTCCTTTCCCAACCTCGGATAGGAGCTCACTACCCCTGGGTTGTGACATCCTACCATGCCCTGTACTTTATAGCATTCAATCCCGGGGCTCACACATACTCCTTTTCTCCATCCACCTTCTCTACATCCCGTTCTACCAACTCTCTGTGTGCACCATGCCTCCTAGCCTTTCTCCCCACCCTCCCTCCCTCCTTTCCCCACCTCTGCTTCTACCTGGTGTATTTTATTTTCTAGGACATGGATATGTTGTTCATCCACACTTTCTGGCAGGTATCCTTGCCGCTTTAAGTCTTGCTGGAAGGTCTTCAAGCTGGCTCCTCCCACCCACCGGTGGTAAAACTCGGCTCCGCCCCATGGCGCCAGATCTTCCTTACTGCTTGGAAGCTCAGGTTCCTCCTTAACGCTCTCGTATAAGACTGGTTCCTATTTCTTGGTCTACCGAAATTACTTTAAGGTTTTCAAGACTTGGTCATTTATTTCCTTGCGGCCGCGGCGGGACAAATCGACTCCGGTTTTCGGAGGTGCCCATGTGGGCAGAAGATGTCTCGGACGGATCCGCACTCCATGTGCGTCTGCTGCTTGGGCCTTGAGCCGACCGCAGGCTTGCGACCTGTGCTCTTCTTTTCAGCTTACGCCCTGAAGACCGCCCGCTTACAACTTGGGCACCGAGAAGTTCATCTCGTAAAGTCAAGGAGGCCTGTTTGGCGGTTTCCAGCGGCTGGTTCTATGGAACAGCTTGAGCAGATGATCGCCTTTGAGGAGGAGGCGGCACAGGCTGCATCCTCGTCTTCCTCTGCCGTGGCCCTTATTCCGCTCTCCCTGGGATCCTCCTATTCAGCTTCTTTTAAGGAGCTCTGTCTGTCCCTTTCCACCAAGGGAGAGGGACCTACATCCTCAGGGCCTTCCTCTTGGTCCAAGAAGAAGGACCACAAAGGTAAGTCCCTCCTTCAACGCTCTTGGGAACGGGAGAGGTCGCTCTCCCTGAGTAGTCGACCATCGACTTCGGTCGATCCTTCGGCTTCGGCCACTGGCCTCACGGTATCCCCGTCAGGTCAGTTGACCGAGACTCCCATCGATGCAGTCGAGATTTTTCTCGACCCGTCGGATGGGCTGTCGACCGGTGAAGCCGAAAACCCTCACTCCCCAGTTCCCCCGGCGGAGATTGAGGTTTCCGTGGACTTGCCTGTACCTCCGGTTCTGGAGTCCACGGTTGAACCTTCCGAGCCGAGGGGAGAGCGGGTTTCCCCCGCCCTGCCCCAGAATCCTCCTCGGAAACACCGAGGTTCTCGGTCTCGGTCTCTGACTCTTCGATCCAGCCGATCCCGCCATAGGCGGTCTCGGTATCAGAGGGTGGCGCCGCTGGCCCCGCCTCCTCCTCGGATTTGGGGAGGCTTCACGCAAGGCCGGGCGCCAGAGGACCTCATGTGGCAACAGCTCTTCTGTCTGGGAGCAAGCCGACGCCGCCCCCGTGCTATCAAATGGTTGTCACCGGAGCGGCCGAGCAACCCCTCGCCTAGCAGAGCCGCCTGCCCCAGGCCTGTTGCTCAACCAAACCGCTGCCCCACCGATTCTGTGGAACCTCCGCCTCCACAGCTGTTGTTTGGGGCCCGACCAATACCTCGGTCGGCCAGAGTCTGCCCCATAGGTTTCTGTCACCCTCACTCCCGATCGCCTCGGCAGGTGGAGGGTGGCTCAGGCCTACGGCAGCTCTTGCGGACTCTTCCGGTCCGACGACGGCTCCTCCTTGTTCTCCAGGCGGGTCGACTTGAGTCCGCCGGAGGTCATCTCTGGACGAGCGGTCACCGCCCTTCATGGGTTTGTTTAGGCTCATCTCAGAGTCCACTGGATGCAGTTTTGAGCCCATCCAGGGGCCAAGTATCTCACGGAGATACTGGATTGAGGGATTCTCACATGGAGGTCTCTGTGGCCGAGGCCATTGTCAGCCCGGCCTTGGAGCTCTGGCAGCACCCCTGCTTCCTGTCCTGCGCCCTTGGCCGGATGGCGAAGTAAGCCGTCCCTCCGGTTCCTTGTCCGGTTTTTGGAACACCTCTTGGCGAGGGGTTGGTTACCGACAGCGTCTTCGGCTGCTGCGGAAGCGCCAGGATGGACAAGCCTCCCGACAAGGAGTCCAAGAAGTTGGACTATGCAGACTCAAAGTCTCACGCTGGTCCTCCCTGGCCTTCATGCCAGCTAGCTCGCCGTGCTGATGGCACACTTTTCTCAAGCTTGTTGGGCTCCCTGGACGAGGTAGTCCCTCATCTCCGGCTGACCTGCAGACCACGGTTAAGCAGGTGCGGGACCAGGGCAGGAGCAGTGGCCAAGCAGCAACTTCAGACTGCTTTGTACATCGGTGACTCATGTGCCAGGTCAGTTCGCGCCGCAGTGGCTGTCGCCTGGCCTGGCATGGCTGAGGATATCCACCTTCACAGCGGATACCCAGCACAAGTTGGCAGATGTCCCTTCCTGGGACCGACCTCTTCGCCCTGGAGTGGAAGGTCACCTCCGAGGATCGAAAAGTCCAATGCCACTCTGGACTCGGTCTCATCTGCCCAGAGGGACAAGGGCCGCAGACCGCAACCCAAGCCCTTTCGTCCGTCTGCGCCCGATGCACGTCCGCCCAGCAGCATCAGGGCCAGCAGGCTCGCGCTTGGCATCCCAAACCCAAGCCCGCAGCTTCCTCTTCCAGGAAGCAGGGAGGTAAAGGCCCAGGTGGTCCCTCGGCTGGTCCCTCCTCCAAGCCTGCTCAGTGACGGGTTGAGGGGTGTCGCCCCCAACCTCGTCATCCCACCCCAGGTTCCCCCGTGGGGGACGGCTTCGCCACTTCCTTTCCGCCTGTTCTGCTATCACCACAGACCGTGGGTGTTGGAAGTGTGGTGGGAAAGGGCCTTCCTCTGAGTTCGAGGCAGGCTCCCCGCTTCCGAAAGGCCCCCGGGGACCTCGGTGTCTGCAGCCTGTTGTCGGCTCGCTGGGCCGACATCGCTCTGCTCCTTGAGAAAGAGGTGATCAGAGAGGTGGCGGACCCTCCCTCAGACCCGTGGTTTGTGTCCAGGTACTTCCTGGTCCCAAAACGGACGGGGGGGCTGGCGCCCCATTCTCAACCTGCACGACCTAAACAGGTTCTTAAGGTCTCGGACCTTCAGGATGGTCACTCTGGCTCAGATAATACCATCCCCGGAATGGGGTGTGTGGTTCTGCTCTCTGGACCTACAGGACACGTTCTTTCACGTCCCTATCTGTCCGTTTTACCAGAGATTCCTTCGCTTTTGAGTGGAGGGATCCCTTTATGAGTTCCGAGCCATGCCCTTCGGCCTTTCTCTTGCCCCCAGGGTCTTCACCAAATGCATGGCAGTGGTGACAGCATTCCTGCGGTGCCGAGGGGTCCGGGTGAACCCTTACCTGGACGATTGGCTGATAGCAGCCCCCTCCAAACAGGAGGTGGAGCGGTCCAGAGATCTGGCCCTCCATGTTTGCTCTCAGATCGGCCTTCTCATCAACGAGGCCAAGTCGGAACTCGGACCGGAGCAGGTGATTCTTTTCATCGGGGCAGAGCTCGACTCTCTTCGAGCCAGAGCACGGCTCCCGGCGGACAGGGCTGAGGTGCTTTCCTCCTTTGCCCAGTCATTTCTGGTTGGGCAGTCGCGCCCTGCCCAGGACTTCCTGCGCCTCCTGGGTCTCATGGCAGCCTGCACCAGCGTGTTCCGTTGGGCCCGCTGGCATATGCGTCCCCTTCAGTGGGGATTGGCCAGCCAGTGGTCACAATGCTGCGATCCATTGGACCAGGTAGTGACGGTGACCCAGGGGATGTGGAACGCTCTCCAGTGGTGGACCGTTCCAGCTCATCTGCAGGAGGGCATCCCGTTCGTCCGCCCCGAGCCGACAATCTCTCTATTGACCGATGCCTCTCTGATGGGTTGGTGTGCCCATCTGGGGGAGCACAGAGCGCACGGCCTCTGGTCCCCTCGGGAGTCCTGATGCCATATCAACCTGCTGGAGCTTCGGGTGGTCCGTCTAGCTCTTACCGCCTTTGCTCCGTTTCTACGGGGTCAAGTGATTCAGGTCCAGACGGACAATACCACGACCATGTACTACCTAAACCGCCAGGGAGGGACGCGCTCCATGCCTCTGTGCAAGGAAGCTCTCCGCATTTGGTCACTCGTGCACAGCCTGGAGGCGGATCTCCTAGCCATTCATGTGGCAGGAGTCTCCAACACCCTGGCCGATGCCCTAAGCCGGATAGGGGCTGTGTCTCACGAATGGTCTCTCCTGCTGGAGGTAGTACAAGATCTGTTCTACCATTGGGGCACACCTCAGGTGGACCTGTTTGCCTCCAAGGAGAATGTGAAGCTGAGGCTGTTCCATGCCCGCCCCCCTCAGCAGAGCTCGCTGCAGGGGGATGCCTTCTCGAGGCCATGGACCCCAGGCCTCTTCTACGCCTTTCCCCCATTTCCCTTGATCCACAAGGTGCTTCTCAAGGCAAGGAGGGACAAGGCGCAGGTGATTCTGGTAGCCCCAGACTGGCCCCGCCAATGCTGGTATCCAGATCTCCTCAGCCTCAGCTCCAGGCTCCCGAGGCAGCTTCCAGCTCACCCGGACCTACTTTCAGTCAGTCAGGGGAAGGTGTTCCATCCGGACCTTCAATCCCTGCACCTGACGGCCTGGTTCCTGAGCGGCTAGAGTTCCAGGCCTTGGGTCTTTCCGACGAGGTCCTCAATGTAGTTGAGGCGTCCCATAAGGAGTCAACCAGGAAATGCTATGCCTTCAAATGGAAGAGATTTTCCATTTGGTGTCAGGGCAAGGGCCTGGACCCTTCCTCCTGTTCCTTGGCAAGCATCCTGGACTATCTATGGTCCCTTTCTCAGCAAGGGCTTAGGTCGACGACCCATAAGGTGCACCTGGCAGCCATCTCTGCTTACCGGGCACGGGCCGGGAAGCAGTCGGTGGCGCAGGAGAAGGTGGTCTGGCACTTTTTCAAAGGCCTTGATCACATTTCCCCTCCGGTGCGAGAACCTCCACCTCCGTGGGATCTACTGCTGGTATTGGCAAAGCTCATGGGCAAGCCATTCGAACCAATGCACAGGTGTGATCTCTCTCACCTATCGTGGAAGACCGCCTTCTTGGTGGCTATCACGTCAGCCAGAAGGATGGGAGAGCTCCAGGCACTTTACCTGGTCTTCCACAGGGACAAGGTTGCCCTGCACCCCCACCCGAAATTCCTTCCGAAGGTGGTGTCGGAGTTTCACCTTAACCAGGTGTTGACTCTGCCGGTGTTCTACCCCAATCACACCTCGGAGGCCGAATATAGGCTCCATACCCTGGACCCTAGAGGGGCACTCGCTCACTATAAGGAGCGCATGGCTGAAGTTTGGGGAGAGGTTTGCCAGCTGTTTGTCATCTACGCTGAAGCCGCACCTGGCAAACCTGCAGCCAAGCGGACGATAAGCAGGTGGGTCACCTCCTGCATAGATCTGTGCTATAGGTTGGTGGGCATGGAGCCTCCCAGAGGGATAAGAGCTCAATCTACCCACCATACCACTGCATTGGTGGCTGCTTCCAGGGACGTCCCTATCCAGGAAATCTGCAGGGCTGCTACCTGGAAGTCAGCACACACCTTCATCACTCACTACCACATCGACCTTGAGTCATGCCGGGATGCTGGTTTTGGGGCCTCTGTTCTCCAGTCTCTATTCCCTAAGTAGGGGGTGTGCGCCTTGCCTCCCTCCTCCCGGAGAACTGCTAGGAGTCTGCCAGAAAGTGTGGATGAACAACATATCCATGTCCCTAGAAATACAGGTTACTCACCTGTAACAGGAGTTCTAGGAATGGTATATGGTATTCATCCACACAACCCACCCGACCTCTCTGGCTTCGACGCACAACCTGAGCTTCCAGCGGGCCAGATCTGGCGTCATGGGGCAGAGCCGAGAGTTTTACCACCCGGGTGGGTGGGAGGAGCCAGCTTGAAGACCTTCCGACAAGACCTAAAGCGGCAAGGATACCTGCCAGAAAGTGTGGATGAACAACATATACCATTCCTAGAACTCCTGTTACAGGTGAGTAACCTGTATTTTTTTTTCTTCTGTTACTTCCTCTGCAACCTTAGATAACCTGCTTTATCTTTCTATAGACACTTCCATGTATGTAAATACTCTGTAATCTCTACAATATCTGTGTAACTCTGTGTACATATGAACTTCTTTTTCTTCCTCTCTGTAAACAGTATTATCTGTTTTGCCTTGTAAATACCTGTGTTGACCTGTATATACAATTGTTCATGCTCCACCCAGGTCCATCTTGCAAATGAGCTTCTGCTCAACGATGAACGCCTGGTTAAATAAAGATTGATTGATCGATTGATCTTTGTACCCCTCCTCTGAACCACCTCCAGTCTGTCTGCATGCTTCCTGAGATAAGGTCCCCAGAATTGTATGCAGTATTCCAGATGTGACATCACTAGTTGTGTGTAGAGTGGGATCACTACCTCCCTTTTTTCTTCTAGTCATACCCCTTCTGATACGACCGAGCATCTTGTTGGCTCTCCCTACTGCCTTCTTACACTGCCTAGTCCTCTTCAGATCATCAGTTATGATTACCCCAGGCCCCTTTTTTGCCTCGTGGTTTCCAGGAATTGGCCCCCTCATCCTGTAATCGTCATTCATATTTCTGTGCCCCAGATGCAGGTCCCTTTTCATTTTCTCCACCGCTTCAGGAGTGTCTACTCTATTGCAGATCTTCGTGTCATCCAAAAAGAGGCACACTTTCCCCTCTAACACCGCTGCAATGTCTCTTATGAATACATTGAAGAGAACTGACCCTAGAACCGACCCCTGGGAATCCCTGCTGGTCACTACACTGGCCATTTATGAATTTTAAATTCACTAACTTTGATATGCAAGAACCAAAATTAATGCCCCAATTGTCAACTGTAGGCCCATTTTCTGTTGATATGCTGTTCCTGCATTTGGAAAGTCCTCTGCTATCACCTTGTAGTTGCAGGCCCTTACTTCCTGAAACAGGAGAGATTTGGGGGGGGGTGAGGCTGAAGGAGAAAGAAGATAGAGATGGGATGTGCAAAAACAGAAAATGTAAGATTGGGGCAAAAAGGAAAACAAGAGACCACCAGGAAGGATTTCCCCCAGAACATTTTGAAAGGGTGTTGGCATTTGTTGAGCTACACAGACATGATTCAGGATCCACATGAAAGTGTGCACAAGACTGGTGGTGCTCTGGATAACACAGCAGTTGCAAACATCAAAAATCCGGCACTCTCTGTCGGCCTGGTGGCGCTGAGGGTTAAGGCGCTGGATGCCACACCTTGCGCCACGCCGGTGACTCGGGCCACCGGGGGTCTGCAGGGGAAAGGAAGGATCTAGTGTCCCATGACCACTTTCCTTCCTCTGGGGAGGGATGGGGCAGTGCAGCGCACTGTAGCGGCTGCTGGCCAAGGCCAGTGGCACTACAGTAGCAAGCAGACTGGGGGGGGGGCAGTGCGGCGGGCGTCAGCATGTATGCGCCTAGACTCCATTGCATGTCCGGCTCTCCAGGGTAACACCAGAACAGGGAAAATAACATGGCAACCTGGTGCGGTGGCTTGACGGCTGTCTACGGGATGCCCTTCTACAGGGGGCATCGCTGCATTGCTGGATCTGGTCTTGAGCGGAGAGTGGGGGAGGCTCTTCGCAGCCCTGCCACAGGGGGTCCACCATGGGGTATATGGCAGCGAGGGCACCATAGGAAGTTGGCTGTGGACCGGACGGTGGCCGGATGTAGAGGATGCGTGACCCACAGGCAGACAATAATAAATCAGATCATTATTCATTAGTAGTGACAACACATAGCTCCACGGTAACACATTTAGTGACAGTGGAACACTGTTCGATGCGCTTTAGCATGATAGTCCTTTATAAAGGACTATTATGTCTGAACGCATCAGGCAGGCAGTTGTTTCCTGCTGCAATAAACTTTTTTAAGTGTAACCTGTGGAACTTTATGGTGTCCTTTACTGTGAGGTGGCAAGTGCCGGCTTTGTGATGTTTACAACAGGTATGAGTCATAAGAGCCCCTTCTCTGATCTTTGAATTTGTTCCCCATTTCTTTCACTTTTTTTTTTCACAGATTTATTTGTAGCACTAGGTAACCTTTTTTCTACTATTTCTCCTGTGAGTTCCCCCAAATGGTGGAATTGTAACAAAATTAGGGACCAGAGTTCTGCTTTAAACATGGAGGGAAACATAGGGGTGTTGTAAAAGGATGGGGGCACCCCCATGCACAAATGTATTAGGGGAAATCCTAGAAAAATCATAGGAGATGTGGAGGAGAACCCAGGACATAGGATAACTCAGCACAGGACAAGTAAAGAGGGAAAGAAAACAGGAAAAATCTAAGAGAAAATAAAGGGAGAGATGAGACCACCTCAACCCCAGTGGCATAATGTGGGCTTCGCCAAGGTATCCTTCAGTATACTTGACTAGAGTAGTTATGCCAGCTGGGTTCAGCAGCCCCAGAGGTGGAGTTATGCTAATGATGGCAGAGAATTAGCTAATCAGTGTAGTAAGAGAGTGATGCCTGTAGGTGCCACCGTGCTTCCAGTCAGATTAATTTCTCCGCCTGACAGGACAGTCTGCCCCGGAGCTCTCTTCAGATCTTTGCTTGAAGTGCTTCTTTTTTTAATTTTGTACTTTGTGTTGCTTTTAGTGTCTTTACTTGATTTTTATTAGTTTCGGTGTATATTCCCCGTATTCTTAGTTCCTGGAACCCACGGAAAAACAGTTTTTTCTGTGTTCGCGTGTCTTTTCTCCGACTAGAAAATACCAGGTCTGAGGTAAAAATGCAGTATCTGCGTAGAAAAATAATATAAAATGTGCATTTTTTTTTTATCAGGTTTCTGTGGTTTTTAGTCATTTTCCTCATTTTTCACTTCTGAAAGTCCTTTGTCAGTGGCTCCACAGTGTTTGGGAGCTTTTTACTTTTTCTTTTGAGAACAGCACTCTGTGTCTCCTGACTAATGTCAAGCCAGATAGACCCACTTTACAGACTGGCTTTTTAAATAAATAAAATAAAGTGTTTTTGTTTTTTTTCTAATTGTGGTCAAGGCAGGCTTCTGCAATTCTCATTACATACTTGGAGCCCGTCTCTGTTTTCTGTCAGAACTGTTTTTTATTGCTGTTTTCTTTAAGAATTTTGCCTTTGGGCTACAAACTATGGCTACTCTGCCTGACTAGATCTCTTCGCTTCCAAACAAAACTACCACATTCCTCTGTACTGTTGCAGGCCTCCAGCTCTAGGCTCAGTGCCAGTGGATGCCCTGTCTCTGGATTGGACAGGGAGGTTCCTGTGTACTTTCCCTCCATTTCTCCTGATTCTCAGGGTTTTGCTTAAACTCAGAAATCAGCCAGCAGCCATGATTCTGGTGGCTTCAGACTGGGCGAGGCAGCCATGGTACACCCTACTTCTCACTCTCTTCAGCCAAATGGCCCATTCGCCTGGCTCCCACTCACAATCTCCTGCCCCTGCCTCAGATGGGGATAGCATACTCCGGCATAGAGTCTCTTCGCCTCAAAGCTTGGTACTTGAAGAGCTAGAATTCCCTGACTCTTAGTATTCAGAGCAAGTCTTGAGAAGCCTTCGACTTGCCAAAAAACCGAGTACCAAAAAGACTTATGCTTTCAAATGGAAGAGATTTTCTCTCTAGTTTAAAGACAGGCAGATTAACCCTCTACAGGCTAGTCTGTCTTCCATACTGGACTATTTGGTACATTTGCAAACATCAGGCCTTAGAGCCTCATCTCTGAAGGTTCACTTGGCAGCCATTTTGGCCAACATGTCTGATGAGGAGAAATCCATAATTTCTCACTCCATTTTTAAGAAAATCTTTAAAGGCCTGCTGCACCTTCAACCCTCACTTTAGTTTTAGTTTATTTATTATACTGGAAAGGCATGCGAGCAAAAGTTGTCCGTTTTCACAAGCGTTCAGTTTAGGACAAACAAACCATGAGCGTACAGTGTAAGCAGGAATACTGTACAGGAGGACAATCACATGGATTACATTGGTTACAAGTACAAAACAAGATACGAAACAGATTAATTACAGAATAATAAAAAGTGCTGTGATTGGGTAAAGTGCTAAATTCACAGACAAGGGGTAATCATGCCAAGAGAGAATGGAGGCATCATGCTGATGTTTTAGTAGGAGAGATGGATACGCACCCAAGGTGGGAACCCACTTAAGGAACCTGTTCCCCCTTGGGATTTGAACCTGTGTCTTGCTATGCTGATGGGGTCTCCATTTGAGCCCATGGCTACTGCAGACTTAAAATACGTCGTCTGAAAAACTGTTTTCCTAGTGGCAGTCACTTCAGCCAGAAGAATTTCAGAGCTGCAAGCTCTCTGCACTGAACCAAACTACGTTATTTCCCACAGAGATAAAGTAGTTCTCAGGACCAACTGGAAATTTCTTCCTAAGGTAGTGTCCGAATTTCACCTAAAACAGTCTGTAACGCTCCCTGTTTTTTTCACAGACAGTTCTACTCCTGGTGAGCGCAGGCTTCATAGCCTGGATGTCAAGAGGGCGTGGACATACTACTTGGAGCACACAAAGCAGCTCAAGTCCTCACCTATGGTGAGGTAGGCAAAGGCAGGCCAGCTTTTAAGAGGACTGTCTTGCATTGTATAGTCTCTTTCATCCAGTTCTGTTACAATAAGGCTGGCAGACATCCACCTCAGGGCCCACTCCACTAGAGGCACAGCAGCCTTAGTGGCAGCAGCAAGGGATGTTCCCTTGCTCGACATCTTCAAAGCAGCTACCTTGAAAACTGTACACTCCTTCACAAAGCACTACTGCTTGGATGTACAGTCCAGATCAGACGCCAGATTTGGCACTGCAGTCATGTAGAACCTGTTTTCAAAATAGGTTCTGTTCCCTCCTCCCAATTGCACTGCTTTGTAGTTTGCACTAGTCAAGTGCACTGAGAGATTCCTAGGGTGAGAAGAAAAAATACTTAATGTAGTAATATTTGTTTCTTCCAAGGAATCCCTCAGCATTCTTCACCTCCCACCCAGCCTCCCTTCACATAACCTGGCTGGGAATAGTTCTGCAGTCCCTGTCTTTAGCCGAATTTCTTGCTGAAAAGCAATAAAATGGTAATGTGTCTTTATTGAAATATGATGTATATAGTTCACTTAGAGGCAAGTTCAGTTGTTTTTTTTGTTTTTATCTGGTTTTCTTTAGTATTGCATTGGCTTAGGTTTTGGGGCCTTTTGACCCTAGGCTTTGAAATGAATCTGAGTGGAAGCACAGTGGCACCTACAGACGACACTCTCTTACTACACTCTGGTTGGCTAATTTCTCTGGCATCATTAGCATAACTCTACCTCCAGGTAGCTGAACCCAGCTGGCATAACTGCACTAATCAAGAATACTGAGCGATCCCTTGGAAGAAACAATATTACTATGGTAAGTAATTGTTTCTGTCTACTGAACAGCAGAAAACTAGGGGCCTTGCTTTCATAGCCTTGTCTGTGTTGCATCTTCCGTGCTGTCTAGTGAATGCAGTTTAATACAGTGGTTAGAACCGAGAACTGTGAACCCGGAGATTGCAAGTTCATATCCCACCACAGGCCTGCCATGTGTTTCTTAAATCATTTAATGTCCTTGTTCATCAGCATCCGTCCACCCCCACTACTGCGCTCTGCAGAATTGGATAAATGAAGGAACCTATAAAACAAAATTCATCTCTGTCAGGGTACCCTGAGGGAGTAAGTGAATAAAATACGAATTTCTCATCTGCTGCTGCAGGAACAATATGTTGTGGAGGAAGTACAGGGTGGTCAAGCAATTTGCTCAGGGTCATGAGTCATTGGCTGTGGTTGAATTTAAACCAGCAGTGTCCTGTTTCATTGTTTGATGTTCTAAGCAGTAGATCTCACTGTCTTACTTAAATCTCATAACACACACATCTCTTTCCTTGTTGACAAAGGGAGATGCCACCAATGATCACACCAGTGGGGGGATAATAAAATCCAACTATTTATTTAAAATTTTGGTAACTAGGTGAGAATTCAAGGACAAGCATTGCACATTTTCTTTTTTTTTTATTTAAACTATGCGTTTTGTGCCATCTGACTGACCCCCATTGGTCCACCACTGCCACAGACTGAAAGCTGTGCCCTGACCACCGCTTCCCCGGGACACACCTCCACCAAACCCCACAGCGGGATGTGGAGAAGCACACAGAACATATATAATATGTGGGAAATATCTGCAAGTGAATGCTCAGTCCTCTATCACTGTTTGCTGTGTAATGTGAGTGAGTGAGTGTGTGTGTGTGTGTGTAAATATACATGCACTTTAAGTCTATAGTGCTGATGTAGTATTGGCCCATGCTCAATAATTAGCAGGACAGAGCTACCACAGCACAAAGTAAACTTTAGTCTGAACCAGGCCTGTGTTGTATAGTACATCTGGAATAATGCATGTCACCAGACTGTATTGCAAGGCTTTAACCATCTAAAGGGTTAAAGTTGCATCACAAACTACATGAGAGAGGCTCATGGGATTTGTTTAAACGGCACCGTAACCCCAGGATGAAATGCCAACCTTGTCTTGAATAGCTTCATTTGCCATAGCACACAGTGAAAGAAATAACATTAGTGCTGTGGCTTTTATCTTCCCTGGTTTAATGATTTGAAAGATCAGAATGTTGTCAGAACTGGAGGGATCATTTCCTCATGATCTGGGAAGGGAGACAGGAATGGTGGCATTGGCCTCATGGCGGGTTGTGGGGATATGGAAAATGCCCGGTCGGGGTTAGGGAATGTGGGAATAGACTCCAGCAGGCAACCATATTTTCTGCAGAGTATAACTTTTCCTTCAACGGCTCTTTGTCTTTGAGCGCTGCTTGCCAGTGCTTTCACCCATAACCTCATATGGCATGTGCCGGGTCCACTTCCGAGGTTTGCCTTGCCTTGAAAACAGAGGAAGACATACATGGAAACAAACACACACACTCATAAAGTATGTCAGTGATAAACTGTCTTTATCATTTGCTTTTAGTAAGAGCTGATTCTGATTTAAATAATTGCTTTTCTCTTAGATCGGTTCATTCCAGTTGTTTGTAGAAGGTTACAAGGACGCTGACTTTTGGCTAAGGCGGTTTGAGGCAGAGCCTCTTCCCGAGAACACCAATCGGCAGCTGCAGCTACAGTTCGAGAGACTGGTAGTATTAGACTACATTATACGAAACACAGGTTTGCAATAAAACATGCTACTTATGTTTGTACTTTAACTTTTATCTCCTCTTATGTCCCTTAATCAACCCACTCCATTGCTATCATTCTGAATATTATGTTATAAGTTGTTTTGTTTATTTAAAATCTGGAAAGCACTGGCCTGGTGGCACTGAGGGCTGAGGCGCCGGATGCCTTACCTCGCACTACACCGGTGACCCGAGTTCAGGAATGAGCCCCGGGCTGTTTGCGATCGGCGGGGGGGGAGGGAAAGGATTGAGCATTTGGAGGACTGCTCTCCTCTCTCAGGGAGGGAAAAATTGTCATCCTGCCTGTCGATCAGCTTCTGGTGTGGGCTGGGGGGGCGGTGCAGGCTGGAGACAGGCAGCTGGCGGGCATGGCATGCGTGTGCCTCCGCACACGCATGCCTATGCCTTATGCCGGGAGGGTGAGAGGGACACCAAGAAAAATGGAAAATGGCAGTTGGGGGCTTTTTGAATTATCAAACCATGTTCTGCTGGTCTATTGTTGCTTCCTCCCTGGATTTGGATTGTGCTCTGGGAGGGGAGGTAGCTTCCTTCCTGGCCCCGCCATGGGGGGTAATCTGTGGGGGTCTTGGGGGATGGTTGGGCTGGCGGACGTGTGGTGCAGGATAGAGTTCCCGCGCCTGGAGCACCCAGGAGGATAAACACTTACATGAAAAAACAAACAAACTGGAAAGTCCATGGGCCAAAGACCCATTTTCATGGGTGACCAGAACATTTAACAGATGTACAATACAGGACTAGAACAATAAAACATACTTTGTAAATTAACATCCAATACAAGTGTAACTAGAGAAACATTTACACCAACTGAAAAGGTGATTTTTCAGTGCATGTCTGAAACTATTTAAAGAATTGCTAACACTGAACAAAGATGATGCTAGTGAATTAAAAAAAGAGGGCAGATTATAAAACATGTTTTTTGTCCAGTGAAAGTCCTCAACCTGGGGACTGAAAATTGAAAATGTAGAGATGTCTGAGCTGAAACATTGTTGGTGTTTTTTAAAAATAGTATGACATGAAATTAAATTGGGACACTATCCTAGATTACTTTTTTTTAGCAAGGATACCTAGTTGAAGTAAATACCTCTGATCAAGCGGAAGCCATCCTGCATGTTTATACAAATCACAGTGATGAGTACGATATGGCAAATGAGTAGCAAACTTCTTATCTGTAGAGTCCTCACTCACCCTGGATTGTTGTGTGCTGCGTGGCTTTGCACAGAAGCCAGCCCAAGGTTGTTAGCAGTTTTTCCAACAGGATAAGGCTTGGGGGATGTTGGGGTGTATTAGTAGGGGTATCATAAATCGTAAGAGGGAGGTAATACTCCCTCTTTGCAAGACACTGGTTAGGCCCCATCTGGAGTACTGTGTGCAGTACTGGAGACCACACCTTCACAAGGACATTAACCAAACTGAGGCAGTCCAGAGAAGGGCAACCAAAATGGTTCAGGGACTGCATCAGAAAACATATGAGGACAGATTAACGGAGCTCAATATGTATACTCTAGAGCAAAGGAGGGAGAGAGGTGATATCATTGAAACATTCAAACACCTTAAGGGCATTAACAAGGTGAAAGAGTCTAACATGTTTCACTGTAAGACAAATAGCAGGACAAGAGGACACAGCATGAGATTAGAGGGCGGCTGATGAAGGGGTAATGTGAGGAAGTACTTTTTCACAGAAAGGGTAGTGGATACATGGAATGGCCTACCTCAGGAAGTGGTGGATATAAATATAGTGCAGGGCTTCAGACAGGCATGGGATAGGCATAAGGGAGCAATACAGGTAAGTATGAATAGATAGGCCATTGACAGAGCAAAGGCCGATGGTACATTCATAAGGTAGAAAAGAAATGGGCAGACTGGATGGGCCTTGTGGTCCTTATCTGCTGTCAACTTCTGTGTTTCTATGTATATCTGCAGTGGGGCATTTATTACCCCACCCTCCAATCTCCTGCCAGCACAGGATGATGGTTCTTGGGCGGGGGCGATGTTCTTAGACCTACCAAATTCTGGAGTTATATACCAGTATCTGGCAGTGACCTCTTCTCCTGTAGCCTGGGGCAGCTGTTCTAGGGATGTTACTGATGTTTATACAGACTCTGTAACATCTGATTTCTGTATTCCTCTTTTGTATAATCTTTTTTATTGATTTTCAAAACGTTATACACAACAAAATATGACAAAGGAATTATAAGAGACATGATGACACACTATAACATATAAAATATAATAAATAAAAACAGATAACCAAGTACATCCAGTCCATTCAATCAAAAGGGATATAACGTTTATGAATAATATGGGGGGAAAAGTATATTAAAAATGAATTGGTTACTTCCAACATAAGGCTGTGTATTCAGGATGCAAAGTGAAACCCCCCGAACATAACACTAGGTGGGATAGATGAATCCCAGGGGCCTTCACTGTTCCCTCTCATAATGCTTGGGCTTCTGGAGGAGACAAAGAATTCGGGAGGAGCTCCCACACTGTGAGGAATCATTCTTCCTTACCTTTTAAGATGAGAGAAAGATGCTCTAGAGCAAGTGTCTGTATTGAAACAGCTCTCTCTCCATTGAAGGGCTGTGGGATGAGCGCATGACACCCAAGTGTTCATAATACATTGACGGGCCAAGATTAGTAGTATCTGTATTCTTCGCGGGAATAGCTCCCAGCCCTCTGCACCCATGTCCTCCATGCCAAAGAGCATAAATACCAGTGTCACTGGGATATGCCGACCCGCCATAGTCGACAGCTCAATTTAACTTTGTCTGACCATGTATTCTTTGTCCTGCAAGTTGTTTGTAAACTCTTATCCTTTTCCGACTTATTTCTGTATTGTATAATCTAATTCTATGTGCTGCGTCACATTGCTGCTGTTTTCTGTATTTGACCTGTACCATACCGGATTGTGCCTGAAAATAGGCATTTCTATGCCTAGTGCACTCACCCGGTTAACAAAAGCAAATAAATAAAATGTAGCCTTCCAAAAAGTCATCCGGGCCAGGCATGTCCAAAAATAGTGTGTATACATACTCACTGCTGATCGACACCTGCCACACAGCGGGGAGATCACTGGCTGGTATTTATGTATAATCACTGGGGACAGTATAATCTGTGAATAAATTTAAATTGGGATTCCTTATACTTATTACATAGAAGAACTCCCATGTGAGATTGCAACAGTAGTCCCCAGTCATCTTCCCTAGTGGGAAACATCAGATCTCGTTCCCACAGTAACTTACTCTTGGCTGTAGTGTCAGGGAAAAAATGTGTATCTTGATGCACCACCTTACGAACAAAACCCTTGGCATCCAGTTTAACCATATGCACTAGTTGCTCGAATTGGGCCAGTGGTGTCACAGTGGCCACATCTCTGTCCAACCCCCTCTCAAATGCCCAGACCTGTAAATAACGCAAGAAATGGGAATGTGACAGCCCCGTGGCACCTTGTAAATGTACAAAAGAGCAGACCTCATCTTGAATGTAAAGAACTCCCAGGCAAGTTACCCCCCTAGCCTCCCATTCATTAAACCCGCCATCAGAAAGCCCAGGTAGAAGAAAAAGGGTTTCATGCCACCGGTACCAACAATGTTTCCACATCCTGCATCCCTCTACAGCATCTCAGGTGGCCCCAAACCTCTAATACCCATCTCACCAAAGGGTTAGGTGCACCTTGTCCAGCAAAAGCCTCACACCCCCAGACAGCGAGATAAGTAGACAGATGTCTGTATTCCTAATCTGCAGGCAGTACCTGGCATTGAAACCCATCTCCCGCAACCCTGTGTCAGCTGTTCTTGGAATATTCCTGATACTTTTAAACCTGTTAATTTTTGGGTTCTTGTATTCGTAATGCTGCAGGCACTGCCTGGAATTGAACACCCCCCCACACACACACACACAAATCCCCGAAAAGAGGGAGTAGTTTGTTTAGTTATCAGACAAACAATCAATCAGATTCTTTATTTGCCCAGGCGAACACCATTGAGCAAGCTCATTTACAAGGTGGACCTGCATCATACAAGGTCAAGTAGCAATGCATTTATATACAGGCAAATAAACAGTAAGTGCAAGTTTACAACAGTGCAGGTGGGCCTGCAACAGACAAGACAAGTAGAAATACATTTATGTTCAGGTAGAAGACAGTCAGTATAGTGTACATGGATATATAACAGTAGGGTAGCAAGTCAGAAAAAATTGGTGCTAGATTCAACAAGCATTCATGGTTTAGTATTCCTGTAAGGTTAGGGCATTATACTCCAGCGAAGAGAGCAGCTGTATTGGATGCTACAAGTGAAGAGAAATACATAGTCAATTTAATAAAACCACAGCATATAAAGGTGGGGACATGTGTCGGGAGAGGGGGGTCTGGATCTGGGAAAATACTAGGAGCGAAGGGGTAAGTTGCTGTGGATATACAAGGATAGGTGGGTGTGGGAGGGAGAATTTAGGACAGTAAATAAAGAGGTGGCTTAGGGACAAATTATGCAATGATGCAAGAAGGAATGAGGTTGGGAAAAGCAGGAAGGATGTTGAAGGGGAAGTGTGACTAAGCTAGGATTGTTGGAAGCAATTACAGGCTTCTGTGATGTATTTTGTATATAAGGTCTCAAACACAGACTAACAGGAGTCCTCAGTTTCAGCGATTTCTGCAGCACATTCCAGAGCGACGGCAGTACGAATCCTATGGCAGCTTTCCCAAAATGCGTTAGGGCATTAGGCACTTTCAGAGAAATCGGTGAGCAGCTTCTTAGGACGTAGGTTCCAGGCATATTGAGAGTCAGACAATCAACAGTGTACTGCGGGAGTTTGCCAGTAATAGCGCTGTATGTCCAGAGAGCCGCATTTTTGTTTTGTCTATAATGTAGTGAGGTCCAACCTACGGCCACATATAGAGCAGTGATGGGTGGAAGTGGGAGACTGGTGATGAAGAGCAGAGCTTTGTGGTAAAGTACGTCCAATTTACTGAGGTATGAAGTAGCACACTGACTGTGTATAAAGTCAGCGTAGTCAATTAGGGAGAGGAACGTAGATTGAACTAGCTGTCTTTTGGCCTCGGTAGTTAGTAGGCGGTTTATCCTGAAAAAGAGACCCTAGTCTCTGCCTCAAGTTTTTTTTTTAACAGATCTCCCCAGGTATTGGAATTTGTGCCGAAATTCAAAGTTTTCGCCTAGCAGGGTGGAGATGGGAGGGAGAGTACCAATAACAGTAGGGTAAGCTGCATGGTTATTAGGTGAAAATAGCATAGCTTTTGTTTTTTTGGCATTGAGTAGCAATTTTTTTTTCTAAGGAGCTGGTATTGTATGTTGAAGTCAGCTTGCAGGTCGCTACAGGCAGTTTCAGGTGCTGTACGGCTTAGGTAAATAAATCACTGTATCATCTGCAAACAGATGAATTTTCATCTCTTTTATGCCTGAGTCTATATTGATGATATAGATGGCAAATAGGAGTGGCCCCAGGATGGAACCCTGCGGGACACCTCTTTTTAACAGATTTGAGGGGGAGAGTTCACCTTCGGCCTTGATCTGTTGGTGCCTATCAGAAAGGTAGTCATGAAACCAACACGAGGAGGTAGAATCTAGTCCAATAGCTTTTAATGAAGAGAGAAGAAGGCTGTGGTCGACAGTGTCTAAGGCTTTACTTAGGTCTAGAAAAAACAGTGCAGACAAATTTTCTGTTCCCTAGATTGTGTTTTCTGTTCTCTAGATCGTGCTGCCAGTCATTTGTCACCTTGGCCAGGGCCGTGATCGTACTATATTCAGTTCTGAAGCCAGATTGCATAGGGTTAAGCAGATTGGTAACATCTATGAAGGACTTCAGCTGGGCATTCACGATTTTTTCCAGAAGTTTTGATAAGACCTGGAGGAGGGAGTTGGGCCTATAGTTATTAAGATCACAGGGGTCCCCGGATTTAAACAGTGGAATAACAGTTGTGATCGTGAAGGTGGTGCATATTACAAACATACGAAATTGCCAGCAGAAATAGGCCCCGCGATCTATCCAGTCTGCGCAAGTGTGCAGCTAGCACCTAACTCCCTTTCCTCTTCTAGTACATCCTTAAATTAGATGAGGTCTCACTGTAGGATGCAACAGAAGTCCTGGCGGAAGTGAAGGACTAAGGACTCCACCATAGGCATTACGCAAATGCCTTACTACACTGTTTGTATACCACAATCCACCGCACCCCGTGGGGGTGAGCCCTCATATAGAGCTGTAAAATATCAGTTGGTTTTGATAAAACTGGGTGGCTCCACCCTTACAGACACCAATTTCCTTTCTTTTTTTTTAATATAAAACTGGGTAGCATGTAAGTTTGTTTCTGCTGCGATCACTACTGCTAGCACAGTAGCACAACATGCCATGTGCATTTGTTAATTGCCCCCATAGTACAACGGGATGGATTACGTAGTGGTATGCAGTCCTCCCGTAGTACTATGGGATGGCTTGCGTAGTGGTACTCTGAACCCCCTAATGGGGTCATTAGTCCTCCACGTCTGTAGAAGTCCTTACACTATTGGGGTTGGGGTGGGCTGGTATGAAAGGACTAACCATTGTGTGCTGGATCTTAGACTGTAGCTACACTGCCAGACTGAGATGGAACTGGGCTACAACTAGTAGAGTCAGTGCAGCTTGTGTTTAGGGTTTCCACCCATCCTGATTTTGTTAAAACATTCCTGTTTTTTTTTTTGGGGGCCTTGTCCTGCCCCCCACCCCCAAAAAAATTAACAAAAGGTCCTGCTCCTAAGCAAGAGAAAATATTTTGTTTAAATACAAAACCTCAAAATGATAGGAAACAAAATGAACTAGAAAAAAAAAATTATGGTTACAGATCTTTTTCAGGGATATCTCAGTCATTGGGTCACACCGTAGGAACTTTACCGTCAGTGAAGCAGGATCTACACAGAAGATTTTCCGCAGTACAACTGGGGCTGCCCATCTGACATCATCTGCCAACGTCACCAACTCTGTAAAGACATGAGTGGCCCTGCTCCCTCCCCAGTTCTTTCCCACTGTCGACTCGGTTCGCATGGGTCTCTGTGGAAGCTCCAACACAGTTTTGCGCAATTTTCACCTACGGCTTTTTCTTTATATTTAACGTTTTCCAATCTCTGTTCTAAAGAGATTCCTTTATTTTGTTTATGTCAAGAGCTAATCCTTCGTTTTCTCTTTTCTGTCGCTGCTGCTGCGGAAAGAAGATTTCCGTAACAAACAAACATTCCCTCTGGTCTGCTGTCTTGGGCCTGACCACGACCTCTCTGATTGTAAGCTCTACCATAAGTGTGATCAAACCACCCTCAGGCGATGCAAAAAGGCTCTCAGAAATTTTCCTAATGGAACATCAGATAATCAGCTCTGCACAGGGGTCCTTTGGGGTCCCTCCTTCCCAGTTGCTAGCGGGTTCACCAGGCTCCCAGACTGCCAAGACCCAAGACAAGTCCTGGGGGGGAGTCATAAAAAGGACCGAGATCGGGATCGCTCCCCCCAGCGGCATTCCCATTCTCCGATGGCCTCATCTTCTTTGTCTGGGGGTTCTCTGTTGGTTGCTGCCACACTGACATCTGCTGCTGCCCAGGTCTCTGTTCCTACCAGACCCCTACCGACGGCACCACTTTCCACTGCTCAGGGCAGCCGTTTGTCGACCTCCGGTTCTCGGCTCCCACTTGTCAATAATGTACTTGTCATCGATGGCCCTCCCTTTGAGGCCTGATGCTTCTCCAGGCCCTCAGGCTCCCAAGGCCCGCCGGATGGGTCATTACATCCTGCTCCGTTGAGCCCCCCCTCCGTTGATGCGGCCTTCTATGGTTGTTGACCTTAACGATATTTTGACCAAGTTCACTACAGTCTTGGTCCATCAGTTGGATGCATATAGGACCATGTTGCCTGCGTCATTGATGACTGTTGTCATCAACACCACTTTGACCCCCGCGGGCAGTTGACTGTCCCTCGTGTTTCGGACCTTTGAGTTGCAGCAGGTTGATGTCGAGGAGGAGTACCATCCTGACCTCACCTTACCCGATGAGAAAGGTGAGCCCCCCCCTGCTCTGACAGTTCCACTACCTCCTCAGTAAGCGAGGACTGTGTCATGCATACTCCTAGGTCTCCTCCAGAGGATCCTATCTTCAATTGTCATGAAGCAGCTGTCTGCAGCCATGTGCTTTCATACTGAGGAGAATGTCACAAGAAGAGATCTGGTGGACTACATGGAGATCCCAGAGTCTCCTCCAGAGGTCCTTCCTCTGATTCATCCTGCTCTGAGGAAGATCACCACTATGGCCTGGCACAGGCCGGACATGGTGCCAGCCATGCCCCATAAGGCCTCATCGCCCAGGTTCCAGAAGTTGTCCAGAGCGGTTACGTTTCAGTCAGGGTATACTTATGGCTGCTGGGGCTGATAACTGTGGCCATCCGCATGGTTCCTCTGGCTCGGCTGCACATGTGAGTCCTCCAGTGGACACTCTGGGTGCAATGGGACCAATACACAGACGACTTAGAACAGTTGGTACTCGTCTCCTCCCCAGTCCGCAAGGTGCTCCAGTGGTAGATGGACCCTCTGAACCTGTTGCAGGGGATTTCTATTCCAGATGTCCTCTCCCCAGCAGATCCACACCACGGACACCTTTGGTTCGGGCTTGAGGGGGGATGCATCTGGACCCCTTTCAGACTCCAGGCTCATGGTCCCAGATCGAAACCTCCCTGCGTATCAGTGTTCTGGAGATGCGAATGGTCTTGTATGCCATGTAGGCATTTCAGAGCCATCTCCTCCAGTGTCAGCCGTTGATCCAATCCGACAACCTCAGTGTTGTCTACTGTATCAACGGAGGGGAAGGGGTCCTACCCTTTGTGCAGGGAGCCCATGACAGTTTGGTACTGGGCGCTGGACTGCGGTCTGCTTCTGTTGGACGTCCATGTTCCAGGTGTGCTGAACACCCTGGCAGGACAGCCTCAGTCTGACGCAGTCCAGCATGCATGAATGGGAGCTTCTTTCATCCGTCGTAGATCTGTGAACCAGATGGGGTTGTCCAGAGCTGGACTTTTTTGCGTCCCCACTCAGCGCAAAACTTCCCAGTTGCTGCTTGCTAGATCTAGGGCCTGAAGTTTTTCAGTGAGATGCATTGTCCCTCTTCTGGAGTGGAAGGTTCCTTTCTAGGATTGTGGATATGTTGTTCATCCACACTCTTTGGCATGTCCCTTTCCCCATTAAGGATCGCCGGAAGTCTTCAAGCTGGCTCTTCCCACCCACCCGGTTGGTATAACCCTCGGCTCCGCCCCATGGCGCCCGATCTTCCTTTCCTCTGGAAGATTCAGGTTGCCTCCAGCATGCTTTTGCATTTTGTAGGCCCTGGGTTCAAAACCTTCGGTTATCCTGAAAATTTGTCTAGTTCGCATTAGTGATCGCAACTACTTACTTTCGATTATGGAAGAGAAGTCTTCCCTCGGATTTCGCCGGTGTTCCTGTGGCCAGAAGATGTCAAGCACCAGAAGATGTCAAGCACCGATCCCCACACTATGCAAGTCTACTACCTCGGTGTCAACCATGACACCTTGTAGTGTGATTTTATGTTTAGCATTTCATCTTAACATCCTCAACGACCGTCTTGCACGCTTGAAGTTGGGGAGGCCAGAAAAACGGAACCCTGTGGTGAAATCTAAGGAGGGTAGGTGGGTGGTTTCCGTGGCAGTGGGATCCACCGAGCAATTGGAGCGCATGGAAGCCTTCGAGGAGGAAGCGACTTGGGCCACAGAATCTGCCTCTCTGAGCTTCTTCATGCAGCTCAACCTGGGCTGCATCTTCTCAGGTTCCTTCTGAGAACTGTGCCAATCTCTCCCGACCAGGGGAGGACATTCCTGCAGGCACGCACTCCTCTCGGTCCTGAAAGTGGGAGAAGGACCCAGGATTGTCTTTGTTTCGGCGAAGACGTTCTTGGGATCGGAAGAGATCTCTGTCTTAGGAACCGGCAGTTTCGACTTCAGTTGAAATTGCCTCTTCGGCCACTGGCTTCTCGGCTTTGTCATCTGGCCAGTCGACCGAAGTGTCTATCGATGACGTAGAAATAGTCATCGACCCGATAGACCCATTGTCGCTGACGCTGGTCAACGATTCTCTTGATCGTACTCTGGTCCTTTCTTTCCTCGATGAGGAGACCCAGCCCGCTGGGAATCCTGTAGAGGAAGTGGTCCCTGACCCAGGAAATCACTGGTCCCGCTGGTGTCTCCTGAGCGACCGAATCAGCCTGATCGATCTTGATTGAGGTCTAGGACCCCCTGGACTGAAAGGCCAAGGAAGAGTCACAAGCACTCTAAAAAGAGGCAACGCCACTGGTTGTCCTCGTCCTCGTTGGACGAGGAGAGGCTCTGGCAGAAACTTCGGTGCTACGAGAACCTTGTGACAACAGCCAATTTTGACTGGGCACAAGCTGACCCTGGCTCCTACCCTGGCCATTACTTGGCTTTCGGCTCCCAGGCTGAAGCAGACTCCCTCGGATCTGATTAAGACGGTTCCCCTGCCCGCGGAGCCGCGAAACCTCCAGTTCAGCCTAAACTGGTCTCTCCAACAATAGTTGTGGAACCACCGCCCAAGCAGCCTGTGGGAGGGTCTCCTTCCAAGGAAGACAGACCAGATACTGGGTTTCCCCAGTGTCTCTTGGTCACGGTCACCCGGGACTGCCCTCGGTGAGTCGAAGGTGACCTGGGTGGTCGACCATTGTGTCCGGATTCCTCGGATTCAGATGTGACCAGCCTACATTCTCATCCTGGGGATGATAAATCGGCTGGGAGATTAGAGACGGAGGAAGGTCCTTTGTCTTTTCAGGGCATTCTTCGCCTCATCTTTGAGTGCACAGGGATGCCCCTGGAACCAATCCAGAAAAAGGCGAAGAACCCTCTCACGGACATCCTCAAGAGAGGGTATACCCCGATGGAGGCTTTTCCTGTGCCTGAGGCTATTGTCTGCCCAGCCTTAAAACTTTGGCAGCATCCTGCCTCTTGTCCAGCTCCACCTGCCTGCATGGCCCGAAAGTATACGGTGCTCATGGGGTCCCTTGAGGGATTCACAGAGCACCCTTCAGCCGAGAGCCTGGTGACTGCTGCTGTGTTCAGATGTACTGGCAGTTCTGCCGACACTGACCGACCTCCCGAAAAAGAATCCAAACTCTTGGATCATTCGGCCAGGAAGGCCTGTGCGGCCTCTTCTTTGGGCCTTCATCAAGCAAGTTCATCTGTCGTCATGGCACACTACTCCCATGCCCTCTTGGAGTCTTTGGATGAAGTCCTCCCACACCTCCCCGCGGACATGCAGACCCATGGTCAAGCAGGTCTGGGATCAGGGCCGGGCAGTTGCCAAACAGCAACTTCAGACAGCCCTGGACATTGGGGATTCTTGTGCCCACTTGATGGCAGCCGCAATTGCCTCCCGTTGCAGGGCTTGGCTGAGACTCTCCTCCTTTCTGGCAGACACTCGGCACAAACTAACTGATGTACCTTTCCTGGGCACCAATCTTTTCGATCCAGGTGTGGCTGGTCACCTTCAACACATTGAGCAGTCCAGTGCCACCTTGGACACTACTTCTACGAAGGGTTCTTTGGGCAAGAAACAGCAGCAGAAGAAAAAACCTTTTCGGCATTCTTCCCCTGCAGCACAGCAACCCTCCTTTCAAGGACGACAGCAACAACAGCAGGCTTAAGCGTGGTGCCCCCGGCCCAAGTCCAGGCCCTCCAAGGCCTGTAAAGGAGGCTGAGGTTCGGGTCCTGCATCCTCCTCCAAGCCTGCCAGTGATGGGGCGGGGGCTGCCTCTCCCTCTCCCATCATGCTAGCTATGGCTCCTCCTGTGGGCGGGCCGTCTCCGCCACTTCCTGTCCACCTGGTCCACTGTCACTACGGACAGGTGGGTTATCGAAGTGGTCAGTCAGGGACTGCCTCTGGAATTAGAGCAGTATCCTCCAAACTGAGCCTGTGCCCCTCGGGAGGAAAGAGTATTTGTCCAGACTCAGTCAGTTCTCCGAGATGACATTGCTCAGCTCCTCCTCAAGGAGGCAGTAGCTCCAGTGGCGGATCCGCCAGCAGACCCAGGCTTTGAATATTGCAAGGTGGATTACATCTTGCATTAGTCTGTGCTATGAGTTGGCGGGCATGGAGCCTCCCAGAGGGATAAGAGCTCATTCTGCCCACCATACCGCTGCATCGGTGGCTGCTTCCAGGGACATCCCTACCCAGGAAATCTGCCGGGCTGCTACCTGGAAGTCAGCAAACACCTTCATTACCCATTACCACATTGACCTTGAGTCACGCCGTGATGCTGGTTTTGGGGCCTCAGTTCTTCAATCTCTGTTCCCTAAGTAGGGGGTGTGCGCATTGCCTCCCTCCTTATCGGAGAACTGCTAGGAGTCTGCTAAAGAGTGTGGATGAACAACATATCCACGATCCTAGAAAAACAGGTTACTCACCTGTAACAGTTTTTCTAGGAGTGGTATATGTTGTTCATCCACGCAGACCCACCCGACCTCCCCGACTGCAGATGCACAACAACTGGCTTCCATCGGGCTAAGATCTGGCATCATGGGGTGGAGCCGAGGGGTATACCACCCGGGTGAGTGGGAGGAGCCAGCTTGAAGACTTTCGGTGATCCTTAAAGGGAAAGGGACGTGCCAAAGAGTGTGGATGAACAACATATGCCACTCCTAAAACTACTGTTACAGGTGAGTAACCTGTTTTTAAGCCTTCCCTCCATTTCCTCTGATTCAGAGGGTGTTAATCAAGCTACAGAAGGAGGGGGGTCAGCATGATTCCTGTAGTTCCATTCTGGCCATGGCAGGTATGATTTCCATTTCTGCAACAGTTAGCAGAGGAACATCCGGTCCCTCTGCCCCTCTGCAGCGATCTGTTGAAAAAGGCTCAGGGGTCCCTGGTCCATCCCAACCTGAAGTCCCTTCATCTGCATGCCAGGCTCCTGAGGACATAGCCATCGCCCAATTTGGAGTATCCCAGAAGGTGGCAGACATCCTCTTGGCTGCCTGGAAACCCTTCATCCAAGCCACATATGCCATGAAGTGGAAGAGGTTTGCCATATGGGTTGCCAGCATCACCTGGATCCTTTCACTTGTCCAGTAAACCAGATCCTGTATTATGCAGTATCCTTGTCAGACTCAGGCCTCTAGTACTCTATCCTAAAAGGGCACCTCTCGGCTGTCTCGGCCTTTCATGAGCCCGTGGATCGTTGCACCATGGCTCAATTGGATGTTTCCCATACCTTTCTCAGGGGCATCCTGCATCTGAAGCCTCCAGTCCATTCCCCTGTCCCGTCTTGGGACTTAAATTTCGTTTTGGAGAAGTTGACCCCTCTCCTTTTGAGCCAGCTGTGACTTGTGAGCTACGTGTCCTTTCCTAGAAAGAGTTGTTTTTAGTTGCTATTACTTCTGCCCGAAGGATTTCCGAGGTTCAAGCTCTCTGGTGTGAGGAGCCTTATTTAATTTTTCATAAAGACAGGGTGTCTTTACGTATGATCGCTAAGTTTGTTCTCAATGTGGTGTCTGAGTTTACCTTAAACCAGTCCATCCACCTTATGGTTTATTTTCCTGTGTGTGTCAATCCAGGGGAAGCACTGCTTCATACTTTAGAGGTGTGCAGGATTTTGAAGTATTATCTGCTCCAAATTATGGAAAGCAGAAAGTCAAAGCAACTCTTTGTTTCTTTCACCCCAGGGAGAGAGGGTATTCAGGTTTCAAAACAATGTTTGTGCAATTGGCTAGCACATTGTATTGTTTTCTGCTGCAATAAGCATGACAAAGAATTGCCGAGGGCAGTGAAAGTCCATTCCACAAGGGACATGGCTACCTCTGTGGCCTGTTTCAAAGGCATCTCAGCCGCAGACATTTGCGCTGCTGCCACCTGGAGCACCATCCACACTTTCACCAGTTGGTACAGTCTGGACGTTGCTTCTAGAACCTGTGCAGATTTTGGCAGGGCTGTTCTGCAGGGCCTCCTGTCCTAAGCTTTTGTTGGCCTTCCTCCCAGACTATTGGGTGTACCTGTCACTGGTTAGGACTCATTCCTCTGGTGTGACCCGATGACTGAGATACCCCCGAAGAAGATAGAACAGTTACATAAGAACTTACCATAACTGTAGATCTTTGAGGGAGTCTCAGTCATCAGGTCAGCTTTCCCTCCCACCATCCCCCTTTTGGGGAGTTCTTCTTTAAGAATTGGTTATCTGGTGTTCCCAACCTTTTATTTAGGCTGGGGCATCTCTCTCTCTCTCTCTCTCTCTCTCTCTCTCTCTCCCCTTCCCTCCTTGGTCCCCCTTGGCATGAGCTTTGCTCACTTAGTCCCCGGGGGAAAGAACTGAGGAGGGAGCGTGGCCTCTCATGCCTATATAGGGTTGGTGACATTAGCAGATGACGTTGGCATGGGCAGCCCCATATGTACTGCTGAAAATCTTCTGTGTGAATCCTGCTTCACCAACGGTGAAGTTCCTACAGTGTGACCTGATGACTGAGATCCCCTCGAAGATCTGCTGTTACAGTGAGTTCTTACGTAACTGTTCTTTAGTTCTTATTATTTATTGATTTTAAGTTTGTAGTAACCAAGTAAGGCCCACTAGGCACAAGTACCTGTTTTCGGGGCGGCCTGGGAGCACTGGGCGGTTAAGTGACTTGCTCAGAGTCACACAGTATGTAAGTGGAGATTGTGAGAATCAAACCCAGGACTGGTCTGCTGGATGTACCAAGCTCGTTCACAGCTCGTTACTCTAACCGATAGGCTATACTGCCAGCCCAGTAGAAAGGAAGTATGTCTCATTGGTCAAGGTTTCATGTTGCCTGTGAAAAATCATATTTCATTATGAAATGTCCTGATTTGGGCTTCTGAAAGTTGGTAACCCTGCTTGTGTTGTTTGAATTGTTTTTGTCTGCAGATCGAGGGAACGATAACTGGCTAGTCAAATACGACTGTCCCATGGACAACTCTTGCACGCGGGTGAGTATTTGTTCGGTGGTCAAGAGCAGTTGTGGTGGGGGCTCGTGTGGTTCACATCCTCTCCTGCCTTGCTGCATGGTTTAAGCGTAGTCACTGAAGTCTAAAGCTGGGCCAGCATCTCTTTCAAATGGAGACGGAAACATTGAGAGGCTTTAGAGAAAAGGTCTTCAAGTCAGTCATTTTATTCTGTTATAACAACTGATATTGTTCTTTGCCAGTGGCTTATGTAGTTTAAGTATGAAATTCTATATACTGCTGATGTTTTAAGCTACTTCTGGCAAGCCATTCTGTACATTAACCCACTTTTGTATGAAGTAGTATTTCCTGGTGCTTAACACTCATCGTATCTCCCCTGAGCCTAAGTTGATGTCCTTGTATTCTGTTGTCTTGTATTACAGTGAATAACTTGCTGTGGTCAACCTGCACATACTCATTCAGTATTTTGTATACTTGCAGCATGTCCTACCAGAATCTTAGAAGAGAAACTAGCCTGGTATTTTTCTGATTTGCTGCCCAAGAGCAATAAAAGAACCCTTACCTGGCCCCTGTTCATTTGCTGCAAGTATTTTCATTTTAAGAGCCCTATTTTGGAAGGAAGGAGGTTAAGTATTTTAGCTCAAGTGAGCCAAGCCCCCCTAATCCCTTCCAATTCCTTGGTACCTCTAAACTACGATCCGCCCCGCACTAACCGTTCTCTGATATCAGTATATGAGAACACAGGGACATGCTCCATAGACGTGAATGGGGCTGTTTTTTAAACTCTATTTTTGGTATTTTAGGTGGTCATCATTAACAAAGCAAGGGCACTGCTCAACTAACAAGGGCCTTGTTAGTTGAGTAGTGTCCTTGATTTGTTCGCGATGGCATTCTAAAATACCAAAAATGGAGTTTAAAAAACAGCCCCATTCATGTCTATGGAGTGCACCTCCACGCTCTACATATAGTGACATCAGAAAACGTGTTGGCGCCGTGGCGGATCGCAGTTTCAGGAGGTACCAGGAAGTGGAAGGGATCAACGCGGCTTAGCTCCACAGAGCCAAAATATGATCCTTTTCCTTCCGAAATAGGTGTACTTAAAAATGAAAATACTGGTAGCATATGAATAGGGGTGCCAGGTAAGGGTTCTTTATTGTTCTTGAGGGGAAGACCTGTAAAGTTGCCCTTTAAGTTCTTTTTTTCCCAAAATGCAGTCCTTCAAACCCCTTATTTATTGAAGTAGCCTTGTGTGTTCCTTTTCAGCTCATCTATGTCCTACCTGTAGTGCAGGGCAGGTACTGTGTACACTACTCAAAATGCTTTCTGTATAGGCCTAGTATATGGATAGTATAACCTTCCCGGACACGTCTTTTCAGTTCCTCTGTATTCAACCCAGCATCTTATTTGCCTTTCTGAGTGCTGCTGTAGACTGCTGAGTGCTTCAGAGATCCTTTCGCCATTATTCTCCGTTACCTTTTAGATTTTTTTTTTTTTTTTAAAGATTTTTTTCAGGAAGGCACTCTGATCTGAATTGGCTTATTTTCAGGTACATAATGGGAGGAGTCTAAAATATATATGTTATTTGTAACATATTTTACCAGATAATCAGAGTCCAGAATGGGTCGTTTCCAGCTGTGACCTGGAGAAGGGGAAATCAGAAATAGCAAGGAGATACAATACAAGCATTCTGATATAGACAAAAATAAATACTGAGTCAAACGAAAAAAGTACATCCCCTCAATATACAACGGGTATGCAGTTAACTGCCTTGGAAAGGTATAGAGGAGTTTACAAAACCTAGGTAGGCACTGATTATTTCTCATTCGCTATATAACAGGAATAGACATGTCAAAAAGGTTCATGTGGGGACTATGCAGTATGTAGCTGAATGTAAGAAATTACCAGAACACGTTACGGGTGAGGGGACACAAGGGCATTGCCCTAGGACAGAAGAACAAAATATACAACACATTAAATTCCTACATATTGCAATTTGGAACACAGTACAGTACCAAGGCTAGTAAATGGCACCAAGGTGGGAGTGTGACTCCAAACCTAAGATTGCACCGAGGACGGGGCTAACACACCAGGGGCTCCCCAAAAGAAGTTATTGTGTGGTACCTCTAGGGCAAATTGAACAGGTTATTGGGCCTTGAAATTCTCACTGACCATGGCCTTCACAGACTAGAGATGGACATGAGTGAGATAGGGAGACTGTTCCATGTGTGAGCAAGTCTGTACCTAGTAAAGGCCTGACCCACCTTGTGTCTGCATCAGGGGATTTGGAATCTAGTACTGTCCTCCAGCTGTAAGTAATAGGATGAATTGAAGACAGGGAGGAATAGCTCACTGAGGTACTCTGTTAGTTTGGCCTACCAACATTTAGCGCCTAACAGAGCAGTATGTAGAGAATGTTTCGATGGAGGGAAGGACCCAGTCTAGCTCCTTGTACGTAGTACAATGGTGAGTTCAGGGAGGGCAAGCCAGAACAAATCTGCAAAGTGCGTTGAAAAGGGGGAGAGCTTCCATAGAGCTGTATTGGAGGCTTCAGAGGATACCACATCCTCATAGTCAAGTAGGGGAAAACTCAAATGTTCAACTACAGTCTTCCTTGTACTAAGCGGGAGCCAATTTTTCTTACTATGTATAGGGCCCCAAGATTGTGGAAACACTTTCCCATTATGTAATTTATGTGGCAGGAGTAGTCGAGGGGTTGATCAAGGATTACGCAAAGGTATTTTTTTTTTCCTTCTCTCTCCCTGGCTGTGAGAGAGCTGGGGGGGGGGGTGCTAATTAATTTTTCTTTTATTTCTTTTTGGTTGTAGGGGTGGTGAGAGAACCCTTAAATTTACATTTAGATTTATTTATATATTTTTATTTTTTGTTAGTTTTTACTTTATTTCATTTGTGAGCCTTCAGTCCAGTCCAGACTCGGTTTTCTGTGAGGTGAGGTTTTTTGTTTATTTGATTTTGTTTATTTATGTTGGTTACGTTTGGGATTATTTGGTTAATTTTATGCTGTTAAGATTGATTATTTTAGTGTTTGGGGTTTATTGTTTTGTTTTATCCTGTTTAAGCAGCGACAAGTGCTGGCCTTCAGTCCCCACGGTGGTGCGCTATCCATCCTCTCTTAGCACCCTCTGCCCTTTTTATACTCTTCCCCTACAATTTGATACTTACCAGTGCTGTAGAGCATTGGGGATTGTTCATAGGAGAGTGAGGAGGACGGGTGTGTGCGAACAGGAGAGGATGAATGAGGGGGGCCACTGTATCGGGGTTATTAAGTCCAGAAGGCGCCCTGGGGCGAAATGGAACCCAGATCGTGGTTTACCATGTCTGGTGCCTATACCCAAGGGCACTACTGAATTTAGTAGGCAGATAGGCCTGACAGCCTCCGAGGTTTGTCCAACTCGGGCGGTGTTATACAATGCCAGGTCCGTCAGGAATAAGACCGCCATTATTACCGATCTTGTTGGCTCGGCTGACTTGCTTGCATCATTGAGACCTGGCTGAATGAAAATTCAAGCCCCATATTGGAGGCCATGACTCCGGCCGGGTACTCTGTGATACACTGCCCAAGATTGGACCGCAGGGGAAGGGGGGTTGCAGTCTGTTTCAAGACTGAATTAGGCCTTATGAATGTAGTAGTGGGTGAGGCTGAGTCCTTTGAGTGCACAGTTGTAGCGGGTGTAGGCATTCGAATCGTTCTCATATACCGTCCACCCAAGAAACCAGTGCGGCAGAGGGCATCCAGCAGAAGAGGGTGGGAGACAGTGTCGAAGGCCTTTGAGAGGTCAACCAACACTGCGCCAGCTAGGGAGCTGGCGTCCAGGGAGGAGTGTAGGAAATTGGAGAACTGAACAAGTGCAGTGCTGGTACTGTGACCAGCACGGAAGCCGTGCTGTTCTGGGCATAAGATGTTATGTTTGGTCAGATATTCAGTGATTTGAATGTCCACCACTTTTTCTAGGGCTTTGGAGAGATGGGGGGGAGGATGGAGATTGGTCGGTAATTGCCGGCGGTGGACTTGTCACCCCCTTTATGAATGGGTTTTCCATGCAGTGGGGAATTGCCCCAGGCAGAGGGATCGGTTAAGTAGGCTGGTGAGTGGGGTAAGGACTTCATCCAGCACCAGCCGGAGAATACTGGGGTCCAGGGAGTCGCTACCAGGATTATTGCTATTTAACGCTTTAATTAGGAGAGGTCTGGCTTCCTGGGCAGATACCTTACGTAGGTGGAAGCTGGGGTGTTGGGGGACAGGGAGAGTTAGGCTGGGGGGAGGGTCAAAGAAATTACCGGGGAGGGCAGAGCTAAGGTCAGTAAAGGAGGTGTTAAGGCAGTTGGCAATGCAGGCAGGGTCGGTGGAGGTAGAGCCATCAATAGTGAGCTGGGATGGGGAAGGGAGCGTGATTTCCCATTTAGCTGTTTAATATTGTCCCAGAAAGTCCGGGCAGACCCCCAGGAGGAGGTGAGGGTGGCCTGGCAATGGTCAGCCTTGGCTTTAAGGACGGCTCATGAGCACCTGTTCCGAGCAGCATTGTAGACCTGTCTGTCAGCCATCCGGCCCGTTTCAGTGGCAAGGTGCCAGAGGTTATCCCTATTTCTGAGCATTTGTAGTAGGGCAGGGGTAACCCAGGGTGCATTATGTTTTTTGGATCGAATTTTGGTGAGGGGTGCAAAGAGGTCACAGGCCTTGTTAAAGGTTTGGGAGAAAAAGGCGAGGGCAGTGTCAGTGTCAGGTGCATGATGAATGGGGGACCAATTAATATGGGCGAGAAACTGTTTGAGTTTTCTCAGCCCACCAGGGCGTAGGCGTCTGCGGAGTGTGGTGTGGGCAGTGGGTTTGGGAGTGGGGGCCGCCCAAAGGAATAGGATAGGGGAGTGGTCACTTATAGAGTCTGGGAGGACCTGGATGTTATGGATTTTTTGGGGGCGGTTGGTGATAATTACATCCAGAAGGGTACTGGTACCTCTTTTTGGGTTAACTCTAGTGGGCTGGGAGATGAGTTGTGTCAGGTCTTGGGCAGTGAAGGAATCTCGGATAGTGGAAGAGGAGGTACTGAGCCAGTTCACGTTAAGGTCCCGGTGATACAGGTAATGTTATTACTTCTGTTTCCCTTGGTCATTTCCTATTGGAAATACCCCTTTGATCATGCATCCACAAGCTTTTTGACAAGAACGTGTCACATTCCTGGTAAGCAACTGGAAGCCACTTATAGGCTGGGAGGGCAGTTGCTGGCAGTCACAAGGGAAGAAGGAGACTTGGGCATCATCATCACCGATGACCTGAAATCATCCAAAAAGACCACTAAAGCCTTAAGAGGCCTCGCTAACCTCCCGCCACACACACAACGAAGCAGATGCCGGCAAGCTCCCTCCTGGAGCCAGGACACAGTGAGAGCCTTAAGAGGTAAAGGATACCTCCTCCCTTGAGCTGCATCTTTGTGAGGGGTGTTAGCCTGTCAACGCTGTGCGTTGACTGCCCTGCCTGCCCCAGTCACCCACCCACCCAGGGTCGTCCCTGCACGTCGACTGCCCCACCCGCCCCGCCACCCACCTAGCCAGGGTCATCCCTTGATTTATTGGCCCCTTCCTATGACATCACTTCCTGTCTGCTGTAATTTCTAAGTCCCCACTTCTCCATTTGCAGGTTATACCTGCTAGCCACTAGAGGGAGCCTCTGACTATTCACCTCTGTTTCTCTACCTGAATTTCCTCCTCCTCCTCCTACTTCCTGGAACCCCTCTACCCACATATGCTACTTCTCTCCCTTACGCTCATCCCTGCTTCTGCCCACCCCTCACTCTCACACCCAGCCTCCTAACTAGCTCTACTTACTGACCCCTGCCCTACCACCGGATCCTCTCCCAGCCTGCCACTAACCCCCAGTGACCACTAGAAGTCACTATTTCCACCCTGGTTTTTGGCCCAAACCCAGCCTACCCTGAACCCCCCCAGAACCTGGATCCCTGTTCTCACCCAGGTCCGAGTTCACCCGCCCTACCACGGTCTCAAACCTTGTACCTGTCCACCAGAGTCCTGTCCCCTCGGCATCTCTGACTACAGATGCATCGAATATGGGCTGGAGACGCATTTGGGGGAACACCAAGCACAAGGACTTTGGTCTAGTTCAGAAGCGTTGTTACACATCAACGTTCTGGAGATGAGTGCGGTCTTGTACACCCTTCAAGCGTTCCAGACTCTCTTCTCCCCAAGGGATCACTGCTCATCCAGACAGACAATATGTCTGTAGTCTGGTATTTCAACAAACAAGGAGGAACTCGCTCGTACCCTCTCTGCAAGGAAGTGATGAGAGTGTGGAACTGGGCAGTCCATCACGAGCTGTCTTTAGTGGCCGTGCTTGTTCCAGGCGTTCAAAACGTCCTGGCGGACAGTCTCAGCAGGTCTCGAACCCTCAGTCACGTATGGGATCTAAGTCAGGAAGTGGCAGAGTCTCTCTTCCTAAGGTGGGGGCGTCCGGAACTCGACTTTTTCACCTCCCCATTCAACGCAAAACTTCACAGTTTTTGCTTGCTCGTTTCAGGGCATGGTGCTTTCTGGCATGACATGTTGTCTCTCTCTTGGACAGGGACATTTTTGTACACCTTCCCTCTGTTTCCCATTCTCCAGAGGGTTCTCATCGCCCCCCTCTGGCTGAGACAGATTTTATTCCTGCTTCTGCAACAGTTAGCAGAGGAACCTCCGGTTTCACTTCTTGTGACTCCCGACCTCTTGACACAAAATCAAGGCTGGCTCATCCATCCGGGGCTCAGCACCCTGCATCTTCATACGTGGCTCCTGCAGATATAGCGGTCTCCCACTTTGGGGTCTCCTCTCGGGTCGCTCAGATAATTGTTGAGGCTAGAAAGCCATCTACTCGTTCCACCTATGCTATGAAGTGGAAACGTTTTTTCCATTTGGGCGCTTCCAAAGATTGGAACCCTTTCTTTTGTTCTGCCCCACAAGTCATGGAATACCTCCTTCATCTTTCAGATTCGGGCCTATCCTATTCCTCCTTGAAGTCCATCTTTTGGCTATTTCGGCATACCACGAGCTGGTGGATGGTAAACCCATGGCTCAGCTGGAAGTCTCAAAAACATTTCTGAAAGGGATTCTCCATCTGAAACCCTCCATCCGCAGCCCCACACCACCTTGGGATTTAAACTTTGTGTTGGAGAAGCTCACTCTCCCGTCCTTTGAACCAGTGATGAGCTGTGATTTACGCTCCCTGTCCTGGAAGATGTTGTTTTTAGTTGCAGTTACCTCAGCTCGAAGAATTTCGGAGCTTCAGGCTCTGGTTTGTAAGGAACCTTATTTAATTTTCCATAAGGACCGGGCGGTCCTCAGGACAAATCCTAAGTTTTTGCCTAAGGTGGTTTTTGAGGTCACACTGAATCAATCAGTGGAGCTCCCTGTTTCTAGGGACGTGGATATGTTGTTCAATCCACACTTACTGGCAGGCTCCTTGCCGTCTTAAATCTGGCTGGAAGGTCTTCAAGCTGGCTCCTCCCACCCACCCGGGTGGTAAAACTCTCGGCTCCGCCCCATGACGCCAGATCTTTCTTACTGCTTGGAAGCTCAGGTTCCCTCCTTAGCGCTCTGAGTTTTAGGCCTGGATCCACACTCTTCGGTCAAACCGAAACTCATTCTTAAGTTTAAAAGACTTCAGTCTTCTTTTTCTCTTGCGGCTGCGATGGACAGATTGACTCCCGGATTTCGTCGGTGCCCCAGTGGGCAGAAGATGTCCCGGAAAAATCCGCACTCCACGTGCGTTTATTGCCTTGGACTCAGCCATGACTCACAGGCTTGTGAGTTATGCAAATCCTTTTCGACTTCGGTCTTGGAAGACTGCACTGCCCAATTGCTGTTGGGGCGACCTGAGAAACGTTATCCTCCGGTCAAGTCGAAGGAAGCCTGTTGGGCGTTGTCCGTGGCTGCGGGCTCGGCAGAACAGCTGGAGCAGATGATCGCCCTCGAGGAGGAGGCGGCCCAGGTCGCATCTTCATCATCCTCGGTCGTGGCATTTATCCCACTCTCCTTGGGCTCCTCCTACACAGCTTCTTTAGGGAGCTTTGCCAGTCCCTCTCCGCCAAGGGAGAAGGGCCATCGGGATATTTCTCTCCGTTCAAAAAGGAGGACTCCAAAGGTAAGTCCCACCATCGATGTTCGTGGGAGCAGGAGAGGTCCCCTTCCCCAGATAGTCAACACTCGACTTCGGTCGAGGTTGCGGCTAAGGCCGCTGGCTTCACGGTGTCCCCGTCAGGTCAGCTGGCTGAGACAACCGTCGACGCAGTCGAGATTTTTCTTGACCTGTCGGACGGTTTGTCGACTGGAGAAGCCGACAACCCTTCTTCACCTGTTCTCTCTGTGGAAACTGAGGACTTGCCTGTGCCTCCTGTACCAGAGTCCCCGGTTAAGGTCCTTGAACCAAGGGAGGAGCGGGTTTCCCCCACCCCCTCTCTGATCCACCCTCGGAATCCCCGAAGGTCTCGATCTCAGACCTCTTCCATGTCCAGCCAATCCTGCCGACGTTGACGGTGTCGGCACCATGGAAAGCAGCGGCACCGCTCATCCTCGTCATCCTCTTCAGAGGATAGGCTCCAGCGCAAGTTGCATTGGCGCTACGAGGATTTAATGTGGCCGCAGCTCTTATTGTCCAGGAATAAGCCGACACCGTTACCTTCTCCGGCCATTAAGTGGCTGTCACCGGAGCGGCTGAAACAACCCCTCGTAGTAGTTGAGGAGCCGAAGCCGAAACTGGCTGCGCCACCCATTGTGGTGGAACCTCTGCCTCCACAACCGAAGACTGGGGCCCCGACCAAGGATTCTCGGTCGGGTCAGGGTTTGCCCCATAGGTTGTCGGTCACCCTCACTCCCGATCGACCTTGGCAGGTGGAGGGTGGCTCAGGCGCTCGGCAGCTGTTCGCTGACTCCTCGGAGTCTGATGACGACTCCTTGTTCTCCAGGCCGCTTGACTTGGAGTCCACCGGGGGTCAGTTGGTGGACGAGAGCCCATCCTCGTTCCTTGGAATGCTCCGACTCATCTCAGAGTCCACTGGGATGAAGCTCAAACCCGTTTCAAAATGGGCCAAGTATCCCCTCACGGAGATACTGGACCGAAGGGAATCCCCTACAGAGGCCTTCCCGGTGGCCGAAGCCATTGTTGGCCCGGCCCTGGATCTGTGGCAGTGGCCATCTTCTTGTCCAGCACCTTCTAAACTTGAGGGTCCGAGTCTGAGGTTGCGAGGGTTGCGGAAGAACCCTCCCCCACCCCCCGAAACTGCTCAAACAGAGCACCAGGATCCAAACTTGAGGGTCCAAGTCAGAGGTTGCGAGGGTCGTGGAAGAACCCTCCCCCACCCCCCAAAACTGCTCAAACAGGTACGGATGTCCTATAGCTGCGCACTGTGGAGCACCAGCCCTCTGAAAGTAGGAGAGGAGTGTGTGTGTGTGGAGGCGCCATTTTCAAACAGTTTGCAGTTGGCGTAGATGTGGAGACAGTTTATTTGCTCAAGATTTTGCCTAAAACAGGGACTTTTCATATGTATTGTTGATAACACCTTAATTACAAAGCAAACGGTAACATATTTGCCTAAATGGTGACGGAAAAGTGATGTTTCTGCAACCCCTTAATTTGTAATCCTGGAATGCTATTTACAGTGACCTTGGGTAGGGATTTTCAGCTGCACTTTTACTACGGACGTAAACGTAACTTTCTGAGTGTTTTTTGCTGCACCTTAATTTCTGACCTCAGTAGCCCAACAAAAACTGTGCCCCCCAGCTTACACTCCTTTCTTCTGCATGCAGAGCACCTTGCTGTTACTTAATAGGGACGGCCCTGCTAAACCTTGTTTGTCTCCACCGTCTCTGCGGTGCTTAGCCACTGCTCACCAGGCTCAAATTAAACTGTGTGCGTGCAAGCAGGGAAACGAGTGTCTTTTTGCAAATCCCTTAATTCGAGGCAAGAAAATACAGTTTGATACAGGCCACTTCGGCTATTTGTGCCCTCGCCCCCAATTGACTCGAGCACATATTTAAAACCTACCTCTTTCCTTTCCTCCTCAGAGTACCAGGATCCAAACTTGAGGGTCCAAGTCGGAGGTTGCAAGGGTCGCGGAAGAACCCTCCCCCACCCCCCGAAACTGCTCAAACAGGTACGGACGTCCTATTCGGGCGTGCTGTGGGCACCATCCCTCTGAAGTAAGAGAGGAGTGTGTGTGTGTGTGTGTGTGTGTGTGTGTGTGTGTGTGTGTGTGTGTGTGGAGGCCCTGCGGCAGGCGTCGGCTCCCCACCTCCCCGCCACCACCCTTGGTGAGTACTCCCTTTTATAGGCTTCAGGAACCAATCAGCCAATTTCTCCATCTGCAGGTTATATTTAACTGCCAGTAGGGGCAATGCTGCCTCTCCACACCAAGTGCTGGATTCCTTTGGCTCTGCATCACTTAATGGCTTCTATGCTACTGTTACTCCTCCTACTACACTTTCAACTACCCCATCTAATAACTTCCCCTGCCAACCTCCTGGACTACTCACCTCTCTTTGGTCCCCTATGGCTGCCTGACTGGCAGTTGCAGCAAACTGCAACTCCTGATACTTTCTCTAGAAATTAATCCACTGCCACCTACCTCTTCAGTACAGACTGGATTCTCCTTGCAGCCCTCCCGTCGTCTCTTTTCTCCCAAGCACACCACTCCACATATAGCACCCTCTGCTCCCCCTGCTACTTCTGCCAGCTTTGCCACTCGCGACCCCAACCCCTACCTCCTGTCCCCTCACCGGGGCTCCTATTACTGGCCACACCCCATATCACTAACCTCCCCATCCCCTCATTCCCTGCCGTGAAAGGACACCTGGGCCACAGTGTACATTCTCACAAAACATCGAAATGGCACCCTATCCGCAGGGTCTTCCTTCTCCTCCTCTTACTCACGTCAGGAAACGTACACCCAAACCCTGGCCCAGCGTCTGCCCATCCCCCAACCAGCGGACTACATATTGCCACCCTTAATGTCTGCAGCCTACTAAAAAAGTGGGACTCCTTTCAGGGCTGGGTCCTCCAGCATCAGCCCGATGATATAGCGGTTGGTGAAACCTGGCTCTCCCCTATGATCCCGGATTCATCGCTAACCCTCGCGGGGTACAACTTATACCGTGCTGATTGTCAGGGTGAGCTGCGCCATATATACCAAGATATCCACGTGGACCGCCACTTCCCACCCCCAGCTACATCCCGGTCTACAGGCCCTCACAATCAAAATCACCCTGGACCACTCCAAATCCGCCCTCCAATTCACTGCAGTCTACATTCCCCCAGAGACCAGAGGCGGCCTTCCACCCCGTACTGTCCTACCTGGCCACACTCCCGCCACAAGCGGAGAAAATCGTACTTGGAGACTTTAATGCTAACTGGCTTGATAAAGCTGCCGCACCGTTCAAAGATGCGGCCACTGCCCAAGACCTGATGCAAGTCGCATTATCCCCTACCTGACTGAACCTGTGCTTCGGGTCCTCCTCCCTGCTGGACCTAGTATTCACCAACCGTCCCCATAAAATCACTAGTACTACTGTCCTCCCAAATGCCCTTAGTGACCACTCCCTGGTCCTCTGCTACTGGACGTGCAAATCGCCCAAGTCACCCCCCAAAATAATCTATCAGCGCAAGCTTGGACCGGGCAAACTTGCTCAACTCAAAGCACATCTCAGAACAATAGACTGGTCCTACCTTACTGTGCTCCCTGATCCAGACAGAGCCCTGGACCTCCTCATTCTCGCCTTCAACACCACTTGTGACAAATTTGCCCCCATCACCAAAAGGGTGGCCAAAGGCAACCCTGCACTGTGGATCACTGACCATCTCCTGGACCTCATGCGCACCAGAGATTCCTTATGGCACCTCTCCAACGAGACTGGCCTGTCCGCTGATAGACAGAAATATAGAGGGGCTCAGAACAAATGTACCTGGTCCTTACGCAAAGCAAAAGGAGAGTACTACAAGACCTCCCTAACCAACACCTGGGGCTCTGGGAAAAAGTTCTGGGCTAATATTAAGGACCTCTGTGGCAAGGTTCCCAACACTACCCCTAACCAAATTATGGTTGATGGATGCCTGACCTCGGACCCAGCCCAAATGGCCGCAGCATTCAATTACGCCTTCTCTAACCTCAGCAAGGTTCTTCCCACTAACTTCTTTGACCCACCCCCTTGTCACCCCTTCCTCACCCCCTTTAGCCCCTCCCTTTCGTCTGTGTAATATTTTGCTTAAATGCGCCGAACCGTATCTCAGAACGGCCCTAAGTCACTTCCGTTATAGTAGTGACACCTTAGACCTGAAACTCCTTCGCCTCTTGCCCCCCGAGATGCTCAACCCTCTTACTCATATACTAAACTGCTCCTTATGCCATGGGAAATTCCCCTCCCACTGGAAATCTGCCCACATCACGCCGATATTTAAAAATGGGAACTGCTCCCTTACTAACAACTATCTCCCTATCTCCATCCTCCCTTCCCTATCTAAGGCCCTCGAGAGGATCTTAGTGGATCAACTCACAGACCACCTCAACAAATACAACCTGCTTAGCAAACAGCAACATGGCTTCTGGAAGGGGCATAGTACCACTTCCGCCCTTCTGGAACTCACCACACACATTCACTTCGCATTATATAAAGGTCAGATAACTGGGGCTGTCTTCATAGACCTCACAAAGGCATTCGACACCATTAACCACCTGCTCCTGATATCCACGCTGACCAACATTGAATTCTCCCAGGATGCCCTTGGCTGGTTCACTGATTACCTGTCCAACCGTTCCCAGCAGGTCAAAATTAGTAACACCCTTTCAAATAAGCTACCTGTCCTCTCTGGTGTCCCGCAGGGGTCCGTCCTTGGCCCACTATTTTTCAGCCTCTTTCTTAACTCCCTCCCCAGTTCTTGCCCAGGGAATCTACTCCTCTATGCGGACAATGCCATCCTGTACACCTCCAACTCTGACCCTCTGCAACTACATCTCTCCCTGCAATCCTCCTTTAGTGGCGCCGAAAAATGGTTCGCCTCGCAACGTCTTATTCTGAATGATAAAACCAAGGTTATGCTCTTTTCCCATCCACTCAACGCTAGAAAGGATCTCTGCCCTCAAATTCGAACTGCCAACCAGACCCCTCTGGAGCAAGTGGACTCCTTCAGATACCTGGGTATTACCCTTGATCCTGCCCTTACTTTCCACCAACATATCCACTTCCTGTCTAATGCCCTTAATGTGCAGATTGGGCTCCTGTATCGCCTCAAACACTGCTTTACCCCTAACGTAATGAGGCTAGCTGTCTCCTCCTCTGTACTCTCCCTGCTAGACTATGGCTTAATCATCTATGGGGCGGCGAACACCTCGGCCCTCCAAAGACTTTGTGTCTCCCTGAATAAAGCCTGTTGCCTCACCCTGGGGTGTGACCGCCTAACTCACACTTGCTCCCTATATAATAATACCAACTGGCTGAACCTACACAACAGGATTATGTTCCACACCTGTCTCATGGCAAAAAAAATTGCCCTAGGGCTCTCCCCTGCAGGACTTACGCCTCTAATTCGACCAGCTCTGACACTCAAGATAACTCAGGGCTCTGGAAAGCAACTCCTCTCTGTCTCCCACTGCCGCACCTCCCAATTTGAAAGGTCCTTTAGCTGCAGAGCACCCGCCTGGATAAACAGCCTGCCCACCCCACTTGCCAAAGAGATTAGACTTGGACCCTTCAAAACCCCTCTTAGAGAACTGTTACAGTCCTCAAACCACTTTGTCTTTGAATCACCCCCGCTATTCTGTCTGACTAAGGTCTCTGGCTGGCTTCTCCGACCCTACTTGCCCTAATCTGTGTCCGACTAGCCTAGCCCTTAGTTCGTGTCCTATATGTTTGGTGTGATTTAACCTAGTTTTCTCACTGTTAGCCTCACAATCTGCTCCTGTAACAACCTGACTATGTACTGATGTACTACTATGTATCTATATGTAAACTATGTGACGTGGAACCTTTGTAAAGGAGTCTCTGACTCAAAGGTAATTTCCGAACCTACAATAAATAAAACCTTGTCACTCTTCCCCGGATTCACCCCGTTGGGGGGATGGCTCCGCCACTACCTTTCCGCCTGGTCCGATATCACAACGGACCGCTGGGTGTTGGAAGTGGTAGGCAAGGGTCTGCCTCTGGAATTCGAGCAGTCCCGGTACTTCCTGGTCCCAAAACGGACAGGGGGCTGGCGCCCCATACTAGACCTACACGACCTGAACAAGTTCCTAAGGTCTCGTACCTTCAGGATGGTCACTCTGGCTCAGATCATTCCATCCTTGGAACGAGGCATGTGGTTCTGTTCTCTGGACCTCCAGGATGCATTCTTTCACGTCCCAATCCGTCCCGTCTCTCAGCCGATTCCTCCGCTTCAGGGCAGAGGATCCGCTACGAGTTCGGGCCATGCCCTTGGCCTCTCCATCTCCCAGGGTCTTCACCAAATGCATGGCAGTGGTGACAGTATTCCCTGGCGCCGAAGGGTCGGGTGTACCCTACCTGGACGACTGGCTGATTGCAGCCCCTCAAGTTGGAGGTGGAGCGGTCCAGGGATCTGGCCCTTCAGGTCTGCTCTCAGATTGGCCTCCTCATCAACGAGGCCAAATCGGAACTCGTGCCATCACAGGTGATTCAGTTCATCAGGGCAGGGCTCGACTCTCTTCGAGCCAGAGCATGGCTCCCGGCGGACACGGTCGAGATCCTTTCCTCCTTTGCCCAATCATTTCTGGTTGGGCAGTTGCGCCCTGCCCAGGACTTCCTGTGCCTCCTGGGTCTCATAGCGGCCTGCACCAGCATGGTCCGTTGGGCTGGCTGGCACATACGTCCCCTGCAGTGGGGGCTGGCCTGCCAATGGTTACAGCGCTCCGGTCCTCTGGACCAGCCAGTGACAGTGACCCAGGAGATGTGGAACAGCCTCCAGTGGTGGCTCGTTCCAGCTCATCTGCAGGAGGGTATCCCGTTTGTCCGCCCAGAACCGACGGTCACTCTGACAACCGACGCCTCTCTGATAGGTTGGGGTGCATATCTGGGGGAGCTCAGAGCTCACAGCCTCTGGTCCCTTCAGGAGTCTCGATACCACATCAACCTGCTGGAGCTTCGAGCAGTCCGACTAGCCCTCACCGCCTTCGCTCCATTTGTACGGGGTCAAGTGGTCCAGGTCCAGATGGACAACACCACGACCATGTACTACCTAAACCGTCAGGGCGGGATGCACTCCTTGCCTCTGTGCAAGGATGCTCTCCGTACTTGGTCTCTCGTGAGCAGACTGGAGGCGGATCTCGTAGCCATTCATGTGGCAGGAGCCTCCAACACTCTGGCTGATGCCCTTAGCCAGATAGGTGCTGCATCTCACGAGTGGTCTCTCCTGCCGGGGGTAGTACAAGATCTGTTCTCCCTCTGGGGCACTCCTCAGGTGGACCTGTTTGTCTCCAGGGAGAATGTGAAGCTGAGGCTGTTTCATGCCCGCCCCCCCTCAGCAGGGCTCGCTGCAGGGGGATGCCTTCTCGAGGCCGTGGACCCCAGGCCTCTTCTACGCCTTCCCTCCATTTCTCTTGATCCACAAGGTGCTTCTCAAGGCAAAGAGGGACAAGGCACAGGTGATTCTGGTAGCCCCAGACTGGCCCCGCCAGTTCTGGTATCCAGGTCTCCTCAGCCTCAGCGCCAGGCTGCCAAGGCGGCTTCCAGCCCGTCCGAACCTGATCTCAGTCAACAAGGGGAAGGTACTCCAACCGGACCTTCAATCCCTGCACTTGACAGCCTGGTTCCTGAGCGGCTAGAGTTCCAGGCCTTGGGTCTTTCCAACGAGGTCCTCAACGTTGTTGAGGCATCCCGTAAGGAGTCGGACCAGAAAATGCTATGCCTTCAAATGGAAGAGATTCTCCATTTGGTGTCGGGATAAGGGTTTGGACCCTTCCTCCTGTTCTTTGGCTAGCATTCTGGGCTACCTGTGGTCCCTTTCTCAGCTAGGGCTCGGTCGGCGACCCTTAAGGTGCACCTGGCAGCCATCTGCTTGCCGGGACGCGGGCGAGGAAGCAGTCGGATGGCATGGAGAGAAAGTGGTGAGGCGCTTTTTCAAGGCCTTGATCACATACCCCTTGGTGCAGAACCTCCACCTCAATGGGATCTACTGCTGGTATTGGCTAAGCTCATGGGCAAGCCATTCGAACCGATGCACAGGTACGATATCTCCCACCTATCGTGGAAGACCGCCTTCTTGGTGGCTGTCACGTCAGCCAGAAGGATGGGAGAACTCCAGGCGCTTTCCATAGAGTCTCCTTATTTGGTCTTCCACAGAGACAAGGTTGTCCTGCGCCCCCACCCAAAATTCCTTCCGAAGGTGGTGTCGGAGTTTCACCTTAACCAGGTGTTGACTCTGCTGGTGTTCTACCCCAATTACACCTCGGAGGCCGAATATAGGCTTCATACTCTGGACCCTAGAAGAGCGCTCTCTTATAAGGAGCAGACAGCTGAAGTTCGGGGAGAGGTTCGCCAGCTGTTTGTCACCTACGCTGAAGCCACACCTGGCAGACCTGCAGTCAAGCGGACGATAGGCAGGTGGGTCATTTCGTGCATAGATCTCTGCTGTAGGTTGGCGGGCATGGAGCCTCCCAAATGGATAAGAGCTCATTCTACCCATCATACCGCTGCTTCCAAGGACGTCCCTATCTAGGAAATCTGCAGGGCTGCTACCTGGAAGTCAGCACACACCTTCATTACCACTACCACATCGGCCTTGAGTCACGCCGGATGCTGGTTTTGGGACCTCGGTTCTCGAGTCTCTTCCCAAGTGGGGGTGTCGCCCTCCTCCTCCCGGGAACTGCTGGGAGTCTGCCAGTAAGTGTGGATTGAACAACATATCCACGTCCCTAGAAATACAGGTTACTCACCTGTAACAGGAGTTCTAGGAGTGGTATGTTGTTCATCACCAAACCTAACCACCCGCGCCCGGCGTGCAACCTGGCTTCCAGCGGGCTAGATCTGGGCGTGGGGGGCGACCAAGTTTACCACCAGGGTGGGTGGGAGGAGCCAGCTAAGACCTTCCGACAAGATTTGAAGTGGCAGGAACCTACCAATAAGTGTGTATGAACAACATATACACTCCTAAAACTCCTGTTACAGGTGAGTAACCTGTATTTCTAGGGACATGGATATGTTGTTCATCCACACTGTCTGGCGGGATTCCTTGCCGCTTTAAACTTGCGATCTCAGCTGGCTCCTCCCACTCGAGTAAAAAACTCGCTCTGCCTATGACATGAATCTCCTACCGCTTAGGCTGAGTTCCCTCCTTAGCGCTCTGTGTTTTTTGACTGGTTCCTGATTCTTGGTTAGATCTGAATTTAGTTTGAAGTTTTTCTAAGCTTCGGTCTTCTTTTCCCTCGTGGCTGCGATGGGCAATTCGTTTCCTGGCTCTCAGAGGTGCCCTGACGGGCGGAATATCTCCAGGACTGATCCGCACTCCACGTGCGTATACTGCCTTGACTTGGACCACGACCCGCAGGTCTGCGAGTTGTGCCGCGCTTTTTCAACCAACGTCCTGGAGGATCGTGCTGCCCGATTGGGGCTTGGGCGCCCTGAGGATTTTTCCCCACCGGTAAAACCCAAAGAGGCTCGTTGGGAGGCATCCGTGGCGGCTGACTCGGCTGAGCAGTTCGAGCACTCTATCGCCCTTGAGGAGGAAGCGGCCAGGCCGCATCTTCCTCCTCCTCGGTCGCGGCGTTTATCCCGCTCTCTCTGAGTTCCTCTCATTTGGCTTTGTTCAAGGAGCTTCGCCAGTCCCTTTCCACGAAGGGAGAGGGACCATCGGGTCATGCTTCTCGGCCCAAGGCGAGGGAGTCCCGGTAAGTCCCTCGTCGGCGTTTGTGTTGGGAGGCGGAGGCTCTCCTTCCCCGGACAGCCGACCGTTGACTTGAGTCGAGGTTGCAGCTCAGACCGTTGGCTTCTGATGTCCCGTCAAGGCCAGCCTGCGAGACTCCCGTCGGCGTAGTGGAGTTATCTCTTGACCCGTCAGCCGGTGAGTGGAGCTGGAAGAGCCGTCAGCCCTTCTCGCGGTTCCCCGGCGGAGACGAGGTTCTGCCAGCGCCTTGGTGACGGTCCTCGATCAGCGTCAGAGCGAAGAGCGGGTGCCCCGCCCTTCCCAGACCCACCCTCGGTTTCACCGAGGGGCTTAATCTCGATACCGGTCTTCATCTCGGTCAATCGCTCCGCCGACCGACTGAAGTCTCGGTCTGGGCACCGAGTTAAGTGGCAACACCGTTCCTCCTCGTCATCCTCCTCGGATGAGGAGAGGTTTCGACGCAGATCGCGTCGACGTTACGAGGAGCTTATGTGGCAGCAGTTGCTGATGTCCGGGAATCAATCGACTCCGATTCATTCCCTGGCCATCAAGTGGCTGCCGCCTGAACGGCCGAAGCAACCTCTCACCGCAGTCGAGATGCCCATTTCTGGGCTGGTTGTTCGACCAAATCTAGCTGCCCCACCGATTGTGGTGGAACCTCAGCCGGGTCACAGCCTGCCCTGCAGGTTGTCGGTCACCCTCACTCCCGGCCGCTCTCGGCAGGTGAAGGGTGGCTCAGGCCTGAGGCAGCTCTTTGCAGACCCTTGAGTCGATGGCGACTCCTCCGTGTTCCCCAGGCGGGGGCCTGGAGTCCTCCGGGGCCAGTCTCTGGAGGATAGCCCACCGTCCTTCCTGGGTCTGCTTGGGCTCACATCTCGGGAGTTTACTGGGATGCAGCTGGGCCCGTGTCAGGCAGGCCCTGTCCCCCTGGTGAATTCTATACTGAAGTTCACCCACGGAGGCCTTCCTGTGGCTGAGGCCATTGTCATTGTGCCGGAGCCTAGCTGGCGGCCTGCTTCCTGTCCTGCCCTCGGCCAGGATGGCCAGGAAAGTATCACCCGGTCCCTATCGACTCTTTTGCCGGTTTCTGGAGCACCCTCTGCTGAGGGTTAGTTACCGATAACGTCTTCCAGCGTTCAGATGCAGTTCGATGCGTGGATAGGCCTCCCGACAAGGAGTCCAAAAGACTGGACTATGTCGGGCGCAAGGTTTACGCTGCGTCCTCCCTCTGCCTCCGGCAGGCCAGCTCGGCCGTGCTGATGGCACACTTCTCCCACGCCCTCATGGGCTCCCTGGATGAGGTGATCCCTCATCTCCCTACCGACCTGCGGACTACGGCCCGTCAGGTGCGGGACCAGGGAAGGGCAGTGGCTAAGCAGCAGCTTCAGACTGCTCTGGACATAGGTGATTCCTGTGCCAGGTCAGTAGCGGCCGCGGTGGCCATGCGCCGCAGGGCATGGCTGAGGATATCCACCTTCTCGGCGGATACCCAGCACAAGTTGGCGGACATCCCCTTCTTGGGGACTGACCTCTTCAGCCCTGGAATGGAGGGACACCTCCAGTGGATCGAAAAGTCCAACGCCACTCTGGACTCTGTCACCTCCACCCAGAGGGACAAGGGCCATCGGCAACATCAGCGTAAGTCCCTTCGTCCTTCGGCACGACCGGCCCATCAGCACCAGCACGAGGGCCAGCAGGCTTGTGCTTGGCATCCCAAACCCAAGTCAGCGGCTTCCTCTAATGAGAAGCAAGGATGTAAAGGCCCAGGAGCTCCCTCGGCCAGTCCCTCCTCCAAGCCTGCTCAGTGACGGGTTGAGGGCTTAGCCCCAACTCGCCACCCTTCCTGGGTCCCCGTGGAAGCAGGCTCCACCACTTCCCTTCTGCCTGGTCCGCTATCACACGGACCGTTGGGTGTGGGAGGTGGTAGTGAGAGCCTGTCTCCAGTTTTGAACAGGCCCTTCCTTCGAACCGTCGCCCCAGGGACCACGAGGGTCGAAGCCTGCTGTCGGCTTGCCGAGCGATATTGCCCTGTGCCTTGGGATAAAGGTGATCAGGAAGGTGGCGGATCCTCCTCTTCCAGACCCGGGGTTCGTGTCCAGGTATTTCCTGGTCCCCGGACGGACGGGGGGGCTGGCGCCCATTCTCAACCTGCACGACCTGAACAGGTTCCTAAGGTCTCGGACCTTCAGGATGGTCACTCTGGCTCAGATAATACCGTCCTTGGAACGAGGTGTGTGGTTCTGTTCCCTGGACCTCCAGGACGCCTTCTTCACGTTCCGATCCGTCCGTCTCATCAGAGGTTCCTCCACTTCAGAGCGGAGGGATCCCTTTATGAGTTCCGGGCCATGCCCTTCGGCCTCTCTCCAGCTCCCAGGGTCTTCACCAATGCATAGCAGTGGTGACAGCATTCCTGTGGCGCCGAAGGGTCCGGGTGTACCCCTACCTGGACAGCTGGATGATTGCAGCCCCTCCAAAGCGGAGGTGGAGCGGTCCAGAGTTCTGGCCCTCCAGGCTGCTCTCAGATTGGCCTCCTCTTCAACGAGGCCAAGTTGGAACTCGTGCCGAAGCAGGTGATACTATTCATCGGGGCAGAGCTCGACTCTTTCAAGCCAGAGCTCTTCCCCCGGCGGACAGGACCGAGGTTCTTCCTCCTTTGCCCAATCATTTCTGGTTGGGAAATCGTGCCCTACCCGGGACTTCCTGCACCTCCTGGGTCTTATGGCGGCCAGCTCCAGCGTGGTCCGTTGGGCCCGCTGGTACATGCGTCCCCTTCAGTGGGGACTGGCTGGCCAGTGGTCACAACGCTGCGATCCATTGGATCAGCCCGTGACAGCGACCCAGGAGATGTGGAACGCTCTCCAGTGGTGGACCGTTCCCGCACATCTGCAGGAGGGCATCCCGTTCGTCCACCCCGAGTCGACGGTCTCTCTATCGACCGATGCATCTCTGATGGGTTGGGATACCCATTGGGGGGAGCACAGAGCGCACGGCCTCTTGTCCCCTTGGGAGTCCCAATGCCATATCAACCTGCTGGAGCTCCGAGCGGTCCGCCTAGCTCTTACCACCTTCGCTCCGTTTCTACGGGGTCAAGTGGTTCAGGTCCTAACGGACAATACCACGACCATGTGCTACCTAAACCGCCAGGACCGGACGCGCTCCTTGCCCTTATGTAAGGAGGCTCTCCGCATTTGGTCTCGTGCGCAGCCTGGAGGCGGATTCCTAGCCATTTAGGTGGCAGGAGCCTCCCAACACCCTGGCCGATGCCCTAGGCTGGATAGGGGCTGCGTCTCACGAGGGGTTCTCTCCTGCCGGAGGTAGCACAAGATCTGTTCTCCCTCTGGGTCATGCCTCGGGCAGACCTTTTTCCCTCCAGGGAGAATGCGAAGCCGAGACTGTTTCATGCCCGCCCCCCTCAGCAGGGCTCGCTGCAGGGAGATGCCTTTTCGAGGCCGTGGACCCCGGACCTCTTCTACATCTTCCCCCCATTCCCTTGATCCACAAGGTGCTTCTCAAGGTGAGAAGGGACAAGGCGCAGGTGATTCTGGTAGCCCCAGACTGGTTCTGCCAGCTCTGGTATCCAGCTCTCCTCAGTCTCTGCTCCAGGCTCCCGAGGCAGCTTCCAGCCCGCCCGGACCTGATCTCGGTTATCAGGGGAAGGTATTCCATCTGGACCTTCAATCCCTGCACCTAACAGCCTGGTTCCTGAGTGGCTAGATTCCAGGCCTTGGGTCTTCCGGCGAGGTCCTCAACATTGTTGAGGCGTCCCGTCAGGAGTCGACCAGATAATGCTATGCCTTCAAATGGAAGAGTTCCTCCATTTGGTGTTAGGGAAAGGGTCCTTACCCTTCCTCCTGTTCCTCAGCAAGCATTCCGGACTACCTGTGGTCCTTTCTCAGCAAGAGCTTCGGTTGACGACCCTTAAGGTGCACCTGGCAGCCATCTCTGCCCTCCGGGCGCGGGCCGGAAAGCAGTCGGTGGCGCAGGAGAAGGTGGTCTGGCACTTTTCTAAGGCCTTGATCACATTTCCCCTCCGGTGCGAGAACCTCCACCTCCGTGGGATCTACTGCTGGTATTGGCCAAGCTCATGGGCAAGCAATTCGAACCAATGCACAGGTGTGATCTCTCTCACCTGTTGTGGATGACCGCCTTCTTGGTGGCTATCACGTCAACCAGAAGGACGGGAGAGCTCCAGGCGCTTCCTTCGAGTCTCCCTATCTGGTCTTCCACAGGGACAAGGTTGTCCTGCGCCCCACCCGAAGTTCCTTCCGAAGGTGGTGTCGGAGCTTCACCTTAACCAGGTGTTGACTCTGCGGGTGTTCTACCCCATCACACCTCGGAGGCCGAATATAGGCTCCATATTGGACCCTAGTTGAGCGCTCACTTTCTTAAGGAGCGTACGGCTGAAGTTTGGGGAGAGGTTAGCCAGCTGTTTGTCACCTACGCTGAAGCCGCACCTGGCAGACCTGCAGCCAAGCGTACGATGAGCAGGTGGGTCACCTCCTGCATAGATCTCTGTTGTAGGTTGGCGGGCATGGAGCCTCCCAGAGGGATAAGAGCTCATTTTACCCATCATACCACTGCATCGGTGGCTGCTTCCAGAGATGTCCTTATCCAGGATATCTGCAGGGCTGCTACCTGGTAGTCGGCACATACCTTAATTACCCACTACCACATCGACCTTGAGTCACGCCGGGATGCTGGTTTTGGGGCCTCTGTTCTCCAGTCTTTATTCCCTAAGTAGGGGGTGTGCGCCTTGCCTCCCTCCTCCCGGAGAACTGCTAGGAGGCTGCCAGACAGTGTGGATGAACAACATATTCATGTCCCTAGAAATACAGGTTACTCACCTGTAACAGGAGTTCTAGGAATGGTATATGTTGTTCATCCACACGCCCCACCCGACCTACCCCAGCTTCGACGCACAACCTGGCTTCCAGCGGGCTAGATCTGGCGTCATGGGGGCGGAGCCGAGAGTTTTACCACCCGGGTGGGTGTTAGGAGCCAGCTTGAAGACCTTCCAGCAAGATTTAAAGCGGCAGGGAACCTGTCAGACAGTGTGGATGAACAACATATACCATTCCTAGAACTCCTGTTACAGGTGAGTAACCTGTATTTATTTTCTGTCCCCTGCAAATAGAGGTGAGGCACTTCTGCACACCATGGACGTGCATCGTGCTCTCCAATGCTATTCTCATCGTACAAAAGAGTTCCGTAAGGATGATAAACTGTTTGTCTCTTTTGCCCCCAGATCTTTGGGCAAAACTGTCTCTAAGCAGTGCCTGTCCAATTGGTTGGGCAGTTGTATTCGCTTCTGCTACCAGAAGTATGACAAGCCTCTGCTGGACCTAGTCAGAGGTCATTCTACAAGGGGCATGGCTGCTTCTGCGGCTTTTCTGTGTACGTTTCAGCAGCCGAGATCTGCGCAGCAACAACATGGAGTTATGTCCATACCTCTACCAAACACTATAGTCTGGACATTGCTTCTAGGCGGAGGGCAGGTTTTGGCCTAGCTGTCCTGCAGGGCCTTCTGTCCTAGGCTGGTTCCAGTCTGTGTTTTCGTTAGTTATTGGAGTTTTTTTCCTCCTCCCTTGTTTCTCGCGGTCTCTCTGCGGAGGGACTGCTTGGGATTCAGTCCTATATGTGATGACCTACTGAAGGAACCCTCTCGAAGTAAGATAGTACAGTTATGTAGGAACTTACCATAACAGTAGATCTTCGAGAGAGGTTCCTTCAGTAGGTCATATTTTTCCCTTCCTCCGTCCCACTTTTTATTTGGGGACTCCAGACTCCGTTTCCTTCTGTTGTCAGGCCTATTCCAGGCTCCGGTGGGAGAACTGGAGGGCGGGCATGGGGACCGTCCACTATATAGTGTCACACTGATGTCGGTCACGTGACGTCGGGTTGGTGGTTCCCCGTCAAGTATTGCTAGAAAAAGTCTGTCATGCGGCCAGACGCCAGGTGGCACTAGCCCTATATGTGATGACCTACTGAAGGAACCTCTCTCGAAGAGCTACTGTTACGGTAAGTTCTTACATAACCACACTTTCTAGGAGTGGTGTATGATGTTCATCCACCCGGCCCCACCTGACCTTCCTCTGACTTTGGCACACAACACTGCTTCCAGTGGGCAAGAGCTGGCATGGGGAGGGAGGATCCGAGGGAGTTACCACCCTGGTGGGTGGGAGGAGCCAGCAACTGCCAGAAAGTGTGTATGAACACTGGGCTGGCAATATAGCCTAGAGGTTTTTATTTATTAAGATTTTGGAAAACACTTTTGAGCCAAAGGCTCTTTTAGAAAGGTTCCATGTCATGTTACAAGGACAAGTGGAAAACATAAAACAGAGCATAGATAAAGTACAAACATAGACTTTGACGACAGATGAGGACCACTTGGCTGACCTATTCTGCCCATTTCCCTACCTATTGGATAAGCTGCATATCCTAGTTAACCAACAGCCTACCTTCTCCTACACCCCACTATAATTGCCTTATGTCTGTCCCATGCATTCTTGAATTCCCCCACTGTTTTTGACTGCACAACCTCCTCAGGAAGGCCATTCCATGTGCCCACCACCCTCTCTGTGAAAAAATACTTCCTCATGTTGCCCCTGAGCCGTCTCCCCTCTATCTTCAAACTGTGCCCCCTTGTTCTTACACATCTCTCTTTCTGAAAGATGCTACCCTCTTGGACTTTGTTGATTTCCTTGAGTTACTTGAAAGTTTCTATCATGTACCCCCTCTCCCTCCTTTCCTCGGGGGTATACATATTAAGCTCCTTTAGTCTCTGTTCATATGATTTCTGGTGCAGCCCCTGCACCATTTCAGTTGCCGTCCTCTGGACTGCCTCCATCCTGTCTATGTCCTTGTGGAAATGGGGTCTCCAGAACTGCACACAGTACTCCAGATGGGGTCTCACCAACTGTCTGTACAGAGGGATGACAACTTCCTGTTTTCTACTGGTGATGCCTCTCCCTATACATCCCAGTATCCCCCAGCCCTCCTTACTGCCCTCTCACATTGCTTGCTTACCTTTAGGTCATCTGATATGACTGCCCCCAGGCCCCTTTCCATTTTTTTTTGTTGTTAGTATCTTATATGAAATCCAGTATGATTTCATATAAAGACTTTGTCAACAATCGAAATGTGATTAAATAAAAAAATAAATAAATAAAAGGTTATAGTAACGAGCTGTGAATGAGCTTGGTACATCCAGCAGACAGACCTGGATTTGATTCCCACAACCTCCACTTGCATACTCTGTGACTCTGAGCAAGTCATTTAACCTCCTCGGTGCTCACGGGTTGCCCCTGAAAACAGGCACCTGTGCCTAGTGGGCCTTACCCAGTTACCAAAAAATGAAATAAATCATCATCTACCAATCCTAGACTACTGTTACAGGTGAATAACCTGTTTTGTCTGCACAGACGCTAATGGGACTCACAAAGTGCAGCCGTTGTGCATTGGTAAATTTGAACAGCCACTTTGTTTCCGCCATATCAGACTGTCATCCCTCCCAGTCACCTATTCTCACAGAAGAAATGCATGGATGACGGCTGACATTTTTTACAAGTGGTTTGCTGAGACATTTATTCCCTGTGTAAGAATTCACCTGAAAAAAAAAACTACCAGTAAAAGCACTCCTTCTCCTTTATCAGTGTCCTGCCCACCCCGCAAAATTAGAACTACGATCTCTTGATAGCAGAATCAAGGTAGTGTTTCTTCCAAAAAACACCACGTCTCGCATTTAACCTTTGGATGGTGGGACCATTGCTACTTTTAAAAAGCACTACTGCAAGCAGCTGTTGAGTGGTTTGGTAGCTGAAGGGACGCAGGTTGCTGAGTTCCTAAAAAAAACCTGAACTTAAGGAATGTTATAAACATTGCTGGTGAAGTCTGGGAGAACGTGACGCAAGCAACTGTATAGCTCACTGCTTGGAGGCTACACTGGGCTCTGCTTTCGGTGACCAGTTTACCCCACCAGATGACAAGCAAGACGAGGATGACACAGCTGAGATTGCATCTCTAGCCACTGACCTCAACCTTAACACACCAAACCCTCTGAAGTCATTGATGAATGACTTGCCATTGATGACAGTCTGCAAACCAGTGAGGTTCTAATGGACACCAACATTTGTAAGTGCAATCAAAAACATGAGGCAACAGAAAGAAGAAAAATCTAGCGAGGAGAAGTCTGATATGCCTGATGGGGAGGTGGTGATGCCTACATACAGTGAAGCTATCTGGGGGCTAGAAACAGGACTCTTACTGGCTAAAGTCACTGGAGGCAACCTAATTTAAGTCCTGCAACTTGTTTTCTATGCAAAGGACCTGGCTACAAAAACCGCAAAACAGTCAAACATTACTGCTTATCTGAAACTGGGTGCGAGTGACTAAGTGCTACAGTATAGCTCACGTGAAGCAAATGTTTTCAATTGTCGAACTAATCGAATAAACCTAGATAAAGTGTGCAAAATGTCAGTAAAGTGAAATACAAGTATAGTATTGCAAAGTTTATGTCGATATTTTTGTGGGCAAGTAACAGCGATGTATGTGATTCACACGTTCTGTGTTCCCTCATTATAATGAACATGCCTCTGTAACGAACGGAAATTATGGCTCTCAATTCATTCGTTATAGCAAGGGAGTACTGTATCACCCCAAGTACGTGGTGTGGGGCTAGAGCCCTGTTATTCCAGCAGTGAAGACACTTGCAGTCTTATAGGGAAGTTTTCATTAAACTGTTTGCCGTTTTATTTTTAGTACTATTGTATAAGAGGAATAACATATTCTGGGTTGTCCTGAATGCACATTAATGGACATAACAAGTGGATTGTTTTGAATTTTTTAATATCTTATTAATTGACTTTAATAATGTAGTAATAACTGGGGAGCATTTTCTCCCATAGGGAAACCTAGTTATAATTTGCTGTTCTAACCTGCTAGTTATAACGGCGAACATGCGCCAGATTTCCCTCCTCTTCATTCGCTTGCTGCTTACCGAGCACACACACAGTATCTCTCCCCCAATCTCTCCAGTGACACCATAACTTATTTCAGAACAGCGCATTAAAGTTTTGAGGATTTTACTTTGTAATTTTAAAATGAGACAGTCCCAGAAGCTTCACGCTCGGGGGGGGGTGAAAATGACACTTCCTGTCTTGTCACCGCGCCTCAACACAACTACTACCAAGGTAAACAAAAAAAGAGAAGTGCACGAGAGGGACCTGCAATGCTCTTAAAAAAGCAGGGAATTAAATTTGGGTGGTGGGGCTTTAAACACCACCACCAATGCTGTTTAAATGCTTTGAACAGCAGCACCATCTACTACCCATACTAATTTCTATAATTGCTGTGTAGTGTTTTGAAGGCAAGAAAACACTACCAGCAATTATATAAAACAGTACATGGGAGAGCGCAAAACTTGAATTCTTGTTGTGCACTCTCCCCCATATATTATTCTATATTTAATATGCCACTGAGGCCACACTTGCGATTGTAAAAGTAGTCTCACATTCTTTGGTTACTAGATCCACTTCTCTTCGTTTTGCGATTTCCAAAACCTAAAAATGTGTGTGAGACCACTGCAGTGTAGCTTCTGTGGTCCTACGAATGAAATTTTGTTCTTCATAGTTAGAGGTTAAATAAGCATTAACATGACAGGGTGTGCCGTTCTAGTGTAATAAACTACACAGCCCATGTCCGTTTTGAGGCATAAGATAGTTTCCTCATGGGTGTACTAATTCTACCGAGGAAGCACATTGAAATGCTTTCAAACACAGCCCGAGATGTGTTATCGCACATATAATATGTCTCACTGTTGTATAAAAGAAATGAACAAACTAAACTTTTCATGTAAAATAAAATGTTTAAAAGTTGTTTCAAGTATAGAAATAGTACTAAATATATTATAGTCCCTGTTTCTGTGTTCAGGCAGCAGGTGGCGCTGCTGTGCAAATGGTAGGTTCTATCACTTGGTTTGCTTCAGTTTCTGTTGAGGTTCAAGCCACTACCACTGCGCTTTGTGCGGTGCTGCCATTCGGTTCTCATTGTTGCCTGGTTGTAGTGCTTGCCTGCTCCTGCAGTGGCCTGTTAATTTCTGCTCTGCCTGGTTGTGTATGTCCAGGTGATTAGAGTCCAGCAGCGACTGTTGGTGTGTTTGGTTACAATGTGTACGCCCGTCAGAGACGGTAGCTGCAGATGTCTGGATGCTAACTTCTTTCAGAAAAATATGTAAAACAGTTCAAGATCTGGTGGGAGTGCATATTTTTTCTTTTGTAGACAAATGAGGTAATGAACTGTAGAACAAGCATGTTTTTCTTATTGAGGTTACAAAGTTGTGTCACAATGGTCATTAAGGGTGAAAAAACTGAGCTTGTTGGTTAGGATAGCTAGTGATATGTGTACCAACAGAAGGAGGGAGGATGTACATGTTAGGTGTACAGAGAGCTAAAACAAGTAGGAGGCATGCTATTTCGTCAGTATCCTGTAATTTTTGTGTGATGAAATTTCAGTAGGTGCTTTTGACAGTAAAACGAACTGAGAAAGAACACTGTTCCACTGCATGAGGCTTCTGCTTCAGCACTTGTTGCTGATCGGGTGCTCTCCTCATGGATGTAAGCACACTGCAAGTCTGCTTCCGTTTTAGAGAAACCTAAGGAGGGCAGTTTGAATCAGGAGAGGCTGTAGTTTACATTTTTTAAATGCTACAAAACTGCATTTATCCTAATTAAGTAAATGCATTTTCATCATTCACATAAATGGCAGTCTTTCCTTTAAAGGGCTATGAAGCCCAGTTTAGAAAACTTGCATCTCTGATTTATGGTTTTAGGTATCCTTTAAAAGATTTGAATGCATGGTCATGTGATGCCACCCTACTCCCCACCCATGTTTCCTCTCCTGACTTTCCAACTACTCAACATTTTTGATGGCGAATTGTAACTGTTTTCTTTTTTTACTCTGGTTATTCATGACTTGTACTGTACCTTTTTCTTACTGTATATTGCACTTGAATGCTATTTCTTCTCTGTAAAATGATTGCCAACTTTTAACTGTACTTGTGCTATCAAGCCTCACTTTGTACCATTCCCCCTTCCCCCAGGATGCATCTAGAAATGAGACGCCAGCTCAGTGTACCTTTCCTGGTGAAACTTTTAAATAAATAAATAAAATGTGTTTCGGCCAGTCGTACTAATGGATTTTCCAGTGCCACTTTATAAACACGCATGGGCTGGCCAGTGGTGCTGAGGTTAAGGTGCTGGGCGCCACCTCGCACCACACTGGCGGCCTGGGTTGGGAGCGAGCTTCGGGCAGCAGGGGGCTCTGGCTGGGGAACAGGCTGGAGGCGTTGACAGCTCGCCTTCTCAGGGGGTCTTCTAACCGGCAAGCGGACCCTGGCGGGAGGCTGGGGGCGACGGCAAGCTGAGTCTCGGGGCATGACTGGTCGCAGGCACAGGCCAGCGACCACTCAGCCTCAGGGGCTACTCCTTCGAGGAAGGAGGGGGAGGGATGTTGCAGACGTCTGTGCACGCCATGATGTGTGGGCCCGCAATGTCCCACAAGGAACATTGGAAAAACACCCCATTGGAGCCAGGAAGACGGAGCGCCAAGCTGGGTCCCAATGTGCCAGTGCCTGCCTGCAGCCTCAGGACCCTGACGAGACTTGCAAGATTCGGGGGCTGCCCTCGCCCGCCCGCCGGGGTTTCCAGGTCGGATGGAGGGACCGGAGACTGTAGGCAGGCACTGGTAGGGCAGGTTAATGGGCAACTCGATGGAAAGTGCTGTAGGGGAGTAGGCGGGGAAAAATATAAAAAAAAGTAAACACAAATACACACACACACACACAGTACTACATTAATGCATCTATTATTGTTGATGTATAAAGCGTTCAAAGTAGGGAAATGAAAAATTAGGGTAAAGTCAATGGAATCTGGCGAATCTGTGGTGTGGTGATCCACAGGGTCTGTACAGTTATGAAATGCAGTGTTGGCATTAGCCTAATGTTGCCACCTTCTATGCAAGCATTGCTGTGTCACCAGTTTAGTTTGTCTGACAAGACAGTGTTGAAATTGGGCAGGGATCTCGGTAGGAGTTTTTGTTTTGGGGACCAGGACTTTCTTTAAAAAAAAAAAAAAAGGGGTGGGGTGGGGTTCACAGTCCAAAAGTTGGAGTTCCTGGTAAATTTCTAGGGGTCCCTATTTAAATACATGTGAGTTGCGCCCCTACGTTGCCACATTTCATAATGTAAGAATCTGGAGAGCGCGGGGGTGCATTCCATAGGTTCCTATGGGGCTGTGATTCAAACTAGAATTTTTAATGTTTTAGAGGGCGAATTCAAGCAAATTATGGCTACTGCTCAACTAACAAGAGTGAGCGGTGGCCATAATTTGTTTGAATTCACCTCAAAACATTAAAAATTTAATTTAAAACATAGCCCATAAAACCATAATGGAGCACTTCGGGCTTGCTACAGATTCTCTACATTACAGACTTGTATGCGGGGGCGTGGCTCAGTCTATGGACTCCCAGGGCCTGGTAAATTAGCATCTCTGGGACTTTAAGAAAAAAAACTTGAGTGTCCCGACTCACAAAATGTGTGTAAATGATGCAGGTACCCATGTCCCCGAGAGGTCTGAATTAGGGTAATACCAGTACTGCATTGCATAATTATTCAAACCCGGAGGAACACCACATCACTGCTTCCCCAAAATTCCATTGGCTTTTAACTTTAATCTTGCATTTCCTTACTTTGTATTCTTCGTGCTTCCACCCTAATAGTTGAAGTAATTTAGTATTTTGTAATTATTTTCCTTTCGAAAAAGCTTTTGAGCAACTGACACCTTTAGCTTTCACCTTTCTTAAAACCCATGATGAACTGTGCAGTTGCTGCAAAACACCTAAGTAATCACATGCAGTGCCCCAGACTCGCAGTGGAACTTGGCGATTACTCATGGACTAGCTGCAGCATCACGCCGGTGCACCAGACCTTTAGCGGACTTCACGCGTGGGTCTGTGGTCCATTAGTGAAGCAGCTGCGTTATCACACACATTGCTCTGGAACTGTAGTGGACTTCACAAGTGGCCGGCAGCTGCATCATAGCACACGTTGTGGCAATCCTGTTGCTGATTATGTGAGGACCCTTCGTGAAACAACTTCATAACCGAACACATTGCATCAGATCTGTAGTGGATTTTACTGGTGGCCCTGCGGGCCTTTTGTGAAGCAGCTGCATTATCACACTCATTGCTTCAGACCTGAAGTGGACTTGAAATATTCAAATGGCCCTGACTTGGCTAATTTTTCATATGTGCGGCCCAAACTTGGAGGATTGCTTACATATTCCTCCTTCTCCTCATTACTGCATAAATGGTGAAAGTTCAATACCCGCAAAATGAGTTTTCAGGGCTAACCCCCAAAAAAACCCTTTGAAGGGGTAAGTTCCACCGTTTATGCAGTAGTGAAGAGAGGGACAATCTGAGCCATTCCCAAGTTGAACCATGTTTAAAATTGACCAAGCTATGGCCATGTAAATGTTTTAAGGCTGAAAAAAATTAAAAAGAAATATTCACGTGCAGTGGCTGTCATAAGTTGAAAGTCCATGAAAGCTCGTTCAAATGAGGTGTTGGATTCACCTCTAGCTGGAAGTACTCCCGAGATCTAGACGGCTTTGTATGTTCCACATTAATGCTATACTGTAGCCATTTATAGACGATTGTGATGTTATCAAGGAACAAGCTGTGTTTGGTTCAAAAGTTAAGCACAGCTTGTTCCTCAATAACATCAATGTTCTAGAAATGGCTGCAGTGTAGTATTAACGTTGAACAGACTCGGTCATGTATATCTCTGGAAAGCTTCCAGCCACAGATGAGCCCAGTACCTTGTTTGAAAGAGCTTTTCATGGTTTTCAAACTGTGATGGCTACTGGGCATGAATGTGTCCCTGTGCATGTGCAGTGCAATTTTTTTTTTTTTTTTTTTTAAGTGCATAGATAGCTATAACTTGGCCAATTTTAAATATTTTATGCCCAAACATGGGGAGTAGCCTAGTTAGCACCCCTACAATGAAGCACTTAAAGAGCCGATGACACTATGCTGGCAGGCAACCCATAACACGGAGTTGCCTGCCCTAGGAGTTATCCTAGCTACATTTGGCTTTTTTTTTTTCGGTTTTTGGCAGTAGTAAACAAGTTATTTCCTCTCTAACACCTGGCTCGTAACTTCCGTGTATGAGCTGGGCAGTCATTGAGTGCTGCAGCCCTACCCCACAAAAAAGCATAATTACGACATGCAGTAGGGATTGGGGCTGCAGGCACTTTATGGACAGTGTAATAGAATTGGGGGAGGGGGGCTGCCTAAATGTACCTAGATTATTATTGCTGGCAGGTATACCCGTATGGGGCTATAATATGTATTATAGCCCCATTCATGTATACCTGCCAGCCAATCTAGGTACATTAAACAACCCCCATTCATACATTACCACAGAGTGCCTGCAGCCCCATTCCTTACAGCACATCATCATTATGCTGTTTTGGGGACAGGGCTGCAGCGCTCAGCGATTGCCCAGCTCATACACGGAAGTTACAAGCCAGGTGTTACGGAGGAAATAACTTTAGTACTGCCCAAAAAATGCCAAATATAGCTAGGATAGCTCCTAGGGCAGGCAACTTCATGTTATGGGTTGCCTGCCCAGAGCAAAAAGTTGTGTCAGCTGCCCTTTCAGTGGTCAGCTATAAATCCCCCTCACAAATGTGTTTTCGGGGAAGGGAGGAGGACCCTCAAAAACCCAATTTGGGGGTGGTTTTAAGTTTCACCACTTGTGTGATAATAATGAGGTGGTCTAACTTACCAATCCCCCAAGGTTGGTCCCAGATATTTAAGACTGGCTAAGGTATAGCAATCTAAACATTTTTGTCCTTGAAAAAATTAAGTCTGTGCATGCGCAGTGCACCTTTTTCAGGGCTTAGGTTATTTAGTTTTTTATGTAACACAATCATTCAGATAACGATAGATAGCTGAAGTGGAGGGTGAGCTGTGCCAGTTGTTCTCGGTAGGACCCATAATTTGTTTTTAGTTATGTCGAGCACCGGGGTTTGGGCTCCAGTGTCATGGTGGGGGGATACTTGGATGGCTGCTGGACATGGGTGCCCAATTGCCATTTTTTTTTTTTCTTCATTTAATTGATGTCTGATACTGGGGTTGGGATCCCCCTGTGTTTAAAAAGAGGGGGATACATAGCGAGCCACCTGGGTTGGGCACCTGGTAGCCACAGTTCATGCCAGAAAAAGCAATTCGTGTCACGTAAGCTGCATTGACACTGTTTTGTTTTCATGTAGCTTGCATGAAAACGTTCGTGCAGCAAAGGGTGCATTTTCATGCATGCAGCGTGACGATCACTTTTCATGCAGGCTGGTTGCTTTTCACTTGCTTAACCAGCAAGACTCAGAAAAGTGGATTTGTGAGTTATGAAAATAGGTTCTCAAGTGACAAAAGCAGGACTGGTTTAATTGACTCGCAACAACCTAGTTTTATTAATATTTTAAAAACTATTCATTTAAAAAAAAAAAAAAAAGAACTTGAATCAACCCACAATCTCCTCTGTTGACTACATACGTTCCAATTTTCTGCAGATTTTCTCAGTTCTGATGTGCAAAGTCGGCTCTTGTTTTTCCTGCTCCTGTGGCAACTAAGGCTCGTAAAAGCATTAATCTTATGCAGGGGTAGAAATGATGAAAATAATCTGATGTGGGAGATGGAATACCAAAACCACAAACAGATAAAGCTGCAGAGTGGTGAAATGAAGGAGTGGTATTCCGCCGTGAAAACTGGCATGCAAAACAGGTCTGAATCCCATTAATTTCTAGCCCTGTTATCTCACGGAAGTGGGTGCCTATAAACCAAAGTGATGTACGTCTGTTTCGCAAAAGTCCCATTATGAAAAATTCCTGAAACAGATAAACTGCGCATGGTTGAAAAGTGACATTTTATTTTCTTAATAATTTAATCTACTCTTTAAAGCAGCAGTGCAATGAAAAAATGTTTTCCAAAAAAAATAGTCAGCTACAGTAAAGTAAAATATTAGCATACCTGTCAAATGTTGTCTAAAAGTACCTCCTGTGCTGTGTACCATGAGACTTTTTTTTTATTTTTCGATCCTCAACATTTGCTAGGTCTACAATGCTATTTCTATGAAAAATGTGGCCGCCATCTTTTTTTCTTGAGAAAAAACTCAAATCATTTATAAAATACTCAAATTATGGTGCAATTAGAAAATTGTACCACCAAATTAAACTGGAAAATGCCTGGAATCTTTTATTGTGAAAAAAGGCTAGGGTCAGAATTTCTAATTTTGTTGCACTTCTGCTTTAAGTCTCTCACCGAAGAATCATCCTTTGTCCAAACTCTAATAAACCTGAAAGTTTCAGGTTTTAACTTGTAGCTATGTTTGTCTTACGGTGAGCAAAAAGTGTCTTAAACATATTATGTATTGTCAACTTCTAGAAGTTTTAAACCACTGAACCAACCATTAACCAAGTTTCGAGTATCCAGAGATTCAGGCACTGACTTTGCACGTGCTGTGTTTCAGGATATTCAGTTCAGGGAGAGCTGCATTATTAAGGTGCAAAAACCTGGTAACGCTGAGTGCCTACCCAACCCTGACAGTAGTAATGCTACCATGCCACTATAATATATATTATACAATGGGGTATGAAAATCCTGAAACCTCATTGGTCAGAACACATCACATGGCTGTGATAAATCCTCCAGTATACCCACCGTGAAAGTGTGATAGCACTATAAAAACAAAAAAACAAGTTGAACATTGTATAATAGCAGTATACCATGGCAGGGAGTGGGTACATGGGTGGATTTACCACACCTGGTGTGGTTGTCACTCGGCTGCGCCTAGTGACCGAACCACACCAGGTGTGATAAATCCACCAATATACCCACTCCCTGTCATGGTATATTGCTTAAATATTGTATACTGTTTGTATGTTAGAGAGAGTAGTCATTATACCAACAGTTGGAATGTGGTGGTTTAAGGGATCAGGAAAGGGGCACAAGCAACAGTGAAAAGAGGAAATATGAAATGACTGCTCATAACATTTAATCTCTAAAATGCATTTCTGTCACAGACCACCAAGGAAGCTACTGTGAATGCCCAAATTAATCCACAGTCCTAGGACTGCGGGGATGTGCTTGAAATATGTTCAGTTACTCCTGTTTCAAGGCATGTAATAGTTCTCACCCCAGGAATCCCTCAGAATTCTTGAATATAGCAGTTAGCTAGCTGGGTTCAGCTGGCCCTGACGGAGGATTTTAGGTAAATGATTAAAACTAAACTGCCAATCAGATTGTAGTAAGAGATTACTGCCTGTAGGTTGTGCTGTTTGTTAGATTCACTTCTCCACCTGCAGTGGACAATTGGCTCCGCAGAGACTCTCTCTTCGCTGGAAGGAAGTTCTTTTCTGTTTATAGTGTATTATTTTTCACTTTTACTGCCTGTAGGTTAAATTTTTTTTTACATTTTATTCTCAGGTTTTAGTGTTTAGTTTTTTTTTTTCTGGGCTCCCAGCGGTTTCCAGGAACAGTTAAATTTTTCCCTCACAGGAGTTATTTCAGGTTTTCCATGATGTATTCCCTGACTGGAAACTACATTTTCTGAGGTAAAAAAAACCCCACATTTTCCCCATTTTAAACTAATTCTACACTTTTCTAGTTTTACAGAATTATGGCTTCTTGGTCTCCCTCCCTCCCTATCTACAAAGCCCATTGAGGAGGGGGACTTATTCCCATAATAGATATAAAGATAGGCCCCCTAAGGACATCAGTGAAAATAAGTCTGATAAAAAATAATGTTGCCCGAGCCAAGCATAAAAGACATTCTGAGTAGGTTTCTGATTCGGTGCCTGCCAAAAAGAAACAAAAAGAAAAACATATTGCTGCCCCTCGTGCTGAAAGGCAAAGGGAGATGCCAGTGACAAATCAAAATATGCCTTTTCCTGAGGAGTTGGCAAAGGCTTGGCAAATGTATAAGACGTTCCAGGCTATGGGCAACCTGTTCGTAGACCCACCTGGGCAGTCTACCCCTGCTCTATCTAACCCTGACCTAGGTCAGGGTTTTTATTAATGAAAATGAAGAGGAGCAGGAGGATAGGATAGAGGTAGGCGGGTCCCCTGACCAGGAATTTGACTCCCCCTTACCAGGTCAGGAGGATTTCACCTCTCACTACGCTTTTGTCTAACAGATGGTAGACACCCTTAACCTCTTTATTCAAGAAGCCTCTGAAGAGGATCAGGAGGCAGACTTTTCAGACATGATGGGTTCCCCCCAAGAAATTGCTCTTGCCAGTCCGCAAGTCCCTTCGCAAGGCGACTTTTAAACTGCTATAAAGCCCAACGTCCATCCCAGGAGTGGTCAAGAAAATAGAGAAAAAGTACCAGCTTCATAAGAATAAGGCTGACTACCTTTATACACATCCTGGTCACAAAGATGTATTGCAAGCGACAGCCTGTGACAAGGCTAAAGTACCCTTATCATCACAGCCTCCTTACAAAGAGTCCAGAAAACTGGACGCCGTGGGCAAGAAATCTTATGATTCGGCCTCCTTGCTGATTCGCCTGGCCACATATATGGCATACTCAGCACTGTACCAAAAGCTCTATGGAACGCTGTTCTGGCTATTAGCCAGAAGCTCCCTGACAACATTATTCAGTAACAGTACGGATTGCCCTGGATGCCACCAGATATTAATTTCACATGGCTGTGGATACAGACGATACCGCGTCCAGGCAATGGCGCAAGCTATCTCTCTTAGGAGAGTTGCTGGCTATAGACTACTAACCTTGCTCAGGATACCCAGAATAAGGCCATGGATTCAAACCCCAGGAAATCTTACTGTATTCTGACACATGCAGTATGGTCTCACCATAGGACTGCCCCAGAGCCGAAGTGATTGATAGAACCTATGCTAATGATGGAATGTTAGGCTCGAGCTCAGTTTTCAAACCACTGTCCCTGGAATACATCCTGCAATCATCAGATTCTTTACTCTGCTTGTCTAAGTAAGACGCCTCGGAGAGCTCTCCTTCACCTTTCTTGAAGATTTTATTTTCTCATTTTTTTAAAGTAAAATTTTTTTTTTTTTTTTTCATTTTTAAAGCACTGTCCTTGGTTTTACAGGTAGATTAGTCAAGATTTAGTGTTATTCTGGTAAGTTTTTTGGTTCCTTGTTGGTTCCTTGCAACCAGGAAGAAACCAAATTTTAGTTTATATATTTTTAGGTGAATTTCTTGAAAAATCTGCTTCTCGGGGACGGTTTCTTATTTATATATAATTTGTGCAAGTAACTGGGGTAACTCCCGGTTCTCGCTTCGGTCACTTAACCGACAGCTAAAAATAAAAAGAGAGAAGTCTTTTGTTTATGTTATGTCACTATCCAAGAAAGGAACTGGCCCTGCGGGTTTTCAGCATTGTACAGAGTGTGGTGAAACATTTGCCAAAGCTGACCCACATTTACTTTGTGTTTCCTGCTTAGGGTTTGACCACCTGAATGATTTTGTGAAATTTGTAAAAACTTTCCCCAGTCGACGCTTGATAGGCGATTGAACCAACTGAGGGAAAAGACGTCCGATAAGGCTGCTGTCTCAGTCTCGGATAAACTAACTCCTTCTCACTCAAAAGAGAAATCCAAGGAACTGGACGAACAGCCCTCTGACAAGGGTGAAGGCTCCCTGGGTAGAAAGCGAACCACAGAACCGGTCTCTGAATCGGTAACTTCTGCCAAAAGGAAAAAGAAGGAGAAACACTCAGGGAAGGAACTGCAGCCGACAAATCTGCCAGTTCCTACCACTAAGGAGATTGCTAATGCCATCAGGATTATTCAGACACTACAAACTGGTACTTTGGTTCCAGTTTTGCGACCCAGTTCACAACATCCGTCGGTTCAAACTTTGGGTTCCTCCTTGGTTCCCAGTTCCTTTGAACATTATCCTGATATTTATGGCGATGAAGATGAGAATTTTGGGGAACCCCTTGAACCGAATGTTTCCCCTGATCCCCTCAATGCCCTGACTTCCCTGATAAGGGACCTGAGGACTTTTCCTCACATTTTGCTTTTATGAAGCAAGTGGCTCAGACTTTGGACCTCTCCACTCAGGAATCTACAGAGGAGGAAGAGGAACCAGATTACATGGAAATTATAGATGCACCAGCAACTAAGAGATTGCCTCTACCCATCCATAGGTCCCTAAAGAGACAGGCCACAAGAATTTTGCAAGCCCTCATTTCCATCCCTTTACTGGAGAAGAAGATGGATAGGAAATACTGGGTTGCCAAGGTTCATTTTTGGGCATCCCAGCCATGAAGGGGTGGTGCAGGCTGCTGCATGTGATAAGGCAGACATTCCCCTGGCATCACACCCACCTGATAAAGACTCCAGGAAAATGGATTCTATGGCCAAGAAGTCTTGTTTGGATTCTTCCTTGGCACTTAGGCAGGCCACTTACTTGGCTTATGTTTCCAGTTACCAAGACAGTCTCTGGAATACAGTTCTGGAGATTGCTAAGGCCTGCCCTGCTCCCATGGCATCTGACCTAGCTGAGGCTGCAAAAAGGGGCATAGAAGCTTCCAAATACAAATTTAGGACATCAGTAGATGCCAGTGACATTGCAGCCAGACTGATGGCAACTTCAGTGTCCCTGCAGAGATTTGCGTGGCTAAGGGCCACTAATCTGTCCCAAGACGCCCAGGCGAAGGCCTTGGATTTTCCGTGTGAGCCCACATCCCTCTTTGGTGAGCAAACAGAGGCTTATATAAAAAAGTTGGATGAGTACAAGGTGGCTTACAACAGTGCTGCTGGCAAAGAGAAACCTGCAGCACCTCAGAAGTACCAGAGGTAAAGGGGGTAAAGGTAGATCCCACTACAGACCTTTCTCCCAGACTCCGGCTCTCCCAGCCTACCAGCCACAGAAAGGGTACTGCAGGGGCAGAAGGGACAGTAATCGAGCTGCCCAAATTCCCAGCCAAGTGGACAAGCAAAGCAGACCCCCTGAGGGGCCTACCAGGGTTGCCTCCCTATTCCCAGTAGGAGGCAGGGTGGCTCACTACCTCCAGGTTTGGAAATCTGTCGCCAGAGACAAGCGGGTCCTGGAGATAGTGAGCCAGAGTCCTGCTGTCAACTTCAAGGTCTTACCCAGGCTGAGGGCAAGAGTTTTCAGACCTGCCACCCCATCAGAAGAAGTTCTGTTGGAGGCGGAAGTAACAAAACTCCTTCAGGAGAAGGCAGTGGAGCCTGTTCCCTTGGCCCAAAAGGGAAAGGGACTCTACTCAAGATAGTTCCTCACTCTAAAGGGAACAGGGGAATGGTGACCCATACTGGATCTCAGACATTTAAACAGGGATTTGACAAAGCCAAAGTTCAAAATGTTCACTATGGCTACCATTCTCCCTACACTCAGGCAGGGAGATTGGCTAGCATCCCTGGGCTTAAAGGATGCTTACTTCCACATTCCTATCATGCAATCCTACAGAAATTACATCAGGTTCAGATTGCCATCAGGCCATTACCAGTTCAGAGCCATGCCTTTCGGCCTGACTTCTGCTCCAAGAGTATTTACAAAGTGCCTAGCAATAGGGGTAGCGCACTTAAGGAGTCGAGGAGTTACAGTCTTCCCATACCTGGACGACTAGCTAGTGGTAGGCCAGTCCCCCCAGTAGGTCAAAGATGCACTGACCACTACTCTGGATACCCTGCAGTCCTTAGGCTTCTTGGCAAACCAAAAGAAGTCAGTGCTGAGACCAGTTCAGCTCCTAGAATTTATAGGAGCAGAATTGGACACACTATGAGGAAAGGCATTCCTCCCTCAGGGGAAGGTGGACAGCCTCATACAGTTGGCCAGCTCTTTCCAGCTGAATATTCCCAGACTAGCAAGGCACTTTCTCCAGCTGTTGGGACACATGGCTACGTCAACAGCAACAGCAACAGTTCCAGGTTCCAGGAGAGGGACATCCAGTTCCATCTCAGATCTCACTGGTTGCAGAGAAGAGATCCACAGTGGGTTAAGGCTCTGAGCTGCAGATCTGGAGACCTGGGTTTGAACCCCACAGCCGCCTAGGTGCATACTATGTGATCCTGAGCAAGTCACTTAACTTCCTGTGCTCCCAGGTTGCATCTGGAAACAAGCTTCAGCTTAGTGTGCTACTCCTGGTTAAACAATGTTCCCCTTCCCTTCAAAGAAGGTGACAGTAACAGGAACTCTTCTTCAAGCACTCCAGTGGTGGCAGGAAAGGGACAGCCTCTGAGAAGGTGTGCCTTTCCTTCAGCAGCCACCATCAGCAGTGCTAACAACGGATGCCTCCCTCCTAGGATGGGGTGTCCACCTGAGGGAGAACACTGCACACAATACTTGGCTTCAGCAAGAGTCTTTGCTTCACATACACCTGCTGGAGCTCAGGGTAGTTTACCTAGGCATTCGGTCCTTTGCCTCAATGCTGCAGGGCAAGGTGTTTCAAGTCCGGACAGACAGTACAACCACAGTATGTTACATCAACAAGCAAGGGCACAAGGTCACCCCGTGTACAGAGGCCATGAAAGTGTTTTAATTTGGCCTACTCCTGGGGATCTCCCTATCAGCGGATCATCTCTCAAGTAAGGACAATGTCCTTGCAGATGTCCTCAGCAGGATCAACCAGAATCGCCACAAGTGGTCACTAAACAGGCAAATCCTGCAAGTTGTGTTCAGGGGTGGCACCCCAGAAGTGGACCTCTTTGCAGACCCAGTAATCACCAACTGCCACAGTTCTGTTGCAGGCCCCCTGCAGTAGGCACAGTGCCTTTGGATGCACTACTATTGAATTGGACAGGGAAGTTTCTGTATGCCTTCCCCCCATTTCCCCTGTTGCTCAGAGTACTGAACAAGCTCAGGGTTCAGCCAGTGACAGTGATCCTAATAGCCCCAGCCTGGGCCAGGCAGCCCTGGTATCCACTACTCCTGACCCTGTCAGTATCCAGACCAATCTCCCTTCCCAGGAGGCACAACCTACTGACTTCCTCACAGGGCAGGATCCTTTACCCCAATCTCCAGTTCCTCAGGCTCAAGGCTTGGGTCTTGAGGACTTGGGGTATGCCGACCTGCACCTCTCAGAAGGAGTTCTGGAGGTTCTCAGAGTGTCTAGGAAACCCTCTTCTAGGAAAACTTACACCTCTAAGTGGAAGAGGTTTTCTGTTTGGTGCCAGCAAAAACATAGCCAGGCCGGCTTGCCAGCTGTTTTGGATTATCTGGCGCACCTTCATTCCCTCAGCCTCGGGCCATCTACTCTTAAGGTACACCTGGCAGCTGTTTCTTCTTACCTATCAGCGGGTAAGGGTTCATCTCTGGCTGCTAACCAGGTACTCAGAAAGTTTTTCAAAGGTCTGTTACACTTACATCCCCCACACAGGGAGCCAACTCCTGCATGGGCTCTCAACATATGTATTGGGCAGTTAATGCAGTCACCCTTCGAACCCATATCTTCAGCAGAGCTTAAATATGTGACATGGAAGACTGTGTTCCTGATAGCTATCACCTCAGCCAGGAGAATTAGTGAGCTCCAGGCCCTGTCCACAGAGCCAAATTACTTCTCAGTCCATAGGGACAAGGTAGTCCTTATGACTAAAAGGACGTTTCTCCCCAGGGTAGTGTCGGACTTCCACCTGAATCAGTCCATCACTTTGCCAGTCTTTTTCACTGACCATTCCAGTTCAGAGGAACGTAGACTGCGTAGCCTAGATGTCAAGAGGACTATCAGTTACTACTTGGATCGTACTAAGACTCACAGGCAGAATAGTACTCCGCTCTTCCTGACTTATGGAGAGGTGGGCAAGGGCAGACCTGCCTTAAAGAGGACCATTCTTTTGGGTATTGTTCCACAAGAAATAAAAGGGAGAGAGGCAAAGTACTTGTGGTTAATACTCGGAAGTGCAGCTTTGAAATCTATTACCAAGAGGTGTGCGAGGGAGAGGCAGTCCAGATCTGAGGGAATGAGCCAAAATAATAGAAAATATAATGGATATGAAGAAAATTACCTTTTCTCTCAAGCAGCTAAATCAGGAATACCAGAATAGATGGACAAGATGGCTTCTATATGAGGGAAAGGAAGAATGGCAGACCTAATAGAGATAGGAGACCGAAATTCATAGAACCTAAAAGAGTGGAAAGGGGTATTGGAGCAAGCCTGGAGGGAACAAGGGGAAAACAGTGGTTAGGGACAGGGGGAAAATTCGATCCTATTTGGGGTTCATGATAAATCTGGCGATTTTAGAAGACCGATAGGATGATTTTAGTTATGTTAGTAATAACCTGGTAATTTGTTGTTGTTAATGGTTATTAGTGAAAAGAAAGATGTGTTCATATCACTTAATATTTTAGTATTGAAAGAGAAATGAAGGGATATTATTCTCTTATGGATTTCTAGCCTGTCATCCTACCTAAATATGTAATAACTGTGTAAAACATATATGTACTGGCATGTACTTGGAAACTCTGAGATATCTCTGTATTATTTTAAATAAAGCAAATATAAAAAAAAAAAAAAGGAAAAAAGGAAAGAGGACCATTCACAATGGATTGTTGCCTGTATTCAGTTCTGCTACAGCAAAGTAGGCAAAGAGCCTCCTGTAGGCCTTAGGGCCCACTCTACAAGGGATACAGCTGTTTCTATAGCAGCTGCAAGAGATATTCCTTTGTTGGAAGTTTGTAAAGCAGCTACCTGGAAAACTATTCACCCATTTACCAAACACTATAGCCTGGATACCCAGGCCAGAAGTGATGCCAGATTTGGTACAGCAGTACTGCAGAGCTTGTTTCCTAAATAGGTTGTCTGCCCCCCTCCAAAGGTACTGCTTGGGTAGTCTGCATATATCAGAATACAGTAAGATTTCCTGGGGTTTTAAAAAAAAATTATTTAACCATAGTAATCTTGTTTCTTCCAAGGGAATCCTTCTGTATTCTGAGCTCCCACCCTACCTCCCCTGCTAGAACCTATGGGCGCTGCACTACAGTTGTCCATGTTGTTTGAAACTTGTGAGTGTTTCTTGATTGGGGCATTTGTGACTTGAGTTTTAGTGATGCCCACATTTTTTAATAAAAGGGGATTGTTTATTTTTGGGGGGTGTTAGTTATTTTTTAGGATAGTTTAGATAGTTTGTTCTTATGCACGCTCCATAAGAATCTGACGGTTGCAGGATGTATTCCAGGGACAGTGGTTTGAAAATCGAGCTCAAGCCTAACATTCCATCAGTAGCATAGGTTCTATTAACGATTTCGGTTCCGGGGCAGTCCTATGGTGAGACCATACTGCATATGTCAGAATACAATAAGATAGCTTGGCAGAAGACACCAGGAGAAAGGACTGGACTTCTCTGCAGGGACTAAAGTAGAAGAACTTTTGTATTTGAACTTTAATTTAGGGTAAGAAAACTAACGTACAAAACAAAACAAAAAAAAAAGTGTGTTTGGGTTAACTGAACTGAATGGGTATCTGAAGAGTTATCTAGGTGTAAATCTCAGGTGACTGAAAGGACTTAACTGCTGTGAGGTTTAAATTACTTGTAGAAAGATCTGGTAAGTAGGGGGAGTGACTTAGCTAGAAGGAAGCTACATTTAAAGACTGCCTTAGAAAGTTTCTGCTAATAGCTTGGCAGAAGACACCAGGAGAAAGGACTGCTGTGTGACTGGACTTCTCTGCTGGGACTACATTGCCCTCCTTCCCTTCCCTCCACCCGCCCACCCAAGCTAGTTCTATTTTTATAGGCACAGGATTTGACTGACAACAGGAACTTCCTGTTTAGGGGCAGGAAGTGAGTGATCACAGAACCACTCAAGGACCCACCATCCTAGAAGGGCAAGAGTAGCTCTCCGGCCCCCTCTAGCTGCTGGAGGTCTGCCTCTGAGCAAGTAAGTGGTCTGCTGCGAAATATAGGATATTCTTGTCTCAGAACAGGACAATCAGGAGCTTAAAGGGCACACAGGCAGAAAGTAAGGAGAGAGAGAGAAAAACAGAGGAAAGAGTAAGGATTGCAAACAGTTAAGGGGCCAGAAATAAGACATGATTGGAGTGGTGCAGTGCAGTGGCTGTGGAGCAGCAGTCTTCCGGGAGATGTTCTGGAGGATGCGGTGTTGTCCCATCTGCAGGCACCTCTCTGGGCTGAGGAGGTTGCTCATCTCCAGGCTGAGTTGGCCAGGATTTGTGGGACCTCCTCTTCCATCCAGGGACCACCAGTGCCACTGCTGTGCCTCAGAGGTTGCCAAGAAAGAGGAGCGGTTGGACCACAGTGGGCTCAGGGAGGGTGAGGGTGGTGGAACAGAGGCGCATCCTCCTGTTGTACCTCCACAATCCCTATGCCATTCTGGCAAAGTGTGGTTCCTCCATGGAGGCACCCACAGTGGAGACCAAGGAGGATGCTGGGAACCTCCACAAAGGAGACCCACAGGAGGGTGGCAGGGGACCCTGCAGGGAAGGAAACAACTCCTGGTGGGGACTCCATTGTTAGGAAGGTAGAACTGGGGAGGAAGGGAGAGGAGGTAAGGCTGCCTGGTGCCATGGCTTGCAGGGACAGGGAGCGAATCCTCAGGATTGCCGGAGCAGCTGCACAGGGGAGGGAGCTGGATGTCATTGTCCACCTAGGGACAAATGACCTGGCTAAGAAAGGGATTAGAGAAGTGCAGGAAGAGTTTGTGGAATTGGGGAGGGGGTCTTAGTCAAGTAGCACACACGGTAACCTTCTCGGAGGTGCTACCCATCTATGGCATAGGAGAGGCTAGGGTGTTCCGCACCATGGGATTCAATCAGTGGTTGAAAAACTGGTGTGGAGCTCAGGGATTTGGCTTCATTGGGGACTGGGGGTCCACCTGGAGTGATGCAAGCCTATACTGGCATGATGGGCTGCATCTGTCCGGGAGGGGAACCAGGATCCTAGGTGATAGGTTTAAATGCTTCATTGGGAAGCTTTTAAACTAGCCAAGGGGGGAGGCACTGGAAAGGAGCAGGAAAATCCTAGCCCCCCAAATAATCACGGTAGTAAGTGCGGCAGACACCAACATAGAGGTGTCGATAGGGAGAAGGGCAGGGGTAAATGGAGAAAGTGACAAAGGCAAGAAGGACAGGGATGGGGCAAAGGGAGTAAGGCCATCAGGAAATGGAGGTAATAGGTACCAATGCCCGTAGTCTGGACAACAAGCTCCCTGAGCTGATGGCCTTAATGGAAGAGGGATGCCTGGATATCGTAGCAGTCACAGAAACATGGTACACAGAGAACCATGACTGGGATGTTAACATACCAGGGTACATAACCTACAGGAGAGACAGGCAGGGGAAAAGAGGGGGAGGAGTAGCTCTCTATGTAAAGGAAGGGATAAAAGCAACTGAACAAAAGAGTAAACAGGGAGGAGAGGAGGCACTGTGGGTCACCTTGGAGACTGGAAAGGGCACCACAATCCGCACAGGGGTTGTGTACAGATCCCCATGTCAGGGGGAAGGAATGGACAAGGATATGATAGAAGGCATTCTTAGAATGGCAGAGAAAGGGGAGATACTGTTGATGGGAGACCTGAATATGCCAGATGTTAACTGGAGCACATTTGCTGCAGCCACATCCAAGAGCAGGGCCATTCTTGATGCCCTACAGGTGGCAGGCATTAGACAGTTAGTTTCAGAACCCACTCGTGAGGGAGCAATCTTAGACCTCGTACTCTCAAATGGGGGCAGTGAGAGGATCTCAGATCTAGAAGTGGGTTGCCATCTGGGGACAAGTGACCATCAAACAGTGTGGTTCATGTTAAACTCAGCTACAGAGTCAAGCCATACAAAGTGAGGGTACTGGACTTTAGGAGGGCTGACTTTGGCAAGATGGAGAGTGCTTCAGAAAAGCACTGCAAACAGGCTAGAAGGAGGTGTGGAGCAACAATGGGAATTATCAAAACTGCCATCACAGAGGCAACAAGCCTTTGTGTGAAGCAAATAAACAAATCAAACGAAAGAAAAAGCCACTATGGTTCTCAAAGAGGTGGCTGTGAAAGTCAGGAAGAAAAAGATAGCATTCCGGAAGTATAAGGAAACACAGAAGGAGCAGGACAGAGAGCTGTACCAGTTAAGGCAAAAGGAAGCAGGGAAGGAAGTCAGAATAGCAAAGGCCCAAACTGAGGAAAAGATAGCCAACTCAGTTAAGAAGGGGGATAAAACCTTTTATAGGTACATCAGCAAGTGTAGAAAGACAAAGGGAGGGATAGTGAGGCTAAATAGAATGAACGGTGGGTGGGCAGAGGGGGACAGTGAAAAAGCAGGAATACTGAATGAATATTTCTGCTCAGTGTTCACAAAAGAGGAGGGGGAAGTGCCTAATCCAATTAACAGAAGCACTCTTGATAGGGGTCGATCCCAGTCCTTTCTGACAGAAGAAAGGGTTCTGCAAGAACTCCTAAAACTGAAAGTGGACAAAGCAATGGGTCCTGATGGAATTCACCCAGAATTCTAAAAGAATTAAGGAGGAACTAGTGAAACCACTGGCTATTCTTTTTAATAAATCATGGGAGGATGGTGTGGTACCGAGGACTGGAGGAAGGCGGATGTGATTCCCCTTCACAAAAGTGGGTCCAAGACAGAGGCAGGAACTACAGACCTGTCAGTCTGACCTCTGTGGTAGGGAAAGTGATGGAGTCACTTCTGAAGGAAAGAATAGTCGAGTACCTAGAGGCCAGTGGAGCACAGGACCCAAGGCAGCATGGGTTCACAGTGGGAAGGTCATGTCAGGCAGATCTAATAGATTTCTTTTACTGGGTGACCAAAGTAGTAGACCAGGGAGGGGGCTGTGGGCGTGGCCTACCTAGACTTTAGCAAGGCATTTGACACAGTCCCACACAAAGATTAATAGTCAAATTAACCAGCCTGGGAGTGGGACCCAGGGTGGTAGCCTGAGTAAAACATTGGCTGGACAACAGGACACAGAAGGTAATTGTAAATGGAGTCCACTCTGAAGAAAGGGGTTACTATGTGGGGTACCGCGAGGGTTCAGTATTGGGTCCAGTCTTTTTAATGTCTTCATCAGTGACATTGCAGAGGGACTGGAAGGAAAGTATGCCTTTTGCAGATGACACAAAGATCTGCAACAGGGTTGATACACAAGGAGGCGTGGAAAGGATGAAAAGGGACTTGGCAAGGTTGGAGGAATGGTCAGAAGTATGGCAGCTAGGATTCAATGCAAAGAAGTGCAAAATAATGCACCTGGGAAACAAGAACCCAGGGGAAGAATATACAATGGGTGGGGAGGTAGTAACAACAACAAAAAAGGAAAGGGACCTGGGGGTAATCATATCAGATGACCTTAAGGTTAGCAAGCAATGTGAGAAGGCAGTAGGGAGGGCTGGGGGTATACTGGGATGTATAGGGAGAGGCATCATCAGCAGAAAGCAGGAAGTTGTTATCCCTCTGTACAGACAGTTGGTGAGACCCCATCTGGAGTACTGTGTCCAGTTCTGGAGACCACATCTCCACAAGGACATAGGATAGAGGCAGTCCAGAGGAGGGCAACTAAAATGGTGCAGGGTCTGCAAGAGAAGCAGTATGAGGAGAAACTAAGGAGCTTAATATGTATACCCTTGAGGAAAGAAGGGAGAGGGGGACATGATAGAAACTTTAAGTACCTCAGTGGAATCAACAAATTCCAAGAGGTAGCGTCTTTCAGAAAAAGACTTGCAAGAACAAGGGACACAATTTAAAGATAGGAGGGCAGTTCAGGGGCAATGTGAGAGTATTATTTCACAGAGAGGGTAGTGGATGCATGGAACAGCCTTCCTGAGGAGGTTGTGGGGTCTAAAACTGTGGGAGAATTCAAGAATGCAGGACAGACATAAGGCAATTCTTGTGGGGGTAGGAAGAAATATGCTGTTGGTTAACTAGGATCTGCGGCCTATCCTGTAGGTAGGGAAATGGGCAGACTAGATGGGCCTAGTGGTCCTTATCTGCCGTCAAAGTCTGTGTTTCTATGTTTCTATTCCCTTGGAAGAAACAAGATCACTATGGTGAGTAATTTTTTTCTTTTCCCTGCAAGAACAACTCACTTTTCGGGGATAAAACTGAGGCCTGTATGAAAAAGGTGGATGAATACAAAACTACCTACAAGAGCAGTGCGGCTAAGGAAAAAGCCTCCACTTCCTACAAGCCCCAGGGAAGGGGAGCCAGAGGCAAGAGTTACTACCCCAGAACTTTCTATCCAGTGCCCATGCCTATGCCAGTGGACTACTCTCAAATGAGAGTTTTCTTTAGGGGAAGAAGCAGAAGAACCCAAAAGCGTGCTGAACCTGCCCCTTCCACAAAAACCCAGTCCAAATAAAACTCCTGATGGGAATGTCCAGGTTGCCTCCCTTCTCCCAGTAGGAGTAAGGCTCACCCACTACCTCCACAACTGGCAAAGCATCACCACAGACAGGTGGGAGCTGGAGGTAGTGAGCCAAGGCCTACTCTGCAGTTCAAAACATTTCCCACTCAGCAGGGACACACAAGTTTCAAACCTCTCACCCCAACAGAAAATATTCTGCTGGAGTTAAAGGTAAAGTCTCTCCTGTCCCAAATGCAGTAGACAGAGAGTACTCCCTTCCCAGTGAGGAAAGGGCCTCTACTCCAGATTCTTTCTCACGCTGAAGAAAAACGGGCACTGGCGACCTATTCTGGACCTCAGATACTTAAACAGGCATCTGCGCAAACCAAAGTTCAGAATGGTCACCCTATCAGTAGTCATTCCTTCCTTGCAGCAGGGAGACTGATTAGCCTCCCTAGATCTCAGAGATGCCTGTTTTCACATTCCAATACGACCTTCGCACAGAAAGTACCTCAGATTCAGACCACCTTCTGGACACTACCAGTTTACAGTCCTGCCTTTCGGCCTTACCACAGCACCCAGGGTTTTCACAAAGTGCCTGGCTGCAATGGTAGCTTACCTCAGGAGACAGCATGTCTCAGTTTTCCCTTATCTGGATGACTGCCTTGTGGTAGACAAGTCTCCTCAACAGCTCAAAGACTCCCTAAAGCTCGCTCAGCTCACCCTGGGTTTCCTGATCACCTTGCAGAAGTCTCAGTTGGAACCAGTACAAATACTGGAGTTCATTGGAGCAGAACTGGACACCTGGCAGGGCAAGACTCTGCTTCCATTGGACAGGATTCAGAATCTCCAGTCCCTGGCAGATTTGATTGTGCTAGGCCAGCCAAGGCCAGCCAGACACTTCCTCAGGTTACTAGGTCACATAGCCTCTACCATAGAAACATAGAAACATAGACTTTGACGGCAGATAAGGACCGCTAGGCCCATCTAGTCTGCCCATTTCCCTACCTACAGGATGGGCCGCGGATCCTAGTTAACCAACAGCCTATATCTTCCTGCCCCCCACAAGAATTGCCTTATGTCTGTCCCATGCATTCTTGAATTCTCCCACAGTTTTAGACCCCACAACTTCCTCAGGAAGGCTGTTCCATGCATCCACTACCTCTCTGTGAAATAATACTTCCTCACATTGCCCTGAACCGCCTCTCCTTCTATCTTTTAAATTGTGTCCCCTTGTTCTTGCAAGTCTCTTTTTTTTGAAAGATGCTACCCTCTTGGACTTTGTTGATTCCCTTGAGGTACTTGAAAGTTTCTATCATGTCCCCCCTCTACATTCTTTCCTCAAGGGTATACATATTAAGCTCCTTTAGTCTCTCCTCATACAGCTTCTCTTGCAGACCCTGCACCATTTTAGTTGCCCTCCTCTGGACTGCCTCTATCCTGTCTATGTCCTTGCGGAGATGGGGTCTCCAGAACTGGACACAGTATTCCAGATGGGGTCTCACCAACTGTCTGTACAGAGGGATAACAACTTCCTGTTTTCTGCTGCTGATGCCTCTCCCTATACATCCCAGTATACCCCCAGCCCTCCCTACTGCCTTCTCACATTGCTTGCTAACCTTGAGGTAATCTGATATGATTACCCCCAGGTCCCTTTCCTGTTTTGTTGTTACTACCTCCCACCCATTGTGTATTCTTCCCTGGGTTCTTGTTTCCCAGGTGCATTATTTTGCACTTTGCATTGAATCCTAGCTGCCATCGTCTGACCATTCCTCCAACCTTGCCAAGTCCCTTTTCATCCTTTCCACGCCCCTTGTGTATCAACCCTGTTGCAGATCTTTGTGTCATCTGCAAAAGGCATACTTTTCCTTCCAGTCCCTCTGCAATGTCACTGATGAAGACATTAAAAGGACTGGACCCAATACTGAACCCTGCGGTACCCACTGGTAACGCCGTTTCTTCAGAGTGGACTCCATTTACAATTACCTTCTGTGTCCTGTTGTCCAGCCAATGTTTTACCCAGGCTACCACCCTGGGACCCACTCCCAGGCTGGTTAATTTGACTAATAATCTTGTGTGGGACTGTGTCAAATGCCTTGCTAAAGTCTAGGTAGGCCATGTCCACAGCCCTCCCTGGTCTACTACTTTGGTCACCCAGTAAAAGAAATCTATTAGATCTGTCTGACATGACCTTCCGCTGTGAACCCATGCTGCCTTGGATCCTGTGCTCCACTGACCTCTAGGTACTCAACTATTCTTTCCTTCAGAAGTGACTCCATCACTTTCCCTACCACAGAAGTCAGACTGACAGGTCTGTAGTTTCCTGCCTCTGTCTTGGACCCACTTTTGTGAAGGGGAATCACATCCGCCTTCCTCCAGTCCTCGGGTACCACACCATCCTCCCATGATTTATTAAAAAGAATAGCCAGTGGTTTCACTAGTTCCTCCTTAATTCTTTTTAGAATTTGGGGTGAATCCATCAGGACCCATTGCTTTGTCCACCTTCAGTTTTAGGAGTTCTTGCAGAACCTTTTCTTCTGTGAAAGGACTGGGATCGACCCCTGTCAAGAGTGCTTCTGTTAATTGGATTAGGCACTTCCCTCCTCTTTTGTGAATACTGAGCAGAAATATTAGTTCAGTATTCCTGCTTTTTCACTGTCCCCTCTGCCCACCCAACCGTTCATTCTATTCAGCCTCACTATCCCTCCCTTTGTCTTTCTACGCTCACTGATGTACCTATAAAAAGTTTTATCCCCCTTCTTAACTGAGTTGGCTAGCTTTTCCTCAGTTTGGGCCTTTGCTATTCTGACTTCCCTCCCTGCTTCTTTCTGCCTTAACTGGTACAGTGTCCTGCTCCTTCTGTGTTTCCTTATACTTCTGGAATGCTATCTTTTTCTTCCTGACTTTCACAGCCACCTCTCTTGAGAACCATAGTGGCTTTTTCTTTCGTTTTGATTTGTTTATTTGCTTCACACAAAGGCTTGTTGCCTCTGTGATGGCAGTTTTGATAATTCCCCATTGTTGCTCCACACCTCCTTCTAGCCTGTTTGCTAGTGCTTTTCTGAGGCACTCTCCCATCTTGCCAAGTCAGCCCTCCTAAGAGTCCAGTACCCTCACTTTTGTATGGCTTGACTCTGTAGCTGAGTTACGCGTGAACCACACTGTTTGATGGTCACTTGTCCCCAGATGGCAACCCACTTCTAGATCTGAGATCCTCTCACTGCCCCTATTTGAGAGTCAGAGGTCTAAGATTGCTCCCTCACAGTGGGTTCTGAAACTAGCTGTCTAATGCCCTGCCACCTGGGCATCAAGAATGGCCCTGCTCTTGGATGTGGCTGCAGCAAATGTGCTCCAGTTAACATCTGGCATATTCAGGTCTCCCATCAACAGTATCTGCCCTTTCTCTGCCATTCTAAGAATGCCTTCCATCATATCCTTGTCCATTCCCTCCCCCTGACATGGGGGTCTGTACACAACCCCTGTGCGGATTGTGGTGCCCTTTCCAGTCTCCAAGGTGACCCACAGTGCCTCCTCTCCTCCCTGTTTACTCTTTTGTTCAGTTGCGTTTATCCCTTCCTTTACATAGAGAGCTACTCCTCCCCCTCTTCTCCCCTGCCTGTCTCTCCTGTAGGTTATGTACCCTGGTATGTTAACATCCCAGTCATGGTTCTCTGTGTACCATGTTTCTGTGACTGCTACGATATCCAGGCATCCCTCTTCCATTAAGGCCACTAGCTCAGGGAGCTTGTTGCCCAGACTACGGGCATTGGTACTCATTACCCTCCATTTCCTTACCCCCTTTTGCCCCATCCCTGTCCTTCTTGCCTTTGTCACTTTCTCCATTTACCCCTGCCCTTCTCCCTATCGACACCTCCATGTTGGTGTTTGCCACACTTACTACCGTGATTGTTTGGGGGCTAGGATTTTCCTGCTCCTTTCCAGTGCCTCCCCCCTTGGCTAGTTTAAAAGCTTGCCAATGAAGCATTTAAACCTATCACCTAGGATCCTGGTTCCCCTCCCGGACAGATGCAGCCCATCATGCCAGTATAGGCTTGCATCACTCCAGGTGGACGCCCAGTCCCCAATGAAGCCAAATCCCTGAGCTCCACACCAGTTTTTCAACCACTGATTGAATCCCATGGTACGGAACACCCTAGCCTCTCCTATGCCATAGATGGGTAGCACCTCCGAGAAGGTTACCGTGCGTGGTACTTGACTAAGGCCCCTCCCCAATTCCACAAACTCTTCCTGCATTTCTCTAATCCCTTTCTTAGCCAGGTCATTTGTCCCTAGGTGGACAATGACATCCAGCTCCCTCCCCTGTGCAGCTGCTCCGGCAATCCTGAGGATTCGCTCCCTGTCCCTCCAAGCCATGGCGCCAGGCAGGCACCTTACCTCCCTCTCCCCTTCCTTGCCCAGTTCTACCTTCCTAACAATGGAGTCCCCACCAGGAGTTGTTTCCTTCCCTGCAGGGTCCACTGCCACCACCTCCTGTGGGTCTCCTTTGTGGAGGTTCCCAGCATCCTCCTTGGTCTCCACTGTGGGTGCCTCCATAGAGGAACCACACTTTGCCAGAATGGCATAGGAATTGTGGAGAGGTACAACTGAGGGATGTGCCTCTGTTCCACCACCTCACACCTCCCTGAGCCCACTGTGGTCCAACCGCTCCTCTTTCTTGGCAACCTCTGAGGCAACGGCAGTGGCACTGGTGGTCCCTGGATGGAAGAGGAGGTCCCACAAATCCTGGCCAACTCAGCCTGGAGATGAGCAACCTCCTCCTCAGCCCAGAGAGGTGCCTGCAGATGGGACAACACCGCATCCTCCAGAACATCTCCCGGAAGACTGCTGCTCCACAGCCACTGCACTGCACCACTCCAATCATGTCTTATTTCTGGCCCCTTAACTGTTTGCAATCCTTACTCTTTCCTCTGTTTTTTCTCTCTCTCCTTACTTTCTGCCTGTGTTCCCTTTAAGCTCCTGATTGTCCTGTTCTGAGACAAGAATATCCTATATTTCTCAGTAGACCACTTACTTGTTCAGAGGCAGACCTCCAGCAGCTAGAGGGGGCTGGAGAGCTACTCTTACCCTTCTGGGATGGTGGGTCCTTGGTGGTTCTGTGATCACTCACTTCCTGCCCCTAAACAGGAAGTTCCTGTTGTCAGTCAAATCCTGTGCCTATAAAAATAGAACTAGCTTTGGGTGCGGGGGTGGAGGGGAGGGAAGGAGGGCAATATAGTCCCAGTAGAGAAGTTCAGTCACACAGCAGTCCTTTCTCCTGGTGTCTTCTGCCAAGCTATTAGCAGAATCTTTCTAAGGCAGTCTTTAAATGTAGCTTCCTTCTAGCTAAGCCACTCCCCCTACTTACCAGATCTTTCTACAAGTAATTTAAACCTCACAGCAGTTAAGTCCTTTCAGTCACCTGAGATTTACACCTAGATGACTTTTCAGTTACCCATTCAGTTCAGTTAACCCAAACACACACTTTTTTTTTTTTGTATTGAGTTTTTACCCTAAATTAAAGGTCCAAATACAAAGTTCTTCTACTTTAGTCCCAGCAGAGAGTTCAGTCACACAGCAGTCCTTTCTGTGTGTTTTCTGCCAGCTATTAGCAGAATCTTTCTAAGGCAGTCTTTAAATGTAGCTTCCTTCTAGCTAAGCCACTCCCCCTACTTACCAGATCTTTCTACAAGTAATTTAAACCTCACGGCAGTTAAGTCCTTTCAGTCACCTGCGATTTACACCTAGATGACTTTTCAGTTATCCATTCAGTTCAGTTAACCCAAACATACACTTTTTTTTTTTTTGTTTTGTATGTTAGTTTTTTTTACCCTAAATTAAAGGTCCAAATACAAAAGTTCTTCTACTTTAGTCCCAGCAGAGAAGTTCAGTCACACAGCAGTCCTTTCTCCTGGTGTTTTCTGCCAAGCTATTACCACAGCAGTGGTTCCAGGTTCCAAATGAGGGACATTCAGTACCACCTCAGGGCGCATTGGTCTCAGAAAAGAGACTGCCTGTCAAAGCAAATTCTGTCACAAAGATGCTTTTGCTAGCTCTGGACTGGTGGAAAGACTGGCAAAATCTCAGGGAAGGGGTTTCCTTCCAGCAGAGGGAGCCCTCCAAGATCCTCACAAAAGATGCCTCCCTCCTAGGTTGGGGTCCATCTGGAGGACCAGTCCATAAGCGGAGTATGGTCCCATGTGGAATCCAGCTGTCATGTAAACCTTCTCGAGCTCAGAGCTGTGTACCTGGCCATTCAAGTACCAGGCAAGGACAATGTCCTTGCAGAGTTTCTGAGCCGTATCAGCCAGGACCACCACGATTGGATCCTGAACAGCCAGGTACTAGCTACAGTGTTCAGGAGATGGGGCGCTCCAGAAATAGACTCGTTCGCCTCCGAGCTCAATCATCAGCTCCCCTTATACTGTTGCAGGCCTCCGGCGCCAGGTACATTGCCAGTGGATGCCCTGCATCTCGACTGGTCGGGGAGGTTCCTGTATGCTCCCCCAACCCCATTTTCCCTCATTCTCAGAGTACTCCTCAAACTCTGGAACCAGCCTGCAACAGTGATCCTAAGAGCCTCGGACTGGGCGAGATAACCTTGGTACCCCCAGCTTCTCCACCTGTTAGTCCAGCAGCCTGTTCGTCTGCCTCCCAGTCACAGTCTCCTGACTCTGCTTCAGAAAGCAGTCCTACACCCCAAGGTCCAGTCACTTCACCTCACGGCCTGGTATTTGAGGAGCTAGAGTTCCCTGACTCTCGGTATTCTGAGCAGGTCCTGAAAATCCTCAGACTGGCTAAAAAGCCTAGCACCAAAAATGCTTATGTGTCCAAATGAAAGGGATTTTCTTTCTGGTGTAAAGATAAACGAATTGATCCCATGCAGTCAAGCCTGTCCTCTATTCTGGATTACTTGGTGCACCTGCAGGCCTCGGGCCTGAAAGCCTCCTCTGTGGAAGTTCATCTGGAAGCAATGTCAGCTTACCTTTTGGGGGGCAAAGAAAAATCCATTATTTCTCACTTCATTTTTAAATTCTTTAAAGGTCTGCTACACCTTCAGCTCCCACTTAGGAAACCTGCCCTCCCTGGGATTTGAACCCGTATATAGCCATGTTAATGGACGCCCCATTAAAACCTATGGTTACAGCAGCCTTAAAGTATGTTACCTGGAAAACAATATTCCTTGTAGCAATTACTTCTGCCAAGTGAATTTCAGAGCTACAGGCTCTCTTTGTACTGAACCCAACTACATTGTCTCCTACAGAGACAAAGTGGTTTTCAGGACCAGTAGGAAATTCCTTCCCAAAGTAGTTTTGGAGTTTCACCTGAACCAATCTCCCTACCTGTCTTCTTTACAGACAGATATACCCCAGGTGAATGCAGGCTTCATAGCCTGGATGTTAAGAGGATACTGACCTACTATCTGGAGTGCACTAAGGAGCTCATGGCCTCTGATACCCAGCTTTTTCTTACCTATGGTGAGGTAGGCAATGGTAGGCCAGCTTCTAAGAGAACAGTCTCTCGCTGGATAGCTTCATGCATTTAGTGTTGTTACTATAAAGCTGGTAAGCATCCCCCAAGGTCTCGGGCCCACTCTACCAGGGGCACTGCAGCCTTAGTGGCTGCTGAAAAAGACATTCCTTTGCTTGATATCTGCAAAGCAGCTACTTGGAAAACTGTACACACTTTCACAAAGCAGTACTGCTTAGATGCACAGTCTAATTCGGATGCCAAATTTGGCACAGCAGTTCTGCAGAACCTGTTTCCGAAGTAGGTTCTGTTCCCTCCTCCCAGCTGCACTCCTTTGTAATCTGCTGTAGTCAAGAATATCGAGGGATTCCTGGGGTGAGAAGAAAAAAATTACCATAGTAATCTTGTTTCTTCTAGGGGATCCCTCAGAATTCCTGACCTCCCGCCCATCCTCCCCTCACAGAACCCCTCTGTTTGATGTTATATAGTCCTTTACTCTGGCCAAATATTTTCTTGTGGAGTGGCATTTTTGGTACAGTGCTTCACAGTTCATGCAATGTTTTATTGTTCGCTTGGGGTGGTTTGGTATTTTTCTGGCTCTTTTTCACAGATTGTTCTTTTTTCCTTCGGCATAGGGTTTAGAGTGGGGGCTTTTGCCCCCATTCAGCTTCAAAAAGAATCTGACTAGCAAACAACACAACCTACAGGCAGTAATCTTACTACAGTCTGATTGGTAGTTAAGTTTTAATCATTTACATAAACTCCTCCTCTGGGACCAGCTGAACCAAGTTGGCTAACTGCTGTAGTCAAGAATACTGAGGGATCCTGTGGAAGAAACAAGATTACTGTGGTAAGTAATTTTTTCTTGCCTGCTATTGGCTATTGCCTGTCCGAGTCTGGCAAGTGGCGGCATCCTTACAGATGTCACTGTGTTTGGTGGTGTGGAAAAGTTCTGGATTGCTGTTGTGGTACAAGAGCTAAACATGAATATAAAAAAGACAAACTGTAGGGTGCTTGAAATCGGTTGAATGAGCTGCTGATATCCAACCTGTTGCTACGCCTCACACAGCCTTGTTTTTTGTTTTTGTAATAAATGTGTTATTGTTTCTTCTCTTTAATTACAGTCATACAAGAATGATTATAGTGAAAACAATAACTGAACAAATCATTATAGCTTTTCTGAAGGATCTTTATGTTCATAGCAAATTGGTGATTTTGTTGCAGTGGAATATAATTTAGGTTATGAAAAAGTGGGATTTATACACAGTATTGAAAAAAATGTTAATTTTTAGGAAATGTCTTACGTGAAGCTAGAAAGGAAGAGGGATAGAGGAGGACGGCTCGGGGCAATGTGAGGAAGTATTTTTTCATGGAGAGGGTGGTGGACACATTGAGCGGTCTTCCTGAGGAGGTCGTGGGTCAGAAACAGTGGGGAAATTCAAGAATGCATGGGACAGACATATGGCAATTCTGGTGGGGTTAGGAAGAAGTAGGCTGTTGGGTAACTAGGATCTGCAGCTTATCCAGTAGGTAGGGAAATGGGCATACTGGGTGGGCCAAGCGGTCCTTATCTGCTGTCAAAGTCTCTGTTTCTATGAGCAAATAAAGTGGAAGGAAAGAAGTTTGGAACTAGCGATGAAAGTAAAGAGGTTGGAAAGAGGACTGGGGAAAAGGTAGTCAGAAGATAAGAAGAGGGCAGTCTGAGAGGTGAATGCAATTCCATTCAGGAGGTGTCATCGCTGAGGGTGTGCCGGCACAGCGTGTCATGGGTGGGCCTCAGGGGCCTGGACAGGGTGAGTGGAGAAGTCTTGCCGAATGGGATTAGGGCTTGGCAGGGGTGGAAGGTGGTTCCAGCCAGTACCCCAGGGGGAACAGTTCTGTGTAGTTTTTTAAGTAGGTATTATGAGGTAATTTTAAATGTTTGCATATTTTGATTTAAATCTCTGGGACTGGTCTCTCAAGCTATAGAGTAGTTTGTCAGTTCTCATGAATTCTGGGATTTCCATTCTCCATTCCTTTTTCAAATGCCTTAGTATACAGTCTTCCTTAGGATTGTTCCATACCACATTTTATTGGGTTGGAGACGCAACGGAATTGATCCAGACAGGCATAGTACTAGGATAATAACAAAAATATACAAATAAAAAATACTGTGCTCTGATGATGTGTTCAAAGCATTTACACAGCAGCCCAGCAAGTCATATTGAGACTTGGCCGCTGCATCATAACTGTCATTTCTTTCTTCTTCAGGATATGGATTGGGTGATGGTGAAGGAACCAGTCATCAAAATCGCTGCTATAGATAATGGGTTGGCTTTCCCTTTAAAACACCCTGACTCCTGGAGGGCATGTAAGTAACAATCCCCACTTACCTCGTTGGTAACTAGCTTGGCGAGCTGTGTAAGATGACATTACACAGTGTATTTTATTTTTTTTGTGCGTGATGGTTCTTGCAAGTGGCCACTAGAGGGCAGAAATAGTCTAGGGCTGAAATTGGCATCATTGTGGTTTGCAAATGACAGCTCTCTAGCTTTAGATACAGTTCACGTGAGCATACTAATGTAGGAAAGAAACACGTTGGTTCTTTCTGCAGCTGTTCAACATAATTCTGGCATTTGCAGCTGGTTTCAAACTCCAGTGACTGAAAAAGTAAGATGAGGAATCTGATTTTTTTTTAATAGCTCCTTTCATGCACATTGTAGCTTACAGCACTCTACAAGCCATGCACAGTAGGCAGCAGCAGCAGCCATACAAGAATGATTATAATGAAAACACAGCAGAAAGTAGGAAGTGTAGCCAACCCAGTGCACAGAGGGCTGAGATGTTGGCAGCACCTCACTTTTCACCATGCCAGTGACCCGAATTTGGGAACGAATTCAGGTTGCCAGGGGTAGGGTTGGGGGGGCTGGGAGACGTATCGAACGGTCACCTGGCAGCTCTTCTTGGACTGGGGTGGTGAGGTGTCCTCACTTTTGGCTGCCACCAAGTGGAGGCCTGGTGGTAGCACCTATACTGGGGTGGCTGACAGGCGTCTGGTAGGTGGACAGGGCAGGTGGTTCCAGAGTGCACGTGCGCCTCCACTTGCATGCATCCTCCATGTTTGCTGTACCCTTTGGGGGAGGGGGGGAGAAAACCTAAGGAAGAAAATGGAAGGGGACCGGGATACATGAAGCCCTGCCCTGAGGTACCACGGCCCTCCTCCCCCCGTCACTCTGAAGGGCAAAGGGGGACATCTGGATGGGAGTATTCTGCAGGGAACATAACCCTCCCTCAGAAGGAGAGAAGCAGCAGGCCAGCTGATGGCACCCTGAGACGAGGCTGAACAATCACCTGGTCCAGCCCAGGAGGGTAAAAACCTTTATTAAAAAAAAAAAAGGGAGGGGGCAGGAAATGTAGTTTGTCTCCCACAGTTGCATCAATTGTATCATACATTCTAACTACTAAAGGGGGCATACAGTGGAGGATTGGAGTGTATATCACTGTTTGAGCTGGTGAGTGCAGTCAGAACTAGAGGGTGTGTGGGAACAATAAAGGAAAATATTACTAACCACAGAGGGTAGTTAACTTGTAGAATAGCCTCCTCATTGAGTTTGTGGAAAGTAGTACTGTTCAGGCTTTCAAAGCAGGACAAGACAGACTTGTAAGGGAGAGTGGCATTGGGTTACGCAGCATGCTTAAGGGCAGCATTCCATCTGATAAGCTTACATGTCTCCAGACTCAAATTGGGTTTATATTGTCACTGCCATACAGCAGGAGGAGCAGATAGGATGTTTCCCAGTTCACTCCTTTCATCACAATACTATGTTGCATTTTTATCAAACTTGAAACAGTTTAAAGTTGGGAATAAAAAGAAAACAAAAACTATTTTACACTTTATACAGACTGTATCCCAAAGATCTGACTATAGTCAGTCTCCTCCATAGAGCCAAACTCTTTGGGTTGTAGGCACTAGATATGTGTAGGAGGTAGACATTTTTAGGCTAACAGTGCCAACGCACATCAACAACTTGTGATGTAGTTCACATCGGTGTCATCATATATATATGGTGTCTCCAGCTCCAGCTCTGTGCTCTCCCCCCACCTTAGCAGCTTACATAGCCTCAGCAGGAGTTTGTGCTTCAGGCTGTCCCAGCATAGGCATCTGCTGGTGCGGAAACAAAACTGCACTTACTGATCATCTGTTCTGTTTTGCATGTCTGGGCCCAGACCACGATGTCTGATAATGGCAGTACTGTCGCTGATTTGCACTGCGCACCCTAAAAAATAGGGTGCAATTGTTGCCGTTGCTGTTTGCCCTCTCTATTGAACCCCTAGCAACCATGATACAAGTCTTCTCTGACGTCGAAAACATCTCTCCCAACAATATTGAGTGTTGTATTACATTATATGCCGAAGACACCTGTCTTTCTTAACTAATCCTTGCAGATTGACACTTCAAAAGATTTTCACCCAGTAGAGTAAATGCTCTGAATTTCATATCAGTGCCAGTAAGATTATGGTCTTGTGTTTTAGTGGTCAAGATTCGCAAGCCAAGAAAGGTCTCATTCCATGTTGCTGGGTGCAAAAATCTGTTTGGTACTTAGGAATCTGTCTTGAGGAAAGACCTTTTGCTCAACAACAAGCTTTCTCAAGGCCCCTTTGAGAAATGTCATTGTTGAGCCAAAGCACTTGGGGGACACACTGTGTGTGGCTCATTCTCCAAGTGGCTTCTCTCTGCTGTCATTTTTCTTCACTGTCACTTTTATTTTAGCTGTGTTTTCAGTGGTGTGTGACAGTTTTTTTTTTTTGTTTGTTTTCTCTTTTGGGCCATTCCTCGCTGTTTTCATTTGGGCAGGTGCAGTGTGTCTGTGTGTGTGTGTGTGTGTGTGTGTGTTTCTTAAAGAAAAATATGTATTGTTTTATGCCACGTCATAATCCTGCTGTCACTGAAACCACTCCATCATTATCATCTCTTTGTGCTGTTTGCCTACTTTACTATCTCTCTCTCTTTCTCCATTTCTCTACTTGGTAATAAAAAAAAAAAAAAAAGAAAGAAACTGCGGCAGTTGGGACTTATGATGCAAAATATATATAAAATATATATGACTTCAGCATGTGTTGGGTCTTATCAGTGTCTTGAGTCGGCACCACCAGCCCCAAATGTTCCAACTCCCACGCGGTCCTGCAGCCTCCAGTCCTTAGACAAAAGAGTGTGGCTCTATGGAGGAGATACTCAAGGTGATCAGGGACCTAATAGTGGGTGGTGGCAGACTTTAGGGGTGCAGCAAAGCTCCATGGTCCACCACCTCCAATAAACAGAACCCTGACTTAGACGTCAAAGCCACAGTGCAGAATGGCCACTAGATGTTTGTGTTCACAGCTGTGGGTTTTCACTACCGACATTCATATTGCAGATGCCACGGACGTTATGGCATGGCATTGTGCCATTCGCATGGCAGGATGCCAGGGTCAGAGGCCAGACTGCACCACTGTTAAAGCTTAATCCCTGGTGTCAAATGGCTTCCTTCTTCACTAGCTCTGTCCCCCTGTGCACTGTGGTTGTTTTGGTGCCTCGTGAAGTCCTGTCACTGCTACTGCACATCTGAGCCACCTCTGTGGAACTGCTTCACACAATTCCACAGGGGTTTCAAGCACTGCGGCATTCGGGCAGCTGTTCAGAGCCAGGAGGCATCTGTATCTAGCACAGCGAGTGCTTCATTAGCATGCCAGCACAATTCCCTCCATGCTGGTGCTGGAAAGGTTTGAATGCTTGAATAGTCACTAAATTACAGTGGTTTATTGTGCCCCAAGAGTTGCTGGTAGCTCACAGAAAGTTGCTGCCATTTTCAGGTGCACAAGCAGAGTCAAAGAGCACAGAGATGGGTTCAAGAGAGACTGCAGAGGCTAAGTCACGGTGAATATGTTGCTGTTTTGGTATTCAAACTAGGTTCACAGCTCTTAGTGGTAACCAAACACTTGGCCAGTCTTCCTCCAAGTTAGCTGCAATAGCTGTGTTCAGTGTTCCTTGTTCATTATTTTAATGCTGTCGGACACCACCCTATATTTTTTCACCGTCATCCTAATTGTTTTTTATAGCATCCTCCAGAATGGTCTTTTACCATAATCCTTTATTGCATTACTACCCTGTTTTAATACCAGTGCACTCACTATACCTCACCTTAAAAACATTATGTACATGTATAGTGCATCTAGGAAGTCCAAGGAATAATGCGTCATTGGCCATGATCACCACAGCCACTGCCGTGTATTCCCAGACAGTGGAGAACCTTGGTGTTTATTTGTTTATTTGTTTATTATTAAACCCATGAGCAGCAGAATCCTTTGAGATCCCAAGGCACAAGATATGCTCCTGTTCTTCCAAGTCATCCCCAGGTATTCTGGGAATTCCCAGAGCTTATCCTGTGTTGAACATTTAATGACCTAGACATTCTGTGTTTCTACTAAATTAGCCAGTAGTTACTTTATATTTTGGAAGCATTTTTTCTTTTCCCCAATACCAATTAGAAGATTTTTAACTAATAATACTGGGTGTAATTTATTGAACAGCACACAGCCTGGAGGCTGGCATATCTGTTCTCCTTCATACCTCATCTGCACTGTGCCCTTGCTCATTATGACATCATTAGAGGCTAATCTGGCAAAAGGCGAGCGGCTCTTTTTGGTCAGTAGTGACAGAGGAATCTGTGAGGTCACTGCTGATAAGGTATGAAGTGGAAGAGAACAAGATATCTCTGCCTCCAGGTAGAGAGCTGTTTAAGAAATCATGCAAAGTATTGTCAGGTGAAACATCTTCAGATTAGCAAAAGAAAAATATTTCGGGTATAGGAAATAACAGCCGGATTCTTCTCAACATATGTTGGTATTTTTAGAGGCTGCAATAGCTGTTTAAACTTGCAAACAAAAATCTCAGTTCATGTACGTTTTATTTATGCAGCATAACCCAACTAAGATGCAACATCCCCTTTTTCAGAGGGGTTTCTGCTTCTAACTCCTCCACCACCCCAGCATTTTATAGCTTGGAGGGTCTAAAGCAATGCGGATGTCAATCAACTTGCTTGGGGGCCACACACTGAAGTTCAGCTAAGAACTCTGCACACAGGAAAGAAAATACCCTTGTCATTTATTGAATTGTTTAATTCTTATCCAGTTGGGAGAGGGTGTTTTAGCTTATCCTATGAGAGTGGGCACTATGGCTTTTCCTATAACTAACAGTGTTCTCTCCCTGTCCTTCCCTCCACTCTCCTCTCTTGACTTTTCAGATCCTTTTTACTGGGCATGGCTGCCGCTAGCAAAGGTTCCTTTTTCTCAGGAAATCAAAGACTTGATTCTTCCAAAGATTTCAGACCCCAACTTCGTCAAGGATCTGGAAGAGGACCTGTACGAGCTCGTTAAGGTTAGCCATCCTGGCTTAAGATTCTGTCTGGACGTGCAGTTTAAAGAGAACATTAAATTGGCATCTTCTAGTTCATAATTGTAAATGACGATACAGTGTACTCTGCTAGCTACAGATCAAACATAGGCAGGCCCTCAGAACCCCAAAGGTGCTGCTGGAAGGGCCACACATAATAAAAGTCGTCCTTCAGTGGAAGCCTCATTCTTAGGCAGAATGTTGGGGAGTGGCCTTGAGTTTGTGATTATGGGCACTGAAGTTTGATTAAATAAATACATTTACCCTTTCCACGTACATAAACTGGGAATTTACCTGTAGTATATATAGAATAAATGATGGGTGAGTGTGGTATACAAGAAAACAAAGCCATGCCGGCCTGGTGGTGCTGAGGATTGAGGCGCTGGATGCCACACTGGCGACCTGGGTTCAGGAACGAGCTCGGGCCATTGGGGATCGGCAGGGGCAGGAGAGGATCGAGCATCCGGAGGACAGCTCTCCTCTCCTGGGGAGGGGTGGGTACGAGTGCCGCAGTATTGGCGGCCCCCGGTGGAGACTGAGGGCAGCACTACTCGCGGTGCACTCTTCAGGGTTGGGGTGTCGGCAGATGTCTTACGCATGGGTGCGGGAGCACTCCCATCGCATGCAGGACGTCATGGCACATCCGCACCCCTGGGGGAAACCAGAAAAGCGGATACTCCTGGCAACCCGGACAGGCAAAGGTGGGCCCAGGTGACTGCCTCACACTCAACGCTGGATCCATCCTGGCTGGTAGCTGGCTTCCCTCCACTCCCCGACGGCCCTTCTAGACTATAGATAGAGTGCCGGAGGAGTATGGCGGTCCCACCCCGGGGGGGCTCAGAGCCAGGAGCAGGGACGTCGGAGGAGTTGGAGGGGAGGTTCTGGTGACAGCAGACTAGATTCAGGAGGACTTCAGGCAGGGCGGGATAGGCAGGTACCGAGCGACCTCACTGGAGAGCGGACTATGGGGCTAGTGATAGGAGAATAAAAGAGAGTTCGGGGAGGGGGGGAGGAAACAAACCCATCAAAGGGACTAACCAGATCATAAAGCCACAAGCCCAAAGGTGAGTAGCGTTATGAATCTGGTTAGCCCCCTCGATGAGTTTATTTCCGAGTATAGCAGACTTGCCCATCTTTTCTTTTATATGATACATTTGGATGGTTTCTGTTCATTTTGATCACAATTGCTTATACTGGGAAAGAGTATACATGGAAATAACTGCTAGCCACTTCTGTGGGGAGAAGTCTCACCCATGTATGACATGGCCCTAATTAAATATCACTGGTAGTTTTCCTCAGTGCAGTTGAGTTCAACCTTATGTTATCACAAGTGGGGAAGCCACAAGTGATGTCAAAAGGGCAAATTGCATGAGGGACAATATCAGTGATATTTTCATTAAGGCCATGGCTTATCTGATTTGTGCCATGCCTTTTATTCATTATACAATGTCAAGAAAAAGTTCTGCATCCTAATTGTTTAGTGTCTACCTCCAACAGTGGTGTTATCCTAGCACAAGCTCCTCAGCTCAAGGCTCGAGCACCTCTGTGACCACTATTGACCTAATGTGTGGATAAATGGACCTAGAATGATAACACTGATATTCTCACTGTAGGTTCCCCACAGTGGCAAAAGCATCACTGATATCTGCCACTTTTTATCATCACAGGTATGGTATAATATACTGTATATGTAACCTGTTCAGTCTCCCTAATTAACTGCTTTTTATGTTCACATTGAAGTCATGTTTTTGTGCCCCCCTTTTTTAGGGTCCTCCTTTGTTGTTGCTGCCTTTTTAATTACCGGTTCATTCTGGAACCTGGAGACGTCAGTTGAGTTAAAACCTAAAGTGAATATGAATCGCTGGGTTCCCCTCAATTGATGTCATGGGATCATGGAACTAGTCAGGACGGGGGATAAAGGAATACAGGATTGGAAAAGTAGCATCAACAAGAGATCCTAAGAATAGGAAAAGAAAACAGGATTATTTCAAAAGAAGCATAAGAAACTGTACAGTAGGGAGTAGCAGACTGTGTACATGACTTAATTTCCAATTACAGTGAAGCCCTCTTGAATTCATACCCCATGTTCAGCTGTGCGGTGCATTTAAACAGACTGTGCATTAAAGAGCTCTGTCCTGCACATTGTCTGTTGGAAAAGGGAAAACTGTGTTTACATTCTCAAAAACAAAACAAAGAAAGTAATTTTATTTAGGATCTCACTTGGATTGCATTGCCTTGTTCAGGATAGTAACTGTGAGTGAACAGGAGTATGGTTGTCTGCTTAAATGTCCCTCACCATTGCTGGGGAAACTAAACATAAAATTCCTTCTGTTATATTTCAGCTTACATTTTATGTCCCCTTTTTGTTTGTAACTATACGTAATTCCATGAAAACAGAATTAATAGCCTTCACCTGTTCTGTCTGCTTCTCTACATGTGACAGCATAGTCCTCAGTTGTGACATTATAATCATTTTGGCAACATTTTGATGTCGTCACAATCAAAAGAGTATGACACCAGGTGTAGATATGTAGCCAGAGAAGATTGCATTCACGGTACAGTGGTGCTGGGTGATGTGTTAGTGTTCCTAGTTGTAACAGAAACAAGGAAGCAGACTGTAGACATCTGAAATCTAAGCACAAATGTGTCTAAAAATGATATCCTTAAACTTTTCCCCCTGATGCCTGGAGCTCTTTAAATGACACTGCACTTACTGCCTGCCAACACCTGTAAATGACTTAAACACTCCTGTCATGAAAATGTTGAATAATGCATGGGTAACGGGGTAATAGGAATGTATTACACATGAAGGTGTGGGGTACCTAGTAAAACATGGGTACTTATCAAGGTGTCCCACACTGAACGTGTGTTAAAAAAAATTACAAAAAAAAGCTGCCCTTGTTAGTTGACCAGTGGCCTTGACTTGTCATAATCACAACTTTAAAGTAGATAAAAAAGTTAAAAGAAGTCCCTCTTGTTGTCTGTGAAGCATGCCCCTGCGCTCTCCATTTATTGACGTCACGAAACGTGCTAGCATTGGGATGTGTCTCAGAATAGGGAAGTTGTGGCATTTTGCCAGTCGCCTGCGTGGATAAAAATACGATCTAACAGATTGCTCAAACCTGGCTGAAATAAAGTTTTATGGGAATCAACTTGGGGCCAGGTAAGGCTTGTTATATGTTTTTATTGGGGGAGGGCCTACTAATAAAATGCGAATCTGCTCTTTAAACATTGTGAAAGTATTTCATCAGCATGTTATTTGCACAGTTTGTCAAAATGTGTGAATATCACTGTTACATTGTGTAATTTAGCACTGCATGTATATGTTTTTATATTGTACATTGTTTTGCAGAAGGACCCAGGGTTCGACAGGGGGCAGTTCCACAAGCAGATTGCCGTCATGAGAGGGCAGGTACGTCCTGAAAAAAAAAAAAAACCCAAGTCACATGGAGAAACATTTCTGTAGATTGGTAACATTGTTTCTTGTCTGGTACCTACCTCATTTAAAAACATTTTCCCAGGAAGAAGACACTGAGCTATAGCTTATTCCTAGGCATGACTTGGGGATATACGAGCAACGGATATAATACTTAAAGTCTAGTAGGCTGTACACAGTGCCGGAGTGATGACCTGGTTGGAGGAGGGGGTGAACTGGGTGAGCTGGAGGAACAGTGGGTGAAGCCAAAAGTGGGCGCAGTGAGGGGAAGAAACCTCTGTGTCAAGCATGTGAGGAAAAGGAGACTGCTATGCTTTTTCCAAAGGGGTGGCTGAAAAAGTAAAACTTAAAAGGGTAGCATTCAGAGGGAGGAGGATAGGGAGGTGTATCAGGAGAAACGGGGAAGCAGGGAAAGGAGTATGGAGTACGAAATCACAAAACTGAAGAGAGAATAGCACAAGAGGTAACGAAACGGGACAAGACATTTTTAGGTATGTAAGAGAAAAGAGGAAGCCCAGGGAAGCAATTGTAAGGTTAAAAAAGGATGGGGAGGGGGTGGGGAAAGTGCAGAGAGAGACTTGGAAAAGGCAGCCATCATGAACAAATACTTTTGTTCAGTGTTCACAGTGGAAGGAGATGAGAAGGAGCCACAAAAAAGTAACAGGAGCTCTGAAGGGAGGGAGTGGACACTAGTCTTTTTTTTTTTTTTTTTTTTACAGAGGAGAATCCTGAAGGGACTCGCCGATCTGAAAGTGAACAAAGCAATGGGACCAAATGGGGTACGTCATAGGATATTGAGGGAGTTAAGGGAAGGACCCACTGCACCTCTGATAGTCCTGTTTTAACAGCTTGACTGGAAACAGTAGTGGTTCCAGAGGGTATTCAGATGTAGTCCCACTTCACAGAGGTGGTAGCAAGGAGGAAACTGGCAGTTATAGACCAGTCAGGCTGACATCGGTGGTAGGATAGTTAATGGAATCACTGCTGAAGGAGAGGCTAGTGGAATATCTTCAATCTAATGGGTTACAAGACCCAAGACAGCATGTATTCACAGGCAGGAGGTCATATCAAACGAATCTGATAGATTTTGTTGATTGGATGACAAAGGAGTTAGATCAGGGTGGAGTGGTGGATGTGACCTACCTAGATTTCAGTAAGGCATTCAATATTGTTCCACACAGGAGACTGTTAAGCAAGTTGGGTAGCTGAGAAGTGGGTTCAAAGGTGGCAAACTGGGTAAGAAATTGGTTAAGGGATAGGCGACTGAGGGGGGTGGTGGTAAATGGAGTTCACTCGAGGAGGGAAGGGTGACAGCAGTGTGCCTCAGGGATCAGTGCTGGACCCCCTCCTGTTCAATGTCTTTGTAGGTGACATTGCAGATGAGCTGGAGGGGAAGGTCTTCCACTTTGCAGATGACACCAACATCTGCAGTAGGCTGGGAGGGGTGGAATGAATGATTAGATAGGTAGATATAGTTCTTAAGTGATTTTCCACAGTCTGCTTTTGTGGAGTTCTTTTGCTGATACACTTCAGGAAGTGTCTGTGTTTGGTAACATATTCCAGGCAACTTCTGTGTTTTGTAACAAGTTTTATGTAATTCTTCTGTAGTTTACAGAACAAGGTATTTTTTTACCTGATTGTTTTTTATAGACAGATTATCAAGGACTCCCCAACCTCCATTCCCCAACCACCCCCAGGTGGTTTAACTTTATAGTGGTAGGCCAAGCCACACCTACTTAAAGATGCAAGAACAGTTAGGCAGCATGGCAGAAGTACAAAGGGGTGCACCTAGCAACTAGGTCCACAAGGGCACATACAAGAGGAAGAGAGAGAAGCTAAGTCACTACAGAAGAAGAGAGACAGGGAGAGAGGGAGAAGGGGAAAAAAAAGGGTTAGCACACAGAACAGAGAAGAGGGTTAGGAGATAGCAGATAGCAGTTAGGAGGCATAAGCAGGCAGAAGAGTGAGGAGGGTAACGGTCATGATGGGAGTGGTGCAGTGGTTGTGGAGCAGCAGTCTTCAGGGAGACCTTCTGGCGACTGCGATGCTGCCCTGTCTGCAGGCACCTCTCTGGGCTGAGGGAGGAGGTTGCCTCTCTCTCTGCGCAGAGTTGGCCAAGTTACAGGCGGCATCCACCCCCACCCAGAGACCACCAGGTCCACAACATGAACCTCATAGGATGCCCAGAAAGAAGTGTGACTGGACCATGGTGGGATCAAGGAGGGTGATGGGGGGAGGTCAGAAGCACATTCCCAATCAGTCCAGCTGAATAACTCCTACGCTGTTTTGGAAGAACGGGAATGCCCCACACAGGCACCTGCAACTGGGACCAGGGAGGATGGCCAGGACCTCCAAGCTGGAGCCCCAGGAAAGGGGGACAGGAGACCACGGAGGAGGGGGAAGCTTCTCTTAGTGGGAGACTCTGTTGTCCGGGGTGTGAAGTTGGGGACACCTAGCATGGGAGAGAAGGGAGGTCAAGTGCATCCCAGGAAGCGCTGCATGGAAGGATGGGAAGCGAATCCAGAGGATCGCTCAGGTGATAACCAGAAGGGAGGAGCTGGATGTCATTGTCCACCTGGGTACCAGTGACCTGGTGGGAGGAAGGGTAGAGTTAGCCAGAGTCCAGGAGGATTTCAGGAAGCTGTGCGGGGGGGGGGGACCTGAAACAGGTGGCACGTATGTCTCATTCTCAGAGGTGCTACCTGTCGAAGGCACAGGGAAGGATAGGGCACTCCACATCCAAGCCTTCAACACCTGGTTGAAGGATTGGTGTGGAAGGGAAGAATTTGGCTTCATAGGGGACTGGGGTCCCACCTGGGCAGATGTGAGCTTATATCAGGAGGCTGGCCTGCATCTGTCTGGGAAGGGGACCTCACTCCTTGGTAAGTAGTTGGAATGCTTCAGCAGAGGGCATTTAAACTGGCGGGGACGGGGGGAGAGTCAGGAGGGACAGGTGGCTTAGGATCACTCCCCCATAGTAGCATGCAAAAACAAAAGTTGACAACAGGAACAACTGAAGCGAGCAGGGAGGAACAGGCAGGCGAAATGTATAAAAGGGGGGATGGGGGGCAGGAGCACATGAACAAGAAAACTGAGGTGGGGAAACAGGCAAGGGAGAGAGAGAACAAGAACAGAGGCAGAGCAGGGTATAAAACATGGGCGGTCATGCTCACAAATGCCCACAGTTGGGGAAATAAGGTTCCAGACCTGGAAGCCTTCATGACGGATGCAGACCTTGACATAGCAGCAATAACAGAAACATGATACTGTACTAAGCACAGCTCGGACATCGGTGTACCAGGCTATACACTGTTCAGAAAGGATGGGGAAGGTAAAAAGGGAGGGGGTAGCCCTGTACATCAGAGAAGGTATAAAGGCTACAGAAGTACAGGGAAGACGGGGAGGCTGAGGCAGTGTGGGTCACCTTTGAACCAAGGAATGGCACAGCAATACATACGGGGGTGATCTACAGACCTCCGGCACAGAGGGAGGAAGTGAACTAATGGAGGAAATTCACGACACGGTAGCTAAAGGTGAAATCCGGCTGATGGGGGATTTCAATATGTCAGATGTAGATTGGACCACCCAGGCAGCTGCTTCAGCCAGTAGCACAGCCATTCTGGAATTCCTGCAGTGGAGTTGGACTCAGCCAGCTGGTGCATGAGCCAACCAGAGAAAAATCTGTTCTGGACCTGGTATGGGCCAATGGAAACAGAGTCGAAGGAATCCAAGCGGAAGGGCAGCTGGGATCCAGCGACCTCCACATGGTGTGGTTTGGCATGGAGGCAGGGATTCAATTAAGCCACACAAGGGCAAATGTATTAGATTTCAGGAGGGCAGATTTGGCCAAACAGTTCTTATCTGCCAACAAATTCTATGTTTCTGAGCTCTATGTCGATAAAGAAACAGACTAGATCGAAGTACTGTTGCGGCAAGTAGTGTAGCACACAAGAACATCAGAATAGTGTCGGCAGATGGGGACCACTTGATCCATCTAGTCTGCCTAAGGTGGCTACCCCCTTCCCTATAATTGTTCCAGCCAAGCTGTCCACACTGTCTATCCCACACTATCAAAAAAACTTCCAAACTATATCCTGGACTGCTTCACCCAGACCATTCCTAGCTCCTATGCCCTAAGAAGCAACAACATCATCCTGCTCAAAGTGCCCAAATTCAGCACCAGGCTAGGGAGGGCAGCAATCAGCTATTCTCTAGCTATAGCATGGAACACCCTACAAAAATCCCTAAAACTGTCCAGTATCATTCCATTTGTATCCTTTAAACAGCATTGTACAGTCTTCTTCACAGAGAAATGCAGTTGCTACCGCTAGAGCTAGAATTGTCACCTCACAAATCTCACTTCCAAACCATATATGGCATATTCCTTCCAGACAGGCACCCCCATCTTATGGCAACAATATTATCTTCACCATCCTAGTATTCATTATGTTGTGTGTGTGTCCATACTCCTATTAGGATATGTATGTACTGTATATACTGTAAATATTAGCTTAACTTTCCTGTAACCGAGTTTCATCATGTGAATTCACTGTACATCACTGTGTTATAAACGTTATTTTTCTCTGTATGTATAACTGTCTTATAAAGTGTATGATGTATCTGTTGTGTATCAACTATTGAACCTTGACCTTATCAGGTCCATCTTGTAAATGAGCCTTGCTCAATGATGTTCGCCTGAATAAATAAAGATTTGATGATGATGATGATGATGATGATGATGATGATGATGATGATGATGACTAGCTTAAATTCTCTTACTGTTTTATTTGCCACCATCTGTGCTGGTAGGCTGTTCCATGGCTCTATCACCTCTGTCACTTTATCTAGGTGTCAGCGTGGCCAGTTGGTAGCACATCCGCCTCTGGACCTGAAGGTCGTAATTTCTCGTCCCACACCGGGATTGAACTTGCACCTAAAATGCTGGCATCCAAGTGCAGGATTAGGGGAAAGCTGTACTGCTGGGGTGTGCCGTCCTTCGGATGAGACGTTAAACCAAGGTCCCTTCTACCCATCCTGGTGTTGTCCTGGTGGGTGTCCAGGTGGAAGTAAAAGAACCCAGGGCACTCTTCGCAAACAGTAGGGGACATTTCTGGTGTTCTGGCCAACATTCCCCTTCCCGTAAACAGGTTCATGCAATTATCCAGGCTGTGTGTGGGTGTTGATATGCGATATGGCTGCTGCTACGCATTCAGTCACTTCACTACCAGTCTAGCATTGCTTGTAAAGCGCTTTGGGATACACTGTGTATGAAAAGCGCTATATAAATGCTGATTATTATTCTTTTCCATGAAGAAGGACTTTCTATAGTTGCTCCTGAACTTGCCTCCCACCAGATGCAAGTTGTGCCCCCTCTTCTGAGTTCCTTTGTTTTCTTGGAAGAGGTTCTTCATCTTGTTTATTCCCTTGATGTATTTGAACGTTTCTGTCATGTCACCTCTGTTTCTTCTCTGTTCTAGTGAGTACAGCTTCAGTTCCTTGAGCCTAGTTTCATATGTCTTATGGTGCAGCCCCTGCACCATTTTAGTGGCCTTTCTCTGCACTGTCTCTAATCTGTCTCTGTCCTTTTTCAGGTGTGGCCTCCAGAACTGGACACCGTACTCCAGATGCGGCCTCATCAAGGATCTGTACAGTGGCATGATTACCTCTTGCTTTCTGCTTATAATGCCCCTACTTATACACCTAGGATGCCACTTGCTCTATATGCCGCTTTTTCGCTCTGTTTTGTGACTTTTAAGTCATTGATGATGAGTACACCCAGGTCTCTTTCCATCTTTGTTGCCTCCAGTTGGTGCTCATCCAGTGTGTACTTTACTTCTTGGTTTCACTTTCCTAGGTGCATGACCTTGCTTTTCTTGGCGTTAAACTTTAACTGCCATAGTTTTGACCACTCCTCTAGTTTCCTGAGGTCGGCCACCATGCTTGTGGCCCCCTCCTGTGTGTCCACCCTGTTGCAGAGCTTTGTATCATCTGCAAACAGGCAGAACTTTCCCTCCAATTCCTCTGCAGTATCACTGATGAATATGTTGAAGAGTATTGGACCCAGCACTGACCCCCGTGTCACGCTGCTGGTCACTTCCCCTTACTGTGACATAGCCCCATTCACCATGACTCTCTGTTTTCTATTCTGTAGCCAGTTGCTAACCCAGTTGACTGTCTTGTGCCCTAACCCTGTGTGCTCCAGCTTATTTTCTAGCCTCCTGTGGGGGACAGTGTCAAAGGCTTTACTGAAGCCTAGGTACACTATGTCCACCGAGCTGCCCTGGTCCATTGTTTTGGTAACCCAGTCAAAGAAATATCATGTTTATCTGACATGATCTTCCTGCCGTGAAACCATGTTGCCTGGGGCCTAGTTTTCTATTTTACCTCGGGTATCCCACTATTCTCTCCTTTAGTAATGCTTCCATCATTTTTCCCACTGTTGAGGTTAGGTTGACTGGGCAATAGTTCCCAGTATCCTCCTTACTTCCTTCCTTGTGCAGGGGCACCACTGTTGCTGTTCTTCAGTCCTGAGGTACTGTGCCACTCTCCAGTGATCTACTGAATAATTCTGCTAGTGGTGCTGCAGTTTCTTCCCTTAGTTCCTTCAGCACACTCGAGTGAATTCCATCCGGCCCCATTGCTTTATCAACTCTAAGTTTGTTTAGCTCTTCTAGGACTCTCTCCCTTGTGAAGGGGCTTGTGTCTGCCTCCTTGTTATTGTGTTCCATCTGCATTGGTGGAGGACCTTTTCCACTGTCCTCTATTGTAAAAACAGAGCAGAAGAACGTGTTTAACACCTCTGCTTTGTGATTGTCATCCTCTGCCATCTGGCCATCTTGTGCTATTAGTCTGACTATTCCCCCCCCCCTTACTCTTCCTTTTTTCTGTCATGTTGAGGTAGGATGTAAAGCTGGCCCTGTTCTCACCCTTATTCTTTTTGGAGGCTCAGTTGTAAAGCGAGCCCTGTTCTCACTCTTCCATGTGTACAAGGCTAGAATATAAAAGTGGTCCCAGTATAGCCCTCAGTGTTAGACATAGGTGCGGGGTGGAGGGGTGCTATGACCATGGCCCTGCCACTTTTTGCAATCCTGGTGATGTTAAACTAGGGAGGACTGGGCCTATAAAAGGCGGTATATGCAGTAAACAGGATCACTTGCTAATCATTTCGTTTGTGGCTTGCAGCCTGTCAGCAGAATTTTTGAAAAGTGAAGGGCTGAGTAGTGTTGATGGAGGTGTGGGTCAAACTTTAGAAATGAAAATGAAGGGGGGCACCAAGGCACTAGGCACATAAAGGTACTGTCAATCCATGAGGGGAATTGACTCCACATATTAAACATTTTATTTGGGGAAAAAAAATAAGGATGTGGATGAACCCACTTGTCCGGGGTGGGGAGGAATTTACCCCTTACATCCTTGGCCCTACCACTTTTCAGAACCTTCCACCACCTATGAATTGCAGGCTAATAAATACAACTGGCCCCCTTTTCACTACTCTTTATGCTGGTGGCTAAGATATACAGTTGACCCTTTCTCTACTCTTCCTCAGGTTGGAAGCTGGAATATAAAGATGGCCCTGCTTTTATCCTTATTTTTGTTGGGAGCTAGGATGTAAAGCTGGCCTCATTCTCACCCTTTTTTTTTTTTTTAGAAGCTAGGATATAAAACTTGTGGCTCGTGTTGGTGTTTAGATGTACAGTTGGCCCCTTCTCACTCTTCTTCATGTAGGAGGTCATAGAAACATAGAATGTGTCTGCAAAAAAGGACCAGTATGCCCATCTAGTCTGCCCTATTTTCCCTTCCCAGGTCAGCATGTAAAACTAGGGCCATTCTCGCTCTTCTTTTTGTTGGAGGATAAAATAGAAAGCTGGCATTTCATGTTGGAGGCTTAGATATAAAGCTGATACCATTTTCGCCCTTCTGTAGGTTGAAGGCTAGGATATAAAGCTGAAACAAACACAGAATAGTTACGCGAGGGATACTAAGACCAGGTGCATTTGCAGGGTAGCAAACCGAAGCAGCTATAAAAGGCAAAACAAAATGCACTCAAAGCCTGTCTTGGTGGCTGCAGGAAAACAGACCGGCAATGTAGACATGTGGACTTGTGCTGCAAAGCCACGTAAACTACTTTTTTTTTTTTTTTTTTTAAGTTCACATTACCATCGCACAGCGCAGATGTTTACAATCAAATTTTGTAAATGTGCAAAAATGCACAAAAGCCACAGAGAACAACCAGTGGAAGCTACATGAATGCCCCAGCACTTCATTCACAAGAGTTTTGTCGGGGTGGGGTGGAAATCAAGGGGGTCTTGTTTTATAGGGCACAGAGCCCATGACATTACCAGAATTACTCCAATCCTGTTCCTTGAACTGTTGGTCCAATGCCCTCTTGTCAAATTAAATCATTATTTGTAAAAAGCATAATTCCTTGCGATCAAAGCGTTTGTACAGGATAAAACAATCAAACAATAAATATAAACACTAACTAATCCATATTAAAATACAGTTATTAAAACCCCATATCAGCAGATTTAAAAAGATTCAGGAAAAGCTAAGCCGAATAAACAAGTCTTAAGGGCGGACTTAAAGCTCTCGACGGTCAGGCACTTCTTCACCCGACGAGGTAGAGAATTCCACAGGGTAGGGGCTGCAACAGAGCGGGCCCCTGAGGTCTTATGTCAGACCCTGGGAACCTCTAGCAATCCCTCATCAGAGGAGCGGAGGGGACAAAGAGCTTGCAAGTTCCGAGGTCCCTAGCCGTGTAGGGCATTATAGGTCAGTAACCCGACCTTGAAGGTGATCCACCACTGAATTGGCAGCCAGTGCAGGCTGCAGAGCACAGGTGTGACATGGCATGATCTTGGTAAACCAGTCAATAACCTGGCCACCGCATTCTGCACTAGCTGTAGTTGGCGGATATAAACCCCTGAAAGCCCTAGGCAGAGGGCATTGCAGTAGTCAAGGCGGGAGGTCATGAAGGCATGGACCAATGTTGGAAGATCGCTGGGCGGGGCCAAGTGCTTTATCCGGGCAGTATTCCTCAGATGATAAAAAGAGGTCTTGACCACGGCCGACACATGAGATTTAAGTGTCAGACCATCATCAAAAATAATGCCCAGATTCCGCACCCAGTCTGAGGTCACCAGCTGGGTGCCACCGAGCCAAAGCCTGGAACGCTGTCTTGCTGGGAACCCCATACCCAGATGACCTGGGTACACCACCAGCACCTCAGTTTTATCTGGGTTCAACCTCAGTCAGTTGGCACTCATCCAATCCTGGATCTCAGTTCGTTAAAAGACCGAGACAGCACCACCCTGTTTGGGTACAAAGGACATGTATAGCTGTGTATCATCTGTATAGCAGTGAGAACTTGGTCCATACCGCCTTACAATGTCTCCTAATGGCAGCATAAAATAGAATGGAGCCCTGCGGGACTCCGCAGGATAGGGGGAGAGAGGCAGAGGAATAAATCCCCATCACCACTCTCTGAGTCCTATCCACAAGGAAGGATCAAAACCACCTGAGGACTGTACCTGACAGTCCACAGATCAACTGCAGACGCACCAACAACACACCATGGTCCACAGTGTCAAATGCTGCAGGGAGGGAGAGAGAGAGAGAGAGAGAGAGCAAGGAGAACGAAGATCGAATGGGTTCTCTATCTCTCACTATTAGGAGATCATTAAGTACCCGAACCAGTGCCGTCTTGGTACTGTGCCTTTTCCTAAATCTGGACTGGAGAGGATCATAGACGTGTGTGGTCAAATGATCATCCAGCTGCAACGCAACCACCTTCTCAATAACCTTACCTACAGAGGGTAGGTTAGAGACAGGTCTGTAGTTAGCCAGACAGTCGGGGTCTAGGGAAGGTTTCTTAAGGAGAGGTCTCACAGCCGCCTCGTTCAGGGGGTTGGGAAACATCCCTGTCTCCAATGAACTCCAGACAATCTCGGCCAGGACCTGGCGGATTGCCTCGACACATCCCACAAGGAGATGCGTTGGGCCCGGGTTCAGACTGCAGCAGGTTGGTCGCAAACTCTGGATGATCCTCACGATGTCAATGATTCCTGGCTGGCCGAAGTCTGACCAGGTAAACTGGGTGCTCGCAACCTCCTGCCGACCTCCACAACACCCAATAGAGGGAGCCAGACGGATCTCGGACCTGATGGTGGCAACCTTATCTGTGAAGAAGCACGCAAACTCATCACACTTAATTTGTGAAAACGCTCCCTGAGGCTGAAGACAGATCGGATTGCACAATCTGTCAACAGTCTGGAAGAGCTGAGCTGGTCGATTCTGTGCAGTGGCAATCTCCCTGGACAGGAACTCTGCCTTCTTACGGGAGACTGCATGTAAAAGATCCCCTGGCTCCAAGCTTTCACTCGTCACACCCGATAGATTCAGTACCGCCATTAGACCATCTGGGATCACACCTCTTAAAGGGAGATACTGGATCATCTCCGTAGGGACAGGCCTATTGGGGGAGCCGCAAAACTGAACCCTGTGGTGTGATGGTCTGACCATCCAACTGGCTCCACCACCAGATCAGAAATCTCCATCCCCAGAAGGAACACCAGATCCAATGAATGACCATGATTGTGGGTGGCAGAGGTAACTACCTGTGTAAGGCCCGAAGGGATCATAAGTTTGAGGAAGTCTTGACCAAATTGCAAGAGTTCATTGTCAGCCCAGGCATTGAAGTCCCCCAGAATTAACCATCTGGGGGACTCCAACACCGTGTCGACAGTGGAGTCTGCAACTTCCTTCTCACCGCCGGGTGGACAATGAGAAGTATCCTGCTCACCCTGTGTACCGCACTCACACCTGTGCAGTCCCCCCAACTCATCTTTTCTAATTACAACTGTCGATCCCACTCTGAATTTTATATTTGTCTTTTGCACCTCATTGTACTGTTATACCCCCTTGCCCCCAACGCATGCTGAAGCAACCTGCTAACCAGCTCAGTTTGTCTTTCCTGGTGAAACTTTTGCAATTAAATAATTAACCGGAATGAACTCAACTTCATACAGCATTACTTTAAGGAAGTTTAGCTAAGGTGGCATTACAGGACCTCCAGTCTGTACCTTTTACATTGTTACCCAAGTGTAGGAAACCAACTTACAAAGAAAACACCTGGTGCTAAATAAATACATAGTAACATCTGCATCTTCAGTTATGTGAGGTAAAATCTACACTCCTCTTTGGAATCAGACAGATACATTACTTCATAACATAGTAACATGGACCTGACAGCAAGCATTGGTTATCCATAATCAGTGCATAGCCTCGGTGAGGAAGAAGAAAGGCCAGTGGTTACAGACTCCCAGGCAGCATAGAGATGATCACCAAAACGCACATTGGCCTCTCCTCTTTCATTCATTATGATGTCTCATTACTGTCCTTATCTCTACACATCACTGGATTACAGAAAGTTTGACTTATTTAGTATTGCTCGGTAGTGGATACAAAATGAAATTATTTGTTTATGAATTTTGGCCTTATGATATGGGCAGGTAGTTCTGGTGGCATTTAATTAGAGTTAGATCACTTGTCATGTAAAAATGTCAATAAGTTAGAAAATGTATAACCGAACAACCTGGAAATTTATACCCAACAGTCATCTTTGGCCGCAGTTTCATTCAACGTTTCTGTTTGTTAGTATTAAAGCAGTTAAATAGTTTTTATGTACTTAGGAAGAGGGTGTGCAACTCCAGTGGTACTTGTTGATACACACCCTTTATGTGCAGCTAAGTTACTGATCATCCCTATACTGACAGCAAGCATACATACGTTGGATGCCAAAACACTAAAGAGAAAGAAAGGAAGGATATTCCCTGTGGCAATTTTGCAAAATTAAAATGAGGAATAACAGGTTCTATATCAAAACTGCAAAACCAAAAACAGTGCAGTCAAATGTCAGTGCTGTGAAAATATATTGATAAAATTCACAAGTGGGAATTTGCAAGGGTTTTTAGCAAAATTTGTTAGATAAAATCCCCCTGAAATGAATTCTGCATTGAAAATTGGACGTTTTTTGAACAATCCTGTGATAGTAGTCATCCAGAGTTCATTTATTTGACCACACTGTTTTCAATTGCATGGTTTTTGACTGGATACAGGAATAACTACTCCTGTCGATGACTTGAGGGAGAACCGCACTTTAAAAACTGAATAAATTTGGAATTACCATAACAGGAAGTGTTTTAGTTGAATCAATGATTTGCATCAGTATAAGGACCACGTCTCATGATTAAGCAGAGCTCCATGAAATGTTGAGCTGTGGCCAGTGAGTGGAATGAATCTTATATTGATTCTACTGACAAACATTGATCCTCGTTATTTTTACTTGTGGCATCGTAATCTGAATGCATACATCTGTAGCTTGATGGAAACCTCGGCTTAATAAAGTTGTTTTTGCAGATTTGCTGGAGAAACCCAAATCTCTGCATTTGTTAGTCCATTTTATGTAACCACGGTGCTAGCTTTGGAGTGCTTTTTGTTTTTGTCTTTTACAGGATGTAAAGCTGGCCCCGTTCTCACCTTCCTTCATGTTGGAAGATAGGATATAAATCTAGTCTGGACCAGGCTGAAAACCTGAAGTGATTGCTCATTCGAGGTGGCCGGCCTGGTCCTCTGGAACCCAGAGAGCTCTCCTTCAATTCAATATGGCCGCCATGCTGGGCGAGCCAAATGTTTGAGCACTATGCTGTGAGCTGTGGTTTTTATTTTAGAGTGTTTTATCGATTTATCGTTTCATTTCTCTTGTGCTGTTTTTGCATTATTTTTTGTGCTTGGTACACAGTTCGTTATTCGGAACAAATCTTTGGTCAGCCTGTGGGACGCTGTAAATGTATTGAGCGTTTCTTTTTCCGATTCCCTGTTCTGAGCGCTGAGCGGTAAAATCGTTTCTATTACCTCTCATGCGAGTTATTTGGGCTGGCTTTTCTTTTTTGTCTAACTTCTGGATTTGTTCTGTGGGGCGGTATTTAGAAGAGGAGCCCTGCACCGAAAGAAAATCTCTTGCTTGGGGGGGGTCACGTGATGCAGAGCATGAGTTAGCTGCTTTTCTCCTGAGCTCCGTAAGCCCAGCCTATATTTTCACGGCTAATCTGTCATTATTCCGAATTGCACTGCCTGAAGTTCTCTATTTGTGCTCCGAGAGTCACTAGCTGTCGTCTGTTGGTGCTTAATGGAGGTGGAATTAAAAGATGCGCTACCTCGGCACACTCCTCCGGCCACCCCGGAGAAGGCCCCAAAGAAAACCAGGGCCTCAATTACCCAACAATGCTCTAACCAGAATGTGGACTCTCCAGATGCTGAACCGCTCACTTTAGCCAGTTTTAAGGAATTCCAACCTTTATGGACGAAATGAAAGAGTTAGCAGGAGAATTTAAAATATTACCCGAGCTCTGGAGGTGATTTAGCTCATGGATCACCGAAGGGTCAGCCCGCATTAAAGCAGTCGAGAGGAGAACTGAGAAGCTGGATCCCGAATTAGCCCTGATGAGGCAGCGAATTTCTCGATTAGAAAATAAGGTTGAAGATCTAAAAGGTCGGAGTCGCAGTAACAATATTGTTATTATTGGCCTTCCAGAAAAACCAGAAGGAAGAGAGCCTATCAAGTTTGCACAGCGACTGGTCGAGAAAATTGCTGGTCCATCACCTTTTGGGCATGCCTATGTTATAGAGAGAGCCCATCGTGCTTTAAGACCTTCTCCATCTCCTGGATCCCCTTCTCGTACCTTTATTTTGCGCTTTCTTAACTATCTAGAGCGCCAGCATTTTCTTGCTAAAATTAAAGAAATTCAAGAACTGACCTGGGAGGGAGCAACCTTGAGGGTCGTGCAGGACTTGCCATTTTCTATTTGGCAGAAAAGAGCAACTTATCATCCCATTATTACCAAACTGATTGCTACAAGCATTAAATTTAAAATGGGGTATGCTGCTCGTTTTCAGGTGTTGATGGCTGGATCCTGGCGCAGTTTCGACAGTTATGACTCTGCTTTGGTTGCTCTCAAGCAGGCCTTTCCGGATCTCTTCAACAACGTCTGATATCTCGGACTCAAATTATTCTAATCTCAGCTTTATGAATGTTTAGCATTTGGGTTGTAAATTTATAGGGTGTTTGGGATTGGGGTTGATATAGCCTGTTCTTTTTTCAATATGGGTTATTTTTTTTAGCCTCTTACCTGGTTCCCTTCCCTCTCCCATTGATTTTGGACTGGTGCGATGGGGCTTTTGGGGCTGTGTGTGTTCTCCCTTCTGCCCTGATGAGCCGTTTGGGCGAGGATCGCCTGGTTGGCTCCGTTTGCTTTGCTGCTCTCTCCTTTCTCTTTTGGGCCTACTTTTTGAGGCACTGGTGTGTTTAATGGCATTCGAGAGCAGATGTTATTTTATTCTCCGCCAGGTGGCGCCATTAGGCTACAAATCTCCCATTTCAGTTTCTGGTTTGGATTGTATTATTTTACCTGGAGTTGAGCTGTAAAGTTATTTTAATATTCTACCTGTATACATGTGCTTATGAGATGATCAAGGATGCTGATCTCGTCTCGATGGCTGTAGGGAAAGGGGCCTCTCTTTTTGGGGGGTTAACCTTTTTAAGATTTTCTCAGGATTCTCGGATTTATCAGGTTAACCGGACATACGGATATTTCATCAATTATTATGTTTATATGGCAATTATTTTACTTATTTCGTGTTATTGGACCCAAACTATTCTGCAGGTTTATTGGGGCACGGTTTTTTCTGTTTTTTTAATTTATATCTGGGTAGTGCTAATGTAATAGGTTGGGTGGATGGCTGGGAGGGCAAATTTCATTGCACTGCAATCATGCTCATTGATAATTCTGGGTGTGTGGGTGGAGGATAGGGGTTGGGGATTTCTTGGTTCTGGATTTTGGTTGGGGCTTTAGTAAGTTTGGAAAGGAGGGAGGTCTGCACAGCTACATTGAACTGCGATGGTAATTTGGGGCGGTTATATTCTCATTATTGCCTGGGATATGTTCTTGAGTTTTTGTGTATGGCTAGGAATATAAACTTTATGAGTTGGAATGTTCATGGCTTCACCATAAATCAAAGCAATATAAGGCCCTTAAACATTTGGAATATATGAAAGCAGATATTACATTCCTACAGGAGACCCATTTACTTAATTCCAAGTCTGCTCAGCTGCGTAGATTACAAATTGGCCAGGTATTTGCATCTGAAGGTAACACTCAGAGTAGGGGGGTGATGATTATGATACGTAGGTCAGTCCCTTTTTGTCCGTCCCAGGTGATTCATGATAAGTCTGGAAGATATATCTTTGTTAAAGGTACATTACATACTTGAGAAATTCTCCTGGGCTCAATATATGGTCCTAATGTTGACACTCCGGAATTTTTTGTTCAGGTATTGGAAATACTCTCACCTTATTGTAATCTCCCTATTATAATTGGAAGGGATCTTAATCTGGTCATGGATACGCTTATGGACAGATCTGGTTCTAATAGAAAGGGCTTATCCCTTGGCCAGAGAGCGGTAAGAGAAATGATGGATCAATTAGGCCTGTGCGATGTATGGAGGATTCTCCATCCTGAGGTCCGTGAATTCACTTTTGTCTCTCCGGTACATAATACCTTATCGAGAATTGATTATATTTTAATCTCAAAAGTGCTTTTGCCTGGTGTTTTGAATACGGAGATATCCCCTTGGCTACCATCGGACCATGCGGTAGTCTCTTGTTTAATGGCCTTCTCAGTCCTACCTAAACCAGGTGGTAGATGGAAACTTAATAATCAATTATTGAAAGATCCGAAATTGGTTAAATATATTTCTTCTCAAATAAAGGAGTTTTTAATTTTTAATCAAAATTCTACCACCCGGCCGGATATAGAATGGGGGGCACTCAAAGCTTTTTAAGGGTATTCTAATAGGACTCCTTCCGGAGAAAAAAGAAAAATTGACTCGCATCTCGAACTACTTACTCAGATCCGGAAAAAGAATCCGGCTCTCTTTTCTTCCTCTGATGACTATAGACAGGAATTAACTCTGCTTAGAGACTCATACCTTAGGCTGCTAAGTGAGCAGGCCGAATGGGCTATTATTAAAACAAGGGCAGTATATACAGACCAAGGGGAAAAGCGGGTCGTTTGTTAGCTAGGAGGGTAAAGCAGCTTGAGTCTTCTAGGTCCATACCGCTATTCGCTCTTTGGAAGATGGTCTAATGAAGACTCTCCGGAGATACTCTGGGTGAATTTAAGAAATATTTTGAAGGATTTATGGTCCTATGAGAGAGCCTCCTTCTAATGAAAGGATTGAGTCCTTCCTAAGTGGTCTTAACTTGCCTTCCTTAAGTGAGGCTAGTAGAGCCTTGCTTATGGCACCCATTACAGAATGTGAAATAGGCGAGATTATTAATTCTCTCCAGTCTGATAAAACCCCTGGCCCAGATGGTTTTTCAGCCAATTTTTATAAGAGGTTCGCTAATGAGTTAATTCCTTCCCTATTGAAGCTGTTGCAGGGTATTTTGTCAGGTGCCATTATTGATGTTTCTCTTTTCGAGGCCTTAATTTTGCTTTTGCCCAAACCTGGCAAACCTCTTGATTCAGTGGCCAGTTATAGACCTATTTCACTTCTTAATCAGGATATAAAAATTCTCACTAAGTTACTTGCTGAGAGGGTCAGTAAGGTTCTCCCGGAGCTAATTGGTGCCGAGCAGGTTGGCTTTATGAAAGGAAGGTCCTCAACTGACCATCTGAGAGCTTTGGCACATGTTTTCTCGGCCTCCAGGGATTCTGATTGCCCAATGGCGTTGGTTTCTCTGGACGCCGAGAAGGCTTTTGATAAGGTTTATTGGAAATATTTATCGATAGTCATGGCAAATTTTGGTTTTCCCCCACAATTTTGTTGTTGGGTCAATTGTCTCTACAAGTTCCCAACTGCAAGGGTTACTTGTAATGGTCTAATTTCTGACCCTTTTAATCTTTTAGTTGGTACCAGACAAGGTTGTCCATTATCCCCGTTTCTTTTTAATTTATACATTGAACCTCTTATTAGGCGGATTAAGCAAGAGCAAGGTATTCAGGTTTTTGGGCACACTTTGAAAGTACTTGCGTATGCAGATGATCTTTTATTGCAAGTTTCTCATCCGTCTTCCTCTATTCCGGCCCTTCTTGAAACCATTGACAACTTCAGTGCCGTGGCTAATTATAAGCTCAATACTGGAAAATCGGTGGTCCTCCCTTTAAACTACAAAACTTTTGCCAAGGATGTTACCCCTTTTGGATTGGCTTGGAATCCAGTAGCAATTAAATATCTGGGTCTCACGTTACCTAGGGTGTTCACCCACTTAGCTCAGCATAATTTAGATCCGGTTTTGCAATGTATTGAATCTGACCTTAACAGATGGGCGTTACTCCCGTTATCTATCTGGGGTAAAATCAATTTAGTTAAAATGAATGTTTTTCCCCGGTTATTTTACCCCATAAATATGTTAAACATCTGGCTCCCGTTAAAATGGTTCAAAAAAGTTCATCGTATAATCTCTGCTTTTATTTGGAACCATAAGAAACCCAGATTGTCTTATCACAAATTGATTGCCCCTAAACTCTCTGGGGGTTTGAGGCTGCCCCATTTTGGTTTGTATTACTGGGCCAGTCATGCTAATAAATATCTTAAGTGGCTCATGACTAATGATGATTTTGTAGACACCAGTTATGTTCCCCTTTGGTTAAAGATTGAGACTTAGCAAATTTTGGCCTTGGGCCTCTTACCCAGGGCCTTAATGTATTCCAGTCCAAATTCTCTTCCCATGTCGTTACGTAATTCTCTCATTGAGACATCTGTTAAGTTCATATGCAGCTGTGCACTTTTTTAAAGTACTCTCATATCACTGATTTTTCTCAACTGTTACTGGATAACCCTAATCTTTTAATAGATAGGAAACCCATTAGGGGGGATTGGCTACCTTTACCGAAGGACATTTTAGTTAAGGACCTCTTCTCTGATGGAGGAACTCATCTTACTTCAGTTGACATTTTAAATAAATTTCAAGTCTCTCAGAAGATGATATTTAAAGTTTTCAATTCGTCATCTGATTGTGAAAATTTGGTGTCCTTCCCTAATAGGGTGCTCCTCGATTTTTGTGCACACTGCAACCCCTGAGCCGGAAAGCCATGCTGTTTCATCTATATACGGTGTGTTACTCAGTTGGGTACATCCGCAGTCTTGGCGCCAAGCAGTATTGGTCTCAGCTTTTCCAGATTATAATTTTGATTGGCTAGCATCTGAAGTCTTGTCATAAATTCCTCTCACAAGACAGACTTAGAATTATGCAATTCAAGTTACTACATAATATTTACTTTTCCCCTTCGAAACTGACTAGTCTCGGCATGATTTCTTCTTCTGGTTGTTTCAGATGTCTACAGCCAGAAGGGGACCTCCTTCATATTTTTTGGAGCTGCTCTAAAATAGCCCTTTTGTGGGACACTATCAAACAGAAGCTGGATCCTCTTCTGGGGTTGCATAATTTTTTTACAGCACAGATATGTGTTTTAGGGGATGTCTCTACTATTGATGTCAAAAATAGGAAGTATCATATTTGTTTGATTTCTGCTTCGGTTAAAAAATTGGTCTTGAAGCATTGGAAAGATACTTCACAGATCAGTTATGGCGAATGGTTGCAAGAACTCCTAGCTAATCTTAGAACTGAAAGGACCATTGCTAGTCTCCAGAATAAATTGTCTAAATATAACCGGATTTGGGGTCCTTTATATTCTTGGTGTTCTTGTTCGGATTAGACCGGCCCCATATTTATTTCTGGCCTAAAGCTTATATATTTGTGTGCTGTGCAGAGGAGGGAGGGTTCATATATATTTGTTATTGGCATTTATACTTTTAATTTTGTTGGGGGAGGAGGCTGGGCGGGGGGTTTGGATTGCATCCGGAATGTCATTATTGTATCAATGTTCGCTATTACTATTTTTCAAGCCTCACTGGATGTACTCCTGTGGTTGATAATATCCAATAAAGTTTGAATTGCAAAAAAAGAAAGAAAATCTCTTGCTTGCAGGTCCATGCAGAGGGGGTTTTTGCCTGAAGAAGCCGTATTTTTGTTGCCTCCTAGTTGTTTCTTGGCTGCCGTGAATTGCTACTTTCGTGGACTACCTGCTGGTTGTTTTCAGTGGAGAACTTGGGGCCCAGTCGAATTTCCCTTTTGTCGTGGAGATTGTAGTGCTGGACTGTATTTTTGTCGGTTCGGCTGCTTCTGTTACCTTTTTTTCCCAATAACTTTGTGGAGATTGGCTTTGTTTGACAGAGCCTGCACGGAGTGTTCGACCAGTTCTCTAAAGTGCTTGTGAGGACATCGGGAATAGTCGCCACTTCGAAGAGGTGACTAACTGTTTCGAGGGGAAGATTTGGATTTTTACATTAAATTGGGTTTGGAGTACTGGCCATGTGGATTAATTACTGCGTGTCTCCTTGAATGGTGGTTCGTGCTTGTGTGCAGGAATTCTGGATATCCAAAGATCAGCTTTAAATTTGGCACCGGATTTAAGGCCTTGATCCTGGGGGTGGATTGGCTGTGGTGAGCAGCTGTGTGGGGGTCCCGGTCTTATTCCACTGGGTAGTCAGTGGTTTAGCCCGGGGTCCCTTAGGATCTCTCCCTAGGGCTTGCTGGAGAGTGAGCCCAGGTGGGGGATTGTTAGCAACGGCCGTGGACTTGTATCCGTCTGCCCAGTGGGTATGATTTGTCTGGAGATGACAACAGGAGTCAGTGTCTGAAGCAGAAGAGGCTGATTATTGCTGGACTTCGTTGGATTTTTATCTTGCGAAGTGTTTGGAGCTGGATTTGGTGTGGAAATTGGGGTTCGAACTGTTGGGTGCCCGGTTTTTGGGATTCCCTGTGGGGGTTGAGGCTACCAGTCGGTGGGCTGGTGGAGAATCTTCCTCCTTGGCTTCTCACGGCCCTCTAGTTTGACTGGGTGGCTTTGGTGAGCTAAGTGGGGTGTCTCTTGATCCAGCTCCCCCCCCCCCTTTTCCTTTGCCAGCATTATCAGTACTATTCTTTCTGGATTTGACTACTAAGGGTTTGCTGTTTTCATTTTTCACCACTCCCAGGTACTGTAATTTCATTTACTTTTTGAAAAGCAGTGAGAGAGCTTTTCATTAATTATATATAATTTAAACTGTAGTTGGTGGTAGTGAGAGTGCCACAACTTTTTTTCATTTTGGATTTATTATTATTTGTTTATGATTTTGAAACTAACTCAGCAATTCATGAAGACAGTGGACATTATGTCACTTGGACAATAACAGATGCTCAGACTACTGTTGTAGTTTTAAAATCGTATTTTATTGTATTTGGGGTTATATTTTGGGTTGGATTTTTATTTTTTCTTTAATATGTAATAGCGTTTGGTTTTTGTTTGTTTTCCTTCCTCTGTGAGAGAGAGTGAGGAGTGAATTTTATTTATTTTCTTTTAAGTTATTTGATATTGATAGGTTTTGTTAATTTATTTTCTTTTTCCTTTTGTTTGTTTATTATGTGTTGGGGAGGTTTAGCGACGGTTGGGCCCTATTCCCCCACCAGGCTCAGGGAATCGTCCTTTGAATGCCCTCCTTTGTCATCCGACACCTATTTTTAGGTGTCGAGTGCTGGGCATTCTTAGGAGCGTGGACAGAGGGGAGAGCTGGGCCTGTTGAGGGACAGGAGGGGGGTGGGCGGATTGGGGTTTTGGGGTCCAGGAGACGCCCTGGGGCGAAATGTGGTCAGGATAGGGGTTCCTCATGTCTTGTCCCTATACCCAAGGGTTCTGATTCTAATGGACAGGTGCCGAGGTTTTCTTCGACATCTCATCCAACCTTGGCGGTGTTGTGCAATGCCAGATCTATTAAAAACAAGACAGCTATTATAGCTGATCTTGTTGGATCAACTGATCTGGCTTGCATCACCGAGACCTGGCTGGATGAAAACCCAGGTCCTATATTGGCCTCGGCAGTTCTAGTTGGTTTCTCGGTGATACACTGTCCAAGGTTGGATCATAGGGGCGGGGGTGTGGCCATTATGTTTAAGACTGAGCTGGGCCTTGTAGATGTGCCAATGGGAAGTACCGGATCCTTTGAATATATCCTGGGAGAAGGTGTAGGTTGTGGGATTCTCCTCGTTTACCATCGTCCAGGTGACGGTGGAGAATTCCTGCAGGAGATAGCAGACTTCATCGTCGACATGGTGTTGAGGTTTCCCAGACTGATAGTTCTGGGGGACTTCAGTGCCTGGGTCGATGATGAACTCTCGCATTTTGGTCAAAATCTCCTCCAGCTGATGATGATGCTGGGCCTAACACAGGTTATTACCTCCTCGACCCATGTAAAAGGTCATTCATTGGATCTGATCTTCCTTTTGGGTATGGAGATCACTGATTTGGGGGTGGAACCAGTCAGCTGGTCTGACCATCACACCATAAGGTTTAGTTTCAGGGCCCCCCAAATAGGTCTGCCCCTACGGAGATGGTTCGGTACCGCCCTTTGAGGTATAGAACCCATTGACCTAATGGCGGTACTGGACCTATCGGGCTTGTCGAGTGAATGCATGAGTCCAGATAGTCTCGTACTAGCCTATAATAAGGCTGTGGGAGATGCTCTGGACATGATTGCTCCTGTTCGTGTTCGGCCTCTCGCCATCCGTCCAAGGAGCCCTTGGTTTGATGGCTCCTTGAAGGAGATTAAGCGTATGGCGAAGGTTGGAGAGAGTCTGGCGGAAGTCTGGAGATGATGCTGACAGGCTTGGGTTGATGGCACATTCGACAGCTGTCAATCAGAAATCACCAGTAAGAAGGCAGAGTTCCTGTCCAGGCAGATTTCTGCTGCACAAAACTGACCGCTCAGCTTTTTCCGGACTGTGGACAGATTGTGCAATCCAACTGCCACCAGCCCAGAGCTTCTTTTCTCAGTTAAGATGTGAGGAGTTCGTCTGCTTTTGCAGATAAGGTTGCCAGCATCAGGTCTGGCATTGGTCCGACCTCTCCTGTAGGGGTTGCAGTGGTCGGCGGAAGTGACATGTACTCAGTCTGTCTGGTCCAGAGTTTAACCGGCTGGAGTTCAGTGACATTGTGAAGATCATCCAAATACTGCGACCAACCAGTTGTAGTTTGATCCGGCCCACACCTCTTAGTAGGATGTGTGGAGTTATCTGCCCGATCCTTGCTGACATTGTCTGGAAGTCTTTGGAGATAGGGGTCTTTCCTGACTCCCTCAAGGAGGCGGTCGTTCGACCACTCCGTACAAAATCCTCGTTGGATCCAGATTGTCTAGCTAACTACCGGCGTATCTCTAACCTGCCGTTTGTTGGTAAGGTTATTGAAAAGGCGGTTGCGTTGCAATTGGATGATCATCTTATAACTCACAATGTCTATGATACTCTTCAGTCTGGTTTTAGGAAGAAGCATAGCACGGAGACTGCCCTTGTCTGGGTATTGAGTGATCTCCTAATGGCTAGAGATTGAAAGGCATGTACCATTCTGATCCTTCTCGATTTCTCCGCTGCATTTGGTAGTTTGGTACTTTGGTAGTATGGGACAAACAAAGGCTGTATGCCCATCATGGTTTGTCCTCCACGTTGTGGATCATTCAGCAAATCCCTGATTTGTTAACCATTTGTCTAGTTTATTTTTAAAAATCAAAATATTGGGCGAGTCAACTATTTCCTGAGACAGTTTATTCCATGTTTTAGGTGCTCTTATGGTGAAGTAATTCATTCTTTTGTTGGTTTTTGCTTTCATAATTTCTATTTGTCTGTTGTGTAGTCTTGCTACGATTTTTCTTGTAGAAAATTTTAGTCCACAATTTTGCATCTGTTCTGAATGTTTTGTAATTTTAAATAATAATAGCAAATCCCCCCTTAGTCGTCTTTGAGACAGTGATTGCAGACCAGTAGATTCTAGTCTAGTAATGTAATCAAACTTAGAAAGATGTGGTATTAGTTTTGTTGCTCTATGTTGAATGCTCTCAATTTTGTTAATATCAGAGATTAGATAAGGGTTCCAAAAAGGGGAACAATAATCCAGATATGGTCTAATATGGGATCTGTAAAGTGGGAGTAAACATTGTTCAGTTTTATTTATAAATGTTTTATTAATCCTTCTAAGGGTGATTTTTGCTTGATTGGCTATCTTAGTACAGTGTGATGAAGAAGACCGTTTATTATTGATTAAAACACCTAGATCTTTTTCTACCAAGGAGGTTTTAATAGCCAGGTTATTTAAATAATATGTTTGTGATGGATTATTTTGACACTGTAGACCATGGTGTGCCATTGGATCGCCTGCGGGTTTATTGCGGGCTGTCTGGTACAGTCCTCAAATGGTTTTATTCTTACCTCACAGACAGGTTTCAGAGAGTTGCCACTGGAATTTATTCCTCTGGCGCTCACTCCCTGCCTTGTGGTGTACCGCAGGGCTCCATTTTAGCTCCCATGTTGTTTGCAGTGTATATGCTGCCATTGGGAGAAATCATCAGGCGATACATTTTGGGTTTTCACTGCTATGCAGATGATACCCAGCTGTATCTGTCCTTTCTGCCCGGCCAGGATGATGCACTCTCCATGCTAAATAATTGCCTTGCTGAGATCAGACTTTGGATGAGTTCCAGCTGGCTGAGACTGAATCCGGACAAGACTGAGGTATTGGTAGTGGACCCAAGTCGCCTGGGGCGGGTTTGGGAGCTGGACAACCATCAGGCTTGTCACTTGGCAGTATGTCGCTCCCTACCTCCGATCAGGTGCGAAATCTGGGCGTTATTTTTGATGGCGACTTGACCCTAAAATCTCAGGTGTCAGCTGTCATCAAATCCTCTTTTTACCATCTGAGGAATATCACCCGGGTAAAACACCTGGTTCCTCTGGGTGATCTTCCAACATTGGTCCATGCCTTTGTCACTGCCCGTCTTGATTACTGCAACTCCCTTTACCTAGGGCTACCTGGGGTTGATATCCGCCGCCTGCAGCTGGTGCAGGACGCGGCGCCCAGGCTCTTGACTGGTACTTTTAGAACCAGTCATATTACACCTGTGCTCTACGAACTGCACTGGCTGCCTGTTAGGTGGCGGATTACCTTCAAGGTTGGTTTACTAACCTTCAAAGCCTTACATGACCAGGGACCCGGTTACCTGAAAGATCTCCTGATTCCCTACTGCCCCCTCCGTCCTCTCCGCTCCGCTAACGAGGGATTGCTAGAGATTCCCAGGGTTCGATTGAAGACATCAGGATCTCGTGCTTTTGCTTTTGCAGCACCAACCCTGTGGAATACTCTACCTCATTGGTTGAGAGAATGCCCAACCGTCGATGGTTTTAAAACCAGTTTGAAAACATATTTATTTAGTTTACCATTTCTTTAATTATGGTTATTATGTTTTAATGCTGGTTTTAAAATTCTTATTAGTATGTATATGTTTTATGTAAAGCTCCTTGGTTTTGAAAGGTGCTATAGAAATAAAGTTGACTTGACTTGACTAGTCCTCTCCTCCTCCTCCTTTTTTGTTGGAAGATAGGATATAAATCCAGTTTTTTATCATGTTGGAGGTTAAGGTGTAAAACTGACCCAGTTTTCTCCTTTCTTCATGTTATTTATTTATTTTTTTCCCCAAGTAGTTGTATCCTCCTTGCGGGAGGTTCCCCGGGCCATCTGCCACCCTACCGGTGCTCTGAGTCTTTCGGGGCCTTGTGGCGTGTTACACGGCCCAGCAGATCCCCAGAGCCCGGCCCAGGGGCTTTATCCCTGGGCGGTCCCCGTATTATCCTCCATTTTCCTCCTATTAGTGGCCTAGACCTGAGACCCCGGAAACGGTGACGCATGTGCATGGAGGCGCACATGAGCAACACAGCTCCAGTGCTAGTCTCTTCTGCCCTCCTTCAACCTAGCGCCGGTACTCCTCAGAGCGGCACCTCCACTCTGGCCTCCACCAGGGGGCGGCCAAGCTCCAAGGAGACGTTACTCCTCACGAGGCCGAGAGCTGCCAGCTGGCAGCCTATTCACATCTTCTTCCTCCTCTCTCCCCCCCCCCACGACCTCCGACAACCCAGATTCCTTCTCGAACCCGGGTTGCCAGCGTGGGCGCGAGGTGCCTTCTTCATTTTAGAAGTTGGGGTATAAAGCTAGCCCCATTTCCTCTCTTCTTCATGTTGTAAGATAGGATGTAAACCTTGCCCTGTTCTCACTCTTCATGTTGGAAGATATGATGTAAAGCTGATCCCATTTATGCTGGAAGTTAAGGCATAAAGCTGGCCCTGATTTCTCTCTTCTTCATGTTGGAAGGTAGGGTGCAACTCTGGCCCTGTTTGCTCCCTTCTTCATGTTGGAAGATAGGATATCAAGCTTACCAATTTGGAGGTTAGGATATAAAACTGGCCCCATACTCAATTCATGTTGGAAGCCGAGGTGTAAAGCTGGCCCTGTTCTCACCCTTCTTTATGTTGGAGGTTAGCATATAAAACTGGTCCCATTATCCCCATTCTTCTAACTGAGGTGCTGGATGTGACCATTTGATCCCATGTGAAGCCATAAGACCAGAGACTACTGAAAGGTCTTTTAGTTTATCCTTTGTAGGTATGCAGTGCATTGCTTAAACTTGTAAACCTTTAAAATAGTGCCCCTCTTTTGGTCTGTTTTCATAGGCATTGCGCTCCACCAGTGAAAAGTCCACTTTGAATGAATTTTAAAAAGAAAATTAGCTGGCCCTATGTCCCGATCTTTCTAATTTTGGACAGTCGACTCTGATGGAGCTCCCCAGAGGTCACTGACGTGCAGATATGTCAGCAGATATGCTGTGAAGTTGCCATGTATTCTTTTGGAAATTGATGGTGTTTACTTATTAATTTACTAAATGTTTAGCATAGCGAGGTGTCATTTACTTCAGTTTACTAAATCTGTAACATATTGGGACATAAAAATTGGCATCAGATGGCAGACTGGCCCTATGAGATGTATTGCATTTTCATGAGGGTCCCTTGACACATCGGAGTACAAACGTGCAAGGTATATCATATAAGATAATGGATTTCAAAGGTGCTAAAGCACAAAGGATGTACAAATACAGAATTACTATGCAATCAAGATTGTGGCAGTAGTAGTATGAATCTTACGTATTTAACATGTTTCCTGGTGTCCAGGACAGTTAGGTCTTAAGGCGCAAAGATACCGAAACAGAGGAACATACAGGCAGTGGAGTAGGAAAGGGGAAATTGTTTAACCAGGAAAGGCACACTAAGCCAAAGCTTGTTTCCAGGTGTGACCTGGGAGCACAACGAAGTCAAATGACTTGCTCAGGGTCACACAGTATGCAAGTGGGGGCTGTGGAATTCAGACCCAGGTCTCCAGGTTTGCAGCTCAGAGCCCTAAGCCACTGCGCTATGGCCAAAAAGATGGGAGCGAAGAAAGGTGGTAAGCGGGAGAGGAAATGTAGAACAGAAGAAACAGAGTACATATTAAACTTGTAAGAGTCTGTTAGGTCCTTTGGTATTCTAAGACTTGCATTCAATAAGGTGGAGTATATGAAGTTGAGTATTCAGTATTTTTCTGTATTTTATCATCTTAGGAATATCATAAATTGGTGATACTTACCAATAAATGGTTACCTCAGTGTACAAAATAGAAACTGCAGAAAATTGAAGAGAAAGTACAATAGGTGACAGAGGTATGCACATACTGTATGAAACTAGAAAACGGGTGTGGTTCTTCTTGACAAATACCACTAGTATAGTCTGCATACTTCAGCCAGGTAATTTAGGGAATCATCACTGTACTATTTTTTGGCAAAGGATCATGAAAAGTTAGAGGTAGCAAAGATATAGTATTATTTTTATAAGGATAAGTCCTTTCAATACAGTTTACATTTAGCATAATAAAATCGATATAGAAAGTGTTGAAAGATGATTGGTGGAGAGCCAGTTTCACTCATGAGAGTACTCAGCACATCACGGGTGAAACTAGTGTCCACGAAACAGTGTAGTTACGACTGAAAACGTACAGTAAATGGATCTATTTAATAATTGCAATGAAGCACTTAAAGAGCAAGTTTTCTGCTCCATCATCATTTGACCCACAAAACCACATAAGGACCCTTACCTGCCCCCGGTCCACTGCTGGGTTACATTTAAGTGTCCATTTCAATGTAACTAATCATTATTTTCATGCAACAGGGTAATTGCACTGTAGTTACCTGTTTGTTGCATGCAGCTATGCAGTTACGCTATAACTACAACATAGTTAACTGACACTTAAAATAAAGTGTAACCCACTGCTGCATCAGTAAAACTTTTTGTCTGCTTGTATTTTGGGAGGGAAGGGAGACCATATTTTGAGTCCATGGAGCCAAGAGCCCAATCCCTTCCACTTCTTGATTTGGAGACACGCCCCCATGCTAGCACGTTTTGAGATGTAAGGATTTGGAGGGTGTAGGGGCATGCTTCATAGAGTACTATAGGGATGCTCTTAAAGCTTATATTTTTAATATTTTAGAGTACCGATTCGGATAGATCAAGGCCACCGCTCAACTAACAAGGCCTTTGTTAGTTGAGCGGTGGCCTTGATCTGTCCGACTGTATACTCTAAAATATTAGAAATGTAAGTTTTAAAAGCATTCCTTTAGTAGTCTGTGGAGCACGCCCCCGTGCTCTCGATATGCTTATATCACAAAACATGGTAGACTTGGGGGCATGTCTCCCAGTTGGAAAGTGGAAAGTATCGGGCTTTTGGCTCCACGGAGTCAAAATATGATACCTTCCCTCCCAAAACACTGACAGCCAAGAACTCTGATTTATGCAGCCGTGGACTTGAGAGCAGGGAAAGGCTCCTTAGGTGATATTGTGGGGAGCACCATAAAAGGTGCTGTTTAAGGGCATGTCACTGAAATAATGTCACATGTTCTTCAAGGATATCTCTTGCAGCAGGTCACACCTTAGCCATCAGGTGCCAGGACCACACAGAAGCTTTTTTCGCAAGCATTCTAACTGGGGCCGGCCACGGCGACATCACTACATCGACATCCCCCTATATAGCCGTGGCAGCCCCATGCCCTCCTCAGTTCTTTTCCCACCGTCGACCATCGCATCGGACTCTGTGGAGCACCGTTGCTTCTGTCGACCGTCATTTTGCTACTCTCTTTAACGCTTCTCGGTTTGCTGTTTTTTTTCTCTTCCTAGTGGCTCATCACTTAAGCTCCTAAAGTGATCCCCTCCCTGTCCTTTGTGTATGTCCAGTTCGGACTCACTTTTCCATTGCTTCAGGCAAAAAATCTTCGATAAACATCTCCACAACTCCTGTGTCCATTGCCTTGGCGCAAGTCATGATATCCAGGCCTTTAGAATTTGCAGTGGTTTCAGCCAGGCCACCTGTTGCCGCTGCCTGAAGGAGTTCACAGTGTACCTCATGGAGCAAAAGGTGGCCATCTTAGAGAAGAAGCTCCAGGCCTGGGGCTTCCCTGCTTCCCCGGCCCCATCGTTGGGCTCTCACTCTGGCAAAGCCTGAGATAATCTTTGTCAGGGATGCACCGACACCAGGAGAAGAAAAAAAACATTCTTCCCACGAGCGGTCCCAGTCGCCGCTTCCTGCGCTGACAGCTTCAGGAGTGTTGACCTCATCGGAGATACCCCCTGCTGCCTTCCCCACCCTCCTAGCTACAGGGCAGGTTTTGACAGCCCTTGCTGCTGGGGCAGCCCAGTCCAGCGGTGGTTTGTCGGCGGCAGGCTCATCCAACCTCCTGCCAACGATCCCCACTGCTTCCCTCGCCTATCGGGGGGAAGGGCCCACTGGCAGTGTGGCCTGTCGGTGCTGTTGATGATGGGCCTTCTTCACTGGGGCTTCCTCCTTTGCCCCTGCCTGCTTGCCCACCTCTGCTGTATGCCCCCCTTTTTCCCAAGGGGCTCAGCCAGGGAGTACTGCTGGTTTCCTTGTGGCCAGTGATTGGCACTTCTGGGTGGGCGATCGGCCTGTCCCGTTGATGCCCTTTTCAGTGCCTCTGGGGAGGCAAGCCCCTCAGCTGGTGCCCCAGCCTGCCCCATTTGTTTCTACTTTCCTCTTATGGTCTTATCGCCACAGGGGTCTCACTTCTCCCCACATCAACCACCATCCATGCCCTATTTTCTTCGGTTCCGGATCTGGTTCAGCAGGTAGTTCCAACCCCTACCCTGTCATTGGGAGGACTGGCTTGGCCATCTACATCACCCCTGCTCTGGTCATCGACAAAGGTCACTCCTTCATGTTTGTCATTCTTCTTGGCCCCCCACTTCAAACCTGGGAACAACTATCACCCGGACTTCCTTCAACCGGAGGAGGACAGTGATGAGGCTGCAGGGGCCAGAACCCCCTCCAGCACCTCCACAGTCTCATCCGAGGGGAACAACTCCTCCAACTATGTCCCCCGATTCTCCCCCCCCCCAACCCCGGATGATCCTTCTGATGTGTCAGCTGCAGGCAGCCATGGGCTTTGACTTTGCAGAGCAGGATGCCTCTCGGAGGAACTCAGCACACTACCTATGTCTGCCTGATTCTCCCCCCCATCGTCGTTGCCTATGAGGATACTTTATTATCAGCCTGGTATAGACCGCACTTGGTTCCCTCTATGCCCAGAAAGGCAGACAGACTATACCAAGCCTCCTCCAGGAGGCCCTTTATCTCCGGTTCCCCTCAGATGGATTCTGTGGTCATAAATGTGGCCCACTACCACTGTAAGAAGCCCCAACACCTCAGCTCCCTTCCTCCCGATAAGGAGTCCAGGAAGCTGGACCTGATGGGCGAAAGGGTCTTCACATCCTCTACCCTGGCCATCAGGGTCCTTAATTATGTGGGGCATATATTGAAGTACCAGGCTGACCTCGGGGACGGCGCTCAATTGGCCACCCAGTCCCTTCCCGAGGGTCCTCAAAAGCTGGAAATGCATAAGGCTCTCCAGTCTGGTGCTGATGTGGGTAGACATTTGTCCAGGCTGCCTATGATGCCGTGGATGCCGCCTTGGCTAGAGCTTCTGCAGTAGACATGTGCCTCAGGCAGTACTCCTGGCTCAGGGTGTCATGGTTTGCAACTGATGTTTAGCAGTCAGTCTTGAATGCCCCCTTCAGGGGCCACAAACTCTTCGGAGGTGATGTGCAGGACATTCACACCAATCTGCAGACTTAGCGTAGAACCCTGTGCTCAGTCCATTCCCTCTACCACACCCACCAGAAGAGCAGTCAGCAGGTGCCCTTTTGGCACGTCACCCACCGTCCTAGAGCCAGCTCATAGTAGCCCACCAAGCATAAGGAGGTTGCCACCCTGTCCACACCCGCCAACCCAAGCAAGTCCTCAAGGGGTGGTGGAGCAGGCCTGGCTGTGGGCGCTGCCACTGCCTGACTCCTTGCCCGACCCCCCCCCCCCAATCCAGTTTCTCAGGATGTGGTTGTAGGGGTTGTTTCTCCCTCCATCTCAACAGGTGGCAGCAGATTACATCCAGTGCGTGGGTGTTTCAGCTTATACACCAGGGCCATGCTCTACAATTTGTGGAGGGACCTTCAGAGCCCCCCCCCCCAGCTCACGTGCCAGTGCTGTGAGTGGGGATTTAGAAGCTCCTAGCAAAAGAGGCCATAGAACCTGAAACGGGGGGTTCTGCTTCCACTTTTTCCTTGTCTCCAAGTCCACTGGGGACCTGAGGCCCATCCTAGACTTGCACAACTTTAATTACTTCATCCAGCACAAAAAAGTTCAGGATGGTCGCTGGCCTGGTGGCACAGAGGGCTGAGCCACTGGATGACTTACCTCACGTCACACCGGCGACCCGGGTTCAGGAACAACCTCAGGTTGTTGGGGAGCTAACGAGGGAGAGAGAGGGATTGAACAGCCGAAAGGCAGCTCTTCTCTCCCGGGGTGGTTGTCCGCCCCCCCCCCCCAATAATTCCTCTTCCATTGGGTGGAGGTCCAATGGGAAGTGTAGGTGGGAGGGGGCAGTGGCGATTGCCAGGGGTGGGGTGGAATGGGTCGAGCCGGTCACCGGCATGCATGTGCGCCGGTGTCCTAGGTCTGGGGAGAAAATCAGGAAAACCACAAAAAGTACTAATCAAAAACCAAAAAAATGCCAGCCTGGTTGTGCTGAGGGTTGCTGCGCTGAATGCCACATGCGTTCGGGAACGAGTGTGAGCTGCTGGGGGTCAGCAGGAGAAGATGGATGGAGCATCCGATAGACAGCTCTCCATCTCCGGGGGGGGGTTCACTTTCAGTTGGTGCACGCCTGACCCCTTGCGGTAGCTGAGGCTCAATGTCACGCCGCTGTAAAATACTTTGTGGGGCAAGAGCGGCCAGATGCTGGTGGGGTTGTCTCTTGTGAGCTGTGTGCGAGCCCATAGCGTCATTGCATGCCGGCTCTGAGACAGAAAAAGTGAAAAAAGGACCCTGTTGGCTGGTCATAGTGGCTTGTACTTACGCTGTTGCGCTCCGTCCAGAGGTAATACTCCGAGCTAGATCCTTATTGGCGGGTGGTCCCCGCAGCCCCGCCACGGGGCGGGGGGTAAATCCATGGGAGCTTCAGGGGTGAGGGCCTGAAGGGATGGAGGCGATGGGCAGCGGACGGACGAGGGCCGACTAGGGCCAGGGTGTGGGGGAGTTAAATAGATAGTAAAAAAAAAAAAAAAAAGTTCAGGATGGTCACCCTCCCTGGCCGGTTACCCTTGCTTCTGGAGAGTGACTGGATCTGCTCCCTGGATATGCAGGACGCTTATCTGCATATCAGAGTTTATCCTTCCCACAGGAAGTACCTCAGATTCCTGTTCCTAGGGGAGCACTACCAGTTCAGAGTTCTCCCCTTTGGCTTGTCCTCAGTACCTCGGGTCATTACAAAATGCCTCGTGGAGGCAGCAGTGGCCCTCAGGAGGGAAAGGTAAGGTAATCTTTATTTATATAGTGCTCTTCAAGGAATATCAGAGCGCTTCACAATAAAACCACAATAACAATAAAATTCAACATACAAAGATTAAAACCATAAAGCAGAAATAATTAATCAATATAGAAAGCCTCTTATCTTTTCCCTTACCTGGACGACTAGCTCCTCAAGGCACCATCCAAGGAGCACTTGTCTGAGACCCTGGAGCATACTCTGCAGCTGTTCAATCAGCTGGGGGTTACAGTCTTTGTAGCCAAGCGGCCAGCATCTTCAGTACATTGGAGCCATTCTGGATATGGCTCAAGCCTTGGCTTTTCTGCCTCCAGATCGGGCTGAGCATCTAATGATGCAGGCCCGGGAACTGTTTCTCAGCTGGTACGTCTCAGCCTGGATGTACCTCAGACTGCTGGGGCTGATGGCTGCGGCCATTGCTACTGTTCCCCTAGCACGACTGCATATGCGCATCCCTCAGTGGACCTTGAAGGTGCAATGGGATCAGTAGACTGATGACATGGACCAGATGCTCCTGGTCTCCTCCCCCGTCTGAAAAATCCTCCAATAGTGGATGGAACCTAGCAACTTACTAGCGGGGGTTCCTTTCCTCATCCCCTCTCCTTACTAGATCCTCACCTCCGATGCTTCGGGGATGGGCTGGGGTGCCCAACTGGGTCCGTTTCAGACCCAGTGCACATGGTCTGCACTGCACATCAGTGTCCTTGAGATGAGAGCGGTTCCGTATGGTCTGCAGGCCTTCCAGTCCTGCCTGCCTGTCCCCAGGCCCTCTGCTGGTGCAGGCGGACAATATCAGTGTAGTGCACTACATCAACAAGCAGGGGGCACCCACTCTTACCCGCTGTGCAGGGAGGCAATGAGGGTTTGATACTGGGCTCTGGACCACAGCCTGAAGCTGTCAGACGTCCATTTTCCAGGCACCCAAAATGTCCTGGCAGACAAGCTAAGCTGCTTGCAGTCCAGAATGCACAAGAGGGAACTGCTGACCTTGGTCATCTAAAAACCATTAGACAGGTGGGGGGCATCCAGAGTTTGACCTTTTGCATCCCCACACAATGCAAAACTGCTGCTTTTCTGCTCACTAGATCCAGGGCCTGGAGTTTTCTGGCGAGGTGCATTGTCCCTCTGTTGGAAGGGGAGGTTCCTTTATGCCTTTCCTCCTATACAGAGAGTGCTGATCAAGCTCCAGATGGAGGGCACCATGCTAATCCTGGTAGCTTCCTTTTGTCCTCGTCAGATTTGGTTTCCACTCTTACAGCAGTTGGTGGTGGAGCCTCCAGTACCTCTTCCCCCTGTGCTCGGGCTTGCTGTCACAAGAGTGGGGGACCCTTCTCCATCTAAACCTCCTGCCCCTCCATCTACATCCCTTGCTCCTGAAGACATAGCCATCGCCAGATTTATAGTCTCTCCTAAAGTAGCTGATGTCCTGGTGGCCACCAAGAAGCCCTCCACCAGGGCAACTTATTCCATGAAGTGGAAGCGTTTTGCCATTTGGGCAGTGTCCCGTCATCTGGATCCGATCACCTGTCTAGTGAACCAGATTCTGGAGTACCTGCTGCCCATGTTGGATGCTAGCCTTAAATGTTCTTCGCTCAAGGTGCACTTATCGGCCATATCAGCCTTCCACGTGCCCACTGAGGGCCGTACGGTGGCCCAGTTGGATGTGGACTGTACTTTCCTGAGAGGCATATTGCACTTGAAGTCTGCAATCCTTTTCTAGCCTGGGACCTGAATTTTGTTTGAGAAACTTGCATAGGCTCCCTTTCTGTCGTGGAAAGCGTTATTTTTAGTTGCTATTACTTCCGCTCAAAGGATATCTGAGCTGCAGGCGCTCGTGTGAGCAGTCTTATTTGACGTTCCACAAAGACAGGGTGTTTTTGCGTAGTAGCCCTAAGTTTTTGCCAAAGGTGGTGTGTGAGTTTACCTTGAATCAGTTCATCCACATGCTTTTCGGAGCATGCCAATCCTGGGGAAGCCTTACTCCACACTTTAGATGTGCATAGAATTCTGCGTTACTATACTTATCGTACGAAGGGCTGTAGAAAGTCCTTGCAGCTTTGTTCCCTTCGCCCCTGAGAAAGAGGATGCACCAGTTTTGAAGCAGTGCTTATCCAGATTGTTGGCCAACTGCATCATTTTTTATTGCACGTAGTATGGTAAGGAACTTCCTGGGGCTGTTAAGGGCCACTGTACGAGGGGCATGGCTGCTTCTGTTGCCCGTTTCAGGGGCGTCTCTGCAGCAGAGGTTTGTACTGCTGCCACTTGGAGTGCTGTTCACACTTTCACAAAGCACTACAGTCTGGACAGCGCCTCTAGAAGGTGGACAGATTTTGCCTGGCTGTGTTACAGGGCCTCCTCTCCTAGATGCCTGTCTTCCAACCTCCCATACTGGTGGTCTCTGCAGTACTGCTTGGGGACTGTTCCTAAGGTGTGACCTACTGTAAGAGCTATCCTCGAAGAAGATAGAACAGTTACGTTAAGAACTTACCGTAACAGTAGATCTTCAAGAGAACTCTTGCAGCAGGTCACGCCATCCCTCCCTCCTTCCCACTTTCTTTGGAGTTTCCCTTTTCCTGTTCTCCTCTCTAGGATGTTGACCCTTTGGCTCCTCATCCTCCTTCTGGCGGGGACTTTCCTCGGTTCCCTCAGAGGTGCATCCTCGCTGGATGGTCTCCAGCTAGGAACTGAGGAGGGTGTGGGGCCGCCCACGGCTAAATAGGGGGACGTCAACGTACTGACATTGCCGTGGGTGGCCCCAGTTAGACTGCTTGCGAAAAAGCTTCCGTGTGATCCTGGCGCTTGATGGCTAAGGTTCCTAAGGTGTGACCCGCTGCAAGAGAGTCTCTTGAAGATCTACTGCTACAGTAAGTTCTTATGTAACTGTTTTTTCTCGGGTGGTTGAAGGCACCCAGGGTGCATGGTTAGCCCATCGTGACGCATGCTCCGACATGTTGTACATCACTACACTCATAGTATGATTTTAGGGTTAAAAGTGTATTGAAGTATATTGTCACACAGGAACTGTATCTACAAGGGCAAACCATGCCAACATGACTACAAAGCTTTTGTTTATAATATTTGTGTGTGTGTGTGTGTGTGTGTGTGTGTGTGTGTGTTTTTAATTCTCACTCAACCACAGCATGGCTCTCCTTCAGGCTTTCAATGCTGCTGGCCTGACCCACCCACTGCTGTTGGGTTCTGTTTCCTGACTCCCCCGGGTCCTCTACTGCCCCCACGAGTTAGGCATGAGCCCAAATGATTGCTTTTCCCACTTTTTCTCATAGCCCTTCATCCCAGCATGTGTATGCTGCGATGTTACTGAGGGGATACCCAGTAATGCATGGTTACCTTTGCAGTCTAAAGCACCAGTGCCAGCCCTGTCACCAGGAGTCGCTGCAGAGCAGTGCAATACAGCCGACATACCCTAGTAAGAGAGTATCTAAGGGACACTCTAAATTCTCCCTGCCATCTTCTGCTGCTGATGTCCTAGGCTTGGGTGAGAATCCAGGTTGCCAGCATTAGTAGCTTTTGAACCATTATGGCTTGAAATATATGTATCTGACTTTGGGGGTATCCCTTGCAGCAGGCCATACCAATGTAACTAAACCATATGGAAACTTTCCTAGCTAGTCTACAAGGGAGCTGCCTATTCAGACTTCATACACCAAAGTCGGCCTATCCTATCCTATCATCATCATCATTTATTTATAAAACAGCATTATTCCAAAACCATAGCGCTAGTACATAGCCATAAAATATATAAAACAACTACACATATAAAAACATCTGCAGCAGATCAAGTAAAATCAGGGAACGCCAAAGTAAATAGATAAGTTTTTAAAGCAGATGAAAGATCTTCTTCCAGATACAGCTCTTGCAGCAGGTTACACCATTAGGACTGAAGCCAGCAGGCGTCAGGACCCCATGAAAATTTTCTAGCTAGCAGTCTTCAGCGGGGACCGCCTCCGACGTCGGTCCCGCGCCCCTGATGTCAGGCATAGTACATAAGGAGGCGGTCCCGCCAGAATCCCCAGTTCTAGGGACATGGATATGTTGTTCATCCACACTGTCTGGCAGGTATCCTTGCCGCTTTAAATCTTGCCGGAAGGTCTTCAGGCTGGCTCCTCCCACCCACCCGGGTGGTAAAACTCTCGGCTCCGCCCCATGATGCCAGATCTTCCTTACCGCTTGGAAGCTCAGGTTCCCTTCTTAACGCTCTGCGTATAAGACTGGTTCCTAATTCTTCAGTTTTCCGAATTTAAAAGTTTTTTGCTTTATAGACTTCGGTCTTCTATCCCTCGCGGCTGCGATGGACACATCGACTCCCAGTTTTCGGCGGTGCCCTTGTGGGCAGAAGATGTCTCGGACGGATCCGCACTCCACGTGTGTGTACTGTTTAGGCCTTGAGCACGTCCGCAGGCTTGCGACCTGTGCTCTTCCTTCTCAGCCTACGTCCTCGAAGACCGTGCTGCCCGTCTACAACTGGGGCGCCCCGAGAAACGTTTTCCGTAAAGTTCCAAAGAGGCCCGGTCGGCGGCTCGGCGGGCGGCTCATGGATCAGCTAGAGCAGATGATCGCCCCTCAAGAGGAGGCGGCGCGGCCGCATCTTCCTCGGCCGCGGCATTTATCCCACTCTCCCTGGGTTCCTCTTACACAGCTTCCTTTAAGGAGCTTTGCCTGTCCCTCTCCACTAGGGAGAGGGACCAACGTCTGCTGGACCTTCTTCTCGGTCCAAGAAGAAAGACAAGGGTAAGTCTCTTCGTCGGCGCTCTTGGGAGGCGGGAAAGGTCCCTCTCCGGTTGTCGGCCATCGACTTGATCGATCGTTGACTCGGCCACTGGTCTCCGCGGTGTTCCCGTCAGGTCAGTTGACCGAGACTCCCGTCGACGTAGTCGAGATCTTTCTCGACCCATTGGACGGGTTGTCGACGGACGATGCTGAAAATCCCCTCTCCCCGGTCCCCCCGGTGGGAGTTGAGGATCCCATGGGCTTGCCACTGCCTCCTGTTCCGGAGCCCTTGGGTGTTCCCTCCGAGCCGAGGGAGGAGCCGGTTCCACCCATCTCCTCCCCGCACCGTCCTCGGAAAAGCCGAGGTTCTCAGTCTCGGTCTCGGACTTCTTCGATGTCCAGCCGATCCTGGCCACATAGGCGGTCTCGGTCTCGGGCACTGCTGTAAGTGGCGCTGCCGTCCGCCTCCTCCTTGATGAGGGGAGGCTTCGACGCAGTTACGCCGGGCGATACGAGGACCTCAAGTGGCAACAGCTCCTTCTGACCGGGAACAAGCCGCGCCGTCGCCTTCCCTGGCCATTAAGTGGCTGTCACCGGAGCGGGCGAAACAACCCCTCGTTTTACCCGAGTAGCCTGTTCCCAGGCCGGTTGTTCGGCTAAAACCAGCTGCCCCACCGATCCCGGTGGAACCTCCGCTTCCACAGCCGCTGTTTGGGGCTCCGACCAAGAACTCTCGGTCGGCTCAGGGTCTGCCCTATAGGCTGTCGGTCACCCTCACTCCCGATCGCCCTCGGCAGGTGGAGGGTGGCTCAGGCCCGAGGCAGCTCTTTGCGGACTCTTCTGAGTCCGACGATTCCTCCTTTTTCTCCAAGCGAGTGGACTTGGAGTCCTCTGGAGGTCAGTCGCTGGACGACAGCCCTTCGTCCTTCCTCGGTTTGCTCAGACTCATCTCGGAATCCACCGGGATGCAGCTCGAGCCCGTATCCAAAGCGGGCCAAGTATCCCCTCACGGAGATATTGGACCGAGGGGATTCCCCTATGGAGGTCTTCCCTGTGGCTGAGGCCATTGTGAGCCCGGCCTTGGAGCTCTGGCAGCGCCCTGCTTCCTGCCCTGCGCCTTCGGCCAGGATGGCCAGGAAGTATGCGGTCCCTACCGGTTCCCTGTCCGGTTTCTCGGAACATCCCTCAGCCGAGGGGTTAGTTACCGACAGCGTTTTCCGGCGTGCCGGAAACGCTAGGGACGTGGACAAACCTCCCGACAAGGAGTCCAAGAAATTGGACTATGCCGGGCGAAAAGTCTACGCTGCGTCCTCCCTTGGCCTTCGTCAGGCAAGCTCGGCCGTGCTTATGGCACATTTCTCCCATGCCCTGTTGGGCTCCCTGGACGAGGTAGTCCCTCATCTCCCGGCTGACCTGCAGACCACGGTTAGGCAGGTGGGACCAGGGCAGGGCAGTGGCCAAGCAGCAACTTCAGACTGCTCTGGACATTGTGGAGATGCGCGGTCAGTCGCGTCGCAGTGGCTAGGCGCGCCGTCGGGCATGGCTGAGGATATCCACCTTCACAGCGGATACCCAGCACATTGGCGGACGCCCTTCCTGGGGACCAACCTCTTCGGCCCTGGAGTGGAAGGCCACCTCCAGAGGATCGAAAAGTCCAATGCCACCTTGGACTCGGTCTCATCCGCTCAGAGGGACAAGGGCCGCAGACCGCAACCCAAGCCCTTTCGTCCGTCTGCCCCTGGCACGTCCGGCCCAGCAACACCAGGGCCAGCAGTCTCACGCTTGACGTCCCAAACCCAAGCCTGAGGCCTCTCCAGGAAGCAGGGAGGTAAAGGCCCAGGTGGTCCCCGGCGGTCCTCCTCCAAGCCTGCACAGTGACGGGTTGAGGGGTGGCCCCAACCTCGTCACTCACCCCAGGTTCCCCGTGGGGACGGCTCCGTACTTCCTTTCTGCCTGGCTCACATTACCACAGACAGGTGGGTGTTGGAGGTGGTAGGAAAGGGCCTGCCTCTGGAGTTCGAGCAGTCCCGCGCCTTCAGAGCCGCTCGCACCTCGGGGCCTCGGGGTCCGAGCCTCGCTGTCAGCTCGCCGAGCCGACATCGCTCTCCTCCTCGAGAAGGAGGTGATAAGAGAGGTGGCGGACCTCCCTCAAACCCGGGTTCGTGTCCAGGTACTTCCTGGTTCGAACAGACGGGGGGCTGGCGCCCCATTCTCGACCTACACGACCTAAACAAGTTCCTAAGGTCTCGAACCTTCAGGATGGTCATTCTGGCTCAGATAATACCATCCTTGGAACACGGCGTGTGGTTCTGCTCTCTGGACCTACAGGACGCGTTCTTTCACATCTCTATCCGTCCGTCCCATCAAAGGTTCCTTCTGTTTCGAGCGGAGGGATCCCTTTTCGAGTTCCAAGCCATGCCCTTCGGCTTATCTCCAGCTCCCAGGGTCTTCACCAAATGCATGACAGTGGTGACAGCATTCCTGCGGCGCCGAGGGGTCCGGGTTTGCCCTTACCTGGACGACTGGCTGATAGCAGCCCCCTCCAGACAGGAGGTGGAGCGGTCCAGAGATCTGGCCCTCCAGGTTTGCTCTCAGGTCGGCCTCCTCATCAACGAGGCCAAGTCGGAACTCGAGCCGAAGCAGGTGATTCTTTTCATCGGGGCAGAGCTCGACTCTCTTCGAGCCAGAGCAAGGCTCCCGGCAGACAGGGCCGAGGTTCTTTCCTCCTTTGCCCAATCATTTCTGGTTGGGCAATTGCGCCCTGCCCGGGACTTCCTGCGCCTCCTGGGTCTCATGGCGGCCTGTACCAGCGTGGTCCGTTGGGCCCGCTGGAACATGCGGCCCCTTCAGTGGGGGCTGGCCAGCCAGTGGTCCCAATGCTGCGATCCATTGGACCAGCTAGTGACGGTGACCCAGGGGATGTGGAACACTCCAGTGGTGGACCGTTCCAGTTCATCTGCAGGAGGGCATCCCGTTTGTCCGCCCCGAGCCAACGGTCTCTCTATCGACCGATGCCTCTCTGATGGGTTGGTGTGCCCATCTGGGGGAACACTGAGCGCACGGCCTCTGGTCCCCGAGGGAGTCCCGATGCCACATCAACCTGCTGGAGCTCCGAGTGGTCTGCCTAGCTCTCACTGCCTTTGCTCCATTTCTTCGGGGTCAAGTGGTCCGGGTCCAGACGGACAATACCACGACCATATACTATCTAAACCGCCAGGGCGGGACGCGCTCCATGCTTCTATGCAAGGAAGCTCTCCGCATCTGGTCACTGCACAGCCTGGAGGCGGATCTCCTAGCCATTCATGTGGCAGGAGCCTCCAACACCCTGGCCGATGCCCTAAGCCGGATCGGGCTGCGTCCCACGAGTGGTCTCTCCTGCCGGAGGTAGTACAAGATCTGTTCTCCCATTGGGGCACACCTCAGGTGGACCTGTTTGCCTCCAGGGAGAATGCAAAGCTGAGGCTGTTCCATGCCCGCCCCCCTCATCAGGGATCGCTGCAGGGGGATGCCTTCTCGAGGCCGTGGACCCCGGGCCTCTTCTACGCCTTTCCCCCGTTCCCTTGATGCACAAGGTGCTTCTCAAAGCAAGGAGGGACAAGGCGCAGGTGATTCTGATAGCCCCAGACTGGCCCCGCCAGTACTGGTACCCAGATCTCCTCAGCCTCAGCTCCAGGCTCCCAAGGCAGCTTCCAGCTCGCCCGGACCTGCTCTCAGTCAATCAGGGGAAGGTATTCCATCCGGACCTTCAATCCCTGCACCTGACGGCCTGGTTCCTGAGCTGCCAGAGTTCCAGGCCTTGGGTCTTTCCGACGAGGTCCTCAACGAATGGAGGCGTCCCGTATGAGTCGACTCAGAAAATGCTACGCCTTCAAATGGAAAAGATTTTCCATTTGGTGTCAGGCAAGGGCCTGGACCCTTCCTCCTGTTCCTTGGCGAGCATATTGGACTACCTTGGTCCCTTTCTCAGAAAGGGCTTAGGTGACGACTTAAGGTTTCTCCTGGCAGCCATCTCTGCTTACTCGGCGGGCCGGGAGCAGTCGGCGCAGGAGAAGGTGGTCTGACGCTTTTTCAAAGGGCCTGATCACATTTCCGCGTGCGAGAACCTCCACCTCCGTGATCTACTGCTGGTGGCTGGCAAAGCTCATGGGCAATCCATTCGAACCAATGCACAGGTGTGAACTCTCTCACCTGTCGTGGAAGACCACCTTCTTGGTGGCTATCACGCCAGCCAGAAGGATGGGAGAGCTCCAGGAGCTCTGCATCGAGTCTCCTTACCTGGTCTTCCACAGGGACAAGGTTGTCCTGGCCCCCACGAAATTCCTTCCGAAGGTGGTGTCAGTTTCACCTTAACCAGGTGTTGACTCTGCGGTGTTATACCCCAATCACACCTCGGAGGTCAATATAGGCTTCATACTTGGACCCTAGAAGGCGTCATTACTATAAGGAGCGACGGTTGAAATTCGGGAGAGGTTCGCTAGTTGTTTGTCACCCACGCCAAGCTGCACCTGGCAGACCTGCAGCCAAGCGACGATAGGCAGGTGGGTCACCTCCTGCATAGATCTCTGCTATAAGTTGGCAGGCATGGAGCCTCCCAGAGGGATAAGAACTCATTCTACCCGCTATACTGCTGCATCGGTGGCTGCTTCCAGGGACGTCCCTATCCAGGAAATCTGCAGGGCTGCTACCTGGAAGTCAGCACACACCTTCATCACCCATTACCACATCGACCTTGAGTCACGCCGGGATGCTGGCTTTGGGGCCTCGGTTCTCCAGTCTCTCTTCCCAAGTATCGGGTGTGCACCTTGCCTCCTCCTCCCGGGAGAACTGCTAGAGTCTGCCAGACAGTGTGATGAACAACATATCCATGTCCCTAGAAACACAGGTTACTGCCTGTAACAGGAGTTCTAGGAATGGTATATGTTGTTCATCCACACTCCACCCGACCTCCCCGCCTGGACAAGACAACCTGAGCTTCCAGCGGCCAGATCAAGGCCATGGGGCGGAGCCGAGAGTTTTACCACCCGGTGGGTGGGAGGAGCCAGCTTGAAGACCTTCCGCAAGATTTAAAGCTGCAAGAATACCTGCCAGACAGTGTGGATGAACAACATATACCATTCCTAGAACTCCTGTTACAGGTGAGTAACCTGTATTTCTTTCCCGCCGTTGACTTTGCAGGGTATTCACCAAGTGCATGGCAGTCGAGACAGCGTCTCTGAGGAGACAGGGCCACTACGTGTTCCCGTACCTGGACGACTGGCTTCTCATGGCCTCCTCCAAGGAGGCATTGTTGTTGGCCATTCAGCATACCCAGGCTCTCTTTCAGTCTCTGGGCATCTTAATCAATTACGAGAAGTCTCTCCTGGTACCGCCCCAGAAACTGCAGTTCATAGGGGCAGTTCTGGACACCGTCAAGGGGAAAGCCTTTCTTCCGAAGACAGAACGGAACGACACGATCCCTCATAAGGACCTATCAACTGAAGAAGACCATCCCGCCAGATTAGTCTTTGCCTGCTTGGACATGGCTGCGGCCATTCCAACAGTCCCATGGCAAGACTCCACATGCGGGTAACCCAGTGGATGTTAAGGGTGCAGTGGGACCAAAGGCAAGACCATTTGCAGCATCCAGTCAGAATCACGAAGACCATGGTTCGGGACTGGCAATGGTGGCTAGATCCGGGAACCCTCTCCGTGGGGGTTCCCTTCACAGCGCCATCCCCAGTGATGACACTCTCCACAGACGCCTCAGGGCTAGGGTGGGGAGCGCACTTGAATGAGGTGAGGTCTCAGGGAACATGGACTACCCAGGAATCTCATCTCCATATCAACATATTGGAGATGAGGGCGGTCCTTTATGCCCTGCAAGCCTTCCAGTCGGACATTCCACCGAGTACTCTCCTGTTACAAACAGACAATACTGCGGTGATGTATTCCCTCAACAAACAAGGAGGCACACACTCCTACCCCCTTTGCAGGGAGGCCATGAGGGTGTGGGAATGGGTAATGTGACACGGCGCAAACTTCATTGCAGTTCACGCTCGGGTGGACAACACTGTCGCAGACAGCCTGAGTCGTTCCCAGGCCAGAGTCCACGAGTGGGAACTTCTACAGGAGGTGGCAGAGGATCTGTTCCACAGATGGGGCACTCCAGAATTAGATCTATTCGTGTCCCCATCCAACGCAAAACTGCCCAATTTCTGCTCGCTAGATCCAGGGCCTGGTGTTTTCTGGCGAGACGCGTTTTCCCTCTCCTTGGCGGGCAGATTCCTCTACGCCTTCCCTTCTTTCCCGTTGATCCAGAGAGTCCTTCTCAAACTTCGCAGGGAGCATGCGACGCTTATTTTGATAGCGCCTTTTTGGCCCAGGCAAATTTGGTTCCCGCTTCTGAATCAGTTGTCCCGGGAACCTCCGCTTCCTTTGCCAATCAGCTCCCACCTGTTGTCTCAGGAGGAGGGTTCACTAGTCCACCCGGACTTACATTCATTGAACCTGCATGCTTGGCTCCTAGAGACATAGCCATGTTGCGACATGGGGTCTCTCAAGAGGTGGCAGATGTACTTTCTGCCACCAGAAAACCGGCGACACACGCAACATACGCTATGAAGTGGCGCAGGTTTTGCCTGTGGTCTCAAGCACGCGGTTTCCCGCTCTTAGACTGTCCTGAGAAGCTGGTTCTGGAGTACCTGCTTTTCCTCTTTCAATCCGGGCTAGCTTACCTCGATCAAAGTGCACCTTTGTGCAATCTCAGCTTATCATGCCCCCCATAGGCCACTGCATTGTGGCCCAGCTGGATACTACCCGTGCCTTTTTAAGGGGGGTCCTCCACCTTAGGCCGCCCATTAAGGATCCCGTCCCTCCTTGGGATTTACCCTTTGTCCTGGAGCAGCTTACGCTGCCACCTTTTGAACCTGCCGCAGATTGCGAGCTACATTTTCTGTCGTGGAAAACGTTGTTTTTGGTTGCTGTTACTTCCGCGAGAAGAATCTCTGAATTACATATTCTCAAGTGCAAGGAGCCGTATTTAATTTTTCATCAGGATAGGGTGTCCCTGAGGACGAACCCTAAGTTCCTGCCTAAGGTGGTTTCAGCCCTTATTCTTAACCAGGACATTGATTTACCAGTGTACTTTCCTAAGTATGCCAATCGAGGAGAAGCACTGCTCCACACCTTGGATGTCCACAGGTGTCTCAGATATTATTTGACCTGAACCAAACAGCACCGGAAAGCGGAGCCGCTGTTCGTTTCATTTGCTGAGTGAATGAAAGGGGCCCCAGTTTCGAAACAGACCCTTTCACGCTGGCTCATTCAGTGTATCTTGTTTTGTTATGACAAACGTAAGAAACCCTTACCAGGAGTGGTCAAGGACCATTCCACAAGAGGAGTGGCTACCTCCTTTGCAGCACTGAAGAACTTGTCTACATCGGCTATATGTGCCGCAGCCACCTGGAGTTCGGTGCACACTTTTATCAGGCATTATAGTCTGGATATCGCCTCAAGGCGAAGAGCTGGTTTCGGCCTAGCCGTTCTTCAGGGACTTCTGTCTTAGGCTCAGGACGGGTCTCAATTTCTGTCTTGCCTCCTCCCGATGGCTTTTCAAAGGTGCCATTGCTTGGGAATCAGTCCTAATGTGGTAACCTGCTGCAAGAGCTGTATCTCGAAGAAGACAGTACAGTTAGGTAAGAACTTACCATAACAGTAGATCTTCAAGAACAGCTCTTGCAGCAGGTACCTTCCCGCCCACCATTCCCCCTTGGAGGAAGTAGGTTCCAGCCTAACACTTTCCTTAGGATCGGAAAGGTCGGTCCTTAGTCTTGGCCATCTGATGGCGGGTCCTCGGTCTCCTCTTCTGATGTCATCCAGCGACCAGAAGTCTCCGGCGGGAGAACTGGGGATTCTGGTGGGACCGCCTCCTTATGTACTACGCCTAATGTCGGGGGCGGGACCGATGTCGGAGGCGGTCCCCGCTGAAGACTGCTAGCTAGAAAATTTCCGTGAGGTCCTGACGCCTGCCGGCTTCAGTCCTAATGGTGTAACCTGCTGCAAGAGCTGTTCTCGAAGATCTACTGTTATGGTAAGTTCTTACGTAACTGTACTCTCTCCACCATCAGGCACTGTCGAATCCGACAAGCTAGAGAATTCCACAGGGATGGGGCCACAAATTCAAACGCATGGGCCCCAGATGACTTTAAAAGAATCCTGGGACTCTCCAGCAATCCCTCATCGGTGGAGCGAAACGGCCGGGAGGGTTAATGGGGATGAAGAAGATCATAGGGTCAGTAAACCAACCTTAAAGGTGATCCACCACTGAATGGGCAGCCAGTGCAGGTCGCGCAGCACTGGTGTGACATGACAGCTATGGGGCAGCCCAGTCAACCTAGCGGCTGCATTCTGCACCAGCTGCAAGTGGCGGATATCAACCCCTGATAGCCCTAGGTACAGGGCATAACAGTAATCGAGGCGAGAGGTTACAAAGGCATGAACCAAAGCTGGTAGGTCATCGGGTGGAACTAGGTGCTTGATCTGGGCTACATTCCTTAGATGATAAAAGGCAGTCTTGACAATGGATGACACCTGATGTTTAAGCGTCAATCCGTCATCAAGAATCATGCCCAGATCTCGCGCCCGTTCAGAGGTAGTCAGCTACAAGAGTTGGCAGCTCCCGTGCCCTCCTCAGTTCTTTTCCCACCATCGCCCATCACACATCGGACTTCATGGAGATCCGCAGATTGTCGACTGCCATTTCGCCAAAAATGCTTTGTCTAACTTCTCTTTTTTTTTTTTCTCTCCCTAGTGTGCATCACTTCAGTGATAAAGTCATGTTTCCTCTCCATTTATGCTGAGCTCTGCCTCCGGGAACCTCTTCAAAAAGTGTGTGCCTGCAGGCAGAAGATCCCTGAGGATGACGACCATGAGGCCTGTGTCTGCCGCTTAGGCCCAGAACACGACACCCAGGCTTGCGTGATCTGCTGCGGCTTCAATCAGGCCACCAAGAAGCGCAGAGTGGAGACCCTTGAAACTTTTCTGCTGAAGCTGAAGGTCACCCAGATGGAAAAGGAGCTTCAGGCTTGAAGTTCCTCTGCTTCCCCTCCGTCTTCTGGCTCGCAGCCCTCCAAGGCCTGGGACAAGTCTACGGGGAAGCATAAGCATTGAGACAAGGACCATCCTAAGGAGAAACACCGGTCCTCCTCGTCTCACTCCCAGTCACAGCTCTGTGCGCAGACCACAGGGGGGGCCATCCTCATCATCAGGGTGGTCCCCTCTACCTTGCACGCCCTTTCCCCTGCAGGGCTACTGTTGGCAGCTCACCCCACCAACCTTTCAGTGGCGGGGATTGGTTCCAGGGGCTCTGGCATCTCACCGACTTCACAGCCCCTTGTTTTTAGCGGGCACTCAGGTGACTCAGCTGGCCCGTCATCGATGGGCTCAGCATTGGCAGTCACTGGGACATAGCCTAACCTCCCCAAACCCCACCGCCAACCACGGCCATTTCATCAGCCGTCATCTTGAGCTCAGAGCCTCTTCCCTCTCTGGAGTCACCCAGGTCTGAGCCCTGGTCACCCTCCCCAACTCTCTGACCTCCTCCTGCACTACCACTAACCCTGCCTCACTCCTTGCCAGGTCATTTGTCCCCAGATGGACAATGACATCTAGCTCCCTCCTCCTTGCTACCGCCCAGGCGATCCTCTGGATCTGTTCTCCATCCCTCCAAGTTGTGCCTCCGGGTAGGCACTTAACCTCTCTCCCTCACTTCCCGACCCCAAATCTATCCCCCTGACGATGGAGTCTCCCACCAGGATTTGCTTCCTCCTCCTTGGGTGTCTCCTGCCACCCATCCTTGGGGCTCCCTTGTGTAGGACCTGCTCATCCTCCCCGGTCACTACATCAGGTGCCACTGTGGGACCTTCCTGCTCCTCCAAGACTACATAGGAGTTTCATAGTTGCACCAGTTGGGAGATGTGCCTCTGCCCCACCTCCCTCACCCTCCCCAAGCCTACTGTAGTCCATCCGTTTCTCACACCTGGCAACCTCCGAGGAAATGGCGGCAGACTTGGTGGTCCCTGGGTGGTGGAGGAGGAGGCTAAACAAGTGTGGGTGGGTGGGCAGTTTGTCTCTGTGTTCGTGTGCTGTAATCCTCTGCTGCCTCTCCTCAGAGTCTGGCCCCACTGTTCCTCTTCCAAATGTGCTGCTTCTAAAGGTCCAAAATGGAGCTGGGGCACAGCTGACTCTGCTTTCACAGGTCACAGGCCCCTCCCACTTAGCTGTCTCAGCAGACAAGTGATGGGGGAAGGGAAGCTGTAGCTGCTTTCCCCTGTTCCTCTCCCAAATCAGCTGCTTCTAAAAGCTCAAAATGGAGCTGCCTGGGTACGGCAGATCATAGAAAGCGGCCACACTCTGGAACTTCATGAGTGACCTCTAGAGAAGCCTCCAGCTCTGTCTTCTTACCCTCCAGACCACATTCCAGTGCTCTGGGAGGAAATTCAGTCCTTGTTGCAAAAAAGGCCCTAGAACACATCCCAGAGAGACTCAACAGGGCAGCGGGGTTCTGTTCTCACTTCTTCATGGTGCCCAAATGCACAGGAGATCTCAGGCCCATTCTAGACCTCTGGGAGCTAAATCTGTTCATTCAGTACAAAAAATTCTGAATGGTGACGCTCCAGGGTCTGCTGCCCCTTCTGCACCAGGGAAACTGCATTTGCTCCCTCGACATGAAGGATGCCTACCTCCATATCCAGGTGCATTCCTCCCACAGACAGTATGTAAGGTTTCACTTCCAGGGGGGCATACTTCCAATACCGGGCCTTGCTCTTTGGCATGTTCTTAGCCCTTCGGGTGTTTACCAAATGCTTAGCAGTGGTAGCAGCTGCCCTTAGGTGTGAGGGACTCTGTCTTTCCCTACCTGGGCGACCGACTTCTCAAAGCCCAATCCAGGGAGCGCCAGCTACAGACTTTGGAACATACCACCTGCCTATTCCAGGATCTGAGCATTATGGTCAACCTGCCAGAGTCAGTTCTGACCCCCTGTCATTGCTTTCAGTACATAGGGGCAGTCCTGGATACTACCTCTCAAAGCATGGCCTTCCTGCCCCAGGACCAGGCAGATGGTCTTACAGCTCAAGCCCGCCTGCTGTACGGCAGCCGCTATGTCTCAGCCAGAACCTTCTTCCAGCTTTTGGGCCTGATGGTGGCAGCCATAGTCACAGTGCCTCTAGCCAGATTGCACATGAGAATTCCTCAATGGACACTGAGGGCCCAGTGTGACTAGCATGCCGACAACCTCGAATAGCCGGTCCTAGTTTCCTCTCCAGTAAAGAAAGTTCTGCTTTGGTGGATGGAACCCAGCAACCTGTTTCAGGGGTTCCTTTCCTCATCCCTTCCCTCAGCAGATTCTTACAATAGATGTTTCAGGGTTTGGGGTGGGGGGGCTCATCTAGGGCACCACCAAATACAAGGGACATGGTCCCGGCTGGAATCCTCTCTGTGCATAAATTTCCCGGAGATGCGGGCTGTTCTTTATGCCTTGCTGGATTTCCGGATTCAGCTGTCCCCAGGTCTTGTGCTAGTGCAAATGGACAACATTAGTGTAGTCCACTACATCAACAAGCAGGGGGCACTCATACCCCCTTTGCTGGGAAACAATGAGAGTCTGGTATTGGGCTCTGAAACTTAGTCTCGAACTGTCAGCCGTTTCATGTTCCAGATATCCAAAATGTCCTGGCAGAGTGCCTAAACTGGTCACAGTCAAAAATGCATGCGTGGGAACTGCTGACCTCAGTAGTAGATCTATTTGACAGGTGGGGTCATCCAGAGTTGAACCTTTTTGCATGACCACACAACGCAAATCTGACGCTTTTTTGCTTGCTCGATCCAGGGCCTGGATTTTTCTAGCAAGACGCATTGTCCCTCTCTTGGAAAGGGAGTATTCTGTATGCATTTTCTCCCTTCCCTGTGCTTCAGAGGGTTATGATCAAGCTCCATATGGAAGGGGCCACAGTGATCCTCATCCCCCCCTTCTGGCCTCGTCATATCTGGTTCACTTTTCTGCAACAGCTGACAGTGGAACCTCCAGTACCTCTTCCTCTGTGCACCGGCTTGCTCTCCCATAACTGGGGCACCCTGGTCCATCTGGACCTCGGATCTATACATCTTCACACCTGGGTCCTGAGGACATAGCCTTGTCTTGGTTCGGGGTGTCACCCAAGGTGGCTGATGTCCTGGTGGCGGCTAGGAAACCCTCCACTAGGGCCACTTACTCTGAAGTGGAAACGTTTTACGCTGTGGGCTGCTTCACGTCAGCTGGATCTCTTCACTTGTCCAGTGAATCAGATTCTGGAATACTTGCTGTCATTTTCAGACTCGTGTCTGAAGTACTCCTCTCTTAAGGTGTACATGACTGCCATCTCTGCCTTCTATGTGCCTATTGATGGTCGTATGATGGCACAACTGGAGGTGTCCCATGCACTCCTGAGAAGCATTCTTCGCCTGAAGCCTCCCATCTGTAATCCAGTCCCATCCTGGAACTTGAATTTTGTGTTAGAAGACCTTACTTTGGCTCCTTTTGAGCCGGCCGTGACATGCGAGCTACGCTTTCCGTCTTGGAAAGTGTCATTTTTAGTTGCTATTACTTCTGGTCTAAGAATTTAAGAGCTACAGGTGCTCACATGTGAGCAGCCGTATTTGATTTTGCACAAAGACAGGGTGTCTTTGCGTACTAATTCTAAGTTTCTGCCTAAAGTGGTGTCTGAGTTTACTTTAAATCAGTCCATCCACCTCCCAGTGTATTTCCAGAGCATGCAAATCCAGGTAAGCATTGCTCCACACATTAGATGTGCATAGAATTCTGTGATCTTCTTCGAGGTGCAGCTCTTGCAGCAGGTTACACCATTAGGACTGATGCCGGCAGGCGTCAGGACCCCACGGAAATCTTCTAGCTAGCAGTCTTCAGCAGGGACCGCCTCCAACGTCGGTCCCGCCCGACATCAGGCCCGTACATAAGGAGGCGGTCCCACCAGAATCCCTCAGTTCTTCCTGCCATCGACTTGCATGTCTCGACTCTTCGGTCAGTATCTAGCGCAGTGATGATCAGGAAATTGCTCTACCGCTTTCTTCAACCGAGAATTCTTCAAGAATCTCTTCCTCCAGATTCATTCTTCTGTCTGATGTCCTCCCCAACCTCCGTGGAGGGCCATTCGTCCAAGTGCACCTGTGGGAAACAAATTCCATTCAAAGACCCACATTCAGCCTGCGTCCGGTGCCTGGGCCCAGACCACGACACCCAGGCTTGTTCTTTCTGTCAGGGCTTCAACAGTCGGACCCGGATCCGCCGACAGAAGGCTCTCCAGGCTTACCTTTTAGAGGAGAGGCTTAAGGCCATGGAACCTTCCTCCAAGGGGGAATCTTCAGAAAAATCCCCCAGGCACCATGAGAAGCACAGGGAGAAGGTGAGACCTAGATCCCCTTCTAGGGCCTAGGACTCCCGCAGCTCCAGCTCCAGGTCCGACTGCTCTTCGTCTCGGGCCCGCTCTCAGCCTCCCCCGGTCGTGGTCAAGTCTGCCAGTGGTTCTTCATCTCTGCGGCCTGCTAAGATTTCTAGGCCTTCTTTTTCCTCCAAGGCCTTGTCTAAGTCTGAGGATCACCACAAGCGTCACTCGGCCCCCGGCGTTCGGTCAGTTTCCCTGCCGCTTACCCCTCAACGGAAGACTAAGGAGCTGACCTCCCTTAAGAGGACGTCGGACCCGACGTCGGCTCCCCCGATGTCGGCCAAACACCATAGATCCTGGGAACCGACGACAGTCCGACACCTGTCGCCGGTCAGGCACTCTCCTATCCGGACGCCGGCTGGGGGACCGACGTCCGATACAGCAGCGAGAAGAACCACACCGCCGCCCGCTGACATCTGCTAGGAGGCGTTGACGGAGGAGGAATCCACTCAGCCCGAGGGCCAGGCGGGCGACCCCGGACCTGTCGAGCTCCCACGGGAGCCCTCCCCAGAACCGGAGACCCCAGGGGAGCCGACGCCGGGACCAGACGACAGGCCACTGGCACCTGGCCCGTCGTCGGGCCTTAACATCTCGGAAGTGAAGGAGTTATTCACTTTCTGGTGGGACACCATCAAAAAGGATGTGGTCACCATGCAGCCTCCTCCCGCACCTGCGGCACCACCGGCCCCAGCGCCCCCTCCTTCACCCAATGGGGCAGCAGGCTGAGTACCTCCCCCCCCAGAAGCCAGCCGGACCTCCTAGGGGCAGACCTACGGAAAAGAGAAGGCCTCCGTCCAGATCCTCTACTGGTTCACCCAGCCCTAAGAGACCCAGAAGATGCTGCTACTCTCCGTCTACGGAGGACTCAAGATTGGACATCTCGGATGGCTCCAGATTTCCTTCTCCCATTAGCGTTCCCTCTCTGGACCCACATGAACTTCCTAGGTCTCTTCCGGATGACCCCTCATTCTCTGAGATTATGAGACATATCCAAGAGAACATGGGGTGGGACGCAGAAGAACTTGACCCCGAAAGGCTACGCCTAGCTCGTTATCTTCGGCAGAAAGATCCTAATCCTGTGGTGGTACCACCCTTGGTGGACACCTTTGTGGACGTCACCAAGGCAGCGTGGAAACATCCACATTTGCTCCCAGCGATGCCGAAGAAGGCTGACCGCCTGTACAAGGCCCCAAGGGAGGACCAGTACTTGGTTAATCATTCTTTGGCCAACTCCCTGGTCATCACAGCCTCTCATGACCGGTCCCAGAGACCGCAACATCTGAGCACGCAGCCACCGGACCCGGAGTCCAAGCAACTGGATGCAATGGGTAGGCGTACTTACGCAGCTGCGACCTGCGCCGTCAGATCCCTGAACTACCTTACCCACATGGTTCAATTTCAGAACGCGCTGCGGGAACAGGGACAGGACCTGGCAGAGAAATTGCCAGACGGTGGCCCAAAGGAGGAACTTCTCCAGCTCCTCGTATGGGTTCAGACGTGGGGACCCAGGTGCTCCGAGCCGCGTACGACTCCACGGACTCCTTGGCCAGAGCGGCAGCCTCAGGCGTATGCCTCCGGAGACACTCATGGCTCCGTGTCTCCGGATTTACCCCAGACGTCCAGAAGAACATTCTGGACGCCCCTTTTCATGGCGAAGTCTTGTTTGGTGAAGTGTCCGAGAAGGTCATCACTAAACTGCAGGAAGCTGGGAAGGCCGTTAGATCTGTCCAGGCCATGTACAGATCTAGGCTCGGTTCCTTTCGTAGGAACCAGAGTCGCTTTCGCAGCCGGACTCAGAGACAACAGCCTCGTTCCGGCCTGCAACAGAGGGGCTCCTTTACCCGGAAAGCCCAGGGCAAGTCGTCCTCAGGTAGAGGCCAACGTCCTACCAAGTCGGCCCAACCCGCAGGACCCTCCGCCACCACAGCATGACTCCTTCCCGGACCCCGCCCCTCAGGATCAATGGGAAATAAAGGTCGGGGGTCGCATCGCAGACCACCTCCCAGGGTGGCAGTCGATCACCACCGACAAGTGGGTACTACAAGTGGTCAAAAAAGGCCACTTTATAGAATTCTCAGACAAGCCACCCACAAGACCTCCTTTGCTCTCCCGTTACTCGGGTCAGCACACCCTGCTCATCAGGCAAGAAGTGCTCACGCTGCTGCAGAAAGAAGCTTTGGAGCACATCCCAGTGAACCAGAGAGGAGCAAGATATTATTCCCACTTCCTCTTGGTTCCAAAGAAAACAGGGGACCTCCGTCCAATCTTGGACCTAAGCGACCTCAATATGTCGGTCGCCTACAAACGCTTCCGCATGGTGACTCTCCCGGGCCTAATCCCCATGCTGAAGAAGGACGCATTCCTGGTGTCCCTGTACATGCAGGACGCTTACCTGCACATCCCCATCGCTCAAGTGCACAGGAGGTTCCTGCGCTTCGAGTTCCTCGGCCACCACTGTCAGTTCCGGGCGCTTCCTTTCAGGCTGTCATCGGCCCCCAGGGTCTTTACCAAGTGCATGGCAGTCGTGGCAGCGTCTCTGAGGAGGCAGGGCCACTATGTGTTCCCGTACCTCGACGATTGGCTTCTCATGGCCTCCTCCGAAGAGGCGCTGTTGATAGCTATCCAGCACACCCAGATCCTTTTTCAGTCTCTGGGCATCCTAATCAACTACGAGAAGTCTCTCCTGGTACCGTCCCAGAAACTGCAATTCATAGGGGCAGTTCTGGACACCACCCAAGGGAAAGCTTTTCTTCCCGAAGACAGGGCGGAACGCATCCAGTCCCTCATAAGGGACCTATCAGCGAAAAGGACCGTCCCAGCCAGATTGGTCCTTCGCTTGCTCGGACACATGGCTGCGGCCATTCCAACAGTCCCGATGGCAAGGTTCCACATGCGGGTAACCCAGTGGATGCTCAGAGTGCAATGAGACCAAAGGCAAGACCATCTGCAGCAGCCAGTCAGAATCACGAAGGCTGTGGTTCGGGACTGGCAATGGTGGCTAGATCCAGGAACCCTCTCTGTAGGGGTTCCATTCTCAGCGCCGTCCCCGGTGATGACACTCTCCACAGACGCCTCAGGGCTGGGGTGGGGAGCGCACTTGAACGGGGTAAAGTCTCAGGGAACATGGACTACTCAGGAAGCTCATCTCCATATCAACATATTAGAGATGAGAGCGGTCCTTTATGCCCTGCAAGTCTTCCAGTCGGACATTCCACCAAGTACTCTTCTGTTATAAACAGACAATACAGCGGTGATGTACTACCTCAACAAACAAGGAGGCACACACTCCTACCCCCTCTGCAGGGAGGCCATGAGAGTGTGGGAATGGGTAGTACGACACAGCTCAAACCTCATTGCAGTTCACGTTCCCGGAGTGGACAACACTGTCCCAGACAGCCTGAGCCGTTCCCAGGCCAGGGTCCACGAGTGGGAACTTCTACAGGAGGTGGCAGAGGATCTGTTTCACAGATGGGGCACTCCAGAATTGGATTTGTTCGAGTCCCCATCCAACGCAAAACTGCCCAATTTTTGCTCGCTAGATCCAGGGCCTGGTGTTTTCTGGTGAGACGCGTTGTCCCTCTCCTGGGCGGGCAGATTCCTCTATGCATTTCCTCCCTTCCCGTTGATCCAGAGAGTCCTTCTCAAACTTCACAGAGAGCATGCGACGCTGATTTTGATAGCGCCTTTTTGGCCCAGACAGATTTGGTTCCCGCTCCTGAGTCACCTGTCCCGGGAACCTCCGCTTCCTTTGCCAATCAGCTCCCATCTACTGTCTCAGGAGGAGGGTTCACTAGTCCACCTGGACTTACATTCACAGAACCTGCACGCTTGGCTCCTAGAGACATAGCCATTTTACATCACAGGGTCTCGCAGGAGGTGGCTGAAGTACTTTCTGCCGCCAGAAAACCGGCGACACACGCTACATACTCCATGAAATGGCGTAGGTTTTGCCTGTGGTCTCAAGCACACGGTTTCTCCCCTTTAGACTGTCCAGAGAAATTAGTTCTGGAGTACCTGCTCTCCCTTTTTCAATCAGGGTTGGCTTACTTCTCGATCAAGGTGCACCTTTGTGCAATCTCAGCCTACCAGCCTACCACGCCCCGGTAGGCCAACGCACGGTAGCACAGTTGGATACGTCCCGGGCCTTCTTAAGAGGGGTTCTCCACCTTAGGCCACCCATTAGGGATCCTGTCCCTCCTTGGGACCTGCCTTTCGTCCTGGAGCAGCTTACGCTGCCACCTTTTGAACCTGCCGCAGATTGCGAGCTGCGTTTTCTGTCGTGGAAAACACTATTTTTGGTTGCTGTTACTTCGGCCAGAAGAATCTCCGAACTACACGCTCTAATGTGCAAGGAGCCTTATTTAATTTTTCACCAGAACAGGGTGTCCCTGAGGACGAATCCCAAGTTCCTGCCTAAGGTGGTCTCAGCCCTCACGCTTAACCAGGACATTGATTTACCAGTGTACTTCCCTAAGTACGCTAATCGAGGAGAAGCACTGCTTCACACCCTGGATGTTCACCGGTGTCTTCGATACTACTTGACCAGGACCAAACAGCACTGCAAAACGGAACAGCTGTTTGTCTCTTTCGCTGAGAGGCTGTTGGGAGACCCAGTCTCAAAACAGACCCTTTCTCGATGGCTAATCCAGTGCATTTCCCTTTGCTACAACAGTAGACAGAAACCCTTACCAGGGGTGGTTAAGGGCCATTCGACAAGGGGAATGGCTACCTCTTTTGCAGCTCTAAAAAAACGTATCCACATCAGCCATATGTGCTGCAGCCACATGGAGTTCAGTGCACACTTTTATCAGGCATTATAGCCTTGATATCGCCTCACGGCGAAGAGCGGGTTTCGGACTTGCTGTCCTGCAGGGTCTCCTGTCCTAGGTTCAGGACATGTTGCGGTATCAGTGTTGCCTCCTCCCGATGGCTTTTCTAGGCGCCATTGCTTGGGAATCAGTCCTAATGGTGTAACCTGCTGCAAGAGCTGTACCTTGAAGAAGATAGTACAGTTAGGTAAGAACTTACCGTAACAGTAGATCTTCGAGAACAGCTCTTGCAGCAGGTACCTTCCCGCCCACCATTCCCCCTTGGAGGAGGTAAGTTCCAGCCTACGCTGAGCAAGATCGTTTTAGTCTTGGCCATCTGATGGTGGGTCCTCAGTCTCCCTTTCTGATGTCATCCAGCGGCCGGGGAGTCTCTGGCGGGAGAACTGGGGATTCTGGTGGGACCGCCTCCTTATGTACTATGCCTGACGTCGGGGGCGGGACCGACGTCGGAGGCGGTCCCCGCTGAAGACTGCTAGCTAGAAGATTTCCGTGGGGTCCTGATGCCTGCCGGCTTCAGTCCTAATGGTGTAACCTGCTGCAAGAGCTGTTCTCGAAGATCTACTGTTACGGTAAGTTCTTATGTAACTTACTTTACTACACAAACCATACGAAGGACTGTAGGAAGTACTCTGTTTCTCTCCCCCCTGGAAAGAGGGCGTTCCTTTTTCAAAACAGTGCTTGTCCAAATGGTTGGGCCAACTGTATCACTTGCTACAGGAAGTATGGCAAAGATCTTCCTGGCGTTGTTCGCTACCACTCCACCAGAAGCATGGCCACTTCTAACCCCAGGAATCACTCATTATGATTAAACTTAATGCAGTCAGCCTCCTGTGTTGAACTGCCCGGAGAGATGGAATTTTATGCAAATTATGGAGCTCTCAGTTGGCTCATGCCACTTTCAAACTTCTGCCCTAGGAACTGCTGCACTTTGAGTTCTTCAGATTCTTTACTCCGCCTAACTAGTAAGGACATCCCGGAGAGCCCTCCTTGAACTGTCTCTGACTAAAGTTTATCTGTAGATAAGTACTCATTTTCAGTTTAATTTTAAATTGCTGTCTTAGAAACATTGTTTAGTATAGTAAATTAGTGTTTTAGTAGTTTTTTATTTATATTCGAGGTTCCCTCACGGTTCCTTGGAACCGAGGGTTCTGCGTCTATTTTAAAGGTTTTTTATCTCAATTTATTATTATTTAGAGATATTTAGCAATTGGTTCCTTGAACTGCTTTAGTTTTGTTCAAATTTAGTAATTTTCTTGGTTCCTTTTTCTTCAGGAACCGAATAGCGCTCGGTTCCAGGAACCGCTAGCAGTAGTTATTTTAAAGTAATCTCCGGTTCCGAGTTACTTTAAATAACGTTTTTTTTGAAGTAATCTTTTTTTCCTAGCTTAAATGTCAGAGGTCCATTTGGATAAACCTAAAAAACGCACAGGACCCACAGGTTTTAAATGTTGTGACTCTTGTGGGCAACTTACAGCAAAAGCAGATAGACTATCTCTTTGTATTTCTTGTTTGGGTATAAGTCACATATTTGCCAGTTGCGATATTTGTAAGACCTTTTGCCCAAAAACATTAAAGAAAAGGTCTAAAATTTTGGAAGAGATGGCTTCTGCTTCTGTTTCTGGGGATAATTCTGCTTCTTCCTCCTTCCACAAAAAGGATGGAGGTAAAGCCAAGGATCCTGACAGGAGTTCAGATAAATCTGAACAAGGTAAAACAAAAAGGGCTGTGGAAACAGGCACTGAATCTGTTCCATTAAAGAGAAAGTGTAAAGAAAAACATGTCGCTGCGCCTCCGGCCGAGAAGGCCAAGGAGCTCCCAGCAGACAAGCATATTATGCCCTCGGCTGAGAACATTACTAAGGCATTATAAGTGTTACAAGCCCTACAGGGTGCAATCCCAGTTCCTGCACCGACTGCCCCGGTTCCTCCTACAGCTCCAGCAAGGCAAGAAGTGCTGGAAGTGTTTGGGGAAGAGGAGGAGGATGAGTTTGAAGGGGAACCTGTAGATCCAGAGGTCTCTCCTGATCAAGAGTTTGGATCTCCTCCCACGGGTCCTGAGGAATACTCCTCACATTATGCTTTTGTTAAGAACATGGTGGAAACTCTGAACCTTCCTCTTCAGGAAACAGAGGAGGATATGGAGGAGGCAGACTTTCTAGAAATGATGGGGTTAACCCCCACGAAACGTCTACTTCTGCCCATGCATAAATCTTTAAAAAAGGCTGCAGTGCAGATTTTTAAAACTCCAACCTCTATCCCTGGTGTGGATAAGAAAGCTGACAAGAAATACCAGCTGGACAGAACTACAGCTGATTTTGTATTTACGCATCCTGATCCTGAGGGAGTAGTCCAAGCTGCTGCCTGTGACAAGGCCAGGATCCCATTGGCTACCCATCCACCAGACAAAGATTCAAGAAAAATGGATGCTATGGGAAAGAAAGGGTACATGGCTGCCTCTTTATTAGTTTGGCAGGCCAGTTACATGGCATATTCAGTGCTGTACCAAAAAGCTCTGTGGAACACTGTTCTAGCTTTGGCTGATAGGGTCCCAGATGAAGTGGCTGTAGACTTACAAGATACAGCAAGGACTGCATTTGATGCTACCAGGTACCAATTTCATATGGCAGTGGATGCCAATGATACTGCATCCAGGTTAATGGCTTTGTCAGTTTCACTCAGAAGGTTTGCATGGCTTAGAGCCACCAACCTAACCTGACACCCAGGCTAAAGCAATGGATTTCCCCATGGAGAACAACTCCTTGTTTGGGGATAAAACTGAGGCATACATGAAGAAGGTGAAGGAATATAAATCCACCTATCGGAGCAATTCCAAGGATAGGCCCTTCACCTCTTGAAGATCCCAGAGTAGGGGAGGTAGGGGTATGGGTTTTTACCCCAGACCTTTATTTCAGGCACAAGCCTCCCAGCAAGCTAGAGGTTATTTTAGAGGAAGGGGCAGGAGAGCCATGAGAAGAGCAGCTCCTGCACCACAGGTTCATGCACAGCCCACACAGAATCCCTGGCGGGCTAGTGCAGGTCGTATCCCCTATTACAGGTCTACCAGTAGGTGGCAGACTGGCTCATTACCTTCACACTTAGCAGTCCATCACCACAGACAAGTGGGTGCTGGAGGTAGTGAGCCAGGGCCTGGCACTCAGTTTCAAATCATTCCCAAAGCTGAGAACAAGAACCTTTGCTCCGGTAACAGCTGCACACAGAATTCTATTGCAAGCAGAGGTAAAACATCTGCTAGCAATCAGAGCAGTAGAGGTAGTGCCTCTAATAAGCAGGGGAAAATGTTTTTATTCCAGGTACTTCCTCATAAGGAAGAAAAACGGGGATTGGCGGCCTATTTTGGATCTAAGACTTCTGAACAAGCACATTTTGAAACCAAAGTTCAAAATGGTCACTCTTGCCATAATCATTCCTTCATTGCAAAAGGGAGACTGGCTAGACTTCCTAGATCTAAGGGATGCTTATTTCCATATTCCCATCAGACCATCTGACAGAAAATTCTTGAGATTCAGGCTGGCTTCAGGCCATTATCAGTTTGCAACTCTCCCTTTTGGGCTAGCTTCGGCACCAAGGATTTTTACAAAGTGCCTATCAGTGGTGGTAGAGTTTTTGAGAAAACAAGTTATAACAGTCTTCCCCTACCTGGACGACTGGTTAATAGTAGGACAGTCTCTGCAGCATGCAGTACAGTCACTGGCACTCACAAAATCCACTCTAGAGTCCCTGGATTTTCTGATCAACGAAGAAAAATCTCAACAGGCACCACTCCAGGTGCTGGAGTTTATTGGAGCAGAACTAAATACCAGACAGGGCAGAGCCCTCCTGCCACAGGACAAGGCGACAAGCATTCTGCAGATTGCAAAATCCTTTGTGTCTGGGAGACCCAGAACAGCCAGAGAATTTATCAGGCTACTAGGCCACATGACATCTGCCACGGCAGTGGTAATGGGCTCCAGGTTTCAAATGAGAGATATTCAGTTCCATCTCACAGTATTGGTCTCAAAGGATGGATCCTGTGTCCAAACTGGTTCCAGTCACAGAAAGTTTAGTCCAGGCCTTACAATGGTGGCTGGACGAGCACAACCTCTGGGTGGGTGTGCCTTTTGTAAGGGAACAACCTTCAGTAATCCTCACAACAGATGCCTCTCTTCTAGGCTGGGGGCACACATGTTAGAGCACACAGCAAGTGGCACATGGTCCCCCCAGGAGTCTCTGTTGCACATAAATCTCTTGGAGCTCAGGGCTGTTTACCTGGCTTTGAAAACTTTTGCTCCTTACCTGCAAAACAAGGTGGTGCAAGTCAGAACAGAGAAAACCACAACCATGTATTACATTAACAAGCAAGGAGGTACCAGGTCACATGTACTGTGCACAGAAGCAGTGAGACTGTGGTCCCTGGCATACTCCATGGGAGTAACCCTGTCAGCCATACACCTTCCATGGAAGGACAGTGTGCTGGCAGACTCTCTAAGCAGGATAAGTCAGGACCACCACGAGTGGTGCCTGAATACTCAAGTACTCAGTACAATTTTCAGAAAATGGGGCACTCCAGAGGTGGATCTCTTCGCCTCCCCAGAAAACCACCAGCTTCCAATGTACTGTTGCAGGCCTCCTCTAAGGGGCACAATCCCCTTGGATGCCTTGGCCCTGGATTGGACAGGGAAATTTCTGTATGCATTCCCTCCTTTTCCTATGATATTCAGGACCCTACTGAAATTGAGGTCCCAACCAGCAGAAATGATACTGGTGGCTACGGATTGGGCGAGACAGCACTGGTACTCTCTTCTGCTATCTCTGTCAGTGGTTTCCCCAATCCATCTGCCCGGGAGGCACAACCTGTTAACCTCCTCTCTGGGCAGGATCCTGTACCCCAATCTCAAATCACTGAGGCTCAAGGCGTGGCTCTTGAGGACTTAGAGTTTGCTAACCTTAATCTATCAGACCAGGTGCTGACAGTGCTTAGGGGTTCCAGGAAGCCTTCTACTAAGAGGACATATGCCTCTAAGTGGAAAAGATTTACAATATGGTGTACAGGTAAAGGTTTGAGCCCTTCCCGGACTGATTTGGCTATTCTTCTAGATTACCTTACACATTTACATTCCTTAGGCCTGAAGCCTTCCACCCTCAAGGTTCACTTAGCTTCAGTCTCTGCTTACCTGTCAGTTGGTAAGGCGAGATCTATGGCTTCTCATCCAGTATTTAGAAAATATTTTAAAGGCCTTAATCTTCTGCACCCTCCCCTAAGGGAACCGGTTCCGGCCTGGAATCTAAATATTTGCATTGCTAAACTCATGGATGCACCATTCGAACCTATGGCAACCGCAGATTTGAAGTATGTCACTTGGAAAACTGTTTTCCTGTTGGCCATTACTTCAGCCAGAAGGATCAGTGAATTACAAGCCCAGTGCACAGACGTGGACCACATCTCATTCCACAGGGACAAGGTGGTCCTTAGGACTAATAGAAAATTCCTTCCCAAGGTGGTATCTGAGTTTCACTTGACTCAGTCTATCTTCTTTACAGACAACTCCAGTTCTCCAGAAAGGATACTTCACTCCCTTGATGTCAAAAGGGCTCTTAGCCACTACATTGACAGAACCAAGTCTTACAGGACGTGTCAATCACAGCTCTTTCTCACATATGGTGAAGTTGGTAAGGGCAGAGCTGCAACAAACGTACAATTGCTCGCTGGATAGTGGCATGTATACAGTTTTGTTATAGTAAGGTGGGTAAACGGGTACCTCTGGGCCTGAGAGCACACTCCACCAGGGGCACAGCTGCTTCACTGGCAGCTTCAAGAGAAATTCCACTACTGGAAATCTGTAAAGCAGCTACATGGAAAACAGTACACACCTTCACAAAGCATTACAGCCTGGACTTGCAATCCAGAGGTGATGCTAGATTTGGTACAGCAGTACTGCAGAGTCTGTTTCCGAAATTGGTTCTCTGCCCAACCTCCAAAGGTACTGCTTGGTAGTCTGCATTAAGTTTAATCATAATGAGTGATTACTGGGGTTAGAAGAAAAAATTACTCACCATAGTAATCTTGTTTCTTCAAAGGGATCACTCATTATGATTAAAGACCTTCCCTACCTCCCCTACTAGAACCTATAGAAGTTGCTCTGCATCCCTACATTAGAGTTTTTTTTTTCTCCTATATAGGTTAAGATAGAGACTCGCTTTGTTTAGCCAGTTGGTGTCCAGATGGTCTCAAGTTTCTTAGGTTTGTTGGCTAAGGATGTTTTGACCTGAAAAAGGCAAAAAATATTATTTTTTAAGGTTGTTAATTTTTAGCTAGTGGGTCTTTTACCCAGTTAGGCTCCGTAAGAATCTGAAGCACTCAGAGTGCAGCAGTTGCTAGGGCAGCAGTTTGAAAGTGGCATGAGCCAACTGAGAGTTCCATAATTTGCATAAAATTCCATCTCTCCAGGCAGTTCAACACAGGAGGCTGACTGCATTAAGTTTAATCATAATGAGTGATCCATTTGAAGAAACAAGATTACTATGGTGAGTAATTTTTTCTTCTGTTACGTGTTTCAGGAATGTGTCAGCTGCAGAGATCTGTGCTGCTGCTAGTTGGAGTTCTATCCACACGTTTACGAGGCACGACTACAGTCTGGACTGGCCTAGCTGTCCTCCAGGGCCTACTTTCTTAGACTCTGGGTTTCCTCCACCCAGACCGTGCTGTCTGTTGTTGGAAATGCTTGGGACTCATTCCATAGGTGTGGCCTGCTGCAAGAGATACCCTGAAGTTGGATAGTACAGTTACATAAGAACTTACCGTAACAGTAGATCTGCGAGGGGGTCTCTTGCAGCAGGCCATGCCATCTCTCCCTCCTTTCTCCTGGACCTGGGAGGTCTCTTCTATGTCTGTACCTCTTTCTCAATTAGTTTCCTTTTGGCAGGAACCTTCGATTCCTCCTCGGTTACCTCTGCTGGGACTAGGTGATTTATGGTCTTCAGCGGGAAAACTGAGGAGGGCACAGGGGCAACCCACTCTTATAAGATAGACTAACGTCAGTGTATGACATCGGAGTGGGCGGCCCCCTGGTAAACTGCTAGCTAGAAAAGTTTCCTTGTGGTCCTAGTGCCTGGCAGCTATGTTGCTCTGACTCCAAACTATCATTTAAAACATTTTTCTAGCCCCAACGGTTCCTAAGTTAGCCATTTTCAGATGGGAAATCTTTAGAAAAGGTTATTTTTTGAACCTTTAGGGCTCAAAATGTAATTTTCTTTAATTAAAGACTGGGACCGTGTCAACATAAAATAGGTGTATGAATATGGGTTTGTGGTTATTAAAAGTTTATTGCTGTTTCTAGTCCCGACGGTTCCAGATTAGTCCTTTTCAAAGACATTATGAATCATTAGGAAGGGATATCTTTGGAACTCTTAAGGCTATAACCTTTTTTTTAATTAAAAGTTGGTGCCAGGGAAGCATAGAATAGCTTTTGTGTTTTTCCTTCCCACAACCTGGCTGCCTTCAACCTGGCAACCAGCCTGCCCCCAACCACTTAGAGCCCTACTTACGTGCTCCTTGAGATAATCCTCCCATGGTGGAGCAGTTCCCTGACCGAATTCTGAATCCAGTGATAGTGGGGCATTTCGTTCTGAGCAGGCAGACAGTGTGGGGCCAGAGATAATGCCAGTGTAACCAAGCCAGGAGGATGTCTCAATCCTGTGCTGTATCCCTCCTAGAGATACTGGACTGTTAACGTCCAGCTATGCCACTAGGCCCCTGGCATCACCCCTCTTACTGCCTTCACTGCTGCGCTTGTGCCAGCTCAGCACCCTCGGGTGTTGCTTAAGCGGTGGTGATCGCTCTGTTTGCCACCCAGAGGTGGAGGAGAGTGTTCCCTGAGACTCTTCATCCTCCTCTCCCCAGCCAGTCCCCACTCTACCCAGCCTTGTTCCCATAGTTTGCAACTATCACTAATTTAAAATATTGTCGATAATAAATTCTTACTTATTTTGGTAGAGTCCATTGGCAAAGTATTGCAGTCATGTAACGTTCATTACAGATAGCTTCATTTCTTGTTCAGTGATCCCAATCTCTTCTTTGCTTCAAGATAATAAATGATAGAAAAGGTGTAGTGTATAAGAAAATATTGCTATTGAGGGGGCCTAATGAGATGATAAACCGCAAGCCCAAAGGCAGTGTTTCTTGAGTATACTACACTTACATTTGATATACTGCATTGAGGGTAGACACAGAGTATTTTCTCTTCAGTTTTACGAGGGGTTTAATTAAAAAGTTTCCAGCAGTGGATAAGTTAACCCAGTGTCTAATTGAATTTGTTTGTAGTTTAAGGGAATGAGGTGGTGGATAGAAGACTTCAAGTGTGACTACATGACTGCGAGACAAAGATGGCTAAGAGGTAGTGAAAAGTTGCTAGGGATGTCTTCTGTCTTGCTATTTTTGGTTAGTACTGTACTAGCAGGAAGTTTTTTGATTGTGAAATATGCTTTTGTCACTGTTGGAAAAGGCTGTTTAGGCGAGAGTTTTAAACATTTGTTTTGTGAAGTAATCTGTTCTGTTTCAGTGACCACAGCCAGCTTACAGACTGCATGGATTTTAAATCTTCTTCTGACCACGTGAGTTGTTTGCGTTTTAACTGCAGTGTGTTGTTTGTTTTACTTTCGCAGTTTAGATGTTCGTTTTTCTGTTTGTGAAAAGACTGGTTGACAATTTTGAGTGTTTTTTGCTGAAGGTTTATTGTTTCAGTTACCAAAGACTGCTTACACCCAGCATGGATGTGTGTTTCAGAGGTGAGTTTGTCATTCTTTGTGAGTGTGTGTGGCGCGCAGAGTGTGAGCATGTGTGCTGGCATTTGAAATGTTTCTTAACTGTAATCTGATCCTTTTTTGTGATGCTGGAGGGTGGAGTTAGGATGTTGAGAGAGCCTTTTTCATGCTAGTCTGGAGTATAGAGCAAACATTTTCAGAAGGTGTTCAGTTGATGATGTTATAATTTATTACTCGGGTTGATTAAGAGGGTGTACTTGAGTGATGCCGTAATTAGTAATTAAATGTAGTTTGTTGATTTTTTTTTTCCTTATCAGGAGGATATTGTTGAGTGATGTTATAATGTATAAATTAAAAATAACACTCGATTAATAAGGAAGGATTTATAGGATGTAAATTTGCAATTTTCCTGTTGGGAAAAGGGCCTACCCGTATATTATAACTTCATAACTATGTGGGGTTACCTACAGAGGGAACAGAGGTTGGAAAATGTCTACACTGACTACAGTTTACTAAGCCGTACATGAAATAGGGTATCACACCAATTTAGAATAGTGGAGTATCACTTACTCCATCTCAGAACAGTGGGCCATCATGGAAACCAATTTAGAGCAGCAGGGCATCATTTACGCCAGTTTAGCACAGTGGGGCATCATTTACTCCAAGTTGGAGCAGTGGGGCATTATTTTCTCCAGTTTAAAGCAGCGAGCCATCATTTGGATCAGTTAAGAGCAGTGGGGCATCATTTACTCCAATTTAGAGCAGCAAGCTATCATTTACAAGAGTTTAGAGCAACAGAGAATCATTTACTCCAATTTACAGCAGCGGGGCATCATAATTTATAGCAGTGGGGCATCAATTTTACCAATTTAGGGCACTGGGGCATCATTTACTCCAATTTAGAGCAGTGAGCCATTACTCCAATTTAGAGCAGCGAGCCATCATTTAAACCAATTTAGAGCAGTGGGGCATTATTTACTCCAGTTTAGAGCAGCGGGGCATCATTTATTCCAGAATAAAGCAGTGTAGTGTCATTTACACCAATTTATAGTAGCTGGACACCAGTTTAGAGTAGTGGGGCAGCATTTATACCAATTTGGAGCAATATGGTGTAATTTATACCAGTTTAGAACAGTGGGGTGTAGTTTACTCCTGTTTAGAGCAGCGGGGCATCGTGTACTTCAGTTTAGAGCAGGGGACATCATTTATACCAGTTTGGAACTGCTGGGCATTATTTAGAGCAGGGGGACATTATTTGCGCCACTTTAGAACAGTGTGGCATGATTTACACCAATTTAGAGAAGCAGGGCATCTGCTGCCCTCCCCCCCTTTCTCCGTGTTGCTGCATTAATTCCTCCTTTTTCAGCTCCAGTTCACCACCGCCTCCATCTTCATTGCATATTTTGTACTCTGATTGATAATGTTGTACATAATCTGTCTGAATCTTGTGCTATGCCTTTATCTATGTAAATACCTCTAAGTCAGGCCCATTTGTTGTATGTACATATGTAACTCAATTAGTGGTCTTTTGTCTTTTTTGTTGCTCACTTAAACTGTATTTTTACTGTCTGCATTTTATTGTTATGTTGTACCCAGGTCCATCTTGTAAATGAGCTCTTCTCAATGGTGTTCCGCCTGTAAAATAAAGATTGTTTGACTATACCAATGTAGAGCAGTGTGGTGTCATTTAAAGCAGTTTAGAGCAGCTGGGCATCATTTACTGCAGTTTAGAGCAGGGGGCATAATTGACACCAGTTTAGAGTGGGAGGGCATAATTTACACCAATTCAGAGCAGTGGGGTATCATTTACACTGGGTTATGGAAGCATAGAAACAGAATGTGTTGGCAGAATAGGACTGGTAGGCCCACCTAGTCTGCCTGCTTTCCCTGCCTAACCCTACTCCCTGGACTCTGTTTGGTCACAGGTGTTCCTCCCTTCTCCCTTATCTCTGTTAATTATACACATGTGCCTGTCCCACACTTGCTTGAAGCTCCCCACTGTCTTCGCCGTCACCACCTCCTCTGCCAGGCTGTTCTGCCACCCTTTTTCTGCCAACCTTTCTGTGAAAAAATGTTTCCTCACATGTCTCTTAGCCCCCCTCCCCAAGCTTCATAGCATGCCTCATGTTCTGATTTTTCTTCTTCTGTTAAAAAGGCTCCTCTTCTGCACCTTGTTCGCCCACGTGAGGTACTTCTAGTTCTCTGTCATGTCCCATCTCTCTCTCCTCTAAGGAGTACACGTTGAGCTCCTCGTATGGTTTCTCATGCAACTCACAGCATTTTAGTAGACCTCTTCTACCCTCTCTATGTCCTTGTGGAGGTGTGGCCCTCTCTGTGTCCTTGTGGAGGTGTGGCCCTCTCTGTGTCCTTGTGGAGGTGTGGCCTCTAGAACTGGACGCAGTACTCCAGATGGGGTCTCAAGTGAGCAGTACAGGGGCAACACCACATCCCTTCTCCTGCTAGAGATGCACCGCACTAAGCATCCCAGCATCTGGCTCCTCTACCTGCTGCCCTATAGCACTATTGTGCTACCTTGTGATCATCAGATATGATCACCCCAGGTCCCTCTTGCTTGGTAACTTGAAGTATCCCCCAATCTTATTCACAGCCCTGGTTTCCCCACCCTAAGTGCATGACTTTGCACTTTTTGGTATTGAAACCCAGTTGCCACTCCCTAGACCAACCCTAAAGGAGTTCTAGTTTACCCAGATCTCTTTGCATTCTCTCAACCCCCTCCTGGGTGTCCACCCTATTGCAAATTTTTGTGTCATCCACAGAGATACACCTTCCCCTTCAGTTCCTCAGCAGTGTCACTTATGAAGACATTGAAGAGGACAGGGCCCAGTACCAATCCCTGTAGTACTCCACTGATCACTTTTCCAGCTTCCGAGTGACTGCCATTTACCACCACCCTCTGTCTGCTGTCTTCCAGCCAGTTAGATATCAAGCACAGCACCTTCTCCCCCAACCCGAGGCTGCTGAGTTTCTTTATCAGCCACCTGTGTAGGACATTGTCAGCAGCAGTGCTGAAGTCCAGCTAGGCCACATCCACTGCCCTCCCCTGATCCACCTCCCTAGTTACCCAGTCAAAGAAATATGAGGTTCATTTGTCATGACCTCCCCCCTGTGAAGCCGAGCTGCTGGTGGTCCTACAGCCTGTGTGTCTCCAGGCACTCCAGCAGTCTCCTTCAGCAGGGACTCCATTAACTTCCCCACCACAGATATGAGACTGAGTAGTCTGTAATTATTGGCCTCTTCGCTGTTGCTGCTGTTGTGCAAGGGGACCACATCAGCCCTCCTCCACTGCTCTGGAACCACCCTTGTCCCCAGTGAGGTGTTAAATAGCATTAGTTTTCTGGATAAGTGGGTTCCCTTCCGATATAAGTAGTGTTGTAATTTGAGGGCCAGGAGGGCGAAATTGTCAAAACAAAAAGGTCAAAGTTCCAGCAACTCAAGTAGTTTTTAAAAAATTCTTTCTTTTTATTTTCACATATATATTTTTTCTTCCTCCCCTGAAGAAGCCTGATGTACAAGTGACACGTTGGGAATAAGGATCTTATGGCTATTTGAAAAAAGATATGAAAATAAAAAGAAAGAAATTTTGAAGAACCACTTGAGTGGCTGGAACTTTGACCTTTTTGTAGCGCTAAATAGTGTTGCCAGAGGGGCGGCTAGCATGGTGCTTGTTCCTTTAGTACCCTTGAGGGAATACCATATGGCCCCATCATCTTGTTTTTCTTAAGGGCTTCTAACCCCTGGTGGACCCTCTCTTTTGTAAATGGACTTGTGTCCACTCCCCCTGGTGGCTGTTAATGCATGACACCCCCCCCCCCCAAACACTGTGAAGGATGAGCACAAGTTTTTGTTTAAAATGTTAGCTTTTTCTTGGTCTGCCTCTGCACATTTGCCCCCTCCTGGTCTCCTGATCTTCACTATACCACTTCTTGCCTTCCTCTTTTCTCTCACGTATCTGAAGAAAGTCTTATCTCCAGTTTTGACCTCATTGGCTATCCTTTCCTCAGTCTGAGCCTTTGCTGTCCTTGGCTCCTTCCTGCCTCCCTTTGCTTCACTAGATGTACCTCCTTATCTGCCTCCATTTGTGTTTCCTTATATTTTCTAAAAGCTGTTTTTTTCCTTCCTTGCCGCTTTAACCATCTCCTTTGAGAACCACAGTAGCTTGTTTCTCCTCTTACCCTTGCTTGTTGCCTTTAAACAGCTTGCCATTGCCTCAGGTATTTCCTTGTTTATTCTATTCCATTGTGCCTCCACCAACCCCCGGTATCCCCTCTTCATGGTATTTCATAAGGCAGTCTCACATTTCATTAATGCCCTTCTGAAGTCCAGGACCGTCTTTCTAGTGTGCTTTTTATCCTTTCCAATCTGTATGCCAAGCCACAGTCTGTGATGATCATTTGAACCCAGGGTGCTCCACACTGTGATGTCTCCAATGCTGTCCCTCTTCATAAGTACCAGATCCAACACTGCCCCATCTGTAGTGGGATCTATAACCAGCTGCCTGAAAAATGCCCCTAGCCAGGGAGTCTAGGATGACCCTGCTTCTAATTGTAGCTGCAGTCTGGATGTTCCAGTCCACATCTGGTAATTTAAAATCACCCATAATTATTGCTTCCCCTTTGCTTGCTATATGGCCTCCCACAAAACCCTGTCCAGTCCCTCCCCCCTGTGTCAGTGGCCTGTGCACCACCGCCACACGTATAAAGGCTCCCGACCCCATCTCCAGGCCAACCCAAAAAAACTCCAGCCCCTCCTTCTCCCCGCTTTGACTTTGTATGTCTGTGGACTTAATGCCCTTTCTTCCCATATAAAACCACCACCCTCCCCCACTTTTCTCTCTGCCTTCCTTATCCTTTCTAAACATGTTGTACTCTGGCATGACCACTTCCCAGCAGAGCTCGTTGGTGCACCATTATTCTATTATGGCCAGCTGATCCAAGTCTGCCTTCGCAACGGTAGACTCAAGGTCAGAAATTTTGTTTCCTAGGCTCCTTGCATTGGCGTATGTGGCTTTCTAATGCAGTTGTGCCTTCCTGCCTCTACTCCCCAGGTCCATCATTAACCCTTCTTTTTTCACTGGTACATGCCTTCCCTTTTTTTTCTTCCCTCTGCCTGCCTTCCTAGTAGTTTCACTTCTCGACCTTCCTATCCTACCCCTACTCCCCACTACCCTGGGGAATTTATTTCCCTGAGCTATCCTTCACTGATGCTGTAGCATCTGTGGGACATTCTGCCACTTGCTTCTTCTGCCCCCCGTGAGTTTAAATGCCTGCTGAAATACCCTCTACCAGCCCAGGCTACTCACTTCGTGCAGGACCCTCGATCCTTCACCCTCCCTCTACCACTCGAAATCGGGCACGTTATCCTTGCCTTCAGGCTCCCCACCTTCTGGAACCGTCTCCCCACAGTGCAAGCTCATGCCCGCCCCAACTGCATCCCTCAAAAACAGTTACAACCTCCCACCCTCTGCTCCTGCTTCCCTCCTCATCCCCCTTGACACCCTCTGTCCCCTTCCCGATCTCCTCCCCCCACCCACTAACTCTCTAATCACTCATTTGTTGCTCCTTGCACTGCGCTCCAAATACTATTGCCTGATCATATAATAGCGTATATTCTCACTTGTATTTATTGTATACAGTATATGGTATACATTTGCTATATTTCCTGTATTTTATTGTAGATATTTTGAAAACATCCTGTATTTCATTGTACTTTTTGCCACGTATGCTTCTCTGTATTGTTGCTACATTTTCTCCACTTACCCTTCCCTGGGTCGCACTTGGAAACGAGCTCCGGCTCAGAGTGCCTTTCCTAGTTACCAAAATTTTAAATAAATAAAATAAATAAATATCTAAATTCAGAGCCATGTGGTGTCATTTACACCAATTTAGAGCAGCTTGACATCATTTACTTATTTATTTTATTTATTTATCAAGTCTAGGATTACAAATACCTTTGAGCCAAGGCTCTTTTACAAAGGTTCCACGTCAGAGAAATACAAATTATGGGGAACATCAAGACATACATTACAACATTGTGGATATTGCAAACAGATTACAGATTAATGCAATTCAAGGGTAATATTGTAAGCAAGGCAGCCAGTGGCATTTGTCAGAGAAAATAGACAAGAGATAAGAAGTGCCAGAGTCATAGGGAGAGGAAGGGGGGAGAAGGAATGTAGGTAGGGTGGGGAGAGGGTGAAAAGTGCAGCATTGGGTATAACAAGATGTGAGGGTAGAATCCAGTGTGGGGGGAAGGGAACCACTAGAGCAGGCAGGGAAGTGGAGAAACAAGGGTAAGTTGGGCAGTCACAGGAGCTGTTGGTAGTGAGATAGTCCTGGAGCCTAGTTTTAAACATACCAGTTGTCAGGGCAGAGAAGATGGTGGGGCTGAGGACATTGAACCAGAGTGGTGCTCGATAAGTAAAAGAGCGCTGTCCCTGTGAAGTGTGACGGGGGGGACTTTCAGTAGCTGTAGCGTGGATCTCTGGAGGCACCGTTCGTTGGTTCGGTGTTGTAACAGAGTTGAGACCCCAGAAGGTGCAAGGCCAAGGTAGATTTTTTCACCATGGAGCAGGTGAGAAACTTCATGTGGTTTGATAGTTGGAGCCAGCCGGTCTGGGTGTACAGGTCACATGTGTGGGTGAGACGGTGAGCACCAGTGATGAGCAGACATGCCTTATTTAAGGCAGTTGAGAGGCGTCTAAAGGTTGTGGTTGTGGCCGAGCCATAAATGGTGAGACCATAGTTTATTACAGAGATCACAGAGCTCAGGACTGCAACCTTCAAAGCTTCTGGTGTGAAGTGTTGTCTGTGTTTGTAGAGGAGACCAAGCCGTGTATTAGCAGCTCTAGCTACATTATCTACGTGAGGTCCATAGGAGAGATTAGGGTCAAGCTGTGTCCCTAAGTATTTGAAGGACCCCACCTGATCTAGAGTGTTCCCCTGAGTGGTGGAGATAGCCAAGTGGTGTAGCTTGTGTGGGTTATGAGAGCTGCAGAAGAGCATAGATTTGGTTTTCTTGTCATTGAGGACCAGTTTATGATTAAGAAACCATGTCTCTACAGAACTGAAACCAAGCTGAAGGTTGTGTTGAAGAGTTGCAGGATCTTTGTGAGTGAAGAATACAACAGTATCATCAGCATATAGTGTGATCTGCTCAGAGCAGTGGTAAGGGAAGGAGTTTAAGAAAAGGCTAAAAAAGGAGGGGGCCCAGTATGGATCCCTGTGGGACACCCGAGCAAACAGGCAGGGTGTCAGAAAGAGCATCAGCAATTTTTACTCTCTGCGACCGGTTTTCTAAGTAGCTTTTAAACTAGAGAGAAGAGTCGGGTGATAGCCCAGCATTCAGTAGTTGGTCAATTAGTAGTCCATGGTGTACTGTATCGAAGGCCTGGGAGAGGTCGATGAAAACGGCCCCTGTGAGAAAGCCGTTGTCAAGGGATTTGTGCAAAGCTCCAGTGAACTCAAGAAGGGCTGTGGTGGTGCTGTGACCTTTCCGGAAACCGTGTTGTTGTGGACAAGGTATATTGTATTTATCCAAGTGTTCGGTAAGTTGATCAGCCATGATGTGCTCAAGTGCCTTAGAGAGTGGGGACAGTATGGAGATAGGGCAATAATTTGAGTGATTCGTCTTATCTCCACTTTTATGGACAGGTGTCACGGTGGCTGTTTTCCATAAGTCCGGGAATTTTCCACAGCTGAGAGAGAGGTTTAGGATTTTTGTTAATGGATGAATCACCTCATCGAGGGTGAGCAACAGAAGCTTAAGGCCCAGGGTGTCGCTACTAGATCTAGATTTAGAGTTAGCTGCAGTAATATAGCGGCCAGCTTCTTTCAGCCTTACCTCCCTGAAGTAGAAGAGGGGATGGTTAGACTGTGGGGCTGAGGTATTTGGGGAGTAGGCCCTGTTTTCGAAAATGTCATGGAGTAGGACGGCACTAAGGTCTGAAAAACCCATGCTAAAGATGTTTGCGATCACCTTGGGGTTGAGGGCTGAGGATCCATCAACATGACCGGAGAGGTTTTTGGCTGCTTCCCCGTGACATCCTTGATATTGTCCCAGAATGCACGACCATTTCCCCATGTATTGGTGAGAGCGGCTTTGTAATAGGTCGATTTTGTGAGCCGGATGGCTTTTGTGCAGGCATTGCGTGTGTTTGTAATTTTGGATGTCCATTTGTTTGCCAGTGGCCCTGGCAACTGCCCAGAGGTGGTCCTTGGTTTCAGCTGTGAGAGAGAGCCGCGGTGAGCCATGGGTTAGAGAGAGATTTTGTTTTGCGCCTTTTAGCAGGGGCAAAGAGGTTGCAGGCTTTGTTGAAAATTGAGATGAAGTGATCAAGAGCCAAGTTAACATCTGTTGCTTCGTAGATGGGTAGCCAGTCTTGTAGAAGCAGGGATTGTTTGAGATGTGGAAATTTTCCACGAGGAAGGACTCTGCTAGCGATAATTTTGGGAGGGGGCTTGAGGAATTTGTTAGACCATGCACATATGACTGGGGAGTGGTCACTGAGAGAGTCTGGGAGAATGATCGTACGAGAAATCCTTGTGGGGTGAGTGGTGAGGACCCAATCCAGGAGGGTACTGGTGCCAGTCTTGTAGTTAATCCTAGTAGGGAAGTTTACCATTTGCATGAGGTTAGCAGTCGAGATGAGTCTTTATAGGCAATGGCACCAGATGCTAACCAGTTTATGTTGAAATTCCCTAGTAGAATAAGTTCAGCTTCAGGAGGATGAGAGTTGATAAAGTTTAGGATGTCGTTGAAGCCATGTTTAGGGTCCCTGAGCGGGATGTATATGGAGAGAATAGTCAGGGCTTTATGGTTGGGATCTAGGATGATTTTTATTGGCAGAATCTGGGCCGAGACAGAAAGTGATGGATTTACACCGGGTTTAGAGCAGTGGGGCATCATTTTTACCAATTTAGGGCAGTGGGGCATAATTTATGCCAGTTTGGAGCAGTGTGGCATCATTTACAACAGTTTAGAGCAGCAGGGCATCATTTACATCAGTTTAGAGCAGTGGGGCATCATTTATGCCAATTTAGAACAGTGGGGCATCAGTTACACCAATTTGGAGTAGCAGGGCATCATTTACACCAATTTAGAGCAGTGAGACATTTATGCCTGTTTATTGCAGAGGGGCACTATTTACAGCAGTTTAGGGCAGGGGGCATCATTTATGCCAATTTAGAGCAGTGTTGCATAATTTATGCCAATTTAGAACAGTGGAGCATCAGTTACACCAATTTAGAGCAACAGGGCATCATTTACACCAATTTAGAGCAGTGGGACATCATGTATTCAAATTTAGAGCAGTGGGGCATCATTTTCACCAGTTTAGAGCAGTGGGGCATCAGTTACACCAATTTAGAGCAGCATGGCATCATTTACGCCTGTTTATTGCAGCGGAGCATAGGCAGGGGGCATCATTTACGCCAATTTAGAGCAGTGGGGCATGATTTACGACAGTTTAGAGCAGCAGGGCATCATTTATACCAGTTTAGAGCAGCAGGGCATCATTTATACCAGTTTAGAGCAGCAGGGCATCATTTACACTAGTTTAGGACAGAGGCATCATTTACACCAATTTAGAGCAGTGGGGCATCAGTAACACCGATTTAGAGCAGGGGCATCATTTGCACCAATTTAGAGCAGTGGTACATCATTTACACCAATTCAGAGCAGCAATGCATCATTTACGCCAGTTTAGAGCTGCGGAGCACCATTTATACCAGTTTAGAGTAGCAGGGCATCATTTATGCTAGTTTAGAGCAGTGGCGCATCATTTACACCAAATTAGAGCTGCTGGGCTTCATTTACACCAATTAAGGCAGTGGGGTATTACTTACACCAGTTTAGAGCAGCAGGGAATCATTTATACCAGTTTAGAGCAACTGGGCATCATTTACACCAGGTTGGAACAGGAGGGCATCATTTACACAAATTTAGACCAATGGGCAATACTTAGTTTAGAGCAGCTGGGCATCATTTACTCCAGTTTAGAGCAACGAGGCATTTATGCCAGTTTTGAGTAGGGGGGGCATCATATATGCCAATTCAGAGCAGCAAGGCATCATTTATTCCAATTTAGACCATGGGCCATCATTAACACCAATTTAGAGCAGTGGGGCATCATTAACGTCAATTTAGAGCAGTTGGGCATTATTTACGCTAGTTTAGACAGTGGGGCATTATTTATGCCAGTTTAGACCAGTGGGGCATCATTTACAGCAATTTAGAGCAGGCGTCATTTACTCTGGTTTAGAGAAGTGGGGCGTCATTTACTCCAATTTACTAATTCTTTAGCATGCTGAGACGTCATTTACTCCAATTTACTTTTTGTGATAAATATTTTATTGTTTTTTAAATACAGTAAATACAATTAAAAATTACATAATGTACATCTCATTAACAGCATTACAGACGTCATGATGGGTGACCACCTGGGGACGAGTGATCACTGCACTGTGTGGTTCAATAAAACTACTTAGCCAGCACTGAACTACACTAAGGCGAGGTTCCTGGACTTCAGGAGGCTGACTTTACAAAAATGAGAGTGCCTCAGAGATGCCTGGGAGCGGCATGAGTGAAGTGGAAGGACAATGGGCAAAATGAAAAGGGGCCATAGGGAAGGCAACAAACCTCTGTGTCGGGCACATAAGCAAAACCAAGAGGAAAAAGAGACAGCTATGATTCTCAAAAGAGGTGGCTCGGAAGGTAAGGGCAAAAAAGTTAGCATTCAAAAGGTGTACATAAGGAGACGCAGAGTGAGGAAGGTAGAGAGGTGTACAATGAGAAGCAGAAGGATGCAGGGAAAGAAGTCAGGAGCGCAGAGGTGCAAACTGAAGAGAAAATAGCCCAGGCGATAAAGAAAGGGGACAAGACATTTTACAGGTATGTAAGCGAAAGAAAGACCAGGGGAGGGATTGTAAGGCTAAGGAGGGAAAGTGTGTGGAGGGGGACAAGGAAAAGGCAGATATCCTGAACAGATATTTTTTTCAATGTTCACGGAGGAAGGGGAAGGTGAGGGGCCACAGTTAAGAGACAGGAGCATCGAAGGAAGGGAGGTAGACACTAGTCCATTTAAAGAGGTATTGGGGCCAGATGGGATCCATCCAAGGATATTGAAGGAACTCAGAGGTGCTGGCTACACCTCTGACAGTCCTGTTCAGCAACTCATTGGAGACGAGAGAGGTCCTGGAGGACTGGAGGAGAGCAAATGTAGTCCCACTTCATAAAAGTGGTAGCAAGGAGGAAGCTGGCAATTACAGGCCAGTCAGCTTGACTTCAGTGGTGGGGAAAATAATGGAATCACTGTTGAAGGAAAGAATTGTGGAACATCTTTTAACCAGCGGCTTACAGGATCTGAGGCAGTATGGTTTCACTGGGGTGGAGGGGGGGGATCATATCAAACAGATCTGATGGATTTCTTTGACTGGGTGACTAGGTAAGTAGATCAGGGTGGAATGGTGGATGTGGCCTACCTAGATTTCAGTAAGGCCTTCAACACCATTCCACATAGGAGACTTGTAAACAAGCTTTGCAGCCTGGAAGAGGCTCCAGTAGTGGTAAACTGGGTAAAGAATTAGTTGGGGGATAGGTGAGAGTGGGTGGTGGTAAGTGGAGTTCACTCTAAGGAAGGACGGGTGACCAGCAGGGTGCCACAAGGATCAGTACTGGGACCGGTCCTGTTTAATGATTTTATAAGCGACATTGCAGAGGGGCTAGAAGGGAAGGGGAAGGTATGCCTTTTTGCTGATGACACTAAAATTTGCAGTAGGGTAGACACTCCCGGGGGGGGGGGGGCAGTGGACAAAATGAGTAGGGATCCAAACAAGCTTGAAGAATGGTCCAGAGCGCTGCAACTACGTTTCAGTGCTAAGAAGTGCAAAATCATGTGCTTGGGGCACAGAAACCCAGGGGCTGAGTACAAGATGGTGGGAGCAGTACTGACAGCCACCAAACAGGAAAGAGACTCGGGGGTAATCATATCTGATGAACTGAAGGTGGCCAAACAGTGTGACAAGGCAGTGGGAGGAGCCAGTGGGATGCTAAGATGCATAGGGAGGGGGTATCACCAGCAGAAAGAAGGAGGTGGCGATACCGCTCTATAAATCGTTGGTGAAACCTCATCTAGAGTACTGTGTCCAGTTCTGGAGACCATATCTACGGGACATAGACAGGGTAGAGGCGGTACAGAGGAGGGCAACTAAAATGGTGCAAGGTCTGCACCATAGACCCTATAGAGACTAAAGGACCTCAATATATACACCCTGAAAGAAGGGTGGGAAAAAGGGGATATGGTAGAGACCGTCAGATACCTCACAGGTATAATAAGGTATAGGAGGGAAGCATTTTTCAGAAACATAGATGCTTAAGAACAAGGGGACATGCTGTGAAAATAGAGGGGGTAGACTTGGGAAACATGAGAAAGTACTTGTTCACAGAAAGAGTAGTGGATGCCTGGAACAGCCTCCCAGCGGAGATGGTAGGGGCCAAAACTGTAACAGGATTCAAGAACGCATGGGATGGGCATAAGGAACCTTAGTGGTTAGGGAAGGGAGGGATATGCTGGGGATCAGGTAGGGTCTGCGGTGTTACAGTAGGTAGGGAAAATGCAAACTGGGTGGGTCAAGCAGTCCTTATCTTCTGTCAGTTTCTATGTTTCTCTGTTAACCACTTTCAACAATGTAAACAGAAACGTGCATGGCTACAAAGAAAAATAATCCCCCAAAAAAAAGTCATATGTTGTATTGAATGTAAAATATAAGTACAAAATTAAACTGCAGATTATCCCCCCGTAATAGATACTCTGAGATTTAAGACAGAATTAGAAGGAATAGTGAAGTTTAAAATAATCTAAATAAAAGATAATAAAAGAACCAACTTCACCTTAACTATGGCAAACAGTCTGTCTTCTGCCATGTGCTACATACGACTCATATTTAGTTGTTTATTTAGTTTTTGTTTACCGGGCAGGTGCACCAGACAGTACAGTATCTATTTTCAGATATGACCCGAGAGAAGTGCAACATCAAATAAGCAGTAGCACAGTGGCACAAGGGTAAAAAGACAATTTTAAATACATCAGCAGTAGAAGTTAAACAGTGCTGTAGTGCAGAAAAGTATAGTCCTGAGTACAGCTGGAAAAGCAATCGAACTGCAAACTCTACTAGCAGTATAGTACATCAGGTACAGGAGCATTTATTGAATAACTTTTTAGCTGATGTTTATTGTCCAGAATATTGTCCAGTGGGGTTGCCTTCTCATTGAAGGAATCTGTGACTCAGGATCTTCCAGGAATCAATCTTCACCAATGATTCACACTAGTGGGTTTCCACCAGAGACGCTTGCACCCCTGCAGAGGTTATAACTTTTCAGGATGGCTGGCGCAGAGGTAAGCTGCGCGCATGCACAGTACCACCAGACTGGGTCACACTGCATGGCTTACCGCACACTAGCCCTCAAACTCCTCAGTTCCTTTTTTCCCCTCCATTGAGTGTTATTTTTGTGTCAAAAAACATTTTCTTTCAGTTTCTGTTAGCCCTCGTGAGTCATCAGTTGACGACCATGGAGGACAACAGTAGGGAGACTACTCAGAAGCTGCTCCAGCAGCAAGGCTATGTCCAGTCCACCTTCCCCATCAGGGAAGAGTTCTGACCACAGATGGTTCAGTGCCCAGGAGGAAGGACAGTCCTCCCAGAAGCACAAAAAAGCAGGCCCTTCCCAGTCCTGGTCAGGTTCTCTGTGCTGCTGGGCCTTGAGTTCTTCCCCTTCCTGTTGGAACAAGAAGAAACGGTACTGCTCGAGGTCGTCCTCTGTGAGGTTTACTGTGAGATCCTTGGTCTTTTGCAGCTGGAGGCCCTCACCAGCGCCATTGGCATCACCTGGGGCCTCTGGTACTTGGAGGTTGAGGTCTTAGGCCCGAAGTCCCTCTCTGTCTGTAAGTGGGGACTCACTGGGTAGCTCTTAGGGAGCAGTGGGTGCAGCGTCTGGCTCGTGTGCCTCTCCCAGTGGATCGGGTCCATGGCCCTTCAGGGTCAGTGTAGCTGGAGCTGCAGGCGGGACCCTCAAGCCGGGTTGAGTGAGGCTACCGCGCCACTGATTCCTGTCCCACTGGCCACACCCCTGTCCTGTTGTCTGTGGCAGGACTGGCCATGGTACCATTGCCAGTCACTTTGGTGCTGGCTGGGTTGTTTGCGCTGGGACTGGTGCCAGTACCAGCACAGGGTCTGGACCCTTCAGGGCTTGGCCTGGTGCCGGTCCCAGGGATCTGTTCAGTGGCAGTTTCTGCACCCCCAGTCCTTTGGGGCTGATGTTGCCAACGCTGTGCCCAGGATTAGAGGGCCAGGGTTTCCCCTGCAGCCTCCCAGCTGGAAGATGTGGAGGAAGAAGAGTCTGACCTCAACCTCATCATTTCTGAGGGCAGCATTGAAGACTCTTATCTTCTTCTACAAGGAAATTTCCTCCATTAGGCCACACCTTTGGAACTATAGCCATCAGGCACTAGGACCACACAGAAACGTTTGCTAGCTGGGAGCCACCCATGATGACGTCCTGCGTCATCTGTATTAACATGGGCGGCCCCATCACTCCACCATTCTTTTACCACTGATCATCCTCACTGGACCTGCTGAAGGACATGTCAACTGGGCATTGCCATTTATTCTTTATTTAACAGTTTATTTCAGCATCTCTGCATGCCACAGAAGTTGAAAGAGCCTTTATTTCGGTACTGTAAGTGCAGAGATAAAATTTGCAAAGACGACACACATGTGATCTGTGTGTGGTGCTTGGGCCTGTCTCATAATGTAAGCACTTGTGAGATTTGCCAGAGTTTCAACCAGGCTACAAGGTGACGCTGCAAGAAAGCTCTAGAAAATTTCCTTCTCCTTAAAACAAGATTGGGGTTTGGTTTAGGTGCTGCCATATCTACTATGGATGATAAGATGCCTTCATCTTCGGGCCACAGCCCATCAAAACAAGTAGTCCTGGCCCCTTTACAGGGTGCCATTGAGTCTCAGGCTGTGCTGGGGTAATTCTTAGAAATTATCAGATGGATTCTGCCTGGACTACTATTGCAAGCAGTTATTCCACTGATGAGGCCTTCTGCTTTGCAGCCCTTGTTGATGGCCTCTATTAGCATACCACAGATTCCTTCCTCTCAGCCGCCTCTGGCATCGCTGGTGCTTTTTGTGGCACTTGTCGATAGAGACATTGAGGCCAAATATAATCTAGACCTCATGATTTTAGAGGAGGAATATGAGGGAGAACAATATGTTGCACCACGATCTAGTTCTACCCTGTCATCCTGCAGTGAGGACTCTGTAGTTTACACCCCAAGGTCTCCTCCTGAGGATCCTACTTTTCAAGCCATGATGCAGCAATAGGAACTACCATGGGCTTTGTTGTGGAAGAGGAAGATTCCGCAAAAAGAAATCTGGAATTTTTGGAGGTCCCTTGCACACACCCCATTATAATTCCACTTATATATTCTACATTAGAGGATGCTATCTTTGCTGCATGGTGCAGACCTAACTCACTGCTTCCAGTTCCATCTGCTAAGCCTTATTATGCTAACCAGCCAGAAACTGACTCTGTAGTCATTGTGGCTGCTCACGAGAGGTCTAGAGTACCTAAACACATGAACTCTTTGCCTCCTGACAAAGAATCTAGGAGGCTAGATTTGATGAGCAAGTGTATGCATGCTTCTTCCTTATTGGCCTTAGGATTGCACTCTACCAGGCCCACATCATAAAATATCAGAACAGCCTGTGGAAGGTTGCAAAAACTACAGCCCGGGCTATGCTGGGTGGCTCTATCAAGAATGAGCTACTTAAAACCTTAACTTATGGGACTGAGTTTGGCAAATATTTGCTGTGCTCAGCCTGTGATGTATCTGAGGCTCTGCCAGGACTGCTGCTTCTGGCATTTGTATGAAAAGTTATTTTTGGTTCAGAGTTGCTGGCTTTGCCAATGGTGTGCAGCAGGCCGTTTTGAATGCCCCTTTCAGAGGGTCACAGTTATTTAGTTGTGATGTTAAAGAGGTCTTCAGTCTTCAAAAATGACACAAAGATCTGTTACGTTCAGTATCACACTCCTACCAGGGGGTTGCATAAGGGGATCCTTTAGTCAGCCTGCTGCCAGAGGTGGCACCCTGCTAGCCCCTCTGCCCCAGGTTGGTTAGGAACAGGATATCATGGCTTTACCCAGAAGGTGAGAAGGTCCCAGGAGATGGGGCATACAGACCTCATCTGGGGACATAGGGGTGGGCTGGATATTTGGTAGGGATATGGGGGGCTGGGAAGGGTGGTAGGCTATAACAGCTGTGGGGCAGCTATCTTTTAGGGATTGCAGGAGGACGGGGGGGTGGTTTGGAAATAGCTTCAGCAGCTTAGAGACAAGATTAGTTGGCTAAGGACAGAACTGAGAAGAGAGATTGGGGCAGGATGGTGGACCCATCAGGGCCCAGGGCTCATAGGAGTGCCCCAGCAGATGGTAGAAATCCCAGACTGGGGGGGGGGCAGGGTGGAAGGTTACATGGATCACAGTTGCCACAGGAACCTATGGGTGTAAAACCAGGGGGATGGAAGAGGAGTGGGAGTAGGGGCAAAAATGGCCCTAGAACAGTCAGTAGATAAGTTTGCCAGAGGAAGCTCAGGGAGGGGTACAAGTGTCAAATAATAGGTTCTCAGTGCTGGCTACACTGGATGGCAAGGAGGGGGAGGAGCTCGGAGATGGGGCAGGAGGAAATGGGAGAGCTAGCAGCAAGGAGGATAGCAGCATGGCTGTTGGAGGGGGGCAGGGCATTGGTCGGGAATGGTAGGGGATGAAGAATAAAGGTGCAGCCAGGAGGACTGATACTAAGGAAGGTGAGGGGGGTGATAGTGTGTAATAGAGATGGGAGAGGGGTGCTGTTCTAGGTAGTGCAGTAGGGAGGGATGATGTTGGGAACAAAATTAAGGAGTAGGAGGTGGAGAAAGGGTGGAATAGAGATGGGAGAGAGGGTGCTGTTTCAGGTAGTGCAGTACAGAGTTATGATGTTGGGCCAGGTAGAGGATATAGAGGGGTGGGTGTCAGAATAGGGTGGAGCAGGGATGGAGGCTGGTGGGGCAGGAGACATCGGGGACATGCAAGATGGGGTCACGGTTCAGAAATGGGCCAGAAAAATTGAAAGCAACGGGGTCAATCATGAAAAAGGCGTGGTCTTAGTTCTAGGAGACTCAATACTGAAAGGGCTGAGATGGGGAAGTAAGGGGGAATGGTATACCGGTAGTCGTATATGGGTGGTGTGCATGCCAAGAATGACAGCAGGTAGGATGGGCCAGTCTATTCTTAAGTATGCAAGAAGAGGAAGGGAGAAACCTCATATCATGGTGCATCTGTGCACGAATGACTTGGCAGGGAACATGGTCAGGGAGGTATAGGAGAGATTCATGGAGCTGGGGAGGCTTTGCGAGGATGCAGGGAGTTCAGTAGCGCTCTCAGAAGTTCTCCCAGTACCCAGAGCGACTGCTGCAAGGAAGCAGAGAATTGGAAGAGTTTAACACATGGCAAGGGGCTTGATGTCAGACCAAAGAGTATGGTATGGTGGGGTGGTGGGATACAACAGCACTCTGTGTGCCCCAGACAGGTTCACTTGAGTGGGAAGGGCTCAAGAGTCTTAAAACAGGGACTGGGGGAATACATAGCAACCAGAGTGGATTTAAACTAGGTGTGAGGGAAGGCAGGAGAGTGGAAATCAAACAAAGTCTCCAGATAGGGGAGCCCAACAGGCTTACCCCCATACCAGTAGGATAGGAGCAGGGAAGTATTCACATGGTGCAGATAAGAAAAGAGTACAATTGGGGGAAGGAATTGAGGGGCACACACTTGAGAGTAGTCTTCTTGAATGCAAGGAGCCTGGGGAACAAGGCAGCCAAACTACAGGCTCTAATGGCAGAGTGGGAGGTTGACATAGCTGCCGTCACTGAAACCTGGGACACCCAGTACCAAGACTGGGACTTGGTCATCCCAGGGTACAGGCTATACAGCAGAGATAGGGAGAAATGGAAAGGGGGTGGGGTAGCTATGTGAGGGAGGGGATGAAGTGTACCAGGGAGGAGGGTGAGTAAGGAAAGGCAGAAGCATTATTGATAGAAATTCAAGATTCTAGGGGCAGGAGAGTTAGGAATGGGGTGGTGTATAGGCCACCATCTCAGGCGGAGGACTTGGACAGAGAACTAGCAGGACTTGGACAGAGAACTAGCAGAACAGATGAGGAGCAATGGGAAGGATAACACCGTGATTGTGGGGGACTTCAGTCTGCCAGGGGTAGATTGGAGCACCCCAGCCACCTCAAGTGTCAGGGAGTAGGTCCTCCTGGAGGCTTTCCAGTACAGCTTCCTGGTACAGATAGTAAGGGAATCAACCATGTTAGGTAACATTGTAGACCTTGTGTTGTCTAATGGGGATTTTGTCAGAAAACTGGAGGTAGAGGATCCACTGGCAGGGAGTGATCACCACATAGTGTGGTTTTCGCACAGCATGGGCAAGGAGGCTACAGGAACCAGGGTGTTAGACTTTAGGCAAGCTGACTTTGGCAAGATGAGGGACATAGTGGTGGAGCACCTAGCCAGCATCCGCCAACACATGGATGCTAAACAGAAGTGGGAAATTATCAAGCTAGGACTCACAGAGGCCAGTAACTCTTGTACAGGGACACAAAGCAAAAAGGCTAGGTCCAAGAAACCGAGTTGGTTAAGCAGGGAAATGTTGGAATTGGTTAGGGTAAAAAGAGCTGCCTTCAGAAGATTCAAGAGATCCAGTCGTGGGGAAGACAGGGAGGAGTGCCTGAAGAAATCAAGAGACGTGGTCCAGGGCAGCCAAGGCTTCGAGAGTGCTTAGACTGGTGCAAGACATAGAGAAAGGACAAAAGGACTTCTTCAGATATGTAAGGGAAAGGAGGAGCTGCAGAGATCAAATTGTGAGGATCAGGAGTGCTCAATGAATACTCTGTTTTACTAGAAAAGGATGGGTCACTACAGGGGGACTGGGGGGGTTGGCATGGGGGGCAGGGATAACAGATGGGGAAATCCCTTGGGGCAGGGTACTGGAGGGTCTAAGGACCCTGCAGGTGGATAAGGCGCCAGGCGCAGATGGCATACACTACCATGGGTACTGAAAGATTTGGTGGAGGTAATGGCGGAACCAATAACAGACTTGTTCAATGCCTCTCTGGGAACTGGGTGCATACCCCAGGAATGGAAGATGGCACACGTGGTGCCCCTCCACAAAAGTGGACCCAAGGATGAACCAGGCATCTATAGACCAGTCAGCCTTACATCCATTGTGGGGAAGCTAATGGAGATGATCCTTAAGGAAAGGTTGGTAACCTTTCTAGAAGGTAATGGTCTCCAAGACAGAAGGCAGCATGGGTTTGTCTCTGGCAGATCCTGTCAAGCCAACCTCGTTGATTTTTATGACTGTGTGACTAGAGCACTCGACAGGGGCCGTGCGGTAAATGTCCTTTATCTGGATTTCAGCAAGGCCTTCGATTCAGTGCCACATGGGAGGTTGATTAGTAAGTTGGGATATCAGGGAGCAGGGGCAAAAATGGTGAAATGGGTCGAGAACTGGTTGCATGGCAGGCAGCAGAGGATAATGGTGATGGAGGAACTCACCTCTCCAAGGGCTGTAACTAGTGGTGTACCTCTGGGTGCAGTACTGGGCCCAGTGTTGTTTTGCATTTTCACTGCCAACATCTCACATGGCATCAGGAACAAAGATTTGTCTTTTTGCAGACTACACGAAGATTGGGGCGGTGGTGGATGACACAGAAGGGTGGCAGGGGCTGCAGGATGATCTGGCTAAACTTGAGTACTGGTTAGGCACATAGCAACTGGAGTTCAATGCAAAGAAGTGCACGGTCATATACTTGGGGGCAAGGGACCCAAGGAATTGGTATCAGTTGAGGGAGTGTACAGATAACCACTACAGAGGAGGAGAAGGATCTTGGGGGTTATAATAACTGGGCAAATGAACCACTCAGCACAGTGCAGAAAAGCAGCAGCTAAAGCTAATAAGATGCTGGGGTGTATTGCCAGAGGAATCACATCCAGGAGAAGGGAGGTAATCCTGCCACTGTACAGATCATTGGTGAGGCCACACCTGGAGTACTGCATGTAGTTGTGGCGCCTGTACCTAGGAAAAGATGTTAAATTGCTGGAGGGAGTACAGCATAGAGCAACCAAGATGATCTTGGGATTGGCTGACAAACCCTATGAGGAGAGACTGAGGGAGCTTAACTTGTACTCCCTGGAGGAGAGGAGAGGAGGGATGGGGGGGAGATATGATAGAGACCTTTAAATATATGAAAGGACTAAACAAGTCTGGTACAGGGGGAATTTTTAAGTTAAGGAGAGGGAGGGACACTAGGAGCCATGGTCTGAGACTGGAGGGTGGAAGATTCAGGAGGAAAATGAGGAGGCACTATTTCATGGAAAGGATGGTGGCAGAGTGGAATGCGCTTCCCAAAGAGGTGGTATACTGTAAATCAGTGGGCAGTTTTAAGAGGGGATGGGACAAAGTGAGGGGGAAGGTCACAGTTAAGCAGGTAGGGGAGGGAGGGGCAGCTGCAGAGTGAGGGACTGTAAACTGCACATTCGAGCAGACTTTATAGATCGTATGGCCTGTATCTGCTGGTAGTTTCATATGCTCGTATGTAGGTGCACATACATAAGCACCCCAAACAAGCGGTACTGGTGGCATTGCTCCCACTGGTTCCACCTGTCTTTTGGATGCACCCCCATCTCCACTGTTGCCTGCAGGGGTGACTGTGGGGGGGCAGACTCTCCCTGCATCTGAAACAATGGATGGAGATTACAATGGACGAGTGGGTCCTGGAGATAATTGGAAGGGAGCATGCTCTGGAGCTTCTAGGAACTATTCCTGATCATCCTCTGCCCCTTCCTGTTATCCTCCAGGTAATTTGTCGCTTATGAAGGAACAAGTTCAGTCATTTTTCCCCTGACATGCTATAGAACCAGTTCCTCCGCAACAGAGAAACAAAGGGTTCTATTCCAGATACTTACTGGTCCCAGAATGGACAGGGGATCTGATTCTTGTGTTGGATCTCAGGGATCTGTTCCTTTGACTTTGTTCTCTAGCCATGAAGGTGCATATCTTCATTTCAAGATCAGAAAATCCTACAGGCAGTTCCGCTGCTTTGTGTTGGAGGAGGAACATCACCAATTCAGAGTATTGCCCTTTGCCTTATTTTTTGCGTCATGGGTCTTTACCAAATGTTTGGCAGTAATGGTAGCAACCCTTCACAGGGAATGCCTGTATGTTTCCCCCTATATGGACGACTGACTGCTGAAGGCTAGCCCCAGGGAAGATCTCCTGCATACCTTGTCTCCAACAAAGCAGTTGTTCGAGGACTTGGGGGGTCACATTTAAATGTGCCAAAATCTATGTTGAGACTCTGCCAAAGACTGCAGTACATAGGGATATTATTGGACACAGAGAAAGAATATGCTTTCCTGCCCCAGGACAAGAGTAGAAAGTCTGATTTCCCAAGCACAGTTGGTATACAGGAGTCACTGTGTCTTACCATTGTGCCTGTGCCACTGGCATACCTATATCTGAAAATCCCTCGGTGACCACTCAGGGTCCAGTGGGATCAACTGACAGATGAGTTGGCCCAGATGGTTCTCATCACATCCCTGCTTTGCAGAGCATTACTATGGTGGATGGAAGCAATGAGAGTATGGTACCAGCCTCTGTCCCACGGCCTGCAGCTGTCAGCCATGCAGCTCTTGGGCCTCCAAAATGTCTTAGCAGACAGACTAAATAGGTTACAGTCCAAGATTCACAAATGGAAACTGCCAGCCTCCTGGTAGACAACCTCTTCGCAAGACTGGGTCGTCCAGAGTTGGACCTTTTTGAATCCCCACACAGTTGAAAACTGCTGCATTTCTGCATGCTCGCTCCGGAGCCTGGAGTTTTCTGATGAGACGCGTTGTCCCTCTCTTGGAAAGGGAAATTCCTGGATGTATTTCCTCCAATTCCACTAATAGAGGTTGCTGCTTAAGTTGTGGATGCCACTCTCATCCTCATTGCTTCATTATGGCCTCGTCAGATATGCTTTCCACTTCTGCAACAGACTGCAGTGGAGCCTCCTGTCCCCCACCTCTGTGTCTGTTGTCACAAGACAAAGGATCCCTGGTCCATCCACACCTGAAATACATAATGTGTGCCATGCATGACTCTCGAAGACGTAGCCATCGCTTGTTTTGGGGTATCACCTAAGGTTACTGATGTACTGATAGCAGCTAGAAAGCCTTCTAGCAGACATACTTATTCCTTGAAATGGAAGCAGTTCACTTTGTGGGCTGCTTCCAGAAATTTGTACCTATTTACATGTCCTGAAATACAGGTGGGGGGTACAGGCAAAGTGGGCAAGCATTAAAGATGCAATACTTGAAGCAACATCCCGTTGTGTTAAAGAGAAAGGGAAGTGCAAAAGAAGAAGGAAACCACTTTGGTTCTCAAAAACAGTAGCAGAAAAGGTCAGAGCCAAAAGGCTGGCCTTCAGGAAATATAAGAGAACACAGCAGGATGAAGATAGGGAGGCATACCAAACTTCCCTAAAGGAAGCAGGGAAGGCAGTAAGGCAGGCAAAGGCCCAAACCGAGGAAACACTAGCACAATCAGTAAAAGAAGGCGACAAGACTTTCTATAGCTATATTAGTGCAAGGAGAAAGTCCAGAGGGGGTATTGTTAAGATCAAAGGGGATAAGGGGGCATATGAGGAGGAGGACCATGTAAAAGCATCTATCCTAAATAGATACTTCTGCTCAGTATTTACTGAAGAGAAGGTAGGGTAGGGCCTACAGCTCAGCACCATGGACACAGGGGGGAGGGAGGTGTGCAATAATCCCTTCACAAAAGAAAGGGTCCTACAAGAGCTCGATAAGCTCAGGGTGGACAAGGCAATGGGACTTGATGGCATACATCCCAGGGTACTAAAGGAGCTAAGGGTGGAACTAGCAGAGCCATTATCTGAACTGTTTAGTGAGTCTCTGAGCACAGGCGAAGTCCCAGAAGACTGGAGAAGGGCTCATGTGATCCCGCTCCACAAGAGTGGTAGCAGGGAGGAGGCAGGGAACTACAGACCAGTCAGTCTTGCCTCAGTAGTGGGCAAGATTATGGAGGCACTCCTTAAGGAAAGGATAGTGCAACACCTGGAATCCATAGGAGCACAGGATCCAAGACAGCATGGGTTTACAAAAGGAAGGTCCTGTCAAACGAATCTCGTAGATTTCTTTGACTGGGTGACCAGAGTGGTGGACCAAGGGGTAGCAGTTGATGTTGCCTACCTTGACTTCAGCAAAGCTTTCGATACTGTTCCACATAGAAGATTGATTAATAAGTTGGGTAGGCTCGGGGTGGGTCAGAAGTTGGTCAACTGGGTGGCAAACTTGTTGACGGGCAGAAAATAGAGTGGTGGTAAACGGTATACAGTCAGAAGAGATGCAAGTCACAAGTGGGGTACCTTAGGGATCTGTCCTGGGGCCAGTCCTCTTCAGTATCTTCATCAGTGACAAGCAGATGGACTGGAGGGTAAGGTTTGTCTGTTTGCAGATGACGCCAAGATCTGCAACAGAGTAGATGATCCAGATGGGGTGGGCAGAATAAGAAGAGATCTGGATAAATTAGCAAAATGGTTGGAAGAGTGGCAACTAGAGTTTAATGCAAAGAAGTGCAAGATGATGCACATAGGGAAGAGAAACCCAGAAGCCACCTATAGGCTGGGAGGGGAGTTGCTGTCAGTCACAAGGGAAGAAAGAGACTTGGGCATCATCATCACCGATGACCTGAAATCATCCAAGCAGACTACTAAAGCAGTAGGTAAGGCTAGAGGGATGTTGGGGTGTATTAGTAGGGTTATCACAAGTCATAAGAGGGAGGTAATAATCTCTCTTTACAAGATACTGGTTAGGCCCCATCTGGAGTACTGCGTGCAGTACTGGAGGTCACACCTTCACAAGGACATTAACCAGATTGAGACAGTCCAGAGAAGGGCAACCAAAATGGTGCAGGGACTGCATCAGAAAACATATGAGGACAGATTAACGGAGCTCAATATGTATACGCTAGAGCAAAGGAAGGAGAGAGGTGATATGATCGAAACATTCAAACACCTTAAGGGCATTAACAAGGTGAAAGAGTCTAATATGTTTCAATATAAGAAAAATAGGACAAGAGAACACAGCATGAGATTAGAGGGAGGCCGAGTAAGGGGTAATGTGAGGAAGTTCTTTTTCACAGAAGGGGTGGTGGATGCATGGAACAGGCTACCTCAGGAAGTGGTGGATAGGAATACAGTGCAGGGCTTCAGACAGGCATGGGATAGGCATAAGGGAGCAATACAGATGAGTATGAATAGATAGGCCATTGACAGAGCAAAGGCCGGTGGCACATTCATAAGGCAGAAAAAGAAATGGGCAGACTGGATGGGCCTTTGCAGTCCTTATCTGCTGTCAACTTCTATGTGTTGGAATACTTGCTTTCCCTGTCAGACTCTGGTCTTCATTATTCCTCACTTAAGGTGCATTTGGCCGCTATATCAGCTTTCGATGCCCATGCTGATGGTCGTACAGTTGCCCAGTTGGAGGTGTCCTGTACTTTTCTGTGAGGTATTCTGCATATGTAACCTCCTATCCGCAATCCAATACTGCTTTGGGACTTGAATTTTGAGCTTGAGAAACTGATGTTGGCTTCTTTTGAGACTGACGTGAGTTGTGACTTATGTTTCCTATCATGGAAAGCATTATTTTTAATTGCAATCACTTCTTGAAGGGATTTCAGAGCTTCTGGCTCTAATGTCTGAGCCTCCTGATTTAATTTTCCACAAAGAGAGTTTCTTTGCATATAAATCCTTAAGTTTCTAACAAACATGGTATCTGAATTTACACTGAATCAAGCAGTACACCTTCCTGTTTCCTACCCTGAGCAGGCCAGTCAGGATGGTGCACTGCTCCATCCTTTAAATGTAAATAGAATACTCAGATACTGTGTTAATAGCACCAAGGACCGAAGAAAGTCCTCTCAACTTTTTGTTTTGTTCATCCCTGAAAATGACAATGCTTCTTTGTTTAAACTGTGCCTGTCCAAGTGGCTGGCACATTGTATTATGTTCTGTTATTGGAAGTATGGTAAGGAGCTTCTTGGTGCAATTTGTGGTCACTCCACCAGGGGAATGGCCACTTCTGTTGCTTGTTTCAGAAATGTTTCTGCTGGCTGACATTTGTGCTGCAGCCACATGGAGCACTATCCACACCTTCACTAAACATTACAGTCTGAACATAGTCTCATAGATGTGCTGGGTTAGGATTTGATGTACTGCAAGGCCTACTATCCTGAATATGTATCATACTGTAGCTGCCTCCTGGTTTTTATTTTGGACTGTTTGGGAATCATTCCAAGGTTGTGGTCTAATGGAGGAGATATCCTGGAAGAAGATAGAATAGTTGCATACTTACTGTAATAGTGGATCTTTGAGAGAATTTCCTCCATCAGGCCATGCCATCCCTCCGTCCCCGTTCTAATTCAGTGAGGTTTACATCAGATATTGTGCCTGAACCTAATCCTTGCATCATATATCCAGCTCCATTGCCTCTCCATGTACTGTATGCTTAGTGCTGTTCTTATCCCCTCGTTCCCCTCTGTTGGAGGTCCTCTTAGTCTACTTTCCGGCAGTGAACTGAGGGGAGATGGGGCCTCCCATGTTCATATAGACACAGATGTAGAGCATCATCATGGGTGTCCCCTGGCTAGCAAACGTTTCTGTGTTGTCCTAGTGCCTGATGGCTATAGTTCCAAAGGTGTGGCCTAATGGAGGAGATTCCCTTGAAGGTCTACGGTTACGGTAAGTACATAACTGTTCTTTCTTTAGGCTGGACTCCTTGGACCCAGGCCTTCTGTGTCTCAGGAGGATTTATCCTTTCAGGTTTTGCTCAGAAACATGCATTCTGCATTCAGTTTTGAGCCTACAGCCATTGACCCAGGTAAACATCTCTGTCTGCAGTGGCTAAACATTCCTACCATGCTGGTCAGTTAGTTCCTCCTATCCAACCTGCATTTGAAACCTTGTCTGATGTGGTCTTGAGCAAGCCTGCTTCAGTAGCCTCTAGTCTTCAATGAGGCAGACCAGAAATGCACTGCCCCTAAGGACAGATCAGTGTGCGTTTCTCACTCTATAGCTGATGTCATTGTCACTCTCACTGAGAAAGACAAAGCCATCCTTCCCCCAAGAGTTCACTGTGCACCCTGATAACAAAGAGTTGCACAGGATTGACACTATGGGCAAGAGGGCTTATGCAGCAGCTACCCCAGACATGCAGATTGCTAGCTACCAAGGGCATCCTCACCTTCCCTCAGGATACCAATACTTGCTTTTGACGGTTACCTGTGATAATAGCAACCTCAAGAATGGCGACTGTAAAAACGGCAATGGATTTGAAGCATCAGGTTCCCTCCCCATGTTGCAACCTCCCCGCCCCGGAGTTAGTATATCTAGAATGAGGAGTGTGGAGGGCAAAGCCCCCCATATTGGGGGGGAGCCCCCTGAAGATACAGAAATCACTGTGTCTGCAGTCTCCCAAATCCACTCGCCGTTTTCACGCGTCACTGAAACGTTTTCGCCGTTATCACATGATACCGTTTTGGCACCACGAGTGACATTAGCAAAGCCGTCCACACACTCCACTAGCAACCTTTTCCTGTCTCAGTCTTGGGGAGGAGGGGGGATACCCAAGCAGCATTTGTATTTGAATGGGTTCCGGAGTGGGCCATGGCACTGGGGGCACCAGAGACTTGGACTTGACAGTCCACACACACACACACACACACACACACACACACACACACACACACACACACCACGCTGTCCAAAACGGAAAATAGAGTCAAGTAGTAGGTTTTATTCTGACAAGCTTGTTCTGACAGAAAATCTGCCCACGGGCTGCAGGTGCAGTGACAACAGGTACACAGTTCATTGTTCCACAGAAATAACGTGCCTTTACAAGACGCAACCTACCCCCTTTTCCTCAGGGGCACTCTCCTATCCATCCCTGTTTTGGGCTATGGACAACTACTTTGAAACTGGCCCTTTCCCAGGAGTGAACAGTGTCCGTGCATCACCTGTTACCATAGTTTCAAACCACACAGAACTCACTCCCACTGGACCCTAGTCTTTAAAACTGAAGGGGAGCAGCTACAGTGGAGTTTATCCAAATTCTGTGAGAAACACTTGCTCCACCAATGCCAGATAGGGTGCATGGAGTTTGTGCCTGGACTTAGGGGCATGTCTGTTTCTTTTCCTTTACCTACAGACCCATACTGAGGAGGCGCACCCTGTGCTGGAGCCAGACCTCCCTCAGTGTCTTTAAACCCACAGGAATTCCCTGAGCTCAGAGAGCAATTCCTTACTTCCCCACAACTGGGTAGCACTTTAAAAACAGTCTTTCAAGCACGGGGAACGAATCCCTGAAGTTTACTCATGGTTGAAGAGTTCAAAAGTACTGACATTATTCACCCTCTTGGAGAGCACGGACATAAAGTACCGTCGCCACCACTTGACGCCACTCACGAACACTGACATTGGGGCTGGCAGGGCAGGGGGAGAGGCGATCTCCCTCCAGCTGGCTCCACACTCCTCCTCTGCCAGCAGGCAGAAGGCAACTCTTTAAACTCTGCACTAAAGCAGAAAACTCTTCCCTAGCAGCATTCCAAGCTAAGATTCCAGCGTGGCTTATGCTGCTGTGAGAGTTCCTTTCCCTTGGAGCTGCTGTCAGGCTGACTCTCAGAAGTTGCCATGGGAGCCAAAGCAGGTCTGTGGACTTGGGCTGTCTAGTAAACCTACCTAACAACCTAGTCTAACCTATTCTAACAGGGTCCTAGTAACCCAGGGGAACCCGGGGGTTGCAGGAGTATTACTTCTGGAGCTCGCTTAAGTCTCTGGCAGAGTCCCTGCCAGATTCTGAAACTAAGCAAAAGATTCTGCTGACTGCCACACATGGAATTAAGTCCAACAGTCATCAGCTCAGAGCTGCTGTGGATGCCTTTGCCTTTGGTACTACCTCCCACTTTGCCGACACAGGCATCTGCATCAGAAGGCATTCCTGTCTACGAACTGCTGGTTTTTCACAAGATGTCGAGCAACAGGTTATGAATGGTCCCTTCAATCTACCAGCTTGGACAACAGGTAGAGAAGTCTCTTAAGGCATGTCACAAAACTAGGACTATCTTATGTCTTCCCTGCCAGCACCTTATGACCCTCAGAGTGAAAAAGGACATGGGTTCTTTCAGAACAGACAGTCCTTTCGTGGAAGAGGCAAGGGAGCCCAGCACAAATCTCAATCTCCTCTGCCTCAGAGGAAGGCACAACTGAAAGCACAGATGCTAAAAGCTCCCAGTGCCACCCTCTGAAGCTCCAGCTCCAGTCGTGCATCAGCTGCCTGAGGCAGACCACTCCTTCCGGGGGCACTGGACCCAGTTTTACCATCACTGAGAGTCCATTACAGTGGACAAGTGGGTTCTCCAGATTATCCGGGAGGGATACTCCCTAGACTTCACAGAAATCCCTCCAGACTGTGCTCCCAGAAGAGAGACCCTCTTATCAGCTCATATGTCAGAGATTATGGCTTAGGAGATTGCAGGCCTTCTGAACAACAGGGCAGTGGAAATCATGCCAAAGTCAGAGCGAAACGCGGGCTTCTACTTTCATTAATTCCTAGTACCAAACAAATTGGGGTGATGCACTTAATTCCCAGCCTCTGAAACCTAAACAATTTCATGGATCAAGAAATATTCAGAGTAATTTCTGTGAGGTCTCTGCTTCCTTTCCTGAAACCTCAGGATTGGTTAGCTTCCCTGGATATGCAGGATGCATACCAGCACATACTGGTGCACTCCAGTCACCACAGATACCTTCGATTCGTTGTGCTGAGGCAGCACTACCAGTTCAGAGTCCTAACTTTGGGCTGTCCTCGGTGCCTTGAGTGTTTTACAAAGTACTTTGCAGTAGCCGTGGCACACCTGAGAAAGTTGGAACTCCAAGTTTACCCTTACCTAGATGACTGGCTCATAGCCAGTCCATCCAGGCAGTGGCCATGGCCTCTCATTTCCTTACCTCTATGGGGGTTCTGCTGAATCTGTACAAGTCTCAGCTCCAGTCCTTGCAGCAGCTGCCCAAGGTCTGTGCCTTCCTACCAGAGAGCAGAATGCAGGTGATCCTGCAGATGATATGCTACATCATGGAGTACAGATCTGTTCAAGCCCACTCTATGCAATGCATGCTGGCTCTGATATCCTCAGTGTTTGCAATGCCCATTAGAACGACTTAATTGTTGCTCACTACACAGTGGTCACAGGCGTTACACCCTCAGATCTACCCCATTCAGGTGACCAAGCCTCAATCTGCTCCAGGGCTTTCTGTTCTTCCAGACGGAGCTCCGGTGACTCTCACCATGGATGCCTCCCTAGTGGGTGGGGGGGGGCCCACTGTCGGGGCCTCCAAACATAAGGTGTCTGGGACCTTCAAGAGGCTCCTCTCCACATCACTGTGTTGGAGATGTGAGCTGTTTTGTGTGGTCTATGAGTGCTAGCGAATCTTGTCCGCACAAAACTGTCCACCTCCAGACATACAAGTCTGTGATATATTACATCAGCAAACAGAGGAACGCACTGTTACCCTCTCTGCAGGGAGGCAGTGAGAGTGTGGGATTGGTGCCTGTAGTAGGGAATCCTGCTCCAAGCCACTTATCTGCCAGGAGTCCAAAACACTCTGGCAGATGAGTTCAGCCAAACAGAGGCTGATCCTCACAAGTGGTCACTAACACCAGACATCATGAGATCTCTGTTCGGTGAGAGGGGCACCCCACATGTGGACCCTTTTGCATCCCACTCAGTGTCAAACTGCCTTGATTCTGCTCTAGAAATCCAGGTCATGGCATTTTCTGTCGGGGTGCATTCAGACTGCAGTGGCAATACCTATTTCTGCATGCATTTCCGTCATTTCCTCTAGTGCTGAGGGTGTTGCTCAAACTGGAGGTGCACGTGGGCAAGATGATTCTAGTTGTCCCATACTGGCCTCAACAGATATGGTTTCCTCAGAACAGACATAACTGTCTCTGGGTCACCTGGTCCATCCCAACCTGTGCTCCCTTTGTCTTCAGGCCTGACTTCTGATAAAATAGAAGTGAACAGGTACAAGGTATCTCAGAGTGTCTCTGAAATACTTTTGGCTGCTCGTAAGCCTTCCACTAGGAAAACGTACACAGCCAAGTGGAAGAGATTTTCCATTTCGTGCTCCAGAACCCACATGGACCCCTTTGGGTGCCCACCTGACAAGGTTCTGGAATACTTGCTGGACCTTTCTGAAGCTGGCCTTCAGTATTCTACGGTCAAGGTCCATCTGTGTGCTGTATCTACATACCACAAGCCTGTCTGTACCCTCTACTGGCACAGTTGTCACTGTTCAAGAGCTTCCTTAAGGGCATCTTACACACAATGCCTCCTGTCAGGAAGCCGGTGGGTGCCTAGGATATCAACCTTTTGCTGGATATGCTTAGTGAGAAACCTTCAACTCCGGAGGTCAGGGGCCGTCCGTCTGGACTCGCACGGTCACCTCACGGGGGGGGGGATTTCTGACCATTCCGATCTGGTTAAACAGCTGTTAGCTGCTGGGCCCTTTGTGTCTCCCTCCTTGCGGGGAGTTTCCTCTAGGCCCTCCCTGCCCTGACAGAGGCTGTTCTCCTGCTGCTAGGAGCTTGTTCCCTGTGCCTCTGCCTCCATTCCCAGCTATCCCAGGCATTCCCAGTCCTAGGGGACCTCTCACTTGGGAACAGTTCAGAGGTTCCACTGCACATTTCCCTACCTATCTCCATGCCCTGGACCAGCAGGTGTTCCACCATGCTTCCGTGCAGCCGGACCCTGAACCTCGGAGCTCGCCTTCATCTTCTATCTCCTCCTCAGAGGGTGAGGAATTATCTGTCCATATCTCCCCAGCATCTGATCTTTCTTCCTACCAGCGCTTCCTCACGAGGATGTTAGACAAGCTCCATCTTACCCTAGCCCCTGTCAGCAATCCCGAGCATGTGATACGCACCTTTTTAGGTGAGTACAGTGCGGCCAACCTAGTGGTTCCTGCCTGGCCTGTTCCTTTCCAGGAAGTGTCACATTGGCTTTGGCTACGTCCGTTCTCCACTGTTCCAGCCCCAAGGGACCTACGCCAACGAGTGTGCATCCCCCGGGTCTCAGGTTCTCTGCCTCATACCTCTTCAGGCTTGACCTCCCTGGACATCCCCCCCTGGGCCTCGCGCCTCCCACTGTGACCGACCTCCAGACTCAAACTCTGCGGACTTCGATTTTTGGGGGAGAAGTGTTTCCTATTCGGCATGGATCCTTCTTTCTATTGCTTCTCATCAGGCCCACTTTGCTTCCTACAGTAGGTTCTTCTGGTCCAGGCTAGGACAACTCCTAGCCTTAATGCCTGATATGGAGGAAACCAGGCAAGCCATTGCCCTCTCTGCTCAGGGCCTAGAGCTAGCAAGTCACCAAGCAAGGGCATCTTATGACGCCAGTGAGGTAGTCTCCAGAGCTATAGGTACAGCAATCTGCATTAGGCGGACGGCATGGCTTCGCTTATCCCAGTTGTCACCCCTGGCCCGACATAGGGTGAACCCATCTCTTCTCCCGCAGGGTAAGATGGCGACTTTCAGGGCACCTTCCCTCCCCCACTGGGGGCTCCCCATCTCACCTGGACCAGTCTCAGGCCTCCCCAGGCCTGTAAGGGTTCTCTCCTCCAGTGTCTCACCCACTGAGGCTAAGGGACCTAGTCCCTTAGGTAAGTTTAGGGCCCCTGAGGCTCGATGAATGGTGAAGACTGACACAGATAAGATATGAAAATGATGTACCTACTGTAACTGTTGCTCTTTCTGTGTATCTTCACCATTCATCACTATTTATTTGTAATCCGGCTAGTAATGTAAAATGTAAGGTTGCTTGTCCCCACCATTTTTGGCATTAATGGAAATCTCTCCTAATTAATTTGAAACCGGAGTTGGAGAATCTCCTACAGTTCTGTCTCATCGGCCAATCTACTGCAGCCCCAGATTTCTTAATGTGTGTGGACATTTCTTAATGAGCGTTCCGTGGGATTTGCCACATCTAAATGTCCAAGCTCGTGCAAGAAATTTCATTCGATAAAGATTGTTGAAAAGCTTACTATATATTGGAAATGCTGTAGCTGTCCGTTAAGATAGCAGTGTGACACTCCCTATCATTTCCCAATTAAGAGTGTTTCGTCAGTGTTAAGAGCTTTTGACTACTATCTGTCCATTACCAATTACCAGTGCATCTTTATACCAATAGTTGATCAGTTAAGATATTTTCAACTAGTTTATTTTTGTTAGTTTGCTTTTTTCGCAGCCCGTTGGTTGGTAATTATTTTTTAATCGTAACGTAGTATTGGTTATCATTAAGAGTATTAAACTTTTTCTTAATGTTTTCTAGAGATTTAAGTTTATTTTGCACAAGAATATCCGAAAGCCAAATTACTCCAGCACTAATCCATTCATCTGCTCATTCAAATTTTAAAAGGGTAGTGAAGTTTGTATTCATCCATAGTGGTTTCTTCAGTTTACTGAACCTTTAGTGCAGTGGAGTAACATTTTCCTTTAGTGCAGTAAGACACCATTTACTCCAGTTATCTTAACCTTTAGCATAGTGGGAAATGATTTATTCCAGTTTACTAAACACTATGGCGCAGTGAGACATCATTTACTTTGAATATGCTAAACCTTTAAGGTAGTAGGGCAACATTTAATAAATGTTTATTTTCACAATGCCACTTTATCACAGTGGGACATCATTTGCTAAGGGGGAAATTATTTAACCAGAAATGGCACACTAAGCTAGAGCTTGTTTCCAGGTATGACCTGGGAGCACAAAGAAGTTAAGTGACTTGCTCAGGGTCTCACAGTATGCAAGTGGGGGCTGGTGGGATTCAAACCCAGGTTTCTTGGTTTACAGGTCAGTGCCCTTAGCCATGGTGCTATACTGCCTCCAAGGACAGTGGAGACTGCTCGAGCCCAGCAGTACAAGAAGGCGTTTAGAAGTCCGTATAGCACAGCAGTAGGAGCCTGGCACATGCAGTCCAAAATGACAGACGCACCACATTTGGAGTAGATGAAAAGTCTATCTAATGAAGTGCAAATTAGTTCACATAGGATAAAATGAAGCAGCTACAATTTGTGCACTCGCACCACCATTTTAGTTTCTTATAGGCTTTTTTATTTACTCAGAATTTACTAACCTTTTAGCCCAGTGGGACATATATCCCATTTACTAAACACTTAGTGTAGTGGCAAGGCAAGTTTTATTTTTCAGGCGCCCAATCCTGGAGGCTCTGGGTGCCGAACATAAATGCAAACTATTCATTAAAAAAACACACATAAATAAAGCACTAATAAATAATCAAACCTTATAAAACATAATATAAAATAACAGCAATTATTAACACGGCTGTCCCACAGAAATATATTAATAGATAGTGTCAGAAAAGGCCTGACTAAACAGGAGGGTCTTGAGGCGGGTCTTAAACACTTCAATTGAAGGGGCCTCCCTTACAGATAGAGGCAGCGAATTCCACAGGACAGGGCCGGCGACACTAAATGCTCTGTCACCGGCAGTTTTAAGCCTCGTCCTGGGAATCGTAAGGAGGCCCCTAGAAGAAGAGCAGAGGGAACGGACTGAGGTGGCAGGTATCAGAACGTCAGACAAGTATCCAGAGCCAGGCCTGTTTAGGGCCTTAAAGGTGAGCAAGCTCACCTTGAAGAGGATCCTCCACCTGACTGGCTGCCAGTGTAAATAGCACAGCACTGGGGTGATGTGGCAGTATTTAAACTGCTCCATCAACAACCTGGCAGCTGCGTTCTGCACTAGCTGCAGCCTGCAGAGGATACCTCTCAAGATCCTGAGGTAGAGCGGTTAGAGTAATCAAGCCTGGAAGTTACGAAGGCATGTACCAAGATGGGGAGGTCCATGGGTGGAACTAGGGGCTTAATTCAGGCGATATTCCGAAGATGATAATAGCTGGTCCGGACAACGGATGACACCTGAGCTTCAAATGTAGTGGGCATCATTTACTCCAATTTTCTAATCCATTGGCATGCTGGAGCATCATTTTCTCCAGTTTATGAAACCTTGACTGTAGTGGGGCAGTATTTACTAAACTAGCACTGTACTGCAGCCCCTGGTAATCAGTTCACAATGAAATATTTCTTTAGCTTTGTTGGAGGTGGTTTGCCCGCACCCTTCATGACTGGTCTACATTGAAGGTAAAGGGGGTTGGGGTATCTGAGGCAACCCCTTCCCCCCGAAAAAAAAAATTAGGCAGACAGAAGTAAGAAACATGGTGCAAAATGGGGATCAAAAATGTAAAATAGTCAGTGTTGTTAACTCTGTAGATGTTCTGACCCCAAATCCTTCACCCCCAACTACTGGAACAAACAGCCATACTGGATGTGCTTTGGAATAAAGGTAGGATTATGTGAACATTTGAGTGTTTGACTGTCACCTGGCAGACTTGGTGTACTGCTGCAACAGTGTTGTCTTGGGTGAGATGTAGAAGGGGGAAGGTGTGAGGAACATGGGTCTCGTCTCTGAAGGGACAGGTGAGACCCGTGTCTCCCAGACTGGGGCCTACAATAACATAGTGCTGCCAGTAGGGGGGACATGGATGAGGGAACTGAAAACCTGCTGTAGTTGATGTAGCATCAGTAAAACAGGGAGAGGCTCCCCGACTACCATCTGTCTCTCTCTCTCTCTCTCTCACCTTCCTTTAAGGTGACAACAGCCCAATTCCGGCACTACTAGCTGTGGTTGATTCCTTCGTGGGTCCCCCCCCCATAGTGGGGTGGTCAGGGGTCCCACCCACTCTGAGGTCTGCGTCTGGTCGGCCGAGGCTTTGTGGTCCAGGAGTCTCAACTGTCATGCAATGCTGCTGGCAGGGTTTTTAACCCCTGTAAAAAGCTCCTTTTCACACTTCAACTCTGTGCACAGCCATGCATGGTCTTGCCCACCACTGTGGCAGCATCACAGCCTATCCTTTACCAGAGGCCTAGCTCACCATGAGGGGTTGCTGCAGCAGTGGACTTCAGTGTCCCTCCCACCCAAGGCTGGAGTGAGTTGTTAAGAGGCAGCTCTTTTGCCAGACTGGCAGCAGTGTGCCTAAACTCACTCTTGCACCTTGGTTGTCTGCTTGGAAGCGTAACATGCTTGCTGTGGGCCATCAGGGGCCCCCCAATATTTCTTGTTTGATGTTTGCTTTTGTAACTAACTTTATGAATGTCATGTACCTTCATTGTGACTGTATGGCATCACTTCCTACATCCTGCTGTTAAGAAAAGCAAGATAGGACAGGAACTCGTCACTACTCAACAGCTGGAAATTATGTAGATTAAGTTCACAATGTCCATAGATGAATCCAGATCCCAGTCTGAATTCTGATGCATGCCTGTCATAATGGTTAATATGTGGGAATGGGGCTACAGCGTGTCTTAAAGCCTTGTGCTTTACATGTTTTCTGTTGCATTTTCAGATACTAAACTTGACACAGGCTCTAAAGGATGGGAAGACACCCCTCCAGCTTGTCCAGATGCCACCAGTTATTGTAGAGACGGCCCGAAATCACCAGCGAGCCAGTAGCGAGTCCTATACTCAGAGTTTCCAGAGCAGGAAGCCTTTCTTTACATGGTGGTAGTTCCACAAAAACCGAAAGACAGGACAACACTAGAGAATCAAAAAGAACCAGAGACCAGGAGAAAAAGAATCTACATCGCTTGAAGAGTTGCCCACTTTGGGCCCAGACTGAGCGATCCAGCACTTCAGTGAATGCTCCAAATGGGTTTAAAACCTGCCAGGCACTGCTTTCAGCTCAAGTGGGACTCCTCTACACTCCAGATGAACATATGACATGCTGCAGAGGGCCCAGCAGGAAAACTCATCTCAAACCTTGTCACCTTCCTCTATCCATCTCACAGTCCTATCCCTCAACTTAAGGCCACCAGGAAAGAGTGGGACGTCTTCCGGGAATCTGAACGGACACTACCTTCCTGGAATAAATAAAAGTTAGAGACCAAAATGTCTCGCCTCGAGAAAACTCAGTTTGGCTCTGCCTTGTCCAACCAACCTTGGCTGCTTCACATCTGAGGAGGTGCATGCACTAAGAAGCCGGCTCGGGGTAACTGCTCTATTATTTAAACCAGCTGAAATTGAGAGGAGGGGGAATGTCCATTGAATGGCGAACATCTGCTGTTTATGTGTACATATTATGTATTTATAATGTATAGAGGAAAGCATATTTCGGAGATATATTTATGATAGAAGTTAGTGAATAAAATTATCTCTGTTGGTACAAGTTTTAAAAGAAAAAAAAATTACCAGAAAACGGTTCAGTTTCCTGAGTTTATCACTGAAGAGGGCATGCGGGCGGACATTGGAACTTCTTTAGAATAGCTGGGCTGCAACTGGTCAGTGGACTGTTCTCCAGTTTATAAAACCTTGAGTGTTTTACAACCGGCATGTTATGGAGCCCACGCAAGTAATTATTTACACATCGTTTGCCCACTTGGCCTTTTATCTGTGGTTTGCAAAACTAAGGTAGAATATCATATATGCTTGGTACTGCATGTGCAGTGTGTATCCAGTATTCCGCCAGGGTCTTCAAGGCCTGAGGTGAGCAGGGGAAATGTGTGAATAAAGAGTTTATTCAGTGCCATTTCAGTTTAAAAACATCAGTAGACTTCTGTAGGGCTCATCACCTGCCAAGACAGCTTTTGACCCTTGCTGGATATGCTGCCATGTCCTGCACTGTGTGGCAGTGAAACCAGTTTCTAAACCAGTAATCTATCCATCTAGGACATTGGATAAATAGGTAGCATCCCACTGAATAGCTTTGTGATGCCATGGTACATTTGAACTGCCTTTACTGTTCATCATCGTGATCTTAAAAAAGCTTTTATTTAAAAAAAAAAAAAAAAAAGTATTTTGTGTTACGGATACATATGATCAAAATCTCATTCTCTGCTTTCTCAGTATCCCTTTCACTAACCAGTAAGTTTTCATATCTCCAATGAGTCACTATATTGTCTTTGCTCGTAAAGTAGAAAAGAAAAAGTGCCCACATACATCCCACCTTTATAAATAAATGTGGCAAAATAAATTAGGTCTTTGCATTGATGATGCATCTGTAGTGAGACTGTCTCTGAAAATCTCACTGTAGATACATTAGTACAGTGAATATCTTTGCACTAGACCTGTCACAATGGAACACTTAACAGGAGAGTAGCTTGGCTGATGACATCACAATAAAAAGAGCAAATTTAAATGGTTTTAAATTGAATATGTAAGTGTTTAAATTGAGCACACACAGGCCTGCCAGATGTGTACTGTACATTAAATACATTTGCCTGCACCCTTACGCCTCAGCCATGAGACACTTTAGAGATGCACTGCATAGGTGGAATAAGTGGGTTCATTTCCACAGCTGTGGCACTTCCTATGAACTTGAAATAAGTAGCATGGAGATGTGGAAATAAGTTATTTATTCCACGAATGGGTGGTAGGGGGGGGTGAGAGAGAACTCATGAGTCAAATATACTGGGCTACCTTGCGGATATACTACGTAATGCCGACACTCCCTAGCCTGACACCCAGAAGCTCCAAGTCGAAGATCCTGACAATGGGGTTTTGTCCGTGGTGGACTGTTTTACATGTTCTGGGGGACTCCGCACCACCCATATTTACTATTACTAACTCTGCCGGGGCAAACGACTATCAGGATCTTTGTTTCGGGCTTTTGGGTGTCGGGCTAGTGAGTGTCGGCATTATGTAGTGATGCCTTCCTCGCAAATGGAATGAAGGTTAAGTTGCAGGGCATTGGGCTGCTGTCTGGGCTGGCATGCGATCCCTGGAATTCCGCACTTGGAGCCAAGCATGCCACAGAGGTGAGGCATTTGGCCCCCAGGGAGGGTGTGGGTTTGCTTGGCACACACACAAAAAAAACGCAAGCGCATACAGACACACACAATGTCACTATCAAAATTTGAGTACTGTGATATTTGTGTGAAAAATATCGCAATATATTGATTATTATGATAACCTGCAGCATTTCTGATTTGAAGAAAACATCGGGAAAATGTGACTGGGGGGAAGATCGGGAATATTAGTCACACTCAGAGAAGAATATGCTGCCAGAGCAGAAGAGGTAACAGATGACCGTTTATCATGGTATATTGTGCTGCATGATAATTGCTATATTAATATTCTACAACAATAAATTACCACCAGTGAAAATTATCATGATATAATGTCAGATCATGTTAGCATGACATCGGTGTGACATACACACACACACAACACACACACACACACACACACACACACACACACACAGATATGCACACACTGCCAGCTGGCCAAGGAGGTACACTGGCATCTGCTGTCAAAGCATGCCCACTCTGCTGGAGGATGTGTGCAGCCTGAGCAATCCCAGTTGTAGTGGGGTGGGGTGGGTGGAAGTGAGGAAAACAGGAGGGCTTCTGTTTCACTGCCTCCTACGGTATATTTTTATTATCCCACTTTTTTCCCCCCATTTCAATTTGCATAGAGGTGTAAAGGGGTAAAATTACGACTGGACAGTGTCATGAGGTGACATTATAATTTAGTTGGGGGATCTAATGTAGATTGTTTTTCCGACATGATTGATAGTGAGAGGTTACACTGAGGCGAACTATCGTAAGAGATTTAACTGCATTTTAGATCTACACATGGTATAAATGCCTAATCCAGTCAAACATGGCTCACTCAGAATGACAACCAGTGGGGGTTGTATTGAGGTAGTGCAGTATACCCTTGATGTTGGAGATTAAATCAAATTGTGCTTTTCTTTTTTTAATCAAACAAATCAGAAAGGCAGATGTTATCATTTGCCTATCCACACCCATCAGACAAACCTCATATTGCATGGTAATGTATGAACTGTGCCATTTCTACAATGATTCATGATATGTAACTTCTTTAAAAAAAAAAACAAAAAAAAACTGATTTCAGATGCTGTTGGACTTATGCGGGTTATGAGATGCACATGCTACAAGCGGTAGGAAAATAAATGACTCCCATCAGCAGTCTGTTTTGGAATGTTATATTTAAAAAAAAAAAATAATGATTAAACAATTGTGTTAGGAGTATAAACAATAGAATATGTGATGGGTCTCTGGAATGTAAAATACATGTGTTGTAGAATAATTGATGAAGGCCCATGTCCTAGGAATTATAGCCAACTCGTTAGAGGAAGACCTTCATAACCCACTGTGGTTTGTTGTTCATAAAACCACAGGAACCCATGAATATCTGTTTTATACCACAGAGATATATGTTTACATACATGTGTGTCTGTATAGATAGATAATATGTTGATGAGCCGGGCCCTCTTTCCATTGAAAAAGCCAGCATGTATTTCCCCGTATATGATGGTACTTAAGTGCCATATAACCTATCACTTTCTTAACCTATGAGCACCTTAGTAATGACTGACAAATGCACTACAAAGCACCTCATTACAACCTTTTTTCAAAATAAGTAGAGAAAATCCTGTATCCTAATTGGTTGTTACCTGTGTTTCAGGTCTGTCTAATGCACAGGTAAAAACAAGTACTTCCAATGTGAATGCAGTACAAGAAAAAATCAGTGTGCCAGGAGAACATTCATTTGAAAAAAGCTACCATTTTATTTTCCTCACTTAGCGAGGAAATCTTCATAGAAAATCCTGAACCACAAAATCGCACCAGTAAGTATTCCAAAGAAGTCATAATGGTAAAAGTATGTCATCAACATTCCCCAGCTATTAAATTTAAACAAAAAAGGATTTCTCTCATGGCTCACTGCTGGTCAGTTTCTTTAGTCCCTAGCCACTCTGGCAAGTGCTGCTGTAGATCGCGCTGCCTAACGTCTGAGTCTGTCTGCTCCTGCAGTCAATCAGAAAGTGAGTGCCGCCATTTTTCAGATATCAGGTGGACCTCTCCAAATTCATAAACCCACACAGCTCGACTACCTCGCTCTCTCGTTTAGGATCCGCTCGCTACAGCTCGCACATGCAGTTGGCTAAAATGCAAGTCAAATCTCCTACATGCTAGCGGTGATGGAGCAGGTTCGCTACAAGTTGTGCTTGTGGATAGGTGGGGGGGGGGTGAACTGCATTTTGAGTGGCTGAAGGCACTCATCCTGCAGTCTTGTGCCTTGCTACGGCCTGGGCATGCGGTTAGATCTGTTCAGTGCACACATCCTTATTTCTTATTGTTTCCTTGTTAACACATGTAATAACCTCCTTATACACACACACATTAATAAAAAGCCCTACACAAAGCAAAAACCTACAAAATGAACACTACAATAAAGATAAAATCAACAATTGAAATATCTGCACATTCTCCAAACTACACCCAGCCACTACTGTGGCTCACAAACATGCAGCACCAAATAAAAACACTACCCAAACAGCCCATAGCCATGACCCCCACACTGCTGAACCGCCTGCCTTGTAAATCAGGGACAGGGCTTAAAACGGCTGGGGACAAATGACCAAAATCAGGGACACATTTTGCAGAATAAAAATTCTAACTCAGGAAGCCTTCTCTGTTGTGTGGCTCTATATGAAATGCATTTTTTGAAGGAGTACTAGATGTTTGATGCTAGTACTATTGATGTTTGGCAAAATGTAATGCTTCAAAGCCCAGCTCTGTTGTGGGATTAATGACAAATTTAGGAAGAATTGAGGACATTTTTAGGCAGAATCCGGGACAGTAAAACCCACAAACTATCGGTTCATACTAGGGTATGAACCTTAATATGAGCTCTGTAGTGAGACTAATGACAAATGTAGGAGGAACGGAGGACATTTTTTAGGCAGAATCTGGGACAGTAAACCCACAAACTGCACAGAAACAAATCAGTCAGTACACCCTTAGCACCTAAAGAACAAACTGTTAAAAGCCTGCAGCGCCCCGCCTTACCCCATCCAAGTTTGAGACAGGTAGGCACTGCTTGAATGTGTTCTGAGGCAGATGACCACGGGGCCAATGCTCCCAGGCACACAACGGAGGAACATCTGCAGCTGAGCCAGCCACGATGCAACTTGGTAACATGCAGTGAGTGTCATGTCATAACATACTTCATGACTAAAGGGCTTAGTTGCCATTGAATTACACTGTTCCCTGCAGCATTTTGTGATATACTGTGGCATTACTGCGCTGCATCCTGGCTGGCACCAGTGTAGGTCTCCCAAGGAATGCATTACCCTGGAGTTTATTGCACTTATAAAATGGCTTGGCTTTAAACATTTTGGCATAGGAAATACAGCACTGCACACTCGTGTGTACATATAGGCATGGCATGTTATCTTGTTTGTCCAGCGAGTGTTTGTGACGGCCATCTTGGCACATTTTATTAACATGTATATGTGTATATATTTTATTTTACATATATTTTTTAGACTTTTTGGCCATGAATGGCACACTGAGCCTGTTTTCAGATGCATCCCTAGAGCTCCGTGACTTGCACAGGGTCATGCAATGTGCAAGTGGTAATTGTAGGTTTCAAACACCCGTTCGCTGGGTCCCCAGGTCCACTGTTGGTATGCTAATCTTTAGGCTATACTGTCTTCTTATGTATATAGAGGATATGCCATAGGCTGGCTCAAAATATAACATTTTAATCTGCAGGTTTTGGCCTTTATGACCTCATGAGTGGCGGGACCACGAGTGAGGTGTTTAGAGGTTGACTTCTGCTGATAAAAATAATGGCATGTTATTTGTCACAGAGACAATGCCTCTGTTTTAAAATCTTGATTCAGTACTTTTTCCCTCTCTCACAGTGGCTCAGTCCTCTGTTGCCATATGCATTCAAGTGAATGAATCATTCCAATTAAGTCCCAGTAAGGACTTGCATCATTTAGGAATTCTGGCAGGTGTTCTGGAATCTAATGATGCTCATGAAGTGTAAATATCCATTATGATGCTCCTAGAGTGGAAGTAATTCACTCCAGGAGCATCATGTATGGAAATACTGTAAGTAAGCCGTAATATACAACAACTGCAGTCATGCTGTGATATACAGTATGTATACCTTGGGGTGTGTGTTGTGAGACCCACCTAAGAAGTGTTTATATCTTAGCTCAACCCATGTTATCGCACTTATGAAATAGCCAGAAGCATACAGATTTTGTGCTTTTTGTCTTTTTTTTTTTTTTTGTTTAAAGGTTTCTATGGGTTTCCATTAAAATATTCTTCCTCCTTAAAAAGTAGTCCCTGACTTACTTTGAATTGGTTTGTGCCAGCTTGACAATTATTTGTTGTGTATTTTTATTTGTCTGTAAGATTAACACACTTGGAAGACTGTTTAATTTCAGTGTTTTCTTACTGAGACAAGTTTTCATTTTCCATGTTTAATCCTTTTTTTTTTTTTCATTTTTTTTTATTTTCACTTTTATCGGCAGGCTGAGTGGGCTTTGTTGTATGAAGAAACATTAATGAAGACTTTTATTTTGTGTCTGTGTATACAAAAATTATCATGAAAAGTTGATCTTCTTCGGGGGTATCTTCAGTCATCAGGTCACACCATAGGAACTTCACCGCCGATGAAGCAGGATCCACACGGAAGATTTTCCAGCAGTACCACTGGGGCCGCCCATGCCAACGTCACTCGACATCATCAACCCTATTTATTTATTAGAAAAGTCGAATTTATAACCTTTGAGTCATGGACTCATTTACAAAGGCACCTCATTGCAGGGGGGTAGACAGAGTTACATAGTGTGGTTACAACAGTGAGAACAGTATAAGTGCAGAACGTTAAACATAGAGTACACATAGGTTACATAATAATGTTACTTATAATAGGTTACAGTCATATACAAGGTACCTAAGGGTTACATTGGGGTACAGCCCTGGACATACCTAGATAATGCCTGGAGAGGGCGGAGGTAGGGATGGAGAGTGGGGTGGGAGGGGGAGAGGATAGGCTGTCCGGAGAACGTTGTCAAGTCAGGGAGGCCTGACAGGAGGATCCCACCGGGGGATTAATTAGGTACATCTACAGCAATGAGCATCGAAGAGATGGTTCTGGAGGGCAATTTTGAAGGGACCAATTTTGGCAATGTCTGTGATGCAGGGTGGGATGAAGTTGAACCAAGCAGGGGCTCGGTAATGGAAGGACCTCTGGGCTAGCGAGGTCTTGGTTCTGGGCACCAGAAAGGTGGCCTTGACAGAGCTACGGGTGGCAACAGACAAGGATGCATGCTGTAGGGAAGCAGAGACCCCGGGAGGGGGGAGCCCTAGAAGAGATTTATTGGTGAGTAGGCAGGTCTGGTAGCGCAGACACTCCTCAAAGGTGAGCAGGTTGGCGGTGGAGTAGAGCAGGCAAGCGTGAGTGCAGCTAAGGGCTCCAGTCAGGAGCCTGCAGGCCTTATTGATTGAGAGCTAGATTTTAGTCAAGGCGGTATTGTCTGCTGCACCGTAAATGGGCAAGCCATAGTCCACTAGCGACAGGACGGAAGAGGTGATGGCCAGATGAAGGGCAACTTTAGGGAGGCAATCTCTGTGACGGTATAGTAGGCCTATCCGAGAATTTATGGCAGAGGATGGGGCATTGATGTGGGTGTGGAAGGTGAGAGCCAAGTCGAAAGTGATGCCTAGATATTTGTAAGAGGTCACTTGCTCCAGCGGATGCAGAGTGCTGGGGAGAATGAAGAGGGGGCATTCTTGGCCTTGTTTTGGTGATGGGAGAAGAGCATTGACTTAGTCTTCTTTAGGTTAATGACAAGTCGGTGGTCAAGGAACCTTTTTTCAGCTTGGTTGAAGGTGTGCTGGAGGGATACCTGGAGAGAAGAGGGATTGGGGTGGGAGGCAAAGAGAACCACATCATTGGCATAGAGGAGCATTTTTCCTGTGCAGGAGCTGGAGAGGGTGTTGAGGTAGAGGCTGAAAAGTACAGGACCCAGAATGGAGCCCTGGGGTACCCCGGAACAAACGGGCCGGGTATTGGACAGGGAGCCATTTATCTTCATACGCTGGGATCTAGCAGAGAGGCAGCTGGAGAACCAGGCAAGGGGACCAGCGGAAAAGCCGAGTTAGTGGAGGGAGTCAAGCAAGAGTGGGTGACAAACCGTGTCAGAAGCCTTGGAGAGATCTATGAACACTGCGCCAGCAAGGTTGCCGGAGTCAAGAGCAGAGTGCAGGTATTGAGAACTCCAGGAGAGCAGTAGTGGTACTGTGTCCTGAACGGAAACCATGTTGTTCTGGGCATATTATGTCATATTTGGCCAGGTACTCTGAGAGTTGAATAGACACTGTTTTTTCTAGGGTTTTAGAGAGCAGGGGGAGGATAGAGATTGGCCAGTAGTTGTTAGGTGTGGACCGATCTCCACTGTTATGTATGGGGTGGTTTTGGCTGATTTCCAAGCACTGGGAAACTGATCGAGGCATAGAGACTGGTTTAGTAGGTCTGTAAGGGGGACTAGGATGACAGCCAAGACCAAGTGGAGGATCCTGGAGTCTAGTGGGTCACAGCTGGGGTTGTTGCTACCACGGGCTTTTAGCAGGTACGGCCTGGCTATGTGGGGGGTTAAAGTGTGCAGGTAGAAAGGAGGGTGATCCAAGGCAGGGAGGACAGAGGCGGGGATTGGGTCAAAAAAGTTGTTTGGGAGGACAGAGCTTAGGTCACAGAAGGTAGTATTGAGGCAATCAGCTATGCGAGTTGGGTCTATAGTGACAGTGCCATCGATGGGGAGCTGGGACGGTGGAGAGAAGTGGGTCTTCCCATTAAGCTCTTTCATGCTGTCCCAGAAAGTCTGCGGAACCCCAGGTGGATGCGAGGGTGGTCTGATAGTGCTCTGCCTTGGCCCATCCAATGGCCCAGGTGCACTGATTATAAAGGCATGAGTGGCCTGCTCCCTCCTCAGTTCTTTCCCACCATCAACTCGGATTGCATGGGTTTCTGTGGAAGCTCTGCCGCAGTTTGCGCCATTTTTGCCTATGCTTGTGTCTTTTACCTTAGCATTTAGAATCTCTTTTAAACAAGAGGCAGTATAACACTGTGGTTTAAGGCTCTGAGCTGCAAATCTGGAGACCTGGGTTTGAATCCCACAGCCCCCACTTGCATACCGTGTGACCCTGAGATGTCGAGAGTTTCTCCTTCCACTACTCTCTTCCATCGCTGCCACTTTGGAATGAAGATTGCTTCTTCTGACAACCACAGTGTCTTGGGCCTGACCATGTCGCCTCTGTTTGAGAGCTCTGCCAGAAAGTTAACCTCACAACCCTTGGGTGACGAAAAAGGCTTTGAAGCTTTTCCTCATGGCGCAGCCAGTAGCCAGCTCTGGGCAGGGGTCCTACCAGGTCCGTCCCAGTCACCGGTGGGTTCGTCAAGTCCTCAGGGAAACATCACGGAGAGAACATTAATGAGACCGTTCCCCTCCCCCGGCAGTGCTCCCGATACCTGATGGCCTCCTCTTCCTTCTCATGGGGCTCCTCGTCAGCTGCTGCTGCACCGACGCACTCTGCTGTCTAGGCTTCTCTCAGGCCCCTACCAACAGCAGCACCTCCTTCTCAGGGAGGGGCCAGCCTTCAACCCTCATGTTGTAGGTCCCCCATTTGTTGACTTTTGGGGTCATTGACGATGGCCAATCCACGGCCTGATGCTTCTCCAGGCCCTCTGACATCGTGGCCCTTGGAATCTTTTTTTTCTTTTTTTTTTCTATATACATTTTTTGCTCCTCTGGAGCCCTTTCAGGTGGCTTCGGTCCTCCGAATGGAGGGATTCTCTCTCTGGCTGTGCTTCTCCTCATACTAGGTGGTCTCGGATATTCTGTGGATTGCCCCCCACGGCAGGGCCAGCGGGAGGTTGCCGGCTTCTCCCTCCCCCCGGAGACCCAATCCAGATTCCAGGGCCACTCCTGGGGGCGGCAGGCCATCATCGAGCCTGCTAGGCTCAATTTTCCTGGTTTTCCACCCTACCCCCTTCCCCATCAACTCGTATGTCGGCTCAAGCTTCCCAGCCCGTATCCCCCTCCAGCCATCGCTAGAGGACAATCAGCGAACGGGACAGCTATCCCTTCCTCCCTGAGAGAAGAGAGCAGTCCTCCGGATGCTCAATCCTCTCTTGCCCCTGCCGACCCCCCGGCGTCCTGGGCTCGTTCCCAAACCCAGGTCACCGGCATGGTGCGAAGTGTAGCATCCAGCCCCTCAACCCTTAGTGCCACTGGGCCAGCATGGCCCTCGGAATCTTATGACCCGCCAACAGGCTCATCGTGCCTCTTGACAGTTACCCCTCCAATATCGACACACCTTTTTTTTTGCTGTCAACATCGGTGATCTTTTGTCCAGGATTACTGCATCCCTAGCACATCAGTTGGGCTCCTACAGTCCTCATCCCTGGAGCTGTCGATGGCCCTGTTGTTGATGCTGCTTCAGCCTATTTGGGCTGTGCCCCGTAGGCCATCAGCAGCCCCTTGATCATCGGATCTTGGGCTGGAACAGGTCAACATCAAGGAGGAGTACCATCCTGACCTCGTCCTCCCTGAGGAAGAGTAGGAGGAAGTACCTCTTTCCTCTGATGGTTCTACTGCTCCTTCAGTGTGTGAGGACTCTGTTCAGTGTACTCCCAGGTCCCCTCCTGAGGATCCTACATTTTTTAAGGTCAGGAAGTAGCTTTCCACAACTATGGGCTTCCAGATTGAGGAAGGGGATGCCACCTGGAGAGAATTGATGGACTTCTTGGGAATGTTAGAATCCCCCCCAATGGTCTTTCCTCCTATCCTCCTAGCTCTAAGGAATGCCACAGCTGTGACTTGGCACCACCAGACATGGTTCCTGCCATGCTCCACGGGGCAGATCAACTCTGTCATGCCCCTCAGGGCCTGCTTTCTTATGCTGCCCAACCTAAGACCAGTTCCGTGGTCATCAAAGCAGCACATACCAGGTCCATGGTGCCCACGCATCATAGCTCCCTCCCCCTGACAGGGAATCCAGGTGGATCGACCTTTGGGGTAAGAGTGTTTATGCCTCCTCCACCTTGGGACTTCAGATTGCCAACTATCTATCATACGTGATCAAGTACTGAAACATCACCTGGAAGAGGGGTAAAGCAGCAGGCTAGGCCCTCCCAGACTGTTCCCAGTAGCAGAAAGCTGTCAAATCTTTACAGGCCGATGAGGACATCAGTAAGTACCTCCTCAGGGCCTTGTATGATACTTCAGATACTGGAGCCAGGCTGCTGGCACAGGTATTTGCTTTCGTAGGCATGCCTGGCTGTGGTTCTCAGGCTTTACAGCAGATGTCCAGCAGAAGGTGCTGAATGCCCCCTTCAGTGGCTCAAATTTATTTTGGGCCACAGGTTCTGGATGTCATTAATGGTTTACGGGCATCTGGCGGGAGCTATTAAGTCTGTCCATTGGCGCTACCATATCCAACCCTGGAGGCAGCGCGCAGCTACAGCAGAGAATAAGAAAAGCCTCCTTGGCCTTACCTACCCGTCTGCCTCTGGCTTAGCTGCTAAGCGCCCCAGAGGTGACGGATCAGCCTCTGCCTGACTCCTTGCCAGACCCAACCCCTCTTTCGGTCCCCAACCTAGAGGTGGTGGTCGGAGGCCAGTTCTCCCTCCATTTCAACCAATAGAGAGCCGTAACTACAGATGCCTGGATTCTTCAGATTATAGAGCAGGGTCACATTCTGTGGCTTTTGGAATAGCCCCCAGAGACTCGTCCGGTATCCTCCACCTCTCCTACGACCCATGTCATCTTCTGGAAGAGGTGCAGTCCCTTCTGTGGGAAAAGGCCATTGATCCAATGCCCAGGCGGCAGAGGATCAGGGGATCTTACATCGAGGGGGCTCAGGCAGCAATCTAAGCAGTCCTTTCAAAGGAATGCTAGGCAGCAGTCTAGATACAGCAACAGCAAAGAGCATGATTCAGGCAAAAGACTTCCACTTCTGCCTCTGGAGGTTCTGCCCCTCGGGCTCCCAGGACCTCCCAGCCTGCACTCCCCGGCTCCTCAGCCTGACTCGCCAGGCCCCCCCTCCCAAGCCTTAGGAGAGGTGGTGGGGGGGTCGCTTTTCGTTGCACATCGAAGGATGGCGCCAGATAACCACAGATCAGTGGGTTCTGCAGTTCATTGAAAAGGGGCATACTCTAGAGTTCATGGAGTGACCCTCAGACAACCCACCAGTCCCTTCCATTACTCTCAGGCTCACAGCACCCTCATCGCAGAGGAGATCCAGGCCTTACTGCAAAAGGAGGCCATAGAGCCAGTTCCACCTGTACAACAGGGGAAAGGGTTTTACTCCCACTTCTTCTTGGTGCCAAAGAAAACCGGGGATCTAGCCTCGACCTCAGCCACGGGAATCAGTACATAGAGTACAAACTATTCTGGATGGTAACTCTGCTACTCAGTCTTCTCCCTCTCCTCCATCAGGGGGATTGGCTATGCTCCCTGGACATGCAGGACACATACCTCCACGTTATGATTTTCCAGCACCACAGGAGGTACCTTCGCTTTCACTCCCAGGGAAAGCACTACCAGTTCAGGGCTCTGCCTTTTGGCCTGTCCTCGGCCCCAGGGTTTTCACCAAATGCCTTGTAGTGGTAGCCGCAGCTGTAAGGAGACAGGGCCGTTATGTCTTCCCTTACCTGGACAACTGGCTGCTGACTACTCCCACCTGAGACTGACTTCTCCACACCATGCAGGCCACTTTCTCCCTGTTTCAGGACCTAGGGTTGTCTTAAATCTACCCAAGTCCTCCCCTTGGCCAAGCCAACAACTGCTACATAGGGGGCCGTCTTGGACACGGCACAAGGCAAAGCCTTCCTCCCTGAAGACAGTGCAGAGCGGCTTTAGACGCACGCTTGTCAGATCTCCTTCTCGTATCAGGTCCCGGCCAGATCTGTACTAAGACTCTTGGGACACATGGCGGACACCATCGCAACAGTTCCCCTGGCCAGGCTATACCCAAGGGTGATCCAGTGGAACCTGAGAGTCCAGTTGGACCAGCGTTCCGACAACCTGGAACAAACCCATCTTGGTGTCGAACCCTGTATGACAGGCTTTAGCATGGTGGTTGAATTCCCCCAACCTCTCCAAAGGGGTTAACCTGTGGAAGGAGTCTCCCAGCCAGATCCTAAGTTCTCCTCAAGCTGCAATTGGAAGGAGCAGAGATGATTCTGGTGGCACCTTTCTTGCCGTGCCAGATTTGTTTCCACTGCTCTAACAACTTGCAACGGAACCTCCAATCTCCCTGCCCCTCCATTCAGACTTGCTCTTCCAGGAGCAGGAGACCCTGGTCCATCTGGATCTCAGATCTCTGCATCTCCATGCATGGCTCCTGCAGACCTAGCCATGTCCAGATTCGGGGTATCCCTCAGGGAAGCGGATGTCATGGTATCCGCTAGGAAGCCTTCTACTGGGGCTACTTACACTATGAAATGTTAGCTGGTCTGCATCTGGGCCACTGCTCAGTCTCTAGACACCTTCACCTGTCTGGTGAATTGAATTCTGGAGTACCTCCTCGCCCTGTCTATGGTCTAAGCTACTCCTCGCTCAAGATGTATCACTCTGCCATTTTAGCCTGTCGTGCATCTATTAAGGGCAGAACGCTTACCGGGGGTCATGTGATGCCTTCAGTCTGAGAGGATGCTCATCTGCTAAGCTCGCCTCCCTAACCTCTAAAATTTGTGCTGTTTATCTGCATTAAAGGTGAATTTGCCATTCTCATTTCTGCAACATCTACTACTAGCACTGGACTGTAAATAGCAAACAGATCTGGGAGTACTTGGTGAGCTGTGATACACGATCATGGATACCGACATGCGCCAGGCTCGGACGCCACCTCAGTCACCAGATAAAACCACCAAGTGGTCTAAAACTCAGGCCGCGACTCCTTCCAAATCTGCAACTGACTCTAAAGGCTCTACCCCCCTGTCAGAGGAGAAATTTTTACTGAAATGGCCTCTATAAGGGAAGTTTTCAAGGACTTCACATCCGACCTCAAAGAAATCCAAGTGGAGCTGAAAGATACTAATAAGAAAACTAGCGATGTCTCCACCCGCATTTCCTCTCTTGAACACTGGCAGGCCAGAGTAGAGCCCGACATTGCAGCCCTACGCCAGAAACTCTGCAAACTCGAGCTTAAAATGGAGGAACTCTAAGATCGGAATAGGCGTAATAATTTAATAATCTTCGGCTTACCTGAAGAAGCAGACGGTTCCTCTGTAATCTCCTTCGTACAAAAGCTCTTACTAAAAATTGCAGGCCCTCCTCCACATTCCACAGTCTATCATGTGGAACGAGCCCACCGTTCACTTAAACCACGACCCCCTCCCTGTGGTAATCCCAGACCACTTATTCTTTGTCTTCTCAGCTACATGGATAGGCAGCATATACTAACCAAAACCAAGGAGCTGCAGGAAGTACGTTGGGAGGAGGCCCGACTTCGTTTTCACAGAACCTGCCAGCAACCATTCGGCAGAAATGGGCTGAATATCATGCCTACATAACCAAATTGATAGAAGCAGGGGTCCGATTTAGGATGCTTTACCCGAACAAGCTGCTCGTCCAACTCCAAGGCACTTGGAAAGCTTTTGAAAATGCCAAACAGGCGGCAGAGGATCTGCCCGTTTTGTTCCCCGACCTGTTTGCTCACCACTGATCCAACTTGCAGATAATAGGGCTAGTCTTCTCAATTAGGATTACCAGGAAATTTAGGTGGCCTGTATAAACCGTTTTGCTCCCAGTCATCACCTACACCTCTCACTGACAAGAAGAGAGACCCGTCCTTCGGCTAATTCTTTTCATCTTTTTTGGTGTTTCAGCTGCCTATTTTCAGGAATCAAGTCACCATACACAGCAGAAAGGCTCAGAGGCTATACACTTCGCTCTTTGAACAAACTTTAACTCCCTTCCCTTTTGGTGGTGTGGCTCATCATCGGCGTGGCCATGTGCATCATCACAGTGACTTGCTCCTCGATTCAGCTTACTCCCCGTAACAGTGACCACTGAATTACTCCTTTGGAACATCACATAGTGGCAGTCAGCCACTTTACTCTGACTGGACTGTCTTTTTTTTTTTTATTATTAGAATCCTTCCCTTTCCTCCTTTGTTATTTTTTCTCCCCTAACCCCTATTTTTATACTTTGTTCCCGATTGTGCCTGCAGTTGTAAATTGGGCATGCAAGATCCTGACTCAGGGTTATATTGAGTCAACAAAGGGCATTGTTCTCCATACCACCACTTGGGATCTTGCTCCACATACTCTATTACAATAATACCCTATGTCAACTGGGCACCTACTAATTTATTCTGTTGTCCCCCCCACTTTTTTTTTTGGTTCCTTCCGGTCTCTTCTTGCTATTAATTGCTTGGTGTGTTAAATGCTATTAATATTTGAAGGGTAATCACCTGCTGAGACCTGCAGTTAGTGACACTAATATGATAAATGACAGTAGCATTAGAATAGTAATAACTTGTGATTCACAGTTAACGACTTTGATATGGTTATATTAATGTTAAGACAATCTATTCTTCTTCCGGACAATGACATAGTATTCACTAAACTCCAGTTTAAGTTATTGAGATGTGATTCACCTTTTGATGTTCAGGGTTGTTCCAGACTAAGTCCGGACTGATGTAACGTTTTTTGGAGGGATGGGGGAGGGAGGGCCAGGGATAGTCTATCTTGGGTGGAACAGTCATGTCATGGCGGTGGGGGATGGAGCCTCCACATAGTTTATTCCTTGAGACTTTTGTGGGTTTGTTGCTGCTGTGGATTTTGTGGGGCTCAGAGTGGGTTTTCAGTCAGGTTTATCTTTATAGGGGGGAGAGTGGGTTTTTTTTTTTTTTTTGTTATATAGACGGGAGGGTACTGCCACAAACCATAGGCCCCTTAATATTGCTTTAATTTCTCTGGGCTTTTCCTTACTGGGTAATCTTACTTCTCCTTCCATATTAGAACAGTAACCATGTCGGGCTACCATTTTTGCATGTGGAATATCAAAGGGGCACAGACTCCGGCCAGAAGGATGAAAGTTCTACTACACTTACGTCAGTTGAATGCTGACGTCGTGTTTCTTCAGGAGACACATCTGTTACCCACTCAGGTGCTCTATTTTCGAAGGCTCTGGGTGGGCCAAGCATTTGGTTCAGGGTACAACTCTCGTAAGAGGGGAACCGTTATATTAATAGCATGCAGACTCCCCTTCCGCCTGCTCCAGGATATTTCTGACCCAGAAGATCGTTATATCCTTATGAGAGTAATTCTGGGTCACTCTGAGGTTCTTTTAGGTTCTATTTATGGACCTGACTCTTGAGGACCCAGAATTTTTTACAAACCTAATGACTAGTCTCTCTCCTGGTCCACTTTACCAATTATACTCGGAGGAAATTGGAATCGAGCCCTTTCCAATAGCCTTGATAGATCAGGTTCTTCTAGAAACACCCCATCTCCAGGACAAAAAGCCTTGCACGAGTTCATGCGGTCAGTGGGATTGGTGGATTCTTGGAGAATTACATATCCTAACAGAAGGGAATACTCCTTTCACTCTCCAGTTCACCACTCCTCCTCCCGCATAGACTATTTTTTAGTAAGTGTAGACTGCTTATGGACTAATAGTCGCGGTTTCTTTCGGTGCGGTTATAATGTGGCGGTGAAAATGTTGCCGTTATGAGTAGTCGCGGGCATATTAGTCATGTAACCGCGAAGGAATGTTGCACTGCAGATTACATCCACCTCACTTAATACTAATGTCGCACTGTGGATTACATCTACCTCACTTAACGAATTAACTGATAAGCAGGTGATCATACAGTACTTACATACATTAGGTCAAGGTGTAAAATTAGAGAGCATCGATTGTTGCCTTTGGTGACAAGGTCAGGGTGTGAAATCAGAGAGAATCGATTGTTGCCTTTGTTGCCATGGAGTTCGTTACCACACAGGAAGGCAAGAAGAAGCTGTGTTTGGACAATTTCCTTTATACTAAAGAAAAGGATGGGGCAGAAGATAAAATAATCTGGCATTGCGAGCAACGGACATGCAGGGCTCGCATGCACACCCTGGGTGACAGCATTGTGAAAGCACCGACTGAGCATAACCATGCTCCAGTACACGGTTGTGCTCAAGTCATTAAGGTACGTGGTGGCATGAAAAGAAAAGCTGCAGAATCGGAGGAGTGCACACGAAATATCGATCTTACTTCAAGAGGGCTCTTGCAGTAGGTAATTACATATAGGACTGACGCCGGCCGGCGGCAGGACCCCACGGAAAAATTTCTAGCTAGCAGTCCCTGGCGAGGGACCGCCCCCACGTCAGGTGACCGGCGTCAAACGACGTCGGTATAAAGGGTTGATCCCGGACTCCCGCCTTCAGTTCTTTCTGGCGTCCCTCGTTGCAGCTCAGCGGTGAAGTTCCCTATGCTCAGTCCTGTTACTTCGTCGTTTTTTCGAAAAGTTTCAGTATTTTGTATTTTATATTTTTATCGTCAGGTGAGACGTCGGTATATGTCGTCCCTTCAAAAATAAAGTACGACTCGCGGCGGTGCCCAACTGCCTCACAAAGACGGTCCTACCTCTGCCTTTTCTGTTTAGGCCCCGCCCACACGGTCAAGAAGTGTCCGTACTGCCTTCATTTCAACGCGGCCACCCGCAGACGATGCCAGCAGTCTCTCGAAGCCCATCTCCTTAAGAAGAAGATGTCCGCGATGGAGAAGGAGTTGAAGAAACTTCGGCAGGCGTCAACCTCCCCTGAAGGGCCCGAGAAGCGGGACAAGGAAAGGCACTGGGAGAAGGCCTCCTCCTCCGCGACTCCGGCTGGAGTCGCTGGCAAGGACCATCCTCCGGGATCGCCCGACGGCAGCCTCCAAGGTTTTGAAGAGGCATCGCCCGCCTGTCGGGTTCGCGCTCGACGCCCGCTGGTGCCTGGGGCAAAGGAGGTCCCAGTACCGCCGCAGGCTTGCGGCTCATTGCGCGGCTAGTCTATAAGCGGACATCGCTCTTCCGATGTCCGGGCCGAGAAGGCCGCTTAAGACACCTGACCCTCGGGCGGCGCACGGCAGTGTCCCCATCGGACCGGCCTTTTCATCCTCGCCCGCTCTCTGACGAGGGACCCCGGTCGACGCCGCTCCTCTGTCGTCTGCCGGGATTCAGCCCCTAAGTCACACGTCGGCTCCTCCGACGTGCGCTGGGCCTCGGAGTCTAAAACAGACCCTGCTTCGTCTGTCGTACCAAGTTCCCCGCAGCCTTTGCTGCCGTCAGGGGAGCCCGAGTCCCCCCTGCCCGACCCCGGGGATTTTTCTCCTCCGTCCCCGGACGAGGCTCGGGATCCTGGGCTACCATCTGATCCTCTTCCTACAGAGCCGGATCTGATGTCGGCTCCCCTGATGCCGGCCCCGACGCCGGCGGGGGATATTCCTCTTCCATCGGGCCTACCACCCCACGGGCCTATCACGGTTGATCCGCCCGTGGAGTACCCAGCTGGGCCGTCTGCTCCGGCAGCTCCTCCAGTGCCTGGGTATCCGCCGTCCTATCCGACGCCGGTTTTCCCAGGTCCACAGTATCCTGCGCTGCAGTACCCGGCTCCGGTATTCCAGCAGCCGGGTTACGGATACTCTCCCTGCAGATTTCATCCGTACAACTATCCTCCTCCTCCTCCACCGCCCCCTAGGCGCCGCTGGATCTTCAGGAGACTCTTGCCTCCTGGTGGGCTGAGGCCAAGGCTCAGCTCACCAAGGAAGTCGAGAGCCATCTTACGGCGACGGTGCCACCACCGGCTCCCGTACGCCCCAGACGGCACACTCCCTATCCTCCTCCAGATTCCCGGGCTTTGCCCTCGAGATCCAGAGAGGGCAGGACACTGCCCTGGGATCCCCTAGGAACCTGTTCCTCCCCTAGAAGAGCTAGGAGTCTTACTCTGCTTCAAATTCCTCTTCTTCTTCTCTCGGACTCCTCGGAGGCCTCGCATGGGTGTTCGAGAAAGATGATGTCGCATTCTCCATCCAAGCCCCGGCTGAGGACTCCTCCGAAGTCTCCTCTGGAGGATCCTTCCTTCATGGAGTTGCTCAGGAAGATCCAGGAAGTCCATCAGTGGTGTTCCTTAGAGCCAGATCCTCAACGGGTTAAACTCTCCGAACATCTGGACTTGCCCCTTACGGCTCCTACTCTAGTGCCACCCTGGATCGAGCCTCACGCCCACCTTGTTTCCACTATTTGGAAACAACCATCGGCTTAAGCCCCACTTCCTCGGAAGTCCAACAGGCTGTACCAGGCTCCAAAGGGTGTAGACTTTTTAGACTCTCACCCCCCGTGCAGACTCGGTTGTGATTAGCGCTGGTCAGCACACCTGAAACATTTGAGCTCGTCTCCCCGGATAAGGAAACTCGCCTTCTAGATCAATATGGAATGAAGATCTATGCTTCTTCCACACTGGGAATCAGGGCCCTAAATTATGTAGCACATATATGGGATTACCAGAAGGCTGTCCTTACCCAGGCGGAATCCAAGATTGACTCCTTGCCTGATTCTCAAGTCAAGCAGGAGTTAGCCGACCTGGTCCGTTCTGCTTGTTCGGCCAGTCATATTCTGAGGACGACCTACGATGCAGTGGACACGGCAGGACTGAGCTCTGCGTTCGCCGTAAGTCTTCGGCGTCATGCATGGCTCCGTGTGTCAGGTCTGGTCCCGGAGGTGCAGTCAGCAAGTCAAGAAGCACCTTTCAAGGGTTCTGTGCTTTTCGGCGGTGATGTCAAGGACATCATCACTGACTTGCGGGAGAAGGGGACGGCCCTTAAATCTGTTGATTCAATGTACCATCCCCATCCCCCACAGCGCCGTCCCTTTTGCAGACGCAGCCGGCCTCAAGTGAAACCTCGGGGAAGGTGGGCCACTAAACGTCGGGCCCCCACAGCTGCCAGGCCCCCGCCGCCCAAAAAGCAGGTGCCCCAGCTGCGGCGCTGCCTCACACCACCTGACTCCTTCCCTCTCCCACCGCCTCTGGACGCCCCGGAGGAACCGGTAGGAGGGAGGTTCTCCCTCCACCTTCCGGGTTGGGAGAGGATAACATCGGATTCATGGGTGCTTCAGATCATAGCAGAGGGGCACTCCATAGAGTTTCTGCAGAAACACCTCCGTCACCCCACTCTGAACTCCTGTTACTCAAGGGACCATCTTCCTTTGGTCAGGAAGAAATCTCTGCTCTCCTGCAGGCTGGCCTATAGAGCCCGTCCCCCTCACCTTCACAGGATGGGTTACTATTCCCATTTCTTCCTCATACCAAAGAAGACAGGAGATCTCAGACCCATCCTCGATCTCCGCTCCCTGAACCTATATGTGGAATACAAGAGGTTCAGGATGCTCTCCCTTCAAACCCTCTTGCCCCTGCTTTGGCCGGGCCAATGGCTTTGTGTACTGGTTATGCAGGATGCATACCTGCACATCCCCATTTGCCCTTCGCACCGAAAGTACCTCAGGTTTGCGTTCCAGGGGGACCACTACCAATTCCGGGCGCTCCCTTTTGGTCTTTCCTTGGCTCCCCGAGTTTTTACCAAATGCCTGGCGGTGGTAGCAGCCCACCTGCGTACTTTGGGAGTTCAGGTTTTTCCCTACCTGGACGACTGGCTCCTGGCGGCCTCGTCCAGGGAGGAACTCCTGCATTTTCTCTCCCTCACCCAGCAGATTTTCACTGGCCTGGGTATCACCATCAACCATTCCAAGTCTCACCTGGATCCTTCACAGAGGCTCCAGTTCATCGGGGCAATCCTCGACACGACAATGTGCAAGGCCTTCCTACCTCCAGACAGGGGGGCCTCCCTCCAGTCCCAGATTTCCCTTCTATCTGATCACAGGAGGGTTCGGCCAGGTCGGTGCTTTGCCGTCTATGGGGCTCATGGGCGGCGCTGTCCGACGGTTCCACAGGCTCCACATGAGAATCTCTCTAGTGGATCAGCGGGTAGACGACCTAGATCATCTGGTTCTGATCTCCTCGCCGATGGTACGAGACTTGCAATGGTGGATGGTTCGAGAGAACCTATTCCGGGGGGGTCCCCTTTTTTCATCCTCCTCCGGATCAGACTCTGACCATGGACGCTTCAGGCGAAGGTTGGGGAGCCCATCTGGGTCCTCACCGAACCCAGGGCCTATGGTCAAAGTTGGAGTTAGTTCTCCACATCAGCGTGCTCGAGCTTCAAGCAGTGCTGTATGCTGTCCAGGCCCTTCACCAATACATCCTTCCCGGTCACCTAGCTGTCCAAACGGACAACATGTGCGTGGTGTGGTACATCAACAAGCAGGGAGGGACTCGGTCCTACCCGCTGTGCAGGGAAGCGATGAGGGTTTGGGAATGGGCAACACTTCACAACCTTCACCTCATGGCGATCCATGTTCCCGGAATCGACAATGTCCTGGCAGACAGGCTAAGTCACTCGGCTCTACCACACGAGTGGGAATTAGACGAAAAAGTTCTAAAAAGCATCTTCCAGATTTGGGGGACTCCTCAGATAGACCTGTTCGCCTCCTCCCAAAACGCAAAGCTTCCAATCTTTTGCTCGCTCACTCCAGAGCGAGGCGCTTTCTGGAGCGACGCTCTATCTCTAAGCTGGAAGGACAGATTCGTCTATGCTTTTCCCCCAATTCCTCTGGTCTCTCGTGTGCTGCAGAAGCTTGCTTTGGAAGGAGTGAGAATGATTCTGATCGCTCCTTTCTGGCCCAGGCAAATTTGGTTCTCTCTTCTACAGCAGTACTCAGAGGTTCCTCCTCTTCCTTTATCTCCAGGATTGCTGACGCAGGATCAGGGGACCCTGGTCCATCTGGGACTCAAGTCCCTTCAACTTCATGCATGGCTCCTGCAGACCTAGCTCAATCTCGTTTTGGCGTTTCTTCGAAGGTGGCCGAGATTCTGGTGGAGGCTAGAAAACCCTCCAGTAGGTCCACCTACGCCATGAAATGGAAAAGATTTTCCATCTGGGCTGCGTCCAGGAACGTGGAGCCCTTTTCCTGTCCTGTGACCTTTCTACTTGAGTACATGCGTCATCTTTTCGATCTGGGTCTGTCACTCCTCTTTGAAAGTCCATATGGCGGCTATTTCAGCCTAACATGTCCCTTTCACTGATAAGACATTTGCCCAGCTGGAGGTATCCAAAACTTTCCTCAGAGGGGTCCTTCATCTCAGGCCCCCTGTCTGGACTCCAGCTCCCCCTTGGGACTTAAACTTTGTCCTTGAGAAACTTACCCTTCCTCCCTTTGAGCCTGCAGCTTCCGCAGACTTGAAGTTTTTATTGTGGAAGACGCACTTCTTGGTGGCCATTACTTCTGCTCGCAGAATTTCCGAGCTCCAGGCCTGATGTGCAAAATCCTTATCTGATTTTTCACAAGAACGAGTAGCTCTTCGATTTAATCTTAAGTTTCTCCAAGGTGGTAGCAGAATCTACCTTAAATCAGTCTATTGAATTACCTGCCTTCTTCATGCAGTACTCCACTCAAGGGGAATACCTGCTCCATACCATGGATGTTCACAGGATTCTGAGATACTACACCGATAGAACGAAGGATCTCAGAAAGACTGATCAGTTGTTTGTCTCTTTTGCTCACAAAAGAGAAGGCAATGCTGTCTCTAAGCAATGCCTATCAAAATGGTTGGCCCATTGCATCACTTTCTGTTATGACAAATACAACAAGACCCTACCGGGTCAAGTCAGAGGTCACTCCACTCGTGGAGTAGCAGCCTCTGCGGCTTGTTTCAAGAACGTGTCTGTGGCAGACATCTGTGCTGCCGCCACTTGGACTTCCGTCCACACCTTTACTAAACATTACAGTTTGGACATTGCCTCTCACCGTAGAGCAGGCTTCGGGTTAGCTGTCTTGCAAGGCCTCCTTTCTTGAGGCTTGCAAGGTTTTTCCTTGCTACTTCTTGGAGTAGTACCTCCTCCCGGTGCCTTTTCTTTTGTTCCAGACTGCTTGGGATTCTGTCTATGTGATTACCTACTGCAAGAGCCCTCTCAGTAAGATAGTACAGTTACGTAAGAACTTACCATAACAGTAGATCTTCGAGAGGCTCTTGCAGTGGTAACCTTCCTGCCCTCCATCCCCTAGGCTTTTCAGCTCCTTTTCCATCGAGGAATATCTGCTTCTCTCTCGTCCAGGCCTTCCGGCCTGTGGGGGAAAGAACTGGGCGGGCGTCGGGACTGCCCTTATACTGACGTCGTGTACCGGTCACCTGGCGTGGGGCGTTCCTCACCAGGGACTGCTAGCTAGAAATTTTTCCGTGGGCTCCTGCCGCTGGCCGGTGTCAGTCCTATATGTAATTACCTACTGCAAGAGTCTCTCTCGAAGATCTACTGTTACGGTAAGTTCTTACGTAACTGTACTTTCTGCAAGCACTCCAAGAGGTGGAAATTCAAAAAACAGTAGATATGTACGACTAAACAAAGTGTATAAATCCATATCCCTAGATGTGAAATCGCGTACTCCAAAAAAGTTTCTCATGGATATAGCCTCTGTTATTGAAATCAATGTAACATAAGCAGAACAATGCACATAGTTCCTATATTAAATAAAGAATGGAACAGTTTTTAACCGTTTCCCTAAAGTCAAACACAGAGTTTTAACAGAGGTCCTTCTAGAAATAAAGAATTGAACTGGTTTTCCCTAAAGTTTTAACAAAGTTCCAGAGGTCCTTCTATAAATAAAGAATTGAACTGGTATTCCCTAAAGTCAAACACATAAGCACATCAGTCCCTTTCCTCCCTTCAGTTGGACTCCTTCTATATAAATAAAGTCTGTCTGATGAGAGTTACATGTCCCTTCAGTTGCATACTCGGCAACGAGAGCTACTGCTACACTTTGTCCACGTGACGACAGCGGTAACGGCAAACTGTCCTGGCGACCTAAAGTCTGCTATTACTACTCCACGACGATTTGCCTGGGGACTAAATGGCCGTACCCCGTGTAGACAGGCTTCCTGGGGGTTGCCTCTGCATATTATTCACACAAAGGTTTTTCTGATCACTATATTGCCCATTTAATCATAGAGTTAATACCAAATAACCAAAAGGACAGACTTTGGAGGATTAGCAATCAAATACTTTTCTCCGAAGAACATGTACTCAGTCTACAATCTTTCATCTTTAATTTCATGCTGGACAATGTCCCCTCCATGCCAACGATTGATTTTCTGTGGAGTTCTTTAAAATGTACTCTACGAGGAGAGATCATACGTGTAACATCAAAACATAAAAAACAAAGGGAACAGGTTCTTCCTTGTTTAACAGACCAAATTGCACATACAGAAGCAAATTTAGTGACTTCATCCCCCGTGGAAGAATGGGAGAAGGTTGAATCCCTCATAGCCCAATATAATCAGTTACTAGCTGAACAAGCTGAGTTTCTTATGCTTAGATCCAGGATAACCTATTTTGACCATGGCGAGAGAGCAGGCAAACTGCTAGCCCTTCGTCTTAGGACTCAATTATCCGACAGGATCGTCACCTCTCTCCAATCCTCCACGGGCAAAATACTTACATCATCTAGGGAAATTTGTGAAGCCTTTCAGAATTTCTGTAAGACTCTGTATACTCCCACCAATTTTCTTTTTTCTCAGCAAAAGTTTGAATCCTTTCTCACAGACATCACCCTTCCCAAGTTATCAGATGAGTACATATCCAGCCTAAAAGCTCCTATCACCATTGCAGAGATTCTGGAAGCCATCGACACACTTCCCTTAGATAAATCCCCGGGTCCTGATGGATTTTCACCTAATTTTTATAAAGCTTTTAAAACTATCATTGCACCTATCTTCCAGGATACATTCCAATACATTCATGAACATGGCCTCTCAGACACCTTTTTAACCCAGGCCATTATTGTAGTCCTTCCCTAAACCTGGTAAGGACCCTCAATACGTCCAAAATTACTGTCCACTTTCTCTTATCAACATAGACTCTAAAATACTAGCTAAAGTTCTGGCCTCAAGATTGAGCAAAGTATGGGACTCCCTGATTTCTGCAGAGCAAGTGGGCATTGTTGCGGGCCACCATTCTTCAGATCATCTTCGAAAGCTGGCCCACCTTTTCTTCGCATCCAAGGATACTACTACCCCAGTTGCATTGGTGTCCTTGGATGCGGAAAAGGCATTCGATAGGGTCTCTTGGGAATACTTATTTTCCATACTCCCTAAATACGGTATTCCAGTAGAATTCCTCAATTGGATCAAGACACTTTATTCATCTCCCTCAGCCCAGGTACAATGGAATGGAGTACTCTCCACACCTTTTTCTCTGCAACAGGGTACCCGCCAATGTTGCCTCCTCTCACCCTACTTATTTAACCTTCTCTTAGAACCCCTTATAAGGAGGCTGAACTCTTCCCCGGTAGTCTCTGGTATTAAAATAGGATACTCAGAAATTAAACTCTCCGCTTATGCGGATGATGTACTACTGCATATCTCCTCTCCCTCTCAATCTCTCCCGGCAGCATTATCAATAATCTCCCAATTTGGGGTGATCTCAAACTATAAACTGAATCTGGATAAGACAGAGGTCTTCCCCCTAAATAACTACTTTCAGAAATCGTAAATTAGGAGTCTCGGGTTACAGTGGCTTTCAGATAAACTCAAGTACCTGGGCATTTTCCTTCACCCCTCCCCTATGGTCATGAAAACACTCAACTTCGATTCCACTGTAAATACTATACAACAGGATATTAAACGCTGGTCTCTATTGCCTCTTACATTGTGGGATCGTATGAGTATTATTAAAATGAACATTCTACCTCATATAATTTACCCATTACAAATGTATAACTGGGCTCTTCCACATTCTTGGTTTACCCAAGTCCATAAACTCCTTACTTCCTTTTTGTGGGCCAGAAAAAAGGTTAGGAGAAGTTACAGTAAGCTTGTGCGTCAGAAAAATGATGGGGGTCTGCAAGCCCCTGACTTTTACTTTTATTATTTGTCTATTCACTTAATCAGGTTGAGATAATGGTTATTTCCCCCTACTCATTTCCATGGTTCCCATTACTATCCTCTCTGACTGGGAATTGAAAAATCCCTATGTTCTAATCGCGGGTTGAACCCCAGGGCCCTTCCCTTTCTTAGGAAACCCAACTGCCTTGAAACACTCTCCCTTGGGTGCTGTCCTATCCATACATTCTCAGCTTACTTACTTCCTTAGGGTCTCAGGGTCCAAAGATGTAGCATAACCCCTCTTTAATAACCCAAACTTCCTTATCATGGGCCATCCAGTTAGGCCTGACCTTTTTTGGCCCAATATGGGAGCTGAGAATGTGGAAGATTTGGTTACTAATCATAAATTGATGGACTTTCAAGAGACCTCCCTCCTTACCATTGGCCCTCTACCCGTATATTCAAATACCTACAACTATCCCATATGTTACAACGTAATTTTGGGATCGGTCCATGGGTTAGGACCTTATTGGATACTTTTGACACCTTATTTGTCTTCTCTCCCCTTATCTCATCTGGTAACCTATGTTTATAAGTTCTTACAGCTGTTTCTCTTAAACTAGAAGGCCGGAGACAGTACTGGTGGGACCAGGCCTTACAGACTACTAACTCCCCCAGAAAATGGCAGACAATCTGTTGTATATTAAATGGGATAGATACAGATACATGCAGCTTCAGATTAACCACAACCTGTGCTATACCCCGGTTAATCAATGCAAAATGGGATTGTTACCTTCTGATTTATGCCCCAAATGCAAGTTGTCTGCTGGAGAGCTACTACATAGGTTATGGTCATGCAATAAGGTTTCCCTATTTTGGGATAACATCAAGTCTTGCTTAGATCCCCTGTTGTCTCTCTCCAATACATTTACTCCCAAAATCTGTATGTTGGGAGAGTATGTGAATCTCCCTGGTCATATACAACAGTCACACATGGCCCTAACCTCTGCATGTGCCAAAAAAGTCCTCCTTAGACACTGGACAGATGCTTCTACACCCACTTATATTGAATGGTTTAGAGAAATCATGTTTGCTCTTCAAGCAGAAAGGGTCATTGCTGGTAGGAACAATAGGATGGCACAGTACAAAAAAGTATGGGGCCCCTTTTTCACTCTGCTGACAGTTCAGTCTTCCTCAATCTCTCCTTTATAAGTGCCCCTATATATAAGCATCTTTCCTTTTCTTAAGGTTTTAACATTGGAAATACCCAGAACTTTGTGCAGATGGCTTTTGTGACAGAAGGATTGGGGGAGGTTGGAATAGGTGGGGGGCAAGCACCATTCTAATTCCATGATTAATGACAGTTGTATTTTTTTGTTGTTACTCAGCTTGTATAAACCATGTAACTATGGCTGCTTATTTCTATACTGCTCCATGGATGCTTGCCTTGTGTTGAAAAAAATAAAATATGTTCAATAAAGTATATTAAATAAAAAAAAACTCTTACCCAGCTGGATCTCCCCTGTACATTCTTACAGGGCATTCTACATATGAAGCCTCCCATTTGGGACCCTGTCCCACCATGGGATCTTTTGTTTGTTCTAGAAAAGCTGACATTGCCTCACTGTGAAACCGTCGCTACTTGCAAGCTGTGCTTTCTGTTGTGGAAAGCATTATTTTTAGTTGCCATTACTTCCAGTCTAAGAATTTCTGAGCTTCAGGCTCTGATGTGGAAGGAGCCTTATTTGGTTTTCCACAAGGACAGGATATCCTTGCGGACTAATCCTAAGCTTCTTCCTAAGGTGGTGTCCATTTACTTTGAATCAAGACATCCATCTTTCTGTCTACTATCCACAGTACTCTAACTGAGAGGAGGCACTATTTCATACTGTGGATGTTCACAGGGTGCTTCATTATTATTTGGAACACACTCGAGGCACCAGAAAGTCTGTTCAGTTGTTTGTATCGTTTGCCCCCAGAATATTAGGGGCTCCTGTTTCTGAACAGTGTTTATCCAGATGGTTGGTTAATTGCATTATTTTTTGCTACAAGTATGACAAACCCTTACTGGGCTCGGTAAAGGGTCACTCTACCAGGGACAAGGCTGCTTCCTTTGCCTGCTTGAAAAACGTGTCGGCTGCTACTTGGAGTTCTGGCCACATCTTTGTCCAACACTACAGTTTGGACATTGTGTCTCGACGCAGAGCAGGCTTTGATTGACGGTCCTTCAGGGCCTCCTCTCATGATTTTCTTTGGGAGACTTCTACTTCCACATAGCTGACTCAGTCCTAAAGGTGTCACCTGCTGCATGAGCCCTCTCAAATTAAGATAGTACAGTTACGTAAGAATTTACCATAACAGTATATCTCCGAGAGGAGCTCTTGCAGCAGGTACTATATTTCCCTCCCACCTTCCCTCTGGTGACTGATTCTCCATCACAGATACCTTGTTTTCCTCTATTAGAGGAACCTCCTCGGTTCTCAATTTTTCTGACTTGCCGGGGTCTCCTGCGGGAGCACGGGGGATGGGCGGGGGGAACTGCCCATTTTATACCATACGTGACTTGAGGGGGAGGCGGACGGCGTCGGGGGGGGGTGATCCTCCACTGTATACTGCTAGCTAGAAGTTTTCCGTGGGGTCCTGATGCCTGCCGGTTTCAGTCCTAAAGGTGTTACCTGCTGCAATAGCTCCTCTCGAAGATCTACTCTTACGGTAAGTTCTTGCATAACTGTACTTTTCTATTTCAGGTTCTTCCTGGTCCCCAAGGGAAACTGAGAGCTGAGGCCTTTTCTAGATTTCATAGACCTCAATCTTTATATCCAGTGTAAGAAATTCTGCATGTTCACTCTGCCAGATGTCCATAATCAAGCAGGGCGATTGGCTGTGCTGTCTCGACATACAAGATGCTTACTTGCATATCTTGGTTTGTCTGCCACACAGACTGTTTCTCCGGTTTCTTTTTCAGACCATGGGTCTTCATGAAATGTTTAGCAGTAGGGGCAGCCCTCTGGAATGAAGGCCTGTATGTCTGTCCCTAACCAGATGGCTGGCTTCTGAAAGCTCCATCCAGAGATCAGCTGCTCTGGGCCTTGGAGAGGACCCTCCAGCTGTTTCACTCCCTGGGCATCACTGTCAGTCTGCCCAAGAATTCAATCAGCCAAATCAACCTCTGTCTGCATTAGTGGGTGCTATAGGTCCCGCTCAGCTGGCCTCTCTCTGCTCAAACAGCTAAGTGCATACTAGCTACCACCTCATCAGGAGTATCCATAATTGGTGACCTCAACCTTGACTGGCTCTCTCCAGTCTCCTTACCATAGAAAGAATTCTGTGATGCCCGTGAACTTACCCAGATCATTAATGAAGCTACCCGACCAAACACCAAAAACTCAGAGTATAGCTCCCTTCTTGACCTAATCCTTGTAAGCAAGCCTCACCTCTTGTCCCACTCAGGTGTATTCTTTAACGACATCAGCAACCACTGTGCCATTGCATGTATAAGGTCGGCCAACTCCAAACCTCCTCTTCCTCTAAATACATCCATAAGACATGTAAATGGAACTTCTGCCCTGATGCTTTTCTCTATGACCTCCAGTATGCTAACTGGCAGAAATGTTACCTCGCATCTTCTGTGGAAGAGGCAAACGAGGTACTTCATGTAATACTCACCGGAACTCTAGACCTCCATGCCTCAGTTACCAAAAGCAGAACCAAAAGAAAATCCTGTCCCTGGTTTACGGATAACCTAAAGACTGCGTTATGATATAGGGATGCTCTTTGGAAAAGAGCCAGAAAGTCTAACTTGGTCACAGACTGGTCTGCTTTCTGAACTGCAAGGAATTTCTGCACGAAAACTACAGAGCTGCGAAGTCTAGTTATTTCCGCTCAGAGCTTAATGCATCCACTAACTCTGCTACTAAGTTTTGGAAAAACTTTAAGGGAGGTAGAAGGCCACAACAGCACTGGTGCGCTTCCCCACAAAATTTCGACTGGTAGTATCCACACTACAGATAAAAATGAGATCCTTGACCTCCTTAACAATCACTTTGCCACAGCAAGGATGGCTTTTGATACCTCCCCAGAAAATGCCCTCAGGGCACAGTTCCTTAGTCAGCCATCTGATTGCCATGATCTGGAATCTGTTGACCCTTACCACTCTTTCTCATTCTGTCCGGTCACCATCAAACAGGTTGAGGATCTCCTCCTTTAACTTGATACTAAGAAAAGTGCAGGCGCGGATATGATTGAGCCTTTCTTCCTAAAGTTGGCCTACTATATTTTGGCTCCCCCTATTACCCACCTTTTCAATTTTTCTCTCAATCAGGGCTCCCTCTCCAAGGTCTGGAAGACGGCCCATGTCAACCCTCTATTCAAATCAGGGGACCCCTGCAACCTAAATAATCACCGCCCATTCTCCTTGCTCCCGGCCTTGTCAAAACTATTGGAGAAGGTAGTAAATGAACAGCTCAGATCTCATCTGGAAAGTGTTAATCTACTAAACCCGATTCAATCCGGTTTCCATCCCATGCATAGTACCTCCACTGCCCTTGCTAAGGTTATAAATGACTGGCAGTCCGCATTTGATAACAAACAATACATATGCATCTTGTTTCTGGACCTTAGCAAGACTTTCGACACGGTGGACCACGATTTACTCTTGGTGACCCAGATGAAAGCTGGGGTGGACAACCTGGCCCTAAGTTGGTTTGCAAACTACTATAGAACACTAAATATTAGCTGTTAAACTAATGTTGCTATGTTCGTGGTATAAGAGCAAGCGCTGAAATTATGTAACAGCACCATATATATATTGAAGTACAATTTATTCACGTATCATTAAAATACCATGAATTTCAAACAAAAGAAACACAAATGACATGGAAACAGGGTAGAAATGAGACTGTGAACTGCTGTGTTCAGATTACAATCATTGCTGTTCTTCTTCATGACCCTGTAACAGAAAAAATGATACATAGTGCACACCGCGATAGCAAGTTTGTTTTTAAACAGCAAATTACAGTACCTTTTTTGTCTAAAAAAACAAAGATTTCTTACCGCATCTAGGCAAATAGTGTGTGCCTCCAGGATACCGGCCTGCTCGAAACCCCGAATACAGTCCTCCCTCCATTCCTTCAGTTTTGAAAATGTGGGCACCAACCATTCAGCTTGCTTATTTTTTATGGCTGTCATCCTTAAATCGACCTTAATGTCGTCCGGCTGAGAGCCTGCATTCAGTTGTGCTGTAATAATCTCGGCATACCACTCTGCAAACTGATTTTTCACGAAGTCCTTGAAAATGTTTTTCACAGCCACATCTAGCGGTTGTAATGCGTCAGTACATGAGGCAGGAATGAAATGGGGGATTATTGCCAGGCTCTCAAGTTTAGCGATCACCTCAGGAGTAGTGTGCGCACGGTGTAAGTCCAGAATCAAGATTGTTCTTTGCTCTTTTGGCTGATCTTTTTCTTTGATCACACTTATCAATGTAAGGCTTTAAAATTACATTGATAAACTGGAGAGTAGTTGTACTGGTCCAATGATTTTCGCTGTTTGTTATATGCCAGGCGGGGGAATTTAAACAGAGGAGTGCACCCTGGTGTCTTCCCTTGATAGATTATTTGGGGAGCTAGGAAATCTCCCGACAAGGCGCATCCCAGAACAAGAGACACTTGTCGCTTGTCCCCCAAGTTGGTAAGTTCAACTTGCCGTGCCCCACATTCTTCCATAGTCCACTAGCTACATGGAAATAAATGGACTCCCGTTTCATCTATATTTATCACCAACTCTGGTGGCACTAGCTCTTGCCTGGATGCCTTGCTAATTCAGGCAAGGAAATGTTGTTTTAGTTGATCAAAATCATCAGGGGTTTTGAGGCCAGCCTTAGTTCCCTTCCTTTTTACAAAGCCCATCCTGTTTGAGAAGTGCCAAGCCCAGTGTCTTGTTATAGATATCGGCCCACCAAATTCTGCAAGCATTTTTTGGTCTGTTGCTTTCACCACACCGATTGCTACAGCAGCCACCACCCTTGTGTTAACAACAGCTCCTCTGTTTCTGAGGCTTTTTATTATTTTTTTCATCTCAGACTCAACTTCCTCTCATACTAAAGTCGGTCTGCCACGGGCTTTGGTGGGGAGTGCAGGTACAAGCAAGGCAGGATCTTTTAGTACCATAAGTTGATCCATGTAGTCTCTTTTGAATTTTCGAATCATGCTCTCGTTTATGGTGAGCCCATACTTAGACTTGTATAGGCATACAGCATTCATTACACCACTGTTAGCTGCATGCTGACCAAGTTCAAAATGGAGTTCAGGACTGTAGTGAGTATATTCAGTCCGTCTTCATTTTGGGGGGGGTGCTCAGTTAAGCTCCTGCACTACAGAATCAGCTGTTTTCATAGATACACCAGCACAGTCACTTAAAGATGCTGGTGTAATTTCATCAGTTAATGAAAGTCCTCGCTTAACTCCCTTTCCCCTCTGCAATCACTGTACAAGAGACATCTTGAACTGCAACACCTCAGGATCATTCTGGCAAATGAAGGTAACAAAATGGGCTGCTATGAAGTAGTGTGCGTTCAATTACAGTGCAAATTGGTTATGAGCTCTGAGTTGTGAGTTGACAGGTACAAAAGGGATTATAGGGATTACAGTGATTGCTGACAATTAACTCGCATACTATCATATTGTACCAGTTTATTCAGATGGAGACCACAAATTTTTTGCAGCGCTAACATGTTATCAGAGGTCACAGCGCGCAAAAAAGTGAACGCACAAATTATCTGTTTTACAGTATCTTGTGGACAGAGAGCAGCAGGTCAAGGCTGAAGGAGACCTATTGCCAAAAAAAAAAAAAAAAATACTCCTTAGAGGTGTCCCCCAAGGATCCATACTTGGTCCACTTCTCTTTGCCGTTTATATTAATCAAATTTACACTGGCCTAAAGTCATCTAGTATCCATCTCTGCGCTGATGATACAGTGCTATACATTGACAGATCAACTCTGGATCACGCCATTTTGAACCTCCAGAATGATTTCGACATCCTCCAAAAAAATCTACTCAACTTGAAACTCCTGCTCAATGCCAAAAAAACTAAGGCCATGATTTTCTCTCCACTGGCCCGTCATCTAAAAAAACAAACAAAAAAAAAAAAACAGATAAGGTTCTTCACATAAGCACCCTTTTGGGAGAAGCCCTGGAGTTCATGGAAAAATTCAAATACCTGGAGGTCTGGATTGACTACAAATTGTCCTTCATTGATCACATTGATGAACTCACTAAGAAACTGTGTCAAAGGGTCAGTATTTTCTTCAGGATCTAGCACTCACTAACCCAGGAGGCTAGAAAACTCCTAGTCCAAGCTACCTTCTTGCCTCTCCTAGACTATGCGGACTTGCTGCATGGCCATAGTACTAGCATAGCTCTCTCCAAGCTTGATACCCTATACCACAGAGCCCTTATGTTCATTTTGGATGCCCCTTATGCCATGCACCACTGCATCTTCTATTCTTCTGTAGGCTGGACCTCCCTTAGCTTCAGGAGGCAAAAGAATGCTATTCTGTGGTCATATAAGGCAATCACTCATAAATTACCGCAGTACCTCACAAGCTGCCTAACTCCCTGCATCCCTAGTGTCTATTCTGTCAGAAGTCTTACCATCTTATCTCTGGCTATTCCTAAAGTTAAAATGCACTTTGGTAGAGCCTCAAGCTTCACTCTTCCTACGCTCTGGAATAAGATCAAGAAAACCTTAAGGCTCACTACCCCTGTCACGTTCTCCCTCTTCAGACCCTTGTTCCTGAGGACCTTCTCCGAGGTCTGTCATTGTTTCAAGTCAAGGTTTTAACATTACGATTTGTTACTGCTGTAAATTCTGAGCCTAAACCTCAACCATTGCCTGAGGCATCATTTGAGTCCTCCCTTCTGTCATTGTCCAAATCAAGGTCCCAACATCGTGATCTGTCTTTGCTTCAAATATTGGATTTAAACCCCAACTATTGCCTGTGACATCTGTCGTGTTCTCCCTTCGAACAATCCTTTCTCCCTAGGCCATCATGCCCAACTCTCTCCTAATCTTGGCTGACCTTCCCTTCCCACTCCCTATACCCTCCACTTCCCACCCCAGTTGCCAGGCCATGCTTACAGTACTTATTAAAGGACTCTTACATCTCAGTCTTCTTCGCACTTTGACGCTAGAGGAACTGTCACTCCTGTTTACTATGACTCCTCCAATGATTTTTTACTGTATAAACTTTAGCTCATCACCTTTCGTCCATTTATCTGTATCCATGCAGTTGTATTTAAATGGTACTACCTCCGGTTGAACCTATTGCTATGTTCTGGTGCAAGTATCTTGTCATATGCGATGGTTTTATGTTATTACTATGTAATTGTTATGTATGTTCACTCACCCTGTAATGTCTTAACCCTGTTGGCAATTGTTTTGCCCCAGGTCCATCTTGTAAATGAACTTGTCTCAATGATGTTCCACCTGGCAAAATAAAGATTTTGATTGATTGAAGTCAGTCCTGGTTCCATCCTAGAGGCTGAAGTATATGGGGGTGTCTTGGACTCATGAGGGCGAGCTCTCCCCCCCACAATAGGGTGAAGTACCTCATTTCTCAGGCCCAGGAGGTTACCAAAAACTGTTATAATACCACCAGAGTATACTTGAGGCTATAAGGGCTCATGGCTGCAGCCATTGCCATGGTTCCGCTGGCCAAGCTGCACATGCAGGTGCTCCAGGTGACCCTCTGGGTGTAGTGGGACCAACGCACGGTTGATTTGTAGCAGCTAGCATGGGTTTCCTCTCCAGACCACAAGGTGCTTCAGCAATGGATGAACCCCCAGAATCTGTTATGAGGGATCCTGCTCTGGATCTCCCCTTCCCAGCAGATTCTCACCATGGATGCCTCTGGTTCGGGCTGGGGTACACACCTGGGTCCTTTTCAGACTCTGAGGACATGGTCCCCGCTCGACACGTCTTTACATACCAACGTTTTTGAGATGCGGGTGGTCCTGTATATCTTGCAGGCCTTACACAACCATCTCCTTCCGGGTCAGTTGATGGTCCAGTCAGACAATCTTAGTGTTGTCTACTACGTCATCCAGCAAAGGGGAACACGTTCGTACTCCCAGAGCAGGGAGGCTATGAGAGTCTGGTTCTGGGCACTGGACCATAGTCTTGTCCTGACCTGTTGGCAGTCCATCTCCCAGGCATACTGAACATCCTGACGAACAGCCTCAGCCAATCCCTTTCCAGCATGCACGAATGGGAACTCCTCTTATCTGTCGCAGAAGATATGTTTGACAGAAGGGGTTGTCTAGAATTGAACCTTTTTGCGTCCCCACTTGACACAAAACTGCCCAGTTTCCGTTTGCTAGATCCAGGACCTGCAGTTTTCTGGCGAGATGCATTGTCCCTCAAACAAAGAGCTTCTGTTCCTTTTGCTGGGGCTGCGCTGTCCCTGATGGGTCATTGTATTTCCTGACCCTGTTTCGTACAGCGCTCCTTTCCTTGCAGCATTTATTGCCGCGTGGTTTTTGTTTGCGGCGACATGACCCCGTGCCCCTTCCCCTCTACAGACCCCTGGTGAGGCCTCATCTGGAGTACTGTGCCCAGTTCTGGAGTCCTCAACTCAGAAAGGATAAGGATAGACCACACCATAGACTTCTGGTGCAGCAATGGTGGAGTGAGCAGCATGGGTGAGGAGCTCCTCCAATCAAGCCAATATAATCCACCTTCAGCCTTTATTCAGGGATATTTCTGCTGTTTCTAAACTACAACAGAAGGTACCTGGAGGCTCTCAAAACACAAATTACCTGCTGGAGATGTCCCGTGGCTTATAAAACCGGTTCCAGACCCTCATGGAGCCTGACGATGTGGATGAGCGGGCCCAGTCCAACACTGAACCCCTCTTTTAAACGCCGACTCCTGCGGCGACAAAGAAATTGAGTAGAGGCAAAGAGGCATCAAAAAACCCTCAGACCAACACCATTTTGTATGCAATAAATGAATTTCGTGAGGAGATGTGAGCAGCTATCCATGATCTTCACACGGACTTGGGGGCTTACAAACGTGGATGGAAGAGGCGGACCAACAAATTATGGCTGATACACATCGGCTTGACAACCTTGAAGCCTCACTAAAATCTCTTGCCACGGAGCAGTTGTTAATGGCTCTGTGCCAGGAAAATGCAGAAAACCGAGGCAGGTTAAAGAACCTTAGGGTCTGTGGTCTTCCTGAGAACGAAGAGGGCCAAGACTTTCTGGCCTGTGCTGACTATTAAGGATGGTACTAAATTTGAAACCGGAATTTCAGTTGGATTTGGAGAGGGCTCATAGGGCCCTGGGGCCTAAGCCAGCTCGCCCCAATGCAAGACCATGCTCATTTGTGATCAAGTTGCAGTCCTTCCAAGTTAAAGAACAATTACTAATCAAGGCCTGGCAGAAACAGACGGTGATGCTGAGATCACATCAGCTGATATTCGATAACTACGCCCCATGCACCCAGTGTCTCCGGCAAGAATATGCCCCTCTCTTCCCTCATTTGTGGGCGCAGGAGCTCAAATTCGGAACCCCATATCCTGCCAAGCTGGTAGTCATATGCCCAATGGACAGAAATTATGCACCACAGCCACTGAGGCCAGGGAAGATTTGGTAGCAAGGGGCATCATCAAAGACCGGGAGATGGGTCTGTGCATCAGGAGATCTAAGCCGAATCTAGAATTCCAGAGGAAGGACCCAAATTTCTCCCTACCTGAAATTGTGGACAAACTTCGCCAGTTTAGAAACCCCACATTGCAGACGAGAGGTACCTCTTTTGGCTTATTTGCTGGGTTGATGAGCGGGCCAGGGGGGATTGAACTGTGGGGGGTGGGACAGGTAGTCCCAATTATCAAGTGCCTCTATTATATTAAAAGGCTGGCCACTTGCTAAGTACTTTAGGTGCCTCGATGGTGGCCTTAGTTCCTTGCTGAGGTACTGGAACTAGAGTTGGGGCTCCTTGGCCTGTCAACACGTCTTCCTCGGCTCCCCCTTCTTCCTCAGACTCCTGGGCCCCGGCTTTCTCCTGCATGGTGGGTCATGGTGCCAGGCTGCAGGGGGTGGGTGTTGCATATGGTCTCAAGGATTAACTTCTAGACTGAAGAAAAGGTATAGCTGAGCCCTGAATACTAGGATCTTTATTATCATTTTCTGATCTTCTGACTTGATTGCTTTGTTTTGTTGGAAGCCGTTTTCAGAGACCTGGAGCTTTCTTCTCAGGCTGATTCCCCTCTCATGCCAGATCTGGTGACTTCAGGTCATTATCAATTTGGAAACCTCTGGGTAATTTACAGAGAACATGGCTCCTAACTCTTAAATGACTTTCCCTAAAATATGACTAGGCAGACGGCTTTCCTGGGATTATTTTAATAGCACAAGTGGGCCTCAGAGCACAGACATATTGACTTTCCTAGTGGAGAACATGGATGTACTACATTATAATCTTCTAACAAGACTCTTCTTCACAGGCTTCGGGCCCCTGAAGAGACAAACATAATATTGGCTCTTAACAGTTGTCTAGTGTGTAATGGATAGGGTTTTTTTTGGAGAGGGAACTGGAGAGTGGCCCCCCCCCAGGGAACTTGGTGGGGGTTGGGGTGCCATGGTCTGACATTAGTTGTCTGGGTGGAGGGAGTCTCTGGCAGAGGAGCTAAACACTTGAGCGCCTCCGTTTGGGAGACCCCCTCTCGACTACTACTACTACCTCCTTCACTGTGCTCCATTATGAGGCTAAAGATGGGAGCACATAGTTTCTCTGGACCTTGTGGTCCCTTTTGGGTCAGATGCCTTCTGGAGGGTGCTTCTCACCTACTGGCTGTGGAGTCAGCCGTGGGGATCTGGTGCATGAATGGCTTTATGACTCTTCCCCCCCCTTTGGGGGAACCATTGCTTGGGGGTTTGGGGTACTTTAAATTAATAATGTTGCTTTTCCTTCCTCGAGCTGGGGGTTGGTGGTGTGGACCTCACTTCTACGAGGTCACTTGTTGCCAACAGGTGCCTACTTGGTGAGGGGGCCCTGGATACCACCCTGGCCCAGCACATGTGCTGCAAATCTGGGCCACAGGGCTCGGGCGCGCTCATAGACCTGGGGTCAGGCCTTACAGCTAACATCTCCTTTCTACCCCAGCCTGGCCGGGGGGGGCAGCCTGGTTTGTTGTTCTTCAAGTGATAGAATATTCCTGTTGTTGGATGGAGGGTTAGGGGAGTCAGACTTGCTCGATAACAGCCATCTGGGAGACCCAAGTTCCATGGGACCTTGGTATCTGAAAATACTCACGGTTTGACTATGGGGTAATGAGCTACGCATCTAAGAACACCGGGGTGGAGGCTCCTCCATCGAAGATTTGTTCATCAAGCTGTTACCATTTCAGGGTCTACGTCGCTGTTTTGTGACGTTGGCTCTATGAGGGGTTCTTATTGTCCCGCAGTGGGCTTACTCTACACAGGTGGAGACAGACACCCATGGCTCTGGCTGTGTGACCCCAACCAGGGCCTCGTACTGGGGCAAACAAAGGTGGTGTGGATTTTTCACCTTCTTTGTGGAAGCCAAAACGTATATATATTCGTGTTTGGGCAGAGTAAGTTCAGATACTCGCCCCATGGGGAGGTTGAGGGAAGGGTGAATAGGCGAGTTGATTCAGAAAAGGAGTAATTTTGGAGGGGGGCATAGAGTTATTAGTTTTTTTTAGATATATTAACATTAACAAAGCACAAAAAACGGTTTCAAATATCCAAGCAAATTTTATTGAGGAAGACACTGTTATCAGATGCAAGGGTCGGGGGTCTCCTCTGGTGATCTGCCTTCCCCTAGTCCTGGTCTGCTGCTTTGGATCCCTCTGGATGTCCGGGATGAGGGTCGGTTGCTGTGGGAAGCTGTCTTTCTGTGCTTCGCTGCCGGAAGGGGAGTGGTCTGGACTTGTGGTCGCAAGGAGTGTCTTCCTTCTTCTTGATGAGATTGTGGCTCTTAAACCTGTAAAAATATTCTCACAGAACATTAACAGTTTACATAACCTTATTAAAAGAGCACGCTTTGTGCAGTGTCTCAAGAGACAAGCTGTAGATCTTTATTTTGTCCAGAAGACGCACCTCTCAGAGGGTGAACAGCAAAAACTGTGCTGGGGGCAGAGCTATAGGATGTACACTTCCTCTCACTGTAGTGGCCGTTGGGGGTGTGTGTGGCAATTTTGGTTCCCGCTGCTGCCCCCTTTGAGGTCCAGAAATCACACGTTGGCCAGGGGTGATGTGTCATTTTAAAGGGTAAAGTCCCCAAGAGGTCACCCATGTAAGTGTATACATGCCCCCCCTCAGGCTACGGTTCCCATACTGAGATTGTTTATAAATAAGATAATGGACCTATTACAAGGTTGTCTACTCTTGGGAGGGGATTTAAATTTGACAATGTCAGCAGGGCTGGATTCATCTAATCCTCAAGCATACCACATGTCAAATGCAGTCAAGTATTTAAAAGGCACGTTTGACCACCTTGGGGTGACAGATATTTGGAGGAGGGTTTTTTCCCTTTTCTGCAAGGCTATACATATTACTCCCCTTGCCACAACACTTACTCCTGGTTGGACTACCTTTTTATAACCTGTGAAGACTACTCTAGGGTCCAGGATATTTTGATTGAACCTAAAATGCTGTCCAACCACCATCCGATGATAACTAAAACTAGATTTGGGGCTAGTAAAAAAGAAAACCCTCTGGCGTCTCAACCCACTACTCTTAAAAGATCCCCAGTATATCAGCCTTATAAAACAGCGGGTCCCACAGTTTCTGGAAGAGAATGCTTCCACCCAGACTTGGACCGCCATTATGTGGGACACTTTGAAGGTGGCATTCGGGGTGGGGGACTCTATAGCTCATACGGTTAATAAAAAGAGGGACCTTGAAGCAAAATACTTAGTGAACCTGTAACCACACACCTCCCCCCACTACTTTGCACAGTACATTACCCCCCACTGGGCACCCAGTCTACTTTGGACAATCGGTGCCATCCCTAGCTTTGGGAATGTATACCAGGCTTGCTATTTCTAGAGGTCAGAAAGGGATGAGGGTGTACAAAAGTAAAACTACATGACCAACTGAACCCAGGTCCTGTGGAGAAAACCTTTTGCTTAGAGCTATGCTAGATCTGTACTTCTGGAGGGGTACCCCGTAATTCCACACAGGAAGCAGTAACATGAATGTCCAAAGCAGGTTGGGGTTCTAGAGTGTGGCTTTATTCCAAAGAAGGTACACAAAGCAAAGGTGGACCCCCAAGATTTACACAGCGTGGCACAAGGCAATGGCAGAATAAACAGAAATCTGTATTGGACAGAAACTCTACATGTCCCATATGTTACTGGACTTCGAATTTTCTTCAGTGGCAATGGCCTCAGCTGAAACACACATATCTTGCTTCACAAGGGGTCTTGCAGTAGGTAATCACTTGTAGGACTGTGCCCCCTGGCGTCAGGACCACAAGGAAACTTTTGCTAGCAATGTCTGATGGGGGACCACCCAACATCACGTGACCAACTTCAGAGTGACACTGTATAGTGGGCAGTCCCCTCATCTGCCCACCAGTTTTTTCCCCATCGTCCTGCGCACGTCTGACCGACTGAAGATAGTCGCAGCAGTTTCGAACACCCATCCGGATGAGTATTCACTATTTCTTATTTTTTCCTCTTAAAAATCATTTGTATGTTGTCCTCTTCTCCAACAGATCCACATAAAAACAAGTGCGGTTCGTACGGCGTCCAACTACTGCACAAGGACCAACATTCCCTTTGCCTTCTCTGCCTAGGGCCTAACCACAAAGTCGAGGAGTGCGAGGCCTGCGCACACTTCAACCAGGCCACACGGAAACGACGCCAACAGTCCCTTGAGGCCCACATCCTGAAAGAGAAAATGGCTTTGATGGAGCAAGAATTAAAAAAGCTTAAAAGTGCTTCTTCCTCGCCTAGAGGCCCTCACAAGAAGAAGAAAAGGGATAAAGAGAAACACTGAACCGGAGCAGTTCCCTTCCTCCAACGAAGCTGCCTGCAAGCCTTTTGACGGAGGACCGGCCCTCTTCTTTCGAGAAGGTAAGCGCCGTGACTAAGTCTGTGCTCCTCCCTACCAAACAGACTTTGTTCCCCTCGCCACCACTCGTTATCGTGGCGGTAGGCTTCTCGGATTCATCCGAGGCCACCGACGCTCTTAGGCCAATTTCCTCCCAGGGCTTTGAGTCAGCAGGCACAGCCAATTAGCCACTCATCGGACCCTCCAGCGAGTGCCCGGCTGGTTAAGTCAGGAGTCGGGGGGCCTCCAACTCCTGCGTGACCTAGGTCGATCAGCCGATCATCGGACCCTCTGACGATCACACGAACTCTTTGCATCTGCCAGGCCCTGACGTGCTGCTGCTGGACGTGAGCACCATCCAAGCTGGAGGACGGGTCTCCTTGGGGCACCCTTCACGGTGAACCTCCATCGCCTGGTCCATTGGAGATCCCTCCGCTGTTGCCAGACCTGCAGGTCCCGATGAATGACCACCCATCGCCGATTTGCCCGACAGCATAGTGCCGACAGGCCTTACGGTGACTCCAGCATCACCTATTGTGTTAGATCCCATTCCTCAATGCCCACAGGTTCCCTTGCCTCCACTGGGACCTCCTTCGGGCCTTGTCCCGTTAGGACTTCTTTTAACCCTTTCTCCCTCGGGGCTTCCCTCAGGACCTCATGCTTCCGGGCCCGCAGGTCTTTTGGGGCAACCTACAGGAGGCACCCCTCGGTCTGGGCCTCCGTTAGGCTTCCCTCCACCAGGGCCGCCGTCGGGCTATACTCCGTCGGGGCCGCAGTCTGGTTACCCTCAGGCGGGGCCCCCTTCTGGCTACCCTCCATCAGTGTCTTCAACATACCCTCCATCAGGGCAGCTGTCTGGATACACTCCATCAAGCCTTTCACCAGGTTACCCTCACTATGGTCTGTCAGGTTTTCCAACGCCAGCTTATCCTCTGTCGGATTGTCCACCGTCAACCCCGATGCCGGATCCCTTTTCATCAGCATTTTACTATTCAAGCTACCCTGGTTCTTACCCTTCACCAGACTACCCACATCATTAACCATCTCCTAGTTTTGGGGGGCATGGGCCTGGACCTGGGTTTACTCACCCACCTCCTCCCTAACCTGAGGTTGATTTTCAGGAAATTCTAAATTCATGGTGGTCAGTGACCAAGACTTAGTTGGTCTCTGAATTAGACAGCAGGCTTCCAGTTCCACCGGACGTCAGCCACCCAGCTCCTTTGCCTGAGGCGCCTTCCCCAGTGCATACTCGTCCTTCAACATCAGGCCATCCATTGGAGTCTGCGCAACCTCTGATGTCTGAAATCATTACTAGGGAGCCTGATCCTTCGATTACTGAGAATCCAGAGGATTCGGAAGATTCTGATGTGGACTCGGATTCCTCATCCGCCGGTTCGGACCTGGAAACCCCTCTCCACGAGGAATCAGTCCCTCAGGAATCTCCCAAGTCCCCACCAGAAGATCCCTTCTTTGTGGACCTCTTCAAGCATATGGCAGAGGTGCCCAAGGGTAGAAGTCAGAGGCTCTAGACCCTGAAAGATGAAGGTTGGCAGAGCATCTGGACTTCCCAGATACAAGTCTGGTACTCACCCCGGCTGGTACCCGATGAGGATTTATCCTCCACCATATGGCAGAGACCTTCCTCCATCCCAGCCGTGGCAAAAAAGGCCGACTGGGTTTATAGGACACCTGAGGACAAGGACCACCTGAGCGTACACCTTAAAGCAGACTTAGTGGTCATCACAGCAGCCAATGATAGATCTGCTAAGCCGAAGCACCTCAGCACTTCCCTTTCTGACAAGGAGTCTAGACAAATGGACCAGTTCGGGTGAAAATTCTGTGCCTTTTCTACTCTAGCAATACGTGCTCTGAACTATGTCTCGCACATGCTAGAGTACCAGAAGACCTTGTTCCACCAACTCGAGCCTGTTGTCAATGCCCTACTGGACTCTGATTCAAAGTCTTCCTTGGCATCCACCCTAAAAATGTCCAAGGTGGCTGGACGCCATTCTTTGAGGGCCACATACAATGCGGTGGATTCCTTCGCTAGAGGTATGGCCATTGCTGTAAGCCTTCGACGTTACTTTTGGCTAAAAGTATTGGGCCTAGCCCCTGATGTTCAGTCGGTTATCCAGGATGCCCCTTTCAGGGGCTCTGTCCTGTTCGGCGGAGACACCCAGGACATCATAACCAACCTGCAGGATAAAGGCACAGCTCTTTGGTCGGTACATACCATGTATCGACCAAAAGAACAAAAAGCATCCTTTTCGTCTGCAAAACAGATGCCAGATGAAAAACCAGCAAGCGCTCAAATGTCAGTTTTTATGTATAGGGCTCCAATACTGCTGCCAGCCTGATTTGGTTGACCACCCCTTCCCCGGTTCATCGGAGGAACAGGTGGTGGAAGATTCACGAGGTATCTGGGAGTCCATCACAACAGACGCCTAGGTGCTTCAGTTAATAAAGCTTGGTCACATTTTAGAATTTTGAGGAAAAACCTCCAGACAACCCACCAAGGTCTTCTCATTGCCCAAGAGCGCATATTCCCCATCTCATGGAGGAAATCATGGGTTTTCTTCACAAAGATGCAATACAGCCAGTGCTGGCAAACCAGATAGGAAATGGATTCTACTCCCATTTCTTTCTGGTACCCAAAAAGACAGGGGATTTTCACCCAATTTTGCATCTCAGTACCCTAAACCTCTTCATGGAATACAAGAGGTTTCCAATGCTGACTTTGCAAAGCCTTCTGCCTCTCATATCCCAGGGTCAATGGCTTTGTGCCCTGGACATGAAAGATGCGTATCTTCATATACCAGTCTTCGGTCCTCACTGCAAATTCCTCAGGTTTTCCTTCCGGGGGGCATTACCACAGTTCAAGGCTCTCCCTTTTGGCCTCTCCTCTGCCCCATGGGTTTTTACCCAATTCCTAGCAGTAGTGGCAGGGGCCTTGAGGTATCAGGGGCATACTGTCTTTCCCTACCTCAACGATTGGCTCCTCGTAGCTCCATCAAGGGAGGGGTCGGAAGCCTCCTTATCGGCTATTCTGCACCTGTTTGAGTGTCTGAGTATCATGGTCAGTTACTCCAAGTTCCAGCTTGCTCCTTCCCAATGCCTTCAATTTATTGGAGCAGTGTTGGACACAGTGCAGGGCATGGCTTTTCTCCCCCTGGACAGGATAGACACCCTGGAGAATCAGGCCAAGCTGATATCTTCCAATCGACATATCTTGGCCAGAGCAGTTCTCCAGCTTCTTGGGTCTTATGGCAGCAGCTACTCCCACGGTTACATTGGCCAGACTCCACATTCGTATTTTGCAGTGGACTCTAAGATCCCAGTGGGATCAGAAGGAAGACAACTTAGACTATCTGATCCTTTTTCCACCCCAGTGCAACAAGACCTATTGTGGTGGCAGGACTCCAACAATCTGTTACTAGCAGTCCCTTTCCAGACCCCTGTTCATTCCCAAATACTGACTACAGATGTGTTGGAACAGGGATGGGGTGCCCATCTGGGACCCCACAGGACCCAGGGCCTGTGGTCCCCTGTAGGAGCGCACCTGCACATCAGTGTGCTAGAGATGAGAGCAGTGCTTTATGCTCTTCAGGCTTTTCAACACATCCTTCTTCAAGAATGCCTGTTGATCCAGATGGACAGTATGTGCATGATGTGGTACATCAACAAACGGGGGGCACCCGCTTGTACCCTTTTTGCAGAGAAGCGATGTGGGTGTGGAACTGGGCAGTTCTGCACATAATCTGTCTCCAGGAGGTTTACATCCTGGGGTGCAGAATGTTTTCACAGACAGTCTGTCGCACCAGGGTAAGGGCTCACGAATGGGAGCTTAAAGCAAGATGTAATAGATCACATCTTCATCCTTTGGGGTCATCCAGAGGTGGATCTGTTTGCAACCCCATCAAAGACCAAACCTCTCAAGTTTTGCTTGCTTGATCCTGGGCATGGTGCTTTCTGACAAGACACACTGTCGCTTTCTTGGACAGGGAGATTTCTGTACGCATTCCCTTCCTTTCCAATATTACAGAGTGTGTTGACCAAGCACCAGTCAGAAGAAGCATAAATGATTTTGATAGCTCCATTTTGGTCTCGACAAATCTGGTTTCCACTGCTTCAGCAACTAGCAGCAGAGTCTCCAATCCCTCTACCTCTATTCGATGATCTACTCACCCAGGAAGGGGGCACAATGGTACATCCGGGGCTAAAGTCCCTTCATCTTTATGCGTGGTGCTTCAGGACATAGCTGCTTCTAGGTATGGGGTTCCACCATGGTAGCTCGAATTTTGGTGGAGGCGCAAAAAACATCCACCAGAACTACCTATGCCATAAAGTGGAAGCGTTTCTCCATTTGGGCCACCGCGAAAGATCTGGATCCTTTACAGTGTCCCGCTCTCCAGGTTATGGAGTACCTTCTTAATCTGTCTGACGTGGGCTTGAGTTATTCGTCCTTGACGGTGCATCTAGCAGCCATCTCTGCCTACCATGATCCAGTAGGAGGCAAGACAATGGCTCAGTTAGAGGTCCCCAGAACCTTTTTTGAAAGGTATCTTGCATCTGAAACCCTCGGTGCGTAACTCTGCTCCACCGTGGGACCTTCATTTTCTTTTCGAGAAATTGACCTTACCTCCCTTCGAGCCGGCAAGTTCTTATGATATGCGCTTTATGTCTTGGGAAGCACTGTTTTTAGTTGCAGTTACCTCAGCTCGTAGAGTTTCCGAGCTTCAGGCCCTGATGTGTAAGGTGCCTTATTTGATTTTTCACAGAAACAGGGTAGTTCTGTGTACAAATCTTAAGTTTCTGCCTAAGGTTGTCTCGGAGACGACCCTTAATCAGTCTTCAGAATTGCCGATTTATTACTCCAGGCATTCTAATGGGGGGGGGGGAGAGAGAAGCCAGTCTACATATGCTAGATGTTCACAGGATTTTACATTATTACATGAACAGGACTAAAGATGTCCGCAAGACGGAACAACTTTTCATTTCTTTCGCACCAAAAAGGGAGGGTGTGGCAGTTTCCAAACAGTGCCTTTCAAGATGGCTGGCAAACTGCATTACTTTTTGTTACCAGAAGTATGGTAAGGTCCTTCCAGGTCAGATAAAAAGGACATTCTACCAGGGGAATGGCTGCTTCCACGGCCTGTTTCAGAAGTGTGTCTGCTGCAGACATTTGCGTGGCAGCTAGTTGGAGTTCTTTTCACACTTTCACAAAACATTACAGTTTGTACATTGCCTCGCAGCGTAGGGCTGGTTTTGGACTAGCAGTCCTTCAAGGACTTCTGTCTTAATTCAGGCTATTAGGATTATGTTCCAGCCTCCCATGTTTTTTTTCTTGTCCCTTGGACTATTCTGCTGCTTGGGACTCAGTCCTACAAGTGATTACCTACTGCAAGAACCCTCTCAAAGTAAGATAGTACAGTTACGTAAGAACTTACTGTAACAGTAGATCTTTGAGAGAGGCTCTTGCAGTAGGTAACCTTTTTCCCTACCACCTTACCCCTCTTTTTGTTTACAGCTCTTCTTCCAGAAAGCCATTTTTTGGATTCAGGAACCTCTTTCTCTCTCCTGTCATGACTATTGGTGTTCTCTGGTGGGAGGACTGGAGGGCAGATGGGACCGCCCACTATATAATGTCACGCTGAAGTCTGTCATGTAATGGCTGGTGGGCGGTCCCCCATCAGACACTGCTAGCAAAAGTTTCTGTGTGGTCCTGATGCCAGGGGGCACAATCCTACAAGTGATCACCTACTGCAAGAGCCTCTCTCGAAGCTCTGCTGTTACGGTAAGTTCTTAGTAACTGTACTTTTCTTCTAGTGGCTCTGGCCATGACTGAGCACATTTCCCACATGGCATAGGACTTGAAATTTTGGCTATGTGGCAACTGGCCATGATGGAGCACACTGGTGCTCAAAATTAGCATAACCCACACCAGCGGGTAAACTTTCTCTTCAGGTATTGGCCACCATGACCTGAATAAGCAGGCGCCCGTATGGAACCTGTAGTGCTGAACTGGTCACTCCAGATAGGGTGCTGCCCACCTTTTGCTTCCATGTCCATACCCAGCTATTCTTTCAGAATTACACCTCAAAACTTTTTTTAAAACAGAACTATACATCTTGGAATGACTTTCACATCCTGCATAAGGAAACACTGCTTCTGAGTGTAGAACTAAAGTCCTGAACAATGTGTCAGGTCTCTCTGGGGACCCCACGATTGTCAGCCAACTTTAAAAACTTGAGAACAGTCTCAACTTAGCACAGAACTGGTGTATATTTCCCTTTATCAGAGTACACCCCAAAAACAGATACTTTCCTCTGGGAAGCACAAAGTCAGGTTACTCACAGTTGGTAAACAAACAGGCAGCCTCAAAGTCCTGGATCAAAATCAGGGGATTGCCCTTCAGATCCATCCTGGTAGACCTTTTCCATCCCTACAGGGATGAAAAAATCAGGAACTCTTGCTCTAGAGAATATTTTCCACCACTTCTCTTGGCAGGCAGATGTTTCTCAGCACTAGGGTGAGAAAATAGGCTCTCCTCGCTGAGCCCACACTGCAACTCTCACTCCTCCAACTGCTCACTACAGACTCCTCTCACAGACTGACTCAAGATTCTAAAACTCTCCACTCACAGCCAGCTGCCATGGCTTATGCTGCTGCAGGAATTCTAAATGACATCATCTCTCCACTCTCAGCTGAGACCAAGTAAACGGGGAGCAGGTGAAAAACCCATTTAACCAGTTATTCACCAGCTGCCTTCCCTGCCTAGCACTGACACTGATGGGATTCTAGTAACCCCAGGGGACTGGGTGGTTACACTCACCCTTAGACAGGTAAATGAGTGTCTGCAGTCATTTCTCCACCTGGCGCCAAGCCATCCTACCTTCTGCATTACCTACATGGAGGGGTGATCAGGCCCTCTTCTACCATGTGCCAGGCACAGGCAGGCAACAGTAAAGGCACATAGGCTGGCTGATGAGACTTCAGCCCCTATCCTACGATCTGTCTATGGATATTCAGTGTCTCCAAGGTGACTGCTTGACACATGCTCTAGTAAACCAGAACCGAGGTCCCTACTGCAGCTCAGGACCACAGCCTGTCTATCCCCCTAGGGAAACTCTATCTGACCAGGCTGCCCACCAGGGAACCTCCCTTCAAGCTCCCAGGGTACCTGCAAACAAAAACAACAAGGAAAACAGCACATTGCAATGCATTACATTTCCCAAACTTTCCCCACAACCTCACACCTGTGAAGAAAAAAAAGCATGTTAACCACAGACAATCCTAAAAACTCTAAAGAAAAGGAAGAATTCGGCTGTGCTCTAGCATCCTCTTCTTTTCTTCCTCAGGAACACGCAAGAGAGAAAAAAAAAACACAAAACACATTCTGCATACAATACAGTGCCTAAACCTCCAGTTGAACACTAAAGAATCCCAAAAATATTTTTCTATTAAAGTAAAAAATGGAAAGAAGACATTTATACAACGCATGGTGGGGGGGGGGTGAAAAGCCTTAAAGAGTCCAAACTAGTGACAGAATGCTGTTGCCTGAAGGCATGGTCCATTAAAGAGCCTCTCCTAGGTCAGAGCTTGCTGAAGAACAGTCCTGGAACAGGACAGGGCCTTTATAGCTCTAAAATCCATGGGGAGAGTCTTTGAGGACAGTCAAACAATTCCATGGACAGTATTCAAGTGTAGAATGTGTTGTGCAAAGTCAGGTAACAAAAATTTGGTCTTACCAGGTCCTTGAAGACTAAAAACAAGGGATCACCTTACATCTCTAAGCTGAGGACCCTCTCCCTTCAGACCAGGTGGCATCTTCGGATACAGCTGCTATGATGTCCTCTGGAAAGCCAGGTGATGAAACAGGAAAAACAGCTGGATTGATGTCATCTGAAAAGTCATGCAATGGAATGGGAAAACACTGCTGGGTTGACAAATCTGGATGCATCTGAAGAATCTTGGAATACCAGTAGAGCTGCATCTTCCTCATTGGATACTGCTGCTGAATGACAGACACCGGGCTGCCACTGCTTGCTTCCCTCCAGGTATATTCACAGGGAGTGGCACCATTAAGGGTAGTACCACTCGGTGAGGTGCGAGGACTACGACACCATCTGGGTATTCAAAGTTGATGATGTGGAATGTCTCATTCCCTGCCTTGTTCACAATTCACACAGTGTCCATAAATAGAGTTCTGCCCAATTTCCAGAATTTAAGTCGATCCTTCATGACACTGTCCCTGACACATTCTGCTGCACCAGAGTACAAATTCTTGCTTGCCTCTTCCAACAACCAGGATTGCCTGTTCTGTTTGATTTCCTCCCAAACCCTGTGAGGAAAGGTAGGAAAGGACTGCCCATATATGGTGTTAGCCCTCCTACATATCTGTCTCTCCTTGCTGCTCTTCACAAGTATGGCCCAGCTTGGGGGTGGCCAGTCCTGGTTGAGCCAGTGCCGCATACTTAAAGAATGAAAAAATAACTTGTCCCCGACCATCTCGGTGGGCAGATTACTGGATCCTTCTTCTTCTCTCTCTGACTCCTCTGTGGCAAGAACTTCAGGCAACTTACGAGGACCCACAACATGAAGATATGTATCTTCATCCTCCTCTTCCTCACTCTTGATCTGAGCCCAGGAGTAAGCAGATGTCCTCACTCCTGAGACAATCCACTCCTCACTGGGTACAGAGGTAGACACCTCCCAGTTCAGTGTATCTTGCAGTTCATCCTCCCCTAGTAGACTAGGACTCTCCTTCCATGGGTCCACAGATCCTTCCATTGCACTGCCCACCTGGGACACGGGCATGGAAACCTTTCTTCCCACCCTTGCAGTAGATCAGCGTTGCTCTCTCTGTGCCACACTCTATGGAACTTCCCCCAAAAGGTTCAACCTGGTGCTGCATGCTGCTACATGCAGAGTTTCCTACTCTGGTCCACATGGGAGCCAGTGGAATTCATGATGCCCTCTCTGGCGCTACACCCCTGCTCATACCATACTTCACAAAGCAGTCTGAACAGTGAGGTATCGGAAACACATCCTTTCCAGCCTTTAGACATACAATGGCTTTTATGTAATAAGGGCGTGTCCCTTACTGTGCTGCTCATTAGAGCAAGAAAATACTCGCCCACGTCAAAAGAGCGACTTCCCTTTAGAGAGGCCGCTGCAAACAGCGACGGTCCTCTAAAAACATCCACTATGTCTTCTTTTTTTGTGGAGGGCTTCGCCCCCCCCCCCATGCACCCCCCAAAATAAGGATTCTCAACTCCAGGGGGAGCAGACTTAGAAAATGTAGAAACTCTCCCTGGAAGCAAAAAATATTGCCTGCACGGGATCGGAACCTGGCACCACAGGCTCTAGTTGCAGTGGTTCAAGCCATTACACCACACAGCCAGCTCGGCAGGACTTGGCCAAATTCTTTCCTTTATCCTCTCTTTCGGCCCTTCGAGTGTATAAATGTGTCCCTCAGCGCTATATCGCTATAGCGATACTGAGCTCTTTTCCCCTACTCGCTGTACATACGAGCAGTATTATTGAGTCGCTCATATTGTAGTGCTCAATAATACATGCTCATTTGTGGTGCTACCCATACAATGCACAGTTTCACTGGATAGCCACATCTGGAGGCAACCCTTCATCATAGAAAGTTCTCTCTATTTCTCTTAGTGCTGCCACCTCCTCTGCAATCATAGCTCGGGCATGATCCGGATAGTGGGGAGTTCCCAAAGCCATGTATGAAAGCAAACATATAAACGTTTGTTGTTACTGAATTGCTCACTAGTCTCTGCTGTCTCACAAAATGGCTCCCTGCTGCTTGTGTTTACGTTGCTGACCCCGCCCTGTAATGGCGGTGGTAGCTCTCTTTATGCATCAGATCTGTTCACTGACTCAAAAATGTGTTTCCGACCTTTTCTTGCTGCTGAATTTTCTCAAAACTGTAATCTATTGCACTGCTTGTATCTTTCAGCACTTTCATATGATTTTAAACTTGACATTGTGATCGGCATCAAAGAACTATTTACACATGCTCAAAATCACTTGCAAGCCCACAGTATTTCTGTTGCACAGGATTGCCTGTTTGCTGCAGCCTAATATACAACTCACAGTCCCTCTCTTGCTTAGAAACATTTTAATAATAATAATAAACTTTATTTGTCTACGCGTTTCTTAAAACCAAGGCGCATTACAATAAATTACAGATAAAAACATTCTAAAACCATACAATACTTCATATAACTAAAATTAACAGCAGGGCAATTAATAGGCATCAGCATTATCTAAAAATGCCTTATTCCATAAAAAAGACTTTAAGCCCTTTTTAAAACCCTCCAGCGTCATGCATTCTCGAATCCAACGTGGTAGAGAATTCCAGAGGTGGTGCTGCAAACATAAACCTCGGGCACCAGAAGTTTAAAATAACCTCGGGATCTCTAGCAACCCCTCATTGGTGGAGCCGGAGGGACGCCGCCGGTCGGGTAAGGCACCAGGAGCTCTTCAGGTAGTCAGGGCCCAACCCTGTAGGGCTTTATAAGTCAGAAGACCGACTTTAAAGGTGATCCGCCACTGAATCGGCAGCCAGTGCAGATCTCGGAGCACGGTGTGATATGAGAGGCGAAGTCCCGTTAACAACCAGGCTGCCGGAGTTCTGCACTAGCTAACTGTGGGATATCTACCCCGGACAGCCCAAAGTAAAGGGAATTGCAGTAGTCCAGATGTGAGGTCACAAAGGCGTGGATCAAGCGTGGGTAGGTCGCCAGATGGAACAAGGTGCTTGATCCTGGCGATGTTCTTAAGATGGTAAAAGGATGTCTTAACGACCGCTGACACTTGCGCACGCAATGTCAGCTGATCGTCCAGAATCACCCCCAGATCTCGCACCCATTCAGAGGTCGGGAGCTCCGCATCTCCCAAGAATAGACCAGAGGCTAGACATCCACCGAACCCCTCAATCCGGCTACCAGGATCCACAACCAACACCTCCGTCTTCCCAGAGTTCAACTTCAACCAGTTGGACCTCATCCAATCCTGGATCTCCCTGAGACAGCTGTTAAACACTGAGAGAGCTCTATTCTGGTCAGGTACAAAAGATAGATAGAGCTGGGTATCATCGGCATAACAATGAAACTCCAGCCCATATCTTCTTACAATGTCTCCGAGGGGAAGCATGTACACCGCAAACAACATGGGCAAAAGCACCGAGCCCTGAGGCACCCCACAGGTCAGAGCAGTAGGCTCAGAGGAAAAAAATCCCCAATACCACCCTCTGAGTTCTACCTGTGAGGAAGGAAGTAAACCATCTGAGGACAAAACCCGAAAGCCCACAGATGTATCTCAGGCGCTCAAGCAACACCCCATGGTCTACGGTGTCAAATGCTGCTGACAGGTCCAGAAGGACCAAAATGGACCGTTTTTTCTGGTCTCTCGCCATCAAGAGATCATTGAGAACCCGAACCAGCGCAGTCTCTGTGCTGTGTCTCTTACGAAAACCTGATTGAAGAGGGTCGTAGATATTATGGATGGTAAGATGATTGTCTAACTGGGCTGCCACCACTTTCTCGATTACCTTCCCAACAAAGGGGAGGTTCGAGTTAGGTCTGTAGTTTGCCAGGGAGTCTGGGTCCAAAGATGTCTTTTCGACACTGGTGTCACTACCGCCTCCTTCAGGGAGCGGGGATATTCACCAGTGTCCAAGGAACACCCAACTATCCTGGCAAGAACCGGGAAGATGACCTCCCCACAGCCCACAATCAGGCCTGTGGGACCCGGGTCTAAACTACAGCTTGTGGTGCGCATACCTTGGACAATCCTCGTAATATCCTCGATTTCCGGCCTTATGAAGGAACTCCAGGTAGACAAGGTGCTTGCAACCATAGGCTGGGCCACACCCAACTCCCATGGAGAGAGGCAGTACAAATCTAGCCCTGATGTCGCCACCTTATCAGCAAAGAATCGAGCAAGCTCCTCACACTGTAACTGTGAAAAAGCTCGATGGACCTGCAGACAGGCTGGGTTGCACAGCCTGTCCACAGTTCGGAAGAGCTGGGCTGGTCGATTCTGAGTGGCAGCAATTTCTCCGGACAGGAACACTGCCTTCTTATGAGTAATTGCTGACTGGTAGAGTTTATAATGCTCTAGAAGACTAAGATGGTCGGCATCAGAGCCCGAATTACGCCAACCTCTTTCCAACCTGCGACCAAGTCTCCGCAGCTCCCTCAGATCCTGATCAAACCATGGGGATCAGGGGCGAAGGAGAGAGGTCGCACACGGATGGGAGCAATTAAATCCAAGGCAAAGGTGACAGCCTTATTATAGGCCTGCACCATTTCTTCCGGATTCATGCTCAACCCAGGAAATTCTGATAGGTCAAGAACGCAGTTAGACCAGTGGGCGTAACATCCCGTAAAGGGCGGTACTTGACCATCTCCACTGGGGTAGGTCTATGCGAGGGGGTGCCAAAATTGAACCTCACAATGTAGTGGTCGGACCAACTGACTGGTTCCACCCCCACCTCGGAGGCCTCCAACCCCAGCAGGAAGACCAGATCGAGTGAGTGGCCGTATTTATGAGTGGCAGAGGTAACTACCAGTGAGAGGCCCAATGAACACATCAATTGGAGGAAGTGCTGACCAAACGGCGAGAGTTCATCATCAATCCAGGCATTGAAATCACCCAGCACCATCAACCTGGGCGACTCAAATACCTGGTTGATGACGAAGTCCGCCACTTCCTTTAAGAATGTTTTCTCATCACCGGGTGGATGATAGATGAGAACCATTCTATAACCTCCACCTGCCACCACGACACTCTCAAAAGATCTGGTCTCCTCCACTGGAACACTAGTGAGGTCCAATTCGGTCTTGAAACAGACCGCAACCCCCCACCCCTGGATCCAATCTCGGGCGGTGAATCACTGAATACCCGCCAGGTGCTGCCTCAAAACTGAGCCTACATTACTATCCAGCCAGGTTTGGTAATGCAAGTCAGGTCCGTTGTACCTACCAAGTCCGCAAAATGGCAGTCTTGTTCTCACGGACCTGGCATTGCACAACACTGCCGAGTTGGATAGGACTCCTGGAAACCCCAACCACCTGCCCACCGTTAACAGAGAGGGTGGTGCCCTTGGGTATGGGGACCAACCAGGAAGGACCCCGGTCGTCACTCCATTTCGCCCCAGGGAGTCTTCTGGACTTAACCAGCCGAATGCGAACAACCACCTCCTTCATCCCCCGCTGTTCACACCTTCCCACCCTCCGAATCCCACCACGTGCAATTCCCAATGCCCTACAACGATGGTATACAGAGAAGGACAAAGGAGGGGCAAAGAAAGGGCGGAGGGCATGAAGAGCGGCGGATGAATAGTGCATGACGGGGGGGGAGGTACGACGAGAATAACTATCATCATCCATAAACAGCAGGCCAAAACCAGGGATCTCAAAACTCCCGAGAAATCCCAATAAAATAAAATAAAATTATAATCTTAAAAACATATAAACTTAAACTAGATAAACTAAACTGTCAAATTATCCAAATAAACATACAATAATAAATAAATACTAAACAACAATCAGCTCAATTAAATATATAAGATCAGTCTTTTGACGCAGTGGAGCTCCCACCATCCACCGCAAGGATATCCGAATATAGAGGCATGGACTCTCACTCCATGCATCCAAAAATAAAATCAAAAATACAGAGAAAGAACCCCACCCCCAATTCAAACCCCTCCACGGCGCTCTCACCACTCAGGGAGGGACAGTACAGGCAGAAAAGATTTCAAAATAATGGAATAAGGTCAGCAAGTCCCGGAGAGATTAATTCAAACAGTAAAATCCATAATCCCACAAGGGCTGTCACCACCAGAATGAAATCATGGGTCCAACTGTTCCTGCTGTAGGAGCCACATCGCAATACTTCCTCCTCTGGAAACAATTCCAAGACCACAAAATAAGTCCAAGGCTTCCAAATTCGGACCATAAAGAGAGGGATTAAAAGCTACAGACAGATTCAGGTACTCACCATGTGAACACCACTACAAACGGACCTTACGGTCTCATAATATTTGCCTCCAGCCAACCGAGCGGTCAGAAGAGACAGGAATGCCGAATAGCAGCAACCACCTGGCCCACCACCTTCTAAGGCAGATATCCAACACGGCAGACCACAAAATCTGGCAGAAAGCCTATAAGGGGCCAAAAACTAGCCACCCAAATTCTCCCTTTACCTCCAGATAACGAAGGAAAAAACGGCCCCACAGCAACACACAACAGATCCTTTTCACAGCTCCAAAGACTCGAAATACCGCAATTTCCTCCACTCCAGTCGCCAAAAGGGGTCAGTCCTAGTCCATGACACCAGTTCTCCACTTCACTCAACAGTCCGAAGAGTCAAGCCCTCAGTCCAGCGAACAGCGAGCAGAAACTCCAACAGTCTTCACGGTAATGCCAAAAGTCTTTCTCACAACTGCACTGGCGGGGAAGGGGCGCGATAACCGCAACTAAACGAACTACACGAAGAAATCAAAACCCCAAACAAAAATAAATGAAAAATAACTGCTAAGTTATAAACTAAAGAATTACAATGGATTTTCCCGGGGGCAGCGTTAATACGCTCAGAGATCGCGGCACAGCACCGCCACCATCTTGTCCCGTCTCAGAGCTTTCTCTTTCACTTTACTGTTGCTGAACCGATTATAAATGCTCACAGTCTATGCTCAGAATTTTTGTTTGTTGCCTTTCTGTTTCAACACACAGTCCTTCTTTGCAAAACAATTACACTGCTTGCAAACAGATTCAGCTGGCTTGAAAAACCACATGCAGTTTGATGCACAGTTAGCTGATTTTACTCCCTGAATTCAGTAGCTGGCTTTCTCCAGTGGAGATTTTTGGCCTGGTGCCGATCCTGGAAGGCCTCAGGGGTGAAACAGGCTGGCGGTCCTGCCGATCATAGCCACAAATGCCATCCGCACTTTTTACTCGATCGGGCAACGGGTTGAGCCCGAATTTACACAGCAAAAGTCTGTTTTCTACAGATTAGAATGTTCACGAGCCCCTCAGTGGTTGATCCTGGTCTGACCAGCTCGCACACCACACACACACACTCTCTCCCCCCCCCTCCCCAAACACTCAGCTACACACAGAAGCTGGCTAGGGGACGGGACTGATTGCAGTCATATCAGTAACTTGATGCCATGCAATAGAGTCTCTCTCTCATTCGCTAATCCTTCATGGTTATCGTCAAGCAGGAGCAAATTTAAACTGCAAACTGTTACACTTTTTTTCGGCTGCAGTTTCAGTGGCTGGAGTGCCGGTTTGATAATTTTCTCCTCAGATTGTGGCAATTTCTCTAGCGACTCCCCAGTTTGCATACAAAGCACATGAAATGTTCAAGGCACATTACTCAGTCTTTTTCCTGAAGTCCACACTGCTTTTGGCATTTGAAGACTGCAAGTTAAGAAGTTCTGTAAACATTTTGGATGCAGAGACAAGGATGTACACTTCAAGGCTTTACTGTCCATTGCAAGTTGGCACACACACAAGCAGCACTCTGTTTCTTTTCTGTACTTAGCAGGCATGCAAGCAACACATTCGGATGGTCTTTCCTGTGCAAAATCCATTTGTCCAAAGCTTCCTTTCCTGTTTGATCTAACATGCTACCAGACAGACAAACTCTAGCCATACCCTGAGCAAAAATCTGGTTCTCTCTCCCCAAATTAAACAACATCTTTGGACGCACCCCCAATTTTTGTAAACCCCCCCCCCCCCGCTACTTTGCACAGTAAGCTGCCCTTTGGACTACTTTGGACAATCGGTGCCATCCCTAGCTTTGGAAATGTATACCAGGCCCACTATTTCTAGAGGTCAGAAAAGGGTGGGGATGTACAAAAGCAAAACTACATGACCAACTAAACCCAGGTCCTACATAGATACATAGACAGTGTCAGCAGATAAGGGCCTATGGCTCACCCAGTCTGCCCATTTGAGCTTGTAAGTTCAGTTTATGTTTTCCTAGAAGTCTGTTGCCCCTTACCCCTGACCTCCAGAATTCCTTTGTCTATCCCATGCATTCTTAAATCCCGTGATTGTTTCAGCCCTCACCACTTCCTCTGGCAGGGTGTTCCACTTGTCCACCACCCGTTCTGTGAAGAAATTCTTCCTCACGTTTCCTCTGAATTATCCTCCCTCCAACTTCATCCCATGCCCTCTAGTCCTGGAACATCTTTTTCGCTTAAAAATAGTGTATTCCTGAACCCTGTTCCTCCATGTAAGATACTTATATGTCTCTATCATATCCCCTCTCTCCCTCCTCTCCTCCAGGGAGTACATGTTCAGTTCCTTCAACCTGTCCTCATAGGACTTGTGATGCAATCCATGCACCATCTTTGTTGCCCTCCTCTGAACCTTCTCTACCCTGTCTATGTCCTTACGTAGGTAAGGTCTCCAGAACTGTACACTGTACTCCAGGTGGGGCCTCACTAGTGTCTTGTATATTAGAATTATGACCTCCCTTTTCCTGCTGGTGATGCCCCTGCCTATGAATCCCAGCATCCTATTTGCTTTACCTGCTGCCTTGTCACACTGTTTCCCTACCTTGAGGTCATCAGAGATGATAACCCCAAGATCCTTTCCTGCTTGGTGCATGCTATATCCTCACCCCAACTGATATATTGTGCCAGGGTTGTTGTGCCCATATGCATTATCTTGCACTTCTTTGCATTGAATTTCAACTGCCAAACCCCTGACCATTCTTCAAGTTTCTGCAGGTCCTTCTCATTCTGTCTACACCCTCTGGTGTGTCTACTCTGTTACAGAGCTTTGTGTCATCAGCGAACAGTGAAATTCTGCCTTCTAGGTCCTGCGCAATGTCACTGATGAAGATGTTGAATAGGACCGGTCCCAGCACTGATCCCTGTGGTACCCCACTGGTCACTCTTCCCTCTGTGGAGTGACAGCCATTTACCACCACCCTCTGTGTCCTGCTGCCCAGCCAGTTACCTACCCACCACACTACTGTCCTGCCCACACCCATATTCCCCAGTTTGTGTAGTAGTCTGTGTGGCACAGTGTCAAAGGCCTTGCTGAAGTCCAGATAGGCCATGTCCACTGCCCTCCCCGATCCACCTCCCTTGTCACCCAGTCAAAAAATTCAACGAGGTTGGTCTGACATGACCTCTCCCTGGTGAAACCATGCTGCCTTGGGTCCTGTAGTCCATTGGCAACCAGATGTTCCACCAATCTCTCCTTCAGTAGTGCTTCCATGATCTTCCCCACTACTGAGGTGAGGCTGACTGGTCTGTAGTTCCCGCTTCCTCTTTGTTCCCACTTTTATAAAGGGGACTACATCTGCTATCCTCCAGTCTTTGGGTACATCCCTCTTTCCAGTGATCAGCTAAATGGGATAGCCAGAGGCTCAGCCACCACCTCTCTTAGTTCTTTAGGACACAGTTTTTTCCCATCTAGCCCCATTGTATCAACTCTTATTACTTCCAGTTCCTTCAGGACCCTTTCTCGTGTAAAGGGACTTGTGTCCGCTTCTGCACCATTCTCACCCCTTGTACTCCCTTCAGACCCATTACCTCCTCTTCCTCAGTAAAGACTGAGCAGAAATACCTGTTCAATATGTCAGCTTTACTGTTGTCATCCTCCACGACCCCATCCTCCCTTCAGTCTCACTATCCCTCCTTTTGCCTTTCTTTTTCACTTATGTACCTGTAAAGGTTTTGTCCCCTACCCACTGATTTTGCAATGTGTTCTTCTGTCTGAGCTTTGGCTTCCCTTACTGACCTCCCTTTGCTTCTCCTGGTACTTCTCCCTATCCCCTTCTGCCTGTGTCTTTTTTGTATTGCCTGAATGCAATCTTTTTGGCTTTACACTTTCTTTACCTCTTTGGAAACCATAATGGTCTCTCTTCCTTTTCCTCTTACTAACCTGCTAATGCATAATTCTGTTGCTCTTGTAATCCCCATTTTAAATACTGCCCACTGTTCCTCAACCCCTGATTCCTGCCCCGTTTCCCTTAATGCCTCTTTCAAGTATCTCCCCATTTTCCCAGAGTCTGCCCCCCTAAAATCCAGGATACGTGTTTTTGTGTGGTTTGGTTCCGCTGTTTCTGTGATTTCAAACCACAATGACTGGTGGTCACTGTTCCCCAGGTGCTCCCCCACTGTTACCCCCATCACACTGTCCCTGTTTGTGAGCACAAGGTCCAGTATTGCCTTCTGCTGAGTTGGTTCCATGACCAGTTGCTTGAGGAAGGCACCCTGAAGGGAGTCCAGGATAAAACTGCTCCTAGTTGATGCTCCAGTCCACGTCTGGAATATTGAAGTCTCCAACCAGTACTACCTCACCCTTGTCTGCCATCCTTTGGATGGCTAGCATCAGCTCCCTGTTTCTTCCTCCTGAGCTGGTGGTTTATAGACCACACCTGTGCGGATGGCTGGCCCCATTTTCCTTTCCAGCTTAACCCACAGTATCTCTCCCCCATTTTGTTCCTCCTGGATCTCTGTGGCCCTCATGTCATTTTTCACATACAGTGCCACTCCTCCTCCCTTTCTGCCTACCCTGTCTCTTCTGAATATGTTGTAGCCAGGTATGGCCATCTCCCAGTCATGGTTATCATTACACCTGGGGAGAGAACTTTTTCTTTAGGGCTATGATAGGTCTGTACTTCTGGGGGGGCGGGGTACCCAGTAATTCCACACAGGAAGCAGTAACATGAATGTCCAAACCAGGTTGGGGTTCTAGAGTGTGGCTTTATTCCAAAGATGGTACATAAAGCAAAGGTGGACCCCCAAGGTTTACACACATCGTAGCACAAGGCAATGGCAGAACAGAAATCTGTATCTGATGGAAACTCTACATATCCCATATGTCACAGGACCTCACATTCTCTTCAGTGGCAATGGCCTCAGCTGAAACACACATTTTCTTCTAGTGGCACTGGCCACAACTGAGCACATTTCCCATATGGCATATGACTTGAAATTTTGGTTGTGTAGCAACTGGTCACGGTGGAGCACACTGGTGCTCAAAATTAGTACAACCTACACCAGGGGGTAAACTTTCTCTTCAGGCATTTGCCCCCATGACTTGAATAAGGTGCCCTTACGGAACCTGTAGTGCTGAACTGGTCATTCCAGATGGGGGGCTGCCTATTTTTGCTTCCACGTCCATACCCAGCCATTCATTCAGAGTTACACCTCAAAACTTCTGTTAAAACAGAACTATACATCTTGGAATGACTTTCACATCCTGCATAAGGAAACACTGCTTCTGAGTGTAGAACTAAAGTCCTGAACAATGTGTCAAGTCTCTCTGGGGACCCCACGGTTGTCAGCCAACTTTAAAAACATGAGAACAGTCTCAACATAACACAGAACTGGTGTATATTTCCTTTTATCAGAGTACTCCCCCAAAACAGGGTTTCCTCTGGGAAGCAAAAAGTCAGATTACTCACAGTTGGTAAACAAACTGGCAGCTTCAAAGTCCTGGATCAAAATCAGGGCATTGCCTCTCAGCTCCATCCTGGCAGTCCTTTTCCATCTCTCCAGGGATGAAAAAAATCAGGAACTCCTGCTCTAGACAATGGTTTCCACCACTTCTCTTGGTAGGCAGATGTTTCTCGGCACTAGGGTGAGAAAATAGGCTCTCCTCACAGAGCCCACACTGCAGCTCTCACTCCTCCAACTGCTCACTACAGGCTCCTCTCACAGACTGACTCAAGATTCTAAAACTCCCCACTCACAGCCAGCTGCCATGGCTTATGCTGCTGCAAGAGTTCTAAATGACATCACCTCTCTCTCTAGGCTGAGACCAAGTAAACAGTGAAGGAGCAGGTGAAAAACCCGTTTAACCAAATATTCACCAGCAGCCTTTCCTGCCTAGCACTGACACTGATGGGATTCTAGTAACCCCAGGTGACTGGGTGGTTATAAACATACCAGCTCTTGTACACAGATGGAGATAAGGTGGTCCAAAATAAAATTAGGGACACCAACGTGGCCATCCAGAAAATAATGGATCTCAAGCTGCAACAGGTGCTCATTTATCTTAAACTATCACAATACAAGGGTGGAGCTAGGGGGTCCAGACTCTTAGCACAACGACTGAGCGCACTAAAGCGGTCAGCCACTTTGCTCAAAATTAGAACCCCATGGGGGGGGGACAAGTGGTGCATGGGGATAAAGAGATTCGGGATATATTTGTACTGTATTCCCAAAACCTTTACAAGCAGGATGCTCAATGTCCCCAGCTGAAGAGAAACTGCTTTCTGGCTGCTCTACATCTTCCCCAGCTTACAGAAGCTCAAATTAATTCTCTGAAGGCACCAGTTTCTGCAGAAGAGGTACTTACCCAGATCAAGGCCACAGTCCCACACAAATGTCTGGGACCCAATGGATACCCAGCTGAGTGGTATAAGGTCTTCCCTGCAGAACTCCTACCTAACATGTTGGAGTGTTTTCGGGAGGTGGCAGAGGGGCGTTCCTGGTTGCCTCATGGTTGTATGCCACCTTGACAGCCCTGGCTAAACCCAATAAAGATATGGCAGATCCCGCATCATATTGTCCGATTTCCATATTAAATATAGATTATAAAATGTTCATGCCCTGCTGGGCTGCCACATTGGTGGCCATCCTGCCTACATTGATGCACCCAGATCAGGCAGGCTTTATCAAACAGTGGAATACCACTGACAATATTCACTGGGCGCTAATGTTATTAGACCTTATTCAAAAACTGCATCTCCCTGCGGTTCTGCTGAGTCTTGTCACGGAGAAGGCTTTTGACAGAGTGTCCTGGCCTTTTCCTTTGGGTCGCCCTGTCAAAATTCCATTTTCCGGAGACATTTCAGACCTGTCTTCAAAACATTTACACAGCCCCTCGGCCCTATGTATGCATTAATGGAGGAGTTTCTTCCCAAATCCCACTGCAGTGGAGAACGAGGCAGGGATGCCCCCTGTCTCCTCTCCTATTCGCATTGTATATGGAGCCTCTTGCAGAGGCCTTGAGGGGTATGGGAGGAATTTGGGGCTTGGCTCTTGAGGACTTAGAATATGTTGACCTACACCTCTCAGAAGGGGTGCTAGAGATCCTCAGGGTGTCTAGAAAACCTTCCACCAGAAAGACATACTTGTCTAAATGGAAGAGGTTTTCTATTTGGTGCAGACAGAGATAGGCCATCACCAGGCTGGTTTATCAGTAGTCTTGGACTATCTGGCACACCTGCATTCCCTGGGCCTCCAGCCTTCCACCATTAAGGTACACTTGGCAGCTGTATCTGCATGTCTTTCTGCTGGAAAAAGGGACATCCCTGGCTGCTAACCAGGTATTCAGAAAGTTCTTCAAGGGCCTACTGCACTTGCATCCCCCTCACAGGGAACCCACTCCCGCATGTGACCTTAACATATGCATTGGCCAGTTAATGCAACCACCATTCGAACCCATGTCCTCAGCAGAGCTTAAGTATGTGACATGGAAAACAGTATTCCTGGTAGCCATCACCTCAGCCAGGAGGATCAGTGATCTCCAGGCCTTGTCCACAGAGCCAAATTATATAGCAGTTCACAGGGACAAGGTGGTCCTTTGGACCAATAGGAAATTCCTCCCTAAGGTGGTCTCAGACTTCCACCTTAATCAGTCCATGAATTTTACCAGTCTTCTTCATTGATCATTCCAGTTCAGGGGAATGAAGATTGCATAGTCTAGATGTCAAGAGAGCTATAAGCTACTACTTGGATCACACAAAGGAACACAGGCAGGATAGGACCCAGCTCTTCCTGACCTATGGAGAGGTGGGGAAGGACAAACCTGCCTCAAAGAGGACTACTGCCCATTGGATTGTGGCCTGTATCCAATTCTGCTACAGCAAAGTGGGTAAGGAGCCTCCTGTAGGCCTCAGGGCTCACTCTGCAAGGGGTACAGCTGCTTCTATAGCAGCTGCAAGGGATATCCCTGTGTTAGAAATCTGCAAAGCAGCTACCTGGAAAACAGTTCACATCTTTACCAAGCATTACAACCTGGATACCCAGGCCAGAAGTGATGCCAGGTTTTGCACAGCAGTGCTGCAGAGTCTGTTTTCTAAACAGGTTTTCCGCCCTACTCCAAAGGTACTGCTTGGGTAGTCTGCAGAAGTCAGAATACAGTAAGATTTCCTGTGGTTGAAGGAAAAAATTGCCACAATAATCTTGTTTCTTCCAAGGGAATCTTACTGTATTATGATCTCCCACCTTTCCTCCCCTGTTAGAACCTATGGGCACTGCAAAACAGCTGTTCGTGCTCTTCGAAACCCGTGGGTATTTTGTTATTGGGCTTAGTGACTTGAGTCTTAACCATTGCCCTCATTTTTAAATAAAGGGAAATATTTGGTGTTGGGTATTGTTAACTCATTCAGGCTGAGAAACGTCTGTAGAGGGCGCCTGAACTAATTGTGCCTCAGGTCAATAGCGACTCCAGACATACTCCATTTACTGCCTCCCAGGCCTGAGCACGTCTGGGGACATCAGCATTTTAATCATAAATATTTACCCAGCCAATCATTGGAGGACTTATTTATGTATCTCTACATGTACTACACATGTAAGCCCTCTGTTGATTGGGTGGCAAACTGGTGGCTCCCATTTGAAAAACCGGGGAAAATCGCGTTGGGAGCCTCCATTTGTAAGCGGCTGTAACCGAGTGTTTGCGTGGCGGTTGAGGAAAAAAAGCCTTATCTTCACTGCTATCCAGGTAATTACTTAAGTTGCAATGCAGAGCACACATTTCTTTACTTCTGTGCTGCTTTTTTGTTTTTATTTTAAACATTGTATGTCTTTGAACGGCTCTGAACAAGAGAGAACCACGTCACCAAGGAGTTTGTGACTGAAGGTGGGTGGAGGAAGTCCTCTCATCTCTCTCTCTCGTTTCTGCCTTTTTTTTTTTGTATTGCTTAGCATTAGTAGGGATTTGCTTAGCTTGCATTTAGTTTACTCTGGCTTGCGGTGGACTGTCCTGCAGCAAGTGCCAGTGTGGCGGTGTGTTGTGGTTCGGTGTCTTCATGGAGCTGCGGTGTACTGGCTTTCCCTTCTGTGGCATTTTGGTGTTGTCAGTCGGCTATCTCCCACATTGCTTCACTCCGTGTCACCCCCTTTGGCAGTCGGCCGTCACCCCCCCCCCCCGATCTCCATGCCCGATTTTTCTTCTGGGTCACTGCCCGCATTGGGAGACGCATTCTTCAGTGCATCGCTGAACGGAGTCGGGCCATATTTGTAATCCGCCGCCTGTCCTGCTGTCCTCACGGACCCTACACTGTGCTCTATGCTCCCCCGCCCTCCTGATGTGGTCCCCTTGTCTGCAGGTTGCCCCCCCCAACATTCTCTCCCCTGATGACTTGATCGCCCCCTAAATAGCCCCTCCTGAATTTTCGCTCATATCACATGGAACCCTTGCTACCATGCTGTTGTGTAGCTATGGAGGGGTGGTGGTGTAGAAGCAAACAAGCTTCCAGGGTTCTAACACCAGTAAGGTCAGTTGGCCCGGTATGCTTTTGAAGCAAACAATACTTTCAGACCTATGAGCGTTGTGTGAGTGTGTGCCTGAGCACCCCCATTTACCATTCCAGAATGTATGATACACAGTCAGCCCCTGTAGTTTCTGTGCTAATCTCCCCAATTTTAGTATGGTCATCTGTAGTGTTAATTGAATAATAAAAATAATAATAACATAATAAACACTGTCATGTAATCCTGAAACACTGAGGCTAAATACTGTCTGGTCCACAAAAACAATTTACAGCAACCAACGAAGCCTCCTCAGATACACTGGACATTCTCTGGGCTGTGCTAATAAGGTATATGGGGGGGGGGATTATTTAGCTCACCTCCATCAGGAAGAAAGTCAAATACAGCAAGGCTGTTTTTTTCCGGTCTGCAGCGTTGGGTGGGTCCCTGCAGTCTGCTATGGGAGTAGGCGGAGGGCCGCATTCTTCAGGACATGTTGTGGCCAGAACGGTGGACTATACCAGCCACTCATCCTGCTCCTTTTTGCTGTTGGTCTTTCCAGACCCTTTACTGTGTGCCACCCCCCAAAGTTTTGTTCCATTTGCGACCCATAACCCACTCTTGCTGCTCTTATTTTTTGTTTCTTGCTGTCTGCAGTTTTCGTTCCTACATCTCCACTATAGAGGAGCTGTTGACCTTCCGGCTTCCAGAACCCTCTCCAGGACAAGGTGTATACAAGGTAAGACTTCCATATGTTTGCCAGAGGGTGAATCCTCAGAGGTCAGGCCAGGGTTTTGCTGGTTTCTTTGTGAACCCCCAGGTGCTGGGAATGTTTTTCTTTTCTGCCGGAGGGTGGGGGGTGGACCTTCACATGCCGGGGAAGAGTATTGCTATCGTGGTGCCAGCTATCGGAGGGTTCTGTCAGTACACCCATAAAAACCCGCCGTCTCCAATACCTGGCACCATCATACACAAAACAGTCCTTGGTCTGCTGTGTGGCTCTGGTGCCATGGATGGGAGGGTTGGGGTGGACCTAAAGATGGCCGAAATCAATGTTTATATTTCTAGGCTTGATGTCTTGAGTGTGGGGTCTGAACCCCCAGCAGCTGTGAATGTCTGTGTTTGTTTCTGTTGCTGTTTGCTGCAGGGTGGGGGGGGGACCTTCAGATGCCAGGGAAGGGTTTTGCTATTGTGGTGCCAGCTATCGGAGGGTTGGGAGGTACCACTGGAGACCAGGTTTTTTTTGCCAGTATTTTTGTGCGGGGTATCGGAGGGTATGGGGGGAACTCCACGATGCCAGGGAATGCTTTCTGTATACTGGTGCTGGGTATTGGAGAGTTGGGCGTGTTTCCCCCCCTCCCATGCCCAGCCCCAGAATAAACAAAAGCATTCTCCAGTGTCCGGGCGCTCTTCACACTCTCTGATATCGGGCACAAAAATACGGAAACCATTCCCTGGTGTCCAGTGCTCCCTCCGCCTCCGATACCTGCCACCATCGTACACAAAACAGTCCTTGGTCTGCTGTGTGGCTCTGGTGCCGTGGACGGGAGGGTGGGGGTGGACCTAAAGATGGCCAAAATCAATGTTTATATTTCTAGGCTTGGTGTCTTGAGTGTGGGGTCTGAACCCCCAGCAGCTGGGAATGTCTGTGTTTGTTTCTCTTGCTGTTTGCTGCAGGGTGGGGGGGGGCCTTCAGATGCCAGGGAAGGGTTTTGCTATCGTGGTGCCAGCTATCGGAGGGTGGGGAGGTACCACTGGAGACCAGGTTTTTTTTGTCAGTATTTTTGTGCAAGGTATCGGAGGGTAAGGGGGGAACCCTACTATGCCAGGGAATGCTTTCTGTATACTGGTGCTGGGTATTGGAGAGTTGGGCATGTTTCCCCCCCTCCCATGCCCAGCCCCAGAATAAACAAAAGCATTCTCCAGTGTCCGTGCGCTCCCCACACTCTCCGATATTGGGTGCAAAAATACGGAAACCATTCCCTGGTGTCCAGTGCTCCTTCTGCCTCAGATACCTGCCACCATCATACACAAAACAGTCGTTGGTCTGCTGTGTGGCTCTGGTGCCAAGGACAGGAGGGTGGGGGTGGACCTAAAGAAGTCTGAAATCAATGTTTGTGTTTCTAGGCTTGGTGTCTTGAGTGTGGGGTCTGAACCCCCAGCAGCTGGGAATGTCTTTGTTTTGTTGTAATGCTGTGCGTCCATGGTGTGGGGCATGGGAGGGGGGTGTCGGAACTGTGCATGCCCGAAACAGTTTATTTTGCTACTGTGCTGGGTGTCGTAGTGGGGGTGTGAATCCACAGCTGCTGTGATTGCTTGGTGTCAGGTGGGTGGGGATGCACCACTAGATGTAAGGGACTGTTTTGTGGGTATCATGGTGCTGCTTATTGGACGGTGGGTAGGAGTCACTGCATGCCACCGAATGTGTTCTGTGTTTCTGTGCCATGTATTGGAGGGTGGTGGGTGGCTTTGTGTATTGTGGCATTGGGTATTGGACAGTGATGCTTGTTCTCCCTCACCCTCCAATACCCAGCACCACAACACACAAGGCATTTCTTGGGCATCCATGGTCTCCCCACACTCTCCGATATCAGGTGCAATAAGTTGGAACACATTCCATGATGTACAACGGTCCCACCCCTGATACCTGCCACCATCCAACGCAAAACATACCTCGGAATGTTGTCTCTGTGGTGTCGGGCATGGGAGGGGGGTGTCAGAACTGTGCATGCCCGAAAAAGTTTATTTTGCTAATGTGCTGGGTGTCGTAGTGGGGTGTGAACCCACAGCCACTAAGTAAAGCCTTTGAAACAACTCAGCCATCACCACAGGAACTGCAAAATCTGCACCTGGCATTACCATTCCAGGTATCTAGTGGGCGGTACATTTTTTGTTTTTATTTTTTATAGACTAAGCGCTAATATAGGGACAGTGGATACAGCCGCTCATTTGTTTCTGTTTGTATTGTGCTGCATGTACTTCTCTGTGGTCTGGTAATGGGTGTTGTGTGTATTTTTTGTTGGGTAGTTGTGTATGTTGGTGTCTGCAATCAGATAGCATGTACTTTTCCTGCCATGAAAAGGTTTACATTCCCTTGGCAGAGTGTTTTCATTGTTTTTTATGCATATACTGTAGTTGGTTAAGAAATTAATGTGCCGTACAGCTGTTATCTTCAGTACAAATGTATGGTTGTGTTTCAGTTCTAGACACACAACAGAACAACTTGAGAAGACCACATGTAGGGGAGAGGCATTGTGAGACCCAGAGCGACGTGAGATGGCGTGAGACCCAGAGTGACGTGAGACGGTGTGAGACCCAGAGCGACGTGAGACCCAGAGCGACGTGAGACCCAGAGTGACGTGAGATGGCGTGAGACCCAGAGCGACTTGAGACACCGCACAAAGTGTACCACTACAGAGAACTGACAAAACAGAAATGGTTACGATCATAGACAACGGCCTTTTCGACAGCTGCAGTGACAGTGACGAGGAGTTCATGGGATTCGATGATCCTGATATACAAGTTGAGTTAATGCCAATGGATCACGACAGTGACTTCAGTGAGGATGACAATATCCCACTTGCAATGCTACGGGGGCAGAGGCAGTCCACTGTGAAGGAACAGGATAAGCAAACTCGCTCAACGCAAAGACGGCAACGGCACTTGACTGAGAGTGAAGAGGATGAGAGACCTCTAGCAATGCTACTGAGCCAAAGGAAGTCTACTGCTAGCAATAATGCTGCTGCTGATGATGATCAGCCACTTGCTACTCTACGGCAGAAGCTGCAGTCAGCCGAGAGGGAGGAAGTTGAGAAGCTACTCACAACTCTACAGCGTGACAGGCACTTTAGTGACAGCGAAGATGATTGTCCTTTATCCACACTGCAGCGTGACTTTCTTCCAACCGATGATATGGATGCTGAAGACCCAGCTATGAGTCTTGATGACTATCACAATGACATTTGGGATAGTCGATTGCAGACCGTGCACGTAGATGGTTTCAAGGAGCCTGTAGGGCCTGTGACACTACTGAGTGAGGAGAAGAAAGAACTGGACTTTATGAACCTGATGTTTCCTCCGTCACTGTGTGAACTGCTTGCAGAGGAGACCAATCGTTACAGTGAACGGAAGCAGGTGGAGGCGCAGAAGGTGGACACGTAGTGGACTCCAGTAACAGCAGGCGACATAAAAGCCTTTCTTGGGATTCGGATACACATGTCTGTGGTAAAGGTGCCATACTACCATATGTACTGGTGGGAGAATCATCTTTATGGACATTTTCTGATTGCACAAGTCATGACTTGAGAGCGTTATGAGAAAATTCACCAGTATTTTCATGCCAATGACAACACACAGAATGCACCCAGAGGATCCCCAAACCATGACAAACTGCATCATGTTCATCCAGTGCTGGACCAAGTTCACGCAACATGCAAGGAGCAGTACCATCTTCACCATGAAGTGTCTGTTGATGAGACTATGGTTGGATACAGAGGACGTCTGTCATTCTAGCAGTACATGCCAAACAAGCCACAGCGTTATGGGATCAAGGTGGGGGTTCTAGCAGATGCCCATAATGGTTTCGTCTCTGACTTTCAGGTGTACACAGGAAAGGTTCCTGGAGCAGTTGAAATGGGCCTTGGTGAAAGGGTAGTAAAAGACTTGACAACAGATCTGCATGGCAAAAACTACCATGTGTACTATGACAATTACTTAACTTCCATGCGCTTGGCAAAGGAACTTCTAACAGATGGCCTGTACTCATGTGGCACAGTACGCACAAACAGGATGGGATGGCCAAAGCAATTCAATAAAGTTGCAATGCAGAGGAAAGATAAAGGCCATTATGAACACCTTCAGAATGGAGCACTTGTCGCCACTGCTTGGAAGGACAACAATCCTGTTTTCCTTCTGTCAACGAACCATGACCCAACATTGCCATCAACATCTGTGTCCCGGAGACAGAGAGATGGGACTCTTGCCTCTATTCCATGTCCGACTGTGCTGCAACAGTACAACATGCATATGAATGGAGTGGGCATCGCAGACCAGCTTCGCGTGCAGTACCCCAGCACAAGAAGGTCAAAGAAGTGGTGGCTATACCTCTTTTGGTTCCTGTGGGACATGGCATTGGCCAATGCCTTTACCCTCTATCGAGAGAGTATGAACCATGTGCAGCGGTCAAAGAAAGGAAAGGTGAACAAGCACACATAGCTCGGTTTTCACATTCTTTTCTTGGAACAGTTGCTAGCAGGGCACAACAACAGGAAACAGAGTGCCACAGTTGCAGGACTCGAGCAGGATCTGAGTTGTGATGGACCTCATTATCCGCTGAAAGCAAAGAAGGCTAGGTGCAGAAACTGTGCACTGAAGAAGAGGCGTGCTGAGCCAGGGTTCGTATGTCGAACTTGCAACGTCCACCTCTGCATTGACTGCTTTCCGGAGTACCACAACTACAGGTGAGCTGATGCCATGTTGGAAGTGGCATGAGAAGAGGCTGACAGGACAAATGAAGATGACTTGCGTGATGACCATACACCAATAAATGAGTGTGCATACTGGAGACAAGAGAACACAGTGACACGCCAGTCATTGAATTTGCTTCCCCATTGAAAATAAAAAAAGACTGTGCTAAAAGAAGTCTCGTGAGTGATGGGGAAAATGGTAAAACAAATGGCAGAACAGTGTCATGTGGTGGGGTTACGTGAGAGTAAGGGTGGGTGGTTACGGATTTATAGAAAGAAAGAGATGTATACTGGCGCGAGCGGGTTGTCGTGAGTATTGGCTGTGACTGGGTTTGTCCCGTCGGTATTCAGGAGATAAAAAAACACAAAAACCAAAAAAAAAACAGTGCCATGCCAGTCGTCGCAAGGGCTGTGCAGAATGAAAATGTAAAATACTGAGCTAAAAGAGGTCTGGTGAGTGAAAGACAGGGGACGGGTAGAACATAAAGACCAGAAAGGATTGGGAGCGTGGTGTCGAACAAGAAAAGCGATGAACTGAGTGGAGGAGGAGAGATTGCATGCAGAGAACAGGACAGAATTGGCATGGGGGGTTGTTTCACTCACCAGACCAAGGAGGACAAACGAAAGAGCTAATGGAGGTCTGAAAGGTGGCATTACTTTGGCAGTCGACCGCTACCTTGTTATACCTGAGAAAGTTTCTCCTCCCTTAGGTCAATTTGGAATTGCTGCCACCAGATGTAATGTGTGATGAGTGTAGCAGCTCTCAGCCAGGCAGCAGACTATCTGTGATTGGCCACCCACTACATCATGTGCGAGCATAGTGACACAGTGACTCAGCCACTCAGCGGATCCACGGGCAGCATTTTCAGTGGTGAGATCACAATGATGATGTGGTATGGTGGCATACTGATGACGATGTGTCAGCTGCCAGAGTGTGAACTGCTGTTGGAAGATGTTATCAAACTAGACAACTCTGTTCAAGAGGGATAAGCGAAAACGTCAGATATCCAAAGTGACACATGACAATTCTGGTGTGCCTGTTTTTTTTGTTTTTTTTTCCTCCAGTACCTCTTTAAGTTTACATGGAGAGGAGGTTTTAGCTCAGTATTTTTTTGTTTTCATTTGCCCGCCAAATTGGCTGCACTGTTTCTTTTGAAGCCAGGTCATGCATGTGGGAGATGGAAGAGCAGAAGACACCAAGTGAAGCATGTTGTGACTGCAATCAAGATGCAGTACGGCCTATGACACGAGCGTCTGTCGTGGACGGACCAGAGATGCACGTAGGCAGTGGGTGACACCTAGGAGAACAGGAACAGCAGAGGCGCGGAGCAGCTGTGTTGAATGATGTCATGCCGAAAGTGAGAAACTGCCAAGGAAAAGGGTTGCAGTAAGGAAGGCAGGTGGTCTGGTAAAAATCGTGAGATAAAAACAAAGAATGAGTCCCCAAAAATTGTTGATAAATGGGTGGCTATGGATTTATAGAAAGAAAGAGATGTATACTGGCACGAGCGGGTTGTTGTGAGTATTGGCTGTGACTGGGTTTGTCCCGTCGGTATTCAGGAGATAAAAAAACACAAAAACAAAAAAAACAGTGCCATGCCAGTCGTCGCAGGGGCTGTGCAGAATGAAAATGCAAAATACTGAGCTAAAAGAGGTCTGGTGAGTGAAAGACAGGGGACGGGTAGAACATAAAGACCAGAAAGGATTGGGAGCGTGATGTCGAACAAGAAAAGCGATGAACTGAGTGGAGGAGGAGAGACTGCATGCAGAGAACAGGACAGAATTGGGGGGGGGGGGTTGTTTCACTCACCAGACCAAGGGGGACAAATGAAAGAGCTAATGGAGGTCTGAAATGTGGCATTACTTTGGCAGTTGACCGCTACCTTGTTATATCTGAGAAAGTTTCTCCTCCCTTTGGTCAATTTGGAATTGCTGTCACCAGATGTAATATGTGACGAGTGTAGCAGCTCTCAGTCAGGCAGCAGACTATCTGTGATTGGCCACCCACTACATCACGTGTGAGCATAGTGACACAGTGATTCAGCCACTCAGTGGATCCACGGGCAGCATTTTCAGTGGTGAGATCACAATGATGATGATGTGGTATGGTGGCATACTGATGACGATGTGTCAGCTGCCAGAGTGTGAACTGCTGTTGGAAGATGTTATCAAACTAGACAACTCTGATCAAAAGGGATAAGAGAAAAACATCAGATATCCAAAGTGACACGTGACAATTCTGGTGTGCCTGTTTTTTGGGTTTTTTCTCCAGTACCTCTTTCGGTTTACGTGGAGAGGAGGTTTTAGCTCAGTATTTTTTTTATTTTCATTTGCCCGCCAAATTGGCTGCACTGTTTCTTTTGAAGCCAAGTCATGCATGTGGGAGATGGAAGAGCAGAAGACACCAAGTGAAGCATGTTGTGACTGCAATCGAGACGCAGTACGGCCTGTGACACGAGAGCCCGTCGTGGACAGACCAGCGACGCGCATATGCAGTGGGTGACACCTAGGAGAACAGGAACAGCAGAGGCGCGGAGCAGCTGTGTTGAATGACGTCATGCCACAAGTGAGAAACTGCCAAGGAAAGGGGTTGCAGTAAGGAAGGCAGGTGGTCTGGTAAAAATCGTGAGATAAAAACAAAGAATGAGTCCCAAAAATTGTTGATAAATGGGTGGTTATGGATTTATAGAAAGAAAGAGATGTATACTGGCGCGAGTGGGTTGTCGTGAGTATTGGCTGTGACTGGGTTTGTCCCGTCGGTATTCAGGAGATAAAAAAACACAAACAAAAACAAACAAAAAAAACAGTGCCATGCCAGTCATTGCAGGGGCTGTGCAGAATGAAAATGCAAAATACTGAGCTAAAAGAGGTCTGGTGAGTGAAAGACAGGGGACGGGTAGAACATAAAGGCCAGAAAGGATTGGGAGCGTGGTGTCAAACAAGAAAAGCGATGAACTGAGTGGAGGAGGAGAGACTGCATGCAGAGAACAGGACAGAATTGGCGTGGGGGGGTTGTTTCACTCACCAGACCAAGGAGGACAAACGAAAGAGCTACTGGAGGTCTGAAATGTGGCATTACTTTGGCAGTCGACCGCCACCTTGTTATATCTGAGAAAGTTTCTCCTCCCTTAGGTCAATTTGGAATTGCTGTCACCGGACGTAATGTGTGACGAGTGTAGCAGCTCTCAGCCAGGCAGCAGACTATCTGTGATTGGCCACCCACTACATCATGTGTGAGCATAGTGACACAGTGACTCAGCCACTCGGCGGATCCACGGGCAGCATTTTCAGTGGTGAGATCACAATGATGATGTGGTATGGTGGCATACGGATGATGATGTGTCAACTGCCAGAGTGTGAACTGCTGTTGGAATATGTTATCAAACTAGACAACTCTGTTCAAGAGGGATAAGAGAAAAATGGCAGATATCCAAAGTGACACATGACAATTCTGGTGTGCCTGTTTTTTTTTTCCTCCAGTACCTCTTTCAGTTTACGTGGAGAGGAGGTTTTAGCTCAGCATTTTTTTTATTTTCATTTGCCTGCCACATTGGCTGCACTGTTTCTTTTGAAGCCAAGTCATGCATGTGGGAGATGGAAGAGCAGAAGACACCAAGTGAAGCATGTTGTGACTGCAGTCAAGATGCAGTATGGCCTGTGACACCTAGGAGAACAGAAACAGCAGAGGTGGGTGAAGTAGAGGAGACATGGACATGGGAATTCATAAAAATACGACACACACAACAGATGAGAGGTTGGAGCTCTTTCTTTTACTGAAGGAATCTAACAGGACAGGGTGGAACTACTTTATTTACAGAATGATGCCACAAACAACAAAGGTTGGAAATGCTGTATTTACAGAAGTACATATGACAGAGGCATGAAGGTCGAGGATGTGCAACAATCCAATATGGTAAGAATGTTGTAATTTCTTCAGTGCAGATCATTATGGTATGCCATCTGAAAAGAAAAAAAAAAAGTAATTGTGATTTTAGTAATGTTGTTGACCTTCTGTATTCTAAATGCTATGACTTGTGGCTGCCGTGCCAGAATGCCGTGGGTGCCGCCGTGCACATGCTTTTACATGTTGGTATGCTCACAAAGTGGGCAACAGTGCTCATTATTGATACAGGAGAGTATTGAGTGACATTGTGCCGCTGTGCACCTGACCATATTTGTGCTGCTGCTGAGTTGTTGCACATGTTCATTTTGGTTATTTGTATTTTGATACTGTGACTTTCTTTGTACTTGGTGGGTATTTGTTAGAGTTCAGCAGGTGTTTGCATACATTGCTAGAGTGGTTTTTATGGTTGGCTAAAAAGGATCGAAACACACGCTATATATCAGAAGGATTGGTGTTTAGTACCAGATTATTATACTAAATGTTTTTGGGGGGTCAGATCAGGATAGTGAAGTTTGTGTTGATATGTAACCTTAGTTTTTATGCAAAAAAACACTTATGAATATTGCAGATAGAATATCAAACACATTTGATTATAATTAGGTACATAATACCATTAGAAATGTAATTTAGCGCTGAACTTTGGTATGGTGTTTATCAGCTACATATTTCCCACAAAGCAATGTTTGACATTGCTTCGTTCACCTGAGAAAACAACCCTTTTTATGCATGCCAGATAGTATTAAAAAAACCCGTAGTGAGTAGAGTTGACAGCATAGGACCGTTAGAAAGGTAATTTAGCGCTGAACAACGTTGCCACTGAGACTATGTGTGTATCACATGTAATACTTTAGGAGTTATTTACATTTGTTGATGGTATGGCCTGTATGCCTGACAACTCTGCATCAAGCCTCGCCTAACCACCTTGAAGAAAATGGGTAAAAAATCCATGTTGTATATAACAAAATTTGCTTTTGAGTGCAAAATTACTCTGGTAACAATATATACTGTATGGATGTTTAATTTGGTGTTGATATGTCACATTAACCCACTAAAATGGTTTAAATTGCCATTTTTATTGATGGAAAACAATGTTTCTGCTATTTCAAATGTTATAAAAAAAACCTGAATTGATTATAATTAAGTGCATAGTACCATTAGAACGGTGATTTAGTGCTGAACAATTTTGCCACTCATACTTTGTGTGTAGCACCTATGGTTCATGAGCTATTCACATTTATTTGTGGCATGCTCATTATGGCTTGATTTTGCTCTGAAAGCTCCAGGATGCAATGTTAAAGGTATACAGGGCACAAGGGGTGAAACTCGCAAAGAGCTCCTGAGGACTGAATGAGTTAATTGGTTATTTAATTATTAGTATAGTTTAGATAGCTTGGTATTAGACTTGCTCTGTAAGAATCTGACGGTTGCAGAATATTTACCAGGGACAGTGGTTTGAAAACCAAGCTCGAGCCTAACATTCCATGATTAGCATAGGTTCTATTAACCATTTCGGCTCCGGGGCAGTCTTATGGTGAGACCATACTGCAGAAGTCAGAATACAGTAGGATTCCCTTGGAAGAAATGAGATTACCGTGGTAAGTAATTTTTTCTTAGGGGGACAGCCCAAAGCTGACTCGGTGGTCATCAATGCGGTGCATGACAACACCAAGGAACCTAGCACCTTAGCACCCTTCCCCCAGACAGGAAGTCTAGACAGCTGGATCACCTGGCAAGTATGTTTTTGCCTCTTCCACCTGGCCATCCAGGCCATTAACTATTTGGCCCATGTGGTGCTTTACCAGAACGTCCTTTGGGACCAGGCCAGGGAGCTGGTTCAGGCATTGCCAGATGGCCCATGTAAGAAACCGCTCGCCCAGGCTCTCAAGGCAGGCTCAAACGTGGGGCCCTACATCCTTCAGGCTGGCTATGATGCGGTTGATGCCGCAGGCAGAGGATCATCTGCTGGCATCTGTCTTCAGTGCTGCTCTTGGCTCCAGGTATCAGGGTTTGCTTCTGATGTGCAGTCCAGTATTTTGGATGCCCCCTTTCAGGGTTCTGTCCTTTTTTTTGGGGGGGGGGGTTCCAGAATCTGATCTTCACTCTTCAAGAGTCGGGATGGGCCCCTCCAGTCCATCCTCTCATTGTACCATACCCAGCCTAAGTCTGGTCAGCAGCTGCCCTTTTGCTGCTCCTCCCACATACAGGTCCGCCCTCCCTCCAAAGGTCAGGGCAAACGCAAGATGGCATTGGCCCCATCTACAGCCACAGCCAGGGCTCCTCGAGTGACCGCGGCTGACCTCCCGGTGCCCGTTCCTACTTCCTGACTCCTTGCCACCCCCCACAGAAGAGGCTCTGGGGGAGGCGGTTGGGGGTCGGTTCTCCCTCCAGCTTGACGGGTGAAGAGGAATTCCATCAGACAACTGGGTACTGCAGCTCATAGAACACAGCCACATTGTGGAACTCGTAGACTGGCCCCCAGAAACTCCTCTGGGCAACTCCTCTAACCCTCTAGCTCATGTGCATCTCATTTGGGAGAAAATACAGGCCTTTTTATCCAGCTCAGTGGGGCGGAGGGTTCTACTGCCACTTTTTCCTGGTCCCGAAGAAGACGGGGTAACTCTGGCCCATCCTGGACCTGAGCCACCTAAATCCATTTATAGAGTACAGATGCTTCAGGATGGTAAGTCTTCAGGGTTTGTTGCCCATCCTGCACTGGGGGAACTGGCTCTGTTGTCTGGATATGCAGGATGCATATCTGCATATCAAAATTTTCCCTTCTCACCAGCACTCCCTCTGCTTCCCTTTCCGGAGAGCCCATATCAAGTTCAGGGCCCTTCCCTTTGGCCTGTCCTCAGTTCTCAGGGTTTTCTCCAAGTGCCTGACAGTGTTAGCGGCTGCCTTGAGACAGCAGAGCTTCTACGTGTTTCCCTACCTGGATGATTGGCTCCTAGTGGCTCCATCCAGGGACCACCTTTTCCAAACTCTGGATCATACCTTTTGCCTTTTTCAGGCCTTGGGTATCACCATCAGTAGGCCAAAGTCCAGCCTGACCCCCTGCCAGTGACTCCAGTACATAGGGGCAGTCTTGGACACTGTTCAGGGCATGACCTTCTTGCCCATGGACAGAGTGGAACATCTGATGGACCAGGCTCACCTGGTTTCCTCCAGTTGACAGGTCCCCGCCAGGGTGTTCCTGTGCCTTCTGGACCATATGGCAGCAGCCATTGCAATTGTCCCTCTTGCTCGGATGCACAAGAAGGTACCTCAATGAACATTTAGGGTCCAGTGGGAGCAACGCACAGATGACCTGGACCAGCTGATCATGGTCTCCTATCCGATCAAAAGAGTCCTGTCATGGTGACTAGAGCCAACCAACATGCTTTGGGGCTGCCTTTGCTATTTCTGCCCCTCATCAGATCCTCACGATGGATACCTCATGTCTGGGCTGGGGAGCTCACCTGGGCACTCATCAGACTCAAAGCATCTGGACAGATGTGGAACAGGGTTTCCACATCAATATCCTGGAGATGTGAATGGTTTTATATGCTCTGCAGGCCTTCCAGACTCATCTCCTCCCGTGTCTGTTCTTGGTTCAGACAGACAACATGTGTGTGGTATATTACATCAACAAGCGGGGGGGGGGACTCACTCCTACCCCTCGTGCAGAGAGGCAATGAGGGTCTGGTACTGGGTCATTGAACACAGTCTGGAGCTCTCAGATGTCCATGTTCCAAGCATCCGAAACATCCTGGTGGACAGTCTAAGCCACTCCCAGTTCAGGGCTCTTGAGTGGGAGCTTCTGACTCTGGTGGTCAAAGACGTCTTCGACAGATGGAGTTGGCCAGAGTTGGACCATTTTGCATCCCCAATCAACGGAAAACTGCCGCTTTTTTTGCTCAATCAATCCCGGCCTGGAGTTTTCTGTCAAGACACATTGTCCCTCTCCTGGAAGGAGAGATATCTGTACGTGTTCCCTCCCTTCCTGCTTTTTCAGCAGGTGCTGCTCAAACCTCAGATGGAAGGGGCAGAGAAGATCCTCATAACTCCGTCCTGGCCTCATCAGATCTGGTTCCCTTTGCTGCAGCAGCTGACAGTGAAACCTACAGTGCCCTTGTCCCTGTGCACCAGCTTCCTCTCCCAGGAGCGGGACACCCTGGTCCATCCAGCCCTTAAGTCTCTGCATCTCCATGTGTGGCTTCTAAGGACATAGCTGTTGCCCAGTTTGGGGTATCCTCTATGGTCATGGATGTCCTGGTTGCCACCAGGAGGCCCTCCACCAGGGCTACCTACGTCATGAAATGGAAGCGCTCTGCCCTTGGGCTGCACCGCACCATTTGGACCCCTTCACCTGCCCAGTGGATCAGGTATTGGGAGTATCTTCTCTCCCTCTCTAACTCAGGATTGAGGTACTCCTCCATTAAGGTACATCTTTCTGCCATCTCTTCATACCATGTACTTATCGAGGGCAGGGCCGTGGCTCAACTTGATGTGTCTCGCACTTTTCTGCTGGGAATTTTGCATCTGAAGCTTCCCATTTGGGACCTGGTCTCTCTGTGAGACCTCTTTCATTTTGTAGAAACTGACAGACCTACCTGAATCAGTCTTCACCATTCATGACTGATGGGTCTATGCTGGAGGCAGATGGACCTCACGGGAGCCTTTGGCTTTTAAGATTTTTCTAGCGGGAAGCCGACATTGGGGATGGTGCCACCCATGAGGCCGATATACTACGTGGTGCTCTCGGACTGGCCAGTAACAGATGCCAGCTCCCCTAACTACTCAGTTCTGCTTTTCCCACTGTCGAGGGAGCATCTCATGGGAGCTGGAAGTCAAAACTTGCTGTATCAGTTCTGCCGCCAATGCATTTTACTCAATGCTTTTCCACAGTACATCAGAGTCGATAATATTTTCCTTTTCTTTCTTTCCTTAATGTGCAGCGTCAAGTACTTCCCCCTTTTTTTCTTTTGTATTTATTTTATTTGTGCAGTCATGTCCAATTTGGGGCCAAGTTCTAGTAAATGTTAGCATGGCTCAGTTGGTAGCACATCCGCCTTTGGACCAGAAGGTCGTGGGCTCTCATCCCACACCAGGATTGGACTTGTACCTAAAAACGCTGCCACCCAAGTGCAGTATTAGGGGGTACTGTACTGTTGGGGTGTGCCGTCCTTGGATGAGACATTAAATCGAGGTCCCTTCTGCCCATCCTGGTGCTGTCCTGGTGGGTGTCCAGGTGGAACCCAAGGCATTCTTCGCAAAGAGTAGGAGACATTCCTGGTGTCTTGGCCAATATTCCCCTTCTGATAAAACTGGTTCATGCAATTGTCCAGGCTGTGTGTGGGTGTTGATGTGCAATATAGCCGCCACTACACATTCAGTCACTTCACTACCAGTCTAGCATTGCTTGTAAAGCATTTTGGGATACATTGTGTATGAAAAGTGCTATATAAGTGCTGATTCTTCTTCTAAATCTAAGGCAGGGCATGCCCCTATGCGTTGGTGTCCCTGTGGCAAGCCGATTACTGTTATGGACCACCATGACTGCTGTCTCACCTGCCTCGGTCTGTCACACGACATGAATTCCTGCAACACCTGCTTCTCCATGGACCACCATGTCCTCAAAATTCACATGTTGAAGGTGGGTCAGAAGCCTCCCACCTCTGGAGGGCATTGTCACTCCTGGAACGCCAAGGTAAGGTCTCTGGGCCCTTCTCCTGGGCCTCTCCCTCGTACTATATGTATCGAAGGAGAGCAGACCTCTGCTGCTCCCAGTCTCGCTGTAATGGGAGACCTATGTTGAAGGGTCAGTGGGACAGTCACCCCCCTCGGGTGGTCGGCTGACCACCCCTCACAGTTCGTCGCCCCCTCAGGGGCATGGACATCCTTGGTGTTGCGGTCACAGGTATACACTGGGCCCGAGCTGGTGGAGCCCTCAGTGCTGCCACCTGGTGCTGTTTCAGCTCCCGATGCCATCCCCAGTGTCAGTGAGCAAAGCGGTGTCAGTGTCTTCGCTGGGTCCACTTCCAACGCCACTCACGGTGCCAGGAGAGGGAGGGTCTCTGTGGTTGCCTCCTTGGAGATCTCCTTGATCTCTTCCTCTATGGAGGAGGATGATCAGGATAATCCCGAATTGCTGCCTAGCTCCTAGGAGCTCAGGGACTCTCCTCCATCCAGTCTTAGGGTCCCCAAAATCGTGGGGTCGGGTGCCGCCCCTCCCAATGCTGTTCTTGGCGCTGCCTCAATGTCCCCGGTGCCAGTTCCAGCACCGAGGGTAGTGCTGGGTTGGGGTCTTGTGCCGGGTCTTGTTCCTGCGCTGCTGGCGGTGTTGAATCAGACCTTGGTGCCAGGGCAGTTCTAGGGTAGGTTCCGGTGTTGTTCACAGTGCCAGGTCTCCCTTGGTACCTCCAGTTTTGGCTGCTAGGACCCTTCTGAGGGGCAGGTCCCTGTCAGGTGATGTGGATGTGGGGAGGTCGAGGTTGGCACAGAAGTCCATTCCCAGAGCAGCTGGGCGCTCTGGGAGGAGCCGAAATGCTGACTTGACCAAACCCTCCTCTCCAGAACTGTCAGGACCTGCAGTTGGTGAGGACAGGGGCTGCCCACAAAGGTCAGACAACTCCAACTGCCTCATCTGGGGGTTCCTGCCCAAGGCACCACCCTGTTTGCCCTTGTCTGGTTGGGTGTTCATGGGTGGCTGGGTTGCATAGCCCCATCCTCCAGGAGGGGATCACTGCTCACTCCCACAGCCCTAGAAGAGGATCCCCTCTGGTCCATCAGGGCCAGTCTCCCCCTTCTCTTCCTCTGCCTCCTCCTCCTCCTCCGCCAGGCCTCTTTGGCCTTACAGGGCCCATGACCTGGGACCAGTTCAAGGCATCGGCTGCTTCATTTTGTATATACCTGAATGCTCTGGATGAGGTCATCTTTAAACCTGAACCGGCAGCTACCGATACCAGAATCAAACTTGTGTGTTCGCTCTTCCTCTGAGGAAGAGGACTTCTATCCACCTATCATCTGGACGTTGATCTCACCAGTTATCAGTGGTTCCTTTCGGAGATGCTAGAGGAGCTGCACATCTCCCACTTTCCCAGCTGCAATCTGCACGCGCAATGCAATCATTCCTTGGAGAATACAGCGCTGACAATCTTGTCATCCCTCCATGGCCTCAACACTTCACAAAAGTCATAGTGTCTGGCATTGTCCCTCTGCCCCTTCATCAGCCCCGCTAGACTGTCAGTGCAGGTATTGCACACCCCTGGGGTCTCCCGATGCTATGCCCCATCCATCTTTGGAAGTGGAGCTCCTGGAAACCCCTACTGGGCACCATTGCCCAAGGCACGCCCTTCCCTTAGAGTCCAACTTTGCCGAGTTTGACCGCTGGGGCAGAAGAGTTTTCTTGGCCGCGTGCCTTCTCCTGCATGTCTCGGTGCACTAGCCCCACCAGGCTGCTTATGCCAGGCACCTGTGGACGATGCTGGGTCAGCTGTCATCTGTGCCTGATTGTGAGGCTGCCAGGCAGGCCATCAGCCTTTCTGTCCATGGTCTGGAGCTGGCGAGTCACCAATCAAGGGCGCCTTATGACACCAGTGAGGTAGCTTCCAGGCTGGCAGGAATTGCAGTCTGCTTTAGGCAGACAGTGTGGCTTTGCCTTTCAAGGTTATCACCCCTGGCCCAGCAAAGGGTGATCACCTCACCATTCCAGGAGGCCCACTTTTTCTCCCGTAGGGTGAGGCGTGAGTTACTAGGGCATCTTCCTTCTCCCAGGCATCTGGAGTCTCTGTCTTGCGCTGACCAGTCTCGGGCCTCACCAGACCCATGAAGGGCCCCCACCTCCTTATGTTCTCCCCACAGGAGGTTGAGAGACACTAGCCCCTCCCTCAGGGTTTGCCAAAAGCCACCGACGGTGGTAGCTTGGCACTCTAATCCACCAGTCATGAATGGTGAAAACTGATTCAGGTAAGATATGAAAATGACCAACTCACTGTAATTCTTGATATTTCCGAATATCTTCAGCATTCATGACTGCTTCCCATCCACCCTCCCCTCAGGGCCAGGCTCGGGGAGGGCCACCTCCCTGCTACTGTTTCTCTAACACTTCTGTTCTTCCAGGGTTGATCTGATGGGCAAACTCTGAGGGGTCCTCACCAAACTTCATCCCTGCGTAGGGGTCAAACGGAAAGATATGGAGAGTCTCTGTTACCCTTCACTCCTACAACCCCTTAGGGCTGTAAATTGCTAGGCCTCAGCAGCTGCAGTGTCTTAACTACATGGTTGTGCTTCAGACAGAATTCAACACTGCTTAGACCTTCCTTGGGGCTCCTGAAGGTATTTCTGTGGGCCATCGGCCCTCTTGTCTTACTTGTTTAGGAGCCCATGAACCCATTCTCCAGCACTAACACACACTCCATCTTCTGTTTCTTTTCTATGCGTGTACACATTCACCCTTTTCTTCAGACAGAGACAGTCAGACAGGGAATTTTTCCCTCTCTTCATTTCATTTTACCTCATCTATGTGCTTCTCCCCTGAAGCAGGGAACATAGGGGACCTATTTCTTGCAACCTGTCTCTAAGGGAAAAGTTTCTGTTCAATATTAATGTTTTCCCTACATCCTGCATCTCCTACTGTAACTCTCCAACATCCTTGATTCCTGTCAGAGTTTCACTACAACTTTCATCTTCTCACCCCGGCCCCCTTCAGGGTTTGAAGCCATTCAATTTTGGTCTCTCTTCCTCTTTTCATGTACGTCTTTTTCTCGCTGAAGATTCAGTCTTCCTCAGGCACCCCAAAAGAAAAGAAAGGGAAGAAATTCTTACAGGTTCAGGGGATAAGAGAAACACAAGGGAAAGCAAACTAGACTTCTCAGCTTCTAAAACAGGAAGATGCCCTCCTCTTTAGACAGTATTTCCTTCTTGGAGAATCGGTCTTCATTTCTTCATATTCAGCCTCTTTGTAGAGAGATACGGGATGTCTCTCTTTCTCTCTGTCTCGCTCCCTCTCTCTCTATAACTATCCCCCCCCACACACACTTCCTTTTCCAGCCTGCCCAGTTGATCTGGCCCTTCCTTTCTAATCTAAGTCCCTCACGCCATACATTCTTCTTTTCTCTCAGTCAGCATTTTGATTAGTTGGTATATTCTTTTTCCCTTTTCTGTCCCTTGGGCTCCCTTGCCCCCCCCCACCTCCCACCTGTCCTCCAGTCATTTTCTTTCCTCTCCAGCTATGCAGAATTGAAGAGTTAGGGGAGTCATCATTGGTTACTGGCCACTCTGCAAGCACCACGTAGTATGTCGGCCTCATGGGAGGCGCCATCCATGTCAGCTCCAGTCATGAATTTTGAAAATATTTGACAAGATCAAGAATTATGGTGAGTTCATCATTTTCATTTACCTCCCTTTGAACCAGCCGTGAGTTTTGTACTGCGCTTTCTGTTGTGGAAAGCACTCTTTTTAGTTGCTATTACTTCTGATCAAAGGATTTCCGAAGTTCAGGCTCTCATGAGTAAGGAGCCTTATTTGGTTTTTCACAAAGACAGGGTGTCTTTGTGTACCAATCCTAAGTTCCTTCCCAAGGTGGTGTCAGTTTACTTTGAATCAGTCCATCCACCTACTTATTTTCCACAGTATTCTAATTGGGGGAGGCTTTGCTCCATCCTTTGGAAGTACATAGAATCTTACGATACTATGCACACCAGACTAAGACTTTATTAAAGTCTGATCAGTTATTTGTTTTGTTTGCCCCTAGGAGAGAGGACGCTCTAATGTCCAAAACAGTGTTTGTCAAAGTGGTTAGCCAATTGCATTGTTTATTGTTACCGAAAGTACAGCAAGGACCTTCCGGGAGTGGTTAAGGGCCATTCCACCAGGGGTATGGCTGCCTCCACGGCTTGTTTCCAAAATGTGTCCACTGCAGACATCTGTGTAGCCGCCACCTGGAATTCTGTCCACCCCTTCACCAAGCATTACAATCTGGATATTGCTTCTAAGCGTAGGGTCAACTTCAGTCTAGCTGTTCTGCAGGGCCTTCTTTCCTAGGCCATTGGCTGCTGTCTACCCCCCCCCAGTGCTGCTTCCTCTGTGCTGCTGGAACTGCTTGGGACTCATTCCTACCAGTGTTGGCCTGCTGCAAGAGCCTCCTCAAAGTAAGACAGTACAGTTATGTAAGAACTTACCATAACAGTAGATCTTCAAGAGGAGCTCTTGCAGCAGGCCATGATTTTTCCTCCCTCCTTTCCCCTTCTTTCTGTCTGCCTTTCCTTGGCTGTATAATCTTCTATACTAATGAGTCTTCTGCTCTCCTATCCTTTTTTTGGCTGTCTGGAAACTTCCTTGGTTTCTTCTTCCACTACCCGCATCGGGTCTCTGGCGTGAGAACTGAGGAGTGTGGGGGACCACCCACCTTCATAGGGTAGGCCGACATCAGAAGGTGACGTCAGCAGTGGACAATCCCCCATGGTAGACTGCTAGTTAGAAAGTTTCCATGTGATCCTGGTGCCTGACTGCTCAGTCCTACCAATGTTGGCCTGCTGCAAGAGCTCCTCTCAAAGATCTACTGTTATGGTAAGTTCTTACGTAACTGTACTGTGTGTGTGTGGGGGGGGGGATTGGCTCTGCAGGCATTTAACAATTAGCCTCTGAAATATTTATTAGCCCACTGTAAATGGAATAGACAAATTATTTCCATGGAGCCATGTGCAGTGGGGGTGCATGACAGAAGTGTGCTGTATGTTCAAAATAAGCTCCAGAATGCACCACAGAGCATCTAAAACCCAGGGCTTCTGGGGGCCTAGCGACCCTAAGACCACCACCATTTATATAACTATTTTCTCCAGCAAATTTACAGCAAAATTACTTGAATTATCCAGAAAAGCTTCAGAGCTCCCTTTTTGTGGGGTTTGATTCTGCTCCTTCTGTGATTTCAAACCACAGTGACCGGTGGTAACTGTTCCCCAGGTCCTCCCCCACTGTTACTCCTATCGCACTGTCCCCATTTATGAGCATGAGGTCCAGTATTGCCTTCTGCCGAATTGGTTCCATGACCAGTTGCTTAAGGAAGGCACCCTGAAGGGAGTCCAGGATAAATCTGCTCCTAGTTGATGCTGCTACTTGGAGGCTCCAGTCCACATTTAGAATATTGGAGTCTCCAACCAGCACCACCCCCCCCTTGTCCGTCATCCTTTGGATGTCTAGCATTAACTCCCTATCTGTCTCTTCCTCCTGAGCTGGTGGTCTGTAGGCCACCCCGTGTGGATGGCTGACCCCATTTTCCTTTCCAGCTTAACCCACAGTATCTCGCCCCCATTTTGTTCCTCCTGGATCTCTATAGCCTTTATGCCATCTTTCACATAAAGTACCACTCCTCCTCCTCCCTTCCTGCCTGCCTTGTCTCTTCTGAATATGTTGTAGCCGGGTATGGCCATCTCCCAGTCATGGTTATCATTACACCAGGTTTCTTTGATGGCCACAATGTCCAGGTCTGACTGTGCCATGACAGCCTCCAGATCCTCTATCTTGTTGCTAAGGCTCCTGGCATTGGCACACATGGCTTTTCATGAGGTGACCTCCCTGGTCTGTTTTGCTATTCTACTCCAGTCCCCTTCCTGGTTCTCCCTGCTGTCTGCCCTTCTGTTGTATTTGTGCTTTTTCTGAGTGCCTATCTCCATCTTTTGCACACTGCATTGTAGTGATATCTCCTCCTCCTCCTCTTCTCTGGTTCTACTGCTAGCTATGGGGGTTGGGCAATTATGTATCCTCCTTGCTGACCTGCCCCCCGGCTAGGTTAAATGCTTGTCCATGTAGCATTTAAACTTTTCATTGAGTGCTTGAATTCCCCTCCAGGATGGATGCAGGCTGTCAGGCTTGAACAAGCCCCCATCCCTCCAGGTAGGTTCCGAGTCACCAATGAATCCAAACCCTTCCTCACAGCACCAGTAATAAGAAGGCTGTGCTGACAGTTTGGTGTAAAAATATGGTAAAATGCCCAGGTTTATTTATTTCAGATTCAGATTAATACCTTTCAGCCAGGGCTCATTTACAATGGTTCCTAGTCAGAGAGAGACAGTACAGTACAATACAACACATGGGTTACAGATCAAGTAGGAGGAATAATCATCAAATAAGATATGTTTGCTGGGATACAGTTGTTGATAAAGAACGAGAACAATTACATGATTTCAAATGAATGCAGAGTTACCACTTGAAGGATGCAGCAATAAACAGCACTTAAGCAGTGTGGTACAACCCTTGTGTAAGTGCCAGGTATTAAGGTAGGAGGGGCCTCTAGGTGCAGTGAAAGGAGGAACAGCCAGAGAAGGCATTGTCGTGGTATAGTCAAATGGGCAGGGCAGAGAAGTGTGGGTGGGAGGGACAGAGGTGGGGATAGGGAAAGGGAAGGGGGGGGAGGTCAGGTGTGGAAGGGGTGGTAAAGTTGGAGTGGGGGTTGGCCAAAGGTAGCTGGTGGTATATTAATAGCGAGTCTTTAGGCTAGCTAGAGTTGTGTATTACAGGGACAAGCATTTTCAAGTGCAAGATGCGAGCAGAGCCCAGATTTGAATTGACAGAGTTTTTGACAGTCATGGAGCACAAAGGGCAGGACATTGAACCATTTGGGTCCTCAATATGAGATGGATCTCTGAGCCAGTGTGGTGTGCTTGAAAGGCAGTAGTAGCCCACCTTTAGCTGCGCTTCTAGTGTTGACACTGGAATGCCCATATTTGAACAGGGAGGAGGGTGAGTCAGGGATTTGGCCAAGTAAGGACTTTTTTACCAGCAGGCAGATCTGGTACTGGGCCCTGGATTCGAGGGGGAGCCATTTGGTTTCTTTGTATAGGGCGCAGGTATGGGTGAGATGGTCGGCCCCTAGGACCAGATGGCACACCTTGTTGAGTAGTGTTGTGACCCTCTTTAACGCGGTGTAAGAGCCAGCGCCATAGATGATGAGGCCATAGTCTACGGTGGGTAATACTGAGCAGTGTGTAACTAGCCTTAAGGCATATGGGGTCATGAACTGTCTGTGGCAATATAGGACTCCCAGTTTTGTGTTAAACGTTTTGACCACGTGGTCGATATGCTTATAGAAGGCGAGGGTGTTGTCTAGGGGAACACCTAGATATTTGAAGGTGGATACTTGTTCCAGAGTGTCCCCCTTGGAGTTATGAATCAAGAGTGGGCCAAACTTTTTTTGCTGTGAGGGACAGTGAAGAGCATGCTCTTCATCTTTTTGTAATTGAGCAGCAGTTTGTTCTTAGCGAATCATTGCTCAAGTCCATGAAAGTTATCTTGCAGCTCAGTGGTGATTGAGGCCAGTTGTTTAACAGATAACTGAGATGACCGCATCATCAGCATGTAGTACTGAGTGTACTGGGTAGTTAGAGGGTAAGTTGTTGAAGAATAAACTAAAGAAGAGTGGCCCAAGGATGGACCCTTGGGGGACTCCAAGATTCACTTCCCTGTGTTCTGAGATCTGGCTACTAATTCTCACACGTTGTGTTCTATGTGAGAGATAAATGTGGAACCAGGCCACAGTGTCTGTGGATTGGCCAGTGGATAACAGGCAGTTTAGTAGCAGGTGATGATTAACGGTATCAAATGCCTTTGTGAGGTCTATAAAGATAGACCCCACAGCGTGACCATTGTCAAGGGCATTATAAATCTGAGCGGTGTAATCAATTAGTGCAGTGTGAGTTGAGTGTTTTTTCTATAACCCGTGCTGTTGGCTACAGAGAAGGTTATTTTTGTTCAGGTATTCAGTGAGTTGGTCTGTGACCACTCACCTCCAAGGCTTTGGAAAGGGGGTAGAATGGAGATAGGTCTGTAATTGGAGAGGTTTGTTCTATCCCCTGATTTAAAAACTGGGGTGACAAGTGCCACCTTCCACTTGTCAGGGAACACACCATTTCTAAGTGAGACATTAAAGATTTTCAAGGGAGGGTCTGCAAGTTCGTTGAGGGTGAGGGCTATTATCTTCATGTCTACTTCGTTGTTCCCAATCCTAGTCTTTCCTAGAACTTGCTTAACATACCTGATGGTCTCTGGATGAATGACCAGCCTGAAATAGAAAGGAGGGGCTCCATTGCTACTTGCCATTGCTTGTTTGCTTCAGGGAGTTCACCTTGTGATGCCTGGGTGAGGTAGTCACAAGGGAGCACAGAGCTTAGGTTGAAGAACACTCGGTTGAAAGCATCTGCAATATCCCTCAGCTCCTGGAGGGTCTCAGCCTGTTATAATGAGGTCCAGTGGTGTTCTGGATGTCTTTCCAGTGAGGGATTTTACAGAGTCTCAAAAATCCTTCCCACGGCTCCAGTTTCTGGTCAGGAGGACTTTGTAATAAGAAGCTTTGACAAGCTGAGTAAGCTTTGTGCACTTATTACATGCAGCCCTATAGGCAGTTAGGTCTCCCTGGGCCCTTGTTGCCTTTGTCTTGTGTCATATGTTGTCCCTCAGGTGCATGAGCTCAATGAGGGAGCCTGTGAACCATGGGCTAGCTAAGCCTCTAGCCTTGTTAGTCCTAAAGGGTGCAAAAATATTGCAGGCCTTAGTGAAAGCCTATATGAAGAATTTAAGGACCTGGTTGCTGTCCACAGCAGTTTCTAGTGGTAACCAGTCAATGAGCCTCAGATGTAGTTTGGAGGCGTCAAACTGCCCTGCTCTGAGCTTACGATTTCTCTTGACCACTGGAGGACACTTTGTGAACTTGTCTGTCCAGGTGCACAAGACTGGGGAGTGATCACTGAGGGTGTCGGGTAGGACTGACACGTCAGTTATGTGCTCTGGGCATGAATCGAGGAGCCAATCTATGAATGTACTTGTGCCCGTTTTATAGTTATATCTGGTTGCCTGTGTTACCATCTGAGTCAGGTATAGGCCAGATATCTGGTCCCTGGCCACGGAGGCATCCTGTGATTGCCAGTTTGTATTGAAGTCCGCTAGGATGACTTGCTCCCACTTATGCTTGAGCTGTTCCTGGTTACTTATGAACTGCTCAAGCCCGCTGGTGAGTTTGTCTGGGTGTATATAGACGGAAGAGAGTAATAGGACGTTATTTTGTCGTCCTATGCTGAGCTTAATGGTTAGTATCTGGGCTTCCTTTGTATTCAGGCTGCTTTGTAGTAGTTGTCCTCTGATGGTGCTCCTAAGGTATACCAAGCAACTGCCCCTCCCCGCTTGGATAGCCATTTTGGCAGAAAGTGATGTAACCATCCAGAGCAACTGTTGCATCACTTACCTTAGGTGAGAGCCAGGTCTCGGTTAGTGCAATAATGTCCAGTTTGGGTACCTCTACCCAGGCCTGGGATTGAGGCAGCTTAGGCAGGAGGCTGCTTATGTTTAGTGAGACAATCTTAAATTGGCCAAATTTTGTTTGTGTGTTTACAAACTGGGATCCTGGATTAGGGTTTACATTTCCTGATATTAGTAGCATTATCAGGATCATCTTTCATGAGAAACAGGACCACGTTATCCAGTTCGGTCCTGTTGTCTTTATTTTAAGTTGCTTAGGGTCAGAGGTAGGAGGCAGGGTGCAACTGTAGAGTATGGCAGCTACTGGGAGATAGTGCGGTGTCAGCATTTTAAAGGTTTGTGGTGCTGTTTAGATGCAGTAGGATGGTGGGGTACTGTAGATGTTCCACTTGAAGTGAAGTTATGATGCAGGGGGGCTCCTGTGTGCATAGGAAGGAGCAGGAGCGAGGTTTTATTCTCCGTGCGCCTGACAGCTCCAAAATAGGTGGCAAGGAAATACAGTGAAAGCAGCATTTTGTATGGGGGTCTGCATCTTGGCGATTTAGGATGGAGAAAGGACTACCCTGGGAATTGTGGGCTGGTAGTGTAACCCATGGTCTTGTTGGTTGGCAATAATTTCTAGCCAGATGAGCCCTGATGAATGTGGTCCGAAATTTGTCCGTGGTCTGTTCTAGATGTAAGGTAGGCCATGACTGTATCTTACCGTGTCGAGGTGGGGGATGGCTGTGTCAGAAGGCAGCAAAGGGGTTGTATGTTACCAAACTTAGGATAAGGATTGCAGGAACCTAGCATACAATTGTACCCCCAAGATAGTGTAGTGGTCAGGGTACTCACCTCCGGTGCAGAGGGTTGCAGGTTTAAATCAAGAGAGGACAGAATGTGGAAGTATCAAGAGATGCTACTAGAAAATGGGATAGCCAGGAAGGTAAAATGGCCATACAAGAGGCAAGAAGAGGCTAGTAGATGAGTCAAAGTATTGAGGAGCATAAGCAGTAGCAATAAGCTCAAGGGTGACTCCTAGTGGTGATGAAGTATATGCAAATGCCCATGAATTAATTTGGACTGGCTCAACTTTAAGCAAAATTGCATGGTGCCAGAAGACCTCACAATACAATCAGCAAAGGCTGAGAACAGCAGACACAGACACATGTTTCATCCTCATTTGGACTCCTCAGTGTGCTATATCTGTATCTCAGCCCAGGGAGAGGGAGCCAGCCTATAGGGGTTCTTATTTGTTTGGGTCATGGGCAGCCCAAAGTAGAGAGAGAGAAGCAATTTTGCTTAAAGTTGAGCCAGTCCAAATTAATTCATATGTATTTGCATATGCTTCCCATGATGTTTTGCATTATTGGGGTATGTGCAATTTGTTTTCTTTAAAATTTGGCTATATGGCCAATATCCTCCAGGATAACCCATGCCTCATTGCATTTGCTCTGGGGTTCTTTTGTAGTTCTCTTCTCTCTCTACTTTGGGCTGCCCACGAACCAAACAAATAAGATCCCCTATAGGCTGGCTCCCTCTCCCTGGGCTGAGATACAGATATGGCACACTGAGGAGTCCAAATGAGGACAAAACGTGTCTGTGTATGCTGTTCTTAGCATTTGCTGATTGTACTGTGAGTCCTTCTGGTACCATGCAATTTTGCTTAAAGTTGAGCCAGTCCAAATTAATTCATGGGCAGGCATCTGCATATGCTTCCCATGATGCTTTGCATTACTGGGTTATGTGCAATTTGTTTTTCATATATATATATATATGTGTGTGTGTGTATATATATATATATATATATATGTGTATATATATATATATATATATACATACTGGGTGGGATATTCAAAAGGGTTGCGCCATGTGCAATAGGGTTGCGCCTACGCAAGACCAAAAGTGCGCCATTCTGCGATATTCAGCAGGGAGGCAGTTACCACCGAAAAATGCTGAGTAACAGCGCAATGCAAAGGAAGGCATGCGTACCGACGGGGTGGATCCATGCATAAAGAGCGCACGCGAATTAAAGACTTGCGCATTGGCAGAGAGCGAACTGCTGGAAATTACAAGACTAGCGGAAATGAGCCAAAATAAAAGGCTCAAGGAAGCTGCACAAGAACGCTACAAGGCTGCCAAGTGGGTAGAGAGAGAGACAGACAGACAGACAGACAGACAGTGACAGGCTAGGGCAGGCAAGGCAAGCATTGTGGGCCATAGGCTGCAGAGGACATCAGCGGGGGTGCCGTGCAGTGGAAGTAGCAGTCAGGACAGCGGGGGTAACACAGCAACACCAGCCGGGGGGGGCAGAAGCCAGGGAGATGGACAGTGCCAGCTTCCACATGGAAGCTGTAATGAGGGGGGTGAGAATGCAAGCTGCAGGGGAGAGGGCTGTGGAAGGGCCTGTCAGCGTGCACGCCTCAACAGGCAGTACCGTGCCGCATCAGCTATGAGCTGTATACAGATGTGAGATCGTGGGCCGGGTACTGCCTGAACAGGGCAATACTGAGGCGGCTCTGAGAGCTGTGCAGTGATGTGATGCAGGCACCTCACGACGGAGTCACGCCTCTGTCAGTGGAGACCAGGTGACAGCCTGCATGTGCCTGCTTACCACGGGCATTCTTCCAGAGGCCGACAGGGGACACCACAGGCATCACACAGTCGGCCACGTCACGCATCCCTCACCCAATTCTCAGCGCACTGCTGCCACTGCTGCGGAGCACATCCATTTCCCCCAGCACCGCAGCAGGCGTACAGCAAACATGCACGGGAGTTCCACAGGGTAGCCGCGTATGCCTGGCGTGCTAGGGGCCATAGACTCCACCCATGTGGCCATTCGCACGCCACCTGGCCCCGATGGGGCAGTGTATAGGAACCGAAAGGGCTACTCCAGTGTCAACTGCCAGGTGGTGTGTGATGCCACTGGGCGAATAATCAATGTCTGTGCCACACACCCTGGCGGAGCACATGATGCCTTCATATGGCATCAGTCTGCACTGTGCCATCGATTTGAGAGTGGGGACATCCCCACAGGACATCTAGTGGGTGAGTACGCATGTATGGAATGCAAACTTGGGGCAAGGGTGGGAATGCCACAGGTGCCATGGTAGTGGCACACAGGGATATGGGCAAAATGGACCTGACCATGACCCTGATCTCCACTATCTCCACACAGGTGACAGCGGGTACCCACTCCGTCCCGGGCTGCTCACATCGTACCGGCGCCCCATGACCCCATCGCAGCAACGCTATAATGAGGCACATGCCGCCACACGCAACATCATAGAGCGGGTGTTTGGGATGCTCAAGGCATGCTTCCGATGCCTAGACACGTCCGGCCGTGCCCTACAGTACAGCCCCCCAAAGGCCTGTGGGATATTCCTGGCCTGTTGCATCCTGCACAACATGGCCAAGGACTGTGGGATAGCCGTGACAGGCTGAAGAGGGGACAGCGATGGGACGCCTAGTGGCGCCGTGTTGATGGTGATGAGCAGCCCCCATGGACGGCAGGACCCCGACTGATCCGGCAGGCCCAGCTGCACCGGGACACCATCACAGAGGAGCACTATGCACAACACAGGTAAGTCAAGGGGCCATGTGCAACCAACACTGTCCAGGCGCAAACCACAGGCACACAGGGTAACACACCAGGGGTGCATGACGGCCAGGGGAGTGGAAGGGTCCAGGCATACAAACACACCATCAGGGCGGGGTGATCACTCATATGGAAACACACACACCAGGCACAGAGCGTCCATGGGCAGATGCACAGCACAGCAGAACCGACATTGCTAACACACAGCACCACCGACCACCCCCACCACCTGTACTGTCTAAGTACGTGTGTCAGATGCTGGGCACCCTTGCACCTTGGTGTACAGTACAATGCAGGCATCATCATGCACACGCACCTGTGGACAGCAGTTGGGAGGGTGTGCAGGTGGTCCGTGTGTCGGCGTGTTGAGCAGAGCACCCAGCAGTGCACTGCCCACCATGACACACATTGCACACAGGGCAGCACCAGACAGGGCCCGCACTGGGAGACAGGTCAGTCATGTAGCACTGTCCCACGGCCACCGCGGATGCGTGGGCGGCCCGCCGTGACCCAACAGCACTGGCAGGCTGAGCAGGGGCCACATGGGGTGGCACTGTTGGACCACCAGGGGTCCCACTGCGCGAACGTGACCTTGCCCGCACAGGGGTCTGCAGCATGCCGAACATACCTGCACCAGGGGTGCTTGGGATGCCCACAGCAGAACCCGGTGTCGACAGGCCTGGTGTCGCACGACGCCGGGAACGGGAAGTGGAGCGTGAACTGTGTGGGGTGTGCGGTACAGGGTCACCTGACTGTGTGCCCAATGCATCCACAACAGAGACCACTGCCTGGGTCAGCCTGTCAATGGCGGCGGTCACATCCATCTGCATGTGGACCATCTCTGCATGGTCCAGAGCACACTCCCTGCTGTGCCGCTCCACAGCCACAGACAGTGCCTCCATGGACATTGCAACCCGCCTCTGCTGTTGTACTGATTCCCGCAGCAGGCGGGTGTGCTCGTCCAATGGGTACTCTGCCACAACGGCATCCTGTCCCCCAGGGTGTTGAAGGTCCTGATGCACAACACCCCTTGAGGGTGGGCGCTGTTCGCCAGGATGAGGAATGGGTGTATCAAAGGGCGGCGGGCATGTGCCACCGCTGGACACTGTACCCCCATACCTGGTGGGTGACTGCTGCTGCTGCCCCTCCAACCGCTGTGCCCCAGAGTCCACTCGTTCCACCGCTGTGGCTGCAACAGTGCCAGACACCTGCACAGCCACCGGTGCTGCCCCACCGGTGCTGACAGGCACAGCGTGGGACTGTGCCGACATGCTGGCACACAAGTTGGAACCAGCAAGGCCCAGGGGCACATGCTGGCCTGCTGTGTGTCCGTCATGGGACACACACATGTCACTGCCCATTGCAGTCCTTGCATCATCAATGGTGCAGGTACGTGCTACAGCCACAGTCACAGCGTGCTGGCATGCTTGCATGCCAGACTGCTGAGACACAGGCTGTGCACCCCCCACACCTGAATCACCGACACCAGAGTTGGCAGCACAGCGTGCATGCTGTTGCAGTGCATGCTGGCTGGTGACAGAGGTGGATGGACCCTCCTCCATGTCCAGCAGGTCATCCTCACTGCCTGGTCCCACCACCACCGTCTCCTGAAGACGAACAGGATCTGCAACAGAAAGAGAGGACATGTGAGTGCATGTGAACAACCTTCCTCCCCAACACCACCACCATGTCATACCGTGCAGTGATGGGCTTCCACCTGTCTGGAATCCACCTCCTGGTACGCAATAGCACTGCGCTGCATAGTTGCAGCCAGTCGGTCCTCAGCCGGGGTCAGCTCACCACCGCTGGCTGGCCCCGCCAGTGCCAGCACGCGCCGCCTGAGGGCTGCCACCTTCTCCTTCACCCTCCCGCGGTCTGTCCCAATCTTCTTCTTGCATTCCTGCACGGAGCGCTGGTGGCTTCCGTGCAGGTTCACTGCCCGGGCTACCCCCTCCCATGCAGCCGCACAGGCCTGAGGGGTGCCCCGGCTTCCACGCAGTAGTGCCTCATCCTCCAGGTAGGCCTGGAAGAGGGCCTCAGTCTCTGCCGTGGTGAAGTTGGGCCTCCTCCTTCGCCCACCATCCTCACCCTCACCTTGTCTCTGCTCGGTCATGTCGATCTGTATTGGTGTAAATGGACACCTGTCACTGTGCAGTCTACAGCATTATCCCATGCCCATTGTCCAGAACATCCCACAGCATGCAACTCACCTCTCACCTGCAGTAACCGAATCTGTCCAGCACAGCCCACTGTCGACTTTTTATAGCGCAATGCATGCAAATTAGAGAGGAGCAACTGTAATGAGATGCAATCGCGCCACTGTGCCTTTGAATGGCTGACCAGATGATTTGCATGTGGGCTGAATATCGCGCCATTGCGCTTTTCGCAAGATGGTTGAGCCGCTGAGCCAATAGCGCGATCTGTGACTGTGCGGTACCTCATTGCGCATGCCCAGGTAGCTACGCGGGCGTCTGCTGCGCTGATGGCGTGCTGTCTGCGCGATCGGCAATTCAGGCCATGGCGACCATTGTGCCAGTGGTGCTCAGCACTGGGCACTGTATGGCGCTGTGGCACTACTGCGCAATAGTCCACTGTGGCACTGTCACGCAGGTGGTCGGTCGCGCAGGATGTGTAGACGTCAGATGGCGCTCTGCGTGGCCTTGCGTCATAGACCCCTGACCTGGTGTCTGACCTTTGCCCCCTGGCGCTGTTCGGCTGCCATGTGTACGGCCCTATTGCGCTGTCTGGTGACAGCGCTGTGTGGACTAACGGCACTGTATGAACAGCATGATTGGAACCTATGGTGGTCTATTGCGCAACAATTCCACGTGGGGTTGCCGCGCAGCGGGGCACCATATTGCCTGCTGTAAACTTGGAAGCATGGCACGCAGGAGGGCAGTGCAATGGAGCCCCGTGGAGGTGGCCAACCTGGTGGCCCTGGTAGAGCCCCACTGTGGGGCACTGTAAGGTGAGGTGCCCCTCACCATGGCTAGGACACAGGTCTGGCTGCAAGTGGCCAATGACCTGGTGGGGTCACTGGGCAGCGCCGGTCTGCTGAGCAGTGCCGGCACAGATACAGTGACCTCCGCAGGAGGGAGCCTGACCTGCATGAGCGGCTACGGTCACATGCCAGGAGGGGCGTGGTGCCCAGGCCAGGTGGGTGTACCGTCTATGCACCTGTATTCTCTGTAGGGGTGTGAGTGTGTTTTGGTGGCTGTGCATAGGTGATGGCTCTGACATGGTTGGCTGTGTTAGTGTGTGCAGGTGTGAGATGCATGGGGCTGGCTGTGTGGGCAGGCACTTTCACTGGGGCAGAGGGCAGTCTGCTTTGGAGTCACACTGATGTTTTTCTCAACATTTGTCTCCCACAGGCCGGGCTGTGAGGATGCAGGCACGTGGTGAGGAGGGCCGTGACAGGGCCCCGGTGCCAGTCGGTGGTGCAGCAAGGGGTGGGCCACAACAGCAGCAGCAGCAGCAACAGACACAGCTTCTTGCGGAATGTGAGTATCATTACATCATGGATGCTATTGCATGCTGGAGGGGGTTGGCATGACCACCAGCCATGCACAACACAACCATGCACGACACAGGCGACATTCATCACTGTCCAGTGTCACTGCACGTCTGTGTGTGTGCGTCACTGGTGGTCCATGCATGCACTGGGCACATGGCTGTGTAACTGGCATCGCACTACATTGCCACGCCACTTGACAGCCTTGTTTGTGCTGTGATGGACATAGGCAGTGTGTGTGTGTGCAGTGGTGCACATAGCTGGTGCCGCCTGTTTGTGATGGCCATGTGCATGTTCACTGTGGGTGGGTGCATACCATCACAGGTGCAGGACATTGGGCTATATGGCTTGCAGGTTGGGTGGTGTTCAGGGTTGTGGTCAGTCACAGCCATTGACTGTGTTCCCATTTTCCTAGGCCTCACTGTTCTCCGGAGGATAGAGCGGGCACTGCAGCAGCTCACACAGGTGTCCTTGGACAGCAGAACCATTCTCAGCAGCATCCAGTGCCATGGCCTCCGGAGGAGGCACGGCCAGACACGGCCGCACCAGGCGGAGGAGGACCAGCCTGCTAGGCCTTAGGCCGATTCTCCTCCACTTCACCCATCCCTCCCACCCTGCCTTCCTCTCCAAGTTGTTCATCCCTACCCTTGCCCACCCCTATCTTGTACCCCTACCTCTTGTAAATAGTTATGGTGTTGTTGGTTTTGTAATTTACAGTTTTATAATACATTTATATTTTGATATGAATACTGTGTTGGTCTCTGATTTGCAGCTGGCTATGGTTGCTCAGTTGCAGTGGTGTGCATGCCATCTGGGATGGTGTGGTCCTGTGTGTGTGTGTGTGTGTGTGTGTGTGTGTGTGTGCATGGGGAGGTGTCTCCAGCATGGCAGTGACTTTCTGTTGGTCTTGCCATCTGCTGCCACCCACTGCTGGGTGCACAGGGTGGGTCTGGCTTGTATGCTTCTCTGCTACATGGGGTTGACGTGTGCCGGGGGGGGATGCATGGGTGTTCCTGCAGTGCCAGTCACTGCACATGGGTGGTGTCTTGGGGTCACGGTGCAGGGTGTGCTGCAATGTATGGGGGCTGATGTGCACTGTGGTTGTCAACCCCTGTGTGTGGCAGTCTCAGCCTGCCAGTGGTTGTGCTGGGGCGTCATGGCCCTGCTGTGCTTTGTTGGCTTGTCCCTATGGGCCAGTAGATCATCCGTCCCACCCCAGTGATGCTGTGCTTGGGGTGTGCAGGTGTCTTGTTGGTTCTGCAGTGTGTTCCTGTGCCCATGTGTGGCATGGCTGGCGGTGGGCCCCAGCCTGCCTCCCTGGTTGTGCAGTTCCATTGCTCTGCTGGGGGCGCCTGCTTGCTCTATGGCACCTCTGGACTGCTCAGCTGGGCTGCCCTTGTTGCGCTATGGTGCAACCTTACTGCTCAGCTTCCCCTTCCTGGTTGCGCTATGGCGCAGTTTGTGCGATATTCAGACGTTGGCTGCTTGCGCAATTTGTTCTGCTCCATGTTTGAATATCGCGTCTGTTGCGCATATGCGCAATTGATTTATGCTTGCTCCTGCTGTTGCGCATATTTTGGGTGCAGTTTGAATATCTGGGCTATCAGGTATATATATATATATATATATATATATATATATATATCTCCACTATAGTTAGGGGGGTTGAGTAGGCAGTTCCATGTTAAACCTCAGAATTTTGCACTTTAATAACTTTGCAACCGTTTAACAGATTTGCACAAAATTTGGTATGAGCCGTCCCCTGGTGTAGGTCTCTTGATGTACCAAGTTTCACCTTAATTGGATTTGTGGATTTTGTACTGCGAATAGTGAAAAAGTGTAAAAGTCGCTTTTTTTCCTGTTTTGGCTGTTTTTCCTCATTTTGCTGTGGCCACACCGCTCGAATCTTTGGTCTTCAAGAAATTTCTGGTGGCAAGAGCTTGCCCCAAAGAACAAGCCAGCAGTGGTTTGGTGAAAAAAAACATTACTCCATTCCAAAGTTATTCAATTTTGAAATTTTGGGTTCTGAGCATGCTCAGTTCAGTCTTGGATATTTGCACAGTGCAAAAAGGGATTTTGACAGCTCACAAAGAGGAATTTATAAAATCCCTCTTCGTCAGGAAAAAAATCCTTTTTGCAAGCCGCCATTTTGTTTTCAATTTTTGTGCCCAAACAAAATGTTATAACGTGGCCCAGGGATGTCGTCTGTAGACATATAAGTATGGATTTTGTTCATGGGGACATCCTGCACACTTCTGTGCCTGTGGTTTACTTTAGTCATAAAATGCTAGTTTTTAAGTTTAAAAATCCCTTTTTGCAACTTTCTTCCGATCCCTTTTCAAGAGCTGTCAAAATCCCTTTTTGTTAGGGGACGACCAGATGGCCCTACCTTGCGAAAAGGGATTCACTCGCAAAAAGGGATTTTGACAGCTCGTGAAATGGGATCAACTCACAAAAAGGGATTTTGACAGCTCACGTAAAGGGATTACTTTTTATAATCCCTTTTCATGAGCTGTCAAAATCCCTTTTCATGAGGGGATAACCAGATGGCCCTATCTCACGAAAAGGGATTTGTCATGAAAAGGGATTTTGACAGCTTGTGAAAAGGGATTTGCCTTGCGAAAAGAGATTTTGGCAACTCACGAAAAGGGATCACTGGCAGGGTCATCTGGTTTTTTTGCAGTTAAAGTCAGGTCCTTTTCGCAGCGGTACATTCAGATAACAGTACTTTGCAAAAAGGGATTTGCTCATGAAAAAGGATTTTGACAGCTAGCGAAAAGGGAATTTTAAAGGTTACTGTTTCTTTGCCATTTCACTTCAGCTTGAAATTTGCAGGGTACAAAGGGGTTGCCCAATGGATGTAAGTTCTGTTGGTTTAATGAAAAGATTTACATCAGTTCCATACTTATAACATTCCAAAGTTTAGAAACTTCCTATAGGATAACATTGTGACATACACGGTACCTTTTGGCACCTATATGTCAAAAACTGTTAGAGATATGGATTTTTCACTGAATGCAGCTTAGGTGTGCTAAGCATGCATGCAGGTTGCCAAGCCTTGATTACAACTGCAGTGGAATTTTTTCCAGTACAACTATGGTTACTGAGATATTGCTGCATTTGCAGTACAAGGGTTACTTGGAATGTGTATAGTGCTGCACGTCTGTACAGTTAGAGATAGATGGCCGCGTATGGCACCTGAGGGCCCTGCAGTGCCACATATGCATGCCATTATGCAGAACTGACACAGCAGCGTACTCCCATTTTGCAGTACTGGGGGACCTTGCGCTGCCATGCGGAGATGAGGGTTACTTGCAATGTCTATAGTCTTATGGATAGATGGGAATGCAGGGCCCAGAGGGCCCTGCACACACTCATAGAAACATAGAAACATAGAATTTGACGGCAGATAAGGACCGCTTGGCCCACCCAGTCTGCCCATTTCCCTACCTGATGGATAAGTTGCAGATCCTAGTAAACCAGCAGCCTACTTCTTCCTACCCCCACCCTCTAGAATTGCCTTATGACTGTCCTATGCATGCTTGAATTCCACCACTGTTTTTGACTCCACAACCTCCTCTGGAAGGCCGTTCCATACATCCACAACCCTCTCTGTGAAAAATACTTCTTAAATTACTTCTGAGCCGCCTCTCTATCTTCAAATTGTGCTCCTTGTTCTTGCACACCTCTTTTTGAAAGATGCTACCTCTTGGACTTTGTTGATTCCCTTGAGGTACTTGAAAGTTTCTATCATGTCCCCCTCTCCTCCTTTCCTCGAGGCTATACATATTAAGCTCCTCAAGTCTCTTCATATGTCTTCTGGTGCAGACCCTGCACCATTTTAGTTGCCCTCCTGGACAGCTTCCATCCTGTCTATGTCTTTATGGAGATTGGGTCTCCAGAACTGCACGCAGTACTCCAGATGTGGTCTCACCAGCTGTCTGTACAGAGGATAATAACTTCTTGTTTTCTACTGGTGATGCCTCTCCCTATGCATCCCAGCATTCCCCCAGCCCTCCTTGCTGCCCTCTCACATTGCTTGCCCACCTTTAGGTCATCTGATATGACTACCCCCAGGTCCCTTTCCATTTTTGTTGTTGTTAGTATCTCACCCCCCATTGTGTACTCTTCCCCTGGGTTTTTGTTTCCCAGGTGCATTACCTTGCACTTCTTAGCATTGAATCTAAGCTGCCATACATTTGACCATTCCTCTAACCTTGCCAAATCCCTTCTCATCCTTTCCACCCCACCTTGTGCATCAACTCTGTTGCAGATCTTTGTGTCATCTGCAGAGACATATTTTTCTTCCAGTCCCTCTGCAATGTTGCTTATAAAGACATTGAAGAGGACCGGTCCTGATACTGAACCTCATGTACCCTACTACTAACCCCCTTTTTCAGAGGACTCATTTACTATTACTCTCTGTGTCCTATTCTCCAGCCAATTTCTTTACGCAGGCTGTCATCTTGGGACCCACTCCCAGGCTGGCTAACTTGTATATTAATCTTTTGTGTGGGACTGTGTCAAATGCCCGTTAAAGTCTAGGTAGGCCATGTCCACAGCCCCTCCCTGATCAACTACTTTGTCACCCAGTCAAAGAAATCTATCAGATTTGTCTGGCATGACCTTCCCGCTGTGAATCCATGCTGCCTTGGGTCCTGTGCCCCTCTGGCCTCTAGATACTCAACAATTCTTTCCTTCAGAAGTGATTCCATCATTTTCCCTACCACTGAGGTTAAACTAACAGGTCTGTAGTTTCCTGCTTCTGCCTTGCTCCCACTTTGTGAAGGGAATCACATCTGCCCTCCTCCAGTCCTCAGGTACCACCCATCCTCCCATGATTTGTTAAAGAGGGTAGTCAGTGGTGTCACTAGTTCTACCCTTAGTTCTTTAGAATTCTGGGATGAATCCCATCAGGCCCCATTGCTTTTCCACCTTCAGTTTTAAGAGCTCTTTCAGAACCCTTTCTTCTGTAAATGGGCTGGTATCAACTTCTGTATCCAGAGTGTTTGTACTGTTTGTTTTAGGTATCTCTCTTCCTTTGTAAATACTGAGCAAAAATATTTGTTTAGTATCTCTGCCTTTTCACAGTCACCCTCTGCCCACCCTCCCTCCCTTTATTAGTCCTCACTATCCCTCCTTTGATCTTCCTTCGCTCCCTGATGTACCTATAAAGGTTTTATCCCTTCTTAACTGATTTGGCTATCTTTTCCTCGGTTTGGGCCTTTGCTGTTCTGACTGCCTTTCCAGCTTCCTTTTGCTTTAACTGATACAGTTCGCTGTCCTGTTCCTTCTGTGATTTCTTGTACTTCCTGAGTGCTTTCTTGTTCTCTTGAACCTTCACTGCCACTTCCTTTGAGAACCATAGTGGTTTCTTACCTCGTTTCATTTTGTTTATTTGCTTTACACAAAGGCTTGTTACCTCTGTGATGGCAGTTTTTATTATTCCCCATTGTTCTTCCACCCTCCTTCCTGCCCATTTGCTAGTGCATTCCTTAGGCACTCACCCATTTTGGCAAAGCAGTACCTCCTAAAATCCAGTACCTTTGTCTTTGTATGGCTTGACTCTATTGATGTGTTTATTGTGAACCATACTGTTTGATGGTCGCTAGTTCCCAGATGGCTACCCACTTCTACATCTGTGATCTCTCTTCATCTCCATTTGAGAGAACCAGATCTAAGATTGCTCCTCTCGAGTGGGCTCCAATACTAGTTGTCTAAGGCATGCCCCTGTAGGGCATCTAGAATAACCCCACTCTTAGAAGTGGCTGCTGCAACTGTACTCAGTTAACATCTGGCATATTCAGATCACCCATCAGCAATATCTCCCTTTATCTGCCATTCTAAGTATATTTTCTATCATTTCCTTGTCCATTTCTCCCCTGAAAGGGGTCTCACAACCCCAGCGGATTGGTGCCATTGCTTGCCTCCAAATTGACCCACAGTGCTTCTTCTCCTCCCTGTTTACCCTTTGTTCAATTGCTTTGATTTCTTCTTCTTGTAGAGAGCTACCTCCCCCTTTACCCTCCCTGTCCCTCCTATAGATAGTGTGTCCTGAGTATGTTTACGTCCCAGTCATGGTTCTGTGTGTACCATGTTTCTGTGACTGCCAGATATCCAGATCTTCCTCCTCCATCAAGGCCACTAATTCAGGAAGCTTGTTACCCAGACTACGGGCATTGGTACTTATTGCTCTCCATTTTTGATGGTTTTACCTTCTGTAGCTGCATCCCCACTGACCTTTCTACCTTGGTCTTTACTCATTTAGTACCCTGTTTTGTAGGGGAGGCTGGGATTTTCTGCTGCTTATCAGTGCCTCCCTTGACTAGTTTAAAGGCTTGCCAATGAAGCATTTAAACCGATTGCCCAAAAGACTTGTTCCTTCCTGGACAGATGCAGACCATCCTGCCAGTATAGGCTGGTGTCCTCCAGGTGGAACCCCAGTCCCAATGAAGCCAAACCCTGTGCTCCACACCATTTTTTCAACCATTTGTTAAACTGAATGGTAAGTACCCTCGTCTCACCCATGCCACTGACAGGCAGTACCTCTGAAAAGGATACTGTGTGTGCTACTTGTCTTAAGCCCCTCCAACTCTACAAAGTCCTTCTGCACTGCTCTAATCTCATGATGAGCTAAGTCATTTGTCCCTAGGTGGACAATGACGCCCAGCTCAGACTCCTGCAACTGTTCTCGTGATCCTAAGGATGCGCTCCGTCCCTCCGCCATGGCACCAGGCAGGCACCTTACTTCAGTTTTTCCTGCTTCCCCAGTTCTATCCCCTAATAATTGAGTCCCCACCAGGAGCTGCTTTCTTCCTGTGGTGCCCTCTGCCTCCTTCCTGAGGCCTCCTTGTGACAGTTGTCTGCACCCTCCTTAGTCTCCTCTGCGGTGATATCCATAGGGGAGCTATGCTCCCCAGAATGGTGTATGGATTGTGGTGTGGAACAACTGACTGGGTGTGCCTCTGTTCCACCATCCTCACCCTCCCTGAGCCCACTGTGGTCCAACTGCTGTGCTTTCTTTGCAACCTCTGAGGAAATGGTGGTTGCTCTGGTGCTCTCTGTATGGGGGAGGTTCCCTTCCTACTGTCCAGTGTGGCCTGGGGGAAGGTCCCCGTACTACTGTCCAGTGTCCACTCATATGGATTCCATTATGTACTGATGGGAGGTGAGGGTTACTTTGAAGGTCTTTACAGTTATGGCTGCATAGGAGCGTAAGGCCCAAATGACCCTGCACTCCCACGTGAAAATTAGGTTACACTGTCTCAAAAAGTAAGGAAATTCATTGCAAAAAATTAGGGTTGAAGCAACAAAAGTAAGGAAGTGAGGTGTTAAAGTTTCCAACCCTAACACCCCCCCAACACCCAACCCGATCACTCCACCCCCACCCTCCACAGACCAACAGGTGCCGAGGTGTGCCTTGGGTCATCAGGCTCAACTCTCACCCCATTCTCCTATACTGTACCATCTCAGCTTCCTTACAATTGAAATGAATTGAGTGTTAGGCCTGATGACCCCAAGGCACACCCTGGTACCTGTTGGTCTGTGGAGGCTGGGGGTGGGGTGGTCGGGTTGGGTGCTGGGGTAAGGTTGGAAACCCTAATGCCTCATTTCCTTGCTTTTGTTGCTTCAACCCTAACTGTTGCATTAACAAAGTATTTTGCAATGAAAATAAATATATATATATATATAAGTGCTGATAAATGATGTATCACACAGATTCCCATCACATATTATATTTATGCAATAGGGAAGGACCTTGTGAATGTGGGGTTTTAGTTTTGTTTTTTTATTTATAAAAAATGTGTGTTTTTTTGTCAGAAAGTGTCTTTCTGCAGAGTGTGATTGCCGTTACTATGGCCGTTGTCATGAACGTGCTGTCATGAATACAGTGCTAGTGTTGCAACATGTGAGCTCATTGGTGGTTGCAGTGGTAAAATAGAACAATCTCGGGCAATATGTTGGACACTTTATCAAGTGGGGATTGGAAAAGTTTTTGAAGTAAAGTAACTGAAGTACCAGTTTGTTTTGATAGTACGGCTGCATTTACAATCTACGGCATTTCTGCATTTGTGGAAGCAAGACGGTTGCTGTGAAGGAAAGCTGATACAATTAATGGCTGGAATCTGATTCAGAGCGTTAGAGGCAGTGTTGAGAAAAATGAAGAAAATGAAACCTGAAAACTTCTGTTATTTATTTATTGATATAGTTTGCTACATAAAGGAAGGCTGATTATGTTTACAGCTGGCACTGGTTATGCCGAGCAGTTCGGGAGCTAGTCTGGATTGGAGCGAGCACAGTTTGAATAAGAGAACAGTTAGCGACAGTTACACAGGTTGGTGGGGGTTTGGGAGGATCTTTTAATAAAAAAATGTTTTGTTTCCATGGCAAAAGCACTGTGTGCAACAGTACTGAGTTCAGAGAGAAGTCAGGCTGTGACAGATGGAGTTTGAATACAGAACGAAGAGCAGTTTTACTGGGAGTCTTATATGTCAGTTCTAATAAAAGAAATAGTGCCGGTGAGCGGGGGGGAGGGCAATGACTGTCTACTATGTGTATAGATGTGAGATTCCATATTTATACACATAGTAGACACATCATCAGCCATTTATCACATGGATAACAGCATGTATTAGTGGAGTTTTATCTCCAGATATATACTTATACTGGCGTGGTAGCGCTAGTATAGGTAAGGTGATGGGACACTCTAATGTTAAAGCTGAATTTTTTAACCTTAATAACTTTTGAACCATTCAACAGATTTGTACACACTTTGGCATGAAGAAGCGCCAAGGGTAGGTCTGTTGACATGCCAAATATGTTAATCCATTCAGCACGTAAAAAGTTATGAAACATTTAAAATGCCTGTGAGTCACTGTTTTTTCCTATTTTGTTGTTCATGTGTATCTCAGAAACGTATGTAGATATTGGTCTGGTTATGGTTTTGTTTACAAAGCCTTGGGTCCACAGATGTGCCTTTTGAAGGTTTGGTGTAAAAATATCAATCTGTTCAAAAGTTATTTAATTTTGTTTTTTCCCATTATTTCCTGTGGGGAAAAAAGTTAGATGTCCTGTGCAACACTTTTTCTGCGATAATAAAAGGGTTACATTTGTGACAGTTTTCCCAAAACTTCCACAAGTTTTCAACAAAAGTCCGAAAGTTTTTGAAAAAGTTTTGCAAATTTTTTCTAATGCTGTATAATGGCAATCAATGCCTAACGCAAGGCACACCCCACACCTGTTCTCCTGCCTGGTTTGGGAAGGTGGGGTGTTAGGGAAACCCTAACACCTCATTTCCCAACTTTTGTTGCTTTGACCCTAACTGGAGTATTAACAAAGTTTTTTGCAACTTAGATAGATATACACACACATATTTTAATACACAAAATGTTTTTATGCAAGCATAAAACACAAAAATTGGCAAAAATATAGGAGGAGACCTGTTCAGGAATGGACTCTGGTCACTGTGAGTTGGCTGGGGAGGAAGAGGAGCGAACGTCCATCTGACAGCTCTCCTTTCCTGGAGAGGGGTGATCTGCTGCTCTGTTGTTGACTGCCACCAGGTTGAGGCCTGGTGGCAGTGCAAGTGTGAGTGACACAAAGGGAGTTGCCATGGTTTAACATGGTACGTGTGTGTCTCCACATGGCATACAGCAGGATCGATGCCATGGAAGGTGATGCGAGGAGAAAACAGAGAAATGCAGCTCGGCCTTCATGGAACCTTCCTGCCTGCCCTAGACCTCTGCCATTCCACAGGATGCCTGGCTCTGCTGAAGATTATGGCTCTGAGGAAGGAAGAAGGTTGTCCCACCTCTGGCCCTACCATGGGGGGAACGCCATGATGGAACTACAGAGCCAGGTATGTCCTCTAGAGAGGCGGTCTCCAGTTGGAGATGGAAGGACAGGGCTGATACAGCCTCCCAAGCTTCCAGGAAGAAAAAAATTCATGAAAAAAAATACATATAGGAGTCACTGCGGACACTAGCTTGGGAACTGAGGAACTCGCACGTTAACTCCCCCACCAGAGCCAAATACTGTGTGACCATGAGCAAGTAACATATCCTTCCAGTGCTGTCCAGAAATGGGAAGGGCACATGACCCAACTGAAAACAAGATGTTGCATTTCAGCTGGACTATCCTGGGTAAATAAACTATAAAATCAAAACAGTATTTGTGTCATGGGAAAGAGGGCACATTTTGGCAAATGAGCACTGATAGGCTAATGAGATTCTTGCAGTGAGAATAACCATATAATGTAAGGTTAGCTCTTACAGTTCTCAAATAGCTCATTCACTTCTCTTTTGTTGTAGTCCACAGTTGTGGCCTCAGAAATCTCCAAATTTGCGGTTGTGGTGTCAGAACTGTGCCTTTCAAACTGATTGTTCATTCACGCTACAGTGCACCGAGGCAAGCTACAATGTATGTGTTCGTATTTCTTTGAAACTTGGCACCCTTTGCAGACTGTGTGGTAGGACGAAACACATGTCTGTGTCTTCTGTTGGCATTCTTTGCAGACTGTGTGAGAGGCCTTTTTGGCACCATGCATTTATGCTTGAAGTTGAACCAGCATAATACTTTGTGGTGATTTGTATATACATCCCATGATGCTTTGCATTATTGGGGTATGTGTGATTTTGTATTTCTTTGTAACTTGGCTTCCCGGCCAATGCCCTTTGGGGTAACCCTTGCCTCAGTGCTTGTGCACTAAGTTTTTTTGTGTTTTAGCTTGTTTATTATTTTTATTGGGCTCACCACAACCCAACCCAGATAGACCAACTTAGGATAGCTGGTTCACTCCACTGGGGTGTCATACAGACAAGGCACACTGATGAGTCTTACGAAACCCATGTCCGTGTCATCTGTTGGCACCCTTTGCAGACGGTGTCAGAGACCTTTTGGCACCATGCATTTCTGCTTAAAGTTGAACCAGCATATTTTGTAGTGATTTGTGTATACAGCCCATGATGCTTTGCATTATGGGGGTATGTGTGATTCTGTATTTCTTTGTAACTTGGCTTCCAGGCCAATGCCCTTTGGGGTAACTCTTGCCTCAGTGCTTACGCACTAAGGTTCTTTGTGTGTTAGCTTGTTTTTTGTTTTTATTGGGCTCACCACAACCCAACCCAGATAGACCAACTTAGGGTAACTGGTTCATCCCACTGGTGTGTCATACAGACAATGTACACTGATGAGTCCTGGTAGGATGAAACACGTATCTGTGTCTTCTGTTGGCATCCTTTGCAGACTGTGTGAAAGGCCTTTCGGCACCATGCATTTCTGCTTAAAGTTGAACCAGCATAATATTTTGTGGTGATTTGTATATACAGCCCATGATGCTGTCCATTATGGGGGTGTGTGTGATTTTGTATTTCTTTGAAATGGCTTCCCGGCCAATGCCCTTTGGGGTAACTCTTGCCTCAGTGCTTACGCACTAAGGTTCTTTGTGTTTTAGCTTGTTTTTTATTTTTATTGGGCTCACCATAACCCAACCCAGACGGACCAACTTAAGGTAGCTGGTTCATTCCACTGGGGTGTCATACAGACGAGGCACACTGATGAGTCTTGGTAGGATGAAACATGTGTCTGTGTCTTCTGTTGACAAACTTTGCAGACTGTGTGAGAGACCCTTCGGCATCAAGCATTTCTGCTTAAAGTTGAACCAGCATAATATTTTGTAGTGATTTGCATATACATCCCATAATGCTTTGCATTATGGGGGTATGTGTGATTTTGTATTTCTCTTAAGCTACAATGTGGCTATATAGTTCACTTTCTGCTAACAAGGTGAGGACGGGGTTAGGGAGATGTGTAGAGACTTGCAAAACCTAGAGAAGTGGTCAAAGGTTTGGCAGTTGAAATTTAATGCCAAAAAGTGCAAAGTGATGCACATTGGGAACAAGAACCAGAGGACAGAGTACTGGGGGGGGGGGGGTTAAAGCTGGACATGACCTCTGAGAAAAGACACCTAGGGGATCATCATCAGTGACTCTCTGAAATGATCTAGCCAGTGTAACAAGGCCTACAGTAAGGCGAGTAGAATGCTGGAGTGTACAGGAAAGGGTACTGACAGCAGAAGGATGAAGGTAATACTACCTCTCTGTAGATCACTGATGAGGCCCCACCTAGAGTACTGTGCCCAGTTCTAGGGTCCTCACCTAAGGAAAGGTAAGGACAAGATGGGCCAGCAGGGCAGATCTTACAAGGATCAACTCAAGGCACTGAACATTTACACAGTGGAGGCCAGATGAGAGAGAGGAGTTATTATAGAGACCTTCAGCTTCCTGAAAGGAATGAACAAGGTAAACTGTAAGGAACTATTTGACATAAGTAGCAGATCAAGAACATGGGGGCACAAGTGGAAACTGACAGGGCGAGTTTCAAGGGGGAAATTAGAAAGCTTTATTTTACAGAAAAGATGTTGGAGCCATGGAACAATCTGCCAGCTAATGTGGTGGGCGCCAAAACTATCAACGGATCTGACATCGGGGGTATCTCTTGCAGCAGGCCACACCATAGAACGACCACTGTCGGACACTAGGACCAGCCGAAAACGTTTCTAGCTAGCAGTCTAACTGGGGGACGCCCACTCAGATGTCACTCTGTGACATCGGATAACCCTATAAAAGTGGGCAGCCCCCGCTCCTTCCTCAGTTCTTTTACCGCCATTGACCAATGCATGTCGGACCTCCAGAGACCGCCGCAAACTTCAGTTGACTGCCATTTTCCTCAAGTTTTTCTTGAATTTTATTTCTTACCCTTGTTTTCCAACTTTTGATTGATTCTTTTTGTATGTTAGACCTGTCCTCTTGTTCCGATTGGACCTCCAGGATGAAGTGCGCTTGTGGGAAGCAGCTCCTGGAGAAAGATGGCCACTCTGCCTGCATCTGCTGCCTCGGGCATACCCACAACACCCAGGCCTGCACCATCTGTAAGAGCTTCAACCAGGCCACTCGATGCCATTGCCAGCGGGCCCTTGAAGAATTCCTCTTGCAGCAGAAGGTCACCAGCATGGAATGTGAGCTGCAGGCCAGAAGTTCCTCTTCCTCTCAAGCCCTGTGTTCGGGGTCGCAACTGTCCTCCTCCTCCGGGGAGCCGGAAGTTAACACAAACACCGGGAGAAGGACCATGAAAAACACTAGTCCTCATCCCGCTCGTGGTCCCCGCACAAGTCTAAGGCCACAGTGAGTTCAGCCACCTCCTCGAGGCGGCTTCTGCCTCGCACACCCTTTCTTCCAAAGGGCTACCATTATTAGTGTTGCTGGCCAACTTGTCCCTGTCGGGTGGTGGTTCTTTGGGGGCTGGTTCCTTCCAGTCCCCACAGCCCCTGCTGTTCAGGCTCGTTCTTGAGGCAGAGCCACAGTCAGGAGGCTCCACTGGCTCTTCTCATGCTGGTGAGGGTTTGGTGAGCTCCAGTTGACCCAGGCTACCTATCCACCACCCGCTTCAATGCAGGTGACCTCCTCCATGGCTGTGGACCCTATGCCTTCCCTGGCATCTCCCCTGGTTGCCCCCAGGTCTCCTTTGCCCACTCCTGAGGTGCCTGTCACTGACGCCACTCTCCAAGTGATGCTGGTTTCTCCTAATCTGGCTTCTGCGCAAGCCAGGCCTCTCCTGCCCCTGATGTCTGCTTGGCCACAGCCAGCACCTGTGCCGGCCCCCCTACCAACACCAGTCCCTCTGCCTGTGCTGTCTCTGCTCCTCTACCTGTGCTGGAACTAATACTGTCCCTGCCGGCGCTAGTTCCTCAACCAACGTTGCTGGGCTACCCAACGTCGGTGACAGTGGACTTTCAGTCAGTGCTGTCATCCCTTTGAGATTTTATGCAGGCGTGACTTGCACTGCCATGGGACCCGACCCCACACAGGCTTGTGCGCCTGGTGCCACCACACGACATTCCTAGGGACCCTTCTCCTGTCCTGCATCAGCCAGTGCCTTACACTCCTTCCATTTGCCTGGTGGATGAGGGGGAATATCACCTGGACCTCCAACCCCCAGCTGAGTCTGAGGAGTCTGGTGATGGGGCCTTAGCTCTCCCCTCAATAGTGTCTTAGGATGGGGAGGAGACCCCCAAATACATTCCCATTCTCCCCCCGGATGACCTGTCATTTTGTGGGGTCATGCGCCAGATACAGTCAGCCATGGGCTTTGAGGCTGAGGAGCTGGACACCTCCCGACATTGGTTTTCCACCAACTGCAAGCTGCCAGGCTCTTCCCCTTTGGTGGTTACTCTGTTGATAGATACTTTTGAGGATGCCACCGTGGCCACCTGGCATCACACAAACCTCATACTGGCTATGCATAGAAAGGTGGATAAACATATAAGATGCCTGTGGGCAAGCCTTTTTTTCAGGGAACAATCACAAGCAGACTTGGTCGTCATCAGTGTGGCGTATGACCGTACTAAGAGACTGAAACATTTGAGTTCCCTACCTCCCAATAGGGGATCCTGAAGACTGGATCTCTTCGGAAAAGGGCTTTTGCCTCTGCCACCTTGACCATCAGGACCCTTAATTATATGGCCCACATTATCCAATACCAAGATGTCTTGTGGGAACAGACCAGGGAGATGGTCAAATCATTGCCTGAAGGTCCAGCTATGCAACAGCTCCTCCAGGCTCTCAAGTCGAGGTCAGACATCAGCTGGCACCTCTTGCACTCAGCCTATGATGCTGTAGATGCTTCATCTCAGGTGGCAGAAGTGGGCATATGCCTTTGCTGGCACTTGTGGCTGAGTGTGTCTGGGTTTGCACAGGATGTATGATGTTCAGATGTCCATCCGGAATGCTGCCTTCAAGGGTTATAAACTGTTCAGTGCTGATGTTCAGGACATTTTGTCCAACCTACAAGCCCCCGGACGCACTCTAAAATCAGTTCACTTACTGTACCATACCCAACAAGAGTGCCTCACATGTGTCCTTTCATCAGGCAACCCATAAACCTGACCCACCTCCAAGCCCGCCAAAAGTAAGGCTTCCTCAGCCCTACCACCCCTCCTCCTTCTCTGGCAAGGGCTCCCTAGGAGGAGTGGTGGCACCAGCCCCTGTCCCTGCCTCAGCATGACTCCTTGCCCGGTGCCCCCCCACCAGTGGACCAGGCAGAGGTGGTAGAGGGTTGGTTCTCCCTGCACTGTGACAGGTGGGCAGAGATCACACATGACAGCTGGGTGCTGCAGCTCATAAGCCACAGCCACACTCTGGAGCTCATAGAGTGGCCTCTAGAAAGACCTCCAATACCATTATCATACCCACCCCCCCCCATCTCACATCCCTGTTCTTTGGGAGGAAATCCAGTCCTGCTATGGAAAAGGGCAATATAACCCATACCAGAGGCCCAACAGGGCAAAGGGTTCTACTCCCACATTTTTCTGGTTCCAAAATGCATGGGCAGTCTCTGACCGACTCTGGACCTCAGAGAATTAAACCTGCTCATCCAGTACAAAAAGTTCTGGATGGTCACCCGTTCATGAACTGCTGCCACTTCTGAACAAAGGGGATTGGATATGCTCCCTAGACATGCAGGATGCAGATCTACATATCAAGATTTGTGCCCCACACAGGCAATAACTCAGGTTCCAGTTTTAGGGGGCACACTTCCAGTTCCGGGTCTTGCCCTTTGGCTTGTCCTTGGCTCCTTGGGTGTTTGCCAAGTGCCTGGCAGTAGTCACAGACTCCCTCAGGAGACAGGGATTCTACATTTTTCCCTACCTGAATGATTGGCTACTCAAAGCTTCATCCTGGGACAGCCTAGTCCTCACACTGGAACACACCATCCGTCTGTTCCAGGAGCTGGGAATTACAGTCAACTTGCCCAAGTACGTTCTAACACCCAGACAGTGACTCCAGTACATTGAGGTGGTCCTGGACATGGCACAGGGCATGGCTTTCCTTCCCCAGGACAGGGAAGACCATCTCATAGCCCAGCCCAGGCTGGTGTTCCACAGCCGCTATGTCCCCATCAGAGAGTTTCTCTGGCTCCTGAGCATGATGGCAGCAGTCATAGTCATGGTGCCTCTGGCCAGACTTCATATGAGGATTCCCCAGTGGACACTGAGAGTCCAGTGGGATCAACGTACGGATGACCTGGAACAGGAGGTTCTGGTCTCCTGTCCAGTGAAGGAGGTTCTGGTTTGGTGGATAGAGCCCACCAACCTTCTTGGGGGGGTCCTCTTCGCTGTTCCCTCCCCCTCAGCATATTCTGACCACAGATGCCTCAGGGATGGGCTGGGGGGCACGTATGGGCCCACACCAGACACTGGGGATGTGATCCCATCTGGAGTCCTCTCTGCACATCAATGTCCTGGAAATGCAAGTGGTGCTGTACACCCTCCAGACTTTTTAGACTCAGCTGTCCCCAGGCCTTCTGTTGGTGCAGATGGACAATATTACTGTCGTCCACTACATAAACAAGCAGGGGGGTACCCACTCACACCCCCTCTGTAGGGAGGTGATGGGAGTCTGTTACTAGGCTCTGGACCATGGCCTAGAGCTGTCAGCTGTCCATGTCCCCAGTTTCCAAAATGTCCTGGTGGACAGCGTAAGCCGGTCAAAGTCAAAGACGCACGAGTGGAAGCTTCTGACCTCGGTTATTAAAGACCTCTTCAACAGATGGGGTCATCCAGAGCTGGACCTTTTTGCATCCCTATGCAATGCAAAAGTGCTGCGTTTTTACTCGCTAGATCCAGGACCTGAAGTTTTCTGGTGAGATGTGTTGTCCCTCTCTTAGGAAGGGAGGTTTCTGTATGCCTTCCCTCCCTTCTGTCTGCTTCAGAAGGTGCTAATCAAGGTACAGATGGAAGGGGCCTTGATGATAATCATCTGGGAAGTCATTATATGCCACACAGCCTGAGACAAAGCAGCTGCACAAGCCTTACCTGAGGACACCCCAAAGCAGGAGCACTTAAAGGCTGTTACTGCTGGGGTTGGTGTGGGCAGGCATTTGCTGTGCGTAGCCTATGATGTATCAGATGCTTCTGCCAGGGCTGTGGCCTCTGACATCTGTGTTGGGGGATGCTCCTGGATGAGAGGGGCAGGGTTTGTGAATAATGTGTAACAGTCCATTCTCAGTGCCCCATTTCAAGGGCGAAAGCTGTTTGGCCCTGAGGTCCAAGACATCTTGTCCACTCTAACTAAACTAAACTAAACTAAAGCAGCTTAATATGTATACCCTTGAGGAAAGGAGGTAGAGGGGGGACATGATAGAAACTTTCAAGTATCTTAAGGGAATTAACAAGGTACAAGAGGGTAATATCTTTCAGAAGAAGAGTTGTGGAAGAACAAGGGGGCACTATTTGAGGATGGGGGGATGGCTCAGAGGTAATGTTGGAAAGTATTTTTTGACAGAGAGAGTTGTGGATGCATGGAACAGCCTTCCTGAGGAGGTTGTGGAGTCAGGAACAGTGGGAGAATTCAAGAATGCATGGGACAGGCATAAGGCAATTCTAGTGGGGGCAGGAGGAAGTAAGCTGTTGATTAACTAGAATCTACAGCTTATCCATTAAGTAGGGAAATGGGCAGACTGGGTGGGCCAAGCGGTCCTTATCTGCTGTCAAATTCTATGTTTCTATGTTTCACTCTTCAAGCCTCAGGTAGGACTGTGAAGCCTGTCCATTCCATCTACCATACTCATCCTAAGGGTAGGGGCAGGCCCTTTCCTCTGGTTAATGTCAGACAGTGCCCAGCCACCAAACAGAAAGGCAAGGGAGCCTTGTCTGTCCCCAGTACTACCCCAGGTGTCCACTCAACACCTCCAGGTCATCCCTCACTATCCATAACCTATCTTCCAGAACACTTACTTCTGCTTCTGGAGGAAGCACAGGCCTTGCTTCAAAAACAGACCATAGACCCTCTACCCTTAGAACAAAGGAACACTGGATCTTCATCGAAGGTATCTCTTGCATCAGGTCACACCTCTGGAATGATAGCTGCCAGGCACTAGGAGCACACAGAAGCCTTTTTGCTGGCAGTCTTCTAGGGGCTGCCCACAATGACATCATTCCTATATAAACATGGGTGGTCCTGCACCCTTCTCAGTTCTTTTCCCGCCATCAACCATCACATGTCAGACTCTACGGAGATACCACCACTTCAGTTGACCACTTAATTTTATTTTTGGATCTTCTTCCTATCCCTTATTATTCCTTTCTTATCCCTCTTTATTCTAAAGGTGATTCCTATCGCTGTGTAGCTCAACATAAGCTGCAGATGCTTCTGTTTTCTCTGAGTGTGGTGCTTCTCCCCAGGTGGGCCCACAACCGTTAGGCCTGCCAAATCTGCCTGATCTTCTATCAAGTCTCCCATTGATGCCAACGACCAGCCCCGCTTTCTTCCTAACCATGAGCAGCAGGTTGTCTTTCCAAAGAGTGAGCTCCTAGGGAGGAGCTCCACTGCTTCACCGGCTGTCTCCATGGGCTCCCCAGGGCCTGTGAATGGCTGCAGGCTATCTCACTCTGAGTAAGGGAGCTCATCCACGTATGCTTCTGGTCGCTGCTGTCTTGGCACCAACTGCAGCTGTGGCCCTGTTCAGTTTCGTGGCATGCCTCCTGCCATCCAACACCTTCTTCCCCACAAGGTATAGCTCTGGCACTGAGCTCCACTGGCCCTCTCTAAAACTCGGTCAAGGAGGGTCTATCTACACCGGGTCTGCAGCTCCTCCATCGACGTAGCACACCTTCAAGTGCTTTCTGCTGGACCTTTCATGGCCGACGATGGCCCATTGACATCAGGGCTGTACTCTTCCCTGTCGATGCTCCCCTGCCGCCTTGACCTCCTTACCCTACGGTCAGCTGGCAGTGAGTACTGCCGGGCTCCTTATGGCCAGTGACAACCTGTCAGCATCAGCTCTGTCCTTGTCAATGTCACAAGTTCTCCAGCTCAGACCTCCGCTTCCTCAAGGTCAGCTAGCAGTGAGTCCTGCTGGACCCCCTAGGCCGGCGATGACCCATTGTCGAGACTCCAGTATCCACTGCCGATTTTGCAAGGCAGTCCTGCTCTGCATACCACCATTGACGTACAGACAGTATTCTTCTCCTTTAGTAGACAATACAATGCCTTTTATCTCCTCTTTCTTTCCCAGGCACAGTGATGACGGGGCCTTTCAGACCTGCCCCAACGTCGATGCCTGCTCTGTCGATGCACTCTGCACACTTTAGTGTGTCAACATCTTTCCCTCTTTCCCTGTGGTCTTCAGAGGCTGTCGATGAGGATCGGGCATACAACCCTGACCCCAGGCTACAAGAGGAGGAGGGAGTTCTGGAGAGGAGCCCCTCTGAAAATTCTGGCTCCCCCATCCCCACCAGGAGGGAGAACTCTGCCTTGTGTAACCCCTCTGTTACCCGGGGTTACTAGAATCCCAGTAAGACCTAGTGGTAGGCAGGGAAGGCAGCTTGTGAAACTCCAGTTAAATGGATTTCACACTGTCTCACTCTGTTCTCAGTCTCAGCTGAGACTGGGGGATGACATCATTTTAGAACTGTCGCAGCTGCATAAGCCTCACTGGAATGTTGCAGTTAGAGGTTAGAGTAGAACATGGGGAATTTAAAGCCAGTCTGTGTGCAGTCTTAGAGAGAGACTGTAGTGCAGTACAGTGTGTGCAGACTCTCAGAGCTTTAAGCTCTGTTACATAGCTACTTTTGTTAGGTGTATGTTTCCACCTGAAGAGGAACACAGGAACTGGTAATCGAAGTGGTGGAGACCGGTTTCAATGGTTCAGTAGCCCCATCCCTGAGGGGATGGGGGGAATGTGTTTGCCTGTTTTCCAGGGGCAACCCCCTTGGGTCCGGCTAAGGGAAAGAAGCTGCCTGTTCAAGTTGTGCTGAGGCACCAGAAGCTCTGAGAGGAAGATTCCTTTTGGAGGAAACGCCTGTGGAGCACCAGCAACCAAAGGGTGAGTTCGCTCTGAAAAAGGGCCAAGTGTTTTTACCTGAACAGAAGGAAACTAAAGGTACTGTTACTGTGGGGTCAGGAAAAGACAGCCAAGTACAGTTGGAAAATGAGGGGATTGGACTGCTTAACTTTGTGGGGGGTCTAGAGTAATGGACAAAGCCACGTATAAGTATGTTCAAGTCTAGCACAAATGGGAAGCAAGACAAGCAGATGGAATGTGAAATACATTTAGCAAGAATCTACACTGCAGAGTTTTAAAGGATGCGGTGTTTACTGTCCAGAGAAATGGCTGGGTATGAATTATGGGAGCGAGAGGTGAGAGACCCCCCCCCCCCATCAGTAGTAACCAAATTCACCTCTATGGATTTGCTCTGAGACACCTTTTGCTTTCTCTCAGGTACTTGGCCAGTGCCTGAGGAAAGCACCTAGACGTTGGATTGAAAGGAAAATTCCTTGATGAAGCCATGGTGCTCTTAGGTGGTTTAGGGAGCCACCAGAAAATGTTTCCATGAAGTATGGAATGTGTCCAAGTGGCTGGCAAGGGAGCCAAGCCAGGGAAAACCCAGAACAGTGTACAAGTTCGGGCTGTGTAACCCAAAGCAGCATACAAGTCCGGGCTATGTGCCCAGTGTGTGGTAGAGCCTGAAGGCTAAAGTGATGAGGATGTGTTCTGGTCTCTTTTAATCTGCATTACCAGGAGTTTAGCTCCGTGGGTGTCCATCCATGCTTTGTTTATTCTGTTTGGATGTGAATAAAAGCCACACTTTAGAATCCCACTTCTGGTATTGGACATTACAGTTATTGCTTCCTGTGTTCGGAGTTACTTGGGTGCCCCTGTGCAGAGTAAACAAACCTAGCCTTTGTGTCGAGTGACCTATTTCTCCCTGAACCCAGCCCACCTGGTATTGCTGTCAGATACAAATGGCATACCAGCCTGGGGTTACACCTGCATACTCCAAGCCCCCTCCAGCTGACCCCTCCTTCATCTCTAAGATGTAGCAGCTATTAACTGCCAAGGGGTCTGATGCTGAGGAGTATGTTGCCCTTAGGTGCCACTTGGTAGACCTCCCAGTGCCACCAGATTCTCTGCCTCTTATCATTTCTCCTCTCCTGGCTGCACTAGATGATGCCACCTGGCACAGAATGAACTTGGTCCCTGCCATCCCCACTAAGGTAGGCAAGTTGTACCAGGCCCCCTCAGGAAAGCCCTTTTTCGTAGGCCCCCTGAGGCTGATTAGATAGCAGATTCAGGGGTGATATATGCTGCCCATTATAGGTCCAAGAGACCTCTACATTTCAGCTCTCCTCCCCCGAATAAGGAGTCCAGAAGCTGACTCTTATGAGCAAGAGGGCCTTTAACTCTAAGCCACTCTGGCCCTCAGAATTATCAGTTACAGGGCCCATATGGTCCAGTTCCAATACACTCTATGGACAAAGGCCAGAGCTGCTTCTCAGGCCCTTCCAGATGGTCCTCAGCGGCAGGAGATGCTTAAAGCCCTCCAGACTGGGGCTGATGTGGGTAAGCACCCATTGGGGTCTCCCTATGATGTCTTAGATACCTCCGCTAGAGCAGCTGTGGTTGGCATCTGCATAAGCGGGCATTCTTGGCTCAGGGTGTCTGCCTTTCCTACTGATGTTCAACAGTCAATTCTGAGTGCCCCCTTCAGAAGCTACCAGCTCTTTGGGGTGGATGTGCAGGACATTCTTTCTGACCTGCAGGCCTTACGGAGGACCCTGCAGTCAGTCCATTCACTTTACATTATCCAGCCAAGAAGTATATATATTTATTTATTTATTAGGCAATCAGAATTACAACCCTTAGAGTCAAGGACTCATTTGCAAAGGCTCTACATCAGGAATACAAAGATTACAAACAATGCAAGAATATAAACAGTAGCTTAGAATGTACATGCATTTTTGGGCCAGTGACCAAACTTCAGGTAGTATCACAGTGCAACACTGTAGATAAAAAAGCAATAAGAAGCAATTACATTATTAAGACAAGGATAGCTTCTGGGAGAACTAATATGCATGTTAGGCCACACCACTAGAGAGAGGAGTTAGGCTAGTCAGGAAAACAGGATATTGAGCCAGGGGGGAGGGGGGGCTCAGGCAAATCCTCATAGCAGTGGTGGGGCTAAGTACACTCACAAGAGGAGGAATCAAGGAGGAGGGTCTGTAGGCCAGTTTTAAAGCAGCCAAGACTGGGTTCCAAGGAGATGGTGGATGGGAGATTGTTAAGCCAGAGTGGGGTACGACAGTGGAAAGACCTTTGGTCAAGGGAGGTCCTACAGTGGGGACTAAGAGGGAGGTTTTGCAGAGCATCTGGAGGCCTTTCTGTGAGGGACCATTTGGATGAGGGGGGTGGAGGCCAGAGGGAGCTTGCTTCTGAAATATCTTCTTGGCAAGGAGACAAGTGTGGTACTTAAGCCTACCTTCAAAGTTTAACCAGTTTGTAAGTTTGTGTAGCTCACGTGTGTGTTACTCTATCAATCAATCAATCAATCAATTAATATCTTTATTTATCCAGGTGGGCACCATTGAGCAAGCCCATTTATAAGGTGGACCTGTGGTCCTACAGTAATAATGCAGAAAGACAAGTTACAATAGTACAAACAGTAAAAAGAGCTGCTATTCTAGTAAAAATGCACATTTACAGGTAATATACATTGAACATAGAACTACAAGGAGTCGTGGATAATGAACTTGTGCTGGATCCAAGCTCAAAAACTGTGCATTTTGTAGTGGGAAATGTTAGGGAGAGGGTAGGCATACCAGATAGAAGATATCAAGCGCATGATGTAGGGAGAGGTGGGGAGTAGGAGCGCAAGCGAAGAGGGCCCAATTGTTAGAGCAGAGTGAGGAATTGGGAGGGCTGAGGACCGTATGAAAGGCGATGAAGCAATTTACGCCCCAAAACACGGGCGACATATGGAGGAGAAATGCCGTTGTACTAAATGCAAGAGGAGGAATATAGTAGCAGGGGCATAACCGGGAGGGTCCTGGAAGTTGGGGCAGAGGGAGGTGTTGGATGGACGAGGAACCGAATATTTTTGGAGGCGAAAGACGATAATTATTCCCAAGTGTGGCAGCATGTGCTAGAATCAGGCTGCAGCTGTTCAGAGCATCAAAGAATAAGATATGGGAGTTTGGCAATAAATCCTGTGGATCTTTTGGTGGGCATAATAGAGGCAGAGGCACACATTTCAGCTGGGAGGCCGCCGTTTGAGGGAGGTTAGTTAGTGTCTAGTAAAGCAGTTGCAAATTTCTGTAATGCCATTACGGTAAAGCCTTTTGAATAAAAGGGTACTTACTTCCTGAAGTGGGCAGAAGGTGTCTTTTTGTCAGGCCTCCCACAGACCCAGGTCAAGTACCCGGCAGCCAGGCAAGCACCGAGCAGGAAAAAACCTGGCTGCCCCTACCTCCTCCACCAGGGAGGTCCCTAGTGGTGGAGGTGCGGCCTCGGCCACTGGTTCTGCCTCAGCATAACTCCTTGCCAGACCCCCAACCCTCCAATATGGCAGGAGGTGGTAGTAGCGGGTCGCTTCTCCCTTTACCAGGACAGCTGGAGGAAGATCACAACCAATGCTTGAGTTCTGCAACTCATAGAGCAAGGCCACATTTTAGAACTTCTAGAATGACCTACAAATCTACCTCCAGTTCCTTCAGGCTACCCTCCAGACCACATTCCAATGCTGCTGGAGGAAGTTTGTACGCTGCTGCAGAAAGGGGCCATAGAGCCAGTTCCTGTAGATTAGAGGAACAGAGGATTCTATTCCCACTTCTTTCTAGTTCCCAGATCCTCAGGGGATTTTGGCCCATCCCGGACCGGAGCAACCTGAACTTCTGCATCTAATACAAGAAGTTCCAGATGGTGCCCTACAAATCCTGCTGCCTCTTCTGCACAAGGGAGATGGAATATGCTCCCTAGACATGCAGAACGCATACCTGCACATAATGATTTGTGCTCCCCACAGGACGTACCTCATGTTCTTGTGCCAGGGGGAGTGCTACTGGTTCAGGGCCTTACCCTTTTGTTTATCTTCTGCCACATGGGTCTTTATCAAATGCTTGGCATTGGTGGCAGCAGTCCTCAGGATGGAGGGACTGTACGTCTTCTCTTACCGGACGACTGGTTGCTCAAAGCTCAGTCCGAGGAGCAACTGCACATACCAGACAGCTGTTCCAGGCATTAGGGATAACAGTCAACTTGCCCAAGCCAGTCTTGATCCGCTGTCAGTGTCTTCAGTACATAGGATCCATACTGGACACTGCCCAGGGTGTGGTCTTCCTGTCCCAAAACAGAGTGGAATGCCTAATGGCACAGACCTGGTTGCTTTACAGCTGCCAGTTTGTCACAGCCTGGATATTTCTGTGGCTGCCGGGCTTGATGGCTGTAGTCATCATCACGGTTGCCCTGGTGAGGCTGCACCTGCCTCGGCGCTTCAGGTTCAGCGAAGTGCAGAAGCAGTGGTCAGTGTAACGCTAGCCATTCTGTTTGCCTGCTGACTGTCAAAAATAAACTCTTTTGCATAACAAAGCATTGGTTTGCAGTTTCTTGGACAGACTGGGATTTCTGCATGGATGGATGGATGGATGGATTTATTTTATGTGACGGCCAAGGATTACCACATCTAAATACAGGTACACACTGGAGTGCACAACTCGTTTGTTTTTGCTGGTACTGTTTGGGGTAGCTCCCCCATTGCTGTGCAACCCGATTTCACTGGCTCGAAAGTAACTCTTGGACTTTAAGAGTCCAATGGAGTTAGTGCACAGACGATCTAGAACAGAGTAACTTCACCAGTAGGGAAAGTGCTTCAGTGATGGATGGAACCCAGCAATTTACTCAAAGGAGCTCCTTTCCTGATTGCCTCCCCTCATCAGATCCTCCCTACGGATGCTTCAGGGATAGATTGGGGAGCACATCTGGGCCCTCATCAGACCAAGGGTACTTGGACTGCTGTGGAGAGTTCCCGCCACATAAACGTCCTAAAGATGAGAGCCATTTTACATGGCTTGCAAGCCTTTCAAGACTATCTGTCCCCGGGGCCTCTGCTAGTGCAGATGGCCAACATCAGTGTAGTGTACTACATTAGCAAGCAAGGAGGGACCCACACATAACCCCTGTGCAGAGAAGCGATGAGGGTCTGGTACTGGACTCTAAAACATGGTCAAGAACTGTTGGCAGTCCATGTTTCATGCGTCCAAAATGTCTTGGCAGACAGACTAAGCAGGTCACAGTGCAGGCTGCATGAGTGGGAACTGCTGACTTTGGTCATTGAAAATGTGTTTCGTCAAGTGGGGTCATCCAGAGTTGGACCTTTTTGCATCCCCACTCAAAGCAGAACTGCAGCTTTTCTGCTTGCTCGCTCCAGGGCCTGGAGTTTTCTGATGAGACACATTGTCCCTCTCTTGGAAAAAGAGGTTCCTCTCCACCTTTCTGCTCATTCAGAGAGTGCTGATCAAGCTTAAGATGGAAGAAGTGACTATGATCCTCGTTGCTTCCTTCTGGCCTCGCCAGATCTGATTCTTTTTACTGCAGCAGTTGGCAGTGGAACCTCCAGTACCACTGCCCCTGTGCAAAGGCTTGCTTTCACAAGAGCAGAGCACCCTGGCCCATCCAAACCTCAACTCTCTACAACCTCCATGCCTGGCTTCTGAAGACATAGCCATGGCTAGGTCTGGGGTATCCCAAAAGTGGCTGATATGCTGGTGGCCGACAGGAGGCCTTCCACCAGGGCCACTTGTTCCGTGAAGTGGAAGTGCTTTGAGCGGCTTCCCATCAGTTGGAACATTTCACTTGTCCAGTGAATCAGATGCTGGAGTTCTTGCTGTCCCTCTTAGATTCTGGCCTACAATACTCCTCCATCACAGCACACCTGACTATTTCAGCCTTCCATGTGCCTATTGATGGCCATATGGTAGCACAATTGGAGATGTTCTTGCTGTCCCTCAGATTCTGACCAACAGTACTCCTCCATTACAGCACACCTGGCTGCTATTTCAGCCTTTCATGTGCCCATAGATGGCCTAATGGTGGCACAACTGGAGGTGTTTTGTACATTTTTAAGAGGCATTCTTCATCTGAAGCCTCCCATCTACAATCAAGTCCCACCATGGGACTTAAATTTTATGTTAGAGAAACTTACTTCGACTCTTTTTGAGCCGGCCGTGACATGCGAGCTACACTTTCTGTCATGGAAAGCATTATTTCTAGTTGCTATTACTTCTGCTCAAAGGGTTCTTGAGCTTCAGGCTCTGATGTGTGTGTCCTTATTTGGCTTTCCACAAAGACAGGGTGTCTTTATATACCAACCCAAAGTTTTTACCAAAGGTAGTGTCTGAGTTTACCCTGACTCAAATCATCCACCTGCCTATTTCCCAGAGCATGTTCCATATTTTACATGTACATAGAATACTCAGATATTATGTTCCTCGCACGAGGGACTGCAGGAAGTCCTTGAACCTGTTTGTTTCTTTCACCCCTGGGAAAGAGGGCGTAGCAGTTTCTAAACAGTGTCTGTCCAAATGGTTGGCCAACTGTATCATTTTCTGTTATAGGAAGTACGGTAAGGAACTTCCTGGGGTTGTATGCGGCCACTCCACCAGAGGCATGGCCACCTCTGTTGCCTGTTTCAGGAATGTGTCAGCTGCTGAAATGTGTGCTGTTGCCACTTGGGAGTACTGTCCACACTTTCACTTAACACTACGTTTGGACATTACCTCTAGGAGAAGGGCAGGCTTTGGCCTGGCTCTGCTTCATGACCTCCCTCTCTTGGGTCTTTTGCTCCAGTCACTCAGATTGTTCCCTCTGTCGGTACTGCTTGGGACTCGTTCCATAGGTGTGGCCTGATGCAAGAGATACCCTTAATGAAGATAGTACAGTTACGTAAGAGCTTACCGTAACAGAAGATCTTCAAGAGAATCTCTTGCATCAGGCCATGCTGTCCCAACCTTCATCCCCCTTGGCCTTTGAGCTTCTCTCTCTCTCTCTCTCTCTCTCTCTGTTCCTGTCTCTCTTTCTCCAGGATGGTTTACTTTCTGTTTCACCTAGCTGAGTGGTGGGAACCTCTGGCTCTCCGTCGGTTCCCCAGGAGGAGATCCTCTGTATATGGTCTCCAGCAAGGGAACTGAGGAGGGTGTGGGGCTGCCCATGTTTGTTTAGGAAGGACGTCTTCGGCTGACATCGGGGGTAGCCCCTAGCAGACTGCTAGAAAAAGGTTTCCATGTGATCCTAGTGCCTGACTGCTATAGTTCCATAGTTGTGGCCTGATTTATTTATTTATTTGATATATCGGTTTACAACCTTTGAGCCAGAGGCTCATTTCCAAAGGTACCTCTTCACATGTAAGACAGAAAGTAATACAGACAGGGTATAACAACAGTTACATAGAGCATGTGCTACAGACATTTGTCACAGACATTATTTACAGCATTTACAGTAAGTACAGGCTTTATTTACAATATTTGGATGATTATAATTACATCATCACAGCAAAGAGACATTATTAGCTTGAGACAGCATCTAAACAGAGTAGTCAGTCCTATTCATGGGTTTGGTAATTCTTGACGTAGGTTGCAATCCATAATGGACTTTGTCAGAGAATTGGAATCAGAGAGAGAGAGAGTGAAATGTTAGTTGCAGTTACAGGAGCGGATATTGAAGAGGTGGTTGCGAAGAGTGGTTTTGAAGTGGGCGATCTTGTGTGCACTAGTGATGGTGTCTGGGAGTGAATTAAACCATCTGGGGGCCCTGGAGTGGAATGATCTCTGGGCAAGGGAGGTTTTTACTCTAGGCACAACCAGGGGTGCTTTCTCTGAGTTGCGGGTGGAGATAGTGGGGGTGGCTGGATGAAGAGATGCGGAGACCCCAAAGGGAGAGAGTCCAAGCAGTATTTTCTTGGACAGTATGCAGGTCTGGTAGCGGAGCCTTTTGTCGAGGTTGAGAAGATTGGCAGAGGTATAGAGGGAGCAGGTGTGAGTGAGCCTCAGTGCACCAGTTAGGAGCCTGCAGGCCTTGTTTAGGGAGACCTGGATTTTCTGGAGTGCGGAGTTATCTGCTGCCTGGTATACGGGGAGCCCATAGTCCACTAGGGACAGTATTGATGAGGTGATGGCCAATCTAAGGGCGTGGGGGGGGGCGAGGCAGTCCCTGTGTCGGTAAAGGAGTCCAATCCGGGTGTTTGTTGCGGCAGCAAGGGTGTTTATGTGGTCATGGAAAGTAAGGGCCGAGTCGAGGGTAAGTCCAAGATATTTGTAGTTGGATACCTGTTCAAGGGGGTGCTGGGTGCTGGGAAGGATGTGCAGAGGTGCACTTTTTGCTTTGTTTTGGCGGTGAGAGAAAATCATTGATTTAGTCTTTTTTTAGGTTTATGACCAGTCTACGGTCCTTAAACCATGTTTCGGCCTGGGAGAGGGCATGTTGGAGGGAGTCCTGAAGGGGTGTAGGTTTATGATGCGAAGCAAAGAGCACTGCATCATCTGCATATAGTAAGATTTTTGTGGAGCAGGCCTTTGGTAAGGAGTTTAGGTAGAGGGAGAAAAGAAGTGGCCCCAGGATAGAGCCCTGGGGCACCTTGATGCAAGAGTTCCTCTTGAAGATCTGCTGTTATGGTAGGTTCCTATGTAACTGTACTTTTTTTACTCCTGGTATTTCCTTGTCCCAATGTGGAGAGGACACCTAAGTCCTATTCTGGATCTCAGGGAGCTCAGCTTCGTAGAGTACAAGAAGTTCAGAAGGGTCACCCTGCAAGGCCTTCTACCACTGCTGCAAGCAGGGGATTGGGATTTGTTCCCTCGATATGAAGGATGTATACCTCCATATCAAAATCCAGAAACCTCACAGAAAATACTTGAGGTTCCTGTTTCAAGGGTAACATGAAAAATTCAGAGTGCTGTCCTGTGGCATGTCTTCTGCACCATGGGTCTTTACCAAATGCTTCACAGTAATGACAGCAGCCTACTCACAGGGAAGGCCTCTATGTTTTTCCCTTACTTGGACGGATGGCTGTTGAAAGTCCCCTCCAGGGATTAGTTTCTGAAGACTTTAGCCCAAACCAGACAGCTGTTCAATGCTCTGGGGGTGACAGTCAGCATCCCAAAATCAGTGTTGACACCCTGCCAGTGACTGCAGTACATAGAAGTAGTCCTGGACCTGGCCCAGGGCTCAGCTTTTCTGCCTTTGGGCAGGGCCGACTAGTTGGCCAAGAACAGTTAGTGCACAACAGCCATTATGTCTCGGTCAGGACATTCCTATGCCTACTCATGGCAGTGGTCATTGTCACAGTACCAATGGTAAGACTGCATATGCAGATTCCCCATTGAACCCTAATGGTGATGACCTAGAACCGATGGTTCTAGTCATGTCTCCTGTCTGCAAAGTGCTCAAGTGGTGGATGAAACCCAGCAACCTGTTAAAGGGGGTTCCATTCCTCATCCCCTCCCCTCCCCTCTACAGATTCTCACCACAGATTCTTTGGGGATGGGCTGGGTAGCTCACTTGGACCCCCATCAGACACAGGGCAAGTGGACTCCAGTGGAGAGCACCTTGCACATAAATGTTCTGGAAATGCGAGCTGTTCTGTACTGACACCAGGCCTTCCAGAACCACTTGTTTCCCAGTCCTCTACTAATATAAGCAGACAATGTCAGTGTGACGCACTGCATCAACAAACAAGGGGAGACTCACGCCTATCTGCCGTGCAGGGAAGTGATAAGTGTTTGCTTTTGGACCCTGGAACATGGTCTAGTACTGTCAGCAGTACATGTTCCAGGTGCCCAAAACGTTTTGACAGACAAGCTAAGCTGGTCACAGCCCAGGATGCATGAGTGGGAACTGCCGACTTCAGTGGTCAAAGACCTATTCGAAAGATGGGGTCATCCAGAGTCGGACCTTTTTGTGTCCTCACACAACACAAAACTGCCATTTGTAGGTACGTGAATGTGATATACTATCCACATTCTAGCAGAATCTTTTCCCTTTAAGAATGGCCAGAAGGAGGCCAGCCTGGTGGTGCTGAGGGTTGAGGCATCCACCTTTCCTCATGCCACGCTGGCGACCTGTGTTCAGTAGTGGACACAGGTTGTTGGGGGGTCAGTCAGGGAAGGAGAGGACTGAGTGTCTGGAGGACTGCTCTCCTTTCCTGGGAAGGGTGGGTTGTGGGCTCCGCGGATCTAGCGGTGCCTAGTGGAGACTGGGGGCGCAGCAGCCAAGGAGACACGTAGAAGTGTGGCACAATGCTCTGTGTGTGGGTGCTGGAGCATGCCCACCATGAGCTGGGCTCCATTGAATGCCAGCACCTCAGGGGGAGAAAAGCAGAAAAAACTCTGGCACCCAGACAGGCGAAGGTAGGACCCATGGCACGGCACCTAAGCTCAATGCCTGGCCTTTCCGACCAGCCTCTGGCTCTCACCCACCTCCAGTCACCTACTAGGTTCTAGATAGAGTGCCAGAGGAGTGGCAGTCCCACCTTGGGGGGCTCAGAGCAGGTGGGGGTGGTCAAGTCAGAGTGAGGAGTAGGGAGCCATCCTGGGATGGAAGTACCAGAAGCTTAGCATCCACACTAGAGAGAGGTCTAAGGGGCCAGAGAAACAAGAGAGCATAAATAGAGTTGAAAGAAAAAAAAATGGCTGGAAGGTCTTCAAGATGGTTCCACCCAGCCACCCATGTGGTATCCTCCTCGACACTCGACAGATATGGATTGGTCAATACCAGCAGGAACATCTGCCAGAACTAGACACATAGTGAATTCCCTGTAGGGGGAGAGGCTCAAACAACTGGTAGAACAACCCACAAGAGACAGGGCTATCCTAGATCTAGTACTGACTAACGGGGAAAGGATCACAGATCTCCAGGTAGAAGGACACCTGGGAGCCAGTGACCATCACATGGTATGGTTCAATTTGACCACTAGAACCTAATCATCCCATTCTAAGGCAAAAATATGGGACTTCAGAGGAGCTGAGAGCATAAGATGACCAACAGAGTTAAGCTAGCCCTGGCAAGAAGAAATACAGGTGTGGGGGTACAGGCAACATGGGCAAGCATTAAGGATGCAATACTTGAAGCAACATCCTATTGTGTTAGAGAGAAAAGCAAGAGCAAAAGAAGAAGGAAACCACTTTGGTTCTCAAAAACAGTAGCAGGAAAGGTCAGAGCCAAAAGGCTGGCCTTCAAGAAATATAAGGGAAAGCGACGGGACAAAGATATGGAGGCATACCAAACTTCCCTTAGGGAAGCAGGGAAGGCAGTAAGGCAGGCAAAGGCCCAAACCGAGGAAACACTAGCACAAACAGTAAAAGAAGGGGACAAGACTTTCTATAGATACATTAGTAAAAGAAGAAAGTCCAGAAGGGGTACTGAGATCAAAGAGGATAAGGGGAAGTGTGAGGATGTGGACCAAGGAAAAGCATCTATCCTAAATAGATACTTCTGCTCAGTATTTACTGAGGAGAAGGTAGGACAGGGCCCACAGCTCAGCACCATGGACACAAGGAGGTGTGCACTAGTCCCTTCACAAAAGAAAGGGTCCTACAAGAGCTAGCTAAGCTCAGGGTGGACAAGGCAATGGGACCTGATGGCATACATCCCAGGGTACTAAAGGAGCTAAGGGTGGAACTAGCAGAGCCATTATTGGAACTGTTTAGTGAGTCTCTGAGCACAGAAGAGGTCCCAGAAGACTGGAGAAGGACTCATGTGATCCCGCTCCACAAGAGTGGTAGCAGGGAGGAGGCAGAGATCTACAGACCAGTCAGCCTTACATCAGTAGTGGGCAAGATTATGGAGGCACTCCTTAAAGAAAGGATAGTACAACACCTGGAATCCATAAGAGCACGGGATCCAAGACAGCATGGGTTTATAACAGGAAGGTCCTGTCAAACGAATCTCATAGATTTCTTTGACTGGGTAACCAGAGTGGTGGACCAAGGGGGAGCAGTTGATGTCACCTACCTTGACTTCAGCAAAGCTTTCAATACTGTTCCACATAGAAGATTGATTAATAAGCTGTGTAGGCTTGGGATGGGTCAAAAGTTGGTCAACTGGGTGGCAAACTGGTTGGTGGGTGGAAAACAGAGAGTGGTGGTAGATGGTATACAGTCAGAAGAGATGCAAGTCACAAGTGGGGTACCTCAGGGATCAGTCCTGGGGCCAGTCCTCTTCAATATCTTCATCAATGACATTGCAGATGGACTGGAGGGTAAGGTTTGTCTGTTTGCCGATGACACCAAGACCTGCAACAGAGTAGATGATCCAGATGGAGTGGGCAGAATGAGAAGAGATCTGGATAAACTGGCAAAATGGTTGGAAGAGTGGCAAATGGGGTTTAATACAAAGAAGTGCAAGATAAAGCCACCTATAGGTTGGGAGGGGAGTTGCTGGCAATCACAAGGAAAGAAAGAGACTTGAGCATCATCATCGCAGATGACCTGAAATTATCCAAGCAGACCACTAAAGCAGTAGGTAAGGCTAGGGGAATGTTGGGGTGTATTAGTAGGGTATCGCAAGTCGTAAGAGGGAGGTAATAAACCCTCTATATAAGACACTGGTTAGGCCCCATCTGGAGTACTGCATGCAGTACTGGAGGTCGCACCTGCACAAGGACATTAACAAAATGGAGGCAGTCCAGAGAAGGGCAACCAAAATGGTGCAGGGACTACATCAGAAAACATATGAGGACAGATTAATGGAGTTCAATATGTATACCCTAGAGCAAAGGAGGGAGAGAGGTGATATGATCAAAACATTCAAACATCTTAAGGGCATTCTTCCAGCCGCTGATGGTGCTCCCCCGCCGTACCTCACCCCGAACCCCGCCATCCTAACTCTCCCCTGCCGACTTCAGTTCCTTGAACCCGGGCTCCTCTTGAGTGGTTCTGCCACTAAAGCCGCCCCAGGGCCATCTTCACCTCCAATCCCCTCCCCTTCAGCTCTCTCTAGCCGCTGCACGTTTCCATGGACTCGGTCTCTTCCTGTAGCCTACTACCGCTATACCACCATATCCCCCTCACCCAGACATATTCCGTTCCCCCGCTTCACTCCTCCTCTGGCCGCCGATGCCTATCATGTCCTTTCCTGCCCTGTTTTCGCGCCACCTTTTACCCCTCTATAGCCCCACTGCAGGTGGTGTCTCCCCTGCCTCCAGCTCTGCCTGACCTACTCTCTCCCCCCACCTCGACCATGTACCACCACCATCCATTCACCGCCCCCCCAGACCCTCTCCCATCCTGCCTCCTTCATCTCTGCTGCCACCTTAACCACTTAGCCGCAAGGTTGCCTTCCCACATCCCCCTTTACCTGCTCACCCAGTTCCCTCCCGTTCTCTCCCCTCCATGACCAACCTGTCCTTTGGATCTGCCCTGTATACTTTTACCCGCTCACGAAATGCTACCTGTACACTGTAAATCTGCTGTTTTTCTCTTGACCTGTTGATTATCTCTGAAGCTGTACTCCTTTATTGCCTTTTACTGAAAACTGTTCTCTGTATTGTTACTGCTTCCCTGTATTATGTCAATGAACTCTGTATTGTTACTGTACCTCCCGGATCATGCCTGAAAATAGTCACCTGTTTGGCTAGTGCACCTACCCGGTAAACAAAAACTAAATAAATAAAAAAAAAAAACAAGTTGAAAGAGTATAACATGTTTCAGTATAAGAAAAATAGCAGGACAAGAGGACACAGCATGAGATTACAGGGAGGCCGATTAAGGGGTAATGTGAGGAAGTTCTTTTTCACAGAAAGGGTGGTGGATGCATGGAACGGCCTACCTCAGGAAGTGGTGGATATGAATACAGTGCAGGGCTTCAAACAAGCATGGGATAGGTACAAGGGAGCAATAAAGATGAGCATGAATAGATAGGCCATTGACAGAGCAAAGACCAATGGCACATTCGTAAGGTAAAAAAAATGGGCAGACTGGATGGGCCTTGCGCTCCTTATCTACCATCAACTTCTATGTTTCTATCTATGTTTCTACTGCCTCATGATGTCAGATTTTCTTTCCGCTGGAAGCATCAGGTTCCCTCCATTGCAGCTCCGTGCTTGGTGTAGGCCCTAATCTTTAAATGCATCTTTGAGCTTTTTCTTCAAACCTTTTGATCAAAAATGGAATCTGGTGAACTGAAATCAGGTCATGGCTTTAAACAGTGCCCTTGTGGCCAAAAGATGTTGCGTATCGATCTGCACACCTCATGTGTGTACTGCCTGGGTGTGGAACATGACCTGCAGGTTTCTGACCTACTCTTATTACCCTCCACCCCTCCACCTTGGACAGCTGTTATGTCTGTCTCCTCCTGGGATGTCCGGATGAATGGGACCCACCAATTTTCCCCAGGGATGTCCATCAGATGGTTTCTTTTGCAATGGACTCAGCGGAGCAATTCGCCATTTTCAAAGAAGCTGTGGCCCAGGCCTCTGCGGGCACCTCGTCCTCATCTGCCCTCATTCAGGTGGGCATTGGTGCCTCATTTACAGGGGCATTTAGAGACCTTTGTCAGTCCCTTCTGACCCTTGGGGAAGGCCCTTCCAGTGGGTCAAAATCACTAAATCCTCTAAGCAGGACTAGATCCAGAAAGTCCCGCCATAGGTCATGGAACCGCAAGCGCTCTCGGGCCTCGGGTTCCCGTGCTTCTCCTAGCTCAGTGGCTTTCGAGCTGTTAGCTTTGACTGACACTTCCACCCAGGACATTGGCCCCATGATGTCCTCATCGGGACCATTGGCGGAGACGTGGGTCGACCAAGTGGTCTAGATTTTTCTCTAGCTGGTCAACCCGTTGTCACCAGACAAGAGGGAAGACTCCCTCACCAGGACCGTGGTCCTGCCTGTTCTCTCCCAAGGGGGGCCAGATCAGCATGCTGAGCCGGATCCCTCCCTTCAGGAGCCCACCTTTTTGGGGCTTCCTAGGCATCCTTCACCTGGCCCACCTTGCCACTGGACCCCCCCGACAGTTGAGGTCCAGGTCGAGGTTGAGTAGCTCAAGTTTGAGTAATTCCTGACACTGTTGGTCCCGCTCTTGGCAGTCATGCAAGAGACTCCATCGATACTTCTCCTCTTCTTCCTTTTTGGGGGAGGATCAGCTCCACCGTAAGGTGTGGTGCCATTATGAGGAGTTCATCTGGCAACAGTTACTGCTTGCCATAGACAGCTGGCCTTTGACGGGGCCTCAGCCAACTCCGGGTCTCCTGTGTCTGCTGCAGTCCTGGCTCAAGCCAACACCTCCAGCTAGGTCTACGTTGGCCTCTCCACCCATCTGGGTTGTGCCTCCACAGCCTAAGGGTGTACCCCCTCCTAAGTCTGCATGGCCTGCCACTAGGCTTCCAATCGACTGTCGGTCATGGTAACCCACAGCAATGAACCCCACCGCAACAGTGGGGATATGGGGTCTCAGTTGGTGTTCGAGGAGTCCTCGAATTCTGAGAACTCTTCAATGCACTCTCACCGGACCCCTGGTTATGACCACGAATCAGGGAGGAATCTTTGGCAGAGCAGGGGCTTACTTCCTTCGAGGTTCTGCTCCACCTGATCTCCGAATCCATGGGGGCCACACTGGATCCAGTCCAGAAGAAGGCTTGGTATCCCCTAACAAAGATTCTTGACAGGGACGCCTCCCCTGGAGTCATCTTCCTAGATGCAGAGGCCATCCTTGGCCCTGCTTTGGAGCTGTGGCAGCATCTGGCTTCCTGTCCCATGCTGTCAACCCATATGGTCTGCAAGTATGTGGTCCCTGCCGGGTCCCTTTCTGGGTTTACTGGCCACCCTTCAGCAGAAGGCTTGGTCGCTGACTCAGGTTTTCACCAATTAGGTAATGCCAGTGATGTGGATAAACCTCCCAATTAGGAGTCGAAGAGGCTGGATCACACGGCCAATAAAGTCTGTGCAGCCTCCTCTCTTGGCCTTCAGCGGGTGGGTGCAGCTTTTTGGATGGCCAACTTTGCCAATGGCTTGTTGGGTATCCTGGATCAGGTTATCCCTTGGCTCCCAGCTGACCTGCAGCTGCAGGTCAAGCTGGTTCAAGACTGAGGTCACGCAGTCACTAAGCAACAGCTCCAAACAGCCCTGGACATTGGCGATTCTTGTGCCAGGTCCATGGCCGCTGAAGTGGCTATGCACCGCAGGGCTTGGCTGCAGATTTTGACCTTTACAGCCAATACCCAGCACAAACTGATGGATGTTCCCATCTTAGGTACCAATTTGTTCGGGTCTGGGGTAGATGACCATTTCACAAGTATTGAGAAGTCCAGTGCCACCCTGGACTCTGTCACCTCCACCTAGCAGGAGGTTAAAGGATCGAAGCGGAAGAAAAAGCCATTTCAGTGTTGGTCCTTCTCTGCTCTGTGGTTCATTCCTCTCTGCCCCCAGCGGTGCAGCAGCAGCAAGCCTGGTGGCCTCGGCCAAAGTCCTCCTCCTCCTCAGCTGCAAGACAGTCTGGTGGGCAAGAGCCAGTGGCTTCCTTGGCCGGCCCTGCCACCGCCACAAGCCTACAAAGTGACAGGTTGGGGTGCCCCTCCCCACCTGTCCCACTCACCCCAGGCCCTCCCTTGGGGGGTCGACTCCACCACTTCACTTCCACCTGGTCTCCCATTACCTCAGACAAGTGGATGCTCGAGGTCATCAACCATGCTCTGCCTCTGGAGTTCAAGGCTCCTCTGCCCAGTTAAGCCCATGCCCCACACGAGGACGCGGTGCCTGCAGATATGTTGTCCACCCTTTGGAAGGACATTTCACTACTCCTCCAAAAGGAAGCAGTGGTTCATGTCCAGGCCATCGTGCCTGGTCTGGGGTTTGTCTCCAAATACCTTCTGGTTCCCAAACGGATAGGGGGCTGGCACCCCATACTGGATCTGCATGACCTCAGTCAGTTTCTACAGCCGCGCAAATTCTGAATGGTTAACCTGAACCAGATTATACCATCCCTGGAGCAAGACATGTGATTCTGCTCCCTGGACCTACGGGACACCTTCTTTCATGTCCTCATCTGTCCATCCCCCTGATGGTTCCTCTAGTTCTGCTTGAAAGGGACACTGTACGAGTTCCAGGCCATGCTGCTCAGCCTGTCCTCGGCCCTGAGGGTCTTCACCAAGTGCATTGCAGTGGTGGCAGCATATCTGCAGTGCCGCGGGGTCCGGGTGTACCCCTACAAGGACAACTGGCTGATCGCGAGTTCCTCAAGGCCGGAGGTGGTGTGGTCCAGGGACCTGGCCCTCCAGACCTTCTCAGCTCTTGGCCTCCTGGTCAACGCAGCTAAATTGGAACTCAGTCCTTCACAAGTAATTCAGTTCATCAGGGCAGAGCTCGACTCTCATAGGATCAAGGCCCAACTTCCGGTGGACAGTGTGGAGGATCTTACCTCCTTTGCCTGCACATTTCAGGTTGGGTAATTGTGCCCTACCTGGGACTTCCTGTGTCTCCTGGGACTTCTGTTAGCTTGCACCAGTGTAATCCATTGGGCCTGCTGGGGGATGCACTCCCTGCAGTAGGAGTTGGCCTGGCAGTGGTCTCAGCCCTGCAGTCCCACCAACCAGCTGGTCAAGGTGACATGACAGATGTGGGAAGCCATCCAGTGGTGACAGGTCCCAGAACATCTCCAGGGAGAAGTTCCTTTTGTCCACCGGGAGTCGACAGTAATTCTGATGACTGCACCTCCCTGATGGGCTGAGGTGTCCATCTGGGGGAACCACAGAGTCAATGGGCTTTGGACACCTCAGGGAGTTCCAATGTCACATCAACCTGCTGGAGCTCCTGGCAGTGCTTCTGGCACTGATTGCCTTTGCTCCTCACATTTGGGATCAGGTTGTCCAGGTTCAGACGGACAATATGATGACCATGTACTGTCTCAACAAGCAGGGAAGGACGCATTCCCTTCTGTTGTACCGGGAAGCTCTCTGTATCTGTACCCTCATTCACAGGCTGGATGCCAACATTCTGGTGATTCCTGTGGCCAGCATGCCCAATCAACTGGCAGATGCTTTCAGACGCATGGGCGAGGTGTCTCATGAGTGTTCTCCTCACCATAGAAACACAGACTTTGACAGCAGATAAGGACCACTTGGCCCACCCAGGCTGCCCATTTCCCTACCTATTGGATAAGCTGCAGATCCTAGTTAACCAACAGCCTACTTCTTCCTACCCCCCCACTAGCATTGCCTTATGTCTGTCCCATGCATTCTTGAATTCACCCACTGTGTTTGACCCCACGACCTCCTCAGGAAGGCTGTTCCATGTGTCCACCACACACTCTGTGAAAAAATACTTCCTCATGTTGCCCTTGAGCCGTTTCCCCTTCTATCTTCAAATTGTGCCACCTTGTTCTTGCACATGTCTTTTTCTGAAAGATGGTACCCTCTTGGACTTTGTTGATTCCTTTGAGGTACTTGAAAGTTTTTATCATGCCCCTGACATCGAGGCGCAGGTCAGGAAGCATAGGGAAAACCAGGAGCAGTTGTAGAATTCACCAAAAATATTTATTTACAGTAGCAGTAACATAAAAAAAATAAACTTGTTCAGAATTACTATGTACAGAGGAGAAATAAGTAGTTTTACTTGAGTCTCTGTGTCCCTTTTTCTTCTTTAGCAGTTGCAACTTAACTCCTGTATAAGTATTTTCAACCCCCATTCTTAGCAAGCATCCTGTTTTTGTAAACGTCAGGCAGGAGCTGCTAGAACGCAGTGTGCTTGCTGAGGCCCCTTCTGCACAGCTTTTGCAAAAGGCTCAAAGATTTGCACTAAGGTAACCTCTAGTTTCCAACAGTTTTTTGCATTAAAATTATAAATATATATATATATTTCAACAGTAGCACTATATAATTTCTAAACAAAAGGGATCCCAATAGCAGTTACATTTCCATACAATGATTTGCACATATTTTTTATATTAGCTGATAGGCAAGGGAGGAAAAGACAGACAGCATGAGAAAACTGAGAGACAGTGAGAGGCAAAGAATTGCGAGACTGTTCGGGGTGACGAAGTCCGAGGTGTCTCAGGAAAATTTGGTTGCACAACCAGACAGATAAGAGACAGAAAAGGAATGATCTTTGCATTTAAACACTTTCTCATAACAAATGGGACAGGGTCCTGTTCTACCCTGTCACATACACCCTCCTCCTTAAGAGGGAACCTGTTTTGTTAAACAGGTTTCCAAAACTTTTTATTAATTCTCTACTAAGAATGCTGCTTTCAGAAATTAAGCACATGTGCATCATCAGTTTTTATATAACAGTACAGTAAACAGTAAAGTTCAAAACCATACGTTTGTTTTTAACCTTCAGAACCCTCAATTCCTGATCCATATCTTGACAGAAAATCAGCATTGCTATTCTCTTTACCCGATGTGTGTATCACATTGAATTTAAATGGCTATAGTGCCAGGTACCACCTTGTGATTCTGGAATTTTTATCTTTCATTTGGTTAAGCCAACAAAGAGGATTGTGGTCTGTTACAAGAACAAAGTCAGTTCCTAGTAAATAAAATTCAAGGGACTCCATGGCCCACTTTGCTGCTAAACATTCCTTTTCGATAGTGGAGTACCTTTTCTCTCTGTCATGCAACTTCTTACTTATGTACAGAATAGGATGTTCTGTCCCGTCAATATTTTGACTCAGTACTGCACCTAAGCCTACCTCTGATGCATCTGTTTGTAGCAAAAATGGTTTCTCAAAGTCTGGACTTCTTAAAACAGTGGCGGAACATAATGCTGCCTTTATGGCTTGAAAAGCTTCATCTCACACTGGGGTCCATTTCACATTATTTGGATACTGCTTTTTTGTGTGCTTAGTGAGGGGAGTAGCTAACTCTGCAAAGCTGGGAACAAATCTCCGATAATAACCAGCCAGCCCTAAAAATGACCTGACATGTTTCTTTGTTTTAGGTACAGGGCTGTTAGCTACAGGTTCTAGTTTAGAAATCTCTGGTTTAACTTCTCCATTTCCCAACACATAGCCCGAATATCTGGTTTCCTGCATGCCCAATGCACAGCTGGTAGGATTAATAGTCAGACCTGCATTTTTGATAGCTTGGATAACTGCTCGCAGGTGTTCCAGGTGGCTTTTCCAGTCTGGACTGTACACTACGACACCATCCAGGTATGCAACACAATAACCAGTGTGAGGGGAAAAAATTACATCCATGTACCGCTGGAATGTAGCTGGCGCACCATGTAAACCAAAGGGCATGGTGGTGAACTGATAGAATCCTATAGGAGTGGTAAATGCAGTTTTATCTCTGGATTCTTTAGCTAAAGGGATTTGCCAGTAACCCTTGCTGAGATCGAGGGTACTGATATACTTTGCATTCCCCAGTCTGTCTACCAAATCATCTATTCTGGGCATAGGATAACTGTCAAATTCTGACACCTGAGTAAGTTTCCTAAAATCAAGGCAGATTCTAACACCCCCTTCTTTTTTGTTTACAGTTACCCTGGGAGATGTCCAAGCACTCCTCAACTCCTCTATGATATCTAATTCTTTCATTTTTTGTATTTCCTTAACCACGTCAACTCTTAACCGCTCTGGCAACTTGTATGGCTTTTGCCTACTAGGACGAGCATTCCTTGTCCCTGTTACGTGCTCAACCCCTTTTGCTTGGCCTGGTACCATGGTAAAAGTACAGATAAATGTCTTTAGCACATTACGAATGTCAGCAGTTTGTTCTGAGATTAAGGAAACATTCACCTTTACAGCATCAGCATTTGCAGTTTGTTCCAATCTATCATTAGCTACATCAATATCTTCCTTATCAGTTTGTGGTAAAACCAGCAAAGCAGCTTTTTGGAATTTTTTCAACCCATTTCTTGAGGTTAGCATGGTATATCTTAGTAGGATTTTTCCTGTCAGCGGTCGCAATCTCGTAATTAACAGTGCCAGTATGTTTAAGAACTTAAGAAGGCCCTTGCCACTTCATTAACAGTTTATTTTCTGTTGTGGGTAACAGTAGCAAAATCTTTTCACCTGGCTCGAAAACCTTTTCTTTTACCCCATGGTCATAATATACCTTCTTCTGGTTTTGGGCCTCTTCCTGATTACTATGGGCAATTTCAACATATTTTGCCAGCTTCTTTCTTACAGCACACATATGAAAGCAATAGGACATGACAGGATGTGGGTTGTTGATTGATAAGAGCAGGCCCCCAGGTGCGTTGTTAGGCACGAGTTGCTTGCACCGAGTGACTACAGCAGTTGGGTAGTGCTCTTATCAATTAACAACCCACACCTTGAAGTATCTTATTGCTCTTATAAAATGGGTAACAACTATTTATATAAAAATCAAACAAAACTCTGGACGCATTATTAAAGATTTAATAATAGTATGTAATTTTATTTAAATATGGTGAAAAATAGTCCCCAGAATTGGGCAGAGGAGTGGTAAAATTGCTTGAACGGCAGCTCATTGAAAAATGCTAAACCAGTGAGTTGGGGAAACAGCAATGTATTATTTGAGCAGTTTGGGTCTGCCTCTGTAACTGTGTTTTCCCACCTTTTCTTTTTGTTTATAAAGTATTACCGTATTGCCTACTTTCTTCATCCTGTTTTTTTTTTTCTATTTTTTCCTTAATTCAAGAAACAGAGGCCTGGGTATTCAAACTGCACCAGGCTGTGGCGCAAGCCTGGGCGCAGTGCAGCTTGGCTGCACAGGGATGTTGACTGGGCGATATTCAGTGGAGCTGCAGCATGGCACAGCATCATTGAATATCGCACCCTGGCCACCTGCAGTGTGTGCATGGCGCAGTGGCACTGTGCCAGTGCAAGTGGCCAGAGTGGAGCAGGGGGATGCGCTAGCGCAAGTTTCATTGTGCTATGCGCAGAAACTGCGATATTCAAAAGAGCACATGCAAGTGGGGCCATAATGTATGCAAGGTGCAAATGGGGCCATTTGCATGTCATTATGGTCCCATTTGCATGCAGATGCACTGATCCCTAGTGACTTGTGCCTGGTGCCCTGCCAGGCAGCAGTCGGGGACCGACACCCCCTGCACAGTGCAGCAATGTGCCCCACAGCCCGATCGCAGGCTTCAGTATATATAAATCACGTCCTATATCCCTGGTGGGCCAGTGGATCGCTGTCAGCTCGATCGCAGGCATTTGTAAACACGTATCACGTCCTATATCCCTGGTGGTCCAGTGGAGTACTGTCAGCCCGCTCGCGGGCATTTGTAAACCAAATTATGTCCTAGATCCCTGGTGGTCCAGTGGAGCACTTGCAGCCCAATCTCAGGCATTTATAATAAAAATTTAAAGTCCAATATCCCTGGTGGTCCAGTGGACCGCTGCCAACCTGATCGCAGGCATTTGTAAAATTAAACTGACGTCCAGTATCCCTGGTGCTCCAGTGGATCACTCGCAGCCCGATCCCAGACATTTGTATGAAAAAAAATGAAGTCCAATATCCCTGGTGGTCCAGCGGTACCCGCCTCCCCAGCCGCCCACTGAGCCCCACCGCCCCATTCCCCCTCCGGTCAGCGGCAGGCGGCAGCACTCCACCCGCCTGCCACCCTGCTGCCTGCTGACTGACACCGTAGGTAGGGCTGTACACCCATTGGTCCACAGCATGAGCCAATCGGCGTGCAGCCTGTACCGTACTACACATTCCAGATATGTGAATGGATCCATGCATCTAAGGAAAGGTCCACTGCAATCCGAGTAAAGCTCGTCAGATACAGTGAACCCTTCCTGCGTGCTTGCCACATTAGCAGCATGGCGGGCGGCCGCTCAACGGCTGACTTCAGGGGTGCCCAATCCCCCAGCCAGCTCACTGTGGCCGCACACATTTGCCGTGAGGGCCTCCCGTCGGCACCGCTAACCTCCCCATTTCCTATATGCGAGGCGGTGCCCAATACCCCTCGGTTCTTGCCTCCCTCCTGCTTTCATTGTTTGTCGATGGGGAGCCCACTCTCTGTCAGCATAAATCACCCCCCCAGCATTTCTTATATGCCGAAGATGTAATCCGGCTCTTGCCTCCCCAGCTGTCATTGTGTGCCGACAGGAGTACCCAATCCCGTCAGTATAAATTAACCCCATTGTCTGCTGATGAGGTGCCCAATCCCTGTCTACTGCAGCAACCCTCCCCAAAACAGTCCCCTGAAAAAAACTGTCCTGGATGTTAGTTTTTCCTCCTCCTATAACATAAAAATGGTCCCTCATAGTCTCCTGCCCCCACCCGCACCCACCACTGCACACCTGCCTCCCGACACCCCCTCACCCCCTCACCCCATACTTACCTCCAGAGTCTGGCACGGCGATCTTCGGTGGACTGGGAACACGACTGCACTCTTCAAAGCTGACCGCAAACTGAGGAAATGCCAGTGAGCTGTATAATGGAATGAATAGGGTTTTTTCAACTTTGCTGCATATATATTTATTTAGATTTTGGTGACCAGGTAAGCCCTCTGAGACCAGAGATCCCTTTTTCAGGGGTGACCCAGGGTTGAGTACACCAACCACTTTACATTAGATGAGGATTCTAGTGGAATACAATATCTCAGTTTCAGAGTACATACATAGTCAGTGGGGTACATTTAGACAAAAGTTGGTAGAAACAGTTTCATTACATCAGGTCAACAGCATTATTAGCATTAACTATAGGCAATCCAAGGAGAGAAGAGTATTAGTCAGTTGTCATAGAAAGGGGTTTGGTTTAGGACATGATCTAGCGGTTACAGCCGCAGAGGCTCAGCTCAGGAAGGTACACTTTGAGTTCAGATTTGAACCCGGAGAGTGAAGGCTTGTCAAGTAAGTTTGCTAGGAGCGAGTTCCACAAGTGGGAGGCCACGTACTGAAAAGAACGCTTTCCTTGGTTGGTCCGAATATGGGGGATGTCAAGGAGACGACTTGTTGTAGACTGGAGGGTTCGGCAGGGGACTTTGGGAGTGAGCAGGCCACTTAGGTGAGGCGGGTGGCCTAAGGACGTGAATTTATAGGTCAGGCAGGCAGTAGGATAGGATAGTTTAAGTCTTAGGATAGGCCAGTGAAGGTCAGTAAAGGCCTCACAGTGATGGCTCATTGGTGAGGAGTTGGTTCCAAAGCGGGCTATTCGGTGATAGAGAGCGGTAAGCTTGATTAACTCTGTCTCCTGGAGAGACTGGAGTAGGGGGAGCTATATAGCAATGAGGGAAGGAGGTTACAGTTTGCTATGGTTCATTGTGCTTCTCCGGAGAGGGGGTTTCCCAGACGGTATAAGAGGCCAAGCCTCTGATGTATGGATCTAGTTAAGGCATTGATATGTAGTTTGTAGGTTAACTCCTGGTCAAGGAGAACCCCAAGATACCCGAACTGGTCTGAGACATCTACTTGCCTTCCTAGGGCTGATGAGAGTTGGAGTAGCCTACTATGGTCACTGCCCAGGCATCGAGTCCCGAAGAGGACTGCTTTTGTTTTTTCTTCATTTAGTTTTAGGGGGTTTGCAGTGAACCAAACTTCAAGAGCTGAGAAGCTGGCCTGAAGTTTGGAGGAGATAACAGAGGGTTGGGGGTCACTGAAGTAGATTACGGTGTCATCTGCATAGAGGATAAGGTTGCAGGGAGCACAATCCTCTTCAATGTCATTTAGGAATAGTGAGAATAGTAGGGGTCCCAGGATGGAGCCCTGGGGTACCCCAGAGATCATAGGTCTGGGGTTAGATTGTGCTCCTCGCCAGCGGACTTTTTGAGATCTGTTTGTCAGATAGCTCATGCACCAGGAGAGTGAGAGCTAATCCAGACCAAGACAATGAAGTTTGGTAAGCAGAAGCTCATGGTTGACCAGGTCAGAAGCCTTGGATAGGTCAATGAATAGGGCGCTCGTTGGGATGCCTTGGTCCACGGCCTTAAGAATGTCAGATGTTAAACGGATGAGGGCGGTGTCGGTGCCATGGCCTTTCCTTAAGCCATGCTGTACTTTGGAGAGGAGTAGGTGTTGTTCTAGGTAGTCTTGGAGTTGATTATAGACAAGTCTTTCCTGAATTCTCCCCAAGGGGCAGAGAAGAGAGATGGGCCTGCAGTTCCTCACTCTATCCCGAGTTCCTTTTTTGTGGATGGGGACAATGGTCTCAACCTTCCATTTACTGGGGACCGTCCCTTCTTGGAGGGACCTATTGATGAGCAGGGTGACGGGATAGGTGATGGCCAGGGCTGCAGCCCTCAACAGCCGAGGTTCTAAAAGGCCATTTCCAGGAGAGGAGACTGTGTTTATTTTGCGAAGAAGGGGGAGTACTGTTCCAGGCTCAAGTAGTTTCAGGTGAAATAAGGGGCGAGGTAGCACCCTGTCTGCGTAGGGGAGAAAGGGGGTCCCAGGCACTGGTGGGAAGCAACCATTAGGGTTTGTAAAGGAGGCACAGAACACGTCCACCACTTTAGTCGGGTCGTTGGTAAATGAGTCCCCGATTAGGAGTGAATCATCATGTTCTTTTGAGGGACCTTTGAGGAGAGAGTTTATGTGGCCCCAGAATTTCTTTGGGTCATGTAGATGGCCAGTTTGGAGGTCCCTAAGGAATTTGGATTTGGCCTGTTTTGCAGATTTTTTGCATTGGTTCCTCAGGCACCAGTACTTCTCCCAGTCCGGTTTACAGCCAGAAGATTTGTAGAGTCCCCACACCTTGTCTCGGAGTCGCATGGTATGCTTTAGTTTGGGGTTAAGCCATTTGTGGCATTTTCCCTGTACTCTGAGCTTTTTCCAGGGAGCATGTAGTTAAGCTTAGGACAAGAACGTTTTAGTGAAGTATTCCAGTACCTCGTCAAGTGTGGGGAGGGAGACAATGGGGTCCCAGTTGACTTTCCAAAGGTTGGAACAAAGGTCAGCGGGTACAAATCGGCTGAAGTTCCTTGCTTCAATCACCCTGGCAGCGACCTTAGGAGGTTTATTGGACCAGGTACAGAAAATAGGGGAGTGGTCGCTCAGGGAGTCGGACATAATCCCAGCAGTCGGTATTCGGTCGGTGCAGGAGACGAGCGCCCAGTCGAGTAGTGTGTGATTGCCAGACTTGGTATTAAGTCTGATTGGCAAATCAATCACTTGGGTAAGTGAAGAGTCCAATATTAGATTCTTGATTTTGGAGGCACTTGGGGAAAGCCAATTTAGGTTGAATCTCGGGCATTTGTTGGAATTTTGGCACCAAATTTTCAACATGGGGTTTTTGGGGCCCCTCCTCATGAATTCTATCACTGTCATGGCATTAATCGGCCTTGAAAGGTGATTTCACAGTCACTGCGCAAAATCACCTTTCGGGACCCATTAATGAAATGACAGTGCCAGTGTTCATGAGGTGGCCTCTCTAAACCTATATTTCCAAATTTGGTAGAAAAAATCAACAAATGCTTATTTCTGAGCTCTGCGTCAGCTGCTACACAGGCTCGTAACTTCGCTAATTCACAATATTTTAATGCCAGATTTTCAGCATTGCCATTTTTGTACATCTCCTTGTGAACAGTACAGCTGTCATTTTCCACATCCTGTCCGAAATGTGTTTCTGCACTTCCGGCGCACAATAGCGCAGTCACTGTGGGAAATCAGTGTTTGGGCCAGATTATGAAAATGACAGGTGCAACAGTTCATGAGCAGAGGTCCTAAAATGCCTATGTTGAAAATTTGGTGATGATACTCCATAAAATGACTGTGTTACGAACATGCGTTAGCAGATTGCACGCACGCTCGTACCATCGTGCATTTGTGATATTTTAACTCTGGATGTTCACCATTGCCATTTTTCCACACCTCTTGATGAACAGTACAGCTGTCATGTCACATATCCTGCCCAAAATGTGTTTTCGCACTTCCGGCGCGGAATAGCGTGGTCGCTGTGCGAAATCACTTCTTGGGACACTGAGGAAATAACAGTGACACTGTACATGAGCAGTGGTGCTAAAATGCCTATGTTGAAAATTTGGTGCCGAACGCCCATAAAATGGCAGTGTTGCAAGTGTGCATTGCATATTTCCCATGCACCCTTGTAACTTAGCAAATTTGCTATATTTACATGCCACATTTTCAACACTGGCATTTTTTATACCTCCTTATGAACTGTACAGCTGTCATTTTCACATCCTGCCCAAAATGTTTTCCCGCACTGCACTACCAAACACCCAAAGGGACACCCCAATGCCTGTCAGTCTCTGTAGGGTGGGGGTGGGTTGGCATCAGTTCAATACTTCACTGCCATGCCTATTATGCATCTCTCTAACTCCTGCACTACCAATGCCAATGCCAGCAAGACAACATTCGGCATTGACAAATGCTTGTTTATACCTCAGCTTTATTCAGCTAAATACAATACAAGATCATCAAACTTCATACAAAACACTAAAACTTGACAGTCATGTTCTATAGCTAGTTCGTTATTCTTCTAACACAGTAATCCAATTTAAGAAGAACAACCCCCAGCTCACTATTAGTAGCTCAGCTTATTACACTTAGTCAGAAGCTGACAGTCCCGGATCTTTAAGTAAGTTATGTATCTTAAAAGTATTTCAATCCCCAATCCAACAACAGTTAGATCTTAAGAGTTTACAACATTAACAATTAATAAAAGGGGAAAAAGAGGGAAGAGAAAAAAAGAAAAAACGATAAACTTTAGTCTCATACCAAGTTAATCCAGAGATGAAGTTCTTCAAATATTAAGTTGGCTAATGTCATCTAACAGCAGACACTACTCCGACAAGCAAAGTGCTGCCTCATTTAGGAGTGGTCACTTATCCTTCCTCTATTGCCCCTTAGTCTCCTAAGAATCAGTTATCAATTATACGCTACCCCTCTTCCCCGTCCTCTCTTCCTTCTCCTGCCAGCCGATTAAAGTGTTCATCCAATAGTTTGTATGCCCTGATATAACAACCACCCTGACCATCTGTTCTGATAAAGTTGGATTTGCTGTCTAAGCCCAATTGTAATTTATTTCCATATGATGTAGTGATTCAACCACTTCAACCCACTCTAATAGCATTGGGACTATATTCTGGAGCCATCTTCTGGTAATTGATTTTAGAGCTGCAGCAATCAGTATGGTCCACAGATATCTCTCATCTCACCCTTAAGGTCCTTAGGGAGAATTCCCAGGATCACATGCTTCAGGCCCAGCACCATTTGCACTGTAAAGATTTGAGTTAGGTGTCCTATTATATCTTCCCAAAATGTTTTAATCTCGGTGCATGTCCAGAACACATGAGCCTGAGTGGCATTTGTCTCCCCACAGCCCCTCCAGCAGTCTGTTCTAGCCCCTGGGGTATAGTGTGCCACCTGGGTTGGTACTAAAAAAAATCTAGTCCACAGCTTCCAACAAAAGTCCCTCCACGTCAGTGATCCAGTAGTAGACCAAGTGCCCCTCCATTCTAATGACCATTGTTTATTTGTGATAGAAATGTCTAGGTCCTGTTCCCACTTAGTCTTCAGATATTGGGAGGACAATTCTAGGTCTCTTATATAATTCATATATATTATTGATATTGCATGGTCCATGCCCTGAGAACTCCAAACCCTCTGAAATATGGAGATCTCTTCTAGATCCCCTGGCTCCGCCAACCATTTTTGCATCTGTCCATTTAGGAAATCTCGCAGTTGGTAGTACCTGAATTTGTCGCTTAAACTGAGTATGTATCTCTGCTGCAAGACTTCAAAAGATAGAATTGTATTACCCTTAATCACTTGGTGTGGGGAGCAAAAACCCTTTTTAGTCTGTTTCAGGAACCAGATATCAAGCTTGGCTGGGATAAATTGTGGGTCATACGCCCACCATCTATACCTCCAAAGTTGCCCTCGAGTGGGGCCCCGCTTTGTAACTCGCGTCCATCCCTCAAAAACTGCCTTCGTACCAGTGAAGTCCTTTATCTCCACTGGGCCTACCGTCCTGAACAACTGTGCCTGCAAAGGTGGGTCATTCTGTTCTGCAAGATCTATTCTCTTCCAGTGGGTATCGTATGCCTGGTTGCCCCAAAGTAGGGCAATCCGCATCTGTGCTGCCACCCAGTAACCTTGCAGATTAGGGAACGCTAGACCCCCTTCTGCTTTTAACATATAAAGCAACTCCTTTCATACTCTAGGTTTCTTACCTCCCCATAATAAGGAGAAAAACAGGCCCTGCCAAGCCTCTAATTCCCGGCAGGTTACTGTGCATGGTACACACTGGAAGAGGTATAGCAGGCGTGGCAGGGCATTCATTTTAAATGCCTGTACTTTAGCACAGAATGAGAGTGGTAACAATGGCCACCTCTAAAAATCACTTTTAAGTTGTCTTATAATAGGTGGGTAATTTTGTATAAATAACTGGGAGTTATCCACCCATATTATGTATTATAATTCCCAAGTATTTTAAGGTTTTTAATCCCAATTTCATGGGGAACTGTAGTTCCAGCTCCCTTGTCGAGGAATAATGTAGGCTTAATATTTCTGTCTTACTTTTATTTATAAATTTGTAGCCTGTTAAGGCCAAAAATTCCTCAAGTTTGCTGAAAATACCCGGTAAGGAACTTGCTGGTTCAGTTAGGTATACAAGCACATCATCAGCATATAAGGCTAACTAATGTGTCATCCCCCCCCCAGTTCTATTCCCTGTACCTCTGGCCTTTGTCTTATGCACTGAGCTAAAGGCTCAATATAGAGGGTGAACAATAATGGGAAGAGAGGGCACCCCTGTCTGGTGCCCCGTCCCAACACCAGTGGGTCTGAAATATAACCGTTCACTCTGACGTAAGCCCTTGGGAACTCATAGAGCCTAAAAAGGGCCCGGATAAATAATTGGAACCCTAACCGGGAAAGGACACACCTCAGGAAGAACCGTGACACCCTATCAAAGGCTTTTTCAACATCTAAACTTAGGATCAAGGTTGGGATTTTCTGATTATTAACATGGTCAATGATATGGGTCATTCTTTGCAAGTTATCCTGGGCCTGTCTGCCAGGTATAAATCCAGTTTGGTCAATATGCACAAGGGAGGGGAAGGGAGGTACTGTTTTATTCGATTGGCTAGAATCAATGTAAATATTTTATAGTCTGTGTTTAATAATGACATTGGACGATAAGAGTTACATCTGATTGGGTCCTTTCCCGGTTTGGGCACCACAGAGATCACTTCCCTCGACCAGGAAGGCGGATTACCTATCTCCCCCGCCATTACCTCTGCAAATACCCAAACTAGTGAGGGCAAAAGTTGTTCGGCCATACACTTATAGAATTCCAACGGTAATCCGTCTGAGCCTGGGGACTTGCCTACTTTCAGCCTCTTAATTTCAGCTCTTATCTCGCCTTCATTTACAGGAGCCATTAATTGTTCTCCCTGCTCCTGTGTAAGCCCCGGTAGCCTTAGATTCTTTAAATAGGTCTGAATTCTCTCTGTCTCTGGGTTTATCTCCTCTGTGTAGAATCTGGTGTAATATGCTTTAAAGGCATCCAAGACCTCATGGACTCCCTGCACCACCCTTTTTAACAGAGGGTGCCAAACACTTTTGATTGTGGCCCTAGCCCTCTGTGCCCGCAATCTGCTGATTAATAATCCTAGGGAACGAGGGCCCCCTTCGTAGTATTTCTGGTGAAGAAAGAGAAGCTTCTGCTCTACCTGGTAGTCTAGGATCCCCATAAGCTCCCTCTTAAGTGCTAATAGTTGTTTCCTCCATTCTGTTCTAAACTGCTGTTTTTGCTGTTCCTCTAGCTCTTGGATCTTTTTCCCTAATGCTTTCTTGTGGGCCTCCCTCTCTTTCTTCTTCCTTGCAGCTATTTTTATTAACTGACCTCTTAACACCGCCTTTGCAGTGTCCCATAAAATTGATTGGGAGGTTTCATTCCCAGCATTATCTATCAATAAAGTCTTATATGATTGGGATATAGTATCCCTGATCTCTTGATCTCTTAACAAAGAAATGTTTAGGCGCCAAAATGTATTTCTATGCACCTCTCCCAAATCCATTTTCAGGAAAAGCGGCGCATGATCCAACAACAAAAATTGTCCTATCCATGTATCATATACTCTCTGAGTCTCATCTTTTGGTAAGAAAAAATAATCTAACCTGGAGTACATGTTGTGAGCTGCAGAAAAAAAAGTGTAATCTCTTCTTCGGCTATGCTGTTGCCTCCAGACATCTGTCAGCCCTTTTTCTCCTAGTAATTTGCTAACCTTTTTCGCTCTTTGATGTATTTTACATGGAGTCTGGGATGATGAATCTAGTTGGGGATTAAGAGTTAGGTTTATGTCTCCACCACAGATTAGTATCCCCTCCCCCCATTCCTGAAGCGTTGTAAAGAAGGTACAGTATTTAATAAAGGCAGTACCCGGGGGAAAAATACACGGAGGCCAATGTGATAATATTACCCTTGTATTTCCCTTTTAATAAAGCAAACTGGCCCTCCCCATCTACTTTGGATCCAATTTTTTCAAATTGAATTCGGTTGGGAACCAATACAGCCGTTCCTCTTCTTCTACCCTTTTTGTAGGTAGAAGCCACTACCTCTCCAAAACCCAGCTTCAAGAACTTTTCATGCTCACATCTCGATAAGCGTGTCTCCTGTAGTAACAAAAAGTCCACAGAATCTTTTCTCACTTGATTTAAAATTTTGATTCACTTGACTGGACTAGTGAGACCATTAACATTATAGGAGCATATCAATGTACCTGCCATGGTTTCTGAATACTTTGAGAAAGGGACCTCCTCCCACCAATTCCCTTACTTGTATCTGGTAGTATTGTTGTTAGGTCAAAAGCCATATATCTTTCTTGGTAGCGATAAACCTTAACAATTCTAGAAAAAAACATAGTGTAATAAACATTAAAGGCCAACAGGGCCTGTAAACAATGAAGTATCTGTGACCTCCAAGGTTGGGGGCCCATATCAGCGGGTCCCGAGTCTCTGACCGCTCCCCCTTAGAGGGAAAGGAGAGTGTAGAGGGGTGTAGGTGTCCCTTCACAGAGAGACCCCCTCCAAGAGCTTCTGTATGGAAATTATAGCTCATTGCCAGTCTCTACTTCTGCCCAAAGGCCTCACGTGGGTGGCAACAGAAGGTGAGCACTATTATAACAATCTTATCTGATCTTCCCTGATGATCTAGGGCAATTGCTTCATTACAATTCTAAGCCTTCTTACCATCCCTTATGTTCTGTGTTTATTTCTTGTAGTTAGAGCGGGTTCAAAGCAGGCAGACAACAGTGACCCCGGGACCGCCCAGGAGCTCCCACCCCCCGGAACCCTATGTTGAGGAGACCTTGGGTTTTCTTTCGTGGCCAAATTACTATTTCTGGGACCCAGACATTCAAACAAGAACATTGGAATGGCCAAGAACATCTCTGCTCTTAATTATCTGTATGGGGCCACGAGCGCCACCACTGGGAAGTGAGCCAGTCCAGACCTTTCTTCTACCCCAAGCCAGTCCTCCAAGGTTTATAAATACTTTAGGCTCAGTACTTTCTTCCCTCAAATGACCCCTACGGGTCGTCCATGGGGAAACCACTACAGCCGTCTTATACAGTCCTCTTTCTTGCCCGAGTCACCTGGGAGGACTAATAAACTCAAAAAGGTAATCTGAAGGACAAGTTGTTATTCTATTGGACCAGCGCTCCTCAGCATCAGCAGTTGGAGACTCGCAGTCACATAACATTGTTTTGGCCTTTATAAATCTGAGGTCATCTCCTCACCCAGTCCCAAGTCAGGGTGCCCCCAAAGGCTCGGTCCCCAGTGTCTACCGGTGCCCACTCCCTCCCCCCTTGCGATAATTTGCAATCTGCTCTCTTTTGAAATACTGTTTTTGTTCTCCTTGTCTCGCTGTCACTCAGTATCCCAGATATGTCTTTAAGCTACAGTGATATGACAGTCTTATAAGTCCGTTCCAGATTACTATTTCAATTCCATACACAGTTCTGTAGAGTTGGATAAAGTCCCACTGATGTACTTGTGTGTTGTAGCTCAAGTTGGAGTACTTTCTGTTGCCCCACATTCATCCAAATTCGCTATTAAATCAGCTTCTCAGCCCTCTTCAGACGCTGCGCATCTCTTAGCCCTCATGGTGTCCCACAGGTCGGAAGCGGTCGTGTTGCCCCTTGGCCCCTGCCTTTTTGGTCCTCCTGGTGTCCACGCCCTATGCTGCAGTTGCTGTTTTTGTTTTTGTTTTTGTTCTTCTGGGATATTTATGCCCTGCTGCTTTAAAAATTCAGTAGCATCTGGCAGCTCTTGAAAATGGATGAAGTCTTTTTCGGTGTGCACTTTGAGATGAGCAGGGTATTCCATGTAAGCTTTCAAACCTTTTTGTTGCAATAGCTTTACCACTGCTAATACCCCTCGTCTTCTTGCCAGCAGTTGCGGGGAAAAGTTCTGATTGAAGTATAATCGCACATACCAAATTAAATATTTTTCTTTGACCACGCCAGGGATAGTATCTCTTCTTTAATATGAAGTCTAAAAATGCAAGCACTACTGATCGCGGTCTGGCCTTTGGATCCCGGGATCGAGGAACGAGCGATCTATGGGCTCTGATTATGTTAAGCATTTTATCAGGAAGGAGATTCAGTATCTCGTGAAGTAATGAGTCTATAAACGATAGCATGTTACCCAATTCAGTACCCTGGGGCAGTTCATGGATCCTTATGTTGTTCCACAGATTGCGGTTTTCGAGTTCCTCAAGCTGTTTCTCTAGAAAGGCAGTACAGTTGTAAAGTTCCAGCAACGCTGTATTATGGACGTCCGTTGCTTGGGTATATTCATTCATTGAGGTTTTCAAATCCTCTGTTCGGTGTGATAGGTCCTGTATGTCTTTCCGATGGCCCGAGACCTTGGACTCTAACCTTTGCAAGGTCTCATTCATTTTCTTAAGCAGAAGGCATAGCTGTCGTGATGTGATGGTGCAGTCGCTCTCCTCTTCAGATGCTGTACGGGATATGCTGTCACACGCAGGCTTCTGCGTGCTGCAGGCCACTGTTTGTGGCTGCATCTCCAGGATATTTTTCTGAGGCTTATCTCCACCATTCGGTGGATTTTCTTTAAAATGCTGCTTCGGTGCCATCAGGTAATCAGTTATATTTCTCTTTGGCGACAGGATGATGGTCTAGGCTATGCGATGGGAGCAGATTTTGGATGGTCGGACGGGAGCTTCAGAGCTAAGGCGCCATCCACTAGGTGCTCAAACCGGAAGTCCAGGCTTACTCCTGTATCCCTCCTACCTTACTATTTGTCCTTGGAGTGCCTGCACAATGGGGTCTGTCCTGCGGGTAGACTATCCGAGGTGGATCGATCATCTGGCCCGAGAGGGGGTATTTTCCATTTTCTCCCCCTTAGTCCCTCTTTCCCCTGAGGGAGTCGGCACATAGGATGAGCGCCCAGTCCTGTGGTGTGCTAATGCACATTGCAGTCAGCTGCCCACAATGTCCTCCCCTCCCCGACTCTTGAAGAGCCGCCTGTGCACCAATGCCCGTGCTTCCACCGGCACAGGTGCATCGGGTGTGCAAGACACCACAGGATACCACCCTTGGAGGAGGAGCGCGTCCATTGGGATGCTCAATCTTCCTCCCCCCGACCCCCGGCAACCCGAGTCTGTTTCCGAACCCGGGTCGCTGGCGTGCTGCGAGGTGTGACGTACAGCACCTCAGCCCTCAGTGCCACTGGACTAGCGAATAATCCTTTTTAACATGCATTTTAGGGCTTGGTTAAAACGCTCAACAAGACCATCTGTCTGAGGGTGATAGGGGAGGTTCTTGTGGCAGTGATGCCGAGTAGTCTGTACAGCTCCTTAAGCAATGCAGCACCAAAATTACTACCCTGATCAGTAATCATTTCTTTAGTTATGCCCACTCTGCTGAAAATTTTGGCAAGCTCTGCTGCAACTTTTGGGCTGTAATAGTACGCATTGGAACTACTTCTGGGTATCGAGTAGCATAGTCACATACTACCAGGATAAATCTATTGCCCTTTTTACTTTTGTCTAAAGGACCAACCACATCCGTTGCAGTTCTCTCAAAAGGCACATCTATCAAGGGTAGGAGCACCAGGGGCACCTTGTCTTTTCTAGTGACTGGGGCTATTTTCTGACACTCCGCACAGGAATTACAATAGGTAGCAACATCTTCATGAATTCCAGGCCAGTAAAAACTATACAGCAATCTGGCAAGGGTGCGCTTCCTCCCTGAGTGACCAGCCATAGGATTATCATGTGCTATCTGTAACAACTATGTTCTATACTTCTGTGGTATAACCAATTGTTCTGTCTGTTCCTGTGTCTAAGGTTTAACCCAAACTCTTTACAGTAACCCGTTACATTTTTTAAACATTGGTCCACCCTGTTTTGGTTTCAGCCCCAGCTGCTTGAAATAACCCTGGACAGAAACATTGTTAGCTTGTTCTGAAAGAAAATCACAATCAGTTATCAATTTTGTTTCAGCATTTTCATATTTTAACCCTTTATGTCCATCAGTCATTTGTTGCCACAGTTTCTTCAGGCATCGTCTTTCTTTCCTGGATTTCTGGATCTTGGAGCTGTGCTCAAACAAGTCTGAATCAAAATCACTGAAAGGAAAAGTGTCCCCACCATCTGAAATTTTCTTTGCCTGAGCTTTTGTCACCACAGGTGCTGAAACATCAAGACTTACTCCCTCTTTGATCAACTCAGTAAATCCTGGAAAGTCATTACCAATAATCATAGGTACGGGTAACTTAGATACTACCCCCACTTTCATTTGGTGTGACACACCCTCAGTGATCAGAGTCACTTGGGTGGTGGGATAGTATCGAGTGTCCCCATAGATGCAGATGACACCAGTACCTGGTCCCTTTGCACAGTGTTTTCCCAGCACTCCAATATGCACTAGGGTCTATCTACTTCCCGAATCAGTGAGTCCCTTTATGGTCTTATCCCCCACCTTCACATCTGTTAAGTACTTGCCCCAATTTGCCAAGGACAAATCTGCTCCAGTGCCACTCTCCTTACTATGGCAGTTTCTTGCAAAATGGCATGGATTATTACAGTTATAGCAGATAATGTTTTTGGGCACAGATTTGCTAACCCAACCAGAGTTCTTAACAGGCTTGGAGTTTAAATGGGAAAAAGAGCATCTTACCAGTGCTTGGCTGTTACTTCACTGCTGTGGCATCTGTCTGGCCATTTGGTAGTCCTCGGCCAAAAAAAACAGCCTTTTCCCCACTCTCTGGTCGGTGTTCCTTTACCCAGAGCAGCACAACTGTAGGCAAGATGTCGATTAATTGCTCCATGGCAAATGTGTCAATGATCTGTGGGACTGTTTTACTCTCTGGTTGGATCCATTTTATCAGGAGTTCTCCAAGTCGGCAAAGGCTTCTTGAGGATTGCCGACCGAGTTGTACCTCAGAGATCAAAATCTATGCCTGTTGGTCTCTCCGGAGATGTCATACCCTTTCAGGATTTTGCTTTTCACCAGATCATAGTTTTCTGACTGTGCAGTGTCCATACTGCTGTAGGCAAGTTGGGCTTTCCCGGTCAGCTAGGGTACCAGTCTGACTATCCATTGCTACTTTGGCCACTGGCAGGCTGTGGCAACTCTTTCAAAAGTTGTCAGGTATGGCTTTTAAGTTACTTGCATTTTGTTGCTCGTCTGGATCTGTGTCGGATCCTTGAATTTTGTTGCTCGTCTGGATCTGTGTCGGATCCTCTGCCTTGATAGCTTGCAAGGCATCTAGCCATCGCTGCTCCTGTCACTGCATCTGTTCTCTACTCTGTGCTTCTAATTGTTGAATCTCTTTTCTCTCTGCTTCTCAGTCTCTTTTTGTTGTATAGCCCACCATTTGAAAAAGTCCATCAGGCTTTCAGGTTCTGTCACTGCCTGTTCTTTTTCCATAACTTGTGCTGGCTGTACAGTCTCAGACTGGACTTCTGTCTCTGCTAGTTTGGCTGCCTTTCTCCTGGTAACTACTCCTGGACTTGCTGCTGCAGAATCCACACTTTCCTCTATGCTTCCCTGGTATTAGGTCCAGTACCCACGCACAAAACTCCCATCTTAGGGTATGCACGGTGTAAATCCCACTTAGGATGACAACACCTGTCGTCAAGGCACAGGTCAGAAAGCATATGGAAAACAGGAGCACTTGTAGAATTCACTAAAAATATTTATTTACAGTAGCAGTAACATAAAAAAAGTAAACTTGTTCAGAATAACTATGTACAGAGGAGAAATACAGTAGTTTTACTTGAATCTCTGTGTCCCCTTTTCTTCTTCAGCAGTTGCAGCTTAGCTCCTTTATAAGTCCTTTCAACCCCCATTCTTAGCAAGCATCCTGTTTTTGTAAATATCAGGCAGGAGCTGCTAGAACTCAGTGTGCTTGCTGAGGCCCCTTCTGCACAGCTTTTGCAAAAGGCTCAAAGATTTGCACTAAGGTAACCTCTAGTTTCCAACAGTTTTTTGCAGTCATCTCAAATTATAAATATATACATTTCAACAGTAACACTATATATTTTCTAAACAAAAGGGATCCCAATATCAGTTACATTTCCATACAATGATTTGCACATATTTTTTATATTAGCTGATAGGCAAGGGAGGAAAAGACAGACAGCAAGAGAAAACTGAGAGACAGTGAGAGGCCAAGAATTGTGAAACTGTTTGGGATGATGAAGTCCAAGGTTTCACAGGAACATTTGGTTGTGCAACCAGACAGAGAAGAGACAGAAAAGGAAAGATCCTTGCATTTAAACACTTTCTCCATAACAAATGGGACAGGGTCCTGTTCTACCCTGTCACAGTCCCCCCGCTTTCCATGAGGGTATACATATTAAGCTCCTTTAGTCTCTCTTCATATGGTTTCTGGTGCAGACCCTGCACCATTGTAGTTCCCTCCTCTGGACTGCCTCCATCCTGTCTATGTCCTTGCAGAGATGGGGTCTCCAGAACTGCATGCAGTACTCAGAGGGGTCTCACCAACTGTCTGTACAGAGGGATAACAACTTCTTGTTTTCTACTTGTGATGCCTCTCCCTATACATCCTAGTATCCCCCTATGTCCCTTTCCATTTTGTTGTTGTTAGTACCTCCCCCTCATTGTGTACTCTTCCCCTGGGTTTTTGCTTCCCAGGTGCATTACTTTGCACTTCTTTGCATTGAATCTAAGCTGCCATACTTTGACCATTCCTCCAACCTTACCAAGTCCCTTCTCATCCTTTCCACCCTCCCTTGTGTATCAACCCTGTTGCATTCTCTCTACTGTCAAGAACGTACCATGTATGATAGAATCTTATTATACTGCTTGCTAAATTGTCCTACTAGTATGCACTACTGTTACCGAATCAAACTACCTGCTGTACTGTCCTTGTCACATGTTTTACTATCACTGTAACTAATACCATGGAACCTGTTTGACTGTTTCGTTTTGCAAATGTCATACATTTATGCTGCTAAACCCTGTAACCAACCCTTTTATCTATAATACCTGAATTCTGCACCTTATAATGCAACCAATGTAAACTGTACCCAGGATCCATGTATGCCTGCATCTTTATGCATATGTTCTCTTATAGTATGTATTTTGTACTTGTATTATCTTCTCTTCTCTTGACGAGGTACCTTTGGAAATGAGCCTCTGGCTCAAAGGTTGTAAACTGATTGCAATCTAAAATAAAAAATAAATATCTTTGTGTCATCTGCAAAGAGGCATACTTTTCCTTCCAGTCCCTCCGCATTGTCACTTATAAAGAGATTAGAAATGGACGGAACCAGTACCGAACCCTGCGGTACCCCGTATAACCTTCTTCAGAGTGGACTCCATTTACTATTACCCTCTGTGTCCTATTGTTCAGCCAATTTTTACCCAGTCTACCACCCTGGGACCCACTTCCAGGCTGACTAATTTGTTTATTAATCTTTTGTGTGACCACCAGGAGGTGGTCGACCGCCTGTTCTCTCTGTGGGGCTCTCCCCAGTTCGACCTGTTTGCCTCCCCAGGAGAATGTGAAGCTGAGGCTGTTTTGTGCCCACCTCCCTCAGTGCAGCACACTGGTAGCGGGTGCCTTTGTGAGGCCCTAGACCCTGGGCCTTATATACACCTTCCCTCCCTTTCCCCTGATCCACAGAATGTTGATCAAGGTGCAGAGGGACTAGGTGCAGGTGATCCTGATGGCTCCAGACTAGCCATGCCAGTTCTGGTACCCCAATCTCCTCAGCCTCAGCAGCAAGCATCCATGACATCTTCCTCTCCACCTGGACCTGCTTTCGTGCTCCAAGTGGAAGGTCCTCCATCTGGACCTTCAGTCCCTGCACCTGATAGCCTGGTTCCTGAGCGTCTAGAATTCAAGACTTTGGGTCTCTCTGATGAGGTTCTCCACGTGGTTGAGGCCTTTTGAAAGGAGTCAACTCACCAGTACTATACTTTCAAGTGGAAAAGGTTTACCATTTGGTGTCAGGGCAAGGAGCTGGACTCTTGGCCTGCCCGGTGGTGAGCATTCTGGACTACGTGTGGTCCCTCTCTCAGTCGGGCCTCCGGTCAAAGACCCTCAAGGTGCACCTGGCAATCATCTCTGCATACCGGGTGTGGGCTGGTATGCTAACGGTGGTGCAGGAGAAGGTGATTGGGTGCTTTTTCAAAGGCCTTGAACACATTTCCTCACCGGTGTGTGAACCACCACCACCTTGTTGCTGGTGTTGGCAGTGCTCATAGGCAAGCCATTCGAACCGATGCACAGGTGTGAGATGTCACACCTGTTATGGAAGACCATCTTCTTGATGGCTATCACCTCCAGCAGAAGGATCAGTGAGCTCCAGGTGCTTTCAGTGGAGTCTCCTTACCCGGTCTTCCACAAGGACAAGGCTGTCCTCCACATAGAAACATAGAAACATAGACTTTGATGGCAGATAAGGACCGCTAGGCCCATCTAGTCTGCCCATTTCCCTACCTACAGGATAGGCCGCAGATCCTAGTTAACCAACAGCCTATATCTTCCTGCCCCCCACAAGAATTGCCTTATGTCTGTCCCATGCATTCTTGAATTCTCCCACAGTTTTAGACCCCATAACTTCCTCAGGAAGGCTGTTCCATGCATCCACTACCTCTCTGTGAAATAATACTTCCTCACATTGCCCCTGAACTGCCCTCCTTCTATCTTTAAATTCTGTCCCCTTGTTCTTGCAAGTCTCTTTTTCTGAAAGATGCTACCCTCTTGGACTTTGTTGATTCCCTTGAGGTACTTGAAAGTTTCTATCATGTCCCCCCTCTCCCTTCTTTCCTCAAGGGTATCATATATTAAGTTCTTTAGTCTCTCCTCATACGGCTTCTCTGCAGACCCTGCACCATTTAGTTGCCCTCCTCTGGACTGCTCTATCCTATGTCCTCGGTGAGATGGGATCTCCAGAACTGGACACAGTATTCCAGATGGGGTCTCACCAACTGTCTGTACAGAGGGATAACAACTTCCTGTTTTCTGCTGCTGATGCCTCTCATACATCCCAGTATACCCCGCCCTCCCTACTGCCTTCTCACATTGCTTGCTAACCTTAAGGTCATCTGATATGATTACCCCAGGTCCCTTTCCTGTTTGTTGTTGTTACTACCTCCCCACCCATTGTGTATTCTTCCCCTGGGTTCTTGTTTCCCAGGTGCATTATTTTGCACTTTTGCATTGATTCCTAGCTGCCATCACAGTCTGACCATTCCTTCAACCATAAGTCCCTTTTCATCCTTTCCACGCCTCTTTGTGTATCAACCCTGTTGCAGATCTTTGTGTCATCTGCAAAAGCATACTTTTCCTTCAGTCCTCTGCAATGTCACTGATGAAGGACATTAAAAGGACTGGACCCAATACTGAACTCCCTGCGGTACCCCACTAGTAACCGCTCTTTCTTCAGAGTGGACTCCATTTACAATTACCTTCTGTGTCCTGTTGTCCAGCCAATGTTTTGCAGGCTACCACCCTGGGACCCACTCCCAGGCTGGTTAATCTGACTAATAATCTTTTGTGTGGGACTGTGTCAAATGCCTTGCTAAAGTCTAGGTAGGCCATGTCCACAGCCCCTCCCTGGTCTACTACTTTGGTCACCCAGTCAAATAAATCTATTAGATTCGTCTGACATGACCTTCCCACTGTGAACCCATGCTGCCTTGGATCCTGTGCTCCACTGACCTCTAGGTACTCAACTATTCTTTCCACATCATCCTAAAGTTCCTCCCGAAGGCCGGTTCAGAGTTTCACCTTAACCAGGTGATTAATCTCCCGGTGTACTTCACCAATTCAACCTCGGTGGCTGAGCACAGGCTCTATACATTGGACCTGAGGTGAACATTCGCTTATTATAGGAGCGTATGGCTGGAGTTCTGGGAGAGGTTCGCCAGCTCTTTGTCACCTACGCTGAAGCTGCACCTGGCCGACTGGCAGCTAAGCGGACGATTGGCAGGTTGATTATCTCCTGCACTGACCTCTGCTATAGGTTGGCTGGTAGGGAGCCTCCCGTAGTGCTTAGGGCTCATTCCACCAGCCATACCGCTGCCTCCATGGCTGCTTCCAGGGATGTCACTCCACAGGAAATCTGCAGGGCTGCTACCGGGAAGTCAGCACACACCTTCATTTCCCACTACCACATCAACCTTGAGTCACGCTGAGATGTTGGTTTTGGGTTCTCCAACCTCTGTTCCTGAAGTAGGGGGTGTACGCCTTGCCCCCTCCTCCCAGGTGAACTGCTAGGAGTCTGCTAGAGTGTGGATAGTACACCATATCCACATCCCTACAAATGAGGTTTACTCATCTGTAACCATAATTGTAGGAATGGTATGTGGCGTTTATCAACACAACTCACCCGACCTCCCCTGGCAAGTGTCACATCTGTCTTGCTTCCAACATGCAAGATCTGATGTCACGGGGTGGTGCCAACAACAATACCACCCGGGTGGATGAGAGGAACCAGCTTGAAGACCGTCCGGCCATTCTTAACGGGAAAGGATTCTGCTAGAGTGTGGATGTGTACATCATATATCACTCCAACAGCTATGGTTACATACAGGTGAGTAACCGTCATTTTTTTTGCTGACTCCAGGGCCTGGAGTTTTCTGGCAAGACGTGTTGTCCCTCTCTTAGAAAGAGAGGTTCCTCTATGCCTTCCCTCCCTTTCCTCTAATTCAGAGAGCACTTCTCAAGCTCCAGATGGAGAGGGCAACTCTGATACTCATTGCTCCCTTATGGCCTTGACAGATCTGGTTCCCCTTACTGCAGCAGCTAGTGGTGGAACCCTCAGTGCCTCTGCCCCTGTGCAGGGATCTACTATCACAGGAACAGGGAACCCTGCTCCATCAGGACCTGAAGTCACTTCTGCATGCATGACTCTTGAAGACATGACCATTGTTTATTTTGGGGTTTTCCAAAAGTGGCTGATGTTCTGGTGGCTGCTAGAAAGTCTTCCACCAGATCCACATATTCCTTGAAGTGGAAGCGGTTTGCTTTATGAGCCACTTCTCATCACCAGTATCTGTTCACCTGTTTAGTTAATCAGGTTCTAGGGTACCTGCTGTTCTTATCGGATTCAGTCCTGCAGTATTCCTCTATCAAAGTGCACATGGCTGCTATATCAGCCTTCCGTATTCCTGTAGAGGTTCGTACGGTTGCCTAGCTAAAGGTATCACGTATGTTCTTGAGAGACATTCTACATCTACATTCTGCAGTATAACAACTGCCCTCCTCAAATTCTCATCTGACACCCTAGTGGCTATGGACTCTGGAAAGCTCACTGGGGCTGTTTTCATAGATATGACTAAAGCCTTCGATCTAGCTGACCTTCCCACTCTATCCTCTACCCTGAACTCTCTAGGCTTCTCACCACATGTCGTAAAATGGTTTGACAGTTACCTGTCTGATAGGTCTCAACACATGAAATTCAACTCTACTCTCTCAGACAAGGTCTCCATAAATATTGGAGTACCTTAAGAATCCATCTTAGGTCCTCTGCTATTCTCCATCTTTATCAATAGCATTACTGCAAATCTCCATAGGACTTCCTCCTTACTTTATGCAGATGACATTGTTCTATACTCAAGCTCTAACAGCATAGAGGAGATAAATGCTAATCTATCCTGTGACTATCAACTTATCCAACTGTGGCTTATGGAGCAGAAACTTGTTCTAAATAAAAGAAAGACCCAAGCTATGCTATTGGGATCTAGTGTCAAGCTAAACCATGTCCAAACTCAACTAACTGTCTCCTCCCTTGATGGCACATCCGTTGGTGTGGTTACCTCATTTAAATATCTAGGAGTCACTCTAGACCCATGCCTGAGTTTTGACCCTCATATTCAATCTACCTGCAAGCAGGTAAACTCTAAGCTTGGGATTGCCTTCCGGACCAGTTATGCTCTCACTCCCTCTGCTAGACTTGCAATTGCCTGTGGCATATTACTTCCCTCTCTCACCTATGGAGTCCCTGTATATGCATCAACTAGTTACTCATGTCTTCGCAAGTGGGATGTAATGTATAACAACATCTGTCGTTTTGCCTCCTGCTCCCCCAGGAAACATCACTGCCTTCTTTACTCGGATCTTGGCTGGCTCCCGCCTTAGGAACTAAGGTCTTTTTCACTTGGATCTGTCACTGATAACATTATTAGGTCTCAAACACCCAAACGTCTGGCCTGTCTCTTTCCGTACCAGAAAACTAACTATGTGCTACATTCCACAGAAAATGCTCCTGTACTTATTCCTAGACACTGTACAAAAAAAGGCTGTAGTGCCTATGCCCACCATGCGCCCCATTTCTGGAACTCACTCCCTCTAACACTTCATCAATTGGCTTCCCATTACTCCTTTAAGAGAGAATTAAGACACCATCTCATCTCATCCCATATCTGTTCCTGTTTCAAACCACCGTAGTCCTAATTCCCAAAACTTCACCCCTCCTGTTGGTGCAGGGGTTAGTGGTCCATCCCCTTGTTGCACTCTCTCGCTCCTCTCCTATCAATTTCTCCCTCATCCTCTATCTCTCCCCTTCCCTCTCCAGTACATTCTTAATCTCTCCCCTCTTCTCAAACCCCCCTTTCAACGTGGTTCATAACGCCTGCGCCGCCACCTCCCCACTCCTCCTACCTATCTCTCCAGCCCCTCTTCATCTCTCTCTCTCTCTCTCTGCCTATTGATATTCACACCATTAGCACTTTACATTATCTCCTAAAATGTCTGTATTGCCTTAATATCACCTGATTTATTGCCTTTTGTAGCATTATTGTTGTTTTTCATTTTTGTCTGCGCTGTTTGCCTCCTTTTAAACTTGTTGTCAAAATTTCCATTGTTATGCAAATATTTCCTCATGTAAAAGTTTAGTATTCATGTATATTCTCCTTGAAGTTTTGTATTATTGTGTCTGTACTCTCCCGGGTCGTGCCTGAAAATAGTCTTTCTGGCTAGTGCACTTACCCGGTTAACAAAAACCAAATAAATAAATAAAATCTGAAGCCTCCCATCCGTAATCCAATCACAGCTTGGGACCCGAGGTTTATTTTGGAAAAGCTGACTTTGGCTTCTTTTGAACCAGCCGCAACTTGGGGCTTACAGTATGCTTTCTTTCTTGAAAAGTATTATTTTTAGTTGCAATCACCTCTGCTCGAAGGATATTGGAGCTACATGCTGTAATGTGTGAGCCTCCTTATTTGATCTTCCACAAAGACAGAGTGTCTTTGTGTGCTAATCCTAAATTTCTTCCAAAGGTGGTGTCTGAGTTTACTTTAAATTAAACCATCCATCTGCCAGTTTATTTTTCAGAGCATGCTAACCCAGGGGAAACATTGCTCCATACTTTAGATGTGTGTAGAATACTTAGATACTATACACACCATAGCGAAGACTGCAGAAAGTCTTCACAGCTTTTTGTTTCATTCGCCCCAGGAAAGAGGGTGCCCCAGTTTCTAAACAGTGCCTATTCAAATGGCTAGCAAACTGCATTATTTTTGTTACAGGAAGTACAGTGAGGAACTTCCTGGGAGGGTTTGTGGTCACTCCACCAGAGGCTTGGCCACATCTGTTGATTGTTTCAAAAATGTATCTGCTGCAGAGATCTGTTCAGCTGCTTCCTAGAATACTGTCCACATCTCCACCAAGCAGTACAGTCTGGACAGTGTCTCTCATACATGGGCTGGCTTTGGCCTAGCTGTACTACAAGATCTACTTTCATAAACCAAGAGGTTCTAGCCCCCACACTGTTTCACGGTCAGCACTGCTTGGTCTTTGTTACATAGGTGTGGCCTGATGAGAGAGATATCCTCAAAGAAGATAGAACAGTTGTGTTCTATCAATCTTCGAGAGAATCTCTTTCATCACGCTATGCCATTCCAGCCTCCTTCCCCCTTGTGGGCCTGAAACTCTGTAGTTGCTGCTCCTAGCTCCATTGTGTCATTTCCCAGCTATGTGCCTTGCCTGGTTTGTGGAGCGCCGGGCTGTCTGCTGGTTTTCCTATAGAGAGGTCCTCCAAGTATGACCTCCAACAGGGAGCTGAGGAGGGAGGGCCACCCACGTCTATGTATATACTGACATCTGACAATGTCATGGATGGCTCCTGGCAGACTGCTTGCAAAACTTTCCATGTGGTCCTAGCACCTAGCGGCTATAGATTTCGTAGGTGTGGCCTGATGAAACAGATTCTGTCTCAGATCTACTGTTACAGTAAGTATGTAACTGTTCTTTGCATATACCATGGAGAACCTAATGGCTTTCCCTGATTTTTCATTTTAAAACTCAGTAATAAGGTTCAGAAAATTACGTAACTAGCTGGAGTAATGTGTCATATGATCATGTTAGACCAATCATGTCTTATTTTATCTTACCCATTTGATAATTTGTGGTTATGACCTAACAGAAAATGTCGTGAAATAAGTGTTGGTGATCTAAGTGTTGCCACCTCACAGATGCCATGCTGCCTTTGCTGTTTGTGTGAAGTGTTAAATGAGGTGTTGACCCATAGTTGGGGAATTGGGTATATAGTGTCACCTTTGCCATGTGCAGTATTTCAAAGGCTTATTCTGAAGAGGCCTTGGGATCCCCTTCCAGGCTCCTCCTGCAAATCCCTGATAGCATAAAAGGTATTGTTGTATCCTGAAAAACCAAATGATCTACACAGGGGAACTTCTTTAGGAACTGCAGAGCTTTATTACATGCTTCTAACAAAGCAGCCTTCTTCTGAATATGGTGAAAGAGAGATTCTGGATCGCTCTAACAACATTACTATTCTCAAAATTTATATTCTCTTAGAGTTTGTAAAGTCCATGCTGCCCCCTAGTGGCGCCTCATAATACACTAAAGTTGCATACAATATATATTATTTCCCCCCTTAAAGAGGCTACTACTTTTTTTTTTTATTATTATTATTTAACGTTCATAGTCCTTCAAATACGAGGGAGGTCTTCTGTTCCTTGAAGAGCATCTAAGCTCTAAATCTGATACTGAACTATCTATAGGTGAGGAATTTCCAAACACAGTTGACAAAGTCACTTCTTTAATTTTTGGTGCAAATGGTACAGGTGTCATGTCAGTGACAGATGTCTCTGGATTACTCGGGACTTCCGTGGTAAGTGGTAACTCTCCTGATTTCTCATGAATCTCTAAGGAATTGGGTTGGTTATGGAAATTGGCCCCTTTCACAGAGTTCTCAACCTCTATGTCCACAGCTCTATCCGGTTCGCTGTACCTCCTATGGATTTGATCCACATGACGGTGCACTACTCTGCCATCTCCCAGCAACACTTTGTAGGACAGAGGTCCTGTCACTTCATGAATAATTGCAGGTATCCATCTCTTTCCTTGACCAAAGTTGCGGCTGTATACTGAATCTCCTGTCACAAAATGTGCTTTTGCGTGCTTATCATGCTTTTCCATGTTTTTTAACTGTTTCTGTATAACCTTTCCTTTAAAATCAGGGTGTAACAAATCCAAGGCTGACCTCAATTTCCGACACCTTAACATCTCAGCTGGTGACACTCCTGTTGTTGACTGCGGTATTATTCTGTAGCTGAACAATGCACAAGCTACTTTTGTTTCTAACGTACCTCCAGACATTTTCTTTAAACACTCCTTGAATGTACTGCTCTTTCTGCTAACCCATTTGATGAAGGGTGATATGGAGCAGAAGTTATGTGGGTAATTCCACCCCTTTCCATAAACTCTTTAAATTCCATGCTGACAAAAGGAGTTCCATTGTCAGATACTACCATCTTGGGTATGTCATGGTTACTGAAGCTCATTTGGAGTTTCTCTACAGTAGCTGCTGACATCGCTGAAGTCATTGGATAAATATCTATCCACTTGGAATGTGCATCCACAATAACTAGAAAAATGTTTCCAAGGAATGGACCAGCATAATCAAGATGTAATTGCCTCCAGGGTTTCTCAGGCCACTCCCATGGGTGGAGTAGAGTGATGGCTGGAGCTTTCCTATGTTCCTGGCATGTGTCACAACTTTGAACCTTACTTTCAATTTCTTATCCATCTTAGGCCACCACATATAACTTCTAGCCATTCCTTTCATTCATGTCATTCCAGGGTGGCACTGGTACAACTGCTCAAGGACAGGTTTACGACCTTGGGGCAGCACTACAACACGAGCTCCCCATAAGACACATCTATCCTGCACACTGAGCTCAGTTTTTTGGAGAAGTATGGTGTGAACTGAGTTTCTGGGACTACTTTGTGCCATCCTCGCAAGATGTACTCCCGGACCTGTCCAGAACCTGATCTGAGCAGCTGTCACTGGTAAGGCATCCATGTGGTCCATTAACAACACTCACTTTTCACAAGGAGCTTTGGTTGGGCCCTCTGGTAGGGGAAGATGACTCAAGGCATCAGCACTACCATGGTCTTTACCCACCTTGTACACTATGATATACTCATAAGCTCGAAGTGTGACAGACCACCTCTGGATCCTTGGTGAGGCCATCTGTGGTACGGCCTTCATCTCATTAAAGAGAGAAATCAAGGGCTTGTGGTCTGTGCAGATGACAAAACGTCACCCATAAATATACTTGTGAAATCTCTGCACCCCAGACATCACAGCCAATCCCTCCTTGTCTAGCTGTATTTTTTTTCAGCAGCTGTTAAAGTCCTTGACACAAATTCAATGGGTTTGTCAGTTCCATCAAGCATGCGGTGCGATAAAACTGCACCAACACCATATGGTGAAGCATCACAGGAGAGAATGAGGACTTTGTCTCCACCATAGTGAACTAACATATCTGATGATTGGAGTAACTTCTTGGAAGCCTCAAAAGTTTTCTCTTGTGCGGCTCCCCAATGCCATTTCACTCCTTTCCTCAAGAGCTGATACAAGGGCATCAAAAGGGTTGATAGGTTTGGTAAGAACTTGTTATAATTATTCAACAGTCCCAGATAAGCTTTCAACTCAGACGCATCATTGGATGCGGGGGCCTTTTGAATTGCCTGTACATTTTCTTTTACAGGCCGCAGTCCTGTTGCATCTATTTTATGTCTCAAGAACACCACTTCCTTACCTAGGAAAATGTACTTGCTCCGTTTTATCCGAAATCCTGCTTTTTCCAGTCTAACACTTCTTCCAAGTTTTGCAGATGCTCCCCTTCTGTCCTGCCTGTTACTAAAGTATCATCTAGGTACACTACTACATGGGGAACTCCTTGCAACAACCCGTCCATGGTTCGATGGAGAATAGCAGGAGCAGATGAAACACTGAAGAGTAAATGGTTATACCGGAACAGACCCTTGTGGGTATTCACAGTAACATACTGCTTGGAGTCTTCATCCAGCACAATCTGTTGGCATGCATGACTCATGTCTAGCTTTGTGAACCATTTTCCCCCTGCAAGGACTGCAAACAAATCATCAGATTTTTGAATCGGGTACTGTTCCAAGCATGACACCCATTAACGGTCAGTTTATAATCACCACATATTCTCACAGAGCCATCGGGCTTCAGTACAGGAACAATGGGTGTGGCCCAGCTTAAAAATTGGACCGGTTCTATGATCTTCTCTCTCAGAAGGTGATCAAGTTCAGCCTCAACCTTGGATTTCATTGCGTAAGGTACAGATCTCTGTTTAAAGAAACGTGGAGTTGCATCACTGTCCACATATATTTTTGCTGTGGTACCCTGTAAAGTTCCCAGATCTTCCTTGAATAATGCTTCATAATTTTCAAGCACCTCCTGCAGTGTCCACTGCTGTAACAGTGTCAGCTGATTGACTGTTCTCCAGTCTAAGTCCAGTTCAGCAATCCAGCCTCAGCCTAACAAGTTTGGGCTTATCCCTGTCACCACTACCAATGACAGTTCTTTAACTGTCTCTTGGTATGTCACTATTTCTGTTGCTGACCCCAGTATCTCTACAGGTTCCCCTATATAAGTTTTCAATTTAATTGCACACTTTTCCAGCTCTGGGTCTTCCTTTCTATTCCACAACTCAGAATATTCTGCTTGATTCATGATGGTGACACTACATCCATACATCCACCTCAAATTGTACAGTTTTGCCATTAATGTCCAACATCTCAATGCTTGGTGCTACTTTGGGAATATCTGCCTCCTTCTCACTATGCATAGCATAAGCCCACTCTTCCTCCGTGTCCTCACTTTCTTCCTCCCCCTGCAAGTGAAGGGTACGCTGGAAGCTTTTGGAACTGCTCTTACTCTGTTTCCCTGTCTTCCTTGGTGTGGTGTGCTTCCCTTTTCTCTTTAATCTTATTTCTACAGGCTTTACTGATGTGGCCTTTCATTCCACATATGTGGCATCTTTCATCTTAAAAATGACACTCCTGAGGAAAATGCTGGCTCCCACAACGGTAGCAATTTTTAATTGTGTTCTTATTTGGCTGCTCTTGGTTCCTAAACAATTTGTTTACAGAGTCCTGTGGCTTTTGTGAACTACAACTGGGCCCATACATTTCTCTCGATTGCAGCTGTAAATCTTTTACATTTTGACTAGCAGATTCCACAGCTTGCGTCAACTTTAGTGCTGTTTCAAATGTTAAATCTGTTTCTTACAATAACCTTCTTTGAATTCTGTCATCATTTATCCCACAAACCAGTCTATCTCTCAGCATTTACTCTAAAGTTTCTCCATAACTACAGTCCTGAGCCATGTTTCTCAACTCTGCCACATATGCTCCCACAGTCTCTCCAGCTTGTCTATTTCTAGAATTAAATTTGAACCTTTGTACAGTTTCACTCGGTTTTGGGTTAAAGCGCTATTTCAACAATTTTACTAAGTCTGCATTCGATTTGCCACCAGGCTTTTCAGAGCTGAATAAATTTCTCATGAAGCAGTAGGTTTGTGCACCCACTCCACTTAGTAAAATTGCTCTTTTTTTACTAGCCTCTGCGATATCATTTGCAATAAAGAAATGTGACAAGATTTCACAGTATTCCTCCCAGGTTTGAATTTGAGGATTAAAAGAAGCCACAGTTCTACCGTGCCAGCCATTTCCTCTTTGAATGTAGACAGCCACTTACTGTATGCATAGCTCCCACTACTTTCTTTACTTTCACTCTGAATAATTTTATTTTGCTCACTCTGGGCGAAAACGTCCTCTTTTACCATTGTCGCCAAATAATATATTGTATCCTGAAAAATCACGTGATCTACACAGGGGGACCTCTTTAGGAACTGCAGAGCTTTATTACATGTTTCTAACAAGGCAGTCTTCTTCTGAATACAAGAGAGAGAGAGAGAGATTCTGGATCTTTCTAACAACAACACTACTATTCTCAAGATTTATATTCTCTTAGAGTTTGTAAAGTCCATGCTGCCCTCTAGTGGTGCCTCATAATACTACACTACATTTACATACAGGATATATCAAAGGAGTTTTCTCTGTAACTGTGAAAAAAGTTTGTGTTATCTGCAGCTCACTCATTGAGTGTGTTTAGTTCCCCCTTGAGCCAGGAGGTGCATGTGAACAAAGGATGAACATTAGATAGAGAGGAATCATTTGGCAGCTGAAACTGCATATTGTTGCTGACCTGGCAAACCTCCAGACCTGTGAAACTCTCTGGCTCTGTTGCCTCACAGACAGTATTGCATGATATCATCATTTATTTATTTGCTTTTGTTAACCAGGTAAGCACACTAGACAACAGGTGCCTATTTTCAGGTGCGACCCGGGAGGTTACAATACACAAAAACATGGTACATAGTCAAGGTAGCATACAAGCCCGCAATACAGGTGGGCCAGAGAGAATTCAGTACAAGGAACATAGTGCATAGACAGAGTAACATACTCACCCACACACGGGGGGGGGCAGAGTACAATATATAGACATAGTACAGAGTCAGAGCTAGCAAACATGAGTACAACTACTGTACAACTCAAATACATTAAACCCACAAGGTAACATGGAGGTAGGAGACTACAGGTAACTAAGGGGGGAGCATGATCAGTGAACAATCCAAGTGTGTGTCAGGAAACAGGCAAGGGGTAGAGTGAACAGTGCAGTAGGACAGCATGGAATTAGTGGGTGAGGAGAGGGGGAGGAACACAACCTAGGGCACCACCACGGCGGAGTCTGGCTTGAACTGCAGGGAGAAAACTGCCCTATCCAGTAGCATGCCCAGTGGGCAGGGCAAAAATAGTGTGGGGATTTCAAGGTGCCACATGGAAGGGAGCTAATGGGTAGGGGACGCCTGTCAGAGGAGAGTGGGAGGTGCTATAGTGGGGAGAGGCGGAGGCCGAATCCTGCTTGTGAGAGAGGTGTCGGGCAGCCACTAGTGCCAGCAACTAGTTGGCTCAAAGACAAGTGGAGGCAGCTTTGAGGAACTTCCAGAGGGACGTTTTGAAGCGGGGGTGGGAAGGGGTGGCTCGGACTGGGGCAGGGAGGGAGTTCCAGAGTCTTGGAGCTTAGGCGGAGAAGGCCAGATCACCAGTGAGGGAGCGGATCCTAGGGACCTTGCAAACCAAAGTCAAGCTGGACCTTAGTTGATAGGCCTGGGTGCAGTGTTTGAAGGGAAGGGCAAGAGCGGGGGCAAGCAGTTTGGACTATATTATCAACCATGTTACCAAGGACAAAGGCTCTGTGTTTTTCAGGAGGAAGCCACTCCAGACGGGCATAGAGGACGCACCGATGTGTAAGGCGAGGAGCAGAGAGGGTGAAACGACATATGTTGTTATAGGCCATATCCCATTTCACGGACAGTTGCAGCTGCCTGTTTGGAGCAGGAACCTCTACTGAAGATCTATTTATACCCCATGGAAGATGTTTTATGAGAATGATTGCATGCTCTCCCAAACAGAATTGACTGCAAGGCCAAGAAGGGGCCAGGTAGTCAGAGTCCAGGTTGCCAGCGCTTATGTCCAAAGCTGTTTGTAAAGTTTTTAGCCTTGGGTCATCCAAGTGACAATCAAGAAACTGAAGTAAAAATGTTGGATGAACTCCATTCCACACCTTTTTTTATTATTCCACTTAACACAGGAAAATCTGGGTAACATTTTGTAGTGTCCTTCCATTCATTACCCCTATATCTACTCTCTCCTGCTTTAAGTATAGGGTGTGGCCTCTAGCAGGGGTCTCATGGGATGTGGAGCCCCATGTCCTTGCTGTTTTGGCAACCCATCAGGATGTTCATCCATAGGTGTGAAGGGTCCCCAGGGTGTGCTGTAGTCAATCCAGGACACCCAGTCTGCTAGCGGTTGTCCACCTGCACTGTAGCTAGATGTGCCAAAGCATCACATTTTTTAATTTTTTTTGTTTTGAGAGTCCTGGAACCCCCAAGAGGCAAAGGCTGCTGATAGGCTGCTCTAGTTGCACTGCTCTGACAAGCTGAAAAGGTTTCTCTGGTATCAACATTGTTTACCTTTTTTTTTTATCTTGTGTTCTTCTCATTCATTTTTGTCCATTTTTTTGCCTGACCACATGTCCCTTTAACAACTATTACCATTACTGGAGAGCTATCCCTCAATTCATTTCGGGTCCTCTGTCCCATCCAAGCCTCACATGTCCACCCCATCTCCTTTAAAAGAGGGCAATAAGTGACAGGATCTTGGACCCAAGAGTATAGGCCTGGACCAAATGATGGAACAGCTCAGTTGGGCTGAAGGAGGTGTGACTCCGGTCATTTGCTTTCATTTTTACCATCCATTCTCCATTTTCTCCCTCCTGCCGGGGGGGGGCGGGGCTGGTAGTAGTAGAGCCCAGAAACACTATAACATGATTCAAAGGCAAGTGTAGCCTCCCTCTGACTACAGCTCCATTACTGCCATTTTCCCACCTGGGTTATGAAAGGTGAGTATACATCAGGCACATTCCACACCTGAGGAACAGGGCATGTACTGGGACACCAGTCCCACCTTCCTGCAAGGGGCAGAATGTGGATCAGAGTACAAACATGGGTCACCAGCATGTCACTGCTAAAGGCCCCCACCCCCACCCCAGGTTCCTAAACTGTACTGTGAAATAGAAAGCACCCATCTCTTCTCTGTAGGTGGGTCATTCTGCTTTTTACCCCATTCCTCTCTGTCCCATACTGCACAGTGACATTTTTTTTCTTCAATTATTTTTCTGGCACCCAGTAGTCAGGGCATATCTCAGAGGTGCCCTCTCAGCTTGGCTCCTCTACTCCATGCCTGAAGCCTCTCCCATCTAGCCTCTCCCATCTAGCCCCCACCCCACCAGGACATTTCAGCCCCCTGCATAACCCCCCAGGGGAGTGCCTGCCTCTCCTACCTGGTGGTCTTTCTGGGATTAGAGGGTCTGTCCGGTGGGGGAGCGGCCATGCTATCGGGGAGATGTCCCAGCATTGTGGATGTGAGGGCCAGCCACTGGAGCCCTCATCACCTTCCTGGTCTGTGGGGGATTTTCTGAGTTCTTGTTTCCCCTGCAGAACTTGGACGTGCAATGACATTAGGTAGCACAGCATGCCGACATCTGCTGCAGTTCCGTCCCCACAGTCTGTGAACACCGCCTCTTCCTGCGCTGTCCCCAACAAATGTTAGGGACCACCCAGGAGTGGCACTATCTCCTGATCCCTCCCCAGGAAGGGAGAGCAGTCTTCTGGATGCTCAATCCCTTCCCTCCCCTGCCGACCCCCGATGGCTCAGGCTCTTTCCCAAACCCAGGTTGCCAGCATGGCACAAGGTGTGGCATCCAGTGCCTCAACTCTCAGTGCCACTGGGCCGGTCATTGCACTGTGAAATTGATAGCACATGTACTTATGTTCCTATATATGTGGGCCCTCCCCTTTTTTACCTTCACCCCCGTCCTCTGTGTCCCACACTGAACAGTAAAATTGATAGTACTCATATGTTCTGTTATAGGTGGGACGATATCCCTTTTACTACATTACCTACTGTCCCCACTGTCCTACACTGTGCAGTGAAATTGATAGCATTCATCTGTCCCTTTCCATAGGTTGATAATCCCCCTTGTTACCTAGACATTCCCCTATCTTTCACTAGGTTAAATTACACTCTTTGCCTTCTTCCATCCCATCTACCAACCTTAGTTCCACCTGTATTGCGGGCTTGTATGCTTGTATTACTCTCCCCTTCTGCAACAAGTTATCCATATTGGGGCTGCACTTGACTGCCACAACCAGTGGGGAACATATGAACCAATGCCGTGGTGAGAAGGTTGGTGACAGACCAAGGCCCTGCACACTTGGGTACATTTTTTTTTTTCCCTTTTTAACCCTTAGGCTGTTGACAAAATTAGAACGTATAGGAATTCTAGACTGATATATCAGTCTGCGGCCCTGCAAGTGTTAAACCCCTTCCCTGGAAGGACTGCACGTAGTAGCTCTCTCTACCTTCCTGTCTAGAACTGAATGTTGGCTACTCCGCACCCCTGGGCCACCAGGAGCCAAACACACATGCTGCAGGCTTACTAGAGAATGCCTGCTTTGTAGACTTGCCAAACCTGCAGTCCCTTACCTAGATTACTGTGATGTCATTGTCTAGTACCTAATATAGGTTATAATTCAGTATACAATGTACTAATTCTTTTTTGCATAATGTTTAGTTATAATCTATAAGAGAAACTGCTCTGCTGCAAGTGCCTAACATTAGCCAGAGGGGAATTACTGGCTAGCTGTACTGAGAATGTTACTGATCATGTTTACATATTTGTGACCTCAGAGCACCACCTGCTGCTATATGCCATAACAATAATTATTAGTTTATGTATAATATATTTATGGTCTCACAGTGCCACCTACTGTTGGAGTGCACACTGCTCAAATCAGCATAGTATTATGATGAATCAGCATATTTGTGACTATGCTATTGTTCTACTGCAACAATTATGATGCACCAAATGTGCTACACCAAATATGTTACATACAATGTGTTACAGATCAAAAATTACAAGGCTATGTGCTGCTTGGCCCACCATCACGGCCAATTACAATGTTTTGTATAATGCACTTCGTGCGTTTATGAGCCCGTTGTCAGAGTAAGGGGACTGGTGTTATCTAACTATAAGAGCTTGTTGTTACTGCAAGCTAATGGAGAAAACAAATGATTGCACCTGGTATGGAGAGTTTCGGACTCCCAGTATTGTATGATTTTTCTTACTGTTCTTATGTATATGCTTTCAGGGAATAAACCCTTAGTTCACAACAACTGTTTACTGAGTTGGGACTGTCATTCCATCTGGTTTAGAACTTGCAAGATTTACCAAAATCTAACAAATGATGACCGTGACATGGACCAGATCGGTCTGAACCAAACAGTCTAGACAGAACTGTGTGCTTATGGGGGAACATACTGGGATCACTCAGGTAGACCGGGCCCCCTCTGTTCAACCAGTATGGATCACTCAACAGGCTACCCACGCCAAGGGCAGAGAGAACTGAACTCTTGAGAAATTGAGAGGCTGTCTCACATCCCTGACCGGCTTCGGTCTGTGGAGTATTTTAAAAGTTTTGTTAACTGTCTGGTTGTGGAGAAAAGGGTGGACCTTTGGCTCTCGACTAGTGCAGGTAGAGGGAAACTCTCACAATGGCCATCAGTGCTGAACTAAAATTGGACATTTCAAATTTTCTAACCTCGCATGGAGGTTGGGGGAATTTAGCGCTGGACGCGAAAACCCATGGTCATCCAATACAGTACATGTGCACCCTGTGTTCGGAGACCAAACAAATGGTAAAGAAAAAGCAAGAGCAAAAAGGTATGATAGTTGCCACCCTGTATGCTACACTTCAGGCAGTTGAAATGGAGGTCCTAGCTTTGAAACAAGAGCTGGGCTTCAAAAACAAGGAGCTATGCTCCAAAGACAGGGAATTGAGTGAGCAACAGATAGAGTGTGAAATGAAAATGGAAAGGCTCAAGAGCGAGTCTGATAGTGAAATGCAAAGTGTTGTACAAGAGAAAGACAAAGAAATTGTTAGATTAATCCAGGAATGTAAAAGATTACAGCAGGATAAGAAACTTTTTTTTGAAGTGAATGGTTGGTTGAAATGAAAGAGTCGATGAGGTGTAATTGTGTGGAAATGGAAGAGAAACTAGCCATAAGTAAAGACAATCTAGAAAGGGAGCTTAGGGAAAAAGACAAATCAGTGCTGCATACAGGGTTTTGTAGGATCATGTTAGTAAAGAGTAATATAAAGGTAAAATCGACTATTCACAGTGTAGATTGAAGATGAAAAAGTTACGGGACAAATTAAAAGTCCTGAAGGGTCATGTGAAAGCTTTGCTGTACGTTATGCTGGTGAATCTTGCATCATCAGAGGATGATGAGATTGATGACGAGTACCCCATCACTATCATCCAAGATGGCGATCCTCGAGACACCGAGGGGGCGAGACCTCACCCGCCTCCGGTAGTAGTTTTGAACAAAAAGGAGAAGAGTGAGATTACTGGAATGATTGAGGATGTGGTTGCAAGGTGCAGCTTTTCTGAAGCAGCCAAGAAAGCTGTTGCTGATGTGCTACAATATAAGGCCAACAAACAAAGAATTTGTGAGGGCGTGGCTACTACCACAGCCCAGGCCATTGTTCAGTCCATAGTCCTGCAATGACAGCAACCCCTGAATGTTTTGCAGGCTGCCCATGCCATCCAAAGCATTACAAAGTAGGCTGCATGCTCCCTGGCAACAATCTCAGTTGTCATTTGGAAAATGTGTAAAGCCAGTGCGAGATGCTAAGCCTTCCGCTTAAGTATAGAGTGCAGGTTTTGAAACAAACCATTGACCCTGTGTTGTGGGACAAGCTATCGGAAACAATACACAATAACAAGAGGATCACATCTGATGCAGTCGTTGCCCTTTTACAGGCACAAACCCCCAATTTGGTGGGTGTGATGTTGGCCTACCCAGTTAAGCAGAAAGAAGGGGAAACCCCAGCCCGGTACAACCAGTAACTGTATCTTGCATACCAAGCAGGAAAGAATTTGGCTAGAGAAATGTCAGACCCTAATACAGTTGAGTATAATTGCTTGTTTTTGACCAATTTGCAACCAGCCTTGACAGAAAAAAGTCAAAACACTGGTAAATCCAAGAGTGGATCTTTTCAGCAACATCATGGAGAGGGTGGAGCACGCATACCAAATTTACATGTGTGATCATGGCTTCACCTCCAAGGCCAAGGTAGCTGTCATACAGGCTGGCAATGTACCCTCCACCCAGTATATGGTGGAAGGAAAGCCCCAGGATTATTTTCAAAACAAGGCCTTCAACTAAAAGACGGGAGGCCAAAACAAAAACAAGCAACAGTATGGAAAGGGAAACAATGGATGCCAGCGGTCCGGCTATTCATACAAGAATTTGGCAAAAGAAAATAGTGAGTTACAGGAGTGGAAGGCCATGGTCCAATCAGTCACCGGAGTGCCTCCATTCTGGCCCATAATGGCCTTACCTTCCACACCCCTGTCTTGAAGACCAGGTCTAGGAGGACAGGACTACCATGGGCCCGCACTCTGAACTCATGAAACTGCCTCAGTTAATGGGTTTCTACTACCAGTCCAAGCAGGAAGGATCAGAATGACGGTGTCAGGCCCTGGTATGCAGCATCACCACCTGGGTGACTGATGATTACAGCTGCCCATGTATAGAAGCGCTGGTAAGGGGCCACCAGCTTGAACTACTTCTAGATACGGGCACTGCGGTTTCAGTACTGCATCAAAAAGACCCACAGTCATCCCCGTGGTCTACAGAACAGGTGACATCTGCCTTTACCATTGAAGGGACCATTGTAACAACGTACCGGTCCACTTCCATATCAGTTACAGTTGGTATTTTAAAAATGGAATATTGTTTTGACCTAATGGTACTGAATCAGCATCAAAGCATTTTAGGAATTTATTTTCTGACTCGTTACAGTTGTGTAGTGAACTTAGCCAACAGGCTATTGATCCAAATGCCAGGCCATCGCCACATGAGTTTTATCTCTGACTCATATGTGGTGGCAGCAGTAAGGCCTAACAACAGTGAATATGATATCATTGTCATGTTTCAAAACCATGCACTGTTTCCTCAATTGAGGCCCATTCTGAAAAAACGCCAAGTGGCCTTTGCCAAAAACAAGCATGATTGTGGGAGAATGAACACTCTCATACAGGTCCCAAGACCAGACCCACCATGCCAAAGATAGTACACCCCTGTCCAATAGAGGCAATACCCTCTTTGAGAGCCACTGTTGATTCCCTTACCAAGCAAGGGGTCATTAGGCCTTATGTATCCGCAGCTATTTCTCCCATTTGGCCAGTGAAGAAACCCAACAATAGCTGGAGACTCACAACTGATTACAGAAGACTGAACCAGGTTACCCCAAGTTGTACACCCATAGTGGCATCTGCTCTGGATGTACTAAAACTCCTAAAGCCTGAACACAAGTGGTTCAGCACATTGGATATCTCCAATGGCTTCTGGTTACTTCCACTTGCCCATGAGACTCAATACAAGTTTGCATTCACATTTGAAGGACATCAGTACACATGGAACTGCTTACCCCAAGGGTTCCACAATAGCCCCTCCTTTTTCCACATTTATTTATTTTATTTTTATTTAGTTTTTGTTGACCGGGTAAGTGCACAAGACAAATCCTGCCTATTTTCAGGCACGGCCCTGGGGGAAGGGGATACAGATGAATGCCAACTGATCTTGAACCAGATTAAGCTGTTGGTGGTATTTTTTAGTGAATGAGGGAAATTTGGCCAGGACACCGGGGAAATTCCCCTACTCTTTTCGATAAGTGCCATGGGATCTTTAACATCCACCTGAACTATTACCAATCCAGGCAGATGGGACCTCGGTTTAACGTCTCATCCGAAAGACGGCACCTCAGAAGTGCAGCACCCCTCTCATGCTGCACTACAGTGTCAGTACTGGGATATTAACCCAAGTGCCAGATGTGGGAACTGAACCCACAGCTCTCTGATCTCCTGGCCTCAGAGGCGAGTGTGCTACCTACTGAGCCACTGTCACTGTATGTTAATATTAAGAAAGAGTGTCCCCCCATGTTTCCGCCCGGTTAAAGATGCATACATGGCTTCTCCACACCAGAATGCCTTCTCCAATATGTGGATGATTTAGTCTTAGACATACAGAGCCTAGAACAGCACCTGGAACTATTGGATGAGTTTTTAACACTCTTACAGGCTGCAGGCCTCAAATGTAACCCAGCAAAGGTACAATTTTGCCTCCCAGAGGTATCCTTTTTGGGTCTGTGTATCTCTGCAGAAGGCAGAAACCCTTCCTTGGACAAGGTTCAAGGCCTACAACACTTGTCACTACCAACTAGTGTGACAACACTCTGATGATTCCTGGGTATGGTAAATTATTCCAGGGATTTCATTTGCAATTTTGCACAGAAGGCTGCACCTCTGTATGAGCTCCTAAAAAAGAATGCTGCCTGGCAGTGGGGACCAGAACACACAGCTGCAGTCACATCCCTGAAAAAGGCCATGGCCTCTGCACCAGCACTGGTCAACCCCAAACCAGACTTTCCATTTGGAAACTGCCTCTTCAGAGATAGGTATGTCAGCAGTCTTGGTACAAAAAGCAAATGGCACCCTCAGGCCTATTGCCTATGCCTCGCAGGCACTTTCCCTTGTGGAACAAAAGTATTTTCTATGTGAGAGAAACTTGCTGGCAACCTTCTGGGTGATCAAACATTTCACCTACTTAATAAGATTTCACCCTATCATGTTGAACACCAACCACACCCCTACCAATTTTCTGTTGACAGGCAGAATAAAAGATGGCAATGTATCCAACACCAGACTTACCCATTGGTCTCTCCTTTTACAAGATAAAGACATCACTGTACTTCCTGCCAAAATGCCCTCCATTTTGGCACCCGGTCTCCTATACCAAGGAAAGCCACATGAGTATGGCCTAGAACCACCCAACCTGCCTAACGCTGGCCCCTTCCTTCCTGCCACTGACAGTAACCTAGCTGACCCAGCTTTACACTGAGTCTTTACAGATGGATCTGCCTCTTATAATGAGGATGAGCCAATCGTAGGTTTTAGGGTCCTGGTCATTCTTCCAGCAGGTAACACCTTTGAGGCCTCCAGAAAGTGCATTATCAAATCTGCTCAGTACACAGAACTTGCAGCAGTTGCCTGTGCTCTTGAGATCATACAGGACCAGAAGAGTCTTGACACTATTATTTTACTGATTTTGCATTTGTTTGTAGTTCCTTCCCTTTTGGAAAATACATGACTTTGCCTCCACAGAAGACACTCCTGTAAAATACAGGGATCTGCTCATTCACATAGTTAGCATTGCTGACACATTTCTGTTTAAGCTGTACATACACATAGTCAAGGTCCACTCCAAATCAGAACCCTTTCATGAACAGAACGATCGAGCTGACACCTTGGCTAAGGATGGAGCTCGAGGGGAGGAGACTTGGATCATGCCCTCTCCTACTGCTAGTGTGTCTCTCCTAATAGCAGCCCAAAGAAGGACCAACTCAATCCCCTTGGATCTCCATACCGTGCAAATTGCAGATCTAGAGGTAAAAGAGGTATATCAATACCTGTCAAAGGAGACAGAGAAAGAAATGCCTACAAACAGTCCGTTCAGAAAACATTCTCATAGACTTCACCTTTCACAGGATCAGAAACTGGTCCTGTACCAAAAGGATTATCAGACACTTTGAGTAATCCATAATGCACTTTGGTCAGAGTTTATCCATCAAGTGCATGACACCCTGACAGATGGAAACCAAGGGGTGGAGAAAATCCTACAATGACTATCTACCATAGGGTGATGGCCTGGTATCATCAAAGATGTCCAACACTATGTGGACAGTTGCATCACCTGTGCTCAAAACAACCCAATTCCTGGCAAGAAAAATGCCAGATTACTTCCTCAATGGCAATCAGGTCCATGGAATGCAATCCAAATTGATTTCATTGGACCCATGACTAATTCAAGAAGGAGCAACAAATATGCACTTGTAATCACTGACCTATTTTCAAAATGGGTAGAGGCCTTCCTAGTCAAAGCAGCCACAACAAAAGCCACTGCTAGAATCTTGGTAAAAGAAGCGTTCACCAGATGGGCCTACCTCTTAAGGTGGACTCTGACAAAGGAATTACTTTCACAGGTAAAGTGATGCAGGAATCCTTAGTGTTGTTAGGAGTTAGCCAAAAGTTTCACATAGCCTAACATCCTCAGTCATCAAGACAGGTGAAGATAGCTAATAGACAGGTCAAGGTAATGCTGTGTAAATTCACTGAAGAAAATCCCAAAAACTGGATACCCTGTTGCCTTTACTCCTAACGGCAATCAGAGCTACCCCATCTTTATCTACCCAATGTACACCCTTTGAGGTCATGACTGGTAGGCACATGAGACTCCCAGAACATTTGTGGATTGACTTGAATAGCCCCACTGCAGACAGAGTGTCAACAGACACTTATTGCACAACTGAAAGACTGCCTTCACATGTTCACCTGTTTGCTGCACAAAATTTGGGCTGTGCCCAAAAGTGATCCAAAATGCACTTTGACAAAGATGTAAAGGAAATTGACTGCAAAGTAGGAGACCAAGTGATGGTAATAAAATTCTCCACACCTGCCCACTCATTCACAAGCAAATGGGCAGGTCTCTTTGAAATCATCAACAAACTGAGCCCTGATGTGTACCAAGTCAGACACACCACCCCGCAAGAAAAGAAGCCCGTGGTGGTTCCACACAAACCAGCTGAAGCTGCACACAGGTGGCTAGTTTGCATTTATTGCTCCTCCCCCTGGCCAGGGGAAGGAGACCCATATGTTTATCTTTTTTGGTTTTTGTGATTTCAGAAGTCAAAAACCAAAATGAAAAATCGAGGAGTGACACTCCCACTGTTGTTCCTAGCCTTTGGAATGGGAGCAGTTGAGGTAAAACCAGACCTTCTAGCCCAAGATGAGGTCCAGAAGAGCTTTCGTTCCATCATCCAAGCCCTGGAACCCTGGGATCCACATCACCCACTTTCACCTCCTCAACCCCCTTCCCCATTTCCAGGAGTAGCTATCACACTCCCAGCTACTCACATCACTGTCCAAGAAGGAAAAGATGCCACCCTTGAAGCCCTAGGTGTGGCCCCAGACCAATTTAATCTGCAAATTGAATGGAAATTCACAGACTCTGTTGGTAAACAAACCTCCATCGCCCGCCTTGCCAAAATAACTTTTCAAGGTTGGCCTAATACCTGCATTTCCCCTAGTGGAGCTTTGAGTTTACACCAAGTCACCCAACAGAACTCTGGACTCTACAACCTTACTGCTACAATGAACCCTGACTTTTGCACCTGCTTCCATAATGTTACTATGTGAAAATTTTGTTCTACCCACACTGCCGTGTCAGACACTATTGTTCTTTCTGTTCTTTTACAGATTTCATCTGAAGACTTTCTACAATGTCCAAAACTGGAGCCAAGTTCACTTAGTGGCCTGACTGCTACTTCCATCCCTGGGACTCTAATAAGCAATGTACAGTTTATGCATGTACCAGTTATATTAAACCTCACACACTGGAATTTGGCTGAGTTTGGCCATTGCTCTACGTCCAATGTGTCAAGGTTCCATACTGTTATGATGATAGATATAATGACTGAATATCAAGCACGTGCACAAGACCCTGTAGCTGGGCACAATTCAACTGAACATCGAGGGATGTTCAGGCCTAAATGACAAAAGAGGAGTTTAGGTGTAGCTAACATAGCAGGAGTATTAGGCTCTGCTTCAGGTATGTTTGGCACAGAAATGTCAATCAGAAACCTGCCAATTTGACAAAAATTAAGAGACATGCAAAATATTTAAATTCTAAATTGAGCCAAGATGTGATACAGCCCATGCTACATGGTATTGCTGGCCTTGCACAAGAAGAAAGATTTACAATGTACGGAATGCATGATATTGCACATATGTTTAACCAGACCAGACATAAACTTATTCAGCTGATACACTTGAATAATAAAGAGGCTAGGGAACAACATGTAGGTAGGGAAATGTGGTGTTCTGCATATGGTAATTCTGCAATAACTACAATAGCAAATCTCTTCTGGGATTTGGAATCTGGGAGGATCCCAGATCTTATTAATGATGTATGACAAAATGGTATTGTGCCTCCTGTAAAACCTTATCATATACTACCCAGTGCTTGGACAAGACTGTGTCCTTTTCTTTGGCCACTGCATGGAATTTGGGTTATGTGACTCCTCACCCCAATCAAGGGCCATGCTATTCTACAAGACAATGTGCTATCAGAGACACTATGTATGTTACCATCACAGTTTCCCTGCCTTTATTTGACAAAGACTCTTCAGTTTTTGACAAATTTTCTACAATCAACTTGGTGGGATATCTGGAAGAAGACATCTTTCGAGAACATATCAACTTGCCTCCTTTGCTGCTTTTTCACCTCTCCTGGACAGCTGGGTTGCTCCAAATACTGACAGTTGTGCCAAAGGGGGCTATCATTACTTGTGCCATTGTGACGTATTTGATGTGACTACACCAATATGTGGTTACTTGCCTGATAATATGGACTAGTCATATGCAAATAAAAATGACCAAAATGAAACTGACACTGTCAATAAAAATGTTACAGACTCTTCAATCAAGACAGCTGTTCCAGATTCTTCAAGCAACATCGTCAACAATCCGGCCTCAACAGCAGATGGACAACACCATACCAGCCAATTCACCAGTGCCTCTGTGACCTGTCCCATCCAACTTACCAAGTGGTGACTTCCTAAAGTTCGTATGACTTACAATTCTGAAGGACAATACTGTGTTGTAACTAACTACAAGACTTTTTCCAATGTACCCCTTGTTTGTAGAGTCACTGACCCCAACTTCTGTTTTTTACCTAATGAGCACACTGTCATTGGCCATACGGTTATCACCCCTATTCCCACTCTGGAACAAGATTATATTAGCAGTGTCAGTGGCTCAACAGGTTGCACACTCGCCTCTGAGGCCAGAAGAAAAAATTACTCACCATAGTAATGTTGTTTCTTCTAATGGAGTCTTGCTGTATTCTGACTTAATGCAGTTAGCCCCAGCACTTGAACTGCCCCGGAGAGTAAGGAGTTAAACTCTATGCAGGAGCATAGAACGTTGAGCTCGAGCTCGGTTTTCAAACCTCTGTCTGTTGTACTTCCCAGTGTAACTGTCAGATTCTTACGAGCAAATAACTAGCTGAGTCTAATATATAATATATAAGTGTGTGTGGAAATTGTTTTAGTATAAGCCAAAAGGCAACAATTTAGGCCCAGAAGACTCAAGTCAAGAACCCAAGAAGAAAAAAGGTAGTGACAACACTAAACGGATTCATAACACAAACAGAACTAACAATAACCCACCCAAGATGGGGGGTGCAAGGTACACCCCTGAGGTGCAACACTGTACCTGCCAGCCCACTTCCCAAAAACTAGGTTCTGAGAGGGGAGGCGGGGGGGGGTTCAGAATACAGCAAGACTCCATTAGAAGAAACAACATTACTATGGTGAGTAATTTATTTCTTCAAACAACATGAAGTCTTGCTGTATTCTGACTTAATGCAGACTACCAAGCAGTTCCCTATGGAGGAGGGAATGCAGAACCTACTTTGGGAACAAGCTCTGCAGTACTGCTGTGTCAAACCTAGCATCACTCCTAGCCTGGATGTCCAGGGAGTAATGATTGGTGAATGTATGCACTGTTTTCCAGGTGGCTGCTTTGCAGATCTCTAACAAGGGTATATCTCTGGCCGCAGCCAGAGAAGCAGCTGTACCCCTAGTCGAGTGAGTCCTCAGGCCTGAAGGAGGTGTTTTCCACAATTTGTCATAGCAGAATTGTATACAAGAAACAATCCACCTGGCAATAGTTCTTTTCATAGCAGGCTTACCTTTCCCCACCTCGCCATAGGTGAGAAACAACTGAAGACAGTCATTCCTGTGAGCCTTAGTGTGCTCTATGTAACAGCTAAGAGCTCTTTTAACATCCAAGCTGTGTAGCCTTCTTTCACCTGAAGAGGAATGGTCAGTGAAAAACACAGGAAGAGACATAGACTGGTTCAGATGAAAATCTGATACCACTTTGGGTAAGAACCTCCTATTGGTTCTTAGGACCACTTTATCCCTATGGAAGGATATGAAGTCAGGTTCCGCTGACAAGGCCTGTAATTCACTAATCCTCCTGGCTGAAGTAATGGCTACCAGGAACACAGTTTTCCAGGTCAAGTATTTCAGCTCAGTCGAAGCCATGGGTACAGAGGGGGGCTGCATTAGTTGTGCAATGCAGACATTAAGATCCCAAGCAGGGGTCGGTTCTCTAAATGGAGGGTTTGTATGAACCAGACCCTTGAAGAACTTTTTAAACACATGATGAGAGACCAGGGAAGAGCCCTTCCCTGCTGAAAGGAAAGCAGAAACTGCTGCTAGGTGAACCTTTAGAGTTGCAGGCCTAAGGCCTAGACCATTGAGGTGAACCAGATAATCTAAGGCTGTGGATATGCCTGCAGAATCAGGGACAATGCCTTTCTGAGAACACCAAATGGTAAACCTCTTCCATTTGGAATCATAAGTCTTTCTAGTAGATGGTTTCCTGGAAACCTTGAGGATATCCATGACTGCCTGAGAAAGATGCAGGTCTGCATATTCTAGCTCTTCAAAAGCCAGGCCTTGAGATTGAGAGACTGGAGATCGAGATACCAGATCCTTCCCTGGGAAGAGGACAGAAGATTGTGTCTCTTGGGAAGGGACAGAGGGCGAGACACTGCCAGGGACAGGAGCAGAGGAAACCAAGGCTGCCTGGCCCAGTCTGGAGCCACTAGGATCACTGTGCAAGGCTGAGTTCTGATCTTGATCAGGACTCTGAACAGCAGAGGGAATGGAGGGAAGGCATAGAGGAACCTGCCCTTCCAATCCAAAATCAGGGCATCCTGGGGCACAGTCCCTAGAAGTGGAGGTCTGCAGCAGAACAGAGGGAGTTGGTGATTGTCCAGGGCTGCAAAGAGATCTATCTCTGGAGTGCCCCATCTGCAGAAGATGATCTGCAGTATGAGGGGATTCAGGGACCATTCGTGATGTCTCTGGAATATTCTGCTCAGAGCTTCTGCCAGTACATTGTCCTTCCCTGGAAGGTGAACTGCTACTAGGGAAGTCTGAAGAGAATAGGCCAGAGACCACAGTTTCATGGCTTCCATGCACAAGGCCTAGGACTGAGTGCCTCCTTGTTTGTTGATATACCACATTGTGGTCGTGTTGTCTGTTCTGACTTGGACCACATTGCCCTTGACTGAGTCTGAAAAGCACCGAAGGGCCAGGAACACTGCCCTGAGTTCCAGAAGGTTGATGTGAAGGAGAGACTCCTGTGGAGACCAGACCCCTTGGGCTGTCAGGGCCTCCAGGTGGGCTCCCCAACCTAGGAGAGAAGCATCCGTAGTCAGAACTACTGAAGAAATCTGCAGGAGAAATGTAACTCCTTGTCTGAGGTTGTCCTGATCCAGCCATCACTGGAGAGCTTGGACCAGAGTCTGAGTCACTGGAATCAGTTTGGTAAGAGAATCCCTTTTTTGAGACCAGAAGGACCTTAGGTGAAACTGAATGTCCCTCATCTGGAATCTTGCTCCCTGCACCACTGCAGTGGAAGCTGTCATGTGGCCCAGAAGCTGGAGGAAGTGTCTTGCTGGGCGAGAGACCTGAGGTTGAAAAGATGAAGCAAGATCCACTAGGGCCTTCACCCTTACCAGGGGGAGGAAAGCTTTTGCTTGTACAGTGTCCGGATCTATTCCTATGACGGTGAGAAGTTGAACTGGTTCGAGGACAGACTTTGGAAGATTGAGAAGAAGACCCAGGGAACTGAGTAGATCCTGGGTAGTTTGCAGAGCTGACTTGACCTGTAGAGATGACTGACCCACAATGAGCCAGTCATCCAGATATGGGAAGATGGTGATACCCTGTCTTCTGAGGTAAGCCACCACTACTGCAAGGCACTTTGTGAACACCCTTGGAGCTGATGTTAGACCGAATGGCATGGCTCTGAATTGGTAATGGCCTGAAGGCAACGCAAACCTGAGGTATTTTCTGTGGGAGCATCTGATAGGGATATGGAAATAGGCATCCTTGAGGTCCAGAGATGCTAACTAATCTCCTGGCCTTAGAGAGGGAAGGATTATTCCCAGAGTTACCATTTTGAATTTGAGCTTTGAAATATGCTTGTTCAAATACCTTAGGTCTAGGATGGGTCGCCACTCCCCTGTTTTCTTTGGGGTGGAAGTACCTGGATACAGCCCTTTCCTCTTGTGCCTAGTAGAACCTTCTCTATAGCTCTGAGAGCTAGAGAAGAGAAGAAACCTCTGCCTCTAGGGCAAGGGTTTCTGAGATTGATGCAGGTGGAAAAGACTTGGACCTTTTTTTGGAAACTTTTTGAAGCTGAGGGCCAGTCCCTGGCTTACTACTTCCAGGACCTACTTGTCTGAGGTCACAGACTTCCAGGCCTGGAAGTAGTAAGCCAGCTTGCCTCCTACTAGAATTGGGGAGTCAACCCGGGCTGACACATCAGGGTATCTGCTTGGCAGGAGCCTTAGACTGGGAGGAGGAGGGAGCAGCCCTGCGCATCCCCCTCCTGCCCCTCCCTCTGAAGAACCCCCTCTGTGGGAAGGGAGAGGAGGCCTGGGCTTGGTAAAAAGGCCTGTGAAAAGGCCTGCCCCTGCCCCTAGATTGCTGCCTTTGTGGAGTGGCTTGCCTTTCCGTGGCCTGTGCACTCCTGTACATGGTCCTGTATTCATCCATTTTCTTTATGTAAGCCTCTGTTTGCTGCCCAAACAGAGAGTTACCCACTACAGGAAAATCCATAGCCTTAGTCTGGGTATCCTGTGAAAGGCTAGTACATCTGAGCCAAGCATGTCTCCTGAGAGATACAGATGTAGCCATGACTCTAGATCAGGGGTTCTCAAATGTTGAGGCGCGCCTCCCTGGGGAGGCGCAAGCTCGTTCCAGGGGAGGCGCGGAGACATGATTCCGATTTGCTTCTACCACCACTGTACACTCTGCACCTCTGATCCCCGATCCCTACCAAGTCCGATTTTGTATGTGCTAGCAGCTAGAGGTAGTAGGCAGGGGGATTCTGAGCCAGCCAATGACAGTGCAAGACAAGGTCTTCGGCAGACTAATAGGAAGCCCAGCAAATGTGTCCAATCATAGAGAGGTGGCTGTAGCCAATCGGTATTGTGCATTTGCAGCCAATCATCACCCGGCTTCCTCAACCAATGAGCAGCTTTGTAACTTGCGAGGTCGTCTTCAATCCCGGAAATAAAATGCCATGCCATGTGTGCGGTGGAACGGAGACTCCAGTGGGAATTGCTGTTGCATTTTTTTGTTGGATCCCCTGCAAGTAGCCGTCGCTTTTCACTACTCGCCTTCCAACTCCTGAAGCCGCCACCTGCCGCCTCCACCTGTCAACTACTGCCGCCCTTCAGCTGCTACAGTCGCCGCCGTGGAATGCTGATCGCCACGGACAGAGCTCCTGAGACTACTCTGGTGACATCCACCATCCTAGCAGAGCCTTTTGCAGACCGGATCCTTCCCCAGACTTCTTCAGGTAAGAATGCTACTCTGCAGTCAAATGTATTCTGCATTTTGGGAGCTCCAATGGGGTTTGGTCTGGCTGGCCTCACTGGGAGGTTGGGGGGGCGCTGCCTGATGGCCTGACTGGGAGGTGGGGGTACGCTGCCTGATGGCCTGACTGGGGGGCCTGATGGTCTGACTGGGAGGTGTGGGGGTGCTGCCTGATTGCCTAACTGGGAGGTGGGGGTGCTGCCTGATGGCCTGACTGGGAGGTGGGGGGTGCTGCCTGATGGCCTGACTGGGAGGTTTGGGGGTGCCTGATGCCCTGCCTGATGTGCCTCATGCTTCTCATGTGGGGGGAGGAACTGTATTGCCTCACAGCTGATCTGGCCTGAGTGGGAGTTTGGGGGGCGTGCTGCCTCTTATGGGGGTGATGCCTCTCGTGGTGGGGTGTGATGCCTCAGTTGGGTCTGGTAGCTTGAGCAGGTGTTCGATGTGGTGGTTGGGGGGAGGACTGATGCCTCTCAGCTGATCTGTTCTCAAGCAGGGATTTGCAGTGGTGGGGATATGGGGAGGTGCCTGTACTGCCTCGCAGCTGGTCCAGCCTGAGTGGGGGTTTGGGGGTGGTTACACAAAATGCCTCTTGGCTGCTTTGCCCAGGGGTAATGCTGCTGCTAACAGAGCCTGGGGGGGATGCATCTTATGGTAGTGGTGATGCTGCCTTAGTGATAGCTCAAGCAGGTGTTTGATGTGGTGACTGGGGGGGACTCTGATGCCTCTTAGCAGGGATTTGTCGTGGTGGTGGCAGGTGGGGGGGTTGACTGTAATACCCTGCAGCTGGTCTGGCCTGAGTGGATCGTGGTGGTGTCACGCATGAGCCTGAGCAGGGGGAAGGGGTGAAACCGTGCTGTGGGGGCATGCCCCTTAGCTGGTTTGCCCAGGACGGTAATGCTAAGCTGCATGATGTCTCTCAGGGTTGTGCCATTTTATTCTTGGTTGGGCTGTTTCAGCAATGGCCCAGAGTCTGGGGGGGGTCACACAAGATGCCTTTCTATGCTGTGCAAGCCTGAAATGGCCCCTATCCTATTTATATGGTTGTTGAATGAGAACTCCTCTTTTAGGGTGGGACACTTTGGAGTGAAGGGCCTGCTCGTCTTACTTGGGTGTGGGGGACCTTCCCTAGGTCTGTTCAAGGAGTGCCCACATCCTCCACTCACACCTATGGCAGGCAACTGCAAAGCAGCTGCATCTAACTGAACCGCCAGTTTATGTGGTGGTGGTGTTGAAATGGTGGCATGTGGTTTATATGTGATGCTTCTGTGTGGGGTTCAAATGTTAGTTTTTTGTAACTGATGTTGGGATGGAGGTAGCCCGTGTGTTTGGGCAGGGGCTTTGGAATGAATAACCTGATGCTGTTGCCTACTACCCAGGTAAGTCCAATTTACAATGTTGGAGCTAACAGAAAAGGAAATTGTGGTAAGTATAATTTTTCCTGTTCTCCCGCTGACACCCAGTTCTGTCTGAGGAAAAGAAACCTACATCTGGACTGTATGGTGGGAGTGAAGGACCTGCTGGACGAGTTTTTGGAGTGATTTGCTGGGTGTGTTTTGACCAAAGGACCTGCTGGCGTGGCACCAGTGCCACTGGGTAACTACTGAAGCACCGTCCCACCTTAGGAAGGAAGTGCTTTTATTTGTTTTGTCATCCTTGTCTCATTTATAATTGTTGCTGCTGCTGGCCCAATATGATTTGGGCCATTACTAGAGTAGTGTTGTCCTTGTGCCGAGAGATTTAAGTGTCGGTATCAGTGTGGCTCAGTTGGTAGCACATCCACCTCTGGACCAGAGGGTTGTGGGTTCTGATCCCACACTGGGATTGGAATTGTAACCAAGCGCTGGCATCATTGCAGTATTCAAGGGGTGCTGTGCTGCACTAGTGCTGTCCTTTGGAAGAGTCATTAAAACCGCGGTCCCTTGGCTTCTGCCCATCCTGGTGTTGTCCTGGTGGGTGTCCAGGTGGAAGAAAAAGTCATAGAACCCGTGGCATTCTTTGCAAAGAGTAGGCAGAGGATATTCCCAGTGTGTGGGCCAATATTCCCCTTCACATAACTGATCCATGCAATTGTCAATGATTGCGAATGGGCCTGCATCTGGGGGAGCATATAAGATGTCTTTTGGGGGTGTGGGGTTGAAATGGCGCATGGTTTTTTGCTTATTTATTTTATTGATTTGGGCTGGGTGGTGGAATTAGACTTGTTTCCTGCAGATTTAAAATGGTGCTGTTGTGCATATATGATGCCTCTGACTTGTAATGCATGGTTTTAAATGGCACACTTTGTTTTTGCCTTTCTGATGTGGGCTGGGTGTGAATGAGGAGCCAGCATTTTTGGGTGGGGGGCTTTGAAGTGAGGGGTCGGCTAGCTTTGCTTGGGCTCTTACCCACATATATCTCCCCATTGACAATGTTGGAGCTAACAGAAAAGGAAATTATGGTAAGTGACAGAATTTCTCTTATCCTCCTCTGTACTCAATGTCTTTGCTAGTTTAAAAAGACCTGGCATATGGATCTGGCCTTCGGGATGGTGGGCTTGGACTCTGAGCAAAAGGGTTTGCTGGACTCTGGAGGACACAAAGGACCTGCACTAAAATCTGAATGCACAGTACATTTATCTGCATGGGTAGCACCTTTGACATGAAGGACAGATGAGATGTAGCAGAGCAGTTTTGAGAAGTAAAATGAAGGGCATCCCTCCTGGCTGGTCACGTGTCTGAGTGGTAAGGATAGAGTGCTGTTTTGGGACTATGGAGACTGCAGCTTGTGATGCTGGGCCTCTGTGTGTATGAATTCCTGTGTTTTGCAATTCAAGGCAGTCTGGGGTTTCAAAGTGCTGCAAGGTGGTCACTCTGCAGTGGTCTTGCCTGAACTTTGTCTTGGGGGGAAATGATTACAAAGTGCTCGTTCTGATCTGGTCCTGCCAGAGCTTTGTTGGGGTGGCTGATTACATCTTATAAAGTACTGCTGCTGTGTAGCTGCAGCCCTTCACTAATGATCCTGTCCTACTGGAGATCTGTTGGGAGGTATATTTACAAGGTGACACAAAGCAGCAATCTTGATCCTGCCAGAGCTGCTACTAGCAGTTGCCTGATTAAAAAGGGATGCGCCTGCCCAGTCTTGATATTTCAGATATTGCTTTTTTATGGCTTCTTCTTTCTTCAAAATGTGCTTCAATTAATAAGTGGTGTTCTTCTTGTCAGTGTGCCTCAGTTGGTGGTACATCTGCCTGTGGACCAGAGGGTTGTGGGTTCTCGTCCACACCAGGATTGGACGCTGTACAAAACACTGGCATCCAAGTGCTGTATTTGGGGGCAGCACTACTGGGAGTGTCGCTTCGGATGCTATGTCAAACTGATGCTCTTCTTCTAACCTCCTGGTGGGTGTCCAGGTGAAAGTAAATCAATGCACTCTTTGCAAAAGTAGGGTTCAGTTCTGTATTTCCTTTGTTTACCATAAAATAGGTTCATGCAATTGTCCAGGCTGTGTCTGGTTGCTGATGTCGTTATAGTGATCCACTTCAAATTCAGTCACTTCACTACCAGTCTACCATTGCTTGTTCAGTACTTTGGGATACACTGCATATGAAAAGTGCTATATTATTATTCTTCTTCTTGGCCGGTATTGTGTCTGTAGCAGTTACTGTAGCAGTTCTGGCGGAACATTTGGGCATGCCCAGGATGGTCTGGCCACAGACTGGCTTAATTGATGTCAACTTCTTATCAATATGAATTTTTCATTGCATTGTAGACCAAGAATGGATCGCTTTCTGATTGGAAGGAAGCGTGTGCATGAGGAGATGGAACCTGTTGGGCAGAGAGAACCTCAAGCAAAACGCAAGGCCAGAAGATATGATGAGGACTATCTGAAACCAGAATTCACCTGGATCGGGACCAGTAATGCACCACGACCCCAGTGTGTGGTGTGTGCTGAGGTTCTGGCACAAGACAGTATGCGGCCCTGCAAGCTACGACGTCATCTGGAAACAAAGCACCCCAGCTTACTTTCAAAACCAGTGGAGTTCTTCAAAAGAAAACTGAGCAAACTGCGAGGGCAAAAAAAAGTTGTGGAGCACCATGGGACTGTTCCTGCAAAAGCTGTTGAAGCGTCATATCTTCTCTCTCTAAGAACTGCCAAAACTGGGAAGCCACACAACATTGGAGAAGAGCTGCTAATTCCTGCTGCAAAGGAAATGTGTTCAGTGATGCTTGGAGAGAAAGCAGCTGCACAGTTGGAAGTAATCCCTCTTTCAAACGACACAGTTTGCCATCGTATTGAGGACATGTCTGCAGATGTGAAGCGTCAGATCGTAGATTCCATTCATCAGAGCCCATTCTTCTCTCTGCAGATAGATGAGTCCACTGATATAGCAGATGCTGCACAGCTGGTGTATGCTTGGTATGCCACGGACACAGATCTTAGGAGGAGTTTCTATTCTGCCATGCACTTCCTCGAGAGCAACTGGAAAGAGCTGTTTCACCTGCTGAATGATTTAATTGAGAATGAAGGCCTTGATTGGAGTCGTTGTGTTGGTATCTGCAGTGATGGAGCCTGCAATGACTGGAAGACACAGCGGGATGGTGACCAGGGTACAAGTAGTGGCTCCCAATGCTCTCTGGAACCACTGCATGATTCACAGGGAAGCTCTGGCAGCCAAGAGGAAGCCAGGTGAACTCAACAAAGTTTTGACTGATGCAGTGAAAGCCGTGAACTTCATCAAGGCATGTCCAGTGAATTCCAGACTGTTTTCGGTACTGTGTGAAGAGATGGGAGCGAAACACACACAGCTGCTCTTGCACACTGAGGTCCGCTGGTTGTCCTGGGGGAAAATGCTGACCCGCCTCTATGAACTGCGTGATGAAGTCCGCATATTTCTTGCAGACTGTAACTCTCCACTTGTGGAACATTTCCACAATCAACAGTGGCTTGCTTTGCTTGCATACTTGGCAGATATCTTTGACAGACTAAACTCTCTTAATCTGTCACTTCAAGGACGGGATGCTAGTGTTTTCACAGTCAGGGACAAGATCAAGGCATTTGGTTCCGAGCTTGAACTTTGGTCCAGACGAGTGCAGCAAGGATCAGTTGCCACATTTCCAACCTTGGAGGATTTTCTTCAGGAACATGAACTTTCAGTTGACTGTGTCAAAGCAGTAATTACAGAACATTTATGTGGGTTGCAAGGCAAGCTACTAGACTACTTCCCTGAACATAGCAGAGAGGACAGTGACCAATGGGTCAGGAATCCCTTCATTTTCAAGCCAAGCTCTGCAGACTCCTTATCGCCAGAAGAACAGGAGAGCCTCATTGACCTGGCTACAGACCCAACTCTGAAGGTTTCTTTTCCCCAACAACCCCTTGCAAACTTTTGGCTGTCAGTTGGACATGAATTTCCAGCACTGAAAAATCGAGCTCTTGCTGTACTTATGCCTTTTACCTCAACATATCTTTGCGAATCTGGATTTTCACAACTGACTGCAATAAAAACAAAGTATCGGGCCCGTCTTAAAGTTGAAGATGACTTGCGCCTCTACCTTTCAAATGTAAAACCAAGAATATTACAGCTGACTGCACAAAAACAGGCTCACAGGTTGCCCTCTTAACAGACTGGCATTATTTGATTAACAGGCAGCAGAATTTACAATACATTTACTACACAACAATAAACACATGTCTTGTTTAACAGTGGGTGTGTGTGCTTTTGTGAGTTATTCATCATTACTGGTATCTGGCAAGGTACAGTGGTAGTCGTGCAAAAGGTGACCGGATACGCAATTTAGTCTATGTGCAGTGCACTAATGGTCAAATTTTATGCGATTACCGCTGTATGAAAATGAGGTCATGACTCATGAGGAGGCCTGGAAGTCTACCAAGTCCAGTAGGGGAGGCTCGCCATGGCAAGGTCTGAGAACCCTTGCTCTAGATGACACATCATTGGAGTCCACAGCAGCATGAAATTGCATTTTGGATGCCTCAGTTCCATCAGCAGCCACCTCCTCCAGCTCTTTGGCTAGCTGGGAGGAGGCCTGTTTAGCCAGTTCCAGAACTGTATCCCATCTGGATTTCTGGTATCTGGCTGTGTAGGCCATATAATTAGCCTGTCTAAGTCCCAAAGAGGATGCCAAATACTGTTTTTTGGCCATGGCATCCACTTTCCTGGAGTCCTTAACCAGGGGGTGTGAAGCCAAAGTAATGTTAGCCCTGTCACAGGCTTCAGCCTGTACTACCCCAACATGGCTGCTATGATTATAAAGGAACTCCATAGCTGAGCCTGATAACATACATCTCCTGTCCATTCTTTTGTCTACAGGAGGTATTGAATTAGGAGTTTGCAAAATGTTGTGTGTCTGTTTCCCCAAGGACTTATGAAGAGGGACAGACAGCCTTTTGGACTCTGGGATGTCCATCATTTCCATGAAATCAGGCTCTTCTTCTTCCTCTGCAGCTTCAACCAAGGGAAGCTGAAGGGTTTTGGCCACCTTTTTGTAAAACAAAAAGTGTGAAGGGGACTCAGAGAGCCTGGGAGGAGAGACACCCAAGGGCCTGTCTGGGGAGATGTCCTATTCAATGGGCACATCCAGACCCCCTGGTCATCATCATCATCACTGGGATAGTCTTCATCTCCCTCCCACTCCTCATAACGGAACTGGTCTAAGCGATTGAACAATGCTAATCGCTTTGACTATTTCGTCCGCGGTTGGAGAATGCGGTACATGATCCAAACCGGTGGACTTACGTTTTCGTTTTGATGGAACTGGCCTCTCAGGGTCGGCTCTCCTTTTGCCCGAGGAGGGATCGCTTAGGTCAGTAGGCACCTCCTCAGGTTCATCCGCAACCAAACCGGGCTGGCCATCCGGATCTATGGACTTCTTGGCCTCCCTTTCCTTCAGCCTACTCAGTCTCTTATCTAGAGTGGATTTAGGAAAGTTTTTACAAATTTGGCAGCCCGACTTGAGGTGGTCAAACCCCAGACAATAAACACAGATGAGGTGGGAGTCGGCCTTGGCAAAGGCCTCCTCACACTCAGTACAGTGCTGAAACCCAGTGGGACTGGTTTTCTTTTGGGGTTTGTCAGACATGGCCAACCTACTAAATTACTCTATAGCAGCTTTCAAGCCAGGTAATAAAATAATTGATCAGTTACAAACCGTGTCACAGGTTTTGAAAAAGAACCAGAAAAAGCCCGGTTCTTTTGAAACCGATTGATACCTGAACACCACTCTAATCCCAGAACATTTTTCTCAGAAAGTAGAAATACAAGGTCAGTTCCTAACCGGGCCAACCAGAAAGAAATCGAGGCAAAAAGTAATTTCCACACACTTTGAAAAATAAACACAGTCACTACCTATCTACAACACTACCTGTACCATAGACAGAGGCTGGAAATCCAAAAAAAATAACAAATAGGATGGCTTAAAACCGAATGCTTTCTTTTAACCAAACCGAGCAGAGGAATCTCCGGAGCAACTTCACTGTTAGGCGGAGTAAAGAATATGATGGTTACACTGGGAAGTACCACAGACAGAGGTTTGAAAACCGAGCTTAAGCTCAACGTTCTATGCTCCTGCATAGAGTTTAACTCCTTACTCTCCGGGGCAGTTCAAGTGCTGGAGCTAACTGTATTACATCAGAATACAGCAAGACTTCATGTTGTTTGAAGATCAGAAGGCTGTGGGTTCTTTCTCCACACCAGGTACTTGGGTTAAATCCCAATACTGACACTGTAGTGCAGCATGAGGGGGGGGTGCTCCACTCCTGAGGTGCCATCTTTCAGATGAGACATTAAACCGAGGTCCCATCTGCCTGTTCTGGTGGTAGTTCAGGTGGATGTTAAAGATCCCATGGCTCTTCTTGAAAAGAGTAGGGGAATTTTGTATTACAACTTCAAAATAAATAATAAGCAATGTTAATTCATATCAAATAATACAGAAATGAAAGAACAATCAAAGAAGTATTTCGGTCATACTATTAAAAATAATTGTACAAACTGTTTGGAAAAAGAAAAGAGAAAAAACTAAATGGAAAATAACATTAATCATACTTGTCTCCTCTCATAATCTCTTTATAGCCTGCCACCTTAAAACTTAAGAAATAATTCTGAAAATGAAACTAAACTTTATGTATTCAAGTCATACAATCTGTACACTCCCCCTCCCCAACCTTTGAAGGAGTAGGGGAATTTTGTTTTTATTAATGCTTTTAATTGAAACCATAAATAAGTATATGGTACAGTCCTAAGGAAAAAGAGAGAAACCTTAACTATTAAAAGAGAAAGTTTTGAGGTCATACTTAAAAAAAATTCCTAATGTGTGTCTATTCTGTTCATACTAGTATGTCAACAAATGCAACCCCCTTTCTTCCCTCTTCCCCCTCCTACTGTATGTAGGGAATGTATTCATTCTTATAAAAAACAAAACAAACAAACAAAAAAAACAATAGATACAGGCATGATAAATTCACATAAAAGTACCAAGGGAAATATATAACCCTTAAAGTAAGGTAAATAAACAATAAAGGGAAAAAAAACCCAAAACTGGTGTTTTATCAAAAAAAGGAAAAATCATGCAGTATTATACAGCTTGTACTGGCAATAATAAAAAAGCTAACAGAGGTGTAATGCATTAAAACAATTGGAGAGTCTTTTGTATTTTAGCCTATAAGCAGGTTAAAATAAGTTCCGGGGCTTTAGTCAGTGTCCAACCAATTCATATGCTTCCAATATCTATTATAAGCCTTTTGAGGTAATGCAATATTTTCTTGTTGCTTAATCAGCTGGATGGCGGAGTGTATTTTCCAAAACAACTGTTCTGGGGTAATAAAATACTGCTGCAAAGACCATGCACATCTAACTTGCCAGATATTATACTTAATACCTCCCAGAATCACATGCATTGTGCTGACATGGTATTGTTTCCATGCCTGGGACATAATCCCCCAGAGCAGAATGTCTGCTGTGAGGAGTGTCAAGGGAGTGTTTTTCCATTGGGGAAAAAGCAAATAACCAAAACTGGACAATATATGAACATTCAAATAAAAGATGGTTTATGGATTCTATAGTGTTGTGGCACATACTGTATCTTGGGCAGATCCTTTCACTTATTACTGTATGTTTTAAATTGCCCTTTACATTCAGTTTTTATGTGCACATAACCACAGTGAATCTCACATATATCTTGGGATTCTAGGGGAAGAGAGCATTGACCCTATCTGAGAAAGCTGTTCCAGGGAACAGGTACCGAATTCAGGATTTACCCAAAAGTATTTTGATATAAGGGTGTTATATAGTTCCTTGTGGGAAAGGGAGCACAACTGTTGCTTCTGGAAAAGATGGAGTGTCCTGGGGCAAGGTGACCATAGGGGCCACCTCTGTCTTCCAGGTCAGACTCCCTAAACTGGGAAGTGAACTACATTGATGTCCAGTGATTTCAACTTCTGTGAGTCCCACTGGAAAGGGAAATCCTCTTTAGGGGTTTGGGAGGGGACAAAGTGAAACCCCAGGGTTTTTGTTTTGGAAGTGTTTAGGCAGTAGCTATCGGCATGTCTAGACAGCTTCAACAAGTCAGATACCTCCGGTAGGGCCTCTGCTGGTTAGTAAGATAAAGCAGCACGCCATCTGCATATAAGACGATCTGATGCTCACCCCCTCTACCATAATGCCCCGAAAGCTAGTTGCTTCACTAATAGCCTGGGACGGGGCTCCATATATTCAGAAAATATATGGGGGAGACAGTGGGTACTGCTGTCTAGTCCAGCACAGCAGCTGTAACTTTTCAACAGGCTTGCAAATGGGACTTGCAAAATCTTTTTCAAACTAGATAGCCTGATCATCATATGTGAACACCAGTGCTATGGTAAGAGAGGCCATCAAAAGTTTTCTGAACAATACAGCAGTTACTGTACCATTAAACCTGTAGATAAGGGGTCTCTGTGGTCATTCTTAATACTGAAGACTATGTGAAAGAAGTTCATTAGCAGCTGTCAAATGAGTTGTTATGCAGGTGGTTATCATCTGATCCAACCTTGTCTTTCAGGAAGCAAATAGTTCCATTTGTTAAGACTGCTATGCTGGCCACTATGTATGTTCTCCCAAAAATCCGTAAATCTCTAATCATTCCATCAGGGAGACCCATAAAAACCAGCATGTTACCTTGTAGAGCCACTGTCAATTTTGATATATTTCTTTACTAAAATATTAATAACATAACTTTCCTCATATTGTATATTAGGGAGTCGGTCAATATTTTAAAAGTATTGGGGGACCTTGAACTTGACACTGACTGACTCGTGGTTACCCTCAATATGAAAGACTTATATACAGATGTTACACTCAAGGGTGGACTATAAGCAGTCAGGTTCTATCTGGAAGAACAAAATTCTGTATCATTAGTATTAATTGAGTTTATTTTGAATTTAACATAATTTGTGCTAATGTGCAAATTATTATTTTTTTATTTCAGCATTTCTTAAAGGTCTAGGGCACTGCAGTGGGGACTAATTTAGTCCTTAATTATGCACATCTGTACCTGGGCTTGTGGAGGAAAGAAGTGGACCAAAATCCAGAGAAGAATCTATTCTTAGAATTTATCAGTTGTATTGTTGATGGATAATGATGTGCCGCTCAGCCGTGATGCCTCCAGGCTGCATTTCCATGCCCCCATTGAGATGTAAAGGAGTGCTACGCGCACTCCGGTCTCCCCTCCTGATGCCCCACGGCAGGTAAGGGGGGCCCCCCAGCAAAGGGATACATCCGGGACAATGGGGCATTGGAGCAGCAGGATGGCGGGTCGGTTGGAGGTAATGGCAGGACCCACCCGAAGAAGAGGCTGTGTGCACGAAAGGAGGCGGTAAATAGATCATGGGGAAAAAAAGAAAAGAAGGTTGTGTTGCAGTTGAGGGTACAATATCAGCTATACAACTGCCAAGACAATGGTCCGTGGTTTAAGACAGGCATATATTAATACAAAATACTTGCAATAGAAATAATTATTCTAGTGGACGATAGGATACAGGAATTGAATTGTAAAGTGGCCAACTATTGGAAGATGGTTGATTGGTGAGCTCTTATAATGATGATTATAAAATGGGTTGGAAATTTCCAGCTTCCTGATAGCCTAAGCAAGTTCTGAGCTCCATATCTTAATTCTCCACAACTACACACTTCTGAACAAGTTCAGGCAGTGGGATTTGGAATTTGATCAACTTATACAGAATTCATGAGCCATTTCACTGAATCCTGATTTCCATCGCGGTAAACATGGCTGCCACCTTACTACAGGGCCAGACTGCTACAAATGCCTGGGACACTCACAACTTGGGTGGCTATGTAAACGCCCAACTTTCCATACCAAAATGTTTTATTTTGGCGCAACATTTACTGAGCACGTTGTTTATTAACCATAATAACCACCATTGGGGAGACTACCCCATTATTCACAGGAGAAAAAGTAACTTGAAGTACAACACCCTGTCATGTTGTCATAGTCTGTAATGTTATATTTATTGTACTGTACAAGACATTAAGGCCGCCAGGCTCCAGATGCTCCATGGGTCTAGATGCTCTGTGGTGAGTTTTGGGGCTTTTATTGAAGTCGCCTCCTCTAGACCCTGTTCAGAAAAGCAAAGTAATCTCTATAACTCCTTTAATCACAAGTTTATTTTAAGGAAATAAATTAAATAAAAATAAACAGTGCTTTACTAAGAGGTATGCATCCTGCTCCAAACAACAGTAAGTTACTGTATGTACCCATTGTACAGAAGTGTGCAGTTCCAATGTACAAATGCTATGACTCCAAATAAACAGACTGATGTCATACCTTTATCTGCTCATGGGATATTAAATGAATGATTAATTCCTTTATTTCAGAGTTAGAGGATCCATGCATGTATACACACTCACCCACGTCCCTTTATCTCTTCTTTGAACAAGCTCAGATCAATTATCTCAGCATAAAATAAAAATACAGATATCAACTTTCTAAGCCACTTACTGAACTCAAGCTGTCTGCTGTTGCTGACGCTTCCTTTGAAACTCCTTAGTTTAGCAGCAGCAGGCAGTTTAGAACAGTGCACCGATTAATCATGCTGCTAGCGATAGAGTGGCCGTGGTGTACAGATAAGTGCAGAGTGCTGCCGCTGGCAAAGTGCATGTTGAGCCTCAAAACCACCAAGAAAGAGTGGTTTAAAAATGCTGCCCAGATGGATTAGGCGCAAAGCTCCTGGTCCTGGCGCCTCCTTGCATTATGCAGCCGCAGCCCAGGTCTGGTCGCAACTTGCACCGGTCCAGGTCCAGTCCCAGACTCAAAAAAGTGGAAAACCTGTCAGTATCCTAAGGAGGTAGATCACGGTGCTTGCATAGTTAGCCTTCTTCACTTCTTGTGCCACACAGTGCCAGTTTGTTTTTCTAGCAAGTCACCCGACCCTAGCTGCAGGCTGAATGTAATGGAGGAGGAGGGTGAGGGGGGAACGAGAGAAATGTTCTGCAATGTTGGCTTGCCGAGGGGCCTATCTGTAGCAGGAGGGTCCGGGGCTTGTGTTTTGTTTTCTTTTAATTAAAAAAGCCTCCCAAAAGTCATTTTTTGTTTGTTTTGTTTATGGAGCAAGCTCCGGGAGAGGGGTTGATTCACGCTTGACTCATGTGGGGAAGGGGAGGCATGATTTATTACAAATCCTTACCAGTACTGTACCACCTGAGGGAAGGGGGAACAAGAGAAATCTGCAATGTAGGCTTGCGGGGGGCCTATCTGTGGCAGGGGGCTTGTGTGTTTTTTTTTTTATTTTATTTAACAAATGTGCTTCTTCTGAAGTCAGGCTGCTTTCACAGCATTTTTAAGGGAGCAAGCTGCCGGGGGCCTATGGGGGGAGGTTGACTCGTGCTTAGGTGAGGGGGAGGTGGCATGATTTACAAACCACCAGTCCACCTACTAAAAGTGTCTCTCGCTTCTGACTACTGGGGGGGCCAGTCTGTGGCGGGGGGCCTGGGGCATTTGCCCCATTTGTCCCCCCCCTAATCCGGCCCTGTTTACGCATATATAAAAACCTTCAACTAGGCCCTAAAAATAAAAGTCCATTAAATTAAAGAGCTAGTGGAACCAAAACAGACAGACAGGAAAATGATACAAAGTTTAAGAAGTAGTCAGTTGTAACTTTTTATTTCTGAAGTGTTTTCCTTTTTCCTCTTGCTCATTAGAAAGTTTTTTATGTGATAATGTTGTCTTGGATATGTGAAATAGCTCTCAGCCTGGCAGCTGACATATATGTCTCTAGTTCCCCACTACATCCTCGACATTGTGATCTCACTGACAGTGACATCACAGGTGACTGACCTGGCAGCTACTGAGTGGCTGTTCCTAAGCAGTAGTGATGTCACAGTCAACAGATCACAGTGCTGATGATGTAGTGAGGGGACTAAAGATATGTCAGCTGCCAGGCAGAGTGATATCCCACACATTACACCTACTTACATCAGGTAAGCAATTTTCTAACTAATCAAAGGGAAAAGAAAAATTACCTCAGATATAAAACGTAATGGTTGACTGCTTTTAAAAACTAATATTAGTTTTAAACAGTACACGGGCTCTTTAAACAACTAAGTCAATAATTGAGTGTTCTTTACACTCGTGAGCTCTCTTTACACACGTAAACACATTTTAAAAAGTCAGGTAATATTCATAGTTGCCATTGTTGGTGTTTTCTTTGATGACCATGAAAAATCACCCTCCTATCCTTACCAGCTTGCCAGAGAACTCCCTGCTTCTTACCCTGCAACAGAGGATATTGAGGTTCTGGCTCCCCTTGAGGCCTAGGTGTGTGTCTGTGTGTATGCTAGTGGAACTCTGCAGAATTTTAAATTCTTGTATTCCATGTTACTGTGCCATGTGTGGGGGCAGTCTACTACTGGAATACTGCAGAAATTTAAATTATTTTATTCCATGGTAAACAATAACACAATGTATTGAATGTGTAGAATGAAAGACTGACAGATGAAAACAATCTGTGGAGGTGGAAGGACTATTTTACATTTTCTAGTAATACCGGAGATAGTGGCAGCCAAGACGGTCAGTGAATTCAAACAGGCATGGAATAGACTGTATAGTCACCTTAGTAAGACAAATTGATAGTGCGGGGTAGAAAACCCGGGCAGACTAGATGGACCACACAGTCTCCTTCTGCTGGCAAATTCTTATGTTCTTAGCAATTTCTTTGTGGCTTTTAAAACTTTTAGTGTTCATTTTTTTTAAAGTTGCCTATGAACCTAGTTTGTAAGTGCAATAAGACACTTTGGGGCATATGTTGTCCTGGCTTTACCACACTTCCATGGCTGAAGACAATCAGCCTGTGGCCTTGTGCCTTACTATGCCCCTGGGCATGTGGTAAAACCAGCAAAACCAATGCCCTGCTGTGTCTTACTGCTTACAGAAAGAACCTTATGACAAGATCAGTCAAACAGTGCGATGCTTATATTGTGCTCCATTATTTTATTAATTTATTTATTTAAATTTTGGATTACAACCTTAAAGCCATGAGGCTCCTTTAAAAAGGTTCAAAATCAAGTAGACAGTGCACATTACAAAGTACAAAGGGTATACAAAAATGTTACAGATATCAGGCTGTGCAGGGTATACAGTGAAGTACAACATGTGAAGGATATTGGCAAAAGCTTCATAGCAGTTCCATTGCTAGGTGGACACCAATAGTGTTGCTAAGTGCAAGAGGTGGTGATTGTAGCTGTTCATGAGGGCATTGTCCAGGTTGAAGAGGAGGAGGAGGAGGAGGAGGAGGAGAGGTGGGGTGAGGACAGAGGTAGCTGGAGAGAGGAGGGCATGATGGGATGGGGATGGCAAATGGGAAGTTTCAGTCCCTGCATGTATAGTTTAAATAGGGAGGGAAGGGATGGTAGGAGGGGGATTGTGAGACAGCCAGGGGAAGGGATAGGAAGCTGAGGTTATAGCAGCCCGGTAGGCACTGTTTAAAAGGGGGGGTGGAGGGGTGGGAGAGGGGGAAAAAATCAGTGGAAATGAGGTGGGAGGGCAGGCCAGAGGAGTGAGAGCAACTGGCTAGGATGTGCAGTCACAGTGATTGGCCCCCGCTAGGAGGAGGCGGAGGCCTCTTTTAAAGGGACCAATTTTTCCACATTCAATGAGTGGGGCTGGAAGTTCATGTATATACTGGGGCCCACGATAGGCAAGGGCACGTTGGGCAAGTGAGGTGTGTTTAAAGGGGATTTTAAGGGCACCTTTGGTAGTACTTCTTGTCATCTGTGTAGTTGTAGAACAGTGGAAAAGTGCTGCAGTTGAGTCAAGGGTTAAACCGAGCAGTGCCTTCTTCTCAGTTAGGCAGGCCTGATATTTTATTTGGAGATGCAGCGGGAGCCAACCCATTTTAGAATATAGACTACAGGAATGAGTCAATCTGTGTGCCCCCTAAGACTAGCCTGCCTTGTTTAGTAGCATACCGAATTCTTTTCGGAGTGGTTTCTGTACCAGCACAGTAGATGACTAGCCCATAGTCGACAGCTGATAGTATTGAGCTCTGTGTGACAAGGCTCGGGGCCATTTGAGACATACTTTGACTATGACAGTAAAGTATACCAAGCTTCATGTTGGCTGTTTTGACTACATAATCTATGCGTGATGCGTAGGATTGGGTGTCATGCAGGAGAATGCCTAAGCAGTTGAAAGAATTTACTTGCTCTAGGGTGTATCCTTTCTGACTTAGGATGGATAGACGACTGGATTTTTTCTTGTTATGGGGTGTAGTGAAATACAGTACCTTTGTTTTTTTGTAGTTCAGAGGTAGTCTGTGGAATGAAAACCAGTTTTCAAGTTACTTGAAACTGTTCTGCAGAGCAGATGTAATTTTGGAGGGGTGATTACCTGGTACAAAGATCACAGTTTAAAACAACATTTTGGCTGGGCAAGCGGATGGGAGAGAGTTAATAAATTGGCTGAATAGCAACAGGCCTAGTATAGACCCTTGAGGGACCCCCAGGGATACGGTCTTCGGCTCAGACACACTCAGCTGCATTTATTTTCATCCTGTGAGACCTGTTGGACAAGTAGCTGCAGAACCAGGAGATGGTGTCTTGCGATAAGCCTAGGAGGTTGTTGAGTAGTACCTGGTGGTTCACGGTGTCAAATGCCTTGGTGAGGTCAATGAATATTGACCCGACTGACTTTCCAGTGTCTAGGGCATTATATAACTGAGAGGTGAAGGCTATGAGCACTGTTACAGTGCTATGGTTTCTGAGGAAACCATGCTGTTGGGGACAGAGTGAATTGTATTTGTTCAGGTGCTCCATAAGATGATCTGAAATTATCCTTTCTAGGGCTTTGGAGAGGGGTGGAAGTATAGAAATAGGCCAGTAGTTGCCCAGGTTGGTTTTGTCCCCATTTTTAAACACTAGGGTAACAAAGGCTGTTTTCCATTTATCAGGGAATATCACTGTTCTTAAAGAAATGTTGAATAGCTTAGTGAGGAGGGCTAGTTCGTCCAGGGTGAGGGCTAAGCTCTTCATATCTATCATGTCACTTGCCATCCTGGTTTTGCTGAGGACCCTCCTAACATACTTAATGGTTTGACTTCTTGTTACTTATTTGAACTAGAACAGAGGTTGACCCGGGTTTTGTGAAGGGTGCAGTTCAGTGCGGATGGTCGTGTTGTTGGGAAAGGTTTTTAAGTAATCGGGGTAGAACTGAGCTTAAGTCTGTAAATGCATTATTAAAGGCATCTGCAATGTCCGTTGGAATTTGTAAAGTGCCAGATGTAGTGACTAAGAGGTTTGGTGGGGCTCTGGAGTCTCTGCCTGTCAAGGATTTAATGGAATTCCAGAATTCCTTCCCATTACCCCAGCTTTTTTCCATTTGCTCTTTGTATTAACTTGCTTTTGTGTTTCTTGCCATTCTAGTACAGCTATTTCTTGCTGGTTTGTATGTACTATAGTCTCATTGTTGTCCTGTCACCCTGGCCTTATGCCAGAGGTTATCCCAAATGTTCAGCTGCTCCTTTAGGGAGCCCGTGAGCCAGGGGTTAATAGCGCCTTTGATTTTAGACTTTTTGTAAGGGGCAACTAGATCACAGGCATTATTGAAAGTTGTAGTGAAATAGTCAACGGCCTTATCAGCATCATCTAGGACATCCATGGGGGTCCAATCACAACTCTTTAGAAGCTGTTTGAAATGCTCTAGTTGCCTCTTTCTTAAGGATCAGTGTTTAGTGTGCTTAGGGGCTTCCCTTGGGCCCTTGTTTGTTCAGGAGCAGATGATCAGCGAATGGTCACTTAGTGAATCCGGTAGGACAGACACATTGGTTATATGTTCAGGGCAGTTGGTAAGAAGCAAATCAATGAGGGTGCTGGTCCCTGTATGGTAGTTCAGTCTGGCAGCTTGGGAGACCAGCTGCGTGAGGTATAGGCTGTTTATTTTGTGTCTTATGGCAACAGTGTCCTGTGCCAATCAGTTTGTATTAAAGTCGCCCAGGATCACCTGTTCCCAGTCCTGTTTCAATTGGTTAAGGTGGTCATACAACTGTTTCATACCTGGAACTTGTTTTCCTGGTGGAATATAGACTGTGGAGAGCGGCAGTGTTTCACAATGATGTCCAATTGTAAGCTTGATGGAAAGAATTTGGGCTTCACATGTATTAATACTGTTTGCTAGTACCTGTCCTTTGATGCAATTTCTTAGATATACCAGGCAGCCTCCCCCTTGCTTGGTTAGCCTGTCCAATCGGAAGATGTTATCGCCATGCAAGGAAACTGCTGCGTCAGGTATTTTTGGGGAGAACTAAGTTTCTGTGAGAGCGATAATGTCTGGATTGTGTTGGGCAGTCCAAGCCTGGAGCTGGAGGAGTTTTGGTAACAGGCTCAGATATTGATTGAAGCGATTTTAAGGTAACCATGAGCCCATTTAATTGTTGGGCCAAGGTTTGGGTGTACAGTCCCAGATAGCAAAAGAAGGATGATAATTAACCTTTTTAGGTGATGTTTCCATATTGTTCTCAGTCTGCGAATATGGCTGCACTTGTGGGGCTTGGGCATAAATTCTCTAGCTATGTAGAGGTGAGCCCTGAGTATAACAGGTGCTAGAGGGAGGGTAGGTGGCCAGCCCTGCTGTGTGGAGGGGTATGGTTTAGTTAGGCAGTGGCAATTATTATTCATCATCCTCACTGTACCAATGGGCAGTGCTATAGAAGAGCATGCTTTCAGCGGGTCAGGGAGGGTTTCTAGTCCACACATCCTGTCTTCAACTTCAGACAGTATGGGCAGTTTAATAATTAGCAGTGCCCCCAATAACTTATGATGGAATAGGGTAGTTGATGTTCTATGACAGTGCATTTTTGATTGTGTGAATACCTGCTGCAACTGAGTGGTAATAAGCTTTTGGTTAGCAGAGCAGCACTAGGAAGCAGGACAAATTGATTATCGTTAAAGGCACTCGTCTTGCCAAGAACAAGGTTAATTTTATTGTTTCGAGTAGTATGCACATGGTATTTATTGTTTAAAATGAATTCATCAAATTTATTAACAGAGAACCATTGGTACTGCTGGCAGAAAAAGACAAACTGTCCATCCAGGCTACCTGACTAGGTATTCCTGCCTCACCCTTATGACCTAATGACCTGATGCAGTTTCAGACCTTGTCCCTACCCATATCCCCTACCTCCCTTGTTCCCTTTGATGGAACTCTCAGTCCTCATACCCCTGTCCCAGCCATGCCTGAATCCATTTATAGTCCCTGCCCCACCACATCTGCTGGCAAACTGTTTCATGTCTCAGCCACCCTCTCGGTCACATCCCTCCTGAACTTTCCTCCACCGGCTTCCATTCATGCCACTTGTTAACACCACCCTATTCCTGTTGAACAGGTCCCGATTGTTCACTCTGTTTATGTGACGGTTTCTCTATCAGCTCCTCGATAAGCAAGAAACGCAGCCGGCATCTTTCAGGATCTGTTTAGCCCTCCCCCACACAGTATGAGAGCCAATGACAGAGCACTCCTTTTTTGAGTGACGGAGCGCATGCTCGTCGTCATAACCCTCCAGTTATTACGGCGAATATCAACTCGGTCAGCCCGAAGAAAAAATTGCTCACCAGTAATTATACAATACAATACAGTACAGTACATAGTACACTGAATAGGAATTGAAATACAATAGGACATAGTACATTGAGCAGGGATGCAATACATGCGATAAGTCTTGAGTAAATATGCCACAAGCCTAAGTTATTTATGTTATTGAGCCCAATTAGAGCCCACCTAGATAGTATACTGTGTGTTATTATACCTTAGAAAATGGGCATGTAATATCCTGGCTTTTGATTGGCCAGTTCCCTTCCCAGAGCCATAGTCTATCTGACAATAGACCCCTGGAAAAAAATGAGTTCCAATTCAGGGTGCCCCATTACTTTGGGTATCTTGGGCCACCAAAATTTTGCAACTGGCCATCGACAATTTTTTTTTCTCGCTTAGCGAGAGACTTGACGAGTGTGTTGCAGGCTGGCCAAGCCCCATCCCCCCGCTTCCCGGTTTGTCTTTCATTATTGTTAATATAGACAGCCACACAGTTTAAAAACAATGAATGAAGCCATCAATCGGATCAGCTTCAAGTCACCAGCATGCAGAAGCGCGACTTTCAAAATGGCAGAACAGCATGAGCCTCTCCATCGCAACTAAATCCACGTGTGCTGCTTGCCCGTGCTGCCTGCTGTACAGCCCATCTCCAACAACTACAACAAAAGAAAATCTCTCCGAAGAGGCTCTCGCTACATTGGACTGCCCCCCTGCCTCCACAAAACTTATCCTCAGAGGGACTAAACTGCAGTACTGGTACAGTACTCACCACGATCGGGGGCTCCACACAAGTGAAGGAAGCAGGACATTTTCTGTCTCGCTATGCGAGAGCTGTGCTTTTGACTGACGTTTAGGGTCCCCCCCAAGACCCGCCTAAACTACTGTTTCACCCTCTCATGAGCAGTTTAAAAAAAAAAAAAACAGTAATCTGGCCCCACACAGAAAAACACCTACCATTTCATGTTTTGCTCTGCAGCAGTTCTGCCTCCAACTGTTAACGCTGCCAACAGTGTTGCAGTCAGCATTTCTCCCTGCTTGGCTCTGGCTCCCCATTCACTTATTTTAATTTAAAACAAGCTATTCGCAGCAGTCGGGAGGGTCTTCATGTATTCTCAGCTCCCTAATTCGTTTCCCCACTCACCACACACTTCCCCTCTCTTGCCATATTAAACATATACTCAGCACTCTAATGCAGGTGAAGGAACTATTTTATTACAAAATAAATCAAACACCTTAGACTTTTAACAGTTTAACACAGCAATTATTTTTTAAACATATATAATACAGTGCCCATTTTCTAAGTGCTATAATACCTTCCAGGGTGGGCAGTATTGTGCTATACCAGACCTTCCAGGGGCTATAAGCACATTACGGCCCTGGGCAGTCCAGTATAGGACAATACCGCCCACCCTGTTGGGTATTATTGCTTACATAGAGCAGAGCTAGCATATATCAACCTGGTATGTTACACCTCATTTGCATGTACTGTACATACTTCTGGCCTAGCACTACAGATAAGGGAGATAAAGTATTTTATCCCGATCAAGGAGCAAAGTTTGAGTGTGCTCTGTAGCTTATTCCAGGCAACTAGTACGATGTAGCTAATGGCAGATTTTCCAAAGTGCATAGAGTACAAGGGCGAATCTAGGAGAAAGATATTACTCTTCCTTAGCACATAAGAGCAAGTGGTCCTTTTGTTGCTCTCTAAGATGTATCCAGGTATGTCATTAGAAAGCATCTTGTGGGTCCAAACGTAGAGGTTATGTAGTCTCCTTTTGGCTAGCGAGGTCCACCCAACTGTTGCATAAAGAGTGCAGTAGTGAGGTAGAGGTGATAAATTCATAGTGCTCCTTAGTGCCCTTTGATACAGTACATCAAGTATGTTTAAACAATTAATAGTGCAGTGATTATAGATGATATCTGCATAGTCTAATAGAGGTACAAATGTTGTTTGTACAAGGTGCTTTCTGGCATTCATGGGGAAACAGTGCCGATTTCTGTAGTAGAATCCAAGTCTGATTCACAACTTCTTGCAAACTGCAGCAACGTGTTCTGCAAAGGATAACTTGCTATCAATCCACACTTCTAATGACTTGTATTTTGACACTACTTACAGGTGTTCTCCAAGCAACGTGGCTGATGGTCTGGGGAGGGATATGCTTTGCTCTACGGTTAATGAACCACATTACCTTTGTTTTGATGGCATTAAGCAATAATTTAGCTCAACATAGGTTTACTTGTAGTGTGTTAAAAGCTGCCTGTGGATCCGAGTGCACTGAAGGTATGTTGGGTCCTGAGGTATAGAGCACGGTGTCATCAGTGTAGAAGTGTAGCTTTGCATTTGTTACATTTTGACTCACTTGTTGGTGTAGATCGTGAAGAATAGTGGTTCTAGGACTGAACCCTAGGTACTCCTTTGGATAGCAAAGTGTGTGTAGATAGCAGACCCTCTGCCTTAACTTGTTAAAATCATCCTGCTAGGTAATTATGGACTCAAAGCAGGGCTGAAGTACAGAAACCAATAGCTTGCAATCTATTTAACAGCATAGCATGATCAGCTGTATCCAGTGCCTTGCTTAGGCTGAGGAAAATGGCACCCACGGCTTCTTTTCAGTCTGTAGCACACAACCAGTCATTCATGATCTTGGCTAAGGCAGTTGTGGTATTATGTTTAGGTCTAAACCCAGATTGAAGAGCTGATAATGTATTTGTTCTAGGTATTTCCTTATTTGGCAATTTGCTATTTTGTCCAGCAGCTTTACGAGTTCAGGTAATGTGGAGATTGGTCTATAATTATTTAGAAGACTTGTGTCCCCAGATTTATGTAGGGGGATGATGTGAGCCACTTTCCAACTTATCGGTAGTTCATTGCTGCATAAAGATAGGTTGAAAAGATGGGTTAATGGGGCTGTGAGCTGTCTGAAGCCAGTTTTGAGGAAGGCCATCTCAAGACCATCTGCTCCCGAGCTTTTTTGACAGCTAGTCCAAATAGAAGTTCCTCAACTTGCTTGAAGGTGACTATCCGGAATATGAAGGTATTAGGAGAGCGTTCTTGTGTCAAGGGTGAAATGGGATATGTTGCAGCCGTAGAATTATCAAAGACCAATCCAGCTGATGCACAGTGATTGTTCACTGCCTCTAGTATGATCTGTTTGTCTGTTATTTCTTTGTCGTTGACAACGATTTTTTGCGGGAGAGAGGGAGAGGATGTCATTTCCTCTAGTGATTTGACTAGATGTTAAAACTTGTATGCATCCTTTTTGTTATTCGCTATCGAGTTGTAATAGAATTTTGTTTTCGTATCCCTGATCAGTTTTGTGCAGGCATTCCTTTTTCTTCTGAAGGTAGTTCAATTCTCTTCTGTTTTTGTGCCCCTGGCCGTGGCCCAGCACCTATCTCTGTTCTTTAGGGCATCTTTAAGTTCTTTATTGAACCAAGGGGAGGATACCTTTTTAACTCTTCTTTTTTGTAATGGTGCATAGATATTTACAACATCCATGGTATTGCATTTGGATATTTCTGCTGCTTCTTGGACCATTGGTGCAAGATAGAATTTTTGCCATTTAATGTTGGCTAGGCCTTTTATAAATTCTGCAGCATTGAATTAGTTGAAGCGCCTTTTATACATATATATTTTGCTTGTGACGAGTGTGTTTTGTAGCCTGTAACACAAGCAACAACATTGTGGTTGCTTATGTCATTGTGGAACACAGTCGAGATGGTTATTTTATGAGGTCTGTTTTTACTAAATTCAGTAAGGAAGCATTAGCTGGGTTTTTGGGGTTTGGTCTTGTAGGTTCTTTGATGATTTGAGTGAGTCCTGCGCTATCACAGAGACTCTTCTGGCTGTCAGATTTTAGGACAAACCAATCAAAATTCAGGTCTCCCAGTATCAAGGATTCATTTGGGTGACTATTGAGTAACTGGGATAATTGCGTTCGTAGCTGTGTGCCTCCTTTGGGAGGTCTGTAACATCCTATTATATATATATGGATTCATTTTTTTTATAGTGTGAATTTTATTTCCAGGCATTTGAACTCATTAGATACTATTAGGGAGTTGTTGATAGAAGCTGCGTATTTGTCCTTGATATAGCAAGCCAGTCCACCCCCTCTAGTATCTCTGTCTAAGCGAAACAGGTTATAGGAGGGCATGGTTACTGCAGCAGCAGGCACCAAACCATTTAGCCAGGTCTCAGTAATCATGAGAATGTCAGGTTTGGTATGTGAGATCCATACTTTCACATCATCTAATTTACTTGGTAGGCTACAGGCATTCATTAAAAGGAGCTTTAGGCTTTTGATGGATGCAAATTCCGTTGGGGATATTGAGGTATCATCTGGTACAGGATTTACTTCAACATTGCCCAGGCAGATTAGTAGGGGCAATATTATTTGCCTGTACATACTCATTCTACCGTTGCTTATATGACATTGCAGATGAAGCAGTCTGCTTTTTGTGGTGCTGGGTTTAGTAATGGGAAGAGACCTAAGCACTCCTGATGTCGCCCATATTATGCTGAGCACCCTAAAGCTTAATGGTAGGGGTATACATGGTTTGGTTACCCAAACTTTGGGCTCAAGTAGGCAGCATGTGGCAGATGGAACAGAGGAGTGAACTTGGGGAGGGGTAGTAAATGCATAGGTATTGCTGTTATATTACATTGGCAGCCTAATGCAAAGAATGAGTAGGACCCCTAATCTCCACATGTTGCTATAGGGTACCGTAGTCTCCTCTGGTAGATTGTGTGGAATTATACAGTGTCTTTCAGCCAGTAGGTCAGAAGGCTACTGATGTATTCTTACAGTTGTGACTCCCTTGTATTCTTACAGCTATGACTCCCTCCTCTGTGTTCTTTCATTCAGGTTTATTACACACTTTTGGCTAATTTTAACAGCAATGCCTGTTGACATAATAAAGTCCCAAACTGCTACAGTAGAGAAAAGAACACAGCCCCTAATCAGCAACTTGTCTCCAAAAGGATACAGTCCCTAATTAGACATAATAAGACCCCCAAACTGCTACAGTAGAGAAAAGAACACAGCCCCTAGTTAGCAACTTGTCTCCAAAAGGATACAGTCCCTACTTAGACACAATAAAGCCCCCAAATTGCTTCAGTAGAGAAAGGAACAGTCCCTAATTAGCAACATGTCTCCAAAAGAATACAGTCCCTACTTAGCAGATTGTTTCCAGTAACAACCTTAAACTATTACTTTGCATTTCCCTTATACTCAGTTCCCTTCAATTATAACAGTTATATCACAAGTTGTATTCTGCTAATACAGACCTTTCTAACCTAGGACAGTGTCAGAGTTGGTTGCCCATTAGTTTATATTAAGACAAACATTACTATTTTAACTGCAATGCAACCCCTCACTTGTTACAACTGTGGGCGGAGCCTACAGGAGTATTGCATGTACAAAAGGAGTGATGTCATGTTTTCTGTCTGTGGAACTGACTGAAGGTGTAAATAGTCTCCTCCGACTTACCCTCCTCCAAGAAATGTTTTCCGCCCTCAAATAAATACACTTTCATGTTAGTCAATGGTTGCAGGGTACTACTTTCTCTCTTAAATGGGTGGTACAAGAACTGGAACCTGAGTAGTGGGAGACAGCATTGTTTTTTTTGGGGGGGGAGTAAGGTCCACCCCACCTTCACCCAAGAAGTGCCAAAAGGTCCATCCCACCTTTTTTTTTTATTCATGTGGGAGGGGCAGGAGGTGGTTCTATCATACTGAAAGAAGATTCACTAGAGTTTGGGGTGTGGATCAAGGAACAACACATTTGTGGAGTCCCTGCATTTGTTAAGGACTAAGAGAACAGATGATACTTAAATTGCCTTCAGATTGACTTAAAAACCCTTGGAACAAATGATTATCAGAGTCACCTGGTGTCTCAAAAGGAAACACTAAGAAATGTCTGAAACTATAGCTTAAGGATGCAACTTCAAGGAAACCCTTGGAACAAATGATTATCAGAGTCACCTGGTGTCTCAAAAGGAAACACTAAGAAATGTCTGAAAATACAGCTTAAGGATTCAACTTCAAGGAAAATAGACAACTTTCAGGTATTTCTTAAACATTTATATACTAAAATGGGCACAGTATTTGGTAAACACAGTCTGTGATGAAGTGTATTTTTCTTTAAGTTTGAGAAGTTAAATTGACTTGCATATGTTAAAAATACCAGTTGCAATTAGCAACTACTGTAGTTGTAGAGACAAAATGCTGTTTTTTTTCCCTATTTACTTTTTTCCTGGCTCAGTTTATATCAGTGAAGAGCTGCCATCCAACTGGACAAGCTATTTATCACTCATTTTTCATTTAAAATAACATAAATGTGGTTTCTCATTTTTACCATGAGGGAAGCAAGATAAACCAGCATGGTTAACAAATACATTCATCTGTCTTTCAGATGAGACGTTAAACCGAGGTCCCATCTGCCTGGATTGGTGGTAGTTCAGGTGGATGTTAAAGATCCAATGACACTTATCAAAAAGAGTAGGGGCATTTCCCAGGTGTCCTGGCCAAATTTCGCTCATTCACTAAAAATACCACCAACAGCTTAATCTGGTTCAAGGTCAGTTGACATTCATCTGTATATCCCCACCCCCAGGTCATGCCTGAAAATAGGCAGGATTTGTCTAGTGCACTTACCTGGTCAACAAAAACTAAATAAATTGACACCTCTGAATGAATTTGAGTTAATTACTACTTGGAACCTGCTATTCCAGTTTTTACGACTGTGCTCCTGGAACTTTCTGCATGACAAGTTCCCTTAGGCACCTCACAGCACCCAAATTATCTGGTTTGGGGGGGGCTGCCACAAGTAGAATGGGATTTCACAGATGAGGGAACTCACAGCAGCAGAAAAAAGAAGCATGTTGCAGGGTTTTAAATAATTGATTAGCAGTTTTTTTCTTGGGACGATACTAACTGTACAGAAAGTATTTATATAGATTTTCTAGAAGTGCTGTGTTTGTTAAACACAGTGAGGCAAGAGCTATTAATTTTCACAAAGTTTTAGCACTTTTATGAGCAAAACGCTAATCAATTTTTAGAGTTAAATAAAACCCTGATGTTGGCATTAAATGCTTAGTGGCATGGATGTAGAGGCACCAGTATTTAAGCATGACTTTGGTAGAGGATTCATTGTGACTGGGGGGTGAGGGAGTGAGTCTTGATATTTTTAGCATAATGGTTTTCTGAAACTTCAACCTTCAATGGGTTAGACTTTGTAGCCATCTGTACAGTATATCACTAAGCCTCATGCAGTGGGGTAGGTAAACCCACATCACCAGACCCAGGCCAGAGCTGCAAAATCTGGACTGGGCTGACTAATGCAAATATTGCTTGATCGGTGGAGCAGCAATAAAAGATAAACTATGCAATACCCTCAATAACACACCTACCCCAGTTTACATTTACCTGATGTCCATTTTTAGGCCTTATATAGTAATATCTTCCTTCAAGAGAACATCTTGTAATGAAATGTGTCGAATTTACATTGGCATTTGGGAATATGGACTTTTATATTATATGAATTTTGTGTGTGAACTGTATATCAGTCTCTAAAAAAACCAAACACATCAAATGTCTTCAAAAACTTGTCTCAACATTGTGTTTATCTTCCACCTTGTCACAACATACAGCTGTCTCAGCAGTGTTTTCAGTTAGGGTACAGTACCTTCATGTAGATGATGGCCTGGTTCTGTTGAGTTGATTGCTATAACAGTGCATAGAATAAAATGCAAAACATATAGGTAACTGTAATACAGAAGGTGGCATTATTTTTAATTATACGACAAGGAAAAATGTAAGAAACTGATTGGCTGCTGACCCACTGAAACAGTGATGTTATTACACAACAACATCACCATAGCTTTGGATTTGGATCATTCCTTGCATTTTCTCTTAAGAAATATTTTTCCACACTAACAAAAACATCCTTTAAAATGTATTTTGTATTCTGTATATAACAACAAGCCATCGTATAATTGCAATAAGGCACTCCAGGGTGTGTGTTATTTTGTAATAATGTCACTCCTGGGGTGGTGGAAGCACTCTGCTGAGCCTCATGCTTCAACCCACCCCAGTAGTGATCTTATTACATGATAATACACACCCTGCCTGCTATTATAACACTTGCCTTTCTCAATGTACTGTACTATGATTCAGTTACTGTATATGCAACAGCCTTCATGTGAACACTCTGGGCTTCTCTTTGACTCCTGATGTCTATTTGCTTTAGCTATTGTATATTGTTCGAACTGCTTTGGTTTTCTTGTTGCGGTGCCTGTGTGCCTAAACTATGTAATCTATTTATCTACTGCTACCCATGTATCTCCAGTGAATGATTGTTATAAATGTCTGCTCTCCGAGTCATTGTTTTTTGACTTGTTAACTATGCTGTCTTTGTATTAGTTTCAATGAGGTGCCTTTGTAAATGAGTCTCTGACCCAAAGGTTTGTAAATCTGATATTTTTTAAATAAATAAATAAATAAATAACTGTTTATGTTTAAGCCCATGAAACACCCTTATCTAGTTAATGCATTCACAGTCGTAGTGGCTCTGCCAGAGTTTGTTTTAGTATTAACTGTCTAGTTCAAATGGGAGGTTTCTTTATACATACCTGTACTGTATAAGCAATAAGGAAAGCAAGCTCCTCCTCCTTCTTTGTCCAACTTATAGACTGCACCTCTGTGTGTGTATTTAATAGGTCATGGGGGCAAGGGTGGCAGGGAGGTAAAATCAGTTTGCTGTGTCGGCTGTTACAGGAGCGGGTCTCCTGTAACAAATTCTTTCCAGTAACATAGAAACATAACATGGAACAATGTGGAACAAGCTAGCATAGGACAGTTACATAACTGTTTACTCTTTTTAGTCTCAACAGCAACTCCAGAGTGGGGTGTGCCGCTGGTGCAGGATGGGTAGGGGCAGATGGAGATCAAGACATCTTGGTAGATTCCTCCATTTTGTTTACTTCAAAATTACACAAAGTCTCTTCTCCTCACGTGACAAATTCTGAATTTGCTTTCATCATGTATAGAGTTCATCCTGTCCAAATATTTCCAAAGTTTTGATGGAAAGCTGCCTTTGGGTTGTGTTTTTTTTCCCATTCTCTATAGAATGATCACCATTTCACCATCACTCAGCTATGGTAAGTGTGATATTTGTTAGCTATCTGCGTGTTCTCACCTTTTTGGCTGCCACCAATTTAACTGCAGCTAGTCATCTTTTATCTTTTACTTTGCAGCCTGGAACAGTAGTGTCAAACAGGATGTACCCGATATCAGCCAGGCAGGGCACCCCTAGATTTTGATGTATTTCTTGCAGACATTGTTCCTGAAATGGACCCTACAATGCGCATGCCTACATGACATGTTTGTATATTGCCTTAGACTCACAACAGTTCCGCCAGCAGGTCCCTGACACATTTCTAATATATTTAGCTTGTTTTATGGGGTGGGGGGTGGGTTGAAGTACCAGATTGTATGCTTCCATGTGTTCTCTCTCCAGGTTGGGGAGTATCTGGTGTTATGAATATTCATCCAGATATTGTTCCATTGCTTGATGGTTATTGAAAAGTGTGTTTCTCTTTCCCAGATTATTTTCACATAGTCTGTATTATGCTGTTCTAGATTTCATAAACATCTATATAGACACGAGTTAAGTTGTGCCCTACTTTCTCCCACAATTGACCCCTGAACCAGCACCACCAGGGGTGCCTCTCAAATGTAACTTTCTTCCAATCTGCTTGGGAACTCATGTGGTGATGTTATTGAAGAAACTAATAATGGTCCATATGTTGCATGCCATATTATTCTCAAAGTATTTTAGACAACTAGATGTCTCCCCCCACCAGCAGATGGAGGGGCATACAAGCCCCATTCTCTCCCATGCCTTGTAGCAGTCAACAAGTCTAGCTGGGTAAAAAGCAGAGTCTGAGCTGAATCTTCTAAACAGTGCCAGATGTTCCACTAATGCATGTTTTTAGCACAAGTCCACCAACCAATTCTCACCTTCTCTGTCCCTAGGGAGGCTGATGTCTGGGTTAACTAAAGCACCCTGTATCTGGACTCCCATAGCTATTGCCAGCTCAACCACCTTCCAATTAGCCCCATATGATGGACTGCACCAATAAATAATGTTCTTTAGTTGGGTGGCCCAATAGTATTCTTGCAGGGCCGGCAGGACCAAGCCTGTATTTTTCCCCAATGTTAAAGAGTCACCGATGCCTCGAGAACATTGTAAAACACAATATTTGGACAGAATACAGCTTTTATTATTTCTCATTAGCTCTGTATTTCTTATCCCCATTGTTTATTACAGAAGTTAAATGTATGAAAACAGGAGCGATGTTCCTTGAGGGTTCATCAGCTCCTATTGCTTCTTCCTAACCTGCTGTCATAATACTCTGCTTGTTGCATCACTGTTATTCCCATGACAACAGAATGTGATGTCACAACAGGGCATTATAATTTCAAGTAGGGAATAAGCTATAAAGGCAGATGAACTCTAAGGGATAAAGATCTTGTATTTATGGATTTCCAGTACCCCTGACTGAGCTCTCCCGTGTATCCTTCAGACACTCAGACAGGACACCCCACTTCTGGTACCAACTGTAGCGGGGTCGTTGGTTCAGGAGACAAATTGCAGGCAGACAACAAAAATCAGTGCATAAAAAATGCCAGGATGGCATTTATCATTTTATTTTTATACTTCATGAAATGATTCAAGTTCTTACAGAGAGAAAATTGTCATTAGTTCAGCTTCAAAGGATCAACTGTTCCACCCAGCAGTACTCTGAGGTCTTATCCTCAGACTCACAGTTCAGACTGACTCCCTGGTCTGGTCTCTATCTCTTTTTAACACCTAGTGGCAGACTTTTATACATGTGGTGGGGTCACCTAACCTAGCTATTATCTAATTTAGAGAATAAAACTATCTGGGTTAGTCTAGATGCCTGGTAACCCACCATACCTGTCTAACATACTACCCCACATGGTTTTATAGCAACACCCTCTCTTTGTATACAACACTGAGCTAGAATAGCCCAAATATACCTAATTGTCTCATCATTAGGTTCATTAAGGGATTAAGTCCCTTCCATTCTGGAGTGACCTCACTTCCTTACTTCTATAAAAGCAGCCATTTCTGGGGCTGCCAGCCCTATAGACAGTCCTGACTGCAGAACCAGGTAATGACTACTACTATTCTTTATGTATAGACCATAGGTATTCCTAAGTTGGACAAGTGAATAGAAGAATAAGGGCATGCTCCTTATTTTCTTTCCCTTTGTCAACTTCAGAATACCAGGCAGTAGCTGAAAATAAACCAAAACAAAAGGAAGGGAAAATTGTTTAACCAGGAGAAGCACACTAAGCTGAAGCTTGTTTCCAGGTGCAACCTGTTAGCACAAGGAAGTTAAGTGACTTGCTCAGAAGTCACACAGTACAGAAAGTGGGGGCTGTGATATTTCAAACCTAGGTCTCCAAGTTTGCAGCTCAGAGCCTTAAACACTGTGCCATACTGCTTCAAAAGGAACAATGTTCTCTTGTACTTTTCTTTCTGTGGGAGCTTTATTTCTTTAGCCCTCACTTTGCTTATTCTAATTTTCTAATTCACAAGGGTTTTTTTGGTAAGCTCAGGATACTTCAACTCCCTAGTAACTTGCAACTTTATATGTTTCACAAGCCGGTGGCTGAAATATCAGCCCAATGGTCAACATTTCAATTAGCCCCATTTTGACTTTGTTTAATGAGCTGCATTCTGGCAAGCTGCCAGCTGCTCGCTATCACAGGCGCATTGCACATTAGAGCTAGGAGAGTTTTACATTAACCCTGCCAAGCAACTGTTTTGACTCCTAATGCATTTTCCATGTTTTTAGGGCACTGGCATATTATAAAGACGCACGTCCTGCTTTCTTTACATACTCCCTCTCGGGGAATTTGCACCTATAGCGCAACATGTGCTTCATACAGAATCAGGGCATACTTTAATGCTAGCAGCGCAATAGGAGCTGCTAAAGACTTTTTAGAGGCTTTCCTTTTTGTATACTGGCTATTGGACAAGGAACAGAATGGAAAGGGCACAGATAATAAAGGGGTTGCTACGCTTGTCCTTACAAGTTTTTTGTGGCAGGATGCAAAGATGTCCTCCTACCATGAAAGATTGCTATTTTGTGCAGGGTAGTACAGGAAGGGATGTTTCAGCACTGTTAACAGTCAAGTTACAGTCAATATCATCCCTTTATACCTAGGCACTTTATTTCTTGGGGGGGGGCTATTTATTAGAATAACTGGGCCTCTACTCATCACAGGGAGCACCCTGTGACATTATCCAGATCTCTTCTCATTCTGCCCACCCCATCTGGATAATCTACTCTGTTGCTGATCTTGGTGTCATCTGCAAACAGACAAACCTTACCCTCCAGTCAATCTGCAATGTCACTGATGAAGATATTGACGAGGACTGGCCTCAGGATTGATCCCCTGAGGTACCCCACTTGTGATTTGCATCTCTACTGACTGTATACCCCCAGTTGACCAATGTCTGACCCACCCTAAGCCTACCTAGCTTATTAATTAATCTTCTATGTGGAACAGTATCGAAAGCTTTGCTGAAGTCAAGGTAGGCAACATCAACTGCACCCCCTTGGTCCACCACTCTGGTTACCCAGTCAAAGAAATCTATGAGATTAGTTTGACAGGACCTTCCTGTTGTAAACCCATGATGTCTTGGATCCTGTGTTCCTATGGATTCCAGGTGTTGCACTATCCTTTCCTTAAGGAAGTGCCTCCATAATCTTGCCCACTACTGAGGTAAGACTGACTGGTCTGTAGTTCCCTGCCTCCTCCCTGCTACTGCTCTTGTGGAGTGGGATCACATGAGACCTTCTCCAGTGCTCAGAGACTCACTGAACAGTTCTGATAATGGCTCTGCTAGTTCCACCCTCAGCTCCTTTAGTACCTTGGGATGTATGCCATCAGGTCCCATTGCCTTGTCCACCCTGAGCTTAGCTAGCTCTTGTAGGCCCCTTTCTTTTGTGAAGGGACTAGTGCACACCTGCCTGTGTCCATGGTGCTGAGCTGTGGGCCCTGCCCTACCTTCTCCTCAGTAAATACTGAGCAGACGTATCTATTTAGGATAGATGCTTTTCCTTGGTCCTCCTCCACACATTCCCCCTTATCCCCTCTGATCTTAGCAATACCCCATCTGGACTTTCTCCTTTCACTAATGTATCTATAGAAAGTCTTGTCCCCTTCTTTTACTGTTCGTGCTAGTGTTTCCTCGGTTTGGGCCTTTGCCTGCCTTACTGCCTTCCCTGCTTCCCTTAGGAAAGTTTGGTATGCCTCCCTATCTTTGCCCCACTGCATTCCCTTAAATTTCTTGAAGTCCAGCCTTTTGGGCTGTGACCTTTTCTGCTACTGTTTTCGAGAAGGAAATTGGTTTCCTCCTCCTTTTGCTCTTGCTTTTCACTCTACACAATGGGATGTTGCTTCAAGCATTGCATCCTTAATGCTTGCCCACTTTGCCTGTACCCCCTCACCTGTATAAAGTCAGCTCCTCTGAAGTCCCATGGTTTTGCCTTGGAATGGGATGATTTAATTCTAGTGGTCAAACTGAACCATACCATGTGATGGTCACTGGCCCCCAGGTGACCTTCTACCTGGAGATCTGTGATCCTCTCCCCATTAGTCAGTACTAGATCTAGGATAGCCCTGTCTCTTGTGGGTTGCCACTTGTTTGAGCCCCTACCCCTGCAGGGAATCCACTATGTATCTAGTTCTAGTGGATGTTCCTGCTGGTATTGACCAATCTGTATCTGGCATGTTGAAGTCTCCCATTATCAGAACCTGACCTTTAGCTGTCATGTTTTGTATATCTTTTAACAGTAATGTGTCTATGTCCTCCCCCGGTCTGGGGGCCTGTAGACAACCACAGTTCATATGGCTGTCCCATTTCCTGTTTCCAGGGTGACCCACAGTTCTTCTGGCTCCTTATGTGTATTCTGAATTTCGTAGCTTTGATATTTTCATTGACATAAAGGGCCACTCACCCCACCCTTTTTGTACCTTGGTCTTTTCTGAACAGTACATAGCCAGGTACTGAAGTCTCCCAAGTGTGGTTACTGGCGAACCATGTCTCGTTAATGGCTGCTATGTCCAGTTTAGCCTCTATCATTGTTGCCTGCAGGTCTGGGATCTTAACCCAGACTGTGGGCATTTGTGTACATGATTTTTCATTGGCTAGATTTCGATGCGTTAGTTGTTGGGTGAGGTCCAGTGTTTCCCCTGCGCGTCGTACGGGGAGCCAGGCCTTTTTCCTTACCTGGTGATGCAAATGAACTACAAACACACTGAACTCCTGTTTGATCACTAGCTGAGGGGGGAGAGGAGTTCTTCCTGTTCGATATATCAGGTGCTGCACCCCTCTCCCCATTTGCTAGTTTAAATATTCTGCAAAGACGTCAAACTTCTGCCCCAATGCACTGACTCCCTCCTTAGTCAAATGCAGTCCATCGACTTTAAAGAACTTTCGCTCCCCAAACTGTTGCCATTTACCTACAAATTTGTGTCCTTTTTCTTGGCACCAGCCCTTGAGCCACACGTTTAGCTCCCCTAGCTCCCCTTCTCTGACCTTCTGTCCATCTGCCCCCCTCTCCCAGACCAGCAGGATCTCAGAAAAGAAGATGCCAGATAAAATAGATGACAGTTTGTCTCCCAGCCTGGTCAGGTGTTCCTTGGTCTCCACAACTGACCAGCTGGTAAGATCATCAGTTCCTATGTGTACCAGGCAATCAATGTTTTCTCCTGCTTCCTGCACGATTTTAGCAATATGGTCAGTGTCTTTCCATGCTGATGTACCTGGGAGACATCTGACCATTACCCCCAGCTGGACATAGGTATCAATCCCCTGAATCATGGAGTCTCCTCTGATCAGAAGTGTTTTGGATTTCCTTTTTGCTTTTTTTGTTTTGGTCCTTGTTTTGGGTGAGTTTTGTTTTGCTAGCTCATGTGCTGCAGTGTTCTGCTCTGCAGTGTCCTCTGTCCCTTTGTTTGATTTTGGAGATAGAGGAAGATACCTGTTTGCAGTTTTTATATGGTTTGTGAAGGTGATACGTTGGAAAGCATCGAGTGATGGGGCACCTGATTTGCCCCTCCTAACCACCTGCCAACCTCCCAGATCCACTTCCCTCTGCGGTCGAGGTGCTTCAGTTGGATGTTGGGGAAATGGCTGGCAGTTCTTATAATATATTTCCTCCTGAATATGCGATTTGAGGTACGCAATCTCTGCTCATGCCGCCTGAAGCGGAGCCCTTAGATCTCCAATGGTCTAGCATGTAGGACAGCATCCTAAATCCTGTATAACTGCCCTTTTGAAAAGTGTCCTGCAGTACCAGATGAGTTTCCGGGTTTATAACCTGGTCTGAGTAATTAGAAGGAAGAAAATAAAAGCAAAAGTTTGAGTCTGTGTTTTGTTTGTTTTTGTATAACTTGTTAAATTACTTGAGCCCCTGTAAATGAGGTCACTGTGCAGATACCCCTCTGAACCGCCCCTTCCTACTTTGCTACAGGAAGTGTCACAACTGTGCTACCCTATAAAAGGAGTATAGTATGGGGTGGTTGTGGATTGGGGTGGGTGGCTAGGCCCATCCCCTGCTGAAAAAGAAGGCCCACGGATGAAAGAAACAAGTAGGTAAGAGCAGAAACAATCCACCAACAATAAATGTAGTAGCCCTGAAAGCTTATCCTACTGATAGATTAAACTGTAAAACCTGTAAAGAACCAACTGTAATAATTTCACAGAAGATATAAACTGTTAAGAAACACTTTGCTACAGAGAAAAATAAAGCAGTAACAGAAGATATACTTTGCAAAAAACAATTTGAATCAGAGAGGATTACAGCAGTAATCTGTAAGCACAAAGCAGTAAGAAACCTGTAGGCAAATCCTGTAATAATGCAGCAGAAAGTATACCCTGCAAAAGCAATTTGAACCAGAGAACAATAAAGCAGTAAAATATTAGCAAAAAACAGTAACAAACCATGTGAGTACAAAAGAAAATAATAACACACGGTAAATCTGCCTAGCCAAAAGAAGCCTTAATCTTTTTCCTTGTTCTATCCTTACAAGCAAACCTAGAAGAAAAGAGCTCAGGTGAAGCTAGGTGCCTTTGCCAGCAAACCTAGTCTTCCACTGAATAATTTTATTAGTCTTGTTTAAATTGAAAAAAAAAGTGTGATTTGCTTTGAAAAATTGTCAAGACAGACTTTAACAAATTCAGTGAGTGCACAGCATGTAGTGCATGCAGTTGATAACACACGACCAAAAAATAAATCCACAGAGAAAAAATAAAACAGTAAAAAACACAAGTGAAAAATAGAAAAGTGTGTCTTTATTTTTTCCCCATGTAGCTATTTCGCCCGCCACTGCCACCTTCTCCTGTCTTCAGGGGGCTACCCTGGAGGCCATCACATATGGTGACAGGGGGACATAGTTATTTTTCCTGGTTTTCTCCCCTTAACTCCCTAGGGTCCTGGCAGACATGGTCGTGCATGTGCATGGAGGTGCCCATGCGTGCCAGACCTGGTAAAGTCCCGCTCCACCCACTCATCCTAGAGCCAGCCCCCCCATTTGCCTGAAACTACCATTGAGCCTCCACCCTGTGGCAGTCAAGGGCTGGGAAGGCTAACTTTCCCAGTCTGGGAGAGGAGAGCTGCCTGACGGCCGCTCAGTCCTTCTCCCAGCCTTCCCCACTAGCTGACCCATGGCGGCCCGAGCGCGTTCCTGAATTCAGGTCACTGGTGTGGGAGAGGTGAAGCACTCCTTGGTTCCTCTGCCTTGTATGCCACTGGGCCGACTTAAAGCATGTCATTTTCTCAAGGGGGGGAATTCATAAACTACTTGTCGAATTGTGAAAATGTCACAAAAATGTACTAAATCATACATAAACAAAATATTTCAAGCCTGAAAACATGAAAAACTATTGAGAATGTGATGGGAAAAAAAAAGTGTGCATGTGTTGTACAATTAAAGTCGTACACAAATAAAGTATTTACAGGCCCTGGAAAAAGAACAGTTACGTAAGAACTTACTGTAACAGTAGATCTTTAAGGGGATCTCAGTCATCAGGTCACACCATAGGAACTTCATCATTGTGAAGCAGGATCCACACAGAAGATTTTCCAGCAGTACAACTGGGGCCGTCCATACCGACGTCGTTTGCCATTGCCATCAGCAGTCCTGCTCCCTCCTCAGTTCTTTCCCCTGGAGACCAAGGGAGCAAACTCATCCCATGGGGGACCAAAGAGAGAGAGAGAGAGGTACCCAGGCCTAAATAAAAGTCTGGATAAACTAGATAGCCAGTCTGAGACAAGGACCCCAAATGGGGATGGTGAGAGGAAAGGCTGACTTGATGACTGAGATCCCCTTGAACATCTACTGTTACGGTAAGTTCTTACATAACTGTTCTATCTTCAGAGATATCTCAGTCATCAGGTCATGCCATAGGAATGAGTCTCAAGGAGTTACAAGTGCAGCAGAACAGTCTGGGAGGTAGGCAGACCAAGGCATAGGACAGAAGGCCTTGAAGACCTGCCCGGCCATAACCTGCTTGGACTCTAGAAGCAATGTCCAGACTGTAGTGCTTGGTAAAAGTGTGTATGGTACTCCAGGTGGTGGCAGCGCAAATGTCAGTGTCTGAGACCCTCTTGAAATAGGCTAAAGAGGTAGTCATGCCTTTTATGGAGTGGGTTTTCACCACCCCGGCAACTACTTACCGTGTCTGTTGTAGCAGAACACAATACAATTGACCAACCATTTGAACAAACATTGTTTGGAAACCTAAACTTCCTCTCTTTCTGGGGTGAAAGAAACAAAAAGCTGCTTTGTCTTTCTGTAGTCCTTACAGTAGTTTGGAGCAAATTATATTTCAGAATTCTGCACACATCTAAAGTATGGAGCAGTGCTTCCCCTGGGTTGGCACGCTGTGGAAAATATACAGGGAGGTGGATAGATTAGTTCAGGGTAAACTCATACACCACCCTAGGAAAAAACTTAGGATTCATGCACAAAGACACCTTGTCTTTGTGAAAAATCAAATCAGGCTCCTCACACCAGAGAGCCTGAAGATCAGAAATCCTTCAAGCAGAAGTAATTGCAATCAAAAACAACACTTTCCAAGAAAGTGTAGCTCACAAGTTGCAGCTGGCTCAAATGGAAACAGGGTCAATTTCTCCAAAACAAAATTCAAAACTCAAGCCGGGATAGGGGTACAGATTGGAAGTTTCAGGTGCCGGATGCCCCTAAGAAAAGTAAGGAACATATATCTAGCTGAGCCATGGTATGATCATCCATGGGCTCGTGAAAGGCAGAGATAGCTGAAAGGTGCACTTTGAGGGAAGAGTACTGGAGGCCCGAGTCTGACAGGGATATCAGGTAATCCAGAATCTGGCTCACTGGACAGGTAAAAGAGTCTGGATGTTGCTTGGCAGCCCAGATGGCAAACCTCTTTCATTTCATAGCATATGTGGCCCTAGTGGAGGCCTTCCGAGCCACCACGGGAACAACTGCTACCTTCTGAGAAACCCCGAACCGGGCAATGGATATGTCCTCAGGAGCCAGGCATGCAAACAAAGGGACTTGAGGTTTGGATGGACCAGGGTTCCCTGAGTCTGCTTCTGCAGATCCCTGCAGAGAGGCAGAGCCACCAGAGGTCTGCTGCTAATTGCTGCAGTAATGGAAACCATATTTGCCGCGGCCAGTATGGTGTGATCAAGATCATGCTGACCCCCTCCATCTGAAGCTTGATTAGCACCCTCTGAATCAGAGTAAATGGAGGGAAGGCGTAAAGGAATCTCCTGTTTCAGGAGAGGGGCAATGCTTCTCACCAGAAAACTCCAGACCCTGGATCTAGCGAGCAGAAACTGGGCAGTTTTGTGTTGAGTGGTGACACAGAAAGGTCCAGCTCTGGATGACCCCATCTGTTGAACAGATCTGCAATGGACATCAGAAGTTCCCATTCATGCATCCTGGACTGAGTCTGGCAGAGGCTATCTGCCAGGGTGTTCAGCATGCCTGGGACATGGACTGCTAATAGTTCCAGGCCATGGTCCAGTGCCCAGTACCATACCCTCATGGCTTCCCTGAAAGGGGGTACGAATGAGTCCCCCCTTGTTTGTTGATATAGTATACCACACTGAGGTTGTCTGACTGTATCAACAACTGGCCCAGAGAGAAGGGGTTCTGGAAGACCTGCATGGCATACAGAACCGCCCACACCTTAAGGACATTTATATGGAGGGACGTCTTGATCTGGGAGCACATCCCCTGAGTCTGGATAGGACCCAGGTGAGCTCCTCAGCCCATGCCAGAGGCGGCCGTAGTGAGAATCTGCTGTGGGGTTGAGATCAGGAATGGGATCCCTCTTAGGAGGTTTTGGGAATCCATCCACCACTGGAGCACCTTGCGGATCAGAGAGGAGACCAGCACTAGCTGCTCCAAGTCATCCGTGCGTTGGTCCCACTGCACCTGGAGGGTCCACTGGAGCACCCACATGTGCAGCCTGGGCAAGGGGACTGTGGTAATGGCAACAGCCATGGGACCCAGGAGCCTCAAGTAAACCATTGCAGAAACATAATGGCTCCGTGCCACCACCTGAGCTTGTGAAATAATGCACTATGCCCTGTCTGGAGGCAGGAAGGCCCTGCCCTGCACCGAGTCCAGGACCACCCCTATATTCTGCAGCTTCTGGGATGGGATAAAAACGGACTTGGGCAGGTTGACAGTGATGCCCAGGGAGTGAAACAACTGGATGGTCCTTTCCAGAGTTTGGAGGAGCTGATCCTGGGACAAAGCTTTGAGAAGCCAGTTGTCCAGGTAATGGAAGAAGTACAGGCTTTCTTGCCGAAGGGCAGCAGCTACTGCTGCTAAGCATTTTGTAAAGACCCATGTTGCACAGGATAAGCCAAAGGGTAAGACTCTGAATTGGTAATGTTCACCCTGAAAAAGAAACTGCATATGCAGGGGGACACACTGAAATATATAGGTAAGTGTCCTGCATAACGAGGGAGCACAGCCAGTTGCCCTGCTTGAGCAAGAGCAGCAGACCTGGAAGACTGACCATGCAGAATCTTTTGTAGTGGATAAAGACGTTGAGACCCTTGAGATCTAGAATTTGCCTCAGATCTCCAGTTTGTTTGGGGACCGGGAAGAACCTGAAATAGAAGAAAAAATTACTCACCGCAGTTATCTTCTTTCTTCCAAGGGGTCCTTTAGTATCAGTAACTTTAGCAGTTAGCTGGCTAGGTGCCACTGACCCGGAGGTCTGCCTTTAAGAGAATTTTATTTAAATGAGCTTTGGGCAATAGCCAATCAAAAAACAGGAGGGAGAGTGAGCTGAGTGAGAGCAACCTGAAGGCTTTAGAATTTTTTCGAAGAAAAACAAGGGCACATTCCCCGAAAATGAATCAACAGGATTAAAACAACATGCAAATGTCCACAAAAGTGGAACTAGAAACCACAACACGAGTTAGAAACTCATCAATAACAAACTCCAGATTTGATAAGAGATGTGATAAAAGAGCACTTCTCCTGACAGTGAACTGAGGAGGAAGGGAGGGAGCTTACTGATGCTAGAGGACCCTTGGAAGAAAGAAGATTACTGCGGTAATTTTTTTCTTCTTACCCCAGGAGTCCTTTAGCATCAGTAACTTTAGCAGACTACTGAGCAGTACCAAGTGGGAGGTGGGCAGAAAACCTACTTAGGAAAGATGCTCTGCAGAACCGCCCTGCCAAATTTGGCATCAGATCTGGTCTGCACATCCAAACTGTAGTGTTTCAAAAAGGTGCGCATAGATTTCCAGGTAACTGCTTTGCAGACATCCATGAAGGGAATGTCCCTTGCTGCTGCAAGCGAGGCTGCAGTGCCCCTGGTGGAGTGGGTCCTGAGCCCCACTGGAGGTTGGTGACCAGTTTTTTCATAGCAGAATCTAATAGAAGAGTCCAACCAATGAGAAATAGTTCTCTTTGTAGCTGGTCTTCCTCTGCCTACATCCCCATAGGTGAGGAACAACTGAGTGGAAGAGCCTCTGGACTGTCTAGTATGCTCTATGTAGTAAAATATGGCTCTTTTGACATCCAAGCTGTGGAGCTTTTGCTCACCAGTAGTGGATGGCTCAGTAAAGAAAACAGGCAGAGAAATGATCTGGTTCACGTGAAACTCAAACCACCTTTGGCAGACATTTCCTATTTGTCCTGAGCTCAACTTTATCATTGTGATGGATGAAGTAATTTGGCTCAGTGCACAGGGCCTGTAGCTCTGAAATCCTCCTGGCAGAGGTAATGGCTACCAGGAAGACTGTCTTCCGAGTTACAACTTGATATGAGCAGTGGACATAGGCTCAAAGAGTGGTTTCATGAGTCTGTCTATGCAAAGGTTCAGGCTCCAAGGAGGTACAGGCTAGAGGTGAAGGTGCAAGAGGCCTTTGAAAAACTGTTTAACTATGGCATGGGGAAAAAATTATTTTTTTCTTTCCCACCGAAAGGTAGGCCGAAGTTGCCGCCAGGTGTAGCTTGAGGGAAGATGGTTTTAAGTCTGATGCCTGTAAGTGTACCAGGTAATCCAGCAGCTGAGGGTCTGAAGATGAAAGGGTTCAACCTTTTTGCTCTTGCACCAGAGGTAAAACCTTTTCCATTTGGCTGCATAAGTCTTCTTAGTGTTTGTTTTTTAGCCATCCTCAGTATCTTAAGGACCTGTTCAAAGTACTGCAAGGATGGAACCTCTATCTCCTCAAGAACCAGGCCTTGAGATGAAGAGAGTGTATGTCTAGATACTGCACTCCTGTCTGAGGAAGGGTGAGCTGGGAATGAGCTAGAGGCAGGCGAATGGGCCTAATGCAGGACATTGAGAGAAGGAGAGGGTACCAGGCTTGTCTGGGCCAATCTGGAGCCACCAGGATCATTGATACAGGCTGTTGTTTGAGTTTCAGCAATACCCTGAGTATCAGGAGAAGGAAGGGAAAGCATATAGGAACCTCCTGGAACAGTCCAGGATCAAGGCATCCAGGGGAAGTGTTCCCAGGACTGGGAACCTGCAACAGTAATGAGGAAGCTGAAAACTGAGGGGTGAGGTAAACAGATCCACTTCTGGTGTGCCCCATCACCTGAACACTGTAGCTAGTACTTGCTTGTTCAGGGTTCATTCACTCTGGCCTTGACTGATGCGACTCAGAGCATCCGCCAGGGTACTGTGTTTGCCTGGGAGGTGAATAGCTGAGAGACTGACTCCCAGGGAGAAGGCTAGAGACCAGAGCTTCCGAACAGAGTATTTCTGATCTGGTACCACCCTGCTTGTTTATGTAAAACATTGCAGTGGTGTTTGTTCTAATTTGAACCGCCTGCTCGTTTATGCTGGGAGCAAAAGCTTTGAGAGCTAGAAAGATTGCTCTGAGTTCCAAGAGATTTATGTGTAACTGTGACTCTTCGAGAACCCAGGTGCTGCTTACTGAAGCACTGTCCAGATGTGCTCCCCAAGAGGGAGGCATCTGTGGTGATCACCTTTGTGGGAAGCAGATCTTGGAAGAGTACCCCTGCTTGTAAATTTGCAGGGTTCTTCTGCCACAGCAGGTTTTGGAGGAACAGTTCTGGAGTTCTTTCCTGCAGGAGGAAAACATATCCTTTCTGAGTGTCCAGTTGGGCCCCCATGAATGTGAGCAGCTGGGTGGATTCCGGGTGAGATTTCTTTAGATTTACCAGGAAACCCAGGGACTCCAGAGTGCATTCTGTAAGGGAAAGGGACTCCTTGACCTGGCAAGGAGACTTTGCTACTATGAGCCAGTTCATCCAGATAAGGATAGAGAGCGATACCCATTCCCCTGAGGTGTGCTGCTACCACTGTGAGGCACTTGGTAAAGACTCTTGGGGCCAAGAACAGGCCGAAGGGCTTTGTGGTGAACTGATAGTGGCCCGAAGGAAGTTTGAATCTGAGAAACTTCCTGTGAGACCTCCTTATGAGCATGTGGAAGTAAGCACCCTTTAAGTCCAGGGAGGCTAGCCAGTCTCCCTGCTGTAAGGACTGTATGACCAGTGACAGAGTGACCATTTTGAATTTGGGTTTTTTTCAGATGTTTGTTTAACTATCTCAGATCTAAGATAGGTCACCATTCCCCCCTTTTCATTTGTGTCAGAAAGTACCTGGAATAGAGGCCCTTGCCTTTCTCGTGGGCTGGGACCTTCTTCACTGCTCATATAGCTAGAAGGTTTTGTACCTCCAATTCCAACAGTGAAACCTGTTTGGGGACAGAGGTCTTGACACCTGGGTATGCTTGAGGTCTGGCATCTGTTTGAAATGTAGTGGCAGACCCTTCTCCACTATCTCCAGCACCCACTTGTCTGACGTAATGAGGGACCAGTTTTGAAGATAGTGGGAGAGTCTGCCTCCCACCGGAAGCGGGAAGGTGACCTGGACACTCACATCAGGACTTAAGACTGTGAGGCAATTAGCTGGGTAAAGGTGGCCTTTCTTTGGCCACTTCTGCCCCTGCTTCTGAATGACCCCCTGTACTGACCAAAGTCAGATTGGGGATAAGAATTGTAAGACCTGGGGAAAAAAATTCTGCCCCTGCCGCCCCTGGGGCGGGATCTCTGAGGGGTGGTAGGCTTAGGTTTAGATGAGTGACGCTGCCAGAAGGCCTTGTACTCATCAACCTTTTTCATGTAGTCAGTGGTTCTGTAATCAAACAACATGTTTTGATCACAGGGGAAAATCCATGGCCTTGGTCTGGGTGTCTGTGGTTAGACTGGTAGTTCTAAGCCAGGTGAAGCATCTCAGAGAGATGGCATGGGCCATAGCCCTAGAGATGGCATCATTGTTGTCGTCTGCTGTGTGGAATTGGTATTTGGTAGCTTCCAGGGCAGTTTTTGTCGTATCCACCAGCTCCTGCACCATAGAATTTGACCCATTTTGGGCAATGGCCAGGACAGACCTCCACAGGGCTTTCTGATATTTGGCAGTAAATGCCATGTACAAAGAAAGTCTGAGAAGCAGGGAAGCTGTGGCATACATTTTCTTTGCTATAAAGTAAATTTTCTTGGAGTCCTTGTCCGGAGGTAAGGGGGACAAGGAGACCCCAGCTTTCTCGCAAACTGCCTGCTGCACTATACTCTCGTGGATAGGGTGTGCAGACAGGAATTTCGGTATCAGTTCTAGACAATCGGCAATTTTTCTCAATCTGCTTGTCAACCCCTGTCACTGAAGTGGAGATTTGAAGCACTTTCATGGTATTTCTTCAGAATGCATAATAGATAGGGACGACCAGGGTCTTGGAGGTTGAAAGACCTCTCATCTCCCTATAATCTTTATCTTCATCAACATCCTGGTTGGGCTGCTGTGTAGGGGGTCCAGGGTGTCTAGCATATTTTGTAAAAATGTAAACAGAGGAGGAATCATCCTGGTCACCTAGGGGGTCCCTGAATGGAGGGTCAGGGGACTTGTAGGGCTCAAGGCCCTCAAAATCCATGTCAGGGACATCATAAAAATGTTCTTCGTCATCTGCATCACCCTCATAGTCTACAGAGGAGAGAACTGTGGAAGAGTGCTTGCCAGCCCCAGTAAATATAAGCCCCATCTTTTGTAGGGTCTGAAACAGTTGCCATGCTTTTGCCATGTCTTGCACAGATGGAAGATCCTGCGCAGACTTTGGTTGTATGTGTTTTGTTCTTTCTTTATGCTTTAAGCTACCTGTTGTCTCGCTATTGGCTTTCCTGGGAGCATTTTTTTCTTGACAGAGTTTCTTTTTAGCCACTTCATCAGCGGCTTGATCAAGCTCCTTTTTTTCATCATTTTCATTACTTTTTAATTTGTGAGCAACTTCATCTTTGGAAGCTTTATTTTTTGGCTGGGATCAGGAGGTTTCCTCAGCACCTCTGCTTACATTTTTATTGTTAATACTTTTAGATGGCCCCTCATCGGTAGCCTTTGATTTATCCTCAGCCATAATAATCAAAGGTTTCTTCGCTATGTGCCAATTTAAACAAAGCAAACAAATGATCTGTACCTCACAAACCGATTGTAGGTTTCTGTGAAATGCCACGTCCAGTCCTGATTCAGTTAAATAACTGCCTATTTTAAAGTGCTTTTTTTTTGTAGTACTGGGATCTATACCAATGCCAATCTTAATAGAAAGCCCAGTAATACTGGTCAACTGCACAGAGGTTTCTGTTGATGCTGTGAAGCAAGTCTCATGACAGATGACACCTTTTGTTCAGTTTTTATATATATGTATTGGTTTCTCTATTAATGCCAATCTTCAGAGAACCCTCAGGCAACTGTCAAAATTTGAAATCCAAATGGGTGCCTCGCGGTAAAGCCCGAGAAGTCTGAGGTAAAAGACAAGTCAACTGACACTAATTTGATGATTCAAGAATTAAGTTAAAAAAGGGAGGAACCGTTGAAATTAAGCACCAGTGGTAAGACTAAACACAAAATCTGAGCAGACGAAGTAAAAACAAAGTCAGAATAGCGTGGGTGCACTAAAAACAGAAAATTAGCGCAGCGCTAACAAAAACGTAAAACTTTCACTCAACACTATATAAAAATGAATTTATGAGGAAAACTTTACCCAGATAAGCACTAGGAGGCTGTCAACAAGAAAAGTTGAGAGGCACCTCAGGGGCACTGTTGCTCAGTCAGCGGAGAAAAAATTCTGAAGCCTTCAGGCTGCTCTCACTCAGCTCACTCCCCCTCCTGTTTTTTGATTGGCTATTGCCCAAAGCACATTTAAATAAAATTCTCTTAAAGGCAAACCTCCGGGGCAGTTGCACCTAGCCAACTAACTGCTAAAGTGACTGACGCTAAAGGACTCCTGGGGCAAGAATTCCCTGTTCTTCTGCCACCCGGGCACTGGCTTGATCACCCGTTTCTGAAGAAGAGAGTGTACCTCCTCCTGAAGAACCATTGCATGGTCTGGACGATAGGTGGAGAATACTGGAGGAGTCTCTGGGTGCTGTTCCAAAAGCTCCAGAGTGTGACACCTCTCTATAATCTGCAGAATCCAAACATCTGAAGTTATGGATCCCCATTCACTGAGATGGAGGGAGAACAGACCTCCAACCACCACCTCTTGGTCAGGGACTGGAAGGGGGTGGGGTCTGGCAAGGAGTCAGGCTGAGGCGGTTCCAGTCACTGGGGCTGATCCATTGCCTCTGGGTTTGTTCACAGCAGGACTCAAGGAGGAGGGGGGTAGGCAAGGCAAAACTGGTCTTCCGTTTAGCCTTGGGACAGGAGCCCACACCAGACTTGTGGGACACCCAACGAAAGGACGGGCGCTATCTGCTCCTGGGCCGGGTATGGTAGAGCAAATGGACAGATTTAATAGCCCTACCAGAGGCTTGTAAGTCATTTATGATGTCTTGGACATCCAACCTGAAGAACTTTGAGCTACTGAAGGGGGCATTAAGCACCTTTTGAGGGACATCTGATGTGAAGCCCGATACCCTCAGCCAGTTGTGCCTATAAAGGCAAATGCCTGGGCAGCAGCCCTGGCACCAGTGTCAGAGATGTCATAAAAGGCCCTGAGGAGGTGCTTGCTAATATCCTCGGTGGCCTGTAAGGATCTGAGGATCTCTTGTTTCTGGGAACAGTCTGGGATGGCCTGAGCAGTCACTTTGAACTTCTTCTGGTGTTCTGGTACTTGACCATATGAGATAAATAATTAGCAATCTGGAGTCCTAGGGTGGAGGAGGCATAAACCCTCTTACCCCAAAGGTTGATCCATCTGGATTCCCTGTCGGGGGGGGGCCAAGGTGCTTAGGCACCTTGGACCTGTCATACACTGCTTTGATGATCACAGAGTTGGTCTCAGGCTGGGCAGCATAATAAGGCAGGCCCTGGGGAGCATAATAGAGCTTATCTGCCCTCTGCGGCATGGCAGGAACCATATCATAGCGGTGCCACACCACCATGGTGGCATTCCTCAGAGCTCACAGAATAGAAGGAATGACCTTAGGAGGAGATTCTGGGATCTCCAATAAGTCTGCCAGGTCTCTCCCGGTGGCATGCTCTTCCTCGGTGTAGAAGCCCATAGCTATAGACAACTTCTTCATAATATTGAAAAAGGTAGGATCTTCAGGAAGGGACCTGAAAGTATGCTTATCAGAGTCCTCACTCACTGAAGAAGCAGTAGACCTGTCTGAGGAAAGAGATTCCTCCTTTTCCTCTTCTTTAGGGAGGATGAAATCAGGGTGGTACTCCTCTTTGATGTCGACCCATTCAATATAGCCTAGTTTTTAGAGTAATGAGCTGTGAATGAGCTTTGTACATCCAGCAGATCTGGGTTTGATTCCCACAACCTCCGCTTGCATACTGTGTGATTCTGAACAAGTCACTTAACCACCTAGTGTTCCCAGGTCATCCCTAAACACAGGTACTTGTGCCTAGTGTGCCTTACCCGGTTACCCCCCCAAAAAAAGAATAAAAAATAAAATTTCAGGGTCCAATGAGCAAGGGACTGATGGCGCCCTATGGGGCAAAGGCCAATATGGCTGAACTGGCTTCGATGGAGCGATCGGTGACACTAAGGACCCCAGCCTGTGGGAACCTAACTGGTGCACCATGTCCACAGTTATCTGAGTCAAAATAGTATTGAGGTTGACAGCTGGCAAAGGCTGCATTGCATCGATGGCAGTGGAGTCATCAGTACAGGGTGCGACAAACTATCCGTCGGGCTTTTTACAGCCCAAGGGCCCTGGCATCTGAGAACCTGGAGAAGTGTTAGGCCTCGATGGAGGGGCTGAAGTTGACGACCTGAAGGTCGACGACCAAGGGTCCGATGACCTGAGGGTCAATGGCCAACCTCCCTGGGAAGTGGAAGGAGGTGCTGTCAGAAGGGGCCCGGTAGAAGCAGAGGCTTGGACAGCAGAGGGCTTAGGTACAGCCACAGCCAACGGAGTACCTCCAGAGGAAGAAGCCATTGAGGATCGGGAGCGCTGCCGGGGGGAGCGGTCCCGGTCTTGTTTTTTACTTTTCCCAAGGACTTGTCTTGTGCCTTCAAAGCCTGGGAGCTTGATGAGCCCACCGGGCGACTGGGAAGGAGGGACTCCCTGCCCAGAACTGGCTACCTGCTATTCCATGAGGAATTTCTTCAAAGCCTTTTTGCGTTGCCTAAGGGTTCTAAGGTTGAATTTTTGGCAGAGCTTACAGTCACAGACGTTGTGGTCAGGCCCAAGACAGCAGACACAGATGTTGTGGTTGTCTGAAGAAGCAATCTTCTTTCCGCCACAGCAGCGATGAAAGAGAGATGTGGAAGAAGTATCTCAACATAAATGAAGTAAAAGAATCTCTTAGATTCCAAAAGTTAGGGAAAATGGTGCGAACTGCGACGAAGTTTCGGCAGAGACCCATGTGAACAAGTTGATGGGAAACAACTGAGGAGGGACCAGAGCTGCTCACTCCTTAGATGACGTCGGCGTGGGTGGCCCCAGTTGCACCGCGTGAAAATCTTCTGTGTGCATCCTGCTTTACCGACAGTGAAGTTCCTACGGTGTGACTGAGATGTCCATGAAGAAGATAGTAAATTACGACTCATGCACTACTTTGTGCAGGGCCCTGTGCAAAACAAGTTATGACTAACTGGTATGGTACGATCCTGATAACTTTCTTCACTCCACCAAGGGGTTGCTGTTGGCCACCAGCCTTGGTGGGGGCATTAAAAAAGTTACTGAAATGTCTGCACACGCTTTCGGCACTGTTCATTTATTCTTTTGTATTTACTGTTCTCTGTTTTCCTGGTCTATTTTGTGTACAGAGCCCTGAGCCCTTGGGATAGGGCGCTTTAAAATAAAATGGCCTTGTCTAATCTGTCACTCCTGTTGTGTGTATATGCTTGCTCACTTGTCTGTGGCAACCTTTTGTTAGAGCTAGAATCCATTCTTTGATAAGCTATCTCTTGCGCTCTTCCATTTCCAGTTATTGGTACCCCACAAGCCTCTCCATTACGTCTTCCTCCATCCTCCCGAAGTCCGCCCTCCTAAAGTCCAGGACCATTTTCCAGATGGAGGGCACAAAAACACAGAGCAAAAAATGTAATCACGCTGAAAATAACTGAGCATTTTCAGAATAATCGAATGTTTTTCTTGCGTTCTGCTTTTTTGTGCCCTCCACTTTGTTCTTTTTTTGCACAGGTACTGGTCCACCGAGTGAGTACATTTCTATGGGTCAACTGCCTCTATGATTTCAGGGCTATTTTCAACCCCAGTGCATTATGGACACTAGACCATAGCAGCTCTTCCACGGTAAAGCGGGAGATCAATTAGGGTCTGCAGTGTCACAGTAGGTAGGGAAAATGGGCAGACTAGGTGGGCCAAGCGGTCCTTATCTGCCATCAAATACTGATTTTGTGTTCTGTGTAACCCCCTATGCTGTCTTGGTTGATCAGAACTAGGTCAAAGATGGCTCCATCACTAGTTACTGTAGCATTACTTAGTATAGCGGCTGTTTAAATTTAGCGCTCCAGCTTCTGTCTATTAATGTTCCCGGTTATCCTCTTACAGCTGACACAATGAGGCAGGGAGGAAGTGTTCGATGCTATGGACAGATGGCACACTGACACCAGGTTCGGGTTGGAAGCTGGTCATGTGTGTTAGTGTTTTGCTGCTGTGGCCCACTGACCTAGAATGTTAATTACAGTTCTGGAGAAGTGAGGACTCAGAGCAGAAGTAAGGTAGTGCTGGAGTTGGGGGACTTTCCAGTGGGCCCAGTCATTCACAGGGGAAGGGAGGGAGATAATGACCATAGGGAAACAGAGACTACTAGAGACTAAACCTGTATAAACCATAAAGGCTTGAACCTGATTTGCATCCTGGCAGGGTGATACAGTATAAGGAGAAAGCAACTTACCAGCTCGCCACATTGCTGTTTTATTACCATGTCCCAAGATGGAACTGCAAGTTCTTTGTAATTTGTACTTTGTACCATACTTTGCCTCTGACTTGACTCACACTTGTGGTGATGCACCATATTGCTTGTGTTTTTTATGAATAAAGTATATTAGACCATCAAGCTTGTTTCACTGTATATCGTTGTTAGCGGTCGGCTAGCTGACCGTGAACATAGCAAAGGTTTATTGGCAGCGAACATTAGTAATTCTACAGTAGTTCCTCCACTAGTTGAGTCGGGAGGCAGTCCTGGAAAATGTCCACCAATGCCTGATTTCTGGTGCTGTGTCATTGTGATGCTCCAGTCAGCTTCTGGTACATTAAAATTTCATAGGCAGAGAAACATAGACAATGATGGAAGAAGAAGACTAATGGTTCATCTAGTCTGCCTATAACATACTAGGTTAGAAGAGCGCGGCTAGAACACAGTCTAAAGTACACCTCCTAAACCGCATTTGTCTTCAACAACGATGGTGGTAGAATAGTGAACGTTAGTAACCACTACCCCTGTGGCTGTGAAGGCAAGGCAGGATGTGAAGAAGTCGGGGAAAAAATGGGGAGGCTGCCTGAGCTGCTCCTGTGATGCAGAGGTCTAAGGCACAAACAGCTTGGCCAATATAGCTCGAGAGACCAGGGTTCTGTTCCTGGTCTCCTGGCACATGTAGTTGCATTCCCCCCTGGCCAAAATTTGTGTTTTTTTTTTTTTTACAGCCTGACAGAAATTCCTCCCACCCCCAAGTTTCTGCTTTTCTCTGAGTTCTGCCCCCTCGGAGTTGGTTCTAAAAATAATGGGGGGTGCTGGGGCAGAGCCCCTCACAAAAGTGTACATTTTGTGTTTTGGGGAATGGTAACAGTCATCGGTGTGGTGTATGAACGTTACTATGGGTGCTGTTTTATGTCACGGTATTTTTCCTTGCGTTGTAGACAGCGCTGTTCTTGATGGTGCTTTCATTGTTGGCGCTGTTCTGACCTAGTGCTGCACATAAAACCCACACAAACCAGGTACCTATTGTCCATACAGGGTTCTGACCCACACTATCCACCCCCATGCTCCCTGCTGTACTGCTGCCTTCCTAAGCAACCACTGAACCCTTCACTCTGTCCTAACCTTATCTGAAACCATTCATGGTTTTGGTGCCCACCACATCAGCTGGTTATGTAAAATAAAATGTATTCACATCCCTCTTGAACTGCCCCCTCCATTTTCCACTTGTGACCCGTGTTCTTAATCCGCTACTTATGCTAAATAGTTCCTTGCAGTTTACCTTATTCATTCCTTTCAGTACATGAGGGTCTTTATCATATGACCCCCTCCTTCATCTGGCCTCCAGCGAGTACATGTTCAGCACCCTGAGCGATTCTTGTAAGATATGCCCTGCTATCCCTGAATCATTTTGGTCACCCTTCGTTGCACTGTCTCCAGCCTGACCTTACCATTCCTCAGGTGAAGACTCTAGAACTGGGCACAGTACTCTAGGTGGGGCCTCAGCAGTGATGCAGAGAGGTAGTAATGCTTCCTTCCTTCCTTCCGCTGTCGATACTCCTTCCTATACACCCCAGCAGACATCCTTCACAGGATGACTTCCCCTCCAGCTGCTGCCTTCTCATTTCTTCTTCTAGAGTCCTGTCCCTCTTCTGTCAAGCTAGAGGGCCTGCAGATCACACCTAGGTGGACAACCCTCCCTCCTCCGATGTAATCTGATCCCATAATGATTCTGCCATGCCCCCACTCCCATCTCTTTGGCCTGCATCACTCAGATACCTTCCCTGACATACAGTGCGACTGCCCCTTACCTCTACCTTGCCCCCCCGAATATGTAACCTGGGCTGTGAAGTAATTTCACTGTTGTGAGGAGCACACCTTTAATTCAGGATTGTCCTCTGCTGCCACTGCCTGAGGCTCACTTATTTGATTTCCAAGGCTTCTGGCATTTATATAGACTGCTCTCTATGAACTCTGTTGACCGTCCTTCCTTTGGCCAGTTGTACTTTACTTTTTCTTTCTGATAAAATTTTGACTGAACTTTAACCCCCATCAGTTTCTGTACTCACTCACAGGTGAGGCCCTGTATCCCTTTTGTGTTACTCCTAGCTCCCCGATTGCCCCTTCCAGATGGAGGAGTGCTTTCTAGGTTTCCTTCAATTGGATGTACCCTGTGAATGAACCTAGTCCCAACCTCCCCCACTAGTTTATCTGCCTCAGGATAAAGGCCTCGAAACCCTTTGGCCCACAGCCCTTGCTCCCTCGAAAGGGGATGAATGCCATACAGATTAAAAAGCCCTTTGTCCCAACACAAGGCACTTAATCCCTCAGGAAGCAAACTTGACACAAAGCCCTTTCAGCCAGTCACTGAAAAGGAAGATTTTCAGCTTCTCTACCCCCCTCCCCCAAAATAGGAGTGGCAGCAGTCGGTGGGAGGTTGCTACTCCTTGGTTTGGTTGGTACAACTTTGATCGGCTGGAGATCGTGGATGTCATGCTGATTGTCCAGAATATGTGGCCAGCCTGCTGTAGTTTGGATCTGGGTCCAACTTGCCTCCTGGTGGGGTGTGTTGATGTCATCTACCCGGTCCTAGCAGAGACAGTCTGGTGTTTGTTGCAGTCAGGTGAGTTCCCAGACTCCCTGAAGGAGGCAGTGGTTACACCCCTACTTAAAAAAGCTTCTCTCAACCTGGACTGTCCTGCTAACTACAGACCAGTCTCTAACCTTCCCTTTGTGGGAAAGGTTATTGAGAAAGTGGCTGCACAGCAGCTGGAGAATCATTTAACTATCCATGAGATCTATGATCCTCTCCAGTCAGGATTTCGGAAGAGACATAGCACAGAGATGACCCTTGTTCAGGTGCTCGATCTCCTGATAGCAAGGGATTGGAAGAGCTGTTCCATCTTGGTTTTTCTTGATCTCTCAACAGCATTTGACACTGTGGACCATGGGGTGCTGCTTGAGCATCTGCGGTTCATCTGTGGCCTGTCTGGTACAGTCCTCAGATGGTTCCATTCTTTTCTCACTGGCAGGTCTCAGAGGGTGGTGTCTGGAGTGTATTCCTCTGACTCATTCTCTCTGCCATGTGGGGTGCTGATATGCTGCCATTGGGAAACATTGTAAGACGATATGGGCTGGGTTTTTGCTGCTATGCAGATGATACCCAGCTCCATTTGTCTTTTCTGCCTGATCAGGATAATGCAGTCTCTGTTTAACAACTGCCTTGCCGCGATTCAAGACTGGATGACTACCAGCTGGCTGAAGTTGAATCCTGATGAGACTGAGGTGGTGGTAACTGGGCTTTGGCTCGGGGGTCAACAGCTGCCATCCTCTGAGGAGGTGCAGAATCTGGGCATTATTTTTGATGATAGGCTAACGCTCCACTCTCAGGTGTCAGCCGTCTTGAAATCCTCTTTTTACCATCTGAGGAATATCACCTGGATTAAGCACCTTGTTCTGCCCGGTGATCTTCCAACTTTGGGCCATGCCTTTGTGACCTCCCACTTTGATTACTGTAACTCCCTGTACCTAGGGCTGCCAGAGGTTGATATCCGCTGCTTGCAGCTGGTGCATAACGCTGCAGCCAGGTTGCTGACTGGGTTGTCTTGATCCAGCCATGTTACACCTGTGCTGCGTGGACTGCACTGGTTTTCTGTTCTGTGGCAGATCACCTTCAAGGTCAGTTTGCTGACCTATAAGAAAAAAATTACTCACCTTAGTAATGTTTCTTCTAATGGAGCCTTGCTGTATTCTGACAATAGTAGTGAGTTCCAACCTTCGAACTGCCCCGGAGATGAAAGCGTTAACTTTCCATGCCAGGCATGGAACGCTGAGCTCGGTTGAGACTCTGTCTGTTGCTGTTTGAACTCAAACTGTCAGATCTTTACGAGCTAAACTCACTGAGGGTCCTGTGTGGAAGCTGCAAACCTACACTAGCCAACTGGCTACTAAATATAACAAAAGATTTTTTGGTCCCAAAACAAAGACTCAAGTCAGAAACCAAAAATGAAATAACACAACACCCAGTCACCCAAAGAAAAGGGGTGATAATAAACAAGGTGGGGCACCTCCTGAGTGCCAACACTGCTACGCCCACCCACATCCCAAAACAAAGGTTCTGAGAGGAAGGAGAGTCAGAATACAGCAAGACTCCATTAGAAGAAACAACATTACTAAGGTGAGTACTTTTTCTTCAAACAACATGAAGTCTTGCTGTATTCTGACAATAGAACTACCAAGCAGTACCTCCATGGAGGAGGGACAGAACCTATTTAGGAAATAGGCTCTGAAGCACTGCTGTGCCAAACCGAGCATCACTCCTAGCCTGGATATCCAGAGAGTAATGTTTGGTAAAAGTGTGAACCATTTTCCAGGTAGCTGCTTGACATATCTCTAAGACAGGAATATCCCTGGCAGCAGCCAGAGACGCAGCTGTACCTTTGGTAGGAGTGAGCCCTCAGGCCCAAGGGTGGAATCCTACCCAGTTTCTGATAGCAGAATTGAATGCAAGAGACAATCCACCTGGCAACTGATCTTTTAGTGGCAGGTTTTCCTTTACCAACCTCACCATAAGTGAGGAACATTTGGAGGGAATCAAACCTGTGACCCTTGGTACGTTCTATGTAGTAGCTAAGGGCTCTTTTCACGTCCAGACTGTGCAATCTCCTCTCACCAGAGGAGGAATGGTCAGTGAAGAACACAGGAAGAGACATAGATTGGTTAAGGTGGAAGTCTGAAACCACCTTAGGTAAAAACTTCCTGTTAGTCCTGAGGTCCACCTTATCTCTATGAAAAGAGATAAAATCAGGCTCCACTGACAGGGCTTGTAACTCGCTTATGCGCCTGGCAGAAGTGATGGCCACTAAGAAAACAGTTTTCCAAGTCAAGTACTTAAGCTCTGCTGAGGACAAAGGCTCAAAAGGGGGTTGCATAAGCGGAGCAATGCAAACATTAAGGTCCCAAGCAGGGGCAGGGTCCCTGAATGTCGGATTGGTATGAAGCAATCCCTTGAAAAACTTTAAGAATACAAGGTGAGCTGAAAGGGAAGAAGGCTTACCTGCTGAAAGAAAAGCAGAGACAGCTGCCAGGTGTACTCTTAGTGTAGCTGGTCTGAGTCCCAAGCTATTCAGATGAACCATATAGTCAAGGACTGTGGGCAGGTCAGCAGACTCTGGGGAAATATGCTTGCCAGAGCACCATATAGAGAACCTTTTCCATTTGGAATTATAGGTAGTTCTGGTGGAAGGCTTCCTAGAAGCCTTCAGAATATCCATGACACCTTGAGAGAGGTGTAAATCAGCAAACTCTAACTCTTCAAGAGCCAGGCCTTGAGATTGAGAGATTTGAGATTCGGGTACCAAACCCTCCCCTGAGCACAGGTTAACAGGTTGTAATTCCTGGGAAGAGACAAGGGAAGGTGGACTGCTAAGGACAACAGGAGAGGGTACCAGGGCTGTCTGGCCCAGTCTGGAGCAATCAGAATCACTTTGCAGGATTGAGACCTGATTTTTACTAGCACCTTGAACAGGAGAGGGAAGGGGGGAAAAGCATACAGGAACTTCCCTTCCCAATTGAGGACCAAGGCATCCAGGGGGACTAAGCCCAACACTGGGGGCCTGCAGCAAAACAGGGGAAGTTGGTGATTGTCTGGGGCTGCAAAAAGATCTATCTGCGGGATGCCCCATCTGGAGAAAATCACCTCCAAAACCAGGGGATCCAGTGACCATTCGTGATGGCCCTGGGAAATCCTGCTGAGAGTATCTGCCAGGACATTGTCCTTGCCTGGGAGATGAACTGCTGTAAGGGAGGTGTTCGGGGAAAAAGCCAGAGACCACAACTTCATTGCTTCTGTGCATAAGGCCGTAGACTGAGTGCCCCCTTGCTTGTTGATATACCACAATGTGGTGGTATTGTCTGTCCTGATCTGAACAACCTTGTTCTGAACAGACCCGGAAAAAGCTTGAAGTGCTAGAAACACTGCTCTGAGTTCCAATAGATTGATGTGAAGCAGAGATTCCTGAGGAGACCACAACCCTTGGGTGGTCAGGTCTCCCAAGTGGGCCCCCCACCCCAAGAGGGAGGCATCTGTAGTAAGGATTAGAGAGTGAGACTGAGTGACAAAAGGAACTCCCTGTCTTAGATTGTCCTGATCCTGCCACCACTGCAAAGCCTGGATCAGGGTTCGAGTCTCTGGTACCAGTTTGGTCAAGGGGTCCTTTTTCTGAGACCAAAAGGCTCTCAAGTGGAACTGAATGTCCCTCATCTGAAATCTTGCTCCCTGCACCACTGCTGTGGAAACAGCCATGTGACCCAGGAGCTGCAGAAAATGCCTTGCTGGTCGAGACACGTGCAGGGTGAACGAAGAGGCCAGTGTGACAAGGGTCCTTGCCCTATCCAGGAGAAGGAAGGCTCTTGCCTTTTCTGTATCTAGCTCCACGCCTATGAAGGTGAGGAGCTGAACAGGCTCTAGAACTGACTTTGAAAGATTCAGAAGGAAACCTAGAGAGGTGAGCAGTTGCTGAGTTATCTGCAGGTGTAACTTGACTTGGTCTGGGGACTGGCCTACTATGAGCCAGTCGTCCAGGTATGGGAAGATGGCAATCCTTTGCCTTCTTAAGGAAGCAACTACTACTGCCAAGCATTTTGTGAACACCCTTGAAGCAGAGGTTAGGCCGAAGGGCATTGCTCTGAATTGGTAATGGCCTGAGGGCAGCTCGAACCTGAGGTACTTTCGATGGGAGCTTCTGATGAGAATATGGAAATAGGCATCCTTGAGGTCCAGGGAGACTAGCTAGTCCCCTGGCCTTAGGGTAGAATTATTCCCAGAGTCACCATTTTGAACTTTGGCTGTAAGAGGTGCTTGTTTAGATATCCGAGATCCAGGATGGGCCGCCATTCTCCTGTCTTTTTGGGGGTGAGGAAGTACCTGGAGTACAATCCTTTCCCTTTGTGTAGGGGTGGAACCCTTTCTACAGCTCTGAGAGCCAAGAGGGAAGAGACCTCTGCCTCTAGGGCAAGTGCCTCTGAAGGATTTGCAGGTGGAAAGGATCTGGTTCTCATCTTTGGGAATTTTTTTGAAGCTGAGAACCAGTCCCTGGCTTACTACTTCCAGGACCCATTTGTCCGACGTTAAGGATTTCCAGTCCTGGACAAAGTAAGCCAGCCTGCCCCCTACAGGTGGTGGAGAATCGGCCCTGGAAAACCCATCAGGGTGCCTGCTTGGCAGGGGGTTTAGGCTGAGGGATGGAAGCAGGCCTGCTTGTACCCCTTCTGCCTCTCCCTCTAAAGAACCCCCTCTGAGCATAGGCAGAAGAGGAGGCCTGGGCTTGGTAGAAAGGCCTATGCAATGGCCTGCCCCTGGGATGCTGCCTCTGAGGAGTGGCTTGCCTTTCCTTGGCCTGGGCACTCCTGTAGGTGGTCCTGTATTCATCCATCTTTTTCATGTAGTTCTCTGTTTGCTCCCCAGAGAATTACTCACAACAGGAAAATCCATGGCCTTAGTCTGGGTATCCTGAGACAGGTTAGTACATCTGAGCCAAGTCATCCTACGAAGGGCCACAGATGTAGCCATGACTCTAGATGAAACATCATTGGAGTCCACTGCAGCATGGAATTGCACCTTGGATACCTCAATACCATCAGCAGCCACCTGCTCCAGCTCCTTGGCAAGCTGGCCAGGGACCTGCTTAGCTAAAGCCAAGACAGTGTCCCATCTAGATTTCTGATATCTAGCTGTATAGGCCATGTAATTGGCCTGCCTGAGTCCCAAGGATGCTGCCATGTACTGTTTCTTTGCCATGGCATCAATCCTCCTGGAGTCCTTATCTGGGGGGTGTGATGCCAAGGGTATATTAGCCTTATCACAGGCTGCAGCCTGCACTACCCCAACATGGATGCATTGCTGGGTAAGGAACTCCGTATCTGAGCCTGACAGAGTATACCTCTTGTCCATTTTTTTATCCACAGGAGGGATAGAATTAGGAGTCTTTAAAATCTTAAATGTCTGTTTCCCAAAAGACTTGTGTAAGGAAATAGACAGCCTCCTGGACTCTGGGATATCCATCATTTCCACATAGTCAGGCTCTTCCTGGTCGTCCACAGCTTCTTCCATAGGAAGCTGAAGGATTTTGGCCACTTTCTTGTAAAACATGAAATGGGAGGGGGACTCAGAAAGCCTAGGAGGAGACACTCCTGAAGGTCTGTCTGGGGAGATGTCTGGGTCAATGGGCACATCCAGACTTTCAAAACCACATTCACTTTCCTCATACTCTCCTTCCTCCTCCTCCGGTTCATAAAATTCCTCTAAATCATAATCCAGAACCGGTGGAACTGGCCAAACCGAGCGCCTTCCTGATGGTGCCGGTTCGGTTGGAACTGGGGATAGCGACTGAACAATTTTTATCGCTTTGGTTATTTCATCGGCAGTTGGAGAAGAAACTTTTGGATCCACACCAGCTGATTTATCCCTTCTTGTTCTCTTAACCGGAACCGACTCCTCAGAATCGGTTCTCCTTTTGACCGAAGAAGTCTCGCCCTGGTCAGAGGGCACTCCTTCTGGTTCGGTTTGAACTGAACAGGGCTGGCCATCCAGGTCAGCGGACTTTTTGGCCTCCCTTTCCCTGAGCCTACCAACTCTCTTTTCTAGGGTAGCTGCAGGAAAATTTTTACAAATCTGGCAGTCTGAATCGAGGTGGTCAAACCCCAGACAATAAACACAGGTGGTGTGGAGGTCAGCCTTGGCAAAGACTCCCCCACACACACTACAGTGTTGAAACCCAGTGGGTCCGGTTTTTCTTTTGGGTTTCTCAGACATAGTGCCAGTCCTTAAAAAGTACCCTTTTAATGGCAATCCGCCAGGCAAGACACTCTTATCGGTTCCTAACCATGTTATGGGTCGTGGAAAAAAATGTAGTAAAATCCGTTTTTTTTTTTTAGAACCGATAAGAACCGGTAACCACACTCTAAAAGTACAAATAAAGATTTTTTAAACCACTTGATCGGTTCAAACTGAACCGATGAACCGTTTACAAGTTCCACACAGAATAGAAAACAATATAAACCTATCTAGTACTCACGAATACCACAGACAGAGACTGAACCGACAGGTTGCGGTTTAAATTCGGTTGAAAACCGAGAAAAACGGTACTTTAACCGACAAACTGAACCGAGCAAAGGAGAAATCTCCAGAGCGACTGTTCAGTGAGGCGGAGTAAAGAATCTGATGATTTGAGTTCAAACAGCAACAGACAGTGTCTCAACCGAGCTCGAGCTCAGCGTTCCATGCCTGGCATGGAAAGTTAACTCTTTCATCTCCAGGGCAGTTCGAAGGTTGGGACTCACTGCTATTGTCAGAATACAGCAAGACTTCATGTTGTTTTAAAGCCCTACACAGACAGGGTCAGAGCTACCTGCAAGAGCTCCTTCGTCCCTACTGCCCCCTCTGACTGCTCCACTGATGAGGGATTGCTAGAGGTTTCCAGGGTTCGGTTGAACACATCCAGGGCTCATGCTTTCGAGTTCATTGCCCCTTCCCTGTGAAACTCTTTACCTCGTCGGATATGAGAATGCCTGACTGTGGAGGGCTTCAAAACCACTTTCATAACTTATTTGTTTGGACTTGCCTTTCCAGACTGTAACTACTGACTGAGTTTTTGCTTGTTGATTTTATGGCTGAATTCTTATTTATTGAATTTTAATGTACAGACGCTATGATCTTTTGGAATAGTGCCTTTTTAAAAATAAATTGAACTGAAATACCGTGAGAACCTCCAAGGTCACAGCACCAGCCAACCCCTTAAGCCTGGCCCCCAGTGCCATGAAATTCTTCTTGACTACCCATAGTGACTTCCCTTCCAGATCGTTCATCCAAACATAGGCAATAATATCCGCTCCCCTTCCCTAACCAACGTGACCATCTTAGGGAGTACCCTTCTGCTGCCATCCCTAGGAGGCCATGCACTTTCTTCCCTACCTGGTCTGTGTTACACAGGACTGTCTCAGAAGCACTGACAGTTGAGGCCCCCTGCTATGAACACCTGTTTCTCAGCTGCCTCCGACTGCATTCCCCCCACTCTCTCAGCAGGTTTGGTCGCTACTGGGGCCATGGGGGCAAACAGGTTACTCACTACCAATTCAGAGAACAGTCTTCCTCTCCAAACACTTCTGATGTAATCACTAGGCTAAACAAAATGAGGGACTTGCTCAGGGTCACAGCAAGCATCAGCTGTGGGATTCAAACCGGAGTCTCCCCCTGGGGTCACAGCAGCTTTCTAACCACAGTGCAAAACTGTCTCCCTGCCAGTTGCACACTTCATGGGGGCAGCAGGGGGTAGTGCTGTGCTGAAGTGTCATGCCCCTCCCATGACTAAAGAGTGTTCCATACGACACCCCATTCTCCTCCTGCGACATTCTTGGCTTGGGATGCAAACCCAAGTCATTGTCATGGCAACAGGCTCACACCATTACCTAGTCAGTAAGCTACTGGGCCATCTCCATGAAGCTGAGGTTTGACTGAGACTTTTTACCTTGTACAACGGGGAAAAAAATCCATACTGAATGGGACAGTGTACTCTCCCCCACAACTTGTATGGCCTTCTGCAATCTGTACAGGGGAGTGGTGCACTGAATCCCTGTTTAGCACAGAGGAAAAAATTACTCACCTTAGTAATTTTGTTTCTTCTAATGGAGTCTTGCTATATTATGACATATGCAGTGAGTCCCAACCTTCGAACTGCCCCGGAGGTGAAAGAGTTAACTTTCCATGCCAGGCATGGAACGCTGAGCTCGAGCTCAGTTGAAACTCTGTCTGTTGTTCTTCAAACTCAAACCGTCAGATCTTTACGAGCTACACTCACTAAGGTCCTGTGTGGAAGCTGTAAACCTATAGTAGCCAACTGGCTACTAAACATAAGCACACATTTTTTGGTCCTAAAACAAAGACTCAAGTCAGGAGACCCAAAAATGAAAAACACAACACCAAGTCACCCGAAAAAGGAGGGGTGAAAAAACAAGGTGGGCATCTACTAAGTGCCAACACTGCACTGCCCACCCATATCCCAAAAACAAAGGTTCTGAGAGGGGCAGGCGGGGGAGGTCATAATACAGCAAGACTCCATTAGAAGAAACAACATTACTAAGGTGAGTAATTTTTTCTTCAAACAACATGAAGTCTTGCTATATTATGACATATGCAGACTACACAGCAGTACCTCCATGGAGGAGGGACAGAACCTACTTAGGAAAAAGGCTCTGCAGCACAGCTGTGCCAAACTGAGCATCACTCCTAGCCTGGATGTCCAGGGAGTAATGCTTGGTAAAAGTGTGGACTGTTTTCCAGGTAGCTGCTTGACATATCTCTAGAATAGGGATGTCCCTGGCAGCAGCCAGGGAAGCAGCTGTACCTCTGGTAGAGTGAGCCCTCAGGCCTGAGGGAGGAACCTTACCCAGTATTTCATAACAAAATTGGATACAAGAGACAATCCACCTGGCAATGGATCTTTTAGTGGCAGGTTTCCCTTGGTACGGTCTATATAGTAGCTAAGGGCTCTCTTCACATCCAAGCTGTGCAGCCTCCTCTCGCCAGAGGAGGAATGGTCAGTGAAGTACACTGGAAGAGACATAGATTAAGGTGGAAATCTGAAACCACCTTAGGCAAGAACTTCCTGTTAGCCCTGAGGACCACCTTATCTCTATGAAAGGAGATAAAATCAGGCTCCACTGATAAAGCTTGTAATTCACTTATGCGTCTGGCAGAAGTGATGGCTACCAGAAACACAGTTTTCCAAGTCAAGTACTTAAGCTCTGCTGAAGACAAAGGCTCAAAGGGGGGTTGCATAAGCTGAGCAATGCAAACATTAAGATCCCAGGCCGGGGCAGGGTCCCTGAATGGAGGGTTGGTGTGAAGCAATCCCTTAAAAAACTTGGAGAATACAGGATGAGCTGAAAGAGAAGAGGGTTTACCTGCTGAAACAAAAGCAGACACGGCTGCCAAATGTACTTTTAGGGTAGCTGGTCTCAGCCCCAAGGTATTTAAATGGACCATATAATCCAGGACTGTGGGTAAATCAGCAGATTCTGGGGAAATGTGTTTCCCAGAGCACCATATGGAAAACCTCTTCCATTTGGAATTATATGTAGCCCTGGTTGAAGGCTTCCTAGAAGCCTTTAGTATATCCAATACACCTTGGGAAAGGTGTAGATCAGCAAACTCTAATTCTTCAAGAGCCAGGCCTTGAGATTGAGAGATTTGAGGTTCGGGTACCAAACCCTCCCCTGAGCACAGGTTAACAGGTTGTGATTCCTGGGAAGACACAGGGGAAGATGGACAGCTAAGGACAGAAGGAGTGGATACCAGGGTTGTCTGGCCCAATCTGGAGCAATCAGGATCATCCTGCAGGATTGAGATCTGATTTTGACTAACACTTTGAACAGGAGAGGGAAGGGGGAAAAGCATAAAGAAACTTCCCTTCCCAATTGAGAACTAAGGCATCCAGAGGGACTGAGCCCAACACTGGGGGCCTGCAGCAAAAAAGGGGAAGTTGGTGATTGTCTGGGGCTGCAAAAAGATCTATCTGCGGGGTGCCCCATCTGGCAAATATCACCTCCAGGACCAGGGGGTCCAGTGACCATTCGTGATGGCCCTGGGAAATCCTGCTGAGAGCATCTGCCAGGACATTGTCCTTGCCTGGGAGGTGAACTGCCGTAAGGGAGGTGTTCAGGGAGTAAGCCAGAGACCACAACTTCATTGCTTCGGTGCACAAGGCCGTAGACCAAGTGCCCCCTTGCTTGTTGATGTACCACATTGTGGTGGTGTTGTCTGTTCTGACCTGTACAACTTTGTTCTGAACAGCTCTGGAAAAAACTTGAAGTGCTAGAAAAACTGCTCTGAGTTCCAACAGATTGATGTGGAGCAGAGATTCCTGAGGGGACCACAATCCCTGGGTAGTGAGGTCGCCCATGTGAGCTCCCCAGCCCAAGAGGGATGCATCTGTAGTAAGGATTGAGGAGTGAGACTGAGTGACAAAGGGGACCCCTTGTCTCAGATTGCTCTGATCCTGCCACCACTGTAGGGCCTGGATCAGGGTTTGAGTTACTGGGATCAATTTGGTTAGAGAGTCTTTCCTTTGAGACCAAAAGGCTCTCAAATGGAACTGGATGTCCCTCATCTGAAATCTTGCTCCCTGCACTACTGCTGTAGAAGCAACCATGTGCCCCAGGAGCTGTAGAAAGTGCCTTGCTGGTCGAGAGACCTGCAGGGTGAATGAGGAGGCCAGAGAGACCAGGGTCCTTGCCCTGTCCAAAGGAAGGAAGGCTCTGGCTTCCTCTGTGTTCAGCTCTGCGCCTGTGAAGGTGAGGAGCTGGACAGGCTCTAGAACTGACTTTGAAAGATTCAGAAGGAAACCTAGAGAGGTGAGCAGTTGCTGAGTTATCTGTAGATGTAACTTGACTTGGTCTGGGGACTGGCCTACTATGAGCCAGTCGTCCAGGTAAGGGAAGATGGCAATTTTTTGCCTTCTTAGGGCAGCAACTGCTACTGCCAGGCATTTTGTGAATACCCTTGGAGCAGAGGTGAGGCCAAAGGGCATTGCTCTGAACTGGTAATGGCCTGAGGCAGCTCGAACCTGAGGTACTTTCGATGGGAGCTTCTGATGAGAATATGGAAGTAGGCATCCTTGAGGTCCAGGGACACGAGCCAGTCCCTGGCCTTAGAGAGGTAGAATAATTCCCAGAGTCACCATTTTGAATTTTGGTTTTAAAAGGTGCTTGTTTAAATATCTGAGATCCAGGATGGGCGCCATTCTCCTGTCTTTTTTGGGGTAAGGAAGTACCTGGAGTACAACCCTTTGCCCTGGTGTAGGGGTGGAACCCTTTCCACAGCTCTGAGAGCCAGGAGGGAAGAGACCTCTGCCTCTAGGGCAAGTGCCTCTGGGGATTTGCAGGTGGAAAGGATCTGGTTCTCATCTTTGGAAATTTTTGAAGCTGAGAACCAGTCCCTGGCTTACTACTTCCAGGACCCACTTGTCTGATGTCAGAGACTTCCAGTCCTGGACAAAGTAAGCCAGCCTGCCCCCTACAGGTAACTGAGAATCGGCCCTGGCAACCCCATTAGGGTGCCTGCTTGGCAGGAGCTTTGGGCTGAGGGGTGGAAGCAGGTCTGCTTGTAGCCCGTCTGCCTCTCCCTCTAAAGAACCCCCTCTGGGCATAAGCAGAAGAGGAGGCCTGGGCTTGGTAAAAAGGCCTATGAAAAGGCCTGCCCCTCCTGGAAAGCTGCCTTTCAGGAGTGGCCTGCCTTTCCTTGGCCTGTGCACTTCTATAGGTGGTCCTATACTCATCCATTTTCTTCATGTAATTCTCTGTCTGCTCCCCAAAGAATTACCCACAACAGGAAAATCCATGGCCTTAGCCTGGGTATCCTGTGACAGGCTAGTACATCTGAGCCAAGCCATTCTGCGAAGTGCCACAGATGTAGCCATGACTCTTGATGACACATCATTAGAGTCCACTGCAGCATGGAATTGCACCTTGGATGCCTCAATACCATCAGCAGCCACCTGCTCCAGCTCCTTGGCAAGCTGGCCAGGGACCTGTTTTGCTAGAGCCATAACAGTATCCCATCTGGATTTCTGATATCTAGCAACATAAGCCATGTAATTTGCCTGCCTGAGTCCCAAGGATGCTGCCATGTACTGTTTCTTTGCCACGGCATCAATCCTTCTGGAGTCCTTGTCAGGGGGATGTGAAGCCAAGGGAATATTTGCCTTGTCACAGGCAGCAGCCTGCACAACCCCAACATGGCTGCATTGTTGTGTAAGGAACTCCGTATCAGAGCCTGACAATGTGTACCTCTTGTCCATTCTCTTATCGACAGGAAGTATAGTGTGAGGAGTTTTTAGAATTTTTACTGTTTCCGAAAAGATTTATGCAAAGGAATATACAGCCTCCTTGACTCTGGGATATCCATCATTTCCACATAGTTGAGCTCCTCTTGATCATCCACAGCTTCCTCCATAGGGAGCTGGAGGGTTTCAGCCACTTTCTTATAAAACATAAAATGAGAAGGGGACTCAGAAAGCCTAGGAGGAGACACTCCTGAAGGTCTGTCTGGGGAGATGCCCGGGTCAATGGGCACATCCAGACTTTCAAATCCAAATTCACTCTCCTCGTACTCCTCTTCCCCCTCCTCTGGTTCATAATATTCCTCTACATCATACCCTTGAACCGGTGGAACCGGCCGCTTACCTGAAGGTGCCGGTTTGGTTGGAACCGGGGAAAGCGACTGGATAATTTTAATTGCTTTGGCTATTTCTTCAGCGGTTGGAGAGGAAAGTTTTGGCTCCACACCAGCTGATTTCCTAGTCCTTTTTGCTGGAACCGACTCCTTGGAGTCGGATCTCCTTTTGCCTGAGGAAGTTTCGCCCTGGTCAGAGGGCACTCCCTCCGGTTCGGTTGAAACTGAACCGGGCTGGCCATCCGGTTCAGCGGACTTTTTGGCCTCCCTTTCCCTGAGCCTACCAACTCTCTTTTCCAGGGTAGCTGCAGGAAAATTTTTACAAATCTGGCAGTCTGCATTGAGGTGGTCAAACCCCAGACAATAAACACAGGTTGTGTGGGGGTCAGCCTTGGCAAAGACTTCCCCACAGACACTACAGTGTTGAAACCCAGTGGGCCCGGTTTTTCTTTTGGGTTTCTCAGACATAGTGCCAGTCCTAACCAAACTTACCCGTTTATGGCAATCCGCCAGGTAAGACCCTCTTATCGGTTCCCAACCGTGTCACGGGTCGTGGAAAAAACCATAATAAAATCCGGTTTTTTAGAACCGATAAGAACCGGTAACCACACTCTAAATGACAGATAAATATATTTTAAACAACCTGATCGGTTCAAACCGAACCGATAACCGTTTACAAGTTCCACACAGAATAGAAATCAATGTAAAACCTATCTAGTACTCACAAACTCCAGACAATAAACACAGGTTGTGTGGGGGTCAGCCTTGGCAAAGACTTCCCCACAGACACTACAGTGTTGAAACCCAGTGGGCCCGGTTTTTCTTTTGGGTTTCTCAGACATAGTGCCAGTCCTAACCAAACTTACCCGTTTATGGCAATCCGCCAGGTAAGACCCTCTTATCGGTTCCCAACCGTTGTCACGGGTCGTGGAAAAAAACCATAATAAAATCCGTTTTTTTTTAGAACCGATAAGAACCGGTAACCACACTCTAAATGACAGATAAATATATTTTAAACAACCTGATCGGTTCAAACCGAACCGATAACCGTTTACAAGTTCCACACAGAATAGAAATCAATGTAAAACCTATCTAGTACTCACAAATACCACAGACAGAGCCTGAACCGACCGGTTGCGGTTTAATTTCGTCGAAAACCGAGAAAAACAATACTTTAACCGACAAAATGAACGAGCAGAAGGAGAAATCTCCGGAGCGACTGTTCAGTGAGGCGGAGTAAAGAATCTGACGGTTTGAGTTTGAAGAACAACAGACAGAGTTTCAACTGAGCTCGAGCTCAGCGTTCCATGCCTGGCATGGAAAGTTAACTCTTTCACCTCCGGGGCAGTTCGAAGGTTGGGACTCACTGCATATGTCATAATATAGCAAGACTTCATGTTGTTTGAATAAGTACTGTTTGAGTTTTGGTTTTGAAACTTAGAATTTTCAATATACACTATTCAATTTGATGTACTGCAAACTCAACCAAAAGCGTTTCCTCTGTCAGTTTAGTTTGGTTCTTTTATTAATGCACAGACCAAAAGACCGTGGCATAAGCACACATACACAATTACAAAGCAAGTATTTATTAGTGTTAGACAAAAGCTCCACACACAAGTCAAATTAGCTTTTTAACATGTCAGGTCTTTTATCATTTTTTTTTATGATTTGTCACAGATGCTGAATAAGGTGTTTCACACATAAGGATCTCAGAATTCCTGTCAGCGACAGAGAAGGGAAATTCTCAACTAATAGTGTTAGACATTTAACTGAGGCTTCATACTGGGAGGTGGCCCGTGTCGCCACACTCTGCTACACTGACGCTGAGAAGCTAGCTGGATTATTTTGAGCACCGGTTGAGTGCAGAGACTCTGCTCTGAAAAAATATCTGTATAGACAATCTCCCACTATTTACTAATACTAGAACATAGTTTTTACATTCAGTACAGGTAGACCTAATACTTTTTATGGTCTTCACATCTTGCACAAAAGATTTCTAATGAGCTCTCAAGCATGTATCCCCCCACCCTCCAAAAATATGCTGACTAAAATCCCACCCCACCAAAAAAAGTGACTTAAGCTGTGACAAAAAAAAAAAGGACATTCACCTATTACAGGCAGGAGGGGTTCAGACAATTTCACTGCCCTTCGAATTAAACCTGCGGCAGTCTGTAAAGTTGTACTTTTGCTACATTGCTAGTTGTGTGCACTGGGCAAGCCCCTTGGAAGTCCCCCCAAAACACTGGGTTGCAGCTGCAAAGGGGCGTCCACGATCTGTGGCACTGCTTTAACACAACTGCGCAGCTTGCAACAAAAAGTTAGATCAGATGAAATGTGACCTAACATCACAACTGCACAATTTACACATACAAAATAACACGGGCATTTCTTCAAACGCAAACTGCTGCAAAGCAGGGAAACTGCCGCAAATGCGTCAAAATGTTTGAGAACTGCCTTCAAGCATTTTGGAACCTTCCGGAAGAAACAGGCGCAGCCAAAAACCCGGAATTCTGCCTGTGCCATCACTTTTGAAAATCCAGCCCACTCTCTTCTGTTGTGAATCAGAGGTGTACTGTAGCTGTGTCAATCAGTACCTGTCTTGATGTGGAAACTGTCTTTCAGAAATGCTCCTCTGTATTGTAGTGGTTTAAATGTGGCAGACAATTCAATTATCCTGACATTAAAAATGGGTAAGGATTGGTGTCCGGAAACAGATGGGGCACGGCTATGCAGCACCCCACTGATGGTCAGTTTATGGAAGGTCAGCAGCACCTGTAGCCATCTGTCAGTTCTGTTGGCCAAAGGAAGGTGCTAGTGGTTTTGTCACATAAAGATAAGAAGGAGTTCATCCCAAAATGGAGCAAATGGTCTGATATCTTTTATTGGACCAACATAGATCATAGAACACATAGATCATAGAACATAGATTTATTGGACCAGATCATAGATCATGATCTGGGTGTTAATAGAATGTGATTCTCTGAACAACTGGCAAAAGTCTCCAAGGAAGGACTTGGTTGATCTGAAAGCTCAGACATTGTTTTCTTTTTGTAACATTTATGTTGGTCGAATTAAAAGGCATCAAACCATTTGCTTCTGGATCTGTTCTTACAAGGACCAATACAGCAATGAATCTATTTCTGTATCCCAAAATGGAGGGTAGATTCAGTGACTGGAGATTCCTGCCATGGATTAGAATCCCACTGGGAGCAGTGCTGAGGGTGGCAGATGCCCAAGGGCAATGTCAATACGGACACCTGCAACACAACATGACCTGAGGATAGTAATGTAGTACTGTTAAGGATGAAAGGGACTCTGGGTCAATCAGGTCTGCCCCCATTTCATAAGCAGAGATGAACACTTAAGCTGTGAAAACATACACTAATAGACAGGGAAACCCAAACCCTCCATTACCTAGTAATTCCCTTTGTAATAAGAACTTTGTCCACCCTTCCCTTGAAGGCCTGAACTGTCTTCATGTCAACTGTCTCCACTGGTAGGACGTTCCACAGGTTTACCTCTCTCTGGGAGGAGAAGTGCTTCCTAATGTTACTCCTATATCTACCATCTTTGAGCTTCAAGGTGTGCCCCCCTGTCCTGCTGCAGAACACCAGACCAAACATATCTGACTGGTCATTCTTACCAATACAGCTTATTCGAGTATGCAGTCTCTCCTCTCCTCTACTACTGGGTGAACACGTTAAGGGTCTCTGGCCTCTCCTCATAATTTTGTTCTCCATACCCCATATCATTTTGGTGTCACTGCTTTGCACCCACTTGACTGCTTCAATGCCCTTTTGTATGGAGAAGCCCAAAATTGCACCCTGCATTCTAGGTATGGTCTAACCAGGGCCTTGTAAAGTGGTAGGATTACTTCCCTGGCTCTGCAGGTCACTCCCTTTGGGTGCACTCCAGCATTCCTCAGGCCCTCTTGACAGCAGCCACACACTGCTTGCCATCATTCAGTTAAGCAATAACGACCGAGAAAATGGTAATTTGCAAGGGATTAACAAACAGTTGGAGGGATGGATGTTCCAAGGTGTAGTCGAGGGCCACCTCCCTCCAACCGGTCATCAATCCAAGGAAATGGCCGGCTTCAGGTTAGTTATTGTGATTATAAGTCTAATCGCAATAGCTACTTTTTACGCTTTTTTAACATACTTGCAGGTTTTGAGCTGAGGGGCGTGAGCTGTGCATGCCGCACAGCATCAGTTGGCAGCTAGATTGGTCATTTCAAAGGCATTAATGACTGATCCAGTAGCCTATCAGGAGCCATGCAAGGCTCATGAATATTTAATTACACTTATAATTCCTTTTCTGTTCTAACCCCAAGTATTTTCTACCTCCATTGCAGCACAAGGAGCCCCCCACAGAGCATTATTCCTACTTTTGTCCCCCAAGTGTACCACTCTGCAACAGGCTAAACTAAATCTGAGACCCCAGGAGTCAGACCAATCGCCCAGTTTATTCAGGTCCTCCTAAAGGCTGTCCCCACCTTTTAGAGAATCCACTACCGTGGCCAACTTAGTGTCATCAATTAACTTATTTTTACAATTTATTTACCCAGAACAGCACAGCTGAAATGCAGCATCTCATTTCCAGTGGAGTCCTGCTCTAACCCATTTCCGTAGCTGGATGGATTGGAGCACTGAGAGGTTAAGTGCTCCTATCTCTACATTTATATCAATTATCTGAAAGTTAGGTGGGAGTGTGGCCTAGTGGTCAGAGCCTCAGCTTGGAAACTGAGAAATCATTGGTTCTGATGCCAAATACTCACTGTGCAACCTTCAGCAAGTCACTTGACACCCTACTGCTGGGTTCCACATCAAGATAGTGACTTTTAAATGGCAATGATTGAAAACAGCACACACAACAAAGTGAGACCACTTACGGCGATCACTGTTCTTGAGGGGGGCTTTGCCCACTTACTTACTAAATATACTAACTCCCGAGGCCTCAGTCACTGGCATGACACTCGTTTTCCTGTGCCGTTTAAAAGTTGCTATCTTGATGGGCTACTCTACTTTGCTGCAGCCCACCCAACTGTGGAAATGGGTAGCAGCAGGACCCCACAGGAAATGAGATGAAGAATCTCAGCTGGGTTATCCTGAGTAAATACCTAAAAAAAAAAAACAAATAAAAACTACCCCCCGCTGGCAAATACGCCCCTTTAGTGTTATTTGTTGAGCCAGCTTTGCATGTCAAGTTTAATGAGAGAACCAAAACCCTGTCTTGTAAACTCGCTTTAGGTTTCAGAGGACCCATCCTTGCTGGCTGGCTAAAACACTTGGCAGTATTGATGCTCTTGACTTTTAGTGACTTACATTTCTGAAGGATGTGGAAGCATCACTTAGATTTTTACCACTGGGCTCTGAACCTACAGCTCATACTGCCGGGCCAAAGCAACTGTTCTCTAGTTTCAGGTGTGCCAGATGTAGTGGCTGTTTTCGGTGATGGTGGGAGAGGTGAGCCTGCTTCCCCTCCCTAGACACTTTGAAGCAAGGAGAGTGGGATATCTGTGAGCTATCCACAGTAGCTCACTGACAGGCAGCAGTTATTGCTGTCAATCTGTGGAGAAACCTGCAAGTCTTGGCCCACTCTCCCAGATGGGCACTTAGCAGGGAATGCTTTGTCTTCAGAATTAGGTAGTGATGGGCAGGAGTGTGGGGGGGCTGTAGTAAGTGTGAAAATGTACTAAATCTGTAGTGTTGCCTCTAATGTAAGATCTGATGGAGGTATCGGGCTGGATCCTGAGTCATCTCTCTCGCTGCCTTTTTCTTCATCTTCTTTACAGACATCTTGGCCTCAAGTGTCTTCTCCTGCACTTTCTTGATCTCGTGGTCAGCTTGGCCAGAGAGGACAGACTGTTTAACTTCCCTGCCTGAGAGATCAGTGACATGGCGATTACTGTCTTCAATGCTGTGGGGAAAATAAGTAACAAACATCAGCTCCCTGGCAATGAGAAACTGCATCAGAATCACTTTTAACGAGCCAGAACGAGCAGGGTTTATCTTCTCAGATAATTACTGTATAAATGATTACTGCTTGCCTTTCTGTTTCTCCCCTCCAGCATCGCCTCTCTCTCTCTCGTGGCAGGACTTATGGGTCAAGCAGCCAGTTTGATTATACAGAGATACTCCTCTGTTACCCCTACATACCACCCTGACTGTAAGAGGTCTGAGTAATAATGACTCTTGTCACTGAAAAATCCTTTAACTCACTAACTTGCAGGGACTTGAAATCCAAACTCAGCTGCTGGAGCCAGGTTTCAAACTCACAGCCTTGGTGCAAAGTAGGATCTATTCACCAGTGCACTGGACCATTGAGATTCAAACTCACAGCCTCCGAGTGTACTAGGATTAGTACATTGCAACTAAAACTCATAGTCTAAGTGGGATCAAAGCACCAGCACACTGGAATTTGAACTCATGACTTTGGAGTGTACTAGAATATATGCATTATGATTCAGTCTCATAGTGTAAGTGTAGCAGGACCAAAACACCAGCACACTGAGATTTAAACTTGAAGCTTCTGAGTGCAGTAGGATCAACACACCAGTACACGGGGACGCCAAAATACCTGTGGCCCCATATGTAGCTGTAAAACAGATCAAACTTTCGCACAGTTGTGCTTTACAGAACAGAGTCACAAGCCTTCCTCTGCATGGTCAGTCAGAGCACTGCAACCACACGGGAAAAGTTGTGGGGCCAGGTATGCAAACTGTGCCCCAAGCTATATGCTGTTGTTCACCAACCCCCTCCCCTCCAATGTACATCCAATTGTGTTTTACACAATGGAATTACAAGCCTTTCTCTGCGTGGTCAGTTAGAACATTGCAGCCACACAGGGAAAGGCACTGGGGGCAGGTATGCAAACTGTGCCCTGAGCTAAGTGCTGTTGTCCTCTGACCGCCCACCGCACATGCCTGGGCGCACCAAGCCTGTTGAACTGTCACAAGTAGTTCCTTGAGGTAGTGCAGGCATATGACTTGGAACAATGAACCACTGAGGAACTAGGAAACAGATCTGGTATGGGGACAAAGGCTAGAGTTATGAATGGGGACAAAGACTAGGGAGAGGCTAGGGTTATGCATGGGGACAAAGGCTAGGGAGAGGCTGGAGTTATGCAAGGGAACCACTGGGCCACCAAAGTGCCCAAGGACCACTGGAAAAAACTATGTCATTGGCCCAGAAATAGGGCTGTGAGGCGGTTGGTTGGGGAGGGAGACTAAAGCAGTAGTGCCATGTAGCCAGGGCCCTGCCCTTGGCATAGAGCCATGGAACTGGAACCATGCGCAGTCCTCCATGGTAGCCGCATCTCAGATGCTAAAGGTCAAAAACCTAGTGTGCAACCCTCCAACATCTGAGGACTTTCATTTGCATTGTGACTGTCACTGGTGGAGCTCCTCCCCAGCAATTATGTCTTCCATTTGCAACCTCTACAGTAGGATTGTTCTATTAGCACCCTGGGACAATGAGATTGAAACTCGGAACCTCTGAGACACTGTGGTGTTGTGGTTAGAGCACGTGTTTGGGAACCAGAAGGCCAAGCTTCAAACTCCTGCAGAGCCACTCATGCACAGTGCAACCATGAGCAACTCTCAACCTCCCAGTGCTCCAGTCCACCCAGCTATAAAAATGGGTAGAAGCAGGACTCTACAGGAAATAGGATGTTGCAGTACAGTATCTCAGTTGGGCTATCCTGGATAAAAAAATTCAACACTAGAAGAGCAACATAAAAGTAGGCAGGGACACGGAAAATCAAACTCAAAGTCTTTGAGTGCAGAAAGCACAACATGCCAAAGCACGGAAATTCAGCTCACAGCTTCTGTAGGACAGACATACCGGCAAACTGGGAAACCAGGATTCAAACTCAAAGTCGTAATTTGCAGTAGACTCTGCACAGCCAGAATTGTTACTCTCTGATAAGTACCTATATTAACTGAGCCCAGGGAGACCTGCTGTCTACTGAAGGAAGCACCATGTTATCAGAGCCCAGGGAGCACTGCTGTCTACTGAATCATGCTACATCCTATAAGGGCCCGGAGAGTGCTGTTGTGTACAGAATGAGACCCCCATCTTGCTAAGGTCCACGGAGCACTGTTATCCACTGAACGGGCCACATCCTATCTGGGCCAGGACAGTGCTATTGTCTACTGAATGTGACCCATCCTATTGGTGCCCAGGGAGCACTGTTGTCCACATAATAGAGCCACATCCTAGCATGGGGTGGGGTGGGGGTGATGCAGCTGTCCAATGAATGGGGCCCTGCCTTATCAAGGCCAAGAAAAACTTCTGTCTGCTAAATGGGACTCTATTATATCAGGACTCAGGGAGCACTGTTGATGACTTTATGGGGCCACATACTATTGGGGTCCGGAGAGAGCTACTGTACACTGAATGAGGCTCCACCTTACTATAACTCAGGAGAACTGTTGCCTACTGAATAGGGCTTCATTCTACCAGGGCCAAAGCAGCACTGTTCTCCACAGAATTAGGTGTCATGTTATTAGGGCCAAGGAAGCACTGCTGTCCACTGAATGGATCTCCATTTTATCATGGCACAGGGAGCACTGTAATCTACTGAATAAGACCCAATTTTATCAGGGCCCAGCAAGTATTGTTTTTCACTGAAATGGACCCAGTCTTAGGGCCCTGAGGGTACTGTTGCCACTGAATAGGACCCGGACTTATTAGGGTCATGGGAGCACTGCTGTCCACTATATGAGGCAGCATTCTATCAAGGCACAGAGGGTGTTGTTGTCTACTTAATGGGGCCCATCTTATTAGAGTCAAGGCAGTGCTGTTGTTCACTACATGAAGCCCCATCCTATTGGGCCCCATGGAGCACTGTTGTCTACTGAGTGGGGTTTCATCTCATCAGGACCCAGGAAGCACTGCTGGCTATTTACTTATTTTTTGCTCCTCCTGGGCCCCCTGGAGCCCCACTCCTTCAGGCTCCACACACTCATCCCCTCTGCCCACCAGACTCAACCCTCAATGCCGTCACCTACCTCCAGGCTTCCCAAGATCCTCGACACTCCTTGTGTTCCAGTTTATCTCTGTCAGGTGTCCCCCCAACCCGCTGCCATCAAGAAGGAAGCAACATGTACATCAGGGGTACTGGTCAGGGGGTAGGGACGGTGCGTTGCATGATTAGGTGGTGTGTGTGTGTGGGGGGGGGACTCATGGTAGGCCATCATTTGGCGGTACTAGGGTGGGCCATCTTCCCATTTCATCTCTTTCCTCTGCCCCCTCCCACATCATGGCACTGTGGGAAGGATGCACATCTGCACGTGGCCACCCATGCTGTCAAGTGCGCCTCCACTGGCTCACCATGAACAGCAGTGCAGGTCATACCCTCCCTCCCAGGGAGAGCATCGGCTTGGATGCTCATCACCTTCCCCTCTGGTCTCAGCTCAAGTTGCCCCAGGTCACCAGCTTGCCGAGCAGCACCTCATAGCTCAGTGCCATGGAGCCAGCCATACTGCTGGCTATTTAATAGGACCCCATCATATCAGGACCCAGGAGGCACTTTTGTCTACAAAATAGAGCTCCATCTTATAAACATCTTGGGAGCACTGTTGTTTTACTGAATATGTCTCTGTTTTATCAGGGTCCAGAATGAATGGGGCCACATCCTATCAGAGCCTAGGAAGCCGTGTTGTCTACTGAATAGGACCCATCCTATCAGAGTGCAGGAAGCAATGTTGTCTACTTGGGGCCTTAATCTTAGTGCCTGAGAGTCCTGTTGTCTACTTAAGAGGGCCCCACCTTATCAAGACCCAAGAACCAATTCTGTCCACTCAATGGAGCCCCATCTTATCACAGCCAAAGTAGCACTGTTCTCTGCTGAATGGGTGCCCCATCCTGTTGATCCATGGAGCACAGTTATCTACTAAATGGGGTCCCATCCTATCAGAACCCAACTGTACTGCTGTCCACATAATGGGGGCACCATCTTATCAGGCCGTGGGGAACATTCTGCTCATAAAATGGGTCCCAAATCTTATCAGGAACTGGGGACCACAGTTCTCTACTGACTAGAGTCCCATCTCACCCTACCCCTGAATCAGGTGCCAACTTACCAAGACCCAGGGAGCAGTGTTTATCACTGACTGTGGTCCCACCTTGTCATAGGCCTAGAAAGAACTGCTGACCACTGAAGTGGGTTCCATCGTATCTGGGCAAAGATAGATCTCTTATCCACTGACTGCAGCCCCATCTTACCACGGCCCAGGGAGCACTACCTTTGACTGAATGGGACCACATCTCATATCAAACTCCAGGGAATACCATGGCTGCCTAATTGGGCCCCATCTTAATAACGGCCCATGGAACACTTTTATCTACCCATAGTAGCAGTCAACCACCTCATCCACCAGAGGGTGACCACATGCCAGGCAGCATCATAACACTATCTCCACAGGCAGTGTGCATCATATCCACAATACAGCTCAGCCTCCATCAGCAGGGTGGGGGTGAGGAAGGCGAACCCTATGATTAAGGCACAAAGTCAGGTCTCCTATTTGGCAGCTCCCAAAGAGTCACACCACCGACCCTGTTGGCTAAGACGTTGCCACAGTTTCAGATGCAGAATGCATGCTTGGAATTGTTGGCTTGGCAGCATAACAGCTAAGCCAGCTCCCTCAAGGTCATAGTTGGAAACACAATCCATATTCTGTGTTACAAGTAGAGGCCGAATCCCCTACGTCACACCACAGGCGCAGTTTACGGTACTCTTGCATCAGTGCAATGCACACACCACTAAAAACATTATACTAAGGTGTAAGGAGCTAAGAAGGCTGGTGGCTCATATGTGCTCCTGCCATTCACCCATAATAGGACAGAGTGTTTCCGTTTGAGATGTAGTTGTCCAGTCGTTTTTTTAAACTTTTTGTTATCTTTACTGATTATAATGTTTAGTGATAGTTTATTCCACTGATTGACCACTCTCTGTGTATAAAAAGATTTCCTTTTATTTGTTTAAACTTTTTTGGTCTCAGTTGCAATGGGTGGCCCCTTGTACCTAACCTATCATTTTTAAACTCAAGGCCCTGTTCACTTATCAGATAATTGTCTTGCATTATGTTGTAACATAGCAGTAGATCTCCTCGTACGTGTCTTGTTTCCAGGGACATCAGGTTTAATTTTTTTAACCTTTCATTGTATGCCACAGTATTTAGGCTGGATATCCTTTTGTCACCTGTCTCTGTGCCTTTTCTATTCTATTTGTAGCACCCCTAGTGATTGGTCCCCATATTGGCCTTCCATAGTCCAATAGTGGTCTAATATAGGATCTGTACAGGGGCATTATCACCTCCTCAGCCCTAGTTTTAAAATTTTGTTTTATATTCCATAGTAGACTCCCTGCCTTTGCAACTTGAGCATTGCAATGCTTATATTTTAGTGATTTGGTGACTGTTATTCCTAAATATTTTTCCTCATTTGATTCTCTGAAAGTTTTCTGGTTTAAGTTATATTTTGCTATATTTTATTGTCTGCCCAAATGAATGACACAGCATTTCTCTTCGTTAAAGCTCATCCCCCAGTTTCTGGCCCATTTAGTTATGCTGTTTATATCCCTTTGGATTGCCTCCAGGTCATCTTCACAGGTCTCCGATTCATTGCAGGGCTCACATAGGGAGCCCTCCTGCAAGAAAGCTACCGGCAGACCTCTACACAGGTCTTCGACTCATTGCAGGGCTCACATACGGAGCCCTCCCACAAGAAAGCTACCGGTAGACCTCTACACAGGTACATCATGTAACAAAAGCCTTTCAATTTACAGCAGTGCTTATTTACTGTTGGCTAGGCAATTGAGATAGAATCTGTAGTCTGCCAAACTGTGCTCAGGTGCTGTTTTGCAAATGTTACTTTAATTGCACAGCTCCTGCTTATAGTGATTTTTATGTTTTCTTACGCATAGCGCAAGAAACATATTGTGGCAGTTTGGTGCCGAAGCAGGTTCTGGAGGTGCGGCACTGTTGTGGCCAATACCGGCACGGCATTTTGGGGGCGTGTGTGATGTCCACCAATAATGGGGGACACAGCCGGTGACACTAGTTTGGAACCCTGCCACCAACTTGAAAGAAAATAGTCATGCCTGGATGCGTCCCCCCCCCACACACACGCATGCATACTGCATGCTAATGCGCCCCCCCCCACACAGTGTATGGCCGACGGGGGTGCGCAATCATCTGTCGGCTCCAATGTTCCCCCAGTGTGGCAATAGTCCATATGGCTGACAGGGGTGCCCAATCCCCATTGGCTCCATTGCCCCCGCCACAAACATCCTTCCAGCTGCCACGCTGGGGCCCGACCAACCAGCAGGGCAAAAGTCCGTGCGGCCCAAGAAAAAAAAAAACCTGAAAAGAAAACCTTCCTCGCTGACTGTCCTGACCGCCCACCCTCTGCGCACCCTGCCTCCCCACACCCTCCCTCACCCCAAACTTACCTCCGGAGTCCGGCGCAATGATCTTTTGTGGGCTGGGAACACATCTGCACTCTTCAAAGCTGATCGCGAACTGAGGAAATGCCGGTAAGCTGTATAATGTAATAAATGGGATCAGTACCATTGCCCGAGTAACAACTTCCCGACATTAAATTCACTAACACCTACTTGCCGACATCATTACGTTCCAGACGAAAAACAAACTGACAAAAATCATCCTGACATGCGTTAATTGCAAGACAAATAGGAATGAACAGAGAAATTAGCTTAAATTATACAGCACAGCATGCAAATAAAAAAAACAAAATGAAAAATGGAGAGCAACATTTAAGTGATTGCAACAAGTTTCTGTTACACTGGTGTCTCTCCCACTGTATCTTATTGTGACTCTGTTGTGGGACCGCACAGTGTGGAAACTTAGGTTTCCCCGGAATACAGAGGAAAGCTACAGTGCTGCCAGAGTTTGTTCACTGTTCCCATTCCAGCCCTGAGTGAGACGTGCATCTGGAGTGGGAGCCATCATGTGAAAAAGCAGCAGCGGTAGACAACGGGGCAGACGGAGCTGCAATCCCCAAATCCTACAGGACTCCTCAGTTAGAGTGAAAGACAGTGACACAGGGACAGGGAGCTCAACCTCGCATGACAGAGGCTAGAGAATCGGGACAGTGAGGGACAGAAAAAGTAGCTACTGTTACTGGAGAAAGGCAAGAGCAGGAGCAATAGATAGAGATGGAGAAAGTGACAGCCTCTTACTTGTGGACAACCACCCTGCCTTGCTTTTATTATATATGTTACTAACGGTTGAAAATAGAAAAGATATGTGCCAGGAGAATCAGCATTGGTACAAAATCAACAGCGGGAAGCTTACAAACGGGAATAAAATTATGGGCTATTTTTAGCCGGGAAGATCGATGTCGGGAGATTGTACTAGACCCTAATAAATAGATTTTTTTCAACTTTGATGCACATCTCAGGCATTTTTGGGAATTTTTTTTCACCAAATTTTCAACATGGGGTTTTTGGGACCCCACCTCATGAATTCTGTCACTGTCATTTTGTTAATTGGCCCCGAAAGGTGATTTTGCGGTCACTGCGCGGAACCACCTTTTGGGACCGATTTATGAAATGACAGTGTCACAGTTCATGAGGTAGGCCCCCAAAACCCCATGTTGAAAAACTGATGAGAATAATCCCAAAATGACTGTTTTCTGAATATCGTTGTGCTGTTCCTACGCACTCATGAAGTTCATGAATTTTCACTATTTTTCACTCCAGATTTTCAACATTGCCATTTTACCACACCTCCTTATGAGCAGTACAGCTGTCATTTTTCACATCTCACCAAAAATGTGTTTCCACGCATGTAGCACACAATGGCACAGACAGTATGCGAAATCAATGTTCGGGACAGATTAAGAAAATCACAGTGACACTGTTCATGAGCAGAGGTGTTACAATGGCTATGTTAAAAATTTGGTGAAAAAAGTCCATAAAATGACTGTGTTACAGGCAACCATTGCGCAGTTTCCACACACCCTCGTAAGTTCATGGATTTCTAATATTTTCAGTCCAGATTTTCACCACTGGCATTTTTCCACACTTCCTTATGAACAATACAGCTGCCATTTTTCACACCATGGCCGAAATGTGTTTTCGCACTTCCAGCGCAGAAATGAGTGGTCGCTGTGGGAAATCACTGTTCAGGACAGATTAAGAAAATCACAGTGACACTGTTCATGAGCGGAGGTTCCAAAATGCCTGTGTTGACAATCTGCTGTAAAAAATTCCCAAACTAATTGCATTATAGGTGTGTGTTGCGCAGTTTCTACACATGCTCATGACTTCACCAGTTTTTTAAATATTTTCACTGCAGATTTTCAACATTGCCATTTTTCCCACCTCCCCATGAACAGTACAGCTGTCATTTTTCGCATTCTTTTTGAAATGTGTTTTCGCACCTGTGGTGCCAAATAGAATAGTCGCTGTGCAAAATCAGCTTTCGGCTAACAAACTGATATTGCCACTGTACATAAGGTAGGGGTCACAAAAAAACCATGTTGAAAATTTGGAGTGAAAATGCCAATGAACGCCTGAGACGTAGGGTTCTGACCATAATGCCCCACCCTGTAGAGACTGACAGGCATCAGGGGTGTGACTTGGGATTCTCGCCTGTAATGCTCATACCATTCCACACGCTGCAGCCAGTGAGAGGCATCAAGGTGTGCCTTGGACTCTTCGGCCCCAAAGTTCACCCCATTCTCCTATACAGCACCCATCTCACTGTATTTCCTGATGGAATGGGGTGAGCATAAGGGCCAATGACCCCAGTCAGTGTCTGCAGCGTAGGGTGTGGTGAAATGGCGTGGCCGTTATGCCTGACGACCCAAAGGCACACCCAAATCCTTGTCAGTCTCTGCAGGGTGGTGGCGGGGTTGGCTTCAGTTCAATACTTCACTGCCATTCCTATTATGCAGCTCTCTGACTCCTACACTACCAATGCCAGTGCCATCAAGCAAACATTCAGCATTGAGAAATGTATTTATTTATTTATTTATTTATTTAAAGAGATTAACCAGGCAAGCATACTGAGTGGGGACCGCTCATTTCCAGATGCGACCTGGGGGAGTTACATAGAGGCAACACAGGACAAGTACATACAGGGGTGAGACAACAGGCCCAGGATAGATACAAGGCTGGATTTGCATTTCATTCAGTTAGCTATTACAAGGTTTAGTCCTAAGACTGCAGAGTATAAACAGGCAGAAGCATGCAGGTACACAGTAATTTTGCTGAGAATGTAATACTGTCAAGGTACATTTAGATGCCCCTTGTTTGCAGGTCTGGGTAGTTGGTAACAGTTGCATATGTCTGAGAAATGGGCATGGAGAAGTGGTTTAAGGAGCCTTGGGGTGGGGGTGAGCCTGATGTCAGCAGGGAGGTCATTCCAGAGTTTGGGCAGGCGATATCTGAAGGCGGACTGGCCCTTCGATTTGTGCATGAAAGGGACTTGGAGTAGCCTGGAGTCGGAGCATCCGAGGGAGTAGGCCGGGGAAGGTTGTGCTGACAAAACAGAGCTGAGATGGGGGGAGGGGAATTTGTCCAGAATTTAGCTATGACATTTGCGCAGTGTATTTGACGTCGAGACTTGAGCGAAGGTAGTGCTAAGGAGCTGTACAGGTCACAGTGATGGGTGGTGGGGGGGCATTCCAGGATGAAGCGACAGAAGGAGTGAAAGAGGGAGTCCAAGCTGGCCAAGGTGGATGAAGGTGCTGAGCTGTAAACCACGTCGCCGTAGTCAAAGATAGGGAGAATCATTTTATGCACTAATTCCCTCCGGACTGTGGTGGGCAGACACCCTTTAATCCGATGAAGTGCTCCCAGTTTGGGTGCAGTTTTTTGTGTAGCGAATCAATGTGGATGGAGAAATCAAGGTATTGATCAAGCCAAACTCCCAGGTATCTAAAGGAGGTGCAGGTCTCCAAGGGGGACCCGTCCAGGGTATGGAAAGTGGGGGGGAGCAGCTAGGCGGGAGAGTCTAGGTGCTGAAGGTTAGGGAGATGGTTTTCTTCGAGTTTAGTACTGGTTGATTGGACCCGAGCCATTTTTGAATGGCATCAAAGTCCTGTTGGAGGGCTGCATACACATCCCCAGTGGAGGGGCCGGAGGCATACAGTACAGTGTCTGCATACATTTATATGGCTGAGTTTGAGCAGGTCAGTGGGAGGTCATTTAAGAATATGGAAAAAAGAAAGGGGCCCGGGACAGAGCATTGTGGGACCCCCATGGTGACTGGGAGTCGGGGGGGGGGGGGAATACTTGTGTACCAATTTTTGCTGACTGTTGTCTGCCAGTCAGATAGACCTGGAACCAACTAGTGGCTAGGCAGGAGAGGCCTGCGTCATGTAGTTTTGCGAGTAGCTTAGGGTGGGAGATGGTGTCAAAGACCTTGGCCAGGTCTAAGAAAATGGCCGAGGTGATATGCCCCTTGTCCATCCCTGCAGAGATGTCATTTGAGAGTCTTAAGAGCGTGGTGATGGTGGAGTGAGATTTGTGAAACCTTGACTCATAAGGGGTGAAGAAGGAGGTAGAGTCGAGAAATTGTGTGAGTTGGGTAAGGGCTAGGTGTTCCTGTAGTTTGGCCAGAATTGGGAGAAGGGAGATGGGGCGATAGTTTACAGGTGCAGATGGATCACCACCCTTCGGTAGTAGGATGACGACCGCCTGCTTCCAAGCGGCTGGAATTTGTACTGTGGAAAATGAGAGATTTTGGAGGTCGGCTAGAGGGGCGGCAACGGCAGGGGCTGATAGCTGGAGAAGTTTGGCGTCCAGTCCTAAAGGGTATTTGCCTTTGTTGGGGTCAAGAGAACGTAGGGCAAGGAGTACTTCTGCCGTAGAGACTGGATGGAATGAGAATGTGGGGACGGGGGGGAAGGGTGCTGGGGTTGCGAGGAGGGACTGGGTGTGGGTGAGGTGCATGGGTGGTTTGTGAGGAGAGACGCAGCGCAGTCAGTAAAAAAAGGTGTTGAAAGCTGAGGCAACTTCGCTAGGGTCTGAGACAGTGTTGCCATGGATGGATAGGGTTGGGGTAGGCGGCTGGGCTGGGGGAGTGAGCAGGGTTTTGATGGATTTCCAGAATTTGGAAGGGTGGAGGAGAGAGCCGCCCTGAAATAGTTCTTTTTTGCCTGCCTTATGGATTTAGTGCAGGAGTTACAGAGGTAAGAGTTATCGCTGCAGGGATTCTAGGGAGCAGGTTTGCTTGTGTTTTTTGCAGGCCTAGTCCCTAGTTTGACAACTGACAATGATGTTGGCAGTGATCCATGGTTGATGGGAGCCCTTAACCCTATTGCATCTTAGGGGGGCGTGACAGTCCCATACAGTAAGCACATTGTCTCTGAACATGTCGAAAGCGTAGTCAATAGAGGGTGCCAACTGAATGAATGACCAGTCGACGTGGGCGAGGTAATTTAGTAAGGAATATAGACAGAGGGATTTATATGCTCTCATGAGGAGTGTCCTGGGGTGGTTAGCAGGTCTATGCACCTTCCTGACCATATAAACCATATGGTAATCGCTCAGGGAGTCTGGGAGGAGGCCGGCTTTAATTATCCTGTGAGGGTGTGTTGTGAGGGCCCAGTCCAGGAGGGAGTGGTTATGTGTTTTTGAGTTTAGACGGGTGGGTTGCTCGATCTGTTGGTGCAAACAAATGCTCGTTTAGAGTGAGTTGCTACTTTTGGAGTGGTTAGATAAATCCAAGGTTTTCTCACCTGCTTCGCCACTGCTGTTTGCCCTGTTTTTTTCTCCTGCCATTCCTTTGTTACTGGAGCCTGCTGTGCTCCAAACGGTCGCCATCTCTGGCTGTTTTCCACGCATGCGCAGTTTGCATGCTACACCTCCCCCCGATCTTTGTCTATCTTTTCCGCTCCTATCTCTTTTGTTCCCTTTAGTCACTCCAATTATTTTGCATCTTGCTATTGCCTTTAGCAGCAGGCCTCTGATTCGGTGCAAGGCTCACATACGGAGCCCTCCTTCAAGAAAGCAACCGGCAGACCTCTACACAGGTACATCATGGCAGTGTCAGTGGCTCAGTAGGTAGCACACGCGCCTCTAAGGCCGGGAGATCAGAGGGCTCTGGGTTCAGTTCCCACATCTGGCACTTGGGTTAATATCCCAGTACTGACACTGTAGTGCAGCATAAGAGGGGTGCTGCACTTCTGAGGTGCCGTCTGCTATTTTAATAGTAACCATGCTGCAACCTAGCCATATCAATCCCAAGCCCAAAACAGCCTACCCAGTCAGTTTTTTTTTTTTTTTTTTTAAATCACACCACATGGCACTGAGACATCAAGCCACAAATTCAGCTACATCCATAAACCCACCTTGCCTCTCAGCGGCTTGACCCCCACAACCCCCTACATTTTCCTCGCCTTCCCCACCTCCCTCCCCTATTTCTCAATAGTAAGAGCAAACCCTCATATCACAAAAACACCTACCTCACTTAAGTTACTCAGACACTACCTACTCAGGAATGCCCTGCTTCTTCTTCTAATGTCGGGGAACATTCACCCAACCCAGGTCCTCCACAACAGCCACACTACCACAGTAACAACCCTGGTAATCTAAAACTTGCCAGTATCAAGATCTGCAGTTTATTACCTAAACTAGACGACCTTCAAATCTGGGTTACACAGCACAATCCCGAAGTGCTATCCATAGTTGAAACCTGACTATCACCAACGATACCAGACACCGCTATCTCCCTACACAGGGACACATTTAACACTGCCTTTACTGATCTTAGTGGTATACTCCCTCCTGACTTCTTTGATAAACCTGACAGTAAGGACAGCTCTAGTACTACTGCACCCCCAACAACCCCCATCAAAAGCGCACCCTGAACGAAGCCAGAAAATACCTTCAAAGAGTACTTGGCAAATCCAGGTACAGTAGTGACTCCCTGGACCTCAAACTCCTAAACCTTTCACTTTAAGTAGTTCTGTCACCATTAACTAAACTGCTAAATCTGTCACTCTCCCTGAGGCAGTTCACTCAATGCTGGAAATCGGTGATTGTAACTCCTGTTCATAAAGGTGGAGACAAAACACTGCACTCCAACTACCGCCCTATGTTTATCCTCCCTTCCCCCTTTCTAAAGCCCTGCAGTGCACCTCTGACCCATTATTCGGGTACCTGGCTAAATATGACATCCAATGTCCACAGCAGCATGGTTTTAGGAAGGCTCATAGCACCACTACTACCCTCCTTGAGTATACAGACTTCTTACACAAGGCACAGGATTGGGGTCACCTAGTAGGGTCAATATACAAAGACCTCACTAAAGCCTTCCATACTGTAAACCACACCTTACTGCTGGAATCTCTGCCTGCCCTTGGTCTCTCCAGTGGAGTTACTGACTGGTTCAAAAACTACCTTGAAGGCAGATCACAACAGGTCAAAATCTGTGACGCTCTCTCTTCCAGCCACCCTGTGCAGGAGTCTTTCAAGGCTCCATCCTTGGACTCCTACTCTTCAGCCTTTTTCTTAACATCCTCCTATAGGTCTGCAACAACCTGGTACTTTATACAGATGACGACATCCTTTTCTCTAGTCAGCCTGACCCCCTTCCCCTAATAAGCGACCTACGAACTTCACTGCAATTGAGGCCTGGTTTGCACAACACAAATGGCTAATGAACCACAAAAAAACGAAGACCATGCTCTTCGCTAGTTCACACAGCAGGCACAATTCAGTCCAATTAACAATTCTAAATAAACTCAGCTTGCCACTCAAACAGGTTAATGAATTTAAATATATTGGGATTACCCTAGATAGCTCCCTGTCACATGCCACACATCAACCTTATTTATAAGGTAATAAACTCTAGGATCGGGCTCTTATTCAGACATCGGCACTGCCCGACACCGGATGCCCTCAGGTTAGCAGTCACCCGCTCTATCCTATCCATAATAGAGTTTGGGTTAGTTTTCTACGGTGCTGCTTCAGATACAACCCTCAACCCTTGAATGAATTAACACTGCACTTAAGTCCTGCGGACTGGTTTCTGTGGCCCATAAGTGGACCCATACTTGTGACCTGTACAAACAGACCAACTGGCAGCACCTCAAGGGTAGGATCTCCTATCAGACCTGCCTACTTCCTAAAAAAAAAAAAAAAAAAAAAAAAAATCAGTCTGGGCCTAACACCCTCTGCCACCTGACATTTTCTCGCCGGGGCTCCCAATCCTTGCAATACACGTAGCTCGTCTAAACAGTCCTACCTAGTCCTATTTTGCTATACCTCTCAGGCACAGCGGACATTTATGTTTAGGGCTCCCAACTGGTTGAACAGCCTCCCCCTTGACATCCTTTCTGAATCTAAGCTTGGTCCCTACCAGAACAAACTCTGCCAGCACCTCACTGCACTTGGCAGCTATGACTGCCCTCCATAACTTCTCCTGCCTCTCTCCCACCTTCATCCTCCGTCATGGCTGTCCTTCTCCCCCCTTACCAACCCCTCCGTCTCCCACACAGCTCTTAGTTAAGCTACCACCTCCTCCCTCCTCCTTTACTGCCCCACCCTCCTCTTACCCTAATCCCCCTCTCTCATGGAACTCCCTTTTTGGCCCTATCTCACCCCCCGTTTATCTCCCCATTCAGCCACCTACCTCCAGCACCCTTCTTACACTTTCCCTTATTGCTCCTCTTTTTGATTATTTATTTGACAAAGTCAATCCTCTGACTGCCTCAGATATTTTTGAAATTTACTATTTGTTCCTTACATGTATCCCCAAGTATAATGTTAACCACCTACTTTGTTAAATGTATCTCTGTCATTACTGTATCAATTGTCTGTCTTCCTAAAACGTGAAACCTTTGTAAAAGAGCCTCTGGCTCAAAGGTATTTGTAATTAGAGAAATAAAATAAAATAAAATAAATAAATCAATCTTGTGTTCTTACTATGCCCGCGAGCTTTGTGTTATGTTTCATACAACAAAACCAATACAAAACTTTTTATTACAAATTATTTTACAGCTTATTTGCCCAGAATAACAGAAAAGGAATGCAACATTTCATTAAAACTGGAGGGGTGGAGAGCCGGTTGCTTCTATCTAGTTTTGTAGCTGGCAGGGATAGAAGCACTGGGGAGTTAAGCAATATGCTCTAGGCCACACAGAGAGCCAGCCAGCGACAAACTCATTTCTACCAGTAGTGCCTGCAGAAGGCCGGACATCCCACTGCTCAACATTAGTAATAAATTGCCTGCCTTAGTTGGAGGGTATTAAAGCATTAGCAGAGATTCATTAAACTCCATTTTAAAAGTATTAAAAAAATTAAAAGGTAAAAAACTTTCAAGATAGAGGGGTTATTTTCAACTCCCAAGAGGGAATATTAATAGAACTGAAAAAATGGTTGAAATTTCTGAAAGGGTATTTTATCTTTACCAGTAATATTGAGTAAAAACATTGATCTCTAACTCTTAGAAAACTAACTTTCGGAATCTGGGACCTGAAAGTATTCTGATTTCCCAAACACTAGGTAGCGGTTTGAGGCACCGCTTGTGATGCCTCAGACCTGGGTTCGTGGACGAGACTGAATCATCAGGGACCAGCCGGGGGAGAGGGGAGATGGACTGTGCATCCCTCTCCTCCTCTGGAGAGGGAGGATCCTGTCCTTTGCCACAATACTGCTACCTGTGTGACCCCAGGTGGTGGTGCAGCTGGAGGACCGATGAGAAGGAAGGACACTGCTGACACTGGCTTGCCACCACACATCGCATGTGCATGGCCCTCTGACTTCCTTGCTGTGAAGTCCTGTGAGGGTGTGGGACAAAAAACAGAAAAAAGGCCCTGCTGCTTTAGGACGCAAGACTCCGAAATACCCAGGTCTGGCCCTACCTGACCAGCACACCTCTTCATGAAACATGAAGCTTGGGGGTATACTACCTCCACACTGTTCCTGCCATGGGGGCAAACCGCGACAGTGTGGAGGATGGCAACTGGGGCACAGGCAGGACCTGGCTGGGAAAGATATCCTGGGAGCTCTGGAGGGCATCAGGCAGCAGTGGCAAGAAGGAGGCTTACAAACTGGGGGAGGTGCACTGGAATAAAGAACACTTACACAAGAACTTACCGTAACAGTAGATCTTCGAGAGAGGTTCCTGCAGTATGTATTCACATATAGGACTGGCACCCCCTGGCATCAGGTACTGCATGGCAAACGTCTAGCTAGCAATCTATAGCGGGGCACTGCCCCCAGCGTCACGTGACGGGACGTCAGCATGACTGTACGCCCTCCAGTTCTCCCGTTGGAGACCTTGGAAGAGGAAATACGAGACAGGAGTAGAAACTCCCGAAGCCCTGAGCTGCTGAAACACAGCCCTGGGAGAAGAAAAGAGGAAAACACAGGAGCTGGGGGACGGTGGGAGGGAAATTGAGACCTACTGCAGGAACCTCTCTCGAAGATCTACTGTTATGGTAAGTTCTTACGTAATTTATATCTTACTTCGAGAGGGTTCCTGCAGCAGGTCTTCCCATACAGGACTGAATACCAAGCAGTCAAAGAAAAAAGGAGTCAGAAACTAAGTTCCAGGAGGAGGAAGCGTCTCCCAACTAGAAGTCTGCTTAGAACAGGAGGCCTTGCAGAACTGCGGGGCCAAAACCGGCTCTGAGCCTACAGGCGATGTCCAGACTGTAATGTTTGGTGAAGGTATGGACAGAAGACCAAGTGGCTGCCACACAGATATCTGCAGTGGACGCATTTCTCAGGAAGGCCATCAAAGCAGCCATGCCCCAGATGGAGTGGTCTTTTAGGTCCCCCAGAAGGGGCTTCTTGTACATCTGATAAATGTATGAGATGCAGTTAGCCAACCATTTAGACAAACCCTGTTTCAAGATGGACTTATCCTGACATTTGGGTGCGAAGGCCACAAACAACTGGTCAGACCTACGAACCTCTCTGGCCCTAGAGATATAATATCTCAGAATCCAGTGCACGTCTAAAGTATGCAAGAGATATTCCCCCTCTTGGAATACTCTGGGTAATATACCAGCAGTTGAACATCATGGTTCAAAGTAAATTAGTAAACTAACTTCAGAAGAAAGAAAGGGTTAGTCCGCAGAGCCACCCGGTCTCTGTGGAAAATCAAATATGTCTCCTTACAAATGAGGACCTGAAGCTCTGAAATCCTTCGAGCTGAAGTAATAGCGACTAAAAAGAGCGCCTTTCAGGACAAATAGTGCATGTCGCAATTTGCTGCCAGCTCAAAAGGGGGCAAAGTAAGTTTCTCTAAAATAAAATTCAGATCCTGGGGGAACCGGATTACAGACCGGAGGCTTAAGGTGGAGGATCCCCTTAAGGAAGGTTTTGGAAACCTCCAACTGAGTGAGGGTTTTGCCCTCCACTGGAAGGTGGTAGGCGGAAACTGCAGAGAGGCTAACCTTCAGACAGGTGCAAGAGGTACTCAATGACCTGGGGGAAGCAAGAAAAAGGGTCCAAGCCTTTGGCTGTGGCCCAAATAGAAAATCTCTTCCATTTCATAGCATACGTGGATCTAGTGGAGGTTTTTCTGGCCTCCACTAGGACCCGAGTGACTCGGGAAGAGACGCCAAAGCTTGAGATGGTTATGTCCAAAGGTGCCATGCATGCACATGGAGAGACCTGTGGCTCGGATGCACCAGGCTGCCCTGCTCCTGAGACAGAAGGTCGTGGGAGAGAGGAAGAGGTACAGGGGGTTCCAATGTCAGCTGCTGCCACAGAGGGAACCAAATCTGCCGAGGCCAAAGAGGGGCTATGAGAATCATGTGGGCCCCCTCCTCTGTGCCTGAAGCTTCAGCAGAACCTTCTGCAGAATAGGAAAGGGAAGGAAAGTGTACAGACATCTCCATGTCCAGGATAAAGACAAGAGAGGGAACAAGGGGTTCTTTAGATACATTGGGGAAAAATGAAGGGTGAAGGGGCAGATTAGCAGGATTAAAACAGGGGAGAGATGGGCACAAGACCCGGGGGAGCAGGCTGAGGTACTAAATGAGTACTTCACCTCAGTTTTCACCAAGGAAAATGGGGGTGCTGCATCATACATGGGAGGAGACAGTGATACTGGGGGGGACCCTTACCAATCGGTGGGTCTGGGAGAGGAGAGGCATCACTGGCAGGAGGGAGGCTAAGCAGGAGAAGAGGTAGCGGAGTGGAAATCACAGCACAGAGAGTGAGGGAAACCCTCAGGTCCCTTAAGACGGAGAAAGCACTGGGGCCAGATAAATTACATCCCACAGTGCTGAAGGAACTTGCGGATGTCCTGGCGAAACCCCTGGCGGATCTTTTCACCATCTCTCTGAGGAAAGGGTGGGTGCCCCAGGACTGGAAGGTGGCGCATATAGTGCCTATCCACAAGGGGGATCAAGGAGGTGGCGAGAACTACAGGCCTGTCACCCTGACATTGGTGGTGGGTAAGGTGATGGAGGGCATTGTCAAGGAGAGGCTGGGGGGGGGGGGGAGACCTGGAAAAGTCAGGGTGCCTGGACGATAGACAGCATGGATTCGTCCCGGGGAAATCGTGTCAGACAAACCTTGTGGAGTTCTATGACTGTGTGACGAGTGCCTTGGACCTGGCTAGACCACTGGACGTCCTCTTTCTAGACTTCAGCAAGGCATTTGACTCTGTTCCTCATGAGGGCCTGTTGGATAAGCTGGGAGAAATGGGGATGGGGAACCAGATGATCAGATGGATAGGCAATTGGCTCCAGGAATAGTTGGTGGGATAGTCTCATCCCTAAGGAGGGTCATTAGTGGGGTCCCACAGGGATCAGTCCTTGGGCCCCTCCTGTTCAACGCTTACATCTCTGACATAAGGACAGGTATCAGGAGTGAGAGAAGTCTCTTTGCGGATGACTCAAAACTGGGGGCGGTGGTGGATCGGGAGGAGGGGAGGGTGGCCCTACAGGGGGACCCAGAGGCTCTGGAAAGATGGTCTAGAAAGTGGAAGCTGAGGTTCAATGCAGGGAAATGCAAGGTACTGCACCTGGGGGCCAGAAACCCGGGCCAAGTGTACACCCTGGGGGGGGGGAATGCTACAAGTCTCGATGGCTGAGAGAGACCTGGGGGTGGTGGTGGATGCCAAGATGAACAACTCGGAGACTTGTAGGAGGGCAGCAGCCAAGGCCAACAGGATGCTGGGATGCATCGCTAGGGGGATCACCTCCAGAAGGAGGGAAGTGATACTCACTCTGTATAACTGCTTGGTGAGGCTGCACCTTGAGTACAGCGTGCAGTTTTGGAGGCCATACTTAAAGAGGGACATTAAACTCCTGGAGAGGGTCCACAGGAGGGCAACCAAAATGATTTGGGGCTTGGGGGACAGGACCTATGGGAGAGGCTCGAAGACCTAAATATGTACACATTGGAAGAGAAGAAGGACCAGGGGACATGATAGAGGTCTTCAGGTACATGAAGGGGGTAAATGGGGAGGAACAGTCAGGGTGCTTGAAGGAAGGAGGGGGGCCACTAGAGGGCATGGGTGGAAGCTGGAGGGGGGAAGATTCAGGGGAGAAAGGAGGAGGTTCTACTTCAATGAGAGGGTGGTGGAACCATGGAATGCACTGCCCAAGGGGCTGGTGGAGGCAGAGACGGTGAAGGGGTTCAAGAGGGGGTGGGACAGGTACGGGGAAGGGTTCAGGAAGCAAAATCCAATGCAGCGAGAATATCCAGAACTGGGAAGGAAGAAGCCAGAGAAGGCGAGGGGGGCAGCAAGGTCAGCTCCCAGGGTGGGGGCTGACCACATGAGCAGATGTGAAAGACCGTTAGGCCTATTCTGCTGCCATTTTAGTACGTTAGTACGTCTCACCAAAAAACACCATGCCCGGGAACGAGCAAGCAAAAGCTGGGTAGTTTTGCTTTGGATGGGGAGGTGAATGGATCTATTTCTGGCCGACCCCACTGAAGGAAGAGATCTTCCACTATGTCTTACTTTAGCTCCCACTCATGAGCCCGTGCAACAGTGCGTCTGAGACTGTCCACCAGGACGTTGTGAACTCCTGGAACATGGATTGCTATCAATGACAGGCCGTGCTGGACTGCCCAGTACCACACCCGCATCGCCTTCCTGCAAAGGGGGTACGATCGGGTGCCTCCCTGTTTGTTGATGTACCAGACCATTGCCAGTCTAGATCACTAGTGTTCCTGGAAGTAAGAGGGACTGGAAAGCTTGGAGAATGTAGAGCACAGCTCTCATCTCCAGAATGTTTATATGCAGATGCTCCTCTAGGGGAGACCATGTCCCCCGGGTTCGATAGTGTCCCAGGTGAGCTCCCCAACTATGGCCCGAGGTGTCCATCATGAGGGTCATTGGGGGGAGATGGAAGGGAATCCCCAAGGAAAGGTTGGATAGATCCTGCCACCAGAGGAGATCCCTCTTCAAACTGCTGGAGACTAAGACCATGTGGTCCATGTTGTTCATGCGTTGATCCCAATGGACCCTGAGGGACCACTGGGTCACCCTCATATGCAGCCTGGCCAAAGAGACTGTGGGGATGGCAGCCGACCTGAAACCCAACAGGCGGGGGACAGAGAGCGCTGTGATCCGACGGGAGGAGGACACCAATGCAGCTTGCTGAATCAGGGTTTCTGCCCTGTCCATAGGTAAAAAAGGCCCTGCCCTGGACTGTATCCAGCACCACTCCAATGAACTGAATATGTTGGGAGGGTGAGAGCTGAGACTTGGGATAGTTCACAGTGATGCCAAGTCTGAAGAAGAGGTCCAGGGTGGTGGAAAGAGATTCCATCAGACTGTCCTGAGATGGTGCTGACAACAGCCAGTCATCCAGGTAAGGGAACACATAAATCCCCTTGTGGCGCAAGACCGCAGCTACCACTGCCAGGCACTTGGTGAAAGCCTGAGATGCCAAAGAGAGGCCAAAAGAGAGGGCCTTAAACTGATAATGGTTCTCCTGAAAGGAGAGTCTCAGAAAACAGCAGTGGACCAGGAGGACTGGAATGTGCAGGTAAGCATCCTGCATGTCCAGCGAGCACAGCCATTGATTCTGTTGCAGCAGGGGTAAGAGTCCCTGGAGGGTTAGCATGTGGAACCTCTTGTATTCCACGAAGAGGTTGAGCAGACAGATCTAGAATGGGTCTCAGGTCTCCCATACTTTTGGGCACTAGGAAGAAATGGGAGCAATATCCCCCTTCCTATCTGCCCTGGCGGAACCCGCTCTATGGCAGACTTTGTCAATAGAGTGGATTTCCTGCTGAATAAGGCTCTGATGGCCTGAAGGGTAGTGAGACCTTCCCAGCAGATTACTTGGGGTCTGTCCAGGAACTCGATGGAGTACTCTCTTATGATGAGCTGTAGTACCCAAGCATCTGCGGTTATCATCTTCCACCCTTCCAGGTGGTGGGCGAACCTTCCCCCCCACTGGTTCCTCTAGAAATACGGAAGGAGGTGGAGGGGATCCCCTCAAGTCAGGACAGAGAGGGGAGGGCTGCTTTGCCGCCTCCGGTGGCCTTTTGGGATTTTGCCTGAGGAGTCTGGGCACCAGAACCGGTGGCGCGATGCTTGCCTTGTTGTCTGCCCTGGTTCTGCCTATTCCACCTCTTCTGAGGGCGATGAAAAGTTTGCTTGGATTTTTGGCCTGAATGATACATGGAGTGGAAGTCTTTAAGGGATATCCTGCTCTGTTATGATATCTTTAGCACTGCCCCGAGAAAGGATGGAACCCCTGAAGGGGATGGCCAGCAGGGTGCTTTGGATGTCTTGCACCAGTCCCGGAAGATGGAGCCAAGCCAGGTGCCTCAAGCAAACTTCTGTAGCAGTGCAATGGGCCACAGAATCAACAGTCATAAGTGGTCCGTAGGGCGTGGTGGCAGGAAGACTTATTAAGTCTTACCTTTTCTAGAAGCCTATTCCTGAGGTCCTCATCCGGTATGGCTTGGAGTTCCTTCTCCAAGTTGGATAAAGCTGACTTCTGGAAGGACACCATATGAGCCACATAATTTAGAGAACGAATGGCGCAGGTAGAAGAGGCGTAGACCTTGCGGCCATATTGATCCATTTGTTTGGACACCTTGTCCGGTGGGGAGGCACTCAGGTGTTTCAGCTGAGCTGACCTATCATGGGCCGCTGTAATAACAACAGAGTCGGCTTTGGTTGGGTAGTCAAATGACAAGCCCCCTCCTGGGGGGTGATAGGTCCCATCGGCTTTCTTGGAAACCACAGGGATGGAGGACGGTTGTTGCCATATGGTTGAGGTTAAGTCCTCATGCGGCCCCGTCCATGAAGGGATGGAGAGGGGGTCCGCATTAGTAAGATCCAGATGTTCTGCCAGCCTCTTCCTCTTGGGGTCCATCTCCTGGTATGCCCAGCCACAGGCCTGCTGTATGGACTGGAGGAGTTCTGTGAAGGACAGATCCTCCAGTGGAGACTTTGGAGACTCCTTGGGCTGGGGCTCTATAGGGGAATGAGGCTCCAAATGACCCACAGGGTCGGTTTCCGAATCAGAGTCGGAAGACTCCGGTCTGCTGGGCAAAGAAATTATGTCTGGGACCACCTCCATGACCCTAGCTCCAGAGTGAACCCTCGTCAGGCGCCTGCCCAAATCCCTATCGGACAGGTTGGAGTGGCAGCCGCAACCAGCTGGGGTCGTCCCAGCTCCTGCAAAAGTTGAGACTTAGTGTCCTTCCACCAAGCTGGTATAGTCCCTTGGGTTTCTGACTGGGGCGGGGTGGAGGTGAAGGGGGAGGCGGTGGAGGCTGGTAGCCTGGGTATCCCATAGAATAAGGGGGGGTAGTCAGGGGGTCTGATACCAGTAATGGTATGGGTGGTATCCCCGGTACATATGGCCCTGGCCAGGCGCCAGATACCCTGGTGTCAGCACCTGCAGCGGGTAACCTGGCAGCAGCCCTCCCGGTGTCGGGTAGTAAGGGAACTGAGGTGGCGGGTAACCAGGATAGTTGCCTGAGGGGCCCAATGGAGGAGGGGCAGATGGCCCAGGAAGCGGCGGTGCCGAGGGATCACTGGCAAGCATGAGGGTCCATTGGCAGGCCTGGGGTCGGTACAGGGACTCCTGATGGGCCAGGAGGGGCCTCTGGCATCTGAGTGAAAAGTCCCTGGTCCATGTCCAAATCTGTGGGAATTTGAACTGGGGATTGGCCCGGTGTCGGGGGGGTGGGGGGTTGGAAGGCGCCCGACATCAGATCTGAGAAAGGTGAGGGGGGGTAAGGGAATAGAACCCCCTATCGACAGGTCTGCCGGGGAGGCAAAGCCTCAGCAGGTAGGCCCAGTGCAGGCGAGGTCTCCTGGATAGCTACACTTCAGTCCCGGGGTTCCGGGGAAAACGAGACGTTAGGCTGGGTCAGTGAGGCCCGAGAGGGAGAACCCTTGTGGGACCGAGGGGAACCTGGAAGCTCGCTCTGCGCGTCGGGAACTACAAGAGTATCCGATGGGAGAGCAACCGCAGAGCAGACGCCGAGTGAACCGGCGACTGACTTATCGTCGTCAACCTGGTGGGCGTCGGAGGAGCAGATGTCCGACTTACAGGTTGTGGTCATGCCGACAACAACTGGGAGTCTGGCTGGTTGACCAGGGCCATGCACCCAGCAGCAGAGCCGGAGGGAGACTTATCAGCCAAGCTTACTACAGGCCCCTAAGGAAGATCATCTGGAGAGGAGTCCCCTGACTGCTCACTGACCAAGGCGGGGGGGGGGGGATCTGATCCACCGGGGAGGATGGAGACCTAGGAGGTGGAGCACTCACCGACATGGAGGCCCCACCCGATGTGGCATCGGCCGTCTGGCGACATTGTGTGGAGGGAGAACGATCCCGCTCCTAGCGCTTCTCCTCCTTTTTCTCCGGGGTAGGTGAAGAAGAGCGTCCCCTCAGCTCCTGGAGCTCTTTTTCCATCGATGCAAGGTGTTGTTTTAGGAGATGAGCATCAAGGCCTTCTGGCGACGGGTGCGCATGGCCTGGTTAAAGGATTGGCAGATTTCGCAATCTGCCACCCAGTGTTTGGGGCCCAGGCTGAGGACACAGCGGAAGTGATCGTCCCCATGCAGGATCTGAGCGCTGCACTTCGAACACTTTTTTTTTTTTCTCCGATCTATGTGAAGACATACAAGATTAGGAAAAAAGGATATGGAAAAACCTGCTACTAATGCAGAAAAAAATGGCGGACAACTGAAGCTGTTTTCGAGGTCCGATGAATTCAGGTCAGCGGCGGGGAAGAATTGGGCCGGCGGGTCGGGACCGCGCCTATATCAGATCATGCTGGCGTCCTGTCATGTGACAATGGGGGCGGTGCCCCTCTATAGATTGCTAGCTAGAAGTTTGCCGTGCGGTCCTGATGCCAGGGGCGCCGGTCCTATATGTGAAGACCTACTGCAGGAACCCTCTCGAAGTAAGATCTTCCAAAATTTGGACCCTAATGTTTCTGATTTCTATACCCCCCCCCAATAAAACATTAATTGAACCACTAAGCATCAGTTCCTTCTGCCTACTAGGTCTGTAACTTCAAACAGTTCTATTCTCTTTTAGAAACAAAAGTGGTAGTGTAGGAGCATTGATGAATTCCCCCCCTCTTAGATCTACTGTACATGCACACTGTAATATCAATATCTGCCCAGGGACCAGAGGGAGTAAAATATATCTTCTACCAAAATACAGAAAGATACAGCATGTATAAGGGTGGGGGGATGAAGAAGAGTGACAACTAGGGTCCCCGCATTCAACCCTAGGCAGTGCTGGGCAGACTGGTTGGGCTGTTGGACCTTTTTCTGCTGTCAGTGACTATATTTCTATGTTTACCGCATTGTACAGGTTACAGGACTCCTGGATCTGGCTTGAAACTCTTGATCACAGGAGCAGGGTGTTCAAGGAAGCCCCTCCCTTTTCATCCCAACTTTTGGGATGTGCTTTTCCAGTCATTTCCACACAAATAATGTATTTTGTCAAAATGGCTCTCTTAACAATTTGTGAGGGACCCTTAGAAATCTGTAAGAAGAGGGCCTGCCCAGTTGTGGAGGGCTGAGGCGCTGGGCACCTCACCTCCTGCCACACCGGTGACCCGGGTTCAGAAACAGACGTAGGTCACTTGGGGGTTGGCCGCGTGAGGGAGAACTGAGCATCTGTAGGGAGGGGGGTTGCCAAGACTCACTGTTGACTGCCACCTGGAGGTATCTGGGTGGTGCTGCAAGCGAGTCACACAGGGGGAAGGGATCCCCGTGTTCAGAGCACCGGGGACATCTCCATGGAGGTGGAGCTCATACACTGCGCTCACTGCAAGTCTGTGGGCTCGTGGACTCCATGAAGCCCTGCCTATGTCCAGACAGTTCGCCCTGCTGCTCCAATCTTGAGGCTGCACTGGATTGGTCTGCTGAGGGAGGGGGTATCCCTTCCCCTCCTGCCACATGGGTACCTGCTTCTGGAACGGGGACAGGGATGATGAGCTGCCCAGACTCCTCTAGGAGGATAGAAACCTTTGTGGTGAGAAAAAAAAAATTCTGTAAGGGATCACACATGCACGCTCGCACACACAGAAGCTGTTGGCAGAGAAAGGCTCATTGTGTCTGCAATTTCTAACTATCTAATGTGAGAGCACTAGTGGCTTCTTACCCCCCACCCCCTTTTGATAATGTATTTATTTTATTTTATATATTTATTGAAGAATCAGATTTACAACCTTTGAGTCAGCGACTTCGTTTACAAAGTACCTACGTCAAAATATGGAGACCACAAATAGTGAGGTTTTAGGACAGGGATTACATACAGAAACACCTGGAGTTACAGGCAGCAACTATACAAGTACAAGCATAAGTTGAGTAACCAATTTACCAAGTCCATGTGTTTGTCCTGCCCCATTTGAATCCCCACACCATTTTCACACAGCCCACCAATTTTTAGCTGCTTATTCCACCTGTCTGCCACAGTTTCCATAAGAAAAATACTTCCGACGGCCCTCGTAGATTTGCCCCCACCAGCTTCATGGAATTATCCCTGGTGCTTGCATTCTCACTCCTGTTAAAACAGTTCCTGTTCTCCACTGCGATTACTCCATGGAGGCTACTGTATGCCTCAGTCAGGCCTCCCCTCTCCCTTCTCTCCTCCAGTGTTCAGTTTCACATCTTGTAACCTCTGCTTCTAACTTCTCTCCTCTTGACCCTGTACAACCTTGGTCACCCTCATCTCTACCACCTCCATTCTGCCTGTGTCCTTCAGATTCAGACTCCAAAACTGTACACGGTACTCCAGGAGAGGATGACAAAAGGGCCTGTACAGTGGCAAAAGCACCTCCCATCCCCTGCTGCAGAGCAGTCCCTTACAAAAGAAAATTACCTACCAGAAGCCCCTTGGAGGCGAAGCTCATACACTGCGCTCACTGCAAGTCTGTGGGCTCAGGGAAGAAACAGTGGAAAAAAATTGAGGCTGGACTCCATGAAGCCCTACCTATGTCTAGACAGTCCGCCACTGCTATTTATTACAGGCATACTCTGGTTTTCCCAAATTCCTGACTGCCACTGCTATTTATTAATGCTTTATATCTTAATTTTAAACTTTTCCTGCTTCCTGTCTAATTCCTCTCTTCTGCCTGCCCCCCCAAACTTGCTCTAAGTAGCTTATGAAAGCCCCCTGTTGATGCCCTGTCTCCTCAACCTGTCTGCCAACACCTACCAATTTAGTAGAGTCCTTTAATAATGATTTTCCTTCTCTCTTCTTTCTTTCAGCCAGAGACCCTGACTGGGCACTCCAGCCCCTGCCACAAGCGGCTTGTCCATCTTCCTGGGACGTGGTTTCAGCGCTCGACTGCCACCATCCCTCCACGCCTGCCCAGCTGACACAAGAAGACCCAGGTACTGTGTTGAAAGCAGTCAGCTACGGCCCCACTCCTGACAGACTAGTTCAGATGGCACTTGCTCTACCAATTGGCTGACTGCTGTTAAGTGCAGCCTGCCACTGGTGGACTTGGATGCCCGGCTCCCAGCTCTCTCAACCCAGCCCCTTGTGGCTCCTCTGCCCGGGTTAGCTCTTGGAATCTTGGTGGCCCCAAACCCGCTCTGCTATCACCCAGATAGCGGAGCTTTTCTCTGTCTCCCGCCACCCTCCCCCACCCCTGGCCTTAATTAAATGCTAAAGCCACCCCTCCCTTCCCCCGACTTTGTATTCGCTAAGCCATCATCCTTTCTCTACACCAATTGGCTATGCTCTATTCCACCCTGCTTTTTTATCACAACTTTCTTTCCCTCCTTCACTGCGGAATGGGCTGACAGGTCATCCAGCCGCCGGCACCTGCACCCCTGGACCTGGTCTGGTCAGCAACATGCTCTCCTCCACACAGGCCAGCATGCAGACTCCCCCGCTATGGGGACCTGGATCCTGATACCTGGGGGGGGTGCACCTCTCAGGTCTGGGGGCGCGGCCATCAACTGCTACGACCGCCCTGCAATTTTCCGCCAGTATTTTCTTCCCTTGGAGCTGGACATGCAATGGTGCCCAGGGCACTCACGTGCCAACACCTGCAGCGCTCCTACCTCAGCTGTGCGCGCCGCCACCTGCAGTGTCCCTGACCTCTGCCAGTTGCCACTGCAGGTGACACAGACCTCTACCCACCCCAGAGGAGGAGGCTGTCGAGATGCTCAATCCCTCCCCTCCCTCCCCGCGACCTGAGTCCGCTTCCAAACCTGGGTTGTCGGCGTGCCACGAAGTGTGGCATCCAGTGCCTCAACCCTCAGCGCCACCGGGCAGACCTAGTCCACCCTTCTTGACTGTCGCCGACATTTCTCCCTCTTCTCAATAGAGCAAAACTACTGCTCTTGCTCATAAATCCCAAGTGACAGGACTGCCAGTGCCTCCAACCTACTCTTGCCTTTACAGATCTGTTATGCCCAGCTCCAGTGATCTGGAAAAGTTCCTTTACCTTACCTGGGTCCTCCTGCCATACAGCCTATCGTGTTTGACCTCCACTTATCCCAGCCTGTACTATACACCAATTGCTCTCTCACCTTTCCAGCTGCAAACCCTATAGGCTTCCCCGCCCTAGGTTGTCCTATGCCAGCGCTCACCCATTCTCAAAGCTAGAAACATGGTAACCACTATCAATCTGCCTCTTCTACTCTGTTTGCTTTCACTGATACCCCTCTTAGATGATATTGGGAGCAGCCCATCCATATCCAACCCACCCCTCCATGATAAATACTATTGGAATAGCTACGAGACTGGGACTTGCAGTGCCACCAAGCACAATACCATCCCCCCCTACCCAAGAGATGCTCTGGGCACTGCTAAAATGTAGAACCCTTCTATACTGTACTCTTTTACTCTTCTACAGTACTCAATCTGCGCATCAAAATAAGCCTAAACATCATGTAGGAAAAAGGGTGCTATTGCGCTACAGCAAATTCCTTACTCAATTACTAAAACGTCTGCTCCTCCTCCTCCTTCTGCTAATCTCTGGGAATATCCACCCGAACCCAGGTCTGCAATGCGACAATCCCAACAACAAATTCAAGCAGGGGACTCTATCCATGGCTGGCATTAACATCTGCAGCCTACCCAAGAAACTAGACATGCTCACTGCCTGGGTTGTGCAATATACCCCTGACTTCTTTTCAGTGCATGAGATGTGCCTGTCCCTCCTTATACCTGATAATGCTATTGCAATTCCGGGATACATTGTCTTCCGACAGGATAAACTTGCTAAAAGAGGAGGCGGCGGCTGTGCCATTTATATGAAAGAGACCCTTATGGGGCATGCTCTGATGTTACCCAACACCGGCACTGATACTCAATTCCTTGCCATCGGGTTACTGCTCGGAGCCACAACAAAGCCTTGACTGTTGCCTCAGTCTATATCCCTCCCAAAATCGACAACTAGTGGACTCAACTTCTAAACTGCATCCACAACCTAAAGCACAACTCTGAGGCCGTATTACTTGGCGATTTCAATGTTAACTGGCTGTCGCCCAATGCCAGCAGCTATAAGGATACTCTGACTGCAGACAATTTCATGCAACTGATCCAGTCACACACAAGAGTAAACTATAGGACCTGTACCAGCACACTGTTGGACTGGGTACTAAACAACTGTCCTGACCATATAATGCACACAGAGGTTCTCCCTGACACCATAAGAAAAAATTACTCACCTTAGTAATGTTGTTTCTTCTAATGGAGTCTTGCTATATTATAGACATTAGCAGTTTGTTCCAGCTCTAGAACTGCCCCGGAGTGAAATGGTTAAAACCATTCCAAAATAGAATTTTGGCACAAGAGCAGCTCTATCTGTGTCATTTCAAACTTGAACTGTCAGATCTTTACGAGCCAAACTCACTAAGGTCTGTGTGGAAGCTGTAACCTACACTAGCCAAATGGCTACCTAAATAATAACAACCATTGATGGTCCCAACACCCAAGACTCAAGTCAGGGACCAGAAATACTAACACCATTCTAATAATATGAAAATGGAACATAAGTATAATAAAACACACCGCGGCGTACACATACACCCCCAAAGTCCCAAAGGGGACAAAATGCTAACAGGACATAAGTAGTGCCCACACTAAGTTGCCGCACCCACCAAGTAGAGGTTCTGAGAGGGGCAGGTTGGGAGGTCTATAATATAGCAAGACTCCATTAGAAAAACAACATTACTAAGGTGAATAATTTTTCTTCAAACAACATGAAGTCTTGCTATATTATAGACATTAGCAGAATACACAGCAGTACCTCCATGGAGGAGGGCAGAACCTACTTAGGGAACAGGCTCTGAAGAACAGCTGTGCCAAGCGAGCATCTCTCCTGGCCTGGACATCCAGGGGTAATGCTTGGTAAAAGTGTGTACCGTTTTCCAAGTAGCAGCCTGGCAAATCTCTAATAAAGGGATATCTCTGGCAGCAGCTAGAGACGCAGCTGTACCCCTGGTAGAATGAGCCCCTCAACTGGGGCTCTGCCCACTTTCTGATAACAAAATGGGTACAAGAGACAATCCACCTGGCTATTGATCTCTTAGTGGCAGGTTTGCCTTTCCAACTTCACCATAGGTAAGGAAAAGTTGGAGGGATTCGAACCTGTGACCTTTAGTGCGCTCTATATAAAACTAAGAGCTCTCTTAACATCCAGGCTGTGCAACCTTCTCTCACCCGAAGAGGAGTGATCAGTGAAAAATACTGGAAGGGAGATAGATTGATTAAGATGGAAATCTGAAACCACCTTAGGCAAAAACTTCCTATTAGTCCTAAGGACTACCTTATCCCTGTGGAAAGAAATAAAGTCAGTCTCCACTGACAAGGCTTGCAATTCACTTATGCATCTGGCAGAAGTGATAGCCACTAGAAAAACAGTTTTCCAAGTTAGGTACTTAAGCTCTGCAGAAGACAGAGGTTCAAAAGGGTAGCATTAACTGGGCAATGCAAACATTAAGGTCCCAAGCAGGGGCTGGTTCCCGAAAGGGAGGATTAGTATGGAGTAATCCCTTAAAAACTTGGAAAACCCAGGAAGAGAGGAAAGAGGGATGACTTTCCTGCTGACACAAAAGCAGAACACAGCTGCCAAATGAACTCTCAGGGTAGCTGGTCTGAGACCAAGAATAAGATGTACCATGTAATCTAACAAAATGGGCAATTCAGCAGATTCTGGGAAATATTTTTCCCAGCACACCAAATGGAAAACCTTTTCCATTTAGAACTATAAGTAGCCCTAGTGGAAGGCTTTCTGGAAGCCTTTAGGATCTCAAGAACACCCTGAGAAGGTGTAAATCAGCAAACTCTAACTCCTCAAGAGCCAGGCCTTGAGGTTGAGGATTGAGGTCGGATACCAAACCCTTCCCTGGGCACAAGTCAACAGATTGTGATTCCTGGGGAGGCACAGGGGAAGATGGACTGTCAGAGACAGAAGGAGTGGGTACCAGGGCTGCCTGGCCCAATCCGGGGCAATCAGAATCACCCTGCAAGGCTGAGATCTGATTTTGACTAGTACTTTGAATAGGAGAGGAAAGGGGGGGAAAGCATAGAGGAACTTCCCCTCCCAATCCAGAAGAAGGGCATCCAGGGGAACTGAGCCCAGCACTGGAGGCCTGCAACAGAACAGAGGAAGTCTGTGATTGTCTGGGGCTGCAAAAAGATCTATCTGAGGGATGCCCCACCTAGCAAAAACTATCCCCAGCACTTGAGGATCCAGGGACCATTCGTGATGGCCCTGGGAAATCCTACTGAGGCATCCTAGGACATTGTCCTTCCCTGGAAGATGAACTGCTATGAGGAAGTGTTCAGGGAATAGGCCAGAGACCACAACTTCATTGCCTCGGTGCACAAGGCCAGGGACCGAGTGCCCTGCTTGTTGTGATGTACCACATTGTTGTGGTGTTGTCTGTTCTGACTTGTATCACCTTATGTGGACAGATGCAGAAAAAGCTTGAAGAGCTAAAAGACAGCTCTGAGTTCCAGCAAATTGATGTGGGCAGAGATTCCTGGGGACCAAACTCCCTGAGTGGAAGAAAGTCGCCCATGTGGGCTCCCCAACCCAGAAGGGAAGCATCTGTGCGAGAGTCAAGTCGTGAGAAGGGAAATGAAGGGGACCCCGCTCTTAAATTGCTCTGATCCTGCCACCACTGGAGAGCTAGGATCAAGGTTGGATCACTGGGACCAACTTGGAAAGAGGTCTCTTCTCTGAGACCAAAAGGTTCTCAAGTGAAACTGAATGTCTCTCATCTGAAATCTGGCTCCCTGCACAACAGCTGTGGATGCAGCCATGTGCCCCAGGAGCTGCAGAAGTGTCTTGCTGGTCGAGAGACCTGCAGAGTGAAGGAAGAGCCAGAGCCACTAAATTCCTTACCCTTTCTGGGGAAGAAAGGCTCTAGCTAGCTTTGTCCAATTCTGCCCCTATAAAGGTAAGTACCTGGACTGGTTCCAAAACCGACTTTGGTAGGTTTAGCAGAAAACCCAGGGAGGTGAGAAGCTGCTGGGTGACCTGCAGGTGAGATTTTACCTGTTCTGGGGACTGGCCTACAATGAGCCAGTCGTCTAGATAGGGAAAAACAGCAATCCTCTGCCTCCTTAAGTGGGCCACTGCCACTGCTAGACACTTTGTGAATACCCTTGGAGCAGAGGTAAGGCCGAAGGGCATTGCTCTGAACTGGTAATGACCTGAGGGCAGTTGAATCTGAGGTACTTTTGATGGGATCTTCTGATTAGGACATGGAAATAGGCATCCTTGAGGTCCAGGGAGGCTAGCCAGTCCCCTGGCCTTAGGAAAAGTAAAATCATTGACAGAGTTACCATTTTGAACTTTGGTTTCAGAAGATGCTTGTTCAGATATCTGAGATCTAAAATGGGCCGCCATTCTCCTGTCTTTTTTGGGGTAAGGAAGTATCTGGAATACAGACCCCTGCCCTGATGCAGGGGAGGAACCCTTTCTACTGCTCTGAGAGCTAACAGGGATGAGACCTCTGTTTCCAGAGCGAGGGTCTCTGAAGCACTTGCAGGTAGAAAAAGTCTGCTTCTCAACTTGGGAAACTTTTTGAAGCTGAGAACCAGACCCTGGCTTACTACTTCCAGAACCCACTTGTCTGAGGTTAAAGAAGCCCAAGTCTGACTGAAGTAAGCCAGCCTGCCCCCCACTGGTACAGGAGAATCGGCCCTGGGCACCCCATCAGGGTGCCTGTTTCGTAGGAGCTTTAGGCTGGGGGGTGGGAGCAGGTCTGCCCACCCCTCGTCTGCCCCTGCCTCTGAAGAAGCCCCTCTGAGCATAGGCAGAGGAGGCCTGAGTCTGGTAGAAAGGCCTGTGAAAAGGCCTACCCCTACCCCTGGGGGCATGCCTTTGAGGAGTGGCTTGCCGCTCCTTAGCCTGAGCACTCTTGTAAGTAGTCCTATATTCATCCATCTTCTTCATGTAATTCTCTGTCTGCTCTCCAAACAGAGAATTTCCCACCACAGGAAAATCCATAGCCTTAGCCTGGGTATCCTGTGACAAACTAATACACCTGAGCCAGGCCAACCTCGAAAAGCTACAGATGTGGCCATGACCCTAGAGGAAACATCATTAACATCTACAGCAGCATGAAACTGAACCTTAGAAGCTTCAATGCCATCAGCAGCCACCTGTTCTAGTTCACTAGCCAGCTGGCCTATGGGCCTGTAGCCAGTGCATAACAGTATCCCATCTAGATTTCTGATACCTAGCTACATAAGCCATATAATTTGCTTGCCTGAGTCCCAGAGAGGCTGCCATATACTGTTTTTGCCATGGCATCAATCTTCCTGGAATCCTTGTCAGGAGGATGTGAAGCCAAGGAATATTAGCTTTATCACAGGCAGCAGCCTGAACTACTAACATGACTGCATTGCTGAGAAAGAATTCTGTATCAGGGCCTGACAATGTATACCTTCTGTCCATCTTTTTATCTACAGGAGGCACAGAATTAGGAGCTTTTAAAATTTTAATTGTTTGTTTTCTAAAGACTTATGTAAAGGAATAGACAATCTCCTAGACTCTGGAATATCCATCATTTCTACAAAATCAGGCCCTCTTGCTCATCCACAGCCTCTTCTAAAAGGAAGCTGGAGGGTTTCAGCAACTTTTTATAAAACATAAAATGAGATGGGGATTCAGACAGCATAGGGGAGATTCTAAGGTCTGTCTGGGGAGATGTCGGTTCAATGGGCACACCAGACCTTCCAGCCACATTCATACTGTTCATAATCCTCCTCCCCTCCTCTGGTTCATAAAATTCCTCAATATCATAATCCTGAACCACTGGGACCGGACGAACCGACCTTTACCAGATAGTGGTGGTTCTGACGGACCCTGAGACAAGTGACTGGACAATCTGTATGGCTTTGCTATCTCTGCAGCAGTTGGAGAAGGAATTTTGGACTCCAGACCTGCTGATTTTCTTGTTTTCTTTACTGGAATTGGTTCCTCAGAACCAGCTTTTCTTTGCCGAGGAAGTCTGGCCTGGTCAGAGGCACTCCCTCTGTTCGGTTGGCACCGAACCGGGCTGGCCATCCGGGTCAGCGGACTTTTTGGCCTCTCGTTCCCTGAGCCTGCCCAATCTTTTTTCCAGGGTGGCTGCAGGGAAATTCTTACATACCTGGCAGTCTGACTGGAGATGGTCAAACCCCAGACAATAAACACATGTGGTGTGTGGGTCAGCCTTGGCAAAGACTTCCCCACAAACATCACAGTGTTGAAACCCAGTGGGCCCGGTTTTTCTTTTGGGTTTCTCAGACATAATGCCAGCCCTAACCAAAAACTTTGCCCTTTCTACGGCAGTGCCAGGCAAGACACCCTTATCGGTTCCTAACCGTGTCACGGGTATTGAAAAAAGCGTAATAAATCTGTTTTTTAGAACCGATAAGAACCAGGAACGCACTCTAAAATAGTAACTTTTAGTTTTAAATGAGTTTTAAACCCACTGATCGGTTCAAAACCGAACCGATAACTTACAAGTTCCACACAGACAAAACCTTCATTTACTTACGGTTACCACAGATGAAAGCTTGAACGAGCGGTTTTGATGTTAAAATAAAACTATTCTCGTTAAATCCAACCGAGAAAACACTTTAAACCGAGAAATGAACCGAGCAGAAGGAGAAATCTCGGGCGACTGTTCACTGAGGCGGAGTAAAGAATCTGACAGTTCAAGTTTGAAATGACACAGATAGAGCTGCTCTCGTGCCAAAATTCTATTTTGGAATGGTTTTAACCATTTCACTCCGGGGCAGTTTTAGAGCTGGAACAAACTGCTAATGTCTATAATATAGCAAGACTTCATGTTGTTTGAAGCGACCATTCCCCAGTTTTATGTCTAGGGACAAATAAATTCATTAAACCCCCACCTAAAACCATCAATAGTCGGGTACTCACCCGTGGGCATCTCGAACTGCTAAGAAATCTACTTTGACAAGACTGGACAAAAATAGACAACTGCTGACGTAGACACTGCCCTAGAATTCTTCATCACAAGCTTTAATTCAGCCAGTGATATGTATGCCCCTTCAAAAAACAGAAGGTCAGGGGTACTGAAAACCCATGGATCACTATGGATCTCCTGCAAAAAATGAAATCCCGTGACCAACTGTGGTATCGGGCAAGGGCTACAGGCAAACAAGCAAGCAGACATACAGGCATACAAATCCACCAGGAACGCCTGTACCAGGGTCATTCACTTAGAAAAAGCAAACTATTATAGAAACATCCTCACTGACACTTGGAAGGATGGCAAGAAATTCTGGAGCAACCTTAAGGAAATCACTGGGAAAGACTCCAGAACTGCCCTTTCCATGCTGAATCTAGATGGCACCGTAACCCTCAACCCTATAGTGATTGCCAACACATTCAACTCTGCTTTTACCGACCTCAGCCATGTATTACCTTCAAACTTCTTTGACATCTCCACCGGGGCCACAACCAATGGCACTCAAGGCTCCGTTTTGGCGCATCCACCATTCTATTTTAAGGCAGTAAATGAACGTGAAGCCCAAAAATATTTAACCAAAGTACTTGGGAAGACCAGATCAAGCGGAGACACGCTTGACCTAAAACTCATTGTCCGCACACTCGATGTAGTTCTATCTCCTCTCACAAAGATCATCAACAAGTCCCTCATGCTCTCCCAGTTCCCCAGCAAATGGAAGCTAGCCCTGGTGACCCCATATATAAGAGCGGTGACAGAGCTCAGCATGGCAACTACAGGCCCATCTCCATTCTTCCCCCACTATCCAAAGCACTCAAAAGAATGGTCATTGACCAGCTGGTTGAGTATATGAAGAAGTATAATCTTCAATGTCCCCACCAGCATGGTTTTAGGAAAGGGCACAGCACTACCTACGCTCTGCTGGAATTCATGGGCTATACCTAGCAGGCCATGGACCTGGGTCAACTAGTCGGAGCCACCTTTGTTGATCTCTCCAAAGTGCTTGTCAATCACCCTCTACTGCTGGAACAGCTAGCTGAACTAGGCCTGTCCTCTAACACCCTAGGATGGTTCTTCAGCTACCTCTCTGACCGCACATAGCAGGTGAGAATAGGCAACGTCCTGTCATCAAAGCTTCCTGTCTGCTCTGGTGTACCACAAGGATCAATCCTGGGGCCGTTGCTCGTCACCACTTTTCTCAACAAGCTCCCAGCCTACTGCTCTGAACAAGTTTGGTTTTATGCAGATGACATGGTAATTGTCACAAAGAACTGACTACTCTCAGCTGAAGAGGGAACAACAGGAAAGTTTCACAGAAGCTGAGGAATGTTTCACTGGGATGAAGCTTGTGCTCAATTATAAAAAAAAAAAAAAAATCTATGCTTTTCCACAGCTCTCACAGCAAGCATAGATCCAAACAACTGATAGTCAGGAAGCATGGCTTTGGAACAGACACAAACATTCAAGTACCTTGATGTTACTCTGGATTCTACCCTGTCCTTCACTAACCATACTGAACTTGTTGCCAAAACTGTGAATATCCATATAGGTCTCCTCTACGAGCATAAACACTGCTTAACTGATCAAGTCCTTAAGCTAGCAATCCAAAGCTCTATTGTCTCGCTCTGGCCTTCCCCTCCCTAGACAGCCAGCACATACTCCACTGTGCTAAATTTGCATCTAACCTCTAGCCCGGGTCCCTTCCACCCTACCTCACCTCCTCCCTTTCCCCAACCCCAACCCCACTCATGCCCTTAAATCTACTGACTCTCGCCTGTTAGTAATCCCCCGCCGCCGGACCAATGCTGGCCAATCGGCCTTCTCCTACCACCTTCCGAAGCTCTGGAACGACTTACCAGCTCAAATCCGGCACTCCTCCTCCTCTAGGTATTCCATCTCTTCTGCCCTGTCAAACTACTGCGCCATAAACTGCCAGTGCCACTGACCTCCCCCCCCATAGTACCTTCTCCCCCTCCTCCCTATTGGAGTCCCTATGCGGCCTGACTGGCAGCCTTAGCTATGGCTACAAATGCTGGCATATATTCCCAACCTCAGCACTTAGCCCCTACTGCACTTCTAACTTGACTTGTCTATCTGTCTACCGCAGCACCGTAACTTGTAGCAGACATGTATGGAGACATATTTTACACCTCCTGTCATTATAATGCTTGTACAATCTCTCCCTTACCCCATGTAATAACTTGGACAACAATGTGGATACCTCCTTGTGGCAATGTTCCCATGTCCCTCTTACCTCATGTTCTCAGAGTGATATATCATGTACTGTCATGTAATCTCACTCGTGTATTTTGTTTCCTGTGCAAATATATACAGTACTCTCCTCTGTAACCCCTCCCCCCCCACCAGGTCGCACTGTGAGACGAGCATCTTTTTGCTCAGCGTGCCTTTCCTGGTGAAACATTTTTAATTAATAAATAATAGATTATGGGCTGGTGATCTATGGAGCAGCAACAGATTCTGCACTAAGGCGCTTATCTGTAGCCTTGAATAAGGCCTACCGACTTCTTTTAGGGGCTGCACCATGGACACACACTTGTGATTTCAATGAGCAGGCTGATTAGTTACAATTGCATGGCAGAATTTTCTATCATACCAGCCTTGCGGTAAAGAAGGCCTCCCTTGGTCTGCTGCCCCCTAGAGTGCAGAATCTCCTCAGTCCACCCTGTAATATCCACCACATCAGAAGTTCTGATAATGCCACCCTACTAGTTCCTCACTGTCGTACATCACAAGGACAGTGGTCTTTCACACTGAGAGCCCCAAAATGGTTCCATTCCCTGCCTAGTGAGGTTATTGATGCAGCAGCCCTTAGCCCATTTAAACAAAAGCTCCATGGCTACCTTGTTGCTTGTGCCTCCTGTGACTGTTTTGTATAATCCTATGTCCACTCCCCAACCTTCGTACTGTCCTTCAAATAACTTCCCCTCTCCTGCCCATCACTCACCCCACCACACCACCCCTGCCCCATGCACGCCTCTCATCTCCCCCTCCTTTTCTATCCTCCTATCTACCTATCTACCCCCTGCCACCCTGATAAACCCGGATATCCCCTACTTCCCCTGCCAACCAGGCTAATCCCCTCTCAGCTTAAGCTTCCTCTCCACCATTCTGCCCCAACTACCCTACTAACCTGTTAAACTCAGCTTACCCCCCCCCGTTATCCTGACAACAATCTACTTAGCCGAGCTCTCTTTCCTGCCTTCCTACTTTGCCTCAGCCATGAAACAGGGTTGAGGCTTTCTTGCCAGTTGTTCCTGTCCCCAGCATCTGAATGACAAGGCCTTCTGGCAACACCTCTGGGTATCTGGTTCAAGGTCAACTGGTATTCATCTGTATCCCCCTCCCCCGGGTCGTGCCCGAAAATTGGCACGATTTTTCTAGTGCACTCACCCGGTCAAAAAAAACTAACTAAATAAATAAATAGTCTTGCGCAATTTTCTATTTTTCTCATCAAACATGCACTTGCTGCTTAGTCGTCTTACATTCTGTAAATATAATGTTGTTGCCTTAGTCACTTATTTTGCCCTCCTATGCCTTTACGCTGTATTTACATTTTCTTGGACTTATTTGTTTACCTGGACTGTATAATGCCTGTGCTTGTCTTGACGGAGAACCTATGTAAAAGAGCCTCTGGCTCAAAAGCGTTAACCCGAAACTTAAATAAATAAAAAGCTATGGGCAAGCATGGACTTGACCTCCTCAATCTCTGGCACTCCCCTGCAGTGTAGCTGGCAGCGGGCCTTGCCAAGATCTTGGACAGTTGCCCACAGAATGTTTCAGCTGCTATTGCAAGGCTAGGACTAACATAGAAACATACAATTTGACAGCAGAAGAGGACCGCTTATCCCATCAGTCTGCTCATTTCTCCCTTCCTGTGCCACTGCCACAGACCGTGCCCGATCTACAGCTCTTTCTCCCTCCCCCTTCCTTTCCACTTTGATTCCCTTGTGCTTCTCCCATGCATTCTTGAACCCCCACCATTTTCACCTTCACCACCTCCTCTGGAAAGCTGTTCCAGAAATCCACCATTCTTTCTGTGAAGAAGTACTTCCTCACATCACTCCTGAATCTAATCCCCTCCAGCTTCACAGCATGTCCCCTTGTTCTTAGCATCTTTTTTTCTGAAAAATACTTCCCTCCTGTACTTTATTTACCCTAGTGAGGTATTTAAAGGTCTCCATCATATCCCTGCTCCCTCCTCTGTTCCAGGGTATACATATAGAGGTCCTTTATTCTCTCTCCTCGTAGGGCTTTTAATGCAGACCCTGCACCATTTTAACTGCCCTCCTCTGGACCGCCTCCACTTTGTCTATATCTTTCCGGGGATGTGGTCTCCAGAACTGGACACAGTACTATTGGTAGGGTCTTACCAGCAATCTACTGTATACAGAGGCAACACCACCTCCCTCTTTCTGCTGGTGATACCCCTTCCCATGCACCCCAGCATCCCACTAGCTCTCCTTACTGCCTTGTATTTGCATGCATGAGTAATTGGGAATGTCCAAGGGATAACAAGGTAAGGAAGGAAAAACTATTAGCATAATGTTAGTATCTTAATACCATCACGTGGGTTCTGTTATACTTACATATACAGACAGAAATATGACAAAAAGTTAAACCGAGTTTTCCCCGATCTGGAGAAATCCAGCTGATAGGCCACATGTGTGTGTCTGTGTGAGAGTGTGTGTGTGTGTGTGTGTGTGTGTGTGTGTGTGTGTGTGTGTGTGTGGAGGGATGATTTTGCATAGAAACTGCCCAGCATTTTTGGATGACCCAGGACAGGACGGAGTTGTACAGCCCCAATAGCCACAAAGTGTACTGCTGCTCATTCACTGTTATGAGTTTTTTTCCTTGAGTAAAGATATCTATATAAAAAGTGTGTCTGTGTATATAAACGTCAGCATGGAGAAGGGTCAGTCAGTCAATCAAGATGGCAGAACGCCCTTTCTTTCCTAAAAATGTCCTTTTGTAAAACTAATGAGCGTGGGGAATTTTGTATTCATTTGATGATTTAAGCTCACTTGTTCAAAATGGGTTTAGTGCCCATTTAAAGTAGAACTGTCTGTTATCTGCAAGCCCGTGTTTCAAATATGGGTTCACACTTTGTTATTGTTGAAACTTAACTGGCCTTTTAGTAGATTCAGTGAGCATTTTTGCTTTACACACTGGTGGTAAGGGCGATTTTAGTACTTTATACAGTACATTGAAAGAGTGCAGCTGACCAATCGAAGCGCTCCTTTCCTCTGTGCGTGAGACACTCTTATTCTGAAAAGTGGGTCTTGCACACAGTTGTCCGGGACATAGTTATGTTTGTGGGCTTATTCTGTTTCATCCACATTTTCTCTCCCCCTACCCCCCTTCCATCTCACGTCATTCCCTCAAGCTACAACCAGCATCCACCCAGCCTCAACCACCAACTCACTGCTGCCTTTTGGCCCCGATGGCTTAGGGGACTGAGGGAGGGCCATCCTCCCCCCATGCCATGAAGTGTCAGTGGCTCAGTAGGTAGCACACTCGCCTCTGAAGCCAGGAGATCAGAGGGCTGTGGTTTCAGTTCCCACATCTGGCACTTGGCTTAATATCCCAGTACTGACACTCTAGTGCAGCATGAGAGGGGTGCTGCACTGCTGAGGTGCCGTCCTTTGAATGAGACGTTAAACCAAGGTCCCATCTGCCTGGATTGGTGGTAGTTCAGGTGGATGTCAAAGATCCCATGGCACTTATCGAAAAGAGTAGGGGAATTTCCCCGGTGTCCTGGCCAAATTTCCCTCACTGAAAATACCACCAACAGCTTAATCTGGTTCAAGGTCAGTTGGCATTCATCTGTATTCCCCTCCCCCAGGTCGTGCCTGAAAATAGGCAGGATTTGTCTAGTGCACTTACCCGGTCAACAAAAACTAAATAATAAATAAATAAAAATAAAATGCCAGCATGGATCTGATAGCATGTGGCATGTGCGTAGCTGCATGGCACAGGGACCGGGGTGTACTGGCAACCGTCACCAAGATGGAGACTGTTTTTTTGTTTTTTATTATTTTTTATTATTCCAGGTTGTCTCTCTGGAAGACCATCCAGCTCCCCAGGTGTGGGTGCAAGAATTAAGATAAGTAAGCAGGTCGAATTGCTCCTCTATGATCATCTTTTACATCTTGGTAGTTACAGCATTTTAGATCTGCCTCCCTCATGGCAAAAATAACTTACAGGTTCAACAGTACTGTTCTCCTCAGAGTTGCTAGCGATGACAACTTTTAAGTTAAAGACACTTAAAAGTAAGTAAACAAGAGATATTCTTGGAAAGGCACTTGCAAGCACTAGGAAATCTTGGTGCCCCAGCATATTTGTTCATTTTTGTTTCCGATAAATATACAGCTATTTTTTTTTTCTGAAATTTCAGTCATGTCTGCTTCGGTAACCTTGGAGGCCTTTGACCATCATGTCTAAATAATTATCAAAGCCCCTTGTGCAATGACTTCATTGCGACCCTAGACAGGAGCCGCGTGTTTGTTTATTAATAAATTAAATTGTATAAGTACAAAGGGAGTAGCTTATACAGGAAAAAATACAAGAGAAAAAATACAAGCAATTCACAAAGTAATCATAAGGCATCTGAACTCGTGCTTAAGGCAATGGCAGACTAGACAACATCCCCATGTAAGACAAAATGCAGGTATAAATAACATTAATAATCATTACCGTCACTTAAAATGTGCACAGCTGTTTAATGGCAAGACCTTGGATAACTGGCATAGAAAAATTCACACTCCCCCACTCCAGTGCTGCTGGGGTGTCTAGGTTTCCCTTTGTATGCAAGTGTTTATAGAGCCAAACACCCAACAATGACATCAGGTGTAGTTGGCTAGGATTTCTTAAGGCACAAGTGGTGCTTTCAGGGATGTCACATGTCCTGTACGTTTACAATGTGTCCAAATGTATAGGTCAGTAGCCTATGTAGGCTGAGGAAGGGGGTAAGGTGAAGCACTGTTTCTCTACGTCTCGGCCAGAGGTTATCACTTGTGTGGCCAAATAACCCACAACAGGGTGTGCGGTAAGACTGAACTTACCACACACACACACAGCAGGTGCACTATGAGGCACAGAACATACTTATAAAATGGCGTGTTTACTCATAAAGTGTGTGTAAACAAGCCATTTGATATACTCACTAAAAGAACAGCTCACTAATCTCATGGACAGCTATCCATGTTGTAAGACAACTCTTAACTGCGCACTCACATGATGCGGTTTACTCAGTCCCCTCCGTCCCTTACTCCTCGTCATTTGAAAAACAATTACTCTCTACCACATGGACACACTGCATACCGAACAGGTTAGTTCCAGACCCCCTCCCCCCATTTTGAACTGTAACGATATACAGCTCCTTGCTATCAGTGTGCAATCCAGATATTGTTATCGTAAGGAAAAGTTAAACAAGGTAACCGTTTGTATCTAAAAGTGGTCATTCTTCGTGTGTGGCTCATGGTACATGTGCCATATTGGACAATTCAACCGTCAGTTTTTAAGCGGCAGGATGGCGACACAAAGTCAACAGGTGAATTTGTTTTCTGACACAGAAAAATACAAAATTACAATTAGTACCAGAGGTTGTTAAAGGCCTTTAACCAAAGGACTCCCTTAAATTCATGTCTTCTCTCATCAGTTGGATGTGCTATCGATGCGGTCTTCCTCGTCCGTCTCCTCAACTGCATGAGTGCCTCGCCTATCTCTCGGCCATCTCTCAACTCCCAGACAATGCGCGCCCCCTCCTCAGCCTTCTTGTCCCCTGTCTTTCGGAACAGGTTTGCCATCTGGCACAGGTTGATGTCCTCAAATATGTTTGCTGAAGCCTTCTTCCTGCACCGGAGCTCAGACCTCCTCCAACATGGTGCTGGGCTTGCTGGGGAGCCGGGCATGCCAATTGTTTTCATTTTTCTGTTGTGTGCAAAGCACCTCCCTGGTGATGCTGGAGCAGAATCGACTGCTGCAAAGAGAGGAAGGCAGCTTTAATGATAAGCAGTATCCCAGTGTGTTTGATTTGTCTGGAAATAAGCCCTGTCCTTGTTACAAAAATAGGTACAAGAAATACACATCCAAGAAGTGGTACAGTAATCTGATTTTCACGCATCAGTGTTCACATGTGACTACATGTGAACTGCGACAGCACCGTCACTTTATACTCCCGGGTGTCTTTATACTGAACTACCACCAAAATATTAAAATTCAACAGTTTAATCCAGTTCACTTTCAGCTGATTTGCATTCGTAAACCCCTTCCCCCCAGACAAGGCTTAAAATGAGCACTGTTGTCCAGCCCCCCTTCCCCAGTCACCAAAACTGAAATACCTACACAAATACTATGACTAGCAGTCTAGTCTGTCAACAGACCAGTGACAGCGCTTGGGGGTTTAAAACATGGGTTGAATTGGACCCACTGGTGTAAAAAAATGTGAGTCTAAAGAAGAACCTATGGGGTCAAAACATAATCGGTGGCAGATTTTGAACAGTTCACGTTCCCTTCCTTTAGATATTGTCACAAAGTATGTGCATCAATTTGGACCCACTGGCAAAGAAAAGACGGGTCAATTTTGGAAAGGATGCAACTTTTGCTCTTTTGGGGCACGTTAGCGCTGTCACTGCAACAGACTAACCAGCCAGTCCCACTATATGCATTTTACCAGTTAATCTAAACAAGTACAGACTAGTACATTTTCACTGTTTCTTAAGGTGAAGATGTGACAGCCCACAGACGACAGTTATGCCTGACAGAAAGTGCAACCCATGACGCCAAGAAGTCCGCCCACAGTGCAGCCTTTCCAACCAAAAGAGATGACATTCTACCCACCAGGTCCATTCCATCTCAGGTTCTGCTTGTCTGCCTTGGGGATGGCACCAGGAGACCTCTGCCATGGGCATCTGGATCACATGAGCAAATCTGCCATGAATCAGGAGGCAGAACCCCACCTCATGGGGGGCGCAATGCAGTGGCGTGACATGTCTTGCCGGAGCAACAAGCCAGGAGGAGTTCCATAAACGGGTAAAGGGCACTGGGTGAGGTCCTGGCCAGGGGGGCTTTGGAGGTACAAAGAAATTAAAAAATAAAAGGAACAGCTGCACCACAAATAGAGTTTTGTGTTTTTTATTCTACCATATTTCTTGTCTGTCACATGAAGTTTTGAACCCCCCAAGAACTGCAGCAATCGTGGAGCAGGGTTGCGGTGAAAGCTGAAAGGGCTATTAGCCACTGTAAACATGTTTGTCAAACAGAGGGGTTATTCAAAACTTCAGAGAAATAACCCAGCAGTCTCTCAAAGGATTCATTAATAGAAGTCATGTACTGGATAGGAGTTGTGAAAGGGTTCAAGCGGTAACCCAGCAGTTTCTAAACATGATAATGGTCAGAGAACCGCAGAGGTCATGTGAGGCAAAGAGTGTAACCCCAGCAGCCCCTAAACAGGTTCGTGAACGAGAGGCTGTGTGGGTGTGTGTAGCAGGATAATCTGGCTATCCCTAAACATGTCAGAGAACAGGATAGTCTGTGAAGAGGTGAGATGGTATCCCAGCTGTCCCTAAACATGTATATCAACAGGAGAGACCAATAAGGGATCAGAGGGGTAATCCAACAGTTCACCATGGCGCCCCCTCAGGTTTCGGTGTAGGGGGAAAGATGACTGCTGGCTTTAGTCTGTACAACCAGTGCTGCTGCCATTCACTCAGTACTAGGGCTACGCAATTTTAGAGTCATGGAATTGGATTTATCATATCCCAACCTGATTTTCAGAATCATGATTTTCAGAATTGCAGTCTTAAATCAGAATTTAAAATTTAAGGCTAAAATATATATATATATATATTTTTTTTTTTTTTTTTTTTACAGGACTGGAATTAGGATTTTTAAATCTTATTCAGATTCTAAAGTCCTTTTCAGAATTGGATAGGAATCAGATCTGAAATCACAAGTTCCTAAAACGCCCTACTGAGTCGGAATCGGTCAAATCCGAGTATGCCTAGTCAGTACAACTCAGTTTTATTACGTTTAATTTATTTACCCAGCATAGTCCAACTGACATACAGCACAACATCTCGTTTTCACTGTGGTGCTGCTTCTGTATAATTTGAAATGATACTTTACAAAAGTTTCTTGGAAGAACTATAATAAACCAAGTTATTCATAAGAAAACCGCTAGATTTCCCAAATATGCTCGTGCAGTGCATGTGGTTAAGTAATCTGGCATTTAGCAAGTTGGGGAAACCACATCAGGAATTTTAAAATCGACTATCTGCAACCAGTAAAGCTGACACGCCCAGCTAATACCCTGGAACAGAAACCACGAACTGTCAGCATGAGTTACAGTATTATAAAAAGCTACTGTCATTCAATAACTTGATTTAAGGAGGAGAAGATACTTGGTAGAACACACCCTCGCAGAAACTGTTAAACATTCACTGTACTGACCCAAATTATATACCATTAAAGAAACTGAGAACATAAAGCAGAGGTGCAGGTTATTTTTAAATAAGAGTAAATATGATTGGAAGGTAGGGAATGGGGCCCAGGTCCCCTACGTTAGCAAGTAAAATAACTATGTAAATGCTCTTTAGTGTCAATAACCCAAGTCAGCCAACCTGCTCTAATCTTCAATGCACCGCTTACTCAGTCGTACATCGTGCATCAGCTGCGTGGTTACCTGTGCCATCACTGTGTGCTGACTGAGATTTATGTCTGCCTTCTGTAACCTTTTTAAGGTGCTGGTCTGATTTCTGTAAGCTATTCAAGCCTATGTCTTTAGCCAGAGAATGTTGTTGTTTGATCACCAGCATGCAAAACAATAAAAGAAATTATTTGTATTTAGAGCCACCTGACATGATGCTGTGCTAGTGACCCTGGAGCTGCCTGGGAGGTGAGGGGTCTCGGGCGAAGCTGTCATGTGACAGTGATCCCAATCAGGGAGGGTGCCAACTCTGATCATCACACCGACCCCTGCCATAGGCTGAGGAGACTGCTTCCCCACAGGAAGTCGCTATGTGTGCATGTAAGGCCACTCATGGGGGTACAATGCTCAAGGGTGGAGGGAGGCATCAGGATGAAAATGGGTGGAAAAACCATCACTACCACACACATGACAGTTGCCAGAAATCTCAACACCCGATGCATCGCAGTGACCCTCATCGGCAACAACTGGGCTATAGACCGACAGAGCTGGAAGGCGGCCAGGGAACTGACTTGATGGACCAAGGCTGTGCTATAGAGAAACAGGATAGAAAAACATTATTTGTATTTAGACAGTCTGTGTGTGAAGCTCTCTTGATGTGTGACCTGCTGCTAGCTAGGTTCCACAGAACCCTCCCCTTCAATTTTTTTTTTTTTAACATCTGTGTGGGGGACTGAAGCAGAGGGAGGTAAAGTGACTTGCTCAAGGTCACACAGTAAGTCTTTGGCTGTGGAACAATTTGAACTGGTGATCCAGGATGACAGGTCAGTTCTCTCTAACCACAAGTGTACTGCCTGCTCTTCCTGGCATTACAGCAGTAACACAGTAACTAAACAACACAGGGTTGGAGTGGGACAAATCAGGTAGTCAATGACTACTAAAATAATTGGTTTGGATACCAGATTTTGAAAGTTATCAACCAACTGGCTACTTGCCCATGAAGTGATTTTTGAGCCTTTAAAAATAAGGCCTGCTAAAAATATCAATTTGGCTACCAGACTTTGAAAGCTAGTGGCCAAACTGACTGATTTGTCCCACCCTGAAGCAATGGCACTGAAACTAACTATGGGATGGCAACGCTGTGCACTGGCAAACACTGGAGCAAAACACCACTGTCTGAGAGGCTGCTTCCATTGCAGTGCCGCTCCTGGAATTACTATGGAAGGTCAGAGGTGCGGGGGATCTTCACAGCACGTAATAGTGTGAGACAAAATAAAAACATTTTTCTATCAAGTCCGCCTCCCTCCTAGTCTAACAGTAGGAACTAGAAATATTGTTGTCCCCTATAAATACATGCAATCTAGACTTCAAGCAACTCTAGTGGTGTGGATCTATGAAACAGCTAGTGTAGCCTTTCAATTGGAGCTGCTGCTTTTGATGCCGCCTATTGGGCTTTCATTCCGAGTCTGGATCATCTGAGGGACTAGCCAAGGGAAGAGAGGGATCCCTGCGTGGCTGTGTGTTCACCTCCTGGGGGACTACAGGTGGTGGTGGTGGTGCAGTGGCTTGGCAATGAGCACAGGAACACTGACTCTGTTCAGTTGAAAAGGTCCACTTTGCCCGCCCAGTCTGCCCATTCTTCTCTGCCTTTTCTGTCCCAGCAGACCCTAGCTGGTCTTTGGCGACCCCCACATGTTTTTTATTTACTGGTATTCCCCTATGTCTATCCCATGCATGTTTATCCCCCTGCAGTTTTTGCCCCTACTACCTCTTGTGGCAGGCTGTTCCAGGCGTCCACCACTCTTTCAGTAGAATAGTATTTCCTTGCATCCCTCTTCCATGTCCCCCTTCTTGCTATGTTGCCTATCCTTTTGTTCCACTTTTTCTTTTGAAACAGGCTCCCTACCTGCAGCCTGTTCACTCACATAAAGTACTTGTAGGTCTCTATCATGTTCAATTCAATTCTATTTATTATTTTACTAGGAAAAACACCATTGAGCAGGCTCATTTACAAGGTGGTCCTGGAAGGATGCAACATAAGGGATGATACAGAACAGCAATTCATATAAGGACAATACGAACATACGAAGAAGCCGGCAGAAGGCCATTTGGTCTATCAAGTCTGCTTGCATTGCAGGGTCTACATCTTGAGCTAATGTGCCTGTCCTCCCTCCCCACTCCTCCCATACTCTCTACCCATGATCCTTACCTTCCCCCATGCCTATCCCAGCCTCTCTCAAAGCTGCCCACTATCTTCAACGAGATGACCTTTTCTGGCATCGCATTCCAAGTGCCCATCACCCTCTCTGTGAAGAAGTGCTTCCTGACCTCCCTCCTAAACCTCCCACCCTCCAGCTTAAGACTGTGCCATATCATATACATTTTTAACAATACATATAACAACACAGTAATAATTACACATTTGAAAATCTGACAGAATAATTCTAAAATTCACAAGAATGGAATGGTACAGAGTAATCGTACATTTGATAAATCTAGCAACATAATTTTTAAATCATAGGAAAGGAACAATACAGATAGGATAGCACAGTCCCTTCGGAATCAGGAAGGCAGTCTATGAAGACAAGGTGGAGGGTGAAGAAAGGGTGCTCAAAGGGATTAGTGACCTGGGTGAGGAAGGGGTGTTCAGGAGGGTTACAGATATATTAGGGAAATGATCTAATAATAAAATTCTTTAGTAGCAAGGAAGGAACGGGACATGTACGATTAGGATAGACTATTATGGTTGAGGGAGGAACAGGACATGTACAATTTGGATCGTCTGTTAGGGTTGAGGAAGTCAATGTGTAAACAGCAAGGAGGGTGAGTCAGTGACCTGGGTGAAGGAGGGAAGCTCAAGGGGACTGTAGAACTGGGGACACAGCAAAGACAACTCCAACAGTGGCAACAAACAGCTAAAGGAATACAACAAGTGCTGATGAACAGTGCAACAGGGCTTTTCAAAGTTAAGGTGCGGGCTAGGCATAGCAGTTACACTTTTCCTTCAATGATTGTCTCAGCATGGACTTGAAGGTGTTCATCCCAACAGTATGCACAGGTTTTATGGATTTCTGTAGGGTATTCCAAAGCGTGGGGTAGGCATAGCTTAGGGATGAGATGCCATAGCGAGTTCATCTCCTGGGTATATCGAGCATGATATAGGAGTATCTTGCTATATGAGTATCATGTCATATCATGGGAAAGTAAGGATCATGGGTAGGGAGAAGGGGAGGAGTGGGGAGGGGGCAGGAAGCACTTCTTCACAAACAGGGTGGTGGATATTTACAATGCACTGCCAGAAGAGGTCATCTCATTGAAGACAGTGGGCAGCTTTAAGAGAAGCTGGGATAGGCACAGGGGGAAAGTAAGGATCATGGGTAGGGAGGATAGGAGGAGTGGGGGGGGCAGGGACAGTAACTCAAGCTGTGGACCCTGCAATACGAGCAGACCTGACAGACCAAATGGCCTTCTTCTGCTGGCTTATTCGTATGTTCGTATATATGTCCCCTCTCTCTCCTCCAGGGTTTACATACTGAGTTCCCTCAGTATCTCATCATACGGTTTCCCATGCAGCCCCTACACCACTTGAGTTGTCCTCCTCTGGACTGCCCTTACCCTGTCCCTGCCTTTTCTGCGATGTGGCCTCCAGAATTGGACACAGTAATCCAAGTGTGGTCTTATCAATGATCTATACAGTGGTAACACAAGCTCCCTCCTTCTGCTGGCGATACCTCTTCCTGTTCACCCCAGCATTCCATTGGCCCTGCCCACTGCCCTGCGACTTTGAGGTTATCAGATATTATAGCCCCAAGGGTCCCTTTCCGTCTTAGTGACTAACAGTATAACTGGCACAGTCTGGCTGGCGTTACATAAGCAAACATCTCCAGTTCCATTTTGACATATTACTGCTCAGGTGCTCTCAGAAACGGTTGCTTTAGGTATGGCAGTCTTTTTCAGATTTTATTAGACACGAAAATTAGTCAGGTGATCATTGTGACCAAGTAGCCAGCACTTTCAGGTCTAGATAGGTTCTGCAAGTCCAAATCCAGCCCCTCCACACTGTTCTGCAAGTCCAAATACACACACACACACACACACACACACACACATTTTATATCATAAACTGCAGACTGGAACTCAGTACCCTCCCCATCAAAAACTAAACAAACCTAAAAGTGCCAAACGGAAAGCAGCGGCATAGGGGAGAAACCAACATGACAAATATGGTGTTCCAGCTGGAAACCTGATGTGCAAAACTGGACAGGGGACCGTTAATTCTAAACAGTCATGACAGCATACCCCACATGGACTCCCCCCCCCCAAAAAAAAAAAAAACCTCCCTAATGAAAGCAGAAACAAATCCTGGCAGGACAAGGGCTTTTATACTGCCAAAGAGTTTCCTTTTTAAAAAAGGCATCTTTCATTTAGTAACATCTTTAAGTTTGTTTCATCCCCCAAATTAACTGCAAATCAACAAGTGTTGCTCTATATTGTGATACAAAATAGGTTCTCTAAATGACTGTGTGTGTATGTGAGGGGGTTGTACAAGTATTTCATGCAAAGTTTCTTTTTTGCTGGAAAAATTGTGCTGTGTGGGACTTTTGCACAAAGTGAGAGTGTTGTGCTATTAATGTGTGCAAAACACAAACTTTAGCACAGACATTGAAAAAATGTCCAATTTCATCTTCTCCAAGATAGACTCTGGGTAGTTATTCTGGCACCGATTATGCCCCCAAGCTTTGTATAGGTTGAACAGCCCTTCTTAGCAGTACTGACGCAAACACCAGCTCTAAAAACTAAACAGATTCATACACATCAAAAACAAAAGCATGTATGTCTTGGTAAACTCCCTGAAACCATAAATTGGCTTCACTTCAACCATCTGGCTTCACTGGGATTAAGGAATTAAAAGGAAAAAAAAAAAAAAAACATAAGTCGGAGAGAACCCAAGCTGTCTCATCTACTGGACTAATTCCTAGTGACTCAGGGGACTCTGTGTGAGCCTTCCTTACTGGGGTACATCTCTACTGTGTTAGTATTATCCCCCCCCCCCCCAAACAATAGTACCACTTTCCTAATGACGGGTGGTCCTAGATGATACAAGAAAAAATATTTACATTCACTTCATGATAGATTCTTCACGAAACATATTCACATTCATTGTGGGAGAGACAGAGAAGGAGACGCACATAACCAAACTATCCAAACACTACCCTCCCTATCCCTCCTATACTAAAGTGAGTAACTGGCACTAGAGGGAAACAAACCAGTTTTCTGCTTCCCAAGCCTGTGCTTTAGCTACTAGACCAAGCTGAACCTGTTAGATCTTAGCTGCTGGAGTTGCCTTTTTTATATATATATATATATATATATATATATATATATATATATTTGTATTCTTTTTTCCCCCCGTGCTCCTGAGTGTCTCCCTTCAGCCTACCGTCCTTGATCAGCCCCATCACTCCCCATCCCCGGGACTTACCTCACATCCTATTCCTCTGTGGATGACCGCCCAATATGAGGGGCGGTGCTGTCTAGAGGCCTCTCCATACTACCGACAGAGCTGAAGCGTCAGTGGGGGAACGACAGCCTCGATCAGCAGTGTGGGACCTGTGGCAAGGTGGCAGACAGCATCCTGCTCAGTCGGGGGATTTTTCTGCCCCACCCTTGAGCGTCAGTGAAGTGATGGGCCTAACACCAAGATGTCGGAGAGACAACGCTGCCCTCCCCGATACTGGTTCCAGCCCGTACTGCCATCTGTGTTCACCCAGGCGGCAGCAATGTGGCGGAGACCAGGAGCCCTCCCTTGAAGATACCAGCATCCATGGGACGCTCAGCCATCCTACCAGGCCGGCCGGCCAGCAGCCCAGGATCGTTCCCAAACCTAGCTCGCTGGCATTGCAAGCGGCAGCTCTACTACAGGGCCGGTGGGCTGCCTCTGCTGGAGCTGTCTTGATGCGACACTGAATTTAAAGAGTTTGGTTCAATGAATGTATGTGACCATAGACTATTAAAACGACTTCAAGATTTGCCACATATACAGTACCCGTAACGCCACAGACTCTGTAGGAATAACCCACAAACACACAGCTATAATACTCAGGGACTGGAAATGTCCAGGTGTGGTCCTTCCCCACTTAGGAAATTCTGAATCTCCTTTCATAGAACATCCATTACCTAATCTAAATTGGATTTTTCTGCTCACTGCAAAATAATACAAATCCATAGAACCAGTGTAGCAAATCAAAGTGGCATAATGACTTGAGTGTGGTCAACCCCAAGTCCCAATGCCCACTTCCCAGGTTGGTCCCCAATGTCCTGCCCACGTCATAGGTGGGTCCCTGTTCAGATCATAGTGGGTCCCCTATGTCCACAGCCTGGGCCTGACTCACAGTGGGTCCCTCTGGGACCCTCTGTTTGTGTCATGTCAGGTCACCGGTACTCAGTGTACGGGATATGGTGTGTCCACATTACCCACTATGCTGGGCTCGTATTGCCCACTTTCCAGGATTCAGTGGGTTTCTAGTGTCCAGGTCACAGAGGGCGCTCGATGCCCAATCAAGATAATGACTGACCCCTTCCTCATTGCTCAGCAGCGAATATATGTTGATGGTGAAGGGGCAGCGAACCTATGGGGTTGGTCAAGGGGAGGTGAATCTATGAGAATGGTGAAGGGGCGGCGGTGCCCCCCCTCCACTTTCTTCATTTCACTTTGCTGATATATAGCTTACATTTGTATTTTCTGCTCAAAAAATTTAATGAAAAAAGATAACTGTAGACACTACAAAGGATTAACTGTATATTAAAAAATTGCATATCAAGTAGCTTGTACACCACCCCACACTGTAAAATCCTGGAGCCAACAATGCCGGTGCTGACATCCCAGGTGGATCCTCAATGCCCGTAGTATGGCAATCATGGGTCCTTAGTGCTCCACTCGCGGAAGAACAGGCAGTCTGATTTTTAGCCTCCATAGTTCCTAGGATTGTGACTAGCTGCAGCGGCTCCACGACAGAGAGCTGTTGACGAACCGATCATCACTCACCTGGCCAGCACTGTAGACACGGGCTCTGAGTGCACGCTGGTGTGGAGAGGGTGACACGTCGGGTCCAGCGTTCCGGTCGGCTTCTACTGCTCCTCTACACCCTAGGCTCGGGTTCGGGGAAGGGGTTTATCACTATCAGCCACTGACGCCTCTTATGGTATCGGTTGATTTATAATGCCATATATAAAGAAAACCTAAGCAACACCAGTAGCCAATCAAAAACGAGCGTCCCTTCCTCCTTCGAAAACAGCCCTGTTGTTCTCCATGCGGAGCCAATAGGCGACGAGAGGGGGCGTGCCCCAGTATGGAGTGCCCGCCCATGCCCCATGGCTGGCATTGTCCAATGTCATTGACGTCATCGGGTTTACATCAGCGGCTGGTGGTAGGCTAATCGCTTTGGGCGCGTTGCCATCGCTCGGATAGTGACGACGCGTGAGCTGGTTGCTGAAGGGGGGTAGTTACGTAGGTCCTGCATCAGCCGGTAGCTGTTGCTAAGGCAGGGCCGTTGCGGCCCGCCTCCTGAAGTCAAGAGGGCTTTCCGCTCACTACAAACTGCATCTGATCCAAACGTGTCATTAAAAGCAGCAATACGTGTTACAGTTTGCTTTGCATCATCAGGTTACTTCTCCTATGCCCCATCAGGAATTCCGGTCCGCTCAGGAAAGGCAGACTGAACAACAACTTGCTCTGATTTCAATGCCGGTTGGTAACTCCACTGTCAACATAACTTCAGGAGCGGGCACCATCATTCAGTGCTCAGTTAATACTAGACCAGGTTCATATATTTAGCGTTAAATGGGGCACAAGTAAGGATTACCCAGGACAGAACGTAGGTCTCTCAGGGATTAATGTATTTTTTTTTGGGGTTGGACTAGAGGCCGAAGGCTGAGTAGTTCCAACCACCCAGCCATACATTAATCCCTGAGAGACCCATGCTCTGGAGTGGGTTAATCCTCTTGTAACAGGGGGAAGGGAAAGGGTTAAATGTTCCTCTTCCTCATGTTACATTTGCGTAAAAGTAATTTTAAAGTGCAAAATTACAAAGGTTCCAGAAGGTAATTAAAGGGACACTGTTAGCTTTTCCACAAAGATTCGAAGCAAATGACTGCAGTCTGCCTCTTGGCACACTCCTGTCCCACAATGAGGCTAGAGTACTACAGTGTGTCTAAAAGCTGTTATTTTTACCTGGTTTTCCATTTTATGAAAAAGTAGTAGCCAGAGCGGTCTGCATTTAAATCACCCGCCAACCAGAAGTAAAGTGATGCCGAGAACGTGCGTCTGCCTGAGAGCGCAGTCACAAAGTATCATTTTTGCCATACGCATTGTAAAAAACATTTACTACAGTAGATCCTCTTATTCACAATCTTTATTGCTAGTTTTCACGAAAAAACGAGCACTGAGGGTGCTGCTCCATATGTTTTAAAATCAACCCAAAATCCTGCACATGTGCAAGACCGACACCACTCTTGTGCATGCACGGGATCTTAGCTCAACAACTATGATGCACGTGCAGGATTTCGGGTTGATTTTAAAACGTATGGAGTAGCACTATCAGTGCTAGTTTTTTAGTGAAAAAAGCAATAAGGATTATGAATAAGAGAATCTACAGAAGTAAATGGAGGTAATGTCACACTCACTGACACTACCTGGAAGGACGTTAATGGTTTGCGCGTTGTTCACCTAAGTATCAGGAGCCTTCCTCATAACTTAACTGAACTTGAGGCGTGGGTTACTCAATATACTCCTGACATTCTCTGCTTGTCTGAAACCTGGCTGAAACCCCCCACCCCTGACCACCTATGTCAGTTACCAAATTATAAAATACTAAGGCAAGACAGGTCTACATCCAAGCGTGGTGGTGGTGTTGCAATCCTCTATAAAGCTCACCTCTTAGTACACCACAATCCCTCTTTTACTCTCTCTCACTGTGAATTAATTCATGCCACCCTACATCTGGGAGCCAAGAAGCTGCACATAATATGTGCCTATAACCCTCCAGCAGGTGGCATTACTGGTCTCGAGGAACTCCTTTCCCAGGTTGACCTAGTTATTGGCCGTAAAGAGGTCCTTATATTGCGGGATCTGAACCTCAACTGGACTGGTAAAGCAAGTAAGTCCTTTCACACCTTGGTACAAGGTCATGACTTGCACCAACTAATCTCAGATCCTACTAGGGTCTTGCCCCCTCCCTGAGCCAGCACTCTAATTGACTGGGCCCTCACAAACCATCTTGATTGCATAGCCTCTGCGGGTACCCTTCCTGATGCTATAAGCGATCACTCCCCAATTTTCTGTATCTGGAGTGCTGCTAGACAACCATCTCCACATCCTAAACTTATCACCTTCTGTAATTCGGCCAACTTTAATCAGGTTCAGTTTATGCACAATCTCTCGTTAATTGACTGGTCTCCTATCTTTACCGACACCAATGCTCAGTCTGCCCTTGATTACTTCTTCCTGACATTCGGGAGTCTACAGGACCTCCACGCTCCTCGTTTCACCCGACGCATACGTGATACACAAACTAAGTGGCTCACCAAAGATCTCCTTACACAATTCCGAGCAAGGGACAAAAGCAGGTGGTGTTTTAAGGCCTCTGGTCTTCCGGCAGATTACAATGACTATAGGGCCAGGAGAAACGCCTGTAAAAGGTACACTCGCTTAGCCAAAAGCTCCTTCTGTAAAGGCTTATTAACAAAAGCTGCAGGTGGCGCCAAGAAATTCTGGTCTGCTATTAAAACTCTCCTTGGAGGGAACCATACGACCAATAATAATGACATGCTACTAAATGGCGTGCACTGTAATTACCCGGTGACCATTGCTAACTCCTTCAATTGCCACTTCTCAGACTTATCTAGCTGCTCTACCTCATTCTCCTCTGCCTACCCTACCAACCCCTCAGTGGATACGGAATTCTTGCTCTGTTACCCATCCTTCCGGTTTCGGTCCACCTTGAGAGCTGAAGTCCTAAAGTCGTTAGTCGCCATCTCTGACTCTACCAGCACTGGTGCTGATGGCTTGGAGCCCTGTCTTCTCAAAGCTGCTGCTCCTCTTATAGCCTCCCCCTTAGCCAAAATCTTTAACCTGTCGCTCTGCCACAGCGCTGTTCCTGACATCTGGAAAATAGCCAGAATTACCCCTATTCTTAAAAAAGGAGATCCCAAGGCCATGTCTAACTACCGACCCATAGCCATCCTATCTGTGCTAAGTAAAATCCTGGAAAGATTAGTGGCGACCCAAACTATAGCATACCTACTGAAACATAACCTCGTCTCTGATTCCCAGCATGGCTTTCGCAAAGGCCATAGTACCTCTACTGCCCTACTAAAACTAACAAACAATATCTATACTGCCATGGATTCAGGTCTCTTAACAGGTGCTGTCTTCATTGATCTAACCAAGGCCTTTGACCTGGTTAACCATTCCCTTCTCCTACAAAACTCAGTTCCCTTGGTTTCTCTGCAGAGACGGTTGCCTGGTTCAGCTGTTATCTTATTAACAGAAAGCAGACTGTAGTTTTCAACTCAGCCATGTCTGATCTTACATCCATGCATATAGGTGTTCCTCAGGGATCCATACTAGGCCCTTTGCTCTTCACTAGTTTTATAAATGACCTTCCATTACAAGCATCTACCTGCTCTTCCCTGCTTTATGCAGATGACCTTGGCATCTACCACAGTTCGAGTGATGTCTCAGACCTAAATAACTTCCTAGCCTCTGACTTCCAAAGTATTCAAACCTGGCTCACTGAGAATAACCTTGTGCTCAACATAAGCAAAACTCATTCAATGCTCTTTGGCTCTCCTGTTAGACTAAAAGGGATTAGCAACCCACTCTTAATATCCTGTGCTGATGGCCCCCGGTAGCCAACACCAGCTCCTTCAAATACTTGGGCGTTTTTCTCGATGAATCCCTGGATTTTGACTTTCATATTACTGTCACCTGCAAATCTGTCAATGCGAAATTGGGGGCATACCGCACTAGTTATGCCCTCACCCCATCAGCTAGGCTTGCTGTGGCACAAGGTCTCCTGCTCCCATCTCTGGCCTATTGCTCGGCTATCTACCAAGGCGCCACTAAGACCTCTCTCCATAAGTGGGACACTACCTATAATATCTGCTGCTATGCCTCGGCCTCACCAAGATATAAACACCACTGTCAGCTCTATGCTGACCTAAAGTGGTCCAGCCCTGCTGCTCACCGACTCCGGTCCTACTGCTCTCTCATTGATGGTATTACAAGAACAGGCCTCCCCCAATCCCTTGCTTCCTTGTTACACTCTCAAACCCCCTTGTATGGGCTCAGATCTAATATTAAGCTCCTGTATATCCCTCAGCGTAAAACTGCTATGGGTGCACGTGTAACAAATGCAGCTGCCCCCAAGTATTGAAATTCTATCCCTCAAGCCATCGCTCAGCATCTACCCTTGTGTTCAATAACCTTCACCATGATTATTTACAAGCATCAAATCCCTGCGTATGCTTCCAGCCACCTTAAGTTCTTTATCTCCCCCAGCTCTTATCCTCACTATACTACACTCCACCTTCTACCCTTCCTCCTCCTGCTTTCATCCTCCCCTCAATCTGTAACCTCTCACCCTCACCCCCCCTCTCTCCTTCCTCCTCCTCTCTACTCTTTCTAGGTGCATAGTCCTTGCAACAGCACTTACGGTATGCAGTACTTTACAACCCTGTATTTCTTGCATGCGTTTTCTCTAATATCCCAAAGTAATGTTTAAATATTGACCTGTTCCAACTATGTACTTCACTGATTCACTATTGCATTTCTGACTCCTTCACTTTTGTATTCACCTATGTTATGTGCTGTGTCATGTCTTTGTTAATTGTACTCAACTTGTATCCTTCCGGGTCGTGCCTGAAAATAGGCATCCTTATGCCTAGTGTACTCACCCGGTTACCAAAAGCAAATAAATTGTTTTTTACAATGCGTATGGCAAACGTGGCACTTTGTGACTGCGCTGTCGGGCAGACGCGCCATCTCGGCATCACTTTGCTTCCGGTCAGTGGATGATTTAAATGTGGACTGCTCTGCTACTACTTTTTTATAAGCTGGAAAACCAGGTAAAAAATATTAGTTTTTAGATGCATAGTAGTACTCTACACTCGTTGTGGGACAGGAGAATGCAAAGAGGCAGACAGTGGAGATTTGCTTGAAAATGTTGAGGAAAAGCTGACAGTGCCCCTTTAAGGCTCCTACATGGGGAAGAGAAAGGGGGTTGCACCTGACTGAAGAAACTTTTTATATTGTGACTGCAATGGTGAACAATTACTGGTTACATGCAGATGTGATTAACATTTCAGAATATATGGTCATTTTGACTGACTTAGTTTTGTAAACTATGGAATCATCTCCGTTTTTCTGCTATGTTTGATGTTTCGGATTTGGCTGCTATGCATTATGGGAAATGCACATATTTAAATGCAGAGGTGGTTTGAGATCTGGTAGTTGTTGCTGCAATTCCCTTGGCCGACCTACGGATGGTAGTACACTGAAGCTTACATCTTTTTTAACTGTGAATTTTACAGCCAGCATTGCACATTAATAACTTTGCCCCCTTTCAACTGATTTACAAGAAATTTGGAAAGCACGGCCTCTGTGTCAGGAACTCTTGATCCTGTAAATTCCAGGTAGATTGTTCAGGGGGAGGCAAAGTTACAGAGGTGCAAAAAAAAATGCAAAAGTTTCAGTTTTTGAAAATATTAAGCCTTTTTTTGCCATCCGATAACTAAAAAATAGGATACTTTGAAACCTGAAACTTTCAGGTTTGATAGAGATTGGTCCAAAGTGTGTGCTTTTATGGTTTTTAGGTTTCACTGTTAAAGTAGTTTTTTTTTAAATATTTAATAAAAGACGGAGGCAATCTGGAAAATCATATGTGGCATACTTTACTGTGTAGTTACTGAAAGGGTATGTGTTTCTGAGCCAATAGACCAAGGAAAAAAAAAAAAAAACATTACATAGTCATATAGATGTTTTCAAGCTACTTATGACGGAACTACCAGAAATTTCACTTAAGCATATCTATTCTTGTTTGAAAGCCATTTGTTGGTCGGCTGTGAATTGCAGACTAAGATTATTTTGGGACAGGAAACTAACATGGAGAACAGAATGTGGGTGCACGTTACCATTGATTAATTCTCAGACAACTGTGGATTACTTGAGAATTAATCAACGGTCACCTGATGCTGTTGGACCAATCCTGCACAACCCTTTCTCTTCCCCATCTTACAAAAATGAAATACAGGAACTTAACAGTACCCAAAAACTTAATAGTTGTTATTAGCATAACAGTTATGCAGATACAGGCCAAAAAAGCAATTCTTTGTCGAACCTTGAGTGGCACTTAGAATATGCTGTTCTTACTCCAGAAGTCCTTTAGCATCAGTAACTTTTGCACTTAGCTGGCTAGGTGCAACTGCCCCGGAAGTGTGCCTTTAAGAGAATTTAATGAGCTGAGGGACAAGCCAATCAAAAGACAGGAAAGGGAGTGAGCTGAGTGAGAGCTGAGTGTTGAAGGCTTCAGAATTTTTTCTCCGCTGGCCTGAGCAACATTGCCCCTGAGGTGTCTCTCAACTTTCCTTATTGACAGCCTCCTAGTGCTTATCTGGGTAAAGTTTTCCTCATATTTCATTTCTAAAAGTGTGCTGAGTGAAAGTTTTAACATTTTTCATTAGTGCCTCGCTAATTTTTTATTTTTAGCGTGACTGCGCTATTTTGGCTTTATATTTGCCGCAAATATTAATTTTAAAGTCTAATTTCATCGCGGGTGCTTATTTTCGACAGTTCCCTTCATTTTTGGGCAAATTCTTCTGGGAACTGTTGAATTAGGGACAGTTGCCTTGTTTTTTACCTCAGACCTCGCAGGATTTACTGCAAGGCACCCCAGTGGAATTCAAAACTTAACAGTGCCTGGGGATCTCTCTCAGGATTGGCATACTAAGAGAAACCCATACATATATATATATATATATATATACATACATACACACAAGGAACTGGACCTAAGGTATCATCTGTCGAAGGACTGTCCGTAAGGGTCCAGCAGCCACCTGTGGCAGTTGACAAGTATTGCTGGGTTTTCTATTAAGATTGGCACTAGTATGGATCCCAGTTCTACAACCATGAAAAAAAAAATGCACTGGCAGCAGACAGAGCTAATTAACTGGGGCAGGACTGGCCAGTGGCGTTTTCACAGAAACCTGCACTCAGTTCACAAGGTGCAGGACTGGTTTGCTTTGCTTGAATTGGCAAACTTAGCAGACAAACCTTTGATTATTATGGCTGAGGACATATCAAAGGCTTCCCTACTAGGGGCCACTCAAAAGTACTAAAATGTAAGGAGGTGCTGAGGAACCCTCCAGATCCCAGCCAAACATTAAAGCTTCCAAATACGAAGTTCCTCAGATTTAAAAAAATAGTAGGAGTGACGAAGGAAGGAAGCTTGATCCAGCCACTGATGAAGTGGCTAAAAAGAAACTCTGTCTAGACATAAATGCTCCTGTTGCTCCTGGGAAAGCCAATAGCGAGACAACAGACAGCTTAAAGCATACAGACAAACTGCGCAGTATTCCATCTGTGCAAAATATGGAAAAAGCGTGGCAACTATTTCAGTCCCTACAAAACATGGGTCCTTTCTTTACTGGGGCTAGCAAGCACTCTTCCACAGTTCTCTTTCCCATAGACTGTGAGGGTGATACAGCTGATGATAAATAATCTTATGATGCCCGTGCTTACAGGGGCTGCTATCACTCTTCCATAGTTCTCGCCCCAGAGACTGTGAGGGTGATACAGATGATATGAGACATTTTATGATGCTCCTAACATGACTAGGGCCTAGAACCCTATGTACTCAAGGAGGTTCTCCCTCTATGCCTTCATTTGTTCCAAAACATATTGGACTTCCCTTCTCAGGAGTCCTTTCAAGGTGAGGATAAGGATTAAAATAAAAAAGAGTATAGGGAGATGAAAGATTCCACCTACTGTGGGCTGTGGACATGGCCTACCTAGACTTTAGCAAGGCATTTGACACAGTCCCACACAAAAGATTAATATACAAGTTAACCAGCCTGGGAGTGGGTCCCAAGATGACAGCCTGGGTAAAGAATTGGCTGGAGAATAGGACACAGAGAATAATAGTAAATGGAGTCCACTCAGAAGAAAGGAGGGTTACTAGTGGGGTACCGCAGGGTTCAGTATTAGGACCGGTGTTCTTCAATGTCTTTATAAGCGACATTGCAGAGGGACTGGAAGGAAAAGTATGTCTCTTTGCAGATGACACAAAGATCTGCAACAGGGTTGATGCACAGGGTGCGGTGGAAAGGATGAGAAGGGACTTGGCAAGGTTAGAGGAATGGTCAAATGTATGGCAGCTTAGATTCTAGTGCTAAGAAGTGAGGTAATGCACCTGGGAAACAAAACCCAGGGAAGAGTACACAATGGGGTGAGATACTAACAACAACAAAATGGAAAGGGACCTGGGGTAGTCATATCAGATGACCAAGGTGGGCAAGCAATGTGAGGGTAGCAAGGAGGGCTGGGGATACTGGGATGCAAGGGAGGCATCACCAGTAGAAAACAGGAAGTTATTATCCCTCTGTACAGACAGCTGGTGAGACCCCATCTGGAGTACTGTGTGCAGTTCTGGAGACCCAATCTCCGAAAGACATAGACAGGATGGAAGCTGTCCAGAGGAGGCAACTAAAATGGTGCAGGGTCTGCACCGCAGACATATGAAGAGAGACTAAAGGAGCTTAATATGTATAGCCTCGAGGAAAGGAGGGAGGGGGGACATGATAGAAACGTTCAACGTACCTCAGGGAATCAACAAAGTCCAAGAGGGTAGCATCTTTCAAAAAGAGGTGTGCAGAACAAGAGGGCACAATTTGAAGATAGAGGGGGTGGCTCAGAGGTAATTTAAGAAGTATTTTTCACAGAGAGGGTTGTGGATGCATGGAACGGCCTTCCAGAGGAGGTTGTGGAGTCAAAATCAGTGGTGGAATTCAAGCATGCATGGGACAGTCATAAAGGCCATTCTAGGGGGTTGGGGTAGGAAGAAGTAGGCTGCTGGTTAACTAGGATCTGCAGCTTATCCAGTAGGTAGGGAAATGGGCAGACTGGGTGGGCCAAGCGATCCTTATCTGCCATCAAATTCTATGTTTCTATGTTACTAAAAGCCCTGTCTATAATGAAAAAATAGAAATAAAAGTGCCCCGAAACTGCTTCAAACCCTCACTTCTGTGGCAGAGGTTTACAAGTGGTCTGGAAGTGTTAATAAATAAATACATAAATATATCAATTGTTTAACAATACTGAGTACCTGTCTGTACTTCCCAGCCATGTGAGTATAGTGCCTCAGGCAACTTGCAAGAAAGCTGGGGTCTCCTTGTCCTCCTTACCCCCGGATAAGGACTCCAGAAAATAGATTCTTAGTTACCTGCAGATGCTTGTCAAAATATTTACCTACTTGGCTTTTCTGCCAAATATCAAAAAAACAACAAAAAAAGAAAGCATTACGGAACTCTGTCCTGGTTCTTGGTGCAGGAGCCGGTGGTTATGGCCTACCTGCTCCGGAAGCTATGTAGTACCGATTTCCACAGGGTGATAACAAGAATGCTGCCTCCAGAGTCACAGCCTATGCCATCTCTCTGAGGCACATTGTCTGGCCTAGAACTACTGGTCAACCCTCAGACTCCCACTTTAAATCCATGTACTTTCTTGTGATCAAAACATATTGTTCAATTCCAGAACATCTCACTGCAACGAGGCCCCCTGCCCACGGAAATTCCTCCTGAGGGCATTAGGGGCAGAGTTTTTTTCTCAGCCGTCTCTCAGTACAGAGGTGTTTTCGCACTCTAAAGTCTGACGTTAGTATGGGCAGACCTCATGTGTACCCAGGTGTCTAAGCCTCTATCCCAAACACAGCCGTTTCTGTTGAAGTGGGAGGGAAAAAAAAAAATTCTAGCTTTGCGAATGGCGGAGATGGTCCCTGGCCATGAAAAGAAGAAAGGGCCTCTACTCCACATAGTTCCTGACACAAAGACAACTGGGGAGTGGCTTCCCATCTTGCTGTTAAAATCCTAATTCAAGATGGTCACTCTGCTACTATTCATACAGCCCTTACGGTAGGGAGACGGGCTAGCCTCCCTGGTCCAAAAAGGGCCCCCTTTTTCCATATACCTTTAACGAGGTCTCAAACAATTGCAGGCTCACTGCAGCACTTTGGCCTTCCTCAGTCCCAAGAGTCTTACAAAGTGCTGGGCAGTGGTAGCAGCACGCCTCAGGAATCTGTGCACCTCTATCGACACCTAAGTTGCTGATCAGCCTGCCAAAGTCTCCTTGTCAGGTCAAGGAGTCCCTTTTTTCCCCCTTACAGGGCTCTAGCTGTAGTCTCAGGGTTCCCAGATAAATCTAAACAAAGTCTCACCGGGAAACCTTCCAGCATCCAGAAAGTATATGCCTTCGTTCTGCAGGCAAGAATTCAAGATGTCCCTCATTGGCAATTTTCTCCATCTAGGGACAGCGAGACCAGCCAGTAAGCACTTGACTGGGGTTGAATCATTAACCCTCACTGGCTCAGTATATGATGTGGTCCTGCACAAATCATGTCACTTTGACATTTCCTCATGCTATAGGGACACGTGGCTTCAGTGCCTGCAGTGGTCCCAGGGTTCGGATACAGGATGCATCACCCACAAGTCTCCTTGTAGCTTGCTGGTCTCAGAAAGCAACAATTTTCAAAGCCAAAAACTCTGACAGAGCAGTTCCACAGATACTTTCCCCCGGTAGTGGGAAGCACATCTGGACAGTGCCTCATTAACGGCACCCAGACTCTCCACTAGTTACAGTTAATCATATTTCTTTTAGAACTCAGAGAAATCTTTCTAGCTCAAAGCATTTGCTCCTGTAATAAAAGGACAGACTTACAAAGTTAGCAGATACTACTGCAATGGCCAGATCAGGAGTACTGTGTTCGCGGGTGCTATAAAAATTGGTCTCTCACTTTCTACCCTGTCATCCTTTCAGCGATTCTCCTCACAGGCAAACTCAATACTTTGGCAGGTGCTGTAGTCACATCAGTCAAGGCCAGAGTTAATGGACTCTGAACAAACAAGTACTAGCATGGTGTTCAGGCGGTTGGGCACCCGGAAGTGAATCTGTTTGCCTCTCCCCTCAGCTTCCAGTTTCCTCAGTTCTGTTTCAGGCTCCAGCCCTGGGGATCGCCTCCTCTGGACGCCTTGATCCTGGTCTGATCAGGGAGGTTCTTATATGCATTCCCTCCTTTTCCCCTGATTCTCAAGGTATTTCCGAAACTCATACAACAGTCTGTATCTGTGATCCTGGTGGCTCCGGATTGGCCCAAGCAAGCCTGGTACCCTATCCTTCTCTCAGTGTCCTGCAGCAGTCCATTCGCCTGCCTCCAACTCACTCTCTGCTGACCTTTCCTCGGGCAGGAGAGCAGTATCCAGGCATACATTCCTTTCACCTCAAGGTCTGATTCTGGAACAGTTAGAATCTGAATCCTCACAGTACTCTTAACAGGTCTTTAGGATACTGAGGGTAGTTAAAAAAAAAACAAAACACTAAGAAGACTTATGCAGTCAAATGTAAAAGGTTTTCCCTCTGGTGCAAGAGTAAAAGGGTCGAATCTTGTTCAATTTCTGACTCTCAGCTGCTAGATTGCTGGGTACTCTTACAGGCATCAGGCTTGAAACCATCTTCTTTCAAGCTACACCTGGCGGCAATTTTGGCCTACCTTTTGGATGGAATGAAAAAAATCAGTTTTTTTTTTTCCCACACCGTATTTAAACAGTTTTTCAAAGGCCTGTTGCACCTCCAGCCTCCAATCTGGGAGCCTTTTCCTCCTTGGAGCATGAACCTTTGCATAGACAGGCTCATGAAGCTACCCTTCGAGCCTGTGTCCACGCCACTCATCAAGTTTGTAACTTGGAAGGCAGGCTTCCAGGTAGCCATTTCCTCTGCCAGGAGGTTTTCAGAGCTACAGGCTCTGTGTACTGAGCCAAAATTACCTCATCCCTCACAACGATAAAGTTGAGCTCGGGACAAATAGGAAATTTCTGCCAAAGGTGGTTTCAGAGTTCCACTTAAACCAGTCCATTACTCTGCCTGTCTTCTTTACCTAGAAATCCACACCTGGCGAGCAAAAACTCCACAGCTTGGATGTCAAAAGAGCCATCTTCTACTACCTAATAGGCAGTCCAGAGGCTCCTCCACTCAGTTGTTCTTCACCTACGGGCATGTAGGCAGGGGAAGACCAGCTACCAAGAGAACCATTTCCCGTTGGTTGGTCGCCTGTATTAGTTTCTGCTATGAAAAAGCTGATCACCAGTCTCCAGTGGGGCTCAGGGCCCACTCCACCAGGGGCACTGCAGCCTCACTTGAAGCAACAAGGGACATTCCCCTACTGGATGTCTGCAAAGCAGCTACCTGGAAATCTGTGCACACCTTTGTGAGACACTACAGTTTTGTGGAGAGGTTGTGGGATAACAGATGGACCAGACACCGAACTTCAAGTTCAACACACAATCTCTGTGTGATGTTTATTCAAAGTACAGGAAATACACTTCTGCAATACCATATTCCTTCTTCAGTACATCAGTTTCCAGCAACAGACTATGAATGTCTTTTCTCTCACTTAGCCAGCACCTACTGACACTGATCTCTGATCTAACTTAGCAGTTGAGATTCAGCCTCTACCCCTATGCAGGCCCTGTTTGCTTGAGTAGTGGGGGCTCAAATAAAAAAACAAAACAAAAAAAAACAAGCTATAAACAAAGAACCTCAGTGCAGAAGCACTGAAACAAGGGTTACCCCAAAGGGCATTGACAGGAAGTCAAGTTTCAAAGAAACACAACACCACACGTACCTCCATGATGCAAAGCATCATGGGATATATGCAAATCAACATGACATTTCAGACTGTCTCAGTTTACAGCAATTTACATGCATTTTAAATAGCACAACTAACTTAATTTTTTATAATACAGTCAACTAGTACTTTTTACCTTTATCAAAAACACCTAGTGCCATGGTATTTTCAACATTTACAGGTTTCATACACATAAGGTATATACATTAGAATATTTTATGGCATAGTGCTATTACATTCTAAATCCAACAATGATAAACACAGCCTGTTGTTTTACATATGCTCGGAGGTCACCACAGTACCTCCCTGTACGAAGACCTGAGAGGGAAAAGGAAAATTAAAGAGGACACTATAGTATAGTCAAGAAAGGGGAAGGGGTGCCCATAGGTGGCCAACCTTATGGACTAGAAATTATAAAGGATAGATTAGGCTAAGAAATAGAAGAACTGTTACAATAGATTTAAGAAAAGGTTGGTCCTCAAGAGTGGCAGGAGCTTCCTGTCACAAGTTTGGATGTGCAGACCAGATCTGATGCCAAATTTGGCAGGGTGGTTTTTGAAGAGCCTCTTTCCTAAGTAGGTTCTCTGCCCACCTCCCACTTGGTACTGCTCAGTAGTCTGCAAAAGGTACTAATGCTAAAGGACTCCTGGGGTAAGAAGAAAAAATTACTCACCGTAGTAACATTCTTTCTTCCAAGGGGTCCTTTAGCATCAGTAAGCTCCCACCCTTCTTCCCCAGTTCACCTGTCAGAGAAGGGTTCTTTATCTCACTTTTAACCAAATTTGGAGTTTCTCATTGATAAGTTTTTAACTCGTGTTGTTGTCGTTTCCATTTCCACTTTTTGTGGACATTTGCATGTTTTTTTAATCCTGTTGATTCTTTTTCGGGGTAATTGCACTCGTTTTTACTTCGACAAAATTCTGAAGCCTTCAACAGCTCTCACTCAGCTCACTCCCTTTCCTGTCTTCTGATTGGCTTATCCCTCAGCTCATTAAATTCTCTTAAAGGCACCGGGGCAGTTGCACCTAGCCAGCTAATTGCAAAAGTTAATGATGCTAAAGGACCCCTTGGAAGAAAGAAGATTACTACGGTGAGTAATTTTTTCAACCCTGCTACAACATCCAGGCCAACATCTTCATAATCCCGTTCCACAAAACTGCTCAGGGCCAGAGATCCTTTGGAAACTGGGCCCCCTCGCCTTAAACTCTCTGCCCCTGGATTTACTAGAGATTCCTAACATTGACTCATTTAAGGTAAAACTCTGCTCCCACATAACCAGCCAAAGGAAGTGCTCCTGCTTCATATAAGCTAGCAACTGATCCAAAGGCCTATCCCTACCCCAACTTGCACTTTGCTATTGTTCCTCTATTATGCTTCTTATCTTCTTCAATTCCTCGCTCTCCTAATACCCAACCCCTAGGATTATGCCTCCCATCCCTGCTCTGCCTCCCGTCCACTATTCTTTACTATCTGTCACCCACCTCTCTCCCTACCACCATCGCGTACCCTTTCTGGCTCAAAGGCTACAGTCCCAACTTTGCCTCCCCCCCTTTACTGGTAACCCCTCCATACCACCTGCTCACCTCCAGTGTTTACTGTCCGCCTCTTACCACTCAATCCTTGGCTCCTGGTATAATCCCCCACTCTCCTAGTCTACAGGTGATTCGTGCTGCTTAACTTGAATTATGTCATTCCAAAATTGACTCTACTAAGGTACTTGCTCAGTTGTTACAATTGTGTCTTACTGGATCACCTCTTGTCAAAATACACCACTCGATGTATGTTACCTAATCACCTTAATGTAAAACATGTAATGTCCATGCTACCAATGTTGACTTACTTATGACCTTCATATGTATACTCTTGTATGTAGTTGTCTTATGTATTATTGACCTGGAACCTATGTAAATGAGCTATGAGCTCATAGGTTGTAATCCGAGACTTTAATAAAAATAAAAAAAAATTAGATATAGGAGCAGGATAAGCTGACTCTTAGTGTATTAGCACATGAGGCAATAACTGCAGTTAGCAGGGAACAAACAGAGTAGCAACTACTTAAGAGCAAGTCTGCAGTGGGCAGACTGATGGGGATGATGCCAAGTGCATACGAACGGACAGGTGCAATGACTGAAATTAGAGTTAAGGATTACAGGGAGACAGATTAAAAATATGGGATGAGACTGGGCCGGACCCAGCAAGGGGGGAGCAAGGTGGGGAGGGTCAGGCAGAGGGGGAGAAGGGGCTGAATGGGGATAATAGGTGGAGGAGCAGTAGTTGCAGGTTCAGGGGTGTGGGGTAGAATTTAGGTGCACAAGCAATTTACTGAGAGGAAGTTGTGTAAGGCGGAGGATATGGAATAAGGGAGAAGGAGTGGCAGATCTGAAGGGGGAGTGCATTCCAGAGTTTTGGGAAACGATACGAGAAGGCATTCTGACCAGCAGAGGTAGACCAGCAGGGGATTGCCAAGGAGCGAGAGTTGCTAGATCTTAGGGAGTGGAGGGTGATGGGGGGAGGACTAATAGGAGCAAAGAGAGGTAGGAGGGAAGTGAAGCAAACCAGAATTTAGAGACAAATTTGGCACAATGATGAAGGTGTCTATTTTCAAGTGATGGCAGAGCCAGGGAGTGATAGAACAGTGATGAGTGAGAGGTGGAGAGTCCAGTGCGAAACGACAGAAGGAGTTGAAAAGGGTATCCAATCTGGCCAGGGACATCTTGGGAGTGGCACTATAGACTACATCACAGTAGTCAAATATCGGGAGGATCATCTTCTGGACCAGTTCACGCCTTGCCGGGAGAGGGCAGCAGTTCCAGTTCCTGTATAAAGCACCAGGGCTTGGTGCGCAACTTTTTCAGGATGGCGTCAATGTGTCCAGAGAAGTTTAGGTGTTGGTCTAGCCAAACATCCACATATCTAAATGAGAAGGTGTCCTCAAGAATTGTGCCATCGAGTGTGTGGAAGGAGGGGGTGGAGGGGAGCCTAGGGAGTCTCTGCCTGGTGTTGAAGGTCATGGAAACTGTCTTCTTGGCATTAAGAAAAAGTTGATGTAAGCCAAACCAGAGCTGAACCTTGTTGAAATCATGCTGGAGACTGTCAGCAACATCGGTAGGTGAGTGGCCTGAGGTGAAGAGGACCATATCGTCTGCATACATGTGTATGGAGGTGGATGTACAGACAGATGGGAGGTCATTCTGGAAAATGGAGAAGAGTATAGGCCCTGACACGGAGCCTTGGGGTACTCCAGTGTTAATTGGGGGGATCTGGAATCTGCTATTCTGACTGGGTCTGACTTATGAGGTAGGCTTTAAACCAGTTAGTTGCCAGATCAGATAACCCTGCTGAGGAGAGGGGACTTAATCGTAGTGTGTGGGAGACAGTGTCGAAAGCTTTGGCTAAATCAAAAAAAATGGTGGAGGTGATATGGCCACTGTCCATCCCTGAGAGGATGAAGTCAGTAAGCCTAATCAAGGAGGTAGTAGTGGAGTGGTTTTTCTGAAAACCAGATAGGAAGGGAGTAAAGAAATTAACATTTGAGAGATAAGAAGAGAGTTGATTGAGGACCAGATGCTCTTGCAATTTCACTAGGGTGGGAAGGAGGGAAATAGGACGGTAGTTTCCAGGAGTAGAAGGACCACCTCCCTTGGGTAAGGGAAGAACAACAGCATGTTTCCAGCTAGTAGGGAGAGCAGCCAAATCAAAGGAGAGGTTGAGGAACTCAAAATGGGGTGCAGCAATGGCTTGGGCTGAGAGATATAATGACTTAGGGTATAGCCTATCAGGTGAGCTGCCTTTGGAGGGGTTCAGAGCAAGTAGAGCTTCAAGGGTATCAGAAGGGGTTAGTTTTGAGAAAGAGAAGCCATTTGCCAGGGAGGGTAAGTGGGAGTCAATGGGAGGAACAGCAGTTCTAGTTGCAGGAGTGGAAGATAAAAGGGCGGAAGTGCAAGAGGTGATGTAGTTATTGAATTCGTGTGCAACACTAGGGTGGTCTGTTACTAGGGAATTTATTTTGAGAATGGAGGAAGGAGGGGTGGAGGGAGGGGAGAAGAGAGAGTGGATGACCTTCCAAAATTTAGATGGTGTGTTAATATTAGCTTGAAAGGTAGCACTAAAACATTCGGCTTTTGCCAAATGAGTGCCTTGGTGCATATGTTACGTAGAAATTGACAGGCATCATAGTCCTTTTGTAGCCTAGAGGCTTTGTGTTGTTTCCAGGCTAGATCCCTTGCTCTTTGACAAGCTGTGAGCTCGGAGGAGATCCAGGGGAGGTGGTTACCCTCTGACACGGACACGGCAGATAGGGGCATACCAGTTCCAAATGTCAAGAAATTTGACTTTAAAGAAGTCTGCAGCTACATCTATATTGGTCACCATAGCAATAGGGCCCAGTTTGTATGAGCAAGCTCTAAGAGAAGATGGGCGAGGTTTAGTGAGTTGTATGACCGAGTTAGTAGGGTCTTTGGAGGAGCCTTAACTCGATGAATTTTACGCACCAGGAAAGTCATATGGTGGTTGCCTAATACGTCGGGGAGTACACTTGATTTAATGACTCTGTGTGGGTGAGAAGTGAGGGGCCCAGTTGATCAGGGAGTGATTATTTGTTTTGTCATTCATCCTAGTGGGTTCAGAAATGAGTTGGGACAGATTATGGGCAGTAATGTCTTGTCATAATTTGTTAAGGGAGGGGGATAACCAATTTGAGTTAAAATCACCCATAATATAAACTTCGCCTGTAGCAGTATGGGAGACTATAGAATCTCTAAGTTCTATAACAACTGAGGATTGTAGACTGGGGTGACAGTAAGTGCCTGCCACGAATATTGGGAGAGAGAAGGGGAGGGATAACTAGTATGAGCAATTCGTAGGCTTCAGTTACAGTGGTAGAAAGGGTGGTGGTATACTGAATGGCTGAGGAGACATAGATAGCTACGCCTCCTTCTGTTCCAGCTCTGTCTTGCCAGGAGATAGAGAAGCCTGGGACAGAAAGAGAGATGAGTCCACAATTTTGTTATTTAAGCAGGTTTCTGACAGGATAATGACATCGGGGCAGGCGAAACAACTATAGGCTGGAGCATGTCAATTTTGGGAAGAAGGCTGTGGACATTTAAGTGGATAATTTGTAGGCCACAGGGGATGCTAGTAGGGTTAGAAGGGGAGGAGGATGGATTTAGGGAGGGAGGCCCTGGAGCAATTGAAGAGCCTGGGTCAGGGTTGGGATTGATATTACCAGCCGATAGAAGAAGGAGCGCTATGATAAAAAAGTGCAGTTTTGCACTCTTATACCAAGGGGCTGACCTTACATGAGTAGTTGTGTGAGAGGAGTGGTGTGCGGGGGGGGGGGGGCAGACTGAAGGCAAAGGAGATGTAGAAGTGTGAAGGTGGGGGAAGTAGGAAGGAGAGAGGCACAAGGGTGTATAGGATAGTACACCCAGGTGAAAAGCTGAGGGGAGTGTGAGGTAATAGGGGTTAAGACAGTGGGGAAATGGGGGCTGTGGGAGATAGATGGTGATGTAGTCGAGGTGGAGGGGATAGGGTAAAAAGGGGGAAAAAAAGAGGGCAAGGAGGATGGGGAGTAGAAAGTTATGGGCCATAGTAGAACAGCAAGGTAATAGTAGTAGGGGAGGGCACCCAGAAGAAAGGACTTCTCTGAATTGATAGGGTTTCATTAGATCTTATATATGAAGGGCTTAGGAGATGTGGCTGTCAGATAGTGAGCCCCTAGTGGAGACTCAGTATAAGGAGCTAATGAGAGATCGGGCACTTATTTATTCACAATAGGTTAGGTGATTGCAACAGTCTATATAAGAAATTGGCCAGATAGGGTAGGCGGTTGGGGGGAGGATGTGGAGCCAGTGCCCAGCGCCGGCAGGGAAATTACCTTTGTGGAGCGAGCTGGAGCAGCTGAGGGGCAGCTGGTGGCCAGGAGGCACCACTGAGCCGCACACTGGAATGGAGCACCCTATTCAGGGGCAGGCGAAACAGCTAGAGGGGGAAGAGAGAAAAACAGTGAGCAGATATAGTGCCGCTGGAGCCATGGCACTTCGGTTAAATAGTGGGTGGGCAAAAGGACAAAAGGAGCAGAGTTTAGTGAGATGGGAGACAGCAGACTAGAGCAGAACAAAAGGAGCCTAAATTTGGTGCTCAGCAGGTGGCTATTCAGGCCGTAGGGCAAAGGCGCCAGCAGGGCAGACAAGGAGCAGTTAAAATTAGGAGCATAAAATCCACACAGAAGAGCTGTAATCACTAGCGCTTTAGTGGGTCAGGTACATTAATAAACAATTTAGGAAATAGTCATTTAAGGCAGTAAAACAATTCCTAACCTAGCAGTAGGTAGGGATTAAACACAATTCAGTACTGTGATACAGTTCTTTAGAAAAAGTAGCTTAAACCCTGCAGTTCAAATTTGTTTGGGAAACTGAGACTTAGAGAAGAATATAAAGCAGCCAGTAGTATAGGAGGTCTAGAAGTGGCAGCAAATTGGGTTGAAGGCACCAGAAATTCAAGTTCCAAGGAGGGAGAAAGAGCATACCTTTGTGGAGCGAGCAGGTGCAGCTGAGGGCAGCTGGTGGCCAGGAGGCATCGCCGAGCCGCACACAGGAGCAGAGTGCCCTGTTCAGGGGAGGGTGAAACAGCTTTGTGGAATGAGCGGGAGCAGCTGAGGGGCAGCCAGTGGTCAGGAGGCACCGCCGAGCCACACACAGGAGCAGAGTGCCCTGTTCAGGGGCGGCAAAACAGCTTTGCAGAGCGAGCAGAAGCAGCTGAGGGGAAACCAGCGGCCAGGAGGCACTGCCAAGCCACACACAGGAGTGGAGTGCCCTGTTCAGGGGCAGGTGAAACAGCTTTGCAGAGCAAGTGGGAGCAGCTGAGGGGCAGCCGACGGCCAGGAGGCACCACTGAGCCACACACAGGAGCTCTGTGTTCAGGGGCAGGCTAAACAGCTAGAGGACATTGGTGAGGTTATCCCTGGAAGGCTGTGTCTTTTCACCGTTGACAGTAATGCAGAGTGACTACTTAGGAAAGCTGGAAGGGTGATCTAAGGTAGGGCTGGGAGAACTCGGTGAAGCTCTGATCCTTATTAAATAAGAACCAGAACATGGTGGAGTTATGATTCATTTATAAATATTTGAAAAAATAAGATAAAATGCATAAAAGTGGCCAAAGTCGGTCATATTCAACACAGAGGCCAAAAGGAAATAATTTAATGCATTATTCTCCCCATGTCTCAAGCCTCTTCTTTTCATTCCTTTCCCTCTTTTACCTGTCATCTCTTTCCGTACTATCTCCAACCTCCCCTCCAACACTTTATCCTGTCTCTTACCATTTTCCAGCTCTTCTGTCACTTACTCATCCTCCTCAGTTCTGCCTTCTCTTATATTCTCCCTAGGCAACATTAATATTCAGGACCACAACTCTCCCTAATCCATCGCCCTACCTCCTCCTATACCTACCTCACCATTTCCCCCTTGTTACTCTGTACCTTCTCCCGCTCCTCTTGTTCTCCTTACTCCCAGCTTTAGACTCCCACTGGCTATAGTCCAGTGCCCCCTCTCCTTTAGAATACTTATTCACCTTCCCTCTGCCGCCCCACTCTCCGTTAGTACTCTTATCCTCCCTCCCTCTGTTTCCCCACAATTTACCCATTATCCTTTATTCCTACATGCCTATCATCTAGCCCTCAATTCCCCACCCTTCACTCTTCCACTCAACTCTGTTTCCTCCTACATCTGGATTCCCCCTCTTCCATTGAATGCACATAATCACTAGGTCCTAATGGCCTAACTCCTACTTATTGTAATCCTGCACTTATGACAAATAACTGCTAATTCATGTTATGCCTCCAGTGTCACTGTGTATGCAACTGGCAACTCTTTTGAACAGTCTTGGTGTACTGATAAGATTTTACCTATGTACCTGTCTCTAGTATTGTGCAGAAGGTTTACCTTTCAATTGTTTTACACCTCTCTATCTCTTTGTAGTCTCTAAAGATTTATTTTTTTGTTTACTGTATTTACTATTATGTACTATTTTTCCTGACATGGAACCTCTGTAAAAGAGCCTCTGGCTCAAAGGTATTTCTGATTCTTGAAATAAATAAATACAATAAATATTTGTATAACAATGACAGTAAAACTGCTAAATAAAAGCAATAATTAATTACTACTAGCTGCTTCATGGCTGGCCTATATTGGTAGCATATCCTGCTGGGCAGGTGATGTGAGAATGCTGGGGGAGAGAGAGAGAGCCCTACAGATGCAAATACTATTGTACCACAAAAATACCAAGCACTGCAGGCAGCTAAGATTATTTTTATTAATGCTGCTGCTGTGTGGATATTATTTTGATGGATTTTCCAGTCAGAGCAAACCAGGTGAAAGAAATGAATGATCAAAATGAGCAGCAGTAAGAGCCCACCCACCCTACTCACGTGAAAGATGCAACTGCATTGCATGTCCCAGTGTACTGTGGTATGGTACACTACCTGGTCCAACAGGTGGGAATGTTGTCTACGACTACTTCTACTACTGTTCAACAAGCAATACATTTATTAAACAAAAAATAAAAGACATAAACTGATCACCACCCAGGCAGCCAGTCAGTCACATCACATTGGTCAAGTTTGTGCACTGGAGAGGAAAACTCGCTGGCTTTCCAGTATAATACATATAGCATTACATTATTAGATTACATTAATGTGTACACATAATGGAATTACAGCTTAGTGACTGGTTATAGGCAGGGAACAGTTAGGCACAAGACACGATCCAGTCATGGTGCAGGTTACATAAACTGTAAGTGCAGTAAGACAGCAAGACAGCAGAAGCGTAATAAGTGCAATACTTGGTTAATAGCCCAGCTTAGTAGCGTATGATGGGTGATGTTGGTGAACAGGCGGGGATACAGGGATCGGGGGTGGGCACAGGAGGAATTCATGTGCAGGTACAGTTTATCATCAGGTAGCTTGCCAAGGCGGTAGCAAGGGAGTGAGTGGAGGAGTGACGAATTTGAGGAGGAAGTTTGTTCCAGAGTTTAGGGATCCTGTGTGAGAAGGCTGCTTGTCCCGTCGTGGACTTCCTCCTAGGGATTAGTAATTGATAGGAGTCGTAGGATCTAAGGGCATGGGATGGAGAGGAGGGTGGCGATAGCAAGGAGGAGAGGTAAGACGGAATGGACCCTAGCCAGAATTTTGAGACAAACTTAGTACAGTGCAGTTGGTGGCAATTTTCTAGAGAGGGGAATGCAAGAGAGCAGTAGAGATCACAGTGATGGGTTCAGGGTGGTGCATTGAGGGCGAAGCGGCAGAAAGCATTAAAGAGGGAGTCCAGTCTAGATAAGGTGGATTTGAAAGCGACAGTGTAGACTGTATCACAGTAGTCAAAAGAGGGCAGGATAATCTTTTGCACTAGTTCACGCCTCACGGTTAGTGGGAGGCTGCCACGGTTCCTGTAAAGGGAACCGAGCTTAGAGTGCAGTTTTTTTCAGGATTGTGTTGATGTGGACTAAGAAAAATAGATGTTGGTCGAGCCAGACCCCTAGGTAGAAGAAGGAGGAGGTGTTTCTCAGTACAGTCCCATCCAGGGTATGGAAGGAGGGGAGGGTGGCTAGCCTGGACAGTCGTTGCCTTGTGCCGAAGGTCACGGTGACATTTTTTTTTTTAGCATTTAGGGAGAGCTGATGAGAGCTGAAAAAGTTCTGAACTTTGTTGAAGTCGGTCTGAAGGTTGGTAGTTACTTCTACCAAGGAAGAGCCGGAGGTGAATAGGACAGTATCATCTGCATACATCTGGACTGATGAAGTTGAGTAGCTTAGTGGCAGGTCATTAAGGAAAATGGAAAACAAAATTGGTCCGAGTACTGAACCCAGGGGGAACCCAGTGGTCATAGGGAGGGGGGGGTGGATGTGGCATCTGCAATTCTGATGGATTGGGTCCTACCTGTGAGGTAGGTGCTGAACCAGTTGGTGGTTGATTCAGTAGGGCCAGCTTCTGAGGCACCTTAACAAGAGGGGGGTGGAAACCAGTGTCGAACGCTTTGGCAAGGTGGACGAATATAGCTGAGGTGATCTGCCCTCTGTCCATACTGGAGAGGATGATGTCAGTGAGCTGCATAAGGGAGGAGGCAGTGGAATGTTTCTTCCTGAATCCTGACTGGAACATCGTGAAGAAGTTGGAGTCAGATAGGAAAGATGTAAGTTGGGTGAGCATGAGGTGTTCTTGTATTTTAGCAAGCGCAGGGAGGAGAGAGATAGGGCAGTAGTTTGAGGTGGAGGTGGGGGTGCTCCCCTTGGGGAGGGGGATAACGACAGCGTGTTTCCATATCTGGGGGGGGATAATTACAGTGACAAAGGAGAGATTTAGTAGGTTGGCAAGCGGGGTTGCGATGGCAGGGGCAGAGAGGTAGAGGAGTTTGGTGTCTAGTCCATCCGGGGATTTACCTTTTGAGGGGGTTTAGAGATTGTAGGGCATTTAGGGCATCTATTGGTGAGATATCTTTGAAGGTGAAGGTGTGAGGCCTGGGTGTATTCATAGGTGCGTCAGGAGGTACGTGCGAGGTGGGGGTGGGTAGGGAAGAGAGTAGCGTGAAAGCGCACATGGAGAAGTACATGTTGAACTCAGTGGTGATTGCTTTAGGATCCGAGAGGAGGGTGTTGTTTACACTTAAGAGCGGAGTGGGATTGGCAGTAGGTGGAGAGAATAGGGAGTGAATGACCTTCCAAAATTTGGATAGTTAGAAGTGAGGGTGGAGCAAAAGTATTCTGCTTTAGCTAGCCGAGTTGCTGTGGTGCATTTATTGCATTACTTGGTGAGATCTTGAGGGAGGTGGGATGATTTGTGCATTCTCTATGCTGTATCATGGGTGTTTTGACATGCTATGAGTTCTTGGGTAATCCATGGCAGATGGTTCCCACGTACCCTAGTGCGGCGCAGAGGGGCATGAGTTTCCCAGACATTGAGGAACGTGGTTTGGAAGTGCAGAAGGGCATCGTCTGTTGAGTGTAAAGTGGAGGTAGGGTACCAGTTTGCTAGGGCTAGATCTTCTAGCAAGGGGGACAGATTGAGGGATTTGAAGGAGCATTGGACTATGAATTTTGGGAGAGCTTTGGGGCGGTGAATTTTGAGAACTAGATAAATAATGTAGTGGTCACTCAGGGAGTCAGGAAGTAGGCCAGTTCTGATGACCCAGTGTGGGTGGGTGGAGAGAGCCCAGTCAATTAGTGAGCGGTTGCCAGATTTGAGATTAAGGCGGGTGGGTTCAGTGATGAGTTGTGAGAGGTTTAGACCAGATGTCTCTGTTCTGTATTTATTGAGTGCTGGGGCTAACCAGTTGAGGTTAAAATCTCCCATGATGTATAATTCACCTGAAGTGGTTTGAGAGGAGATAAGTGTGAGGAGGTCAGTCACAGAAGTGGCCGGTGTGCCTGGCCGGCAGTATATTCCAGCAATGTGAATGGGTAGTGAGAATGGGAGTGCTAGCTGTAGCATTAGAAGCTCATAGGCTTGTGGATCAGCTTTGGTTAATACTACCGAGAAGTGTAAGTCTGAGTTTACATAAATGGCTACTCCCCCGCCTCTTGTAGCCCTGTTGAGTCGGGTCATGATGTAGCCTGGGATAGCAACCTCAGAGTCTGTGATATTAGAATTTAGCCATGTTTCGGAGATGGTGAGAATATCAGGGGCATAGTGGGCAGCCAGTGCTTGGAGTGAATCAAGCTTGAGGGCTAGACTTCTGATATTTAGGTGCAGGAGTCATAGGCCCCAGGGGAGGTGGCCATCTGTGAGATTTGATGTGTAAGATGTGGCAGGGGCTTGGCCCACTGAGCATGATTGGTTAGGATTGAGTAAAGGGCTGGGGTTTGGGTGTATGTCCCCTGCTGCCAGGAGCAGGAGGGCAATAGTAAAATAGTGGGCTAACAATTGTAGGTACCATGTGGAGAGCGAGTGCCACCTAGGCAGCCATCATGTACGAGGATTAGTGGTGGGTCGGAAGCTAATTAAATGCAGAGTTATCCAGGATTGTGAGGTGTTGAAGAGAAAGGGGCAGGGTTGGGAAGGGGAATACGACCAATTTAAACTGTTAGGAGAGCTGGTCACCGAGTTGGAGGTGTAAAGGCACCTTATGAGGTCAGGCAGGGTAGAGATGGGGGGTAGGGGAGGTTGGCGGCATGTTGGAGAGGAGGGGCGGGAGGCAGATGAGTAAGGTAGCAAGCAGAGATCTAGGCAATAGAGACATGGTCGGAGCAATCTTTATAACCCCTAGCATGTGTGTCTAAGTAGGTAGGGTTGGTCCTGACAATTTGAACTAGAGTTGGGAATCCAACAGAGAAGCAGCCTTTCCTAGAGACCTTAGATTCTCCCTTGGGAGAATTCTTCCTTGGGAGGAGAAGAGAGGCTGTCTTGGAAGAAGAGCGTGGCCATTACAGGCAGAGAGTAGCAGTCTGTGAAAAAAGTAGAGCTTGAAAGAGACAGTGTACTGGGAGTTTTAATCTAGGCTGTTCAACAAGTTTAATCTAGGCTGTTCAATGAGTTTATGGGCAAGGATTAGTCAGCCAGTAAGGCAGAGAGGCCAACAGTAGGGCATGGCCAGTGTGTATTTAAAGGAGGCCTGGTTGGGGGTGAGGGGTGGGAAGAAACAAGCGGTACAGATAGCAGTTAAAGTAAGATTAAAAATCGTGACTGGAGATACAGACTGGTGAGCATACCAATCAGGTACGTTGTATTGCCAGGCGGCCCAATCTGAGGCCGTTTGCAACTCACCGCACAAGTTGGAAACTAGCCGGTGCTTTCCAAGGGCAGCAGGCGTATTCTTTGCTGGGTCCGTAGAAGATCCAGAACGGCGGCCGAATTTAGTGGTGGGGTCCGGGTGGCGGCTGTGGAAGCGGCCGTAGGCGCTGCAGGTGAAAGTGGAGCGCCGCTCGTGGCGAGGGACCCTAGGGGAAACAAAGGAGAGGGCAGAGTAAATATAGCTTCCCAAAGCTGGAATCAAGGGACGGGAAGCTAACAGCAGACCCCCGTCAGTGGGGGGGGGTGAATTAGCAGGGCAAAGGAGTTAGATTGAGGTTGGCAGGGTGGGGCTGCAGAGAAACAAAGGAGGAGAAGGCTAATTACAGTGTCTGGGAATTAGAGCTGAGATGGAGTGGGTAGGAGGACAAGTTTAGGCTACAGTGAGTGAGAGCTGGGGGGGTTGAAGTACAAGGCAGTGAACTCAGGGGATTCGGGAAGAGTTTCGGAAAGTTAAGCACTAGTAGACAGGTAGAGGAGTACAGTTTGCAGCAGGAAAGGTAGAATAGCCAGGGAGAGTAGGCAGAGCAAGGAGAATTTAAGACAAAATAAGTAGAGCAACAGTAGAAAATCAGTGAGAGGTCAGTACAGTAATATCAGCAGTTTTGTCTAAGCAGCACATTAATATCAGCAGTTTTGACAAAGCAAGCACACTAGAGCAATGTAGTTTCAAACATAAATGCAGCATTTAACAGTAGTAAAGCAGTTTGCAGCTCAGTGGAAACAAGCTGTACAGATAGCTGTTAAAGTAAGATTAAAAATCGTGACTGGAGATGCAGGCTGGTGAGCGCACTATCTGTGTATAAGAAAGCTGCCAGCGCCCAATCAGAAGCTGTTTGCAACTCGCCACACCAATTGGAAATGAGCCGGTGCTTTCCAAGGGCAGCAGGCATACCTCTGGGTTGAGTCCATGTAGAAGATCCAGGAGGGCGGCTGAATTTAGTGGTGGTGTCCGGGTGGCAGCCATGGAAGCAGCCGTAGGCACCGCAGGTGAAAGTGAAGCACCGCTCGTGGCGAGGGAACCTTTGGGTTGGGTCTGTGTAGAAGATTCAGGAGGGCAGCCGATTTTAGTGGTGGAGTCCGGATGGCGGCCATGGAAGCAGCCGTAGGCATCACAGGTGAAAGTGGAGCACCGCTTCTGGCGTAATGAGGGCGTCAATATCACTGATATAATATTTTGGTTGGAAAGGAAATGCACAGTACAGTACAGGGTAATACAGACCCTATATTTGATGCAGAAGGCTTCTATAACAGAGGATGGCACATCAAAATAAAATTGCATCAAACAGACTCAGGCCTTCAACACCTGCCCAACTGTTTTTTTGGGGGCAGGGAAAAAGGTTTTATCTTTTACCCAGGTCAGCCCCTCCAATGTTATAAATGTGGGTCGCTGAGACATTTGAGCAATCAGTGTGAAATAATTAAATGTTCTCAATGTGGAAAGACTGGTCATACTGGGTTTTTCTGCAGAAAGTTTTACAAGTGTAATCTTTGTGAGGAGGAAGGGCATAATTTTATGGAATGCCCTTGGGCTTCCCACAATACTGAAGATGAGGCCTATGGAGTCCAAGATTTTTATATAAATAAAAATGCAAAAACAGCTGCACGTGCAGACCAACCAAAACCAGACAGGCAACACACTAACACCATTGTGGTGCCTAAAAAGACTCTGTCTCTCCCTCCCACCAGCTCAAATGAACCCTACTGACAATAGGACAGGACAATCTACGAATATTGGTGACATGCCCCCCCTGCAGTGGTACCGGACGCAGACAATTTTCAGACAGTCAAGAAAAGGCAACAAAAAAAAAATTCCTAAACCACAATCAGATCAAGTACCATTACAGAATCAATATACCTGCCTGTGATGGGGAGATTAAGAAACAGAGGAGGAATCAGATGCTGTCTCTGTTTCATCATCATAAAAAGATGTACTGTCCGAACCTGAAACTTACACGGTGGACCCCAAGAAGAAGAAGAAACAAGACAAAGAGAAAAGAAAACCAGTGTGGTGATGGATGGGTCCTAGGGCTTGTAGAGCCAATAAAAACTAATGTATGGGCCAACAAACTACCCCTCTTCAGGGCCTAACCCTGGCCTCTTTGAACACTGACAGTATCTTGTCGAAAAAAAGACACAACGTAATTTTTATTTTCAGAACACAGTGTGATATAGACTTTTTACAAGATACAAGGCTCCATAGTACTCATGACGTACAGCAAGCCGGCGAAACATGGGTATGGGACCAAACATATTGGTCACTGGGGGAAGACTTATGCAGTGGGGTAGGGATCTGTATAAATAATGGAAATTTTAAAATAACACATTCAGTAGACATATGGCCAGGTAGTACCTTATTCCTGGATATAGAACTAGATTCATGTCTTTTTAGACTGATAAATATGTATGCACCCCAAACGAGGGCAGAGAGGATAGAACTATTATGTAAAATTAAACCCTATTTGTTTACAGCAAAAAATGTTTTATTTGGAGAAGACTTTAATATTAGTCAGTTTGCTAAAGATGGAGGGATGAAAACAGAGAAAATCTTTTGTGATGCAACCTGTTTAAATCAGTTAATACAACAGACAAACTTGCAGGACGTGTTTATATCCAAGGAAAAGAAAAGTAACCACACTTTTTTAAAGGACCCATATCAACCAGGATAGATTTATTTATTTTTATTTATTTATTTATTTATTTATTTAAACAGCAGTTTGGAAAACCTTTGAGCCATAGGCTCATTTACAAAGGTACCTTGTCACAGTAAGACAAACAAAAATACACAGCATAACAGTACAACACAGTATAACAGTAACTTAAGACATAGATACAAACAAGCTGGTACAGGTAGGATTGATGCAAACAATACCAGAGTTATGTTGTCCTTAGCAGCTTAGTAGTAAGCTTTGTCATAAGTATTGAATACGGCTTTGACTAGTGGCAATTACAGCTTCAGGTGTTAATAAGGTGGATCGTAAGGAAGTTTTGAAGGCACATAGTTGGAGCTCGGAGATGGAGGGGGCAGTGTGTTGAACCAGGAGGGGCCCTAAAGCTGAAGGCTCTTTGGCCGTGAGAGGTCCTAGCTCTAGGGATAACAAGAGAGGTTTTCCCAGAGGTCCGAGTATGAACTAGTGGGACAGAGCGGTATGGTGTGGTCAATCCTGCGGGGATAGCCCAAGGAGGGTCTTTTTATGAGGTACAGGTCAGATATTTGAGGCGCTCGTCAAGATCAAGTACCAGCGCTTTAGCGTACAGTAGACAGGTATGTGTTGCCTAGGTGCCCCAGTAATTAACCTGCAGGCCTTATTCAGAGTAGTGCAATTTTTGGAGTGCGGTCTGATCAGCAGCACCATACACCGGCAGTCCATAGTCCACTAGGGACAGGATAGAGGAGGTGACTGCGAGTCTAAGAGCTCTGGGAGAGGCAGTGTTTATACTGACGTAAGATGCCCAATCGGATATTAGTGGCAGTGGCTAGGGCAGCGATGTGTCCATGGAAGGAGAGGGAGGGGTCAAAATGGATCCCTAGGTATTTATAGGAGCAAACTTGTTCAAGTGGGAAAGAGGACCCAGAGTGAATGAGGAGTTTGAAGTTGCAGGACTTGTTTTGAGGATGAGTGAAGAACATGGTTTTTTTTTTTAAGATTTATCACCAATCTATGTTCCTTGAACCAGCCCTCGGCTTCAGCGAAGGACTTCTGCAGCGTAGTCCTGGAGGGCAATAGGGTTACGACTTGAGGCAAAGATGACTGCATCATCAGCGTGACAATAGAATGTTCCCGAGCAAGAGCGTGAAGGGTGTTAAGGTAAAGGGAAAATAGTAAGGGCCCAGAGTGGAGCCCTGGGGAACCCCAGAAAAGATGGGACAGATGTCTGAGTAGGTCCTATTAATTTTTACACATTGTGAGTGGTCAGACAGATAACTGGTGCACCAGGAGATAGGCCCAGCAGCAAAACCAGAGAGACTAAGGGCATCAAGAAGGAGGGGGTGGGAGACAGTGTCAAAAGCTTTAGAGAGGTCAATGAAGACCGCACCAGCCAGAGAACCAGTGTCTAAGGAGGAGTGGAGAAAGTTGGAGAACTCTAGGAGGGCTGTGTTGGTACTGTGGCCCGCTCGGAAGCCATGCTGCTCAGGACATAGGACATTGTAGGTGGAGAGGTAGTCAGAGATTTGAGAGGCACCACTTTTTCCAAGGCCTTGGAGAGAGGAGAGAGAGAATGGAGATTGGCCGATAGTTTCCAGCCACAGTCCTATCACCACCTTTAAAGATAGGGGTGACAGTGGCGACTTTCCAGGCAGTTGGAACCTTCCCCAGGCAAAGAGAGTGGTTGATGAGGCACGTGATCGGGGTAAGGACTGTGTCTAAGACCAGCTGTAGGATACACGGATCCAGGGTGTCACTGCCTGTACTATTACTCTTGAGGGCAGTGACAAGGTGCGGCCTAAGTTCTTGGGCAGAAACACGGCGGAGGAGAAAATAAGGGCAAGAAAGATTTACGGCAGGTGCTGGGGAGGAGGGTCAAAAATTTGTAGGAGGATAGGGCTAAGGTCAGTGAATGAGGTGGTTGGCTATGAGGGCTTGGTCTGAGGAGATTACGCCATTAATGTTGATTGGTGGGTGGGGGGAGTGCACCCCATTTAACTGTTTAATGTTATCCCAGAAGGTTCTGGGGTTCCCCATGAGGCAGTGAGTGAGGACCAATAGTGCTCAGACTTAGCCGTTCTGATGGCCCGAGTGCACTTGTTTCAGGTGGCAGCATATAACTGCCTGTCACTGGGCCGGCCAGTCTCAATGGCATGGTGCCATAGGTTGTCCCTATGTTTGAGTTGGTGGATCAAAGCTGGGGTTACCCAGGGGGCATTCTGCCTTTTAGAACGGCGGGTCAACATTGGGGCAAAGATATCATCACAGGCATTATTAAAAGTTCAGGTAAAGAAGGAGAGAGCTGTGTTGATGTCAGGAGTTGCCTGTATAGGAGACCAGTCAATTTGGGACAGAAGTTCCTTAAGTTTTATCAGTCCACCAGGTATTAGACGCCGGCATGTGGACTGTGCTATGGGTTTGGGGACTGAGGATGACCAGTGGAATAGAATGGGGAGTGATCACTAGAGAGTCTGGGAGGACTTGTACATTGGGGATCCGATTAGGGCAGTTGGTGAGTACCACATCAAGCAGGGTACTGGAGCCTCTCTTGGGGTTAGTCCTGGTAGGGTGGGTAACTAGTTGCGTTAGGTCTACTACAGAAAAGGAGTCTCGGGTAGAGGAGGAGGAGGGGCTGAGCCAGTTGACATTTAAGTCACCCACCAGAATTTGATCAGCGGAAGGAGGTAGTGAGGAAAGGTATTCTGTAAGAGAGGCAATGGCCTGCGTTTGGTCCCTGGGGAGCACGTATGCAGTAGTCAGATAAAGGGGTACCTTTAAAGGGTCAGGGGTTAGTTTCAGCGTAAGCGCCTGGGCCCTGGAGTCAAGGATGGGAGCAGGCAGGGCTAGTACAGGAGAGATTCCTTGACATAAATAGCGTAGCGCCTCCGCCTCCCAACACGGTCAGACTGGAAGAAGGTGAAACCAGGAAGGGAGACTAGGGAGTCAGGAGGATTTCACAGCCAAGTCTCAACCAGAGCGATGACATCAGGGTTAATTGATGTGACCAGGCATTGTAGTGACTCAAACTTTTAGGAGGCTACAGATATTCATGGAGACCATGCATAGCCTGTGGTGCTAGTCGGGGAGCTCCTGGGAACCGGCCAGGTTTGAATGAATGTTCCTGACAGGAGTAGTAGCATGACTAACACCCTGGCTGGGAGATGGTGAGAGGTTTTTCACGATTGACATGAGGGGGGGAGGGAGGCTAAGGGAGCAGGGGTGGGCAGGGTGGTACAGGAAGGAAGGGAAGGCAAGAATAAGAAGGCACCCAGATGTGCCTGAGGTGAGGAGAAGCTAGGGGAGGGCAGGGAGGACCCAGACACACAGAGGTCCCAAGGGGCAGGAGAGCAGGTTCAGGAGCAAGGGGAGGGAGGGGTGCCAAGGCACAGTGTGCGGAGTAGCAGATGGGTGGTGGGCAAGTGCACTGCTAGTGGGGATAGGCACAGGCAGAGCGTGAGGCAGGCCAATGCATTGTGGTGAGCAAGATCCAAGGGAAGTAGTACTGTACAGGTAGGAGAGGAAGTAGCGAGGAGCATAGGTCCTCTAGTGGCCAGCAGGTATAACCTGCAAATGGGAAAGTGGGGAGATAGGTTCTGGGCAACAGGACGTGATGTCACCGGATGTGATGTCACGGGTGGATCCTTAAATTGACAGCTGCCCTGGGTGGGTGGGTGGTTGGGGGCGAGCGGGCAGACGGGCGCGCTGCCGGGCTAGCACCCCTGCAGGCATCCAGACGAAGAGAAGGGCTCTCTTACCTCGAAAAGTTATCAGGCTGGAGATTCGCTTCCTCAGGTCCTCAGGTGAGCTGCTTGTGTTGCTTGTTTGTCCCGAGTGCCAGCTTGGGGCCGTCCTATGTAGTGAGAAAACAAAGCCTCCCCATTACTATGCAGCTGGAAAATATGTTGTGACTTCTACAAAGGAGCTCCACTCTAGCAAACAGGCTATTCCAAATGAGGTCACACTAGGACCCAGCTATCCTAATACATTCAGTTACAAGCACAATTAGATCCAATACCACAGTATTCAACAAGTCTGCTCTATATTAGCTGCTTAGTATATCTGGCTTTAAGGTATAATCAGCAATTAGATCCAATACCACCACATTAAACAAGTCTGCTCTATATTAGCTGCTTAGTATATCTGGCTTTAAGGTATAATCAGCAATTAGATCCAATATCACAATATTAAACAAATCAGCTCTATATTAGCTGCTTGGTATATCTGGCTTTAAGGTATAATCAGCAAGGCAACTCTAGGGCACCCAGTGAGTCCCTAGCTTTACACTTCAGCATTAGTAGCACAAAGAGAAGCAAATAACAAGCCCACCCAGTGGTGAACAGGGAGCAAAGTTCATAAAATATAAGTGTTCATCAGGTAGCACCCTCCTGCAGGCGTCCAGACGAAGAGAAGAGGCTCTCTTTACCTCGAAAGTTATCAGGCTGGATTCGGCTTCCTCAGCTCCTCAGGTGAGCTGCTTGTGTTGCTTGTTTGTCCCAAGTGCCTAGCTTGGGGGGGGGCTGCCTCGAAAGTTATCAGGCTGGAGATTCGGCTTCCTCAGCTCCTCAGGTGAGCTGCTTGTGTTGCTTGTTTGTCCCGAGTGCCTAGCTTGGGGGGGGTCTGCCTCGAAAGTTATCAGGCTGGAGATTCGGCTTCCTCAGCTCCTCAGGTGAGCTGCTTGTGTTGCTTGTTTGTCCCGAGTGCCTGATTACTGGTTTCTTTCCCAAGCATTACCAGTTGTGAGTTGCAAAGTACTCCCAGTAGCCTCATCAGACCATGGCTTGCTAAAAGTAACCATTTCTATGTTTACAGAAACAACAAGAGGGAGAGGGTACTGGAAACTAAACCGTAGCCTAATAGAACACCTTGATGTGGTGCAAGGCCATATTAGAAGCAAGACAATCAGTATTAATTTTAAATGATTCAATAACAGAGTGTTGGGAAGATACAAAAACAGAGATTAGTGACTACTTAGAAACTATAGGGTGACTTAAAGGGAAAGGAAAGAATGACCGATACTATAAAATTAGAGGACAATTTTATGCCATACTAGCAATACAAAATGAAGGGAGAACTGTAGATCAAGAACTTTTAGTGCTGTTAAAAACTGAAATGAGTGTATTACAATATAATGAATTAAATTTCTCAAGACGGAACAAAGATATGGGGTACAAGGGACCCAAGAAGGGATAAACCCCTTTGAAACATGCAACAAGATGGAAAAATAAAGAAATACAGGCAATAGAAACCAAAGATGGAGAATAGTAACTTCCCAGACTGAAATAATGGAGGAAGTGGAATCATATATGATTCATATGTTTGGGACATCACCAAACTTAGAGGAAATTTGGATAATTGGTTATAGTCGTGCCGAGGGGAAAAATGACCACAATATTTACAGAAGGAATTAGAGAGACCCATTTCAGAGTAAGAAGTAGAAAACATCATTCGGAATTTATGGAAGGGGGCTTCACCAGGGAGTGCTGGGCTACCATATGAAATTTACCAAACAATCTTCCAGGTCATGAATAAAAGAAATAATTATGTTTTTTAATGAATGTTTTAAAACAAAATGTTTGCCCACCAGCATGTACCAGGATTTAGTAATCTGTTATTTAAATCTGGGAATAAAACCGATCTGACAAATTGGAGGCCAATCACACTATTAAATGTAGATTTTAAAATTTTAACAAAATTACTCAGTCTTAGATTAGTTAATACCCTAGAATTCATAATACATCCTTTCCAAACTTGTGGTATCCCAGGATGCAAGATAGGAGATGCTCTGATTCTTCTCAGAGAAATAATGGAAAAAGGTAACACAGATGAGGTATCAGGCTTTCTGGTAAGCCTTGACCAGGCAAAAGCCTATGACAAGGTACCCCATGCATACATATGGAAATGCATGCAACATTATGGATTTCCTGAGAATTTTATAACACGGATACAAGCATGTTACAAGGAAGCCAAATGTACCCCATATATTAATGGGTGCAAGGTGGGGAGTGTAGGGTGTTACAAGGAGTCAGACAAGGCTGTCCACTGAGCCCTCTACTTTACATTCTTACTCTTGACCCAGTAGTGCAAAAAATACATTTTTCAGAGTCAGTAGTTGGCTTAACGGTGTCCAGCACAGACCCAGAAATCAAAACCGTGGCATTCGCTGACGACCTGTGTTTAATTCTAGCTGACCAAGATTCAGCAGTACATACACAAAACATCATTCAGGAATTCTTCCAATCCACAGGATCAGTTATTAATTACATGAAGAGCAAATATCTACCTATAGGAATTTTTTCCAAGCTAAAACTACTATAATAGACACCCCAGTCGTGGAAAAGAAATGTAACATGCTGGGTGTATTCTTTGGCCAAGGCGATATGGCTTATTTTAATCGGGACGTGCTATTACAAAAAGCACAGCAAAAGGTTAGACTATGGAACCAATGGCATATGTCCAAATGAAACAAATCTACATGGTTAAAACCAATTTATTGTCCCATATTTTTACATCCACAGTATATGTAGTCTTCCCACCTCCTAAACAATTGGAGGTTAGAATTTATAGTTGCTTCTTTTCCTGTATTTGGAGGAGTTGATTAAATCCAATAAAAACAGGACTACTATACTTGGAAAAACAAAAAGGGGGACTAGCAATGGTAAACCCGGTATTATTCTTTTTCAGCATATTTCTATATAGAAACATAAAACCATTAATCACTGAGGTCAAGACCATTTGGGACCCGTGGGTCTGAGATAATATTAGCCAACATTTGGAAACATGGCCACAAAATGAACACATACCCATAACATGGCCATTGTTGATACAACTAGCATACTTACAGTATTGCTGGGGAAACTAAAACTGTGGCATATTTCAAAACAAGTTTTCTTTCTTACAAAGAAAGGGCTATATAACAGAATTCTTGACCAATTCTTTCTTGATACACCTCATTTTTTGATAGATCTAGACAGGAACAAGGATACATAGTTAGAATACTAAAATAAAAGAGTTCCAGAGACTAAGTGGAATGTCTTATGGTTAACCATACATGGAAAACTTAATTCAAAAACAATCTCGAACACAAGAGTATAGAAGAAAGATATTACCCCAGGGAGTAATGCACAACCACATTGGAGACTGTGGAGCATTTATATTTTCAATGTCCCTTTGTCAAACAATTTTGGGAAATAGTGACAGTAAGAAGGAACGGTTCACCTTTAACCTCCTTAAACCCAGAGATATTAGTTCTAGGCATTATGCCCAAACACTGGTGAAAATACCACTGCATTACCATGAATTTAGTTTTATTATATATTAAATACCACATCTGGATCAGCAGATACTAGCTCACTCTTAGAAAAATAGAAATATCTCCAGAACAACTGTTTTGTACTATAAGGTCACCAGTTTTAGAAATAAAAAATAGAGATCAGAATATGGGCAGTACACAACAATATCAAACATGGTGGGGCAACTTCCTTTGGTTAAACGAATATCATTCATCTAATTTGGATATAAGAGTGATTAAAAAAAATTATGATAAGTGTTACTTAGATATAAACAAGGCTTTTTACCTTCACGCCTTACAGGAAAGGAGGGGAGGGTCTCAGTAACTTCATAGGCAGCCGTTTGTTAGACCTAGCTTCATTGGAAATGATATATTTTTAAGATGTTTATTTGTGTAATTCAACACAGTTTATATAAATATAATTAGAAGATCATAGGTCCCCCTATGTTTAGGAGCGGCGGAGGGGTTTTATTTTTGAATAGTATGCATTAATATGTATTTTATTCTATAAAAGTTTTCTGTTTTCTCTTATTATCTAGAATATGCTTTATTATGTCAAAAAGGAGTTGTATGCTTTATTACTTAAGTTGCTTCAAAGATACTCTTTTGTTATGTATCATGATTCACTGAAGTTTGAATAAAAAATTCCCCTGCTCTTTTCAAGAAGTGCCATGGGATGTTTAACATCCACCTGAACTACCACCAGAACAGGCAGATGGGACCTTGGTTTAACGTCTCATCCGAAAGACGGCATCTCAGGAGTGCAGCACCCCCGTGCTGCATCACAGTTTCCCTATTGGGATTTAACCCAAGTGCCTGGTGTGGGGATAGAACCCACAGCCTTCTGATCTTCTGGCCTCAGAGGTGAGTGTGCAACCTGCTGAGCCACTGACACTACTAGTACTACTACTAGTAGTAGTAGTGAGGACAAAAAGTGACAAGTATTAGTAGTGGACATGACGTGAGGACAAATAGTGACAAGTAGTAGTAGATAGCAGTACCCTACCTTTCAGATCAGAGTGGTACCTAGTACCACCAAGTAAGAGTGACATGAAATGCAGTTGCTTGCTGTATTTGGACTCTGACCCACTGATGGTATTATTTTTCATGTTCCTGTGCTCATTTTGATCATTAAAATAATTCTGGCCTGGCCTAGTAGTCCATCCTCCTGAGTCCCAACCTGACTTCTTGCAATTGATTACTGCCTCATGTAGTAGACCCTAGTCACAAAAGATTTTCACCACAGGCACAAAATAAATTCTTGAAAGTGTTTTGTAGATAGGGGCTGCTCACTCAGACTATATGTTTCATTCAGGTATCATTTGAAATTAAAGTGAGAAATGTTGACTTTTAGAAACGTCAGGCACACAGCATTTTCTGGTGTCAAACAGGATCGTGTGTCAGTAATGACGTTGCCAGCTGAACTAAACAAGCGTTCTGAACACATGCTAGTCAGAGGGCAATTCATGTACTTCATTGCAATGTTTGCTAAAGCAGGCCACATACTTTGTTTGGATTTCCAGTATTTCAAAGGATCAGCATTCCAGCTGATATTGAGCTCTGCCAGGTACATTTCAACAATGGTCTGTGCTGAGGCTGTGTTACAATAGGCAGATGAAGAAGATGTTACAGTTATATCTTCTAAGTGACTGCAGAGACATGAAGCTGAACCAAGCGACTGTGGGACAGTGCTGTGTTTGGCTGGTGGTGTTGAAGAAGATTTTGCTGCAGTGGCTGAGGAGGAAGAGGGAGAAAATGCCGCAACAGTAGAGGATGGGCCACCTGATGCTGTGCAGCTGTGTCATGAAGAAGATTCTGAATGTGGTGCTGCTGTTGTACTCTGTTCCATGACAGCATGCACCTCGTCAATTATTTCTTGTTTGTTCCTCTCGAAACAAGTGTCATCATCCCTCAATGGTTGCTTTGATTTGTATCATGGGTCCAAGATTGTTGCTTTAATGTAGTACTCAGAATGAAGCATTTTACATAGTTTGTCATCTTCTGAAACTTTTTTGATCATACGTCTCATTAAATCTTATTGTATTCTGGGGGACAACCTGTATGTGTCAGCAGCACCACTGGCAGCCTGTGTGATCATGGAACTATCTTGATTCTCTAACTTTTGCCTAATCAGATTCAACCTGAATTTTAAAACTTTTATTAGGGGTATCACCTGGCTTAGAGCTGCTGTGTTTGCACTAACCTCTCTGGTGATTTCCAGAAGTGACTGGAACAGGAACATTAGAAACTCCAGCATGGCCCATTGTGGAGTAATATAGATGTCTGCATCACCAATTTTATTTTCCAAGCTGTATTGTCTGACAGCTTTCCTTTGTTCCAGCAGCCTTTGGAACAAATAAAAGGTCGAATTCCATCGAGTAGAAGTGTTTTGGATAAGTCTGTGCAAAGCTAAACTGTGCTCCTGCTGTATTTTTTCAAACATGTGACGGGCTTTGCTTGAGTGACTGAAATAAGTGCATATTCTTTTAGCAGCGCTAACAAGAGCCTTAATGTCCCTGTTGTCATTGAGAAAACTGTGAACTATTAAATTTAAGCAATACGCAAAGCAGCAGATGTGAACAAAGCCCCCCTTCCCCTAGGCCTTCCTTATGTTGGGCCCATTATCTGCAGCTATAAAGCCAACTGACAGTCCCTGTGAAGTGAGCTATTGCTGTATTGGTTTTTGGAACTCTTCATTGATGTTATAGGAGGTATGTTCAGATGGAAAATAAAATATTTGAAAGGCTTTGCCTGTAGTTCGTGGCAAAGCAGCCAGCCACCCCCACTTCCTGAGCTATATAAGCAGTTCCTGTCAGCCTCACTGTGAAGCATTTTGTCTTTGCAGCTGGAGGCTATGTTGGTTTGTCCTCTGAGCTGGCTGGGGCCTACCTCCCCCAACCTGCTGTTTCTGTGTGTCTCTGCTGGACTTCGGTGTTTGTTTTCTGCTTTTAGTCTGTATCTTTCCTCTGACTGCGTGCTTCCCTGTGTTTTGTGTTTCTTGTTTTTGGGCCTTTCCCTGTTTTCTGTTTTGCTGTGTTTTGGTTTTGTCTATTTTGGGGCTTTTCTAGGCTCCTAGCATACTGCTAGCTTTCAGTTACTCATAACTCTTAAATTACTTGCATTGTAACTACAAACCTGCCCTGTGTGTTCCAGCTCAGCTATAGCTGGTCCATGTGGCATATTTTATTACTTTCACCTGACTCAGATTTACTTGAACCTAGTTATACAGCTTACTCATGCTTGCTCTACTTGCCTCAATGCTGCAGTCTCATTGCACTGCCTGTTGACAATGCTTAAGAGTATTATGCCTCCTTTATTTTCAGTTACAACTCAGTGTACTCATTTGTTTACTACTGCTGTACAGGCCTACTTGCTTCCTGCTGCTGCATTGTTTACTCCCATTCCTATTTTGCCTTGTTTACTCTGAGGTTAGCTGAAGCTCCTGCTGAGGCTATTAAATTAGCTTTTATATCTGCATGTGGTTCTCGGCCTTTCATTGCTTAATTGTTTGTCCTACGGTGGGGACTGGGAGGTGTTTGGGGAGTCGTGGCCTATGTGGTTAATTAATTCTGTTCTAAATCCTGTCTTCGCCGCCGAAAATCCTCAAGAGTTTGTCACGTTGATTTGGCTATTCATGTCTGGCTGACTTGCCCCTAATTCAGTGCTGTTTATTTGCTATACAGTTGTTATGCAGGTCCACCTATTACTACTACTGCTTACTGACCTATCAGGTCCACACTTGCTTACGCAACCGTTGCTTCTTGCTTACGCAAACCATTGCTTTATGCCTACTGCCATTCCCTTGGCTTCAGCCTGGGATTCTGCTGCACTCAATCTGCATTCAACCTTGCAAGGTCTCAGCACTCAATGCTCATTACGATCTCAGCATGCCATGCTCATTCAGCTCACCAGCTTTACAGCTCTCAATCAATTTCTGGGGCATGCCAGCCATTCTATTTTGGCACGGGGTTCCTGCAGCCAACGGTCTCACTCTGCATTAAGTCTGCATCTCAAGCATGTCCGGCTTGGGGCAGGATCCTTCTCACCTAGCCCATAGCTGGGAATGTTCTAGCCCTGGGCTTGGCTTTAGCTGCCTGCTACGTGGCAGCAGCTCCTGGTGTAGAATTTAAGACTAGTGGTGAAGGGTGGAAAAAGTTACCTTCTTTGGCTCTAGTGTTCCACTATAACGGTTGGCCATTGACTTTAGTGGTTTCCCTAGTGAGGCACCTTCACCGCATTCTCCCTACGACTGCCTCTGGTTCACCTGGTTTGATTTAGGGTGGGTAGGCCAGGTGAGTGCCTCAGCAGTTGTTGTTCTCCTCCTGTGCCTTGGATGCACGTATTGTTGCAGAGTTTTCTCGCAACCTTCCACGGCATTCTCACTAGAGGGTTTGAGTGAGAGCCTTCCTCCAAATTGGAATATTTTCCACTTCCCTTTAATTGGGTTTTCCAAATTGCAGCTGCAGAGCCGTCACTAAATAAAACTGTCCCAAGCCTGGAGGGAAGGTGACCTAGGCATTGGATCCCCAGAGATTTCCTTCTCATAGGGTTTTTTTTTCTCTCCTCCGTTGCCTCAGGTCATAACACTTAGTTAGCTTTGTGTTTCCCCCTAGTTTCTTTAGGCAGGTTCCGTTGTTGGATGGAGGTGGAGGATGTCCTGCTTTTCCCTCTCTCCTTGGAGGATCCCCTCCTCTCAAGGCTAACTGTTACTATCATGCTACACAAACCTGGGCAGTCATTACGTTATCCCCCTGAACATCTCATTGCATTATCAAACTGCCTATGCTTCTCTACTCCTATGCTATAATTACTGCTCTTATGTCACAGTTTCTGCCTGCTCATATGCTTCGTGTTTCCTCCTTTTTTGGGGATGATACTACATTTCTTTTGGGGATTCCTAAGGTACCATTAGCCATGGGAACCATCCCGTGGCACCTCTAGGGGCGGAACCCTCTCCGAGTTCTTGTTGTACCCCTACAGGGTGGTAATTCCTCTGGAACAGAGAGTGCGAAAGGCCACAACCAAACTAACACAGTTACACAAGCATAACACTATACTGGCTGCATAGGTCAGTGAATATGAGAACAATAAACTATGACACTTTACTGTCCCCGTATGAATTATTTAAACATGCCTAATGTGCCTTGACAGACATGAAGGGTTCAGGCTAACAGCTTGTCCAGATATCTATAGTATATGGGTAAGGTTTATTCTGCATCAAAAACAGTAGCTTTCAAAATCTTGATGTAGGACAGTTTAAAGGTCAAAAAAGTTGTACTATCATTGTGACATCACGTCGATAGTACAACAACTTTTTAGACTTGCCCTGCCACCTGACTGGCTAACTTGACCTGGCTCCAATGAGAAACATAGAAGACATGGTGGTTTGACTTAGCGAGTGCTGATCAACGGACCTGCCTAGTGTAGACACCAAGAGTCACACAAGGCTCCGTGTTGGTGTCATAAAAGTAAGTTACTTTTTTATTATTTTAAAAAGAAACAGTGCATCCACAAAGGGACATTACAGTCACACAGGAGCTCTTCAGACTGACACAGTCCAACTCCAACTGAGAAGCAGGATCGGGAGAAGCCTGAGCGAGTGGGAGCGTCACCGGACAACACAGAAGTTAAGTACAGATGAAATTAAAAAAAAAAAATCTAAAGCAACCATATACTATATTAAATAGTGGATGGGTGACTATCCACAATTAAAGGTTGTGTTTCCATCTCAGAAGCTGATGACATCATAGAGACCTCTCAAGCTTCACTCTCAAGGTCTGTATGATGTCATCAGCTTCCTTGTGGAAGCAGCCTTGTTGTGGATGATCACCAATCCACTATTCTGTATATTGTGAGATGCAGCACTCTCCCAACAGCACTGCACACGATGCGTTGTAATTTTTTTTTTACATACCACATCGTAAAGATCTGCAATCCCTGTTAAGAAGTATTTCTGTGATGGTATACTGTATCAAGGTACTCAAGCAGCTGCCCGAATCCTACATATTCAACCACGTTATATGGTAGCAAATCCAACAGCTATCATTTCTGAAATCTTTTGAGTTATTGTAACAGCAGCAGGGTGAGTCGAGGCATATTTGACTTTACGATCATATGTTTCTGAGATGGTAAGCTGCTTCCTTGAAGGAGGTGGGCTTTTGAACACATGGTCACTTTCAGTAACAGTAGGAATCCTTCAAATGGGAGGCAGTTGTGGTGGAGGTGTTACCATAGTGCTGCGGGGGCTGCCACTGCTTTCATCTATTGAAGTTACCCCTGAGTGTAGTGAGCTATCACTGTCACTTTCTCTTCGTGACTCACAACTGGAGTCCTCAGTAATGTTATGAAATCTGTCTAGGTACCTTCTCAGTGCTGACGTTCCCAATGCTCCTTTCTTTTTACCCCTGCTGATTGGCCATTTACAAATGGTACATGTTGCCACCAACTCATTAGAAGCACTAATGGAGAAGTATGACCAAACAAAAGATGATATTGTTTTAGTTTTTTTCCCCAGGAAGGCACTGCACCTCAGTCCCCTTTACATGTTTTTTTCCCCACCTGGATTTTTCTTGGGCCTGTTCCTCTTGTGGTTTATTCCCACTGTCCTTCTCCTCAACCAAAGCATTTCTGTCTGTTTCTTCCTCATCTGCAATTTCCATCTCCTCCTGTAAAGCTTGTGCTGCCTGATCATTCTCTTCATCTATATTATTGCCCTCATTGGATTCAACCTCAGAAGAATCAGATGATGTCTGTGAGGGACTGACAGTAACATAGTATGCAATTATTGCCTCTGCAATGAGTGCCTCTGCGGGTGGTACCCACCAACCCTTTGGTTTTAACTACATTACTTTTTTTTTTAGTTGGGATTGATCTGACAGGTGTACCTTTTTCTGGTTCAAGCACTTGCTTAGCAGACAAAACTTTAGACGTGAAAAAAAAAATCACTTTTTGGGGTTTTATTTTGTTTTCCCTTTGCAGACTGACTGCTGTCTTTGGCAGTGGCACTGGCTGCACACCACCTACCTGAGAAGAATGCACCTCATTAACACTTTAATCCATTTTTATTTCTTATTGTAACCTGTAAAAAGATCCCTCTACCTAACGTCCTCTGATTACTCCCACCCACACCCACAGGTCAGGGATGGATTTACTGTCATGACTGTCCACAACACACCAGTAGCACAGCAGTCCACCACCAGTTCCTTCCAAGCTTAGCTGACTGACTCCTACAGTTACCGTTCAATGACCTTCTCAACAGTGTGCCTCAGAATTTAAATTGGTGATGCAGACATCTGGTGCACGGTCGCACACACAGTCCCACATGGGTTGGTTAATGCTTATTGACTTTGTAAAGGCTTACTCTGTTTTATTTATTTTAGTATTTTATGATCTGATAACTGATATATTTTAAATTTTGTTAGGCGCCTTGACATTTTTGAAAGGCGCTCTAAAAATAAACTTATTATTATACATAACGATAAACTAAGAAGGATAAGGAGGAGGAATAATAGATGAAATAAGTGATGATTGATGATGATGACACTTGTGTGTATTTTACTTGTGTTGTAGTGTAAACAGACTGCTACCGGTCACAAATTCAGAATATCCCCTGGGCCCCCCACAGCCAGTAGCACAGGCGCAGCTACTTGTCTGTCGTTTGTCAGAAAAGTATTTTTATTAATTTTTAATACATGAAATTGTGAGTGAACATTAACAAGTGATCGTGATTGGATCGCACAAGTCAAAGATTTATTTTGCCAGCCTGCCCTTGCCATGTATACACAGCCACACTGAGGCCAGGAAAAGAATACATTTTATTTGGGATTTCTGTGACTGTAAAATTTCTTGTCCCCCCATATAGTCTCTCTCTCTCTCTCTCTCTCTCTCCTCTGGATGGCACAATTCACAGATTTATTTTTGCCAGCCTGCCCTGTTCTGTACAGTACACATAGCCAGCCACACTGAGGCCAGGAAAAGGGAAAAAAAAAAACTTTTATTTGGGATTTCTAGGACTGTCTTAAAATTTATCTTGGGCCCTTGTAGTCTCTCTCTCTCTCTCTCTCTGTCTCCTCTGTATGGCACAATTCATCAGGTTTATTTTGCCAGCCTGCCCTGTACAGTACACACAGCCATCCACACTGAGGCCAAGAAAAGGAAAAAAATATTTAGGATTCCTGGGACTGACTGTAAATTTTTTCTTGGGCCCCCAGTAGTCTCTCTCTCCTCTGGATCTGGAAGGGGATGGCAAAACTCAAAGATTTATTTTGCCAGCCTGCCCTTGCCCTGTACAGACAGCCACACTGAGGCCAGAAAAAGAAAAAAAAACCTTTATTTGGGATTTCTGTGACTGTAAAATTTATCTTGCGCCCCCAGTAGTCACTCACTCTCTCTCTCTCTCTCTCTCTCTCTCGCCCTCTCTCTTTCGCTCTCTCTCTCTCTCTCTCTCTCTCTCCCTCCCTCCTCTGGGTCTGGAATGGCACAAGTTAAAGATTTTGCCAGCCTGCTCTTGCTCAGTGTACACATAACCATACTGTCCGAGGCCAAGACAAGAATAAACTTGTATTTTGGATTTTCTGTGACTGTAAAATTTCTCTTGGGCCCCCAGTAGTCTCTTTCTCATCTGGAGGATCTGGATTCAATTTCTGGATGGCACAAGTCAAAGATTTATTTTGCCAGCCTGCCCTTGCCCTGGCCTGTACACTACATACAGCCACACTGAGAGGCCAAGTATTATTTTTTTTATTTGCCTCCACCTGGTCCCCCACCAAATATCTCTTTCTCTCTCTCTCTCTCTCCCCCCTCTCTTTTTCTCTCTCTCTCTCTCTCCCTCCCCCTCCTTCCAATTCCTCTCCTTCCCCTGACAGTGACTTTCTTTCTCTCCCTTGCCCCAGTAAGTCTCTTTCCTCATTTTTGCTCCTTCCACTCAACAAATATATATATATATATATATATATATTATTTTCTCTAGTCTGCGTAACTGTCTGTGCTGTTGATGCAAGCTTCTCTGACCGTCCTCCATCTTTGCAAGCAGCAAATCTGGGCCGTATTGTGCACTCATCATGGTTACATACCTTGAGTATGTCACATGACTATCCCTACTCTGTTGCCTGATTGGATGCCACCAGCTACCTGTATGTGAATCGAGCATGCTGATGGCATCCCCATGGCAACAGTACACTGTACAGCACTCTGCCCATAACCATGGACCTGGAACCAGACTTCTTTGGAGAAGTCCATATTTATCCAGGTCTGTGGTTTATTGGTTTGATCCGGGTGTTCGGATCTCGGATGGAGCAGTCCGCCCAGCCCTAATCTAAGGTTTGTCAGTTGAACTTCAACCCAAACATAAGATGAATGAATTATCAGAGAAAACCATCTTTTTAAAAAATATCATCAAAATGTTTTATTAAGTTGCTCTGGCCACCAAACTTGTGTCCCAAATGTTTGTGCTGATCCCTGTCAGCTTTATCAAGGGGTAGTTGTCCTGTAATTCATAAACATGTGAAGTACATTTTCAATATAGTTGTTATGTAGCACTAAACAGCAGTAGTATTTCTTCTCAAAATACCTTTGAAGTATTCTCTGAAAGTAAACACAGTATCACGCCACTATAGTTAGGGTTGTGTAACCTGTTTAATGTTAAACCTAAACCTTTTTTTAAATGTATTTTTATTCAGGTATTAGGAAATATGTAATACATGAATGTACTATGGTTCAGTGTACAGAATTTTTTTGTTAACAGTAATATTACATTAGGATATAATACTCTTCATTCTATGTTACCATGAGTGGAGGTCTCTCTCATATGAGTAATTAATACATTTTTCAAAAAAATCTTAATGCAGCAAAACAGTGGACAAAAATCCTGAAATCATTTCCAAAAATTCTGTCAGATGCCAGGCACCATAACGTCAAGAAATTGACATGTATGTCCACTAATAAGTATTGGAATGGTAATCTCCCCTTAATAGAAGGCAATCAACTTCTCACTTAATATTCTGTGTTCTTCAAAACTACATTAAAAACAAACTATGATAAAGAGTATTGTAAGGGGACAGCAGGAGGAGATCAGTAGATTTCTGATGCATAATGTAAGAGATGCATTGCTAGATGATGTACCAGCTTATACCTAGCTAACCTATTCAGAACTTTCAAATATGCTCCGAAATACCACTTTATTGAATATATGTACCTCCCAAAACTATAGTATCAGCTTATTAAGGAGAATTAAAGACTTTGTTCTGCAATCAATCAATCATTGTCACTGCGTAGTATTCAAGCGGGCTATCCCTGAGCTAGATGTGAAAAACGAGAGCACGGTGCATACAGCACCTCATGGTACGAAGACTTGGGAGCAGCCATTTTAATCCCAAGAATATTTTAGTTGGAAGCACATCCCACTGCTCTAAGATTTAGTCAAAGCACTTACAAAAATTTCTGCATGTATTGTAGATGATCCATGGCTCCCACATACTCAGCAACTAGAAATTAACAAGGCACTTACCTGATCTCAAGCCTCAACTGTTAAGCAGTTTCCCACTAAAACCAGCATCAACAATATTAGCTAATTATAAACATGTGTCATTAAGCAGAATACAACAGATGATTTTTTTTCCTGCTTCCTCCAAAGAGTCTGAAAGATTTTGACGGGTGACAAAGTCAGTTTTGATCTGCTCCAACTTTTTGGCAGTGTCCGTCGAGTCAGAGTAGAAATAGGTTTTCCTGGCATAGTTTTGTCTCAGTTTCACTGGGAATTGAAGGGTATGTGCCACTCCAAGAGCCCTCAGACCGGCTCAGATTGCATCAAAACTTTTCTGGCGCTGTCGCATTTCATAGCTTAAGTCTGGGAAACTGTAGATTTGTTGACCTCCTGGTAGAAAGAGCTGACTTCTGTCCTTTGCTGTTTGTAGTATACACTCTCAGACATGCGGTCCTCAGGTAACCAACAAAATAGTGCATAGCTGGTTAGAATCCCCTGTTCATCATTGAGGTGTGACTCTGTATCCTTGGTAGAACTGGTCTGCTATGTCCAGATGCAAAACTGAGGCAAAAAGTTTGGTCACATATCCCAGTAAGTCCTGACCCTCTCTTTCTTCTGGGACGCCCAATACCCTTATATTGGACATTCTTGTGCCATTCTCCAGATGCTCTAGTCTCAAGCACAACAATTTGTTCTCCTTCACAATCCCTGCAGCAACTGCAACAGATTTAGTAGCGGATTCATTTGCATGTTTTACATCCTGTGCCACTATGTCTATTTTGGTTTCAACTGTTGTCAGTTGAGAGTTAAAACTTTCTACTTTCCTGTCCAACTCCCAAATAGCTTGTAACAGGGCCACATTGGTAGGTTCAGGCAGGCTACTCAAGTCTGTCCCTGTGGCATCTTTCCTTGGTTGTTCAACCTGTTTCTGCTGTTTTACTGTTGTGTGTCACTGACCCGGTGGCTGGTGTGTCTTCCCCATTAAGGATATGGAATAAAATTAGATCACTCGGTAACACTCCATGAGTTATTTGCAATTAAATAAAACAAGTATATATCTACTAAAGAGAAAATCTTTTTTTATAGTTTAAAGCTGATCAGCAATGGAGCTCTCCTGAAGCACATCTAAAGCTGTTAGCTGCATGCTCCGCCCAACGTTAAACCTAAACTTTTGAACATTAATATCCCTTTGATGAAATGAGCTGATATTTTCTATGTGTAGTCTAGGAGCAAAGGTCTTGATGTGTGTAATGTTTGTGATGGCAGCTTGTGCAGTTTCTGAGATACAGCTGTGTCATTTCTAGAAAAAAACTAAATTTTTTCCTATACTTAACACTGCTTTTTTTGCTCTCCTCTACAGCCAACATGGAAAGGAATTTTCCCCCAAGCTTGCAGGGGACATGTGTCATGACCTAAGGTAATGCCTTTGACAGGTCCAGTGAAAAAATATGAAGGGGTTCCAGAGTTATAAGGATTTAAATTTTAGTGTTTTTATAACAGACCTTTTCTGTGTCGTGCTTTTTTTGCAAACACGGCATCAAAAAAAGGTGTTGTGGCATCAAAAAACGTATTGCGGCATCAACAAAGGTGTCACGGCGTCATTTATGTTTTCTGGTAGAATAAATAATGTTGCGTCACTAAATGAATTTGCTACACTACTTTTCCAGAAATGTCTTGTTTCTTTGTCACTTCATTGCAAACAAATGGTTTGCACTTATAGGCTGAAATGTTCATGGTACAAAGGTCTTGCCCCACAGATGTGCCTTTTGTTGGTTTGCTGAGAAAATTTTAATCTGTTGCATAGTTATAAGATTCTGAAGTTTTGTAATTTCCTATAGGATAACATTGCAATGATCAGGGTACCTTTCGGAAGCTATATCTCGAAAATGCATCGAGATACAGACTCGCTGCGACACGCAGCTTAGTACACCTTTAGATGTACTAAGCTATTATGCATGTTTCCAGGCCTTGTTTACAGGTTCTGGGGGAATATTTTATGAATGAGCCTACAGTGACTGTGATACTGTGCTAAGCATTCACAGCATGAGATCTGTACTGGTTTGCCTCCATGAAAATGAGGGCCATTTACAATATGCATGTATGGAAACACATGGACATATAGCATTATGGACTGATGGCATCGCAGGGCCCCAAGGGCTCTGCGAACCCACAGGGAAATGAGGGTTTATTATAATCTCTCTAAACGTATGGATAGATGGGAGTGCAGGGCCCAGAGGGCCCTGCGTTGCACATGCATATGAGGGACAATTGCAGTATGCATGCATGTCCCACGTGCACTATGTTTTCTTCTGTGTCATGCTTTTTTTGCTATCACGGCATCAAAAAAGGTCTCATGGCATTATTTATAGTTTTATGGTAGAATAAATAATGCCGTGCCACTAAATGAATTTGCGACACTACTTTTCCAGATATGTCTGTTGCTTTGTCACTTCATTGCAAACAAATGGTTTGCACTTGTGGGCTGAAATTCTCAGGGTACAAAGGGCTTGCCCCACAGATGTGCCTTTTGCTGGTTTGCTGAGAAAATTGTGATCTATTGCATAGTTATAAGATTTTGAAGTTTTGTAATTTCCCATAGGATACCATTGCAATGGTCGGGGTACCTTTCGGAAGCTATGTCTTGAAAACGTTTCGAGATACGGACTCATGTACTAAGTTGTTATACATATTTCCAGGCCTTGTTTACAGTTGTGGGGGACATTTTTATGACTAGGCCTGCAGTGACTGTGATACTGTGCCATGCATTCACAATGTGACATCTGTACTGGTTTGCCTACACAAAAATGAGGGCCACTTACAATATGAAAGCGTGGGAGCACATGGACATATAACATTATGGACTGATGGCATCGCAGGGCCCCAAGGGCCCTGTGGTCCCACAGGGAAATGAGGGTTCACTATAATCTCTCTAAACATATGGATAGATGGGAGCACAAGGCCCAGAGGGCACTGTATTCTCACACACAAATGAAGGACAATTACAATATGTATGCATGCATGGCAGGCCCTGTGCTTCCACATGCACATACGGATACCATTATGGATTTATGGGAGTTCACAGTAAAATACAGTAAAGATACTATTATACTATCTCAAAAAGTAAGGAAATAAATTGCAAAAAACTGCTTTAATGCTCTAGTTCAGGTCAAAGCCACAAAAGTAGAGAAATGTGGCATTAGGATTTTTTATTTTTTTTTATTTATTAAAATTTCGGATTACAAATACCTTTGAGCAGAAACTGCTCGTTTACAAAGGTTCCATGTCAAAGGATGAGGGTCAACATACATACAGAGGTAGTAAAAGAATGCACAATAAACAACCAAAACAACTAAAAGAAAAAATAAAGATACTCAGTTATAACATACTTTAAGATAATATTCATATAACGAGCAGCTTGAGTAGGCAGCTGGCTGTGGTAACAATAAGAGACAGAGGGCACCATAGGCAGTTAGTATTGCAGGCGTGCGACTAGGAGAGGAAGTTGGCAGGCTAATGGGCCACTGTCCAATGGTGGTGGAAAATGTCTTGTACCAGTGGAGACACGAAGCAGGAAAGGAGTCACAAGGAAGGCCCAGTGCCAGAGGGAATGAGACTGGGAAAGGGCGGGCTGTGAGACATGAGTGAGCTGGGAGGTGTTTAGAGAGATCTCTGTTCAGAGAAGCAGTCACATTGAGTGGTAGAGGTGAGGTAAAGTTTGAGATTCCTTTTGAAGGGTCCAAGTGTAGTTGAGGAAAGTGCTTCTTTATTGAGGGAATTAAACCATTGAGCAGCTCTGTAGATAAAGGACCACTGAACCATGGAGGTACGACATCTGAGAACCTGAAAGGTTAGAGATTGGGCACCACGTGTTTGTTGAGTGCTACTGTAGGTAGTAAGGAGTGAGCTAACACCAGGTGGCATGAGACCGAGGAGAATCTTTTTAGTAAGTAAGCAGGTCTGGTATTGTATTCTGCTGAGTAGGGGTAGCCAGCTGGCCTGAGCATAGAGGTCTCAGGTGTGAGTTTGTCGGGCCACACCCATTAGTAGTCTACAGGCTTTGTTGAGAGAAATTGAGATCCTGCGGAGGGCACTTGTTGAGGCAGATCCATAGATGGAAAGGCCGTAGCCAATGATAGAGGTAACAGAGCTGTAGATGGCTAGTTTAAGGGCATCTGCAGGCATACAGTGCTTGTGTTTGTGTAGTAGTCCAATCCGTATATTGGCAGTCTTGGCAACAGCATCAATTTGCCGAGTGTAGGAGAGGGTACTATCCAGGGTAATACCAAGGTACTTGAACTCCTTGACATGTTCGAGTGGGTTCCCAACGTGGTTCTTGATGGTGAGGGACAGAGAGTTGTGCCTGCTCTGTCAGTTACAGAAGGACATGGCTGTAGTCTTGCTGTGGTTCAGGACAAGTTTATGAGAATTGAACCTGTCTTCGATGCGCTTGAAGTCGAGCTGCAGCTGGGATTCAAGGACTGTAATGTTATGGTGGCTGGAAAACAGGACTGCATCGTCTGCCTATAGTAATATTTTTTGGTGGCAGGCACTGGGGAGATTGTTGATGAAGAGTGAGAAGAGTAGAGGGCCCAGAATAGACCCCTAGGGGACTCCGGAGCAGACTGGTTTCTCATCCGGAAGAGATCCCTGCAATCCTTACACGTTGGATCCGATTATCAAGGTAGCTGGTGAACCATGGAAGGGCATCGCTGGAGATCCCAATGGAGGACAGTTGCTTGAGCAGTAGGGGGTGGTTAACTGTGTCGAATGCCTTGGTAAGGTCTATAAATACTGCCCCTCCACAATTCCCTTTGTCAAGCGTGGCATGGATGAAGGTTGTAAATTCCAGTAGTTCAGTGGTGGTGCTGTGCCCTTTTCTGAAGCCGTGCTGCTCTGGGCACTGTACATTGTACTTATTTAGGAATTCAACTAGTTGGTCCGACACTATATGCTCCAGCGCTTTAGATAGTGGGGGGACGAGTGAGATAGGTCTGTAATTGGTGTGGAGCGTCCTGTCTCTGCTTTTGTGAACCGGCGTGACAGTGGATTTCTTCCAGAGAGAGGGGAAATGGCCCAATCTAAGCGAGGGATTGAAGATCTTTGTAAGTGGTTCTATGATTCATCGAGGACTTGTGCCAGCAGTTTCAGGTCAAGGGAGTCACCACTGTACCCTTGTTTGCCGATGGCCTTTTGAATGTATTTTCTAGCTACTTGTGGTGGAACCTCCTTAAAAAAAAAACTTTGGGGTTGTACGTTCTAGTTGGGGGGTAACTTGGGAGGAGCTGGAGGGGAGGTTGTCGAAAAAATTTGGTGGATACCCCACATCCACCCGGCACACACCAATAGGTGTCAGGTGGGGGGTGCCTTGGTGTCGTCAGCCCTAATGCTCACCCCATTATCCTATACTGTACGCATCTCATCTTTTTTACTTATGTTATGGGGTGAGTGTTAGGGCTGACGACCCCAAGGCACCCCCCCAATGCCTGTTGGTGTGTGCAGAGTGGGTGTGGGATATTAGCTTTGAAAACCCTAACATCACATTTCCCTATGTTTGTTGCTTTGACCCTAACTACAGCATTAACACAGTTTTTTGCAATTTATATTAAAATATAAAGCTTACCAATTGTGAAAGGTTTTTCAAGTTGTGCACATTTGTGGTTAACACACCCAAAGCTGTGTGTCTCTGTTAGGGAATCATGAAGCCAAAAGTGCTAGTCTAGCTGCATGCTCCCAGCTTCTGCCTCTTAAAGCTGCCCCTCATCAAGATGTCCCAGCATGATGCTGTCACTCTATTAGCATATGCATAACATGATACAGCCAGGAACCTTTTTCCAATTGTTTAACCAGGAGAGACACACTAGACTGAAAGCTTGTTTACAGGTGCAACCTTATAGCACAGGGAAGTTAAGTGACTTGCTCATGGTCACACACTATGCAGGTGGGGGCTGTGGGATTCAAACCCAGGTCTCCAGATTTGCAACTCAGAGCCTTAAACCACTGTGCTATACTGCCTCCCGTTAGCACCTTGGCATGCAGGCGAGATGAAAGGGTTTTATCTCACAACCTCTCAGGACTCAAAAAGGGTATTAACTTAACAGAGGAAGTATTGTATTTCTGGCTGAGGTATAAATTCTGAGGGAACGCAAAATGGCAGATAAGATTATGATATCATCAGATGAGATTTCACCATCATAACGAATTCTTGTCTAATGACATCTATGATCTCGTAAGCACTGGAGCTGTTAGTAGTAATTCTAGTAGTAGTACAGTACTGGTAGAAGGAGCAGGAAGGGTAGCTTGAGGGTCTTTGCCCCCTGAAAAGAACCAAACCGCTGTGTGTGGGGGGTGCAGGGGACACATCTCCCCGATCATCTCCATTCCCGTTAATGCCGGAGACCATTACACTGTTGACTGTTGCCTGGTGACATTCGTCTCTCAGAGTTCGTATGTGAAGTCTTATACTAAGAAGCTTCAAATATGAAATCTCAACCGTCATCTTTGCCATTCCTCAGAATCTGCACCCCCTCCAATTTTCTTTCAATTTTGTGTCTGTTTACCACTACATTATCCACATCTATTATATCCAGATACTAATTAATTTAAAACTCTACTTACATTTTGGGTCCCGGGAGGTCAGCATGTCAAAGGATTAAGGACCAGTATTGTATTTCTCACAGTGACACCTAATGTTAGACTCTAGAGGTCAGTCTATAAACAGTAACAAAAAATGAAAACAATATGCCAAAAATAAGCAATTTAACAGCATAATAATATTTGACAACAAATGTTTATACCATCCTAATACAATATTCGATATGGACCTAATGTGAAAAAAGTGCCTGCTTAAGATCTTGGACGCGGACAGTCAATGTAATACAATAAGAGAGCCAGAGATAACTATTTCCCTCTCCAAAACATAATATCAGTCCCATTAATTTAAAATGACAAAGTAATGGCAGACAATCAATCTCCTCATTCATTCCGTGTTCCTTACTCAGTGCCCTGAACTTTTCTATCCAATAGGCTTCCCTTAAAAGTAACCTGTGATCCCCACCACCCCCCCGGATAAAGGTTCCACTTGTTCAGTCCATAAAATCGAAGTGAGGGAAGCTGGTGCCCTGCTTCAACAAAATGTCTGGCAAGACTGGATGTACAGTCCTTCCTGCGAATCATAGATCTGTGTTCTGAAATACATAAACATAGATCCCTTTTTGTTTGCCCACTGTATAACCTGGCACAGTTACACTTAATTCAGATAAGGTGGAACTGCAAGAGATACGTTGTCTAATTGCAATTTTTATGTTTGCTTGCATGCATGTGTAAGAATCATAGTGCCATCATCTGAGTTTTTGTAGGTGTGGCACCCTGTCTTCCAATTCAGTCAGTGTGTTTGCAGGCACGACCACAGTTCACCAATGAATGCCGCAGCAGTCTATGACAGCAGTTGAAAATGCAGTGGCGTACAGTTGAAAGGGAGAGACCGCTTCAGTGAGCAGCGATAAGATAGTGTTGATTAGCATATTGCCGGCAATCCTGCTTGTATACGTCTCTGCTTTCTCTTTCTGGAACATAAATTCAGTTTGAAGTGAACTTTTCCTAAGACTATCTTTCTGGGAGGAGGCAAGTGACTAAAATTACATCCTTGGAATGTTTCCAAAAAAGATCTAATTGCTATCCTTGGAATGTTGAGTCAGAGTTCAGGTTAGGAGCGGCAGTGACAAAAGTAGGAAAACAGAACCCCAAAGAGACTGAAAAAGTAGACGCAGTTGTCATCTGTTGGCACACCTGGTCAGTATTGTAATAATATTCTCCAACCCTCTGAGTGTCTCTGAATAGCGCTTCCCCACCACCTGCCGCACACAGTATGGCTGACGGGTGCCCAATCCCCCGTCGGCTCTACGCCCCCCCCAGAGTTCTAGGTGCCACGCTGGGAGCCCACCCCAGCATGGCACACATCTGTATGGGCAATGGGGTGCTCAACTCCTCTGGCCGGCTCCCACTGACTTCTGTAAATATTCCAGCTGCCATGCTGGGAGCCCACCCAGCATGGCACAAGTCCCGCGCCGCCTTCCTAAAAGAAACAAACACCTGAAAAGAAAAAAAGGTCCCTCATTGATTGTCTTGCCCCAACCCGCACCCACCCTCTGCGCATCCACCTCCCACCCCCACCTCCCACCCCATACTTACCTTTAGAGGCCGGCAAGACGGTCTTCGGTGAACCGGGAACACATCTGCACTCTTCAAAGCCGATCGCGAACTGAAGAAATGCCGGTAAGCTGTATAATGGAATAAATAGGGTTTTTTTCAACTTTGATGCATATCTCAGGCATTTTTTGGAATTTTGGCACCAAATTTTCAACAAGGGGTTTTTGGAACCCCCTCCTCTTGAATTCTGGCACTGTCATGGTGTTAATTGGCCTGGAAGATGATTTCACGGTCACTGCGTGGAACCACCTTTTGGGACTGATTTATGAAACGACAGTGTCGCAGTTCATGAGGTAGGCCCCCAAAAACTGAATATTGAAAATTTGGTGAAAAAATTCCCCAAAATGACTGATTTACGAGTGTGCATTGCACAGTTCCTACGCACGCTCGTAAGTTCGCAAATTTTTAATATTTTCACTCCAGATTTTCAACATTGCCATTTTACCACACCTCCTAATGAGCAGTACAGCTGTCATTTTTCACGTCACCCAAAATGTGTTTCCGCGCATGTAGCTCACAGTGGCGCAGTCAGTGTGCAAAATCAATGGGACAGATTAAGAAAATCACAGTGACACTGTTCATGAGCAGAGGTCTTAAAACAGCTATGTGAAAAATTTGGTGACAAAAGTCCATAAAGTGACTGTGTTACGAGTGAGCATTGCACAGTTTCCACGCACCCTAGTAAGTTCATGAATTTGTAATATTTTCAGTCCAGATTTTCACCACTACACTTCCTTATGAACAGTACAGCTGTCATTTTTCACACCATGGCTGAAATGTGTTTTCGCACTTCCAGTGCAGAAATGCATGGTCACTGTGGGAAATCACTGTTCAGGACAGATTAAGAAAATCACAATCATTTTCATGAGCGGAGGTCCCAAAATGCCTGTGTTGACAATCTGCTGTAAAATATCCCCAAACTAATTACATTACGGGTGTGCGTTGCACAATTTCTACGCACGCTCGTGACTTCACCAGTTTTTTTAATATTTTCACTGCAGATTTTCAACATTGCCATTTTTTACACCTCCCCATGAACAGTACAGCTGTCATTTTTCACATCCTGTTCGAAATGTGTTTTTGCAACTGTGGTGCCAAATGGCGTAGGCTACCCTTGGCATTAGGATATGTACCTGGCTCATTTTCTAGAGGAAGAGAGGGGTGGGGGTACAGAAACAAAACAACATGAACCTTGTGTAAACATTGCAACCCAGGTCCTGGGTGGAGGCTGCTAGGCATATGCTAGATCTGACATGCTGAGGGGGCCCAGTAAATCCACAATATCAGAAGCAATGATCAGAATGTCCAGAACAGTAACTGGGATTGTGCAGTGTGGCTTTATTCAACAGATGGAAATTTAAAGCAGAAGTGGACCCCCAAGGTTCTGTCTAGGCAGGACAGGTACATTTCACGAACTCTCCTTGCATGCGGTACAGTTCGTGAACGCACAGAAAAAAACATCTTCTTCCCAGCTTCCCAAATGGTGCATCTAGTGGACGCCTGGCCATGCACCCGAACATTTTCCTTCCATGAGTGTCAGTTAGTGAACCTAAGCCACACACTCAGAATTCCTCTTTAAACATATGTGCACGTAAGTGAAATTCAGTCACACACCTTAACCTACAGCTTGGCCCTTGCTCAGGTATAATGGGTGCCCTTTATGAACCAGGAAACCCTGCCTTGTAAGCACCTAAATGGCGTTCCTCCCACCCTTGGCCTAACCGACAGTCTGCCATTCTTCAGGGTTACACACTGAAACCCCATTTCCCACTGAAATGGTAGAGGTCCCACACTTTAACTTCATCACACACTGGGGTGACCAGAGAACAAACTGCACTCACTAGGGTGAACAGTTTACAGAAACTTCACTTACTTGGGTGAACTAGGGGCACTGACAGGTTTAATTCAGCCTTATGTATGAGCACCCCCCCCCAAGACTAATGATTCCCCTAAATTATGTGGCGATCTAGTCTCCTAGAACAGTACTCACAAAAGGTTGTCCCATCCACTGGGCATGGAACAACAAAATAACAAGCATTTGTCAATGGTGCCGAACGTTCGCTTGCAGGTATTTGCAGTGGTGTTGGTGTTGGTGCTGGTATTTGCACAATACATTTTCAGCATTTTCAGCATGACCTTTTTGTTACCCCCATTGTGCGCTACATAGTCGGAAACATGTTTTGGGCAGGATGTGAAAAATGACAGCTGTACTGCTCATTAGGAAGTATGGTAAAATGGTAATGTTGAAAATCTGGAGTGGAAAAAATTGAAAATTCGCAAACCCTCACGTGATGATGGAACACATACAGCACTCATAAAACAGTCATTGTTAGGAATTTTTCACCAAATTTTCAACATTGGCATTTTAAAACCTCTGCTAATGAACAGTGACACTGTGATTTTCTTTAATGTGTCCCATACACTGAGTTCCGCACAGCGCATCGTGCCATTGAAGCGCCATACGGATGGAAACACGCTGGGCAAGATGTGAAAATGACAGCTGCACTGCTCATAAGGAGGTGTGGTAAAATGGCAATGTTGAAAATCTGGAGTGGAAATATTGAAAATTCGCAAACCTATGAGCTGCAAGGTGGAACTGTGCAACGACTACTGTAAAACAGTCATTGTTAGGAATTTTTTTCACCAAATTTTCAACATTGACTTTTAAACCTCTGCTAATGAACAGTGTCACTATGATTTTCTTACTGTGTCCCATACATTGATTTTGCACACCGACTGCGCCACTGTGCACTACATGAGCAGAAACACGTTTTGGGCAGGATGTGAAAAATGACAGCTATACTGCTCATAAGGAGGTGTGGTAAAATGGCAATGTTGAAAATCTGGAGTGAAAATATTGGAAATTCGCAAACTTACGAGCGTGCGTAGGAACTGCACAACGCACGCTTGTAAAACAGTTATTTGTAGGAATTTTTTCACCACATTTTCAACATAGCCATTTTAAGATCTCTGCTCATGAACAGTGACACTGTGATTTTCTTAATGTGTCCCATACACTGAGTTCGCACACCGACTGTGCCATTGTGCGCTACATGGGCGGAAACACATTTTGGGCAAGATGTGAAAAATGACTGCTGCACTGCTCATAAGGAGGTGTGGTAAAATGGCAATGTTGAAAATGTGGAGTGAAAATATTGAAAATACTGACTGCGAAATCACCCTTCGGGCCCGAATAACGCCATGACAGTGACATCATTCATGAGAAGGGGTCCCAAAAACCCCATGTTGAAAATTTGGTGCAAAAATTCCAAAAAATGTCTGAGATATGCAACAAAGTTGAAACCCCCCTATCTAGCCAATTATACAGCTTACCGGCATTTCCTCAGTTCGCGGTCAGCTTTGAAGAGTACAGACGTTGTTCGGTCCACCGAAGATCGTCGCGCCGAGCTCTGGAGGTAAGTATGGGGTAAGGGGGTGTGGGGAGGCAGGGTGCGCAGTGGATGGGTGCAGGTTGTGGGAGGGGGGCAGCGAGACTGCGTGGGACCGTTTTTACTTTACAGGTTTTTTTTTTTAAATTGATGATGTGGGACATTTGCCACACTGGGGTGGGCTCAGCATGGCACAAGGATGGCTGAGGGGGCCGAGGAGCCGGCAGGGGATTGGGCACCCCATCGGCATAACAGCAGGGGCGTTTGCCACGCTGGAGTGGGCTCCCAGCATGGCAGAAGATGGCTTGGGGGGGCGAGCCGATGGGGATTGGGCACCCCGGCCGGCTGACAACGCTGGACGCTTGCCACACTGGGGTGGGCTCCAGCGCGGCAGAAGATGGCTTGGGGCCGAGGAGCTGACGGGATTGGGCACCCTGGCCGGAAAACAACGTGGACGCCTTGCCACGCTGGGGTGGGCCTCAGCGGGCACCAAAGCTTTGGGGGCGTGACGGGGGCGTGACGTGCTCTGTATGACAGCGGTGGTTTCTTTGAGTGAAGACCACCGCTGTCATGCCACAACTCCCGCACCCATTTGTGCAGGACCGCCATGCCTGCTCAACTGAGCAGTGGATTGCAGGGAGGCACACCTCAAAGTGTGCTACTCTCTCAAGCGTTTCGCTTCGCGCATGTGGCATAGCCGAGCGATCAAAAGGTTCTCCTAAGTCCTTTCCAAGGATAGTCTCTAAAAGTCCTTTCCAAGGCAGCTGAAACATACACAGAACCTTCAGGGAATTGCTCCTTGAGTCCACTGAGAACAAGCAGTTCCTTTCACTTCACAGGGAGTAGAAATCAGGAAATTCTGCGGTAGTACTGGTCTCCACCACTTCACTGGAAGCTGGAAATGACACTCCACTAGGGTAAGAAATCCTGGGCCCTACCTCAGAGCCCACAGGCAGTCCTTCTGCCACTCTCACCTCCTCACCGAATGAAACAGACTCTGACTAACTACTGAGCATTCTAAGCTCCCCAGAGCAGCTATTCACACAGGGTGGCTTATGCTGCTGCAAGAGTTCCGAATGACCTAATCATTCCTCCCTCAGGCTAACTGAGTAAACAATGATGTCATTATGTAAGCAGCCCCTAATGAGCTTCCTACCAGCTACCTGCTACCTTCCTAACAATAATACCGATATGATTCTAGTAACCCCAAGGGACTGGGTGGTTACATATGTGAAAAGCTACAGACTGGTTACAGGATTTAAAGGGACAGCACAGAGTTACAGCATGACTTCAACTGTCCATGGGATTTTTAGGATTTATAACTTACTGAGCTGCATGCTTATGACTGCCTACAGTGTCGCAAGCAACATTTCACTTAATTGCCTGCTGTGAACTGTTGAACACTTTCAAGTGCAAGGAACCAAGTTAATCTGCTAAACATTTTCAAATGCAAGTGTTTAATTGACTATGGAATGTTTACAGCCTGCTTAATGAACTGCAGGTAAAGTGACTGTGTTCTCAAAGATGTTGCATATGTTCAGCCTTCTAATGAACTGACTTAAAGTGACAAACTAGCCAGAGCGACCCAGAGGTCCCAATCTAGTGTGATTGTCAACCCAGTGCCTTTCGGCACCATGCAATTCTGCTTAAAGTTGAACCAGCTTAACATTCTGTGGTGATTTGCATATGCAGCCCATGATGCTTTGCATTGTGTGGGCATGTGTGATTTTGTATTTTCTTGAAACTTGGCTTCCCAGCCAAATGCCCTTTGGGGTAACCCTTGCCCCAGTGTTTGCGCACAGAGGTTCTTTGTCTTTTAAATAGTTTTTTTTATTTTAATGGGTTCACCACAACATACCCAAGACACACTGCCTTAGGGCAGCTGGTCTATTCCACTGGGGTGTCAAACAGACGAGGCATACTGATGAGTCCTGGTAGGATGAAACACGTGTCTATGTCATCTGTTAGCATCCTTTGTAAACTGTGTGAAAGGCCTTTCGGCACCATGCAATTCTGCTTAAAGTTGAACCAGCTTAACATTCTGTGGTGATTTGCATATGCAGCCCATGATGCTTTGCATTGTGTGGGCATGTGTGATTTTGTATTTTCTATCAACCCAGTTTGTGTGTGTATTCAATCCAGAGGGAGTGTTTTTCCAGCATTCCAGAGTGACGGAGAGGTCCTGATCCAGTATGTTCATCAATCCAGTGTGTGTCTTCAATACAGAGGGAGTGTTTTCCTGGCATTTGAGAGCAACTCAGAGGTTCTGATCCAGTGTGTTTGTCAATCCAGTGTGTGTCTTCAATCCAGAGGGAGTGCTTTCTTGGAGTTCCAGAGTGACCCAGAGGTCCTGATCCAGTGTGTTCATCAATCCAGTGTGTGTCTTCAATTCAGAGGGAGTGATTTCCTGGCATTCCAGAGCAATCTAGAGGTCCCTATCCAGTTTGTTCAGCAATCCAGTGTGTGTCTTCAGTTTAGAGGGAGTGTTTTCCCAGAGTTCCTCAGTGATCCAGATGTCCCAAGTTCCTTGTACATATGTTTTGTGAATTTTATGCATGTCTGCTGTTTTTATCTTGTGGGTCTTGACGCCCATCCGCCATGTGTCATTTACAGTGCCCAGCTACCCTTTAAATGTGGCCTATGCAATTGACTCAGGTTCTGATGCTGACAAATATCATGCACTAACCTCAGCTAACCAAAGCTAAAGTCACTAAAGTAATTTAAGTTGTAAAGTTAAGTAAAATCATTTAAGTCACACAGCTCTTGCCTAACTTACAGTCACGCAAGTCATAAAGGCACTTGTGCCTAGTGGGCCTTAACCGGTTACCAAAGACTAAAATAAAAAAGCATAAGTTAAGTTACAGTCATTTAAGTAACAGAGTCATAGTCATAGTATAGCTATAAGGTAACAGAGTAATAAGTATATCTAGCATAGAGTTGTAGTATTATTATAGAATATAAATCTATCATAGGGTATAGAGAATAGATTTCTAGAGTACACAGCTGTGCATTTTCCTGCCTTCTTTGATGCTTCTTCATTCTTTGAGTTTGTCTCTTGCTTCTCCGTACTCAAGCACCGTTACACCATCAGCGAAAAGAACCACTTGCTTTACAAGAGTACTGCATGGATGGGGTGAGACTTAGCACTATGGCTGTGGAATGGGACCTCAGACTTATCATCAGTGACTCCATCAAACAATGGAGTCAGTGCAACAAGGCATACAGCAAAGTGAGTAGGTTGCTGGGATGTATCAGGAGGGGTATTGATAACAGAAGGGAAGAGGTAGCACTCTCCCTATATAGATCCTTAGTGAGGCCACACCTGACATACTACCCCCAGTTCTGGAGTCCTCACCTTTGGAAGGATAGAGATAGCCTGGAGATGGTGCAGCACTGTGTAACACAAATGATTCAGGGCCGTTCCTATAAGGAGCACCTCAAGGTACTGAGCATGTACTCACTGGAGACCAGAAAGGAAAGGGGGGTAAGATAAAAGAGACTTTCAAGTTCCTAAAAGGAATTAATAAGGTGAACTGTGGGGAAATATTTAGGTTGAATACTAGTTCACGGTCATGTGGACATGAGTGGAAACTGACAGGAGGGAGGTTTAGAAGGAACACAAGTGACTATTATTTTACAGAAAGGGTGGTGGAGCTATGGAACAGTCTGCTTGCTGAAGTGGTGGGTACTAAAACTGTTGGTGGGTTCAAGTACGATTGGGATAGAATGAAGGGTATAGGACAGCAGAAGCTGGGAGGGGAATGGGGGAAGGATGGGGCTGAGACCCTGGAGGGACAGTAGATCCCAGGGCTAAATAGAGTGCTTGGCAGACTGGATGGATCATTGTTTTTCTCCCATCAGTGTCTACATTTTTATGTTTCTTTTTATGTTTGCTTGCATGCATGGGCAAAGCAGACATAATGGCATCATACAGCACTTGTGACAGATGCTGCGGTAAGGTGTGCCTGTGCTTCACACATGGCACTGCCACCACCTCTGGTAAATTGGTGGAGGCTGGTAAATTGTGGTTAAGGGGTGAGTGCTGGAGACACTCCAATCAACTGAGCCACATGGGCTTTGGCTTTTGATGGGCTCGACAAGGAAATCACTACTGTAATTTGTCTACTACATGGAGAGTCAATAAACAGCCTGAGTTTAAGGAATAAAATAGCATTATTAACACCAGACCACCTGCAAGAAGCAGGGTTAGTGCAAACATCAACTTTTAACATGGCTCTCTTAGGCACCTTCCTAGGTGGGCCAGTTCTACCCCTTCCCACCTTGTACCAGGTTTTAAACAGATCCAAATGGGAGCTCTTTTAACTCATTCCCTAGGTGCAGCAGGCCCATAGATGTTGCCGCAGGTTGGCCAGTGTTGGTACACTTTAAACATGTAATGCTTTAAGGCCCTCTGGAACCACCTCCTTCAAACAACATGAAGTCTTGCTATATTATGACATATGCAGTGAGTCCCAACCTTCGAACTGCTCCGGAGGTGAAAGAGTTAACGTTCCATGCCAGGCATGGAACGCTGAGCTCGAGCTCGGTTGAAACTCTGTCTGTTGTTCTTCAAACTCAAACCGTCAGATTCTTTACTCCGCCTCACTGAACAGTCGCTCCGGAGATTTCTCCTTCTGCTCGGTTCATTTTGTTGGTTAAAGTATTGTTTTTCTTGGTTTTCGACCGAATTTAAACCGCAACCGGTCGGTTCAGACTCTGTCTGTGGTATTGTGAGTACTAGATAGGTTTTACATTAATTTCTATTCTGTGTGGAACTTGTAAACTGTTTATTGGTTTGGTTTGAACCGATCAGGTTGTTTCAAATATATTAATCTGTCATTTAGAGTGCGGTTACCGGTTCTTATCGGTTCTAAAAAAATGGATTTTATTACTTTTTTTCCACGACCCGTGACACGGTTGGGAACCGATAAGAGGGTCTTACCTGGCGGATTGCCATAAACAGGTAAGTTTGGTTAGGCTGGCATTATGTCTGAGAAACCCAAAAGAAAAACTGGGCTCACTGGGTTTCAACACTGCAGTATCTGTGGGAAGTCTTGCCAAGGCTGATCCCACACCACCTGTGTTTATTGTCTGGGTTTGACCACCCCAATGCAGACTGCCAGATTTGCAAACATTTTCCTGCAGCTACCCTGGAAAAGAGAGTTGGTAGGCTCAGGGAAAGGGAGGCCAAAAAGTCCGCTGAACCGGATGGCCAACCCGGTTCGGTTCCAACCGAACCGGAGGGAGTGCCCTCTGACCAGGGCGAGACTTCCTCCGGCAAAAGGAGATCTGACTCTGAGGAGTCGGTTCCAGCAAAAAGGACTAGGAAATCACTGGTGTGGAGCCAAAAGTTTCCTCTCCAACCTCTGAAGAAATAGCCAAAGCGATTAAAATTGTCCAGTTGCTTTCCCCGGTTCCGACCGAACTGGCACCATCAGGTAAGCGTACGGTTCGGCCGGTTCCACCGGTTCAAGATATGATTTAGAGGAATTTTATGAACCGGAGGAGGGGGAAGAGGAGTATGAGGAGAGTGAATGTGGATTTGAAAGTCTGGATGTGCCCATTGAACCGGATATCTCCCCAGACAGACCTTCAGGAGTGTCTCCTCCTAGGCTTTCTGAGTCCCCTTCTCTTTTTATGTTTTATAAAAAAGTGGCTGAAACCCTCCAGCTCCCTAAGGAAGAAGCTGTGGATGATCAAGAGTAGCCTGACTATGTGGAAATGATGGATATCCCAGAGTCTAGGAGACTGTCTATTCCTTTGCATAAATCTTTTGGGAAACAGACAGTAAAAATTCTAAAAACTCCTCACACTATACCTCCTGTGGATAAAAGAATGGACAAGAGGTACACATTGTCAGGCTCTGATACGGAGTTTCTTACTCAACAATGCAGCCATGTTGGGGTAGTGCAGGCTGTAGCCTGTGACAAGGCAAATATTCCCTTGGCTTCACACCCCCCTGACAAGGACTCCAGGAGGATTGATGCCATGGCAAAGAAACAATACATGGCAGCATCCTTGGGACTCAGACAGGCAAATTATATGGCTTATGTTGCTAGATATCAGAAATCCAGATGGGATACTGTTATGGCTCTAGCAAAACAGGTCCCTCGCCAGCTTGCCAAGGAGCTGGAGCAGGTGGCTGCTGATGGTATTGAGGCATCCAAGGTGCAATTCCATGCTGCAGTGGACTCTAATGATGTGTCATCAAGAGTCATGGCTACATCTGTGGCACTTCGCAGAATGGCTTGGCTCAGATGTACTAGCCTGTCACAGATACCCAGACTAAGGCCATGGATTTTCCTGTTGTGGGTAATTCTCTGTTTGGGGAGCAGACAGAGAATTACATGAAGAAAATGGATGAGTATAGGACCACCTATAGAAGTGCACAGGCCAAGGAAAGGCAGGCCACTCCTCAAAGGCAGCCTTACAGGGGCAGGGGCAGGCCTTTTCACCAAGCCCAGGCCTCCTCTTCTGCTTACACCCAGAGGGGGTTCTTTAGAGGGAGAGGCAGACGGGGTACAAGCAGGCCTGCTTCCACCCCTCAGCCTAAAGCCCCTGCCAAGCAGGCACCCTGATGGGGTTGCCAGGGCCGATTCTCAGCTACCTGTAGGAAGCAGGCTGGCTTACTTTGTCCAGGACTGGAAGTCTCTGACATCAGACAAGTGGGTCCTGGAAGTAGTAAGCCAGGGACTGGTTCTCAGCTTCAGATAATTTCCAAAGATGAGAACCGGATCCTTTCCACCTGCAAATCCACCAGAGGCACTTGCCCTAGAGGCAGAAGTCTCTTCCCTTCTGGGTCTCAGAGCTGTGGAAAGGGTTCCACCCCACACCAGGGCAAAGGATTGTACCCAGGTATTCCTTACCCCAAAAAGACAGGAGAATGGCGCCCATCCTGGATCTCAGATTCGTGAAACAAGCACCTTTTAAAACCAAAATTCAAAATGGTGACTCTGGGAATTATTCTACCCTCTCTAAGGCCAGGGGACTGGCTGGCCCTGGACCTCAAGGATGCCTACTTCCATATTCTCATCAGAAGCTCCCATTGAAAGTACCTCAGGTTCGAGCTGCCCCTCAGGCCATTACCAGTTCAGAGCAATGCCCTTTGGCCTCACCTCTGCTCCAAGGGTATTCACAAAATGCCTGGCAGTAGCAGTTGCCTCCCTAAGAAGGCAAAAAATTGCCATCTTCCCTTACCCAGACAACTGGCTCATAGTAGGCCAGTCTCCAGACCAAGTCAAGTTACATCTACAGATAACTCAGCAACTGCTCACCTCTCTAGGTTTCCTTCTGAATCTTTCAAAGTCAGTTCTAGAGCCTGTCCAGCTCCTCACCTTCATAGGCGCAGAGCTGAACACAGAGAAAGCCTGAGCCTTCCTTCCTTTGGACAGGGCAAGGACCCTGGTCTCTCTGGCCTCCTCATTCAACCTGCAGGTCTCTTGACCAGCAAGGCATTTTCTACAGCTCCTGGGGCACATAGCTGCTTCTACAGCAGTAGTGCAGGGAGCAAGATTTCAGATGAGGGACATCCAGTTCCATTTGAGAGCCTTTTGGTCTCAAAGGAAAAACCCTCTAACCAAATTGATCCCAGTAACTCGAACCTTGATCCAAGCCCTACAGTGGTGGCAGTATCAGAGCAATCTGAGACAAGGGGTTCCCTTTGTCACTCAGTCTCACTCCTTAATCCTTACTACAGATGCATCCCTCTTGGGGTGGGGAGCTCACATGGGCGATCTCACTACCCAGGGATTGTGGTCCCCTCAAGAATCTCTGCTCCACATCAATCTTTTGGAACTCAGAGCAGTTTTTCTAGCACTTCAAGCTTTTTCCAAATCTGTTCAGAACAAAGTTGTACAGGACAGAATAGACAACACCACCACAATGTGGTACATCAACACGCAAGGAGGCACTCGGTCTACGGCCTTGTGCACCGAAGCAATGAAGTTATGGTCTCTGGCTTACTCCCTGAACACCTCCCTTACGGCAGTTCACCTCCCAGGCAAGGACGATGTCCTGGCAGATGCTCTCAGCAGGATTTCCCAGGGCCATCACGAATGGTCACTGGACCCCCCTGGTCCTGGAGGTAATATTTGCCAGATGGGGCACCCCGCAGATAGATCTTTTTGCAGCCCCAGACAGTCACCAACTTCCCCTTTTTTGCTGCAGGTGCCCAGTGTTGGGCTCAGTCCCTCCGGATGCCTTAGTTCTCAATTGGGAAGGGAAGTTTCTCTATGCTTTTCCCCCCCTTCCCTCTCCTGTTCAAAGTGTTAGTCAAAATCAGATCTCAATCCTGCAAGATGATTCTGATTGCTCCAGATTGGGCCAGACAACCTGGTATCCACTCCTACTGTCCTTAGCAGTCCATCTTCCCTGTGTCTTCCCAGGAATCATAACCTGTTACCCCTGTGCTCAGGGAAGGGTTTGGCACCGAACCTCAAATCTCTCAATCTCAAGGCCTGGCTCTTGAAGAGTTAGAGTTTGCTGATCTACAGCTCTCCCAAGGTGTAATGGATATACTGAAGGCTTCTAGGAAACCTTCCACCAGGGCTACCTACAATTCCAAATGGAAGAGGTTTTCCGTATGGTGCTCTGGGAAGCATATTTCCCAGAATCTGCTGATTTACCCACAGTCCTGGATTATATGGTCCATTTAAATACTTTGGGGCTGAGACCAGCTACCCTAAAAGTACATTTGGCAGCTGTGTCTGCTTTTGTTCAGCAGGTAAACCTCTCTTCAGCTCATCCTGTATTCTCCAAGTTTTTTAGGATTGCTTGCATCAACCCTCCATTCAGGGACCCTGACCCTGCCTGGGATCTTAATGTTTGCATTGCTCAGCTTGTGCAACCTCCCTTTGAGCCCTTGTCTTCAGCAGAGCTTAAGTACTTGACTTGGAAGACTGTGTTTCTGGTAGCCATCACTTCTGCCAGACACATAAGTGAATTACAAGCTTTGTCAGTGGAGCCTGATTTTATCTCCTTTCATAGAGATAAGGTGGTCCTCAGGACTAACAGAAAGTTCTTGCCTAAGGTGGTTTCAGATTTCCACCTTAATCAATCTATATCTCTTCCAGTGTACTTCACTGACCATTCCTCCTCTGGCGAGAGGAGGCTGCACAGCTTAGATGTGAAGAGAGCCCTTAGTTACTACATAGAGCGTACCAAGGGTCACAGGTTTGACTCCCTCCAACTGTTCCTCACCTATAGTGAGGTTGGTAAAGGGAAACCTGCCACTAAAAGATTCATTGCCAGGTGGATTGTCTCTTGTATCCAATTCTGTTATGAAAAGCTGGGTAAAGTTCCTCCCTCAGGCCTGAGGGGCTCACTCTCACCAGAGGTACAGTTGCATCCCTGGCTGCTGCCAGGGATATCCCTATTCTAGAGATTTGTCAAGCAGCTACCTGGAAAACAGTTCACACTTTTACCAAGCATTACTCCTGGACATCCAGGCTAGGAGTGATGCTTGGCTTTCCTACAGCTGTGCTTCAGAGCCTATTTCCTAAGTAGGTTCTGTCCTCCTCCATGGAGGTACTGCTGTGTGTTTGTATATGTTTCAATATAGCAAGACTTCATGTTGTTTGAAGAAAAAATTACTCACCTTAGTAATGTTGTTTCTTCTAATGGAGTCTTGCTATATTATGACCTCCCCCCCGCCTACCCCTCTCAGAACCTCTGTTTTTGGGATGTGGGTGGGCAGTGCAGTGTTGGCACTTAGTAGATGCACACCTTGTTATTTTCACTCCTCCTTTTTTTGGGGTGACTTGGTGTTGTGTTTTTCATTTTTGGGTCTCCTGACTTAAGTCTTTGTTTTGGGACCAAAAAATGTGTTCTTATGTTTAGTAGCCAGTTGGCTAGTGTAGGTTTACAGCTTCCACACAGGACCTCAGTGAGTTTAGCTTATAAAGATCTGACGGTTTTAGTTTGAAGAACAACAGACAGAGTTTCAACCGAGCTCGAGCTCAGCGTTCCATGCCTGGCATGGAAAGTTAACTCTTTCACCTCTGGAGCAGTTCGAAGTTTGGGACTCACTGCATATGTCATAATATAGCAAGACTCCATTAGAAGAAACAACATTACTAAGGTGAGTAATTTTTTCTTGTGGACTACTATGCATTTGTTATCAGGCCTGCCTTCATTATCTTCAGCCTTAAGCACCAAAAGTCCTTGTATCTGGATGTAAGGCCATACTGCTTGGTACTTGTAAAGTTCAGGGTTATGTTTGGTCTATGCAGGGAATGCACTGATTCCTTTCTTGAACCAGAACATTAATCTGGTGAGCACTGGATCTTTCCGTTGGTGGTTCAGCAAACTTGGTCATTTGGCATTCTGTTCTGTACTGGCAGGGGCTGGGGGTTTAGCACATCCCAGAGCTAGGACCTCTCCTGGTGTTGGGGCACTCGATGTTGAACTTCTGGATATGGCATCTGCGTTATTATGCTGCTTTCCTGGCTGATGTAGGATTTGATAATTGCACTATGCTAACTTTTCCAGCCAAAGAGTAAGGTGTCCTTCGGGCCTCTGGAAGGTATGGAGCCAGCAGAACAAGTTATGGTTTATCCTTGACGTGAATGTCATCACAGAGGCAACAAGCCTTTGTATGAAGCAAATAAACAAATCAAAATGAAAGAAAAAGCCACTATGGTTCTCAAAAGATGTGGTGGGGAAGGTTAGGGAGAAAAAGATAGCATTTGGGAAGTGTAAGGAAACACAGAAGGAGCAGGACAGAGAACTGTACCAGTTAAGGCAGAAGGAAGCAGTGAAGGCAGTCAGAAGAGCAAAGGCCCAAACTGAGGAAAAGACAACCAACTCGGTTAAGAAGGGGGGTAAAACCTTTTATAGGTACATTAGGGAGTGTAGAAAGACAAAGGGAGGGATAGTGAGGCTGAGTAGAATGGATGGTGGGTGGGCAGAGAGGGACAGTGAAAAGCAGGGATACTGAATACTTCTGCTCAGTATTCACAAAAGAGGAGGAGGAGGGGCAGGTACTTAATCCAATTAACAGAAGCACTCTGGATGGGGGTCGATCCCAGTCCTTTCACAGAAGAAAGGGTTCTGAAAGAACTTCTAAAACTGAAGGTGGACAAAGTAATGGGGCCTGATGGGATTCACCCCAGAATTCTAAAAGAATTAAGGGGAGAACTAGTGACACCACTGACTACCCTTTTTAACAAATCATGGGAGGGTGGTGTGGTACCTGAGGACTGGAGGAGGGTGGATGTGATTCCCCTTCACAAAGGTGGGAGCAAGATAGAGGTAGGAAACTACCGACCTGTCGGTTTGACCTCTATGGTAGGAAAAGTGATGGAATCACTTCTGAAGGAAAGAACTGTTGAGTACCTAGAGGCCACTGGGGCACAGGACCCAAGGCAGCATGGATTCACAGCGGAAAGGTCATTTCAGATGAATCGATTTTTTTTGACTGGGTGACCAAAGTAGTAGACCAGGGAGGGGCTGTGGACATGGCCTACATAGACTTTAGCAAGGCATTTGACACACAGTCCCACAAAAAAGATTAATAAACAAGTTAGCCAGCCTGGGAGTGGGTCTCAGGGTGGTAGCCTGGGTAAAACATTGGCTGGACAACAGGACACAGAAGGTAATAGTAAACGGAGTCCACTCTGAAGAAGGGGGGGCTACTAGTGGAGTACCGCAGGGTTCAGTACTGGGCCCAATCCTTTTTAATGTCTTTATAAGTGACATTGCAGAGGGACTGGAAGGAAAAGTATGCCTCTTTACAGATGACGCAAAGATCTGCAACAGGGTTGACACACAAGGAGGCATGGAAAGGATGAGAAGGGACTTGGCAAGGTTAGAGGAATGGTCAGAAGTGTGGCAGCTAGGATTCAATGCAAAGAAGTGCAAAATAATGTACCCTGGAAACAAAAACCCAGGGGAAGATTACACAATGGGGCCGGGGTAGTAAAAACAACAACAAAAATGGAAAGGGACCTGGGGGTAATCATATCAGATGACCTTAAGGTTGGCAAGTAATGTGAGAAGGCAGTAGGGTGGGCTGGGGGGATACTGGGATGTATAGGGAGAGGCATCACCAACAGAAAACAGGAAGTTGTCATCCCTCTGTACAGACAGTTGATGAGACCCCATCTGGAGTACTGTGTCCAGTTCTGGAGACCCCATCTCTGCAAGGACATAGACAGGATGGAGGCAGTCCAGAGGAGGGCAAATAAAATGGTGCAGGGTCAGAGAAACCATACGAGGAGAGACTAAAGGAGCTTAATATGTATACCCTTGAGGAAAGGGGGGGACATGGCAGAAACTTTTAAGTACCTCAGTGGAATCAACAAAGTCCAAGAGGGTAGCATCTTTCAGAAAAAGAGATGTGCAAGAAGAAGGGGACACAATTTGAAGATAGAGGGGGGACGGCTCAGGGACAATGTGAGGAAGTATTTTTTCACAGAGAGGGTGGTGGATGCATGGAACAGTCTTCCTGAGGAGGTTATGGGGCCTAAAACTGGGGGAAAATTCAAGAATGCATGGGACAGACATAAGGTAATTCTTGCCGGGGGTAGGACGAATTAGGCTGTTGGTTAACTAGTATCTGCAGCTTATCCAGTAGGTAGAGAAACAGGCAGACTAGGTGGGCCAAGCGGTCCTTATCTGCCATCAAAGTCTATGTTTCTATATCTTTCCAAGCAGGAAGTTGGGGAAATGGCGCGTCAAGGTTACAGCAGCTAGCAGCTCTTTCCTTGTCATGGCATACCTGTACTTGTGCTCTGCCTTGGTTAAAGTCAGACTAGCGTAGGTGACTCCTCTTTTCCTTGTCATCTACAGCCTGGGCCAACATTGCTGCAATGCTAACCTCACTGGTGTTGTTGTGGTTGTTGAGGATAAATGACATTTGTGGGTCAGGATATGCTAGGATGACTACAGAAATCAGTTGTTGTTTCAGTTCCACAAAGGCCTCTTGGCGTTAGTCTGCCCAAGCAAATTGCATCCCTTTCTTAGTGAGCTTGCGCAGTGGTTGGGCAATGGTGGTGAACTCCCTATTGAACCTTCTGTAGTGTGATGGCAATCACAAAAAGCACCTCCCCTACATCTCAGAGCAAGTTACTGGTCAGGACCACACAGCCTCCAATTTGTCTGAGTCTGTTCCCCGCTCCATCTGCTGAGATTCAGTGTCCCAGATACTTCACTCCACTGCAGAAGAAGTTACACTTTTGAGGGTTTTACTTCCAGGTTCACATCTCCTAGCTTTTCCAGATCCTTCTTCAACATATGAAGATGTACTTAAAAGGTCCTGCCAATGACTGTTATGTCATTGAGATATACTAGGCATGATGTCCCTTTGTAAATCCGCCAACATAACATCTATTAGGTGTTGAAACACTTCCAGAGCATTACACAATCTAAATGGCATGACATTAAGTTCAAACAGCCCTAGTTTCGCTGTGAATGCAGTTTTCAGCCTGTTCTTGGGGTAGACCTCCACTTGCATGTACCCAGTAGCCAAGCCCAGCTTAGAAAACCACAGAGACATTGCCAACAGATCAAGGGTGTCATTGATTCGAGGTAGGAGATATGCATCCTTTATGGTAATTTAATTCAGGGACTGATAGTCCATACACACTGGTATGCCTCCATTCTTTTTCTGTACCAAGACTACTGGGGTGGTCCACAGGCTTGTGGAGGTCTGAATAGCTTCTGGTTACTCTCCCTGATAACGGGGCTGGATCCTCCAAGGTCATTCATGGTAGATTGGTGAGTGCGGTCGTAGACCTCACAAAGGCCTTTGATACAGTGAACCATGCTCTACTTCTCAAGCAACTGTCCTCAATTGGCCTCTTGGCAGATACTGTGTCCTGGTTCAAAAGCTATCTTGTAGACCACTCCCAATGGCTGAAGATAGCTAATGTCACCTCTGACCATCAACGTGTCCGCTCTGGAGTACCGCAGGGCTCCATACTGGGTCTATTTCTCTTTAGCATTTTTCTTAACAATCTCTCTCGCTCCTGTCACCAGCAGATCCTTCTCTACGTGGTCATATACACTATTAACACTGACCCTGAACCATTGGAACACCAACTTCAACTCAGCTTTGAGGAAGTGGAGGACTGGTTCAGGAAGCACAAGCTGATTCTGAACTACAAAAAAAAACCAAAGTCATGTTGTTCAGCGGTGTTTGCAGCAAACACAGATCCAGTGCCCTAAACATCAGGAACTCTTCTGACGTCCCACTTGAACAAATTCAACATTTCAAGTATCTAGGGGTAACTGTGGATAGCTCACTATCTTATGCCCAGCATGTTGAGAATGTTACCAGGTCTGCCAGTATCAAGATAGGGTTAATCCATAGATATAAACACACTCTAACACCTGAAGTCCTTATACTAGCTATCTATAGCTCCATAGTATCCATTGTTGACTATGGTCTGGTTATCTACAGCTCAGCTTCCACCACTACCCTCTGCAGAATATCAGTGGCACTCAATAAAGCATGCTGACTTCTTACTGGAGCAGCATGCCTTACCTACACATATGAACTGTATGCGCAATCAGGTTGGCTTCAGCTAATGGGAGGATTCACTATCAAACCTGCTGCCTTCTGGTGTTACAAACTTACTCAACCCCTCTTGTAGCTCCTAGCACACGCATAGCTCAGTCAACCAACTCTTCTCTGTTCCAAGATGCCGGGCTATACAAGGGCAACGATCATTTGCATATAGAGCACCACTTTGATTTAATGCGCTGCCCAGTGATATCTCTTTCTTACTAAAATTTGGACCATTTAAAGACACTCTTCATCAGCATCTTACAGTTAACAGTTCCTGTGACTGTTTCAACTGACATGGAACTACCATAGCAGAACTGACACATCCTTATGTACCTACTTCTTCCCCTCTCTCTGAGAATGACCACTTTCACCCTAACCACTGTGCTCTATTTCCCACCTCCTTCCCCGATCCTTCTTTTACCTCACCCCCTCACCCTCCACCTTCCTTCCACTGTTTATCTTCATTTACCTGAACTTTTGTTCACCCAAATTTACCTATACCTATTTGGTAAAGCACCTTGGGCTGCCTCCTTTTATTAGGGTATTTTTGATTTACTACCGATTCATAGTTTTAATTTTAGTTACAATGTTAATGTCATATTGTCATTTTAAATATTTTCTCGTCAAAATGTGATGTAATACCATCCGTTGTATGTCTGTTCCCCTTCCTACTGATGTGGAACCTTTGTAAAAAAGCTGTTATGTGCTCAAAGGTATTGTAATCCGAGAATGAATGAATTAATAAATAAATAAATAAATTGCTTGATTGGGCAGATGTCTCACGTGTCAATCCAATGCTTGGTTAGCCCATTACAATTCTTGGTTAGCTCATTACATCCCATGTCATGATTCTCTGTATTGAATACATCGGCACACTCCTACATCACAGCCCAGGATGCTCGCATCTGCTCTGGCATTAGTTCTCATTCCTTGAGTTGGGTTTTTTGAGATAAGGTCTGTTCCAACCAGTCCAGCGCTTGTTTTCTTTTTGGGTTTTTGGTGGTCTGGTCTGCAAGCCTTGAACTGTGGTCTAGTCTTTAGGCAGTATCATCACCCCCAGAGTGGAAGATACCAATCATCATCTCCTGGTAGATGGTCTGCGACTCTGTCATCATATTGGCAACCCTTACTGGTATTTGTCCCTGTTTACTCATTGACTGAGGTACAAGAAAGTTGTGACTTTTTCTTGCTGGCATTCCATAAGCCCTTCTCTGTCTTTGGCCTCATCTCCTCTGATCTGACCAGGGATGAGCCTTCACTTCTTGGTGAAACAGTCACATAACTGCTCGTCACAATCTTGCAGACCTCCATTCCTTCACTATCAGATGTTAGGGGAAGTTTCCTCCCCAATACAGTACAGGCACCTTCAACAAAGTTCAGTGTTGCTATGTATTGCTGTAAGCAGTCAGTCCCAAGTAGTGCAGTTTGGGTAGTGTCTTTGGCCACTAAAATTTCACAGGCTAATCATAGCTCCCTTAGGCTGATCACTATTTGCCACACTCCCAGCACTTTGAGGGCAGTTCCATTTGCTGTATGGACTATTTAATAAGCTGAAAATGGCTCGACCGTTCTAAGACTCTATCTTGCATAGTCACCAAGTTAGCTGTGAATGCACTTTTGGGGATAGGGCCACTGAGGAGTTGAAGGATCTTGACAGATGAGAGCCTGGATATTATAGCTCTGCAGGGCTGTAATGAAGAGGTGCTATGAAAATAGCTTGAACAGATGCTGAGAGCAGTCTGATGACTTTGGCTAGATCTCTGATTGAGTTGATCCTTCCTGTCGAGTTGTCTGATTTCTCTTTTGGTGTCTTTGACCTTTTTAAGAGGGAGTGTGAGTGAGACGTCTATGGAGTTTACCATGAATGTTAGGAATGACAAGGTTTAACATGGAGAGAGTATAAATTTTCAATGTTGACCAAGAACCCCAAGTGTTCCAAGAAGTTTGTGGTCAAATGAAGGTGAGATATTAGGGGATTCTGGTACTGAGCCATAACCAGAATTTTATTGAGGTAAACAATCAGATGTACCCCATGAGCCCTGAGCCAGGCCACCATGAGTCACAAGATCTTGGTGAAGCACCAAGAAATGGTGGAAAGGCCAACTAGGAGGCAGGTGAACTACCAGGTGCTGTCTTACCAGAGTAACCCTAGCCAGTTGCAGTCTAGTAGGTGGATTGAGACCATAAGGTAAGGATCCATCAGGCTGAACTGAGCTAGCCAGACTCCCTGCATAAGTATATCTTATAGCAGGTGGTTTCCCTCCATCTTGAAGAGGTGCTATGCAATGAATTTGCTTAGATTCTGCAGATTTATGAATGGATGGGACCCATCAGCCTTTTTTGAGATTAATTTTTTATTTATTTATTTATTTATTTTTATTTACCCTTTTTCCTGGCAGGACCACCGGCTATATCCTCCGCCCTGGTCATGGCCCCGGAGACCTCTACCACCGCCTATAGCTGCAGAGGACCCTCGGTCACCCCCGGCTTGCCCCCCGGAGGGTGGGGCCGCGTGCCACCTTCGAGACCCCAGAACTGTGACTGGTTGGGGTCCCGCAGCAGCGGTGGTGATACGAGGCTCTCCAGGGAGGGCTTCATCCATCGGTGGTCCTGCCCCGCCATATTTTTCCTCCTTATTTTCTCCCCAGAGGAGGCGGGGACGTGCAATGACGCCAGCGTCTGCCCCACCTCCCCCCCCCCACGTCGAGCGTCGGCTACGTGAGAGCTCCGGCCTCTGCCGGAGTCCCCAGCGCACCGAGTGCTACCCACACCCTCCCGGAGAGAGAGGCTGTCCAGCGGACGCTGATCCTACTCCCCGAGCCTTGACCCTCCGGCTGACCCGGATCGTTCCCAAGCCCGGGTCGCCGGCGTTGCAAGCGGAAATCCCACCGCTGCGCCGACGGGCCGGTGCCAGCCTTTTTGGAGATGAGGATTAGGAGCTGAGCAAGATGTTCAAGTTCTTTGGAATCTTGACTATGGCTCCTTTTGTAAAGAGGAAATTAAGTTCTTCTTGAACTAACTGCCGGTTCCACTTTGAGAAACTGAACTGCTCTGTAGTTCACCTTGGCAGTGGGAAAGGGTGGCAGGCAGATTCTTACCGGTAGCCTTGTATTTCTGTGAGGGCCCATAGGTCCTGTGTGATAGCTGAACGAAGGGTGCTAGTCTGCTCTGTAGCAGACCTAGGACTTACTGTAATAAGGGGAGAAAGGGAGAGGTTCTTTTACTTACCAGAGTTATTGGGGTGGATCCTATGGGTCCCTCAAGAGCCCCAGATGTGCCCTCAGTTCTTAAATCCTTGATCTTTTACCCTCTAAAGGATCTGTAACCATAGGCAGTGTTAAAACGGGGGGGCCTGTTGGAATCTGGATGACTTCTGATGTTGTTCTTGGTTGAAAGAGCAGCCCTGACTTTTTCCTGCTCTGCCAGAAATAGGGTTCATTGACCTGAATGAGGTCTGTGTTCTTTTTATCGAAGAGTAACACTTCCTTTCCTTATTTAACTCTTTAAGGAGGGGCTTCTTGAACAACCAACCATTTTCATTAACCCTATTGTCCTTGTTCACCAGTTCAATCGAGTCCAGGTGTAACTGAATGAGGGCAGATTTTCTCAGTTCCATTGAGAGGGCAACATTAGTATTGCCCACTAAGAAGATGGCTGTCTGGATTAGACCCTGAAAGCCTGGATGCATTTGGGGTCCAGTGGGGTGTGGTATTCACAGGCTTACTGAATCACATTGCTGTAAAGTGCCAGGGACCCCACAAGATCCAGGAGTTTATCCTAGACCATCTTCAGATTTTTGTGCAGCCCTTTCTTGAAGTCCTTGCCTTGTTCCCCTACCTATACCAGAAATTGTTTGTCAGACTTGGGAACCAACATGATCTTGGAAGGAAGGAAGGTTTAAGGCAGTCTCTCTCTAGACAAAGTCTTACCTTCTGGTTCTGAGGTTTCTTGAGCTGGCTCACTAGAAAATCAGAAACTGAAGTGATGGGGTCCATTGAAGGAGGAGTCCCCTGAGTGCCAGGATCAAAGCAGGTGGCTTCTTCCCTTCAGCTGGGGGATTGGACTCAGCCTCTGAGTCCTAGTGGGTCATTTGGAAAGAGCCTTCTCCAGTAGCTGGGAATGTGTGAATGACTTGTCTAAGTCAGAGTCTGAAAGAGGATTAGGAACTGAGAAGGTTTCCCATCAATTGCAGGAGGTAACAGTCCTCTTGATGCAAACTGGCCTGAGCACCCAGTTTGGAAGAGGAGCTTAGTGAAACTTTATCCCTAGTAGGGGAATCACTGAGAAGACAGAACAAATGGTTAACACAGTTGAGGCTCTCCCAAAACTGGGGGATAGGAACGTGGGAGAGGGAAGCTGCAAGGCATGCATTCCAAACAGGTTACGAGAAGATGTCAGGGTGGGAGGGCTTACTGACCTCACAAAATATGCAAAAATATGAAATTATTGAGGCTAAGGGAGGATTAAGTGAGAGTATTTGTAAAAAATGGTAGCAGTTTGGGCACACCATGGAAGGCAGTCTGCCTTAATGCCAGGAACCTGGGAAACAAAATTAGTAAGCTCCAGGCGATGGTGGTAGCAGACGCAGGGTTAAACCTCACTGGCCTTTTGGAAACTTGTGCCACAGGGAAAAATGACTGGGATCTGGTAGTCCCCAGCTGCACCATGTATAGGTTGGACAGGGGGAAGAACGAGGCGTAGCCCTTTGTGTCAGGGAAGGCATTGAGGTAATGGAGAATGGGCCCATCAGGGGAGGGGATGGGGACATAGAATCACTGTAGGTTCAGCTCACAGTGGCATCAGGTAAGAAATTGTGCATGAGGGTGGTCTGTAGATTGTTGGACAGAGGGACATGGGTGATAGGGAACTAGGGGCAGAAATAGAGAAGGGGATCACAAGAGGGGAGGAGGCGGTGGTAGTTGAGGATCTTATTCTGCCAGAAATTGATTGGGACATTATAGCAACTAAGAGCACTAGAAGTTAGGTCCTGCCAGATATTGCAGGGCTGCCTGCTGGTGCATCTGGTCAAGGAACTCACAGAGCAGGCTGCCATTCTTAGTGTGGTGTTCGCCAACTAGGAAATGTTAGGTGGATTGAGGATAGGGGAACCACTAGAGTCCAGTGACCATAACACCATAAGATTTGGACTGGCCCTCAGTAGCTGTGTAACCTCGTCAAAGGCTGAAATTCCAAATTTCAGAAGAGCAGACTTTAACCAGCTGAGGAGATTAGTACAGGATAGATTGGTTGAAGTGGACAGAATCAGGGGCATAGATGAAATATTGGGAAAAGTTAAAGGGCGCCATTGTAAGCAGATGCTGACTAGAAGGAAAAAGTAGTAGCTACATTAGGCATATGCTGAAACAAAGAAGGGTGTTTTTGAAAACAGAATAAGTATATAAACAGGCAGCAACAATAGGAGAGCTATTAAGAGCGGTGGTTCATGAAATAGACTGCATGATAAAAAGTGACCAGCCATAAACTGTACAGATGGAAATGAAACAGCAAGAAAATATATGATGCTATGATTAGAGTCAGAAGTTTTTCGTGATGAAGCAGTGTGTGACACTGTGAAATGTTGAAAACGAAGACTTCTTGACTTGATGGCTATACATAAAAATCAAAAAGGAAGATATACAGTAAGGATGAACTGTGGCGGGCAGCGTCATTTTCAGGACTAGGTTTGGAGAAATTAAAGGGGCGATACTTGAAGCAACAAAGACATGCTTGAGAACAGTTACCAAATAAAACTGTTACAAGAGAACAATGTAGTTCTCTAAGAAGGTCAGGGAGGCAGTGCGGGCCACAAAGAAAGCCTTCATTAGGTACATGGTGAAGCGGGGGGCAAAGAATGGAGGGAATATCAAGTAAAAACAAGGGACGCCAATGGGTCAGTCAGACGCAAAAGGAGACACACAGCTGCGTATTGCGGAAGGGGTCAAGGGCAGGGGAAAACTTTTTCAGAATAGGTCCCCACCTTCAAATACCTAGGGGTCTGGCTAGATAACCATCTTAATTTCTTCACCTCCATGGAGGCCATCTGTTCCAAACTCTGCCCCAAACTTGGCATTCTCTATCATCACAAAGACAGCCTCCCTCCTTATCCATCAGGAGCTGGTCACAAAAATGATACTTCCAGTTATTGACTACACTGACGTGGTTTACGGCACTACCCCTGCAACATCCCTTTCAAGACCTGACACTCTCCTAAACTCATTCTGTTGCTTTGCTACCCTTTCCCTTCTCCTTACCACTGCCTTCTCTACTCCTTTCTCCTGCACTCCTCTACCCCACAGGAGGTTGGTCCACTGCCTTTACCTCATTGCCAAATACTGGTTTGGGACTGTTTCCTTCCTACCTATCCTCCCAATTATCACCTACTAAACCTTCAGCCTACTCTTTACATTCAAGGGACTCCTGCTCTTTCTCCCTTCCCCAACCCCATTCAATGGCAGGTCAGTCTGCTTTCTCTTCCGGCCTCCCTTTCCTCTGGAATCAGCTCTCCTCAGACTTTTGTCAATCCCCCTCACTCTCTACCACCAAATGCCTCCTCCAAATCCTTCCTGTTAACCAGTGCTCATGCCGCTCCTCCTCTGCCTCCCCTCCACCCCCTAGCCCCCTGCCCCTCAATATTTCCCAGACTCAAACTGTTTTATAATGCTGCTGCAGAAGGTTTTTTCTCACACAGGCTGCTTATTATGTATTTTCAAGATGTCCAATATTGCTACACTTGTAATATATTGTTCAATGGCCTACACAGCCAGTATAATGTTATGCTTGTACAACTGTTTTACTTAAGTTTTGGCCACTCTCACTCTCTATTCCAGAGGAATTACCACCCTGTAGTGGTACCAAAGGCAAGGAACCCACTAGAGGGTTCCACCCCTAGAGGTGCAGTGGGATGATTCCCTTGGCTAAAGGTACCTTAGGAAGGATCCCCCAGAGAGAGGCACTGCCACTGGAAGAGGAGGGGAGGATGGTGAGGCAAAGAAAAAGTGCTTGAGAAGGAGGCTGAGGGGAACTGCTATATATGGCTCAGGTAGTGAGAGTAGCTGGCTGCTTGTCCATCGAACCAAAGGCAGAGCCTTCCAATTCAGTGACCTGCGCAACTATGTTACTTACGTTTTGGCCATTCACACACTCTGTTCCAGAGGAATTACCACCCTGTAGGGGTACCAAAGTAAAGGAATCCTCTAGAGGGTTCCACCGCTAGAGGTGCTGTGGGATGATTGCCTTGGCTAAAGGTACCTTAGGAAGGATCCCCGAAAAGAAAGTAATAGATGAAGCATATGGGCAATCAGTAGCTGTGAAATGTAGTAATAGATAAGCATCAGGCAGCTGATAACATAATGGGATGCACAGGTCAGCAATGGCATGGGTTAGATGGATTGCAAGAGAATAAGGGGACCTCCTAAGGAGAGAGGGAATGGCAGGAGAGAGGGAACAGCAAGTAAGGGACACCATCCACCTTCGGCCAACAGCGGATTCTATCTAATGGAACTAGGAAATACTAACTAGATGTTATGACCTTTGGCACGGAGGAGAGAAAACCCCCCTTTGAGGAGGAAATCTCTGGGGATCCAAGGCCTAGATCGCCTTCCCTCCAGGTGTGGGATAATTTCATTAGTGACGGCTCTGCTACTGCAATTTGGAAGCCCCAAAGAATAAGAAATGGAAAATATTCCAATTTGGAGGGAAACTCTCACTTTATCCTTCTAACAAGAATGCCGTGGAGGGTTGCGAGACGGTAGATCTGCAACTGCCACTCCAAGGTGGGTGGAGGAGAGTAACAACTACTGAGGCACTGACCCAGCCTACCGATCTATAAAACAAACTAAGTGAACCAGAGGTGGTTGTCGGGAGAATGCAGTGAAGGTGCCTTGCGAGAGAACCACTAAAGCCAATGGACAACCATTACAGAGGAAACACTAAAGCTAAAGGAAATCACTGTAACCTCCCTTCACGGCTGAGTCATAAATTCAACAACTTGAGGTGCCGTTGGTACGGTTGAGGACTGAAGGTCCACCCGGAGCGAGGACATTCCCAGCTATGGGCCAGGTGAAAAGGACCCTGCCCCAAGCTTTGCATGCTCAAGCTGTGGACCAGGTGCAGAGCGAGACTATCAGCAGCAGGGGAACCTGCGCCTAATGGAATGGCTGGCATCCCCAGGGACTGATGAGGGGTGAATGGGCGTAAGTACTGAGAACTTGCAGGGCAAATGGCAGGGAGCATTGAACAAAGGAGGCATGAGCAAGAGTGGATCTGGACATATTTCAGTAAGGCAGGATAATGCAGGGGCAGGGTAAAAATAGTTGGACCAGCACTTAGGTCAGTAAGCAGTAGGAATATTCAGACTGGCACGTAGGTCTGCAAAACATGGTAACAATGATGGGACATGAACGCAAGTGGAGGCAGCAGTACAACAGTGGGACAAGCCAGCCAGGCATTCAAAAGCCAAATTAAGGTGACAAATACTCTGAGGATTTTCGGCGGCAGTGGAGGCAGGAGTTAGAACAGAAGTGAGTAGCCACATGGGGCCATGACTCCCCAAACACTTCCCAGTCCCCGCTGTAGGAAAAACAAGAAAGTGATGGAAGGGTCAGGAACCACATGCAGATATTAAAACTAGTTTACAGCATCGCAATAGCTTAGCTGACCTCAGAGTAGAACAGCAGTGTACAACAGGGAATAGCATGAGCTATGAGTGGTAGTAGTCAATAAGCATGGAAGCAGGGAAGCACAATGCTGTGAAAACAGCTATGACCACAGGGGAAGTAGATTAAGCAGGGAAAACATGATTGAGCTGCATAGCAAGGGTTCAGAGGGAGCTTGAATCAGGTGAAAATAATTAGGCTTGATAGCATGGGGAGCAATTAGGCCTATAACTTTGAAAACAGCTTTGGTTTGTGTAAAAACACAGGTACTGGTGACAATAGCAATGGGAGTAACTAAAAGCAAGTAGCAGGAGCTGCAAAAGAGCCAAATGGTAAGAGCTGAGAAACCAAATCCCCCCAAAAAGAAAACAAAACTAAGACACAAACATAGAAGAAACATGGAAGAAATAAAAGGAAGCACACAGCCAGAGGCAAAAGTACAAACCAGAAGCAGAAGAACAAAACGCAGAGTCCAGCAGAAAGAAGCAGCAAGGCTGGGGGTCGGGCAGGCTCCAGCCTGCCACAGAGCAAACAGACATAGCCTCCGGCCAGCAAAGAAAAAGTGTTTCAGAAGGAGGCTGAGGGGAACTGCTATATATAGCTTAGGAAATAGGAGTGGTTGACTGCTTGTACATCAAACCAAAGGCGGAGCCTTCCAATTGAACTGCTCTGATTTTTGTATCCATGTATGTATTGTTTCCCTGTTTCCCAGGGTCGCACCTGGAAATGAGCATTGCCTCAGTGTGCCTTTCCTGGTTACCAAATTTTAAATAAATACATGAAAAAATAGGAGGACTTTTTAAGCTAACAGAGGTGGTCTGGGTAATGGAGGAGAAGTAGAAGGCATCTGTTCTTAACATCTATTTCTGCTCAGTATTCACAGTAGAGGATGGCAGACATTTGCCAGAAAGCAGCATAATGGCTGCTGCAAGGGGGATCCCTGAAATGGGACAGGTGGTATTTATAGGAGAGTCAGAAAGGGGCTTGCAGTCCTGAAAATAGATAAGGCTTCATGGGCCGGATAGGATGCACCCAAAGGTGCTCAGAGAACTAGCATCAGAACTGTCTTAACCCCTAGCATGGCTGTTCAATAGCTCACTACAGTCAGAGGTGTTCCGAAAGATTGGAGAGTGATGGATATGGTTCTGCTCCACAAGGTAGGGGACAAAGAGAAAATGGGTAACTGCAGGCCCAATAGTCTTGGGTAAATGGATAGAAACCCTAAACAAGGAGGATCTCGTAGACTTCCTGGAGAGAAATGGGCACCAGGATAGTAAGCAGCATGGGTTCATATTAGGGAAGTCTTGTCAGACCAACCTTATAGTACTCTTTGACTGGGTAATTTATTTATTTATTTGTTTTTTTGTTTACCGGGTAAGTACACTAGACAACAATATTGCCTATATTCAGGCACGACCCGGGAGAGTACAGACAGGGGAGACCAGAGTCAACATTAAAGAGTATTTCATGACGTAGCATGAGGTGAGAACAAACATTTGAACAGTATACAGCCAGGTACAGTCATTATCAGTAATGACAAAGAGAAACAGATAACATTACATTAATTATTTTCATCTGATGATACATCAATGACTAAATTGAAACGACAAACAGCAAACAAAACTTAAATGAAGTAGCATTATAACAATAGGATTTCTGCTGGATGTGGGAAACTTTCAGATTTTGGAGACCAGTAGGAAATCAGTAAGTGCCATAGGGAGGAGAAAATGCTAGGAGAGAAGCTCAAGTTACAGCACAAGAGCAGCAGTCGGATTCTAATAGGTGTGCCCGAAGACTCAGTTTAAAGGCCTTGTGGGATTTGGAGAGTTTGATGTGGGAGGGAATGGAGTTCCAGAAGCGGGGGGCAGATATGGCAAAGGATTGTTCTCCTTTTTGTGTGAGATATCTGGGAATTTCAAGTTGGGTTTGAGCAGATGCCCTGAGGAGGTATGCTTGGGAGGGCTGAGTTAATAGTTCGGCAAGGTATTTAGGGGACCCCATTTTGATCATATTATCAATTGTACAGCCTGCAGAATAGTGTCTGAGCAAGTCTGGGGAGAGCCAATTTAGTTTTGAGTAGAGCAGGCAATGATGGGTAAGTCTGTGAGCGGAGAGAGCAAATCTGCATATACTGTTATAGCAGGTGCTCCATTTCTGGAGTGCTCCTTTGCTAGCTTTAAAGTAAACCTGAGAGCAATATGTTAGAGCAGGAGGAGAAATCCTTGGCAATAGCAAGCCGGGCAGCATCATTGGGAGGACCTAATTTTAAAGGCAAGACCAAGTTTTGAGTAAACTGTCTTACATGTAGCATAATGTGGAGGTTAAAGTCAAGAGATAGGTCGAGAGTGACTCCTAGATACCTGAAGGAGGTAACGAATTCAAGAGGGGAGTCATCTAGAGAATGTATCAATAAGTCTGGAGTAAGAGATCTGATTCTTGACGGGGGGCCAAAAAGCATAGTTACAGTTTTCTTAGCATTCATTAGGAGCCTGTTCTGTAGTAACCACTCCTGCAAGCAGTTGAAGTCTGCTTGAAGATGTGTTCTTACCGATAAGGGATCTTTACCACTGGAGAGAAGCACCATGTCATCGGCATAAAGGATTAATGAGGAGGAGCAGGGAAGGGAGGGCAAGTTGTTAATGAAAAGGGAGAAAAGTAATGGGCCAAGAATAGATCCTTGGGGGACTCCAACAGAGAGGGGAAAGATTTGAGATGGTGGATTCAATTTGGACAAATTGCAACCTCCCTGAGAGGTAGCTATCGAACCAGGAGATGGACGACAGGTCAAAGCCAAGGCGGGACAGTTTGGAAAGTAGCAGAGAGTGATTCACAAGGTCAAATGCCTTTGTGAGGTCGATAAATATGGACCCAGTGAGCAGGCTCTTATCCATCGCTGTAAGGACTGCATTTGTCAGCTGAAGTAGAGCAGTTGTGGTGCTGTGTCCTGTTCGGAATCCATGCTGGGTAGGGGATATAAGGTTGTTAAGGTGCAGGTAATTTGTGACCCGAGTAGCGATGGCCTTCTCGAGAAGTTTATTTAGGGTAGAAAGAATGGCAATTGGTCTATAGTTTGACATATTTTTGGTATCCCCTTTTTTGTGAACAGGGACAACGTGAGCGGTTTTCCACAATGTTGGTACCGTTTGGGTTATTATGGAAAGATTAAAGATTCTTGCAATAGGAACAGCAAGGGCAGGGGCTGCCTGCTTCAAGAAGCTTGGCAGTAGCCCATCCGGGCCAGCAGATCCATAGGTGGATACTGATTTGAGGAGATGCAGCACTTCGGTGGAGGAGACTAATGTGAGATGAAAAGGGTTTCATGCAGTGCACCTCAGGAGGAGGTGAAAGAGGTTAGTTGAATTTCTCAGTGTATTCGGAGAGATCGAGAATTGTGTCTTGAGCATTAGCAATAGTAGGTAACTTGTTACAGTTTGCGTCATTCAGTGTCATGTCGATAATGGCCATCTTGGGCCTTTGCCCAATGAAATTTTTGATGTGGTTCCAAAAACCCCTGGTATCATCCGCTGAAGATTGGAGAAGCTTAAGGCAGTAGCTCCTTTTAGCCTTCCGAATATCTTTTTTGCAGGCATTTCTCAGTTGTTTATAGTTAACCCAGTCTTCTGCTTGTTGGGACTTCTTTGCCAAGGTCCAGGCCTTGTCTCTTTTTATCATGGCTCGAAGGAGGTCTTTTTTAAGCCATTTATTAGGGGAGCCCCTAAGATGCCTTTTTTTCAGAGGGATGTGCAGATCCTGAAGGGCCAGAAGCTGAGACATCAGGTATTCAAGTGCTGTGTTTGCATCATCAGTGTGATAGATGGGAGACCAGTCTATATTATTAATATCGAGAAGTGCAGTTCGGTTTAGTTTGGCAAAATCCAAATTGAATGATTCTTGGGGGTTTAAGGCAGTGGCCATTCCAGATACAGAACGTGAGGCAGGTGATCACTAATAGAATCCGAAAAGGTCCCTGCAGCAATGATTTTATTTGCTCTGTTTGTAGCCATCCAGTCCAGGAGAGATTGCGCTCAAGTTGGAAGAGAGTCGTGTAGGGCTAGAGATAAGTTAGTAGCAGTTAAGTCGGGGAGAGCTTCAGTATGTATGCAGTGTGACTCCTGATAGGTCTAGGTTGAAGTCTCCCATTAGTATGACTTCAGATCTACCGTTTAGAGTGGCCAGATAATCCAAGAGCCCATTTAAGCCCGGGAGAGCCCCCTTTGGAGGATTGTAGGCACAGATCAGATTAAGCCTTTTATCACCACCTAGTTGTAGAACTGTATGCAGAGCTTCACAGTGATTTGTTATCCAAGACTGGAGTACAGAGACATTGAGATGCTCTTTATAATAAAGGGCAGCTCCTTCACCCTTTTGTTTGGTGGGGCGGTCGAATCTGGACAAGCTGTAGCCAGGTATTTTGTACATGGAATCAGGCATATCTGGCCTGAGCCATGTTTCAGTTAGTCCAAGTATGTCCGGACAGTACAGGGCTATCCAGACTTCAAGTTCAGGAAAGTTTGCTGGTAAACTTCTGATATTCATGTGGGCAATTTTCATGCCCTTAGTGGAAAACCAAGAGGAGTCATCCGTGGACCTGGCATTCCAGTGGGGCCAGGGTTGGAGTCTATGTCTCCTGACAAGCATAGCTAGAAGCATCACAAACTTCTTTGTAGAATCTGTAATTGCGCTTGAGGTATTTGGGCATGCTAGGGGGTGATAGAAGAAATGCTCAATTTGGAAGGATGAGTTATATGGAGGTACAGGTTAGGAGAAGGAGCAAGGTTCTAGTTGGTATAAGGTTGGAGAATACAAGGAGAATTCTTCATGGCAGTGGGACCCAGGGTATCCAGCTGGTATGTTACATGAGAGATAGAGGATGATTATGATGGTAGTAATCCTGATACCACCAAGTGACCTTGGGCATGCAGGAGAGAACATTATGTATGCCTAGTATGAAACCTCTGTAAATCAAGTAGATTGTCCTTATAAGAGAAGAACATAAGTGACAGAAATGGTGACTTAAGGGCAGGGTGACACCTATAGTGAAGGCAGTTTGAGTGAGACCCTTAGTGGCCAGAGGCTGGCAGTCAATTATACAAGTTATTCACAAGAGGCAGGTATTCCAATAGAGTGCAGTTTATGAGGAGTGGACAGGAGCAGGGGGAATTTGAATTAGGGCAGTGGATTTACTCTACTTTGACTTTAGCAAGGTTTTCGACTCGGTGCCACACAGAAGGTTGCAAAAGGACTGAATAACATGGTTGGGTAGTAGGTTGGGAGGTAGAAAACAGGGTGGTGGTAAACATGGTCAAATCAGGCGAGAGGAAGGTCACAAGTTGGGTGCCCCAGGGGTCAGTCCTAAGACCAGTCCTTTTCAATGTGTTCATCAGTGACCTAGGAGAAGGAATACAGGGCAAAATGTGTCAGTTTGCAGGTGTCACTAAACTCTGTGGCAGGGTAGACAGTGAGGAGAGGGTAAGGGAGTTGCAGAAGGAACTGCAAAGGTTAGAAAAGTGGTCCAAGGTTTGGCAGTTGAAATACCAAAAAGTGCAAGGTAATACACATAGGGAATAAGAACCACAGGACAGAAAATTGTTTGGGAGGGTTAAGCTTGGCACTACTTTTGAGGAACTGGGGGCCTAGGAGTCATCATAAGTGATTCTCTAAAACAATCTGGTAAATGTAACAAGGCCTATAGCAAGTAACCAGAATGTTGGTGTGTATTGGGAGAGTGGTCTTAATAGCAAAAGAAAAGAGCCTTTGTATAGAACACTGGTGACGGCCCATTTGGAATGCTGTGCCCAATTCTGAAATGCCCAACTAAAGAAAGACATAAGGTAACCAAAATGTTTCAGGGCTAACAGGGCAGGTCCTACAGACATTGGCTTAGGGCTCTGAACATGTGCTTGCAGGAGGCCAGAAGGGAGAAGGGAAATATGATACAGACCTTCAAGTTCATGAAAAGAATGAAAGGTAGACTGCGATGAACTATTCAGCATAGGTAGCAAGTCAAAAACACAAAAACACGAGTCAAAGCTGGTGAGGGCAGATTTCAGGAAGGATGTGAGAACGTTTTGTTTTACAGGAAGAGTGGCTGAACCATGGAACAGCTTACCAGCAGAGGTGGTGAGTGCAAAAACCATTAATGGTTTCAGATGTGTTTGGCACATATTTAAGAGTAGTGCATGATGGTGATAACAATTTTGACCTATACTGTTTTAATCTATATTAGGTTGCCCCTTACATCAAGGCTTGTGTGATACCCTTTTTTCCCCAATCTTGAGTCAGTTTTACAACCTTTTTTTGCAGTTGAAATAATAAAAAGAGTGCTTCTTTTTTTTGTTTTTACTTGGTATTTATGCCCCCTACACTCCAGCCCTTCATGACTTGGGACCCCCAGGCACCTCCCAATCCATCCAGCTTCCAAGCCATGTTCACCTACCTCCATGGAGCCTTAGCTTCACCTCCACATGGGTCGGGGGGGGCCCCTGCACATCTAGTTGCATCAGGTGGGGCTTGCACTGGCAAGGCAGGGGACCCGGGTGTACCGGGGCCATCTTCGTTGCAGAGGTGCTGAGGTCACAGTAATTTTTCCTCTTGTTGCTGTTCCTGGGGCTGTGGCATGCGGGACTTCAAGACGTGCGTGTGCACACTGTGCATGCATCTGCACACTGGCATCAGCGACGCCAGCTGCACTGCCACCAATGGTTGCCCAGGTAGCAGTGTTGCAATGGAGAATGGAACCATCCCTCCTTGGAGGAGGAGAACGTCCTATGGGACGCTCGATCCTTCTCCCCCCGGCCAGAGCCCTGTTATCCCAGGCTCATTCCCATATCTGGTCACTGGCATCGCGAATGGCAGTGCTACTGCTGTGCAGATGTGTCAGCTCAAGAGCACTCCTTTTAATATGGCTTGGATCATGTTTTCATCAGTATCCTCTGTTCTTTTTGAACACCCATTGTTTAAGATCACCTTTCTTCTTTTTATGTTGGCTCCCGCTTGTGCGCCAGCCAACATATTGCATTAGTAGCAGATTTGGAGGCACGGTCACTGTGGGCGAATGCAGGGCACACATCAATAGGTGCATCTCTCATTCCCCAGCAAGCCAGCATGCAGGCACCACACCAGGAATACATAATGTTTTGAGCACATCCAACAAAAGGTCCACTGCAATGAGAGCCAAGCTCGTCATACAGCGGCACCAAAACATGCCCTCCCTACATGCCTTTCCTGGTGAAGCCCTTCAATAAACATGGTGGCACTGAGTGCCGCCGTGTGGAGAGTCGACTTCAGGGGTGCCCAATCCCCATCGGCATGCCCCAACCTATATCATTTGCCAATGGGGAGCCCACTTGCATTGGCATAATGCACCCCCATTTAAAGGTCGTGCACGGGTGCCCAACCCCTCAGCATCATGTCCCTCCTTCCCAGTTTAATTTGCAGACTCGGAGCATACTCCCATCTGCATAATGCCCCCATTTGTTGTGTGTGCGATCGGTGCCCAACTCCGTCGGGCTACAGAACCCCCAAAAATCCAGGTGGCACACTGTGAGCCCACCCCAGTGTGTTAAATGCCCCTGTAAAACAAGCATTTGTCAATGCTGAATGTTGATTGTGTTGGTCCGTTGAGCTCGCTCACTGCCCCTGTGTCACTCACTCATTCTGTTTCTCCCGGTGCTGCAGGCTGCTCTTTTCTTACTGGGTTTCTGCTGCATTGGCACGTTTTTCTGCCCACAAAGAAATCTGCAGCTGTCCCGACAGAGCTCCGTTGAGGTGGGTCACTCCCCCTCTCTCACTCACTCATTCTGTTTCTGCTGGCGCTGCAGGCTGCCCTTTTGTACTGGGCTCCTGCCTCTGTTGGCGCCTTTTTCTGCCCACAAAGAAATCTGCAGCAGTGCTGACACAGGTCCGTTGAGCTAGCTCACTCCCCCCCTCTCAATCGCTCATTCCGTTTCTGCCGGAGCTGCAGGCTGGCCTTTTGTACTGGGCTCCTGCCTGCATTGCCACCTTTTTCTGCCCACAAAGAAATCCACAGCAGTCATGATAGAGCTCTGTTGAGCTCGCTCACTCCCCCTCTCACTTGTCTGTCTGTGTTCCTCCCAGCGCTGCAGGCTGCCATTTGTACTGGGCTTCTGCTCGTGCTGGCACCTTTTTCTGCCCACAAAGAAATCTGCAGCTGTCCTGACAGAGCTCCATTGAGGTCGCCAATCCACCTGTCTCACTTCGCTCATTCTGTTTCTCTTGGCACTGCAGGCTGCCCATTTTTGTAGTGGGCTTCTGCCTCTGTTGGCGCCTTTTTCTGCCCACAAAGAAATCTGCAGCAGTTCGACAAAGCTCCGTTGAGGTCGTCCTCCCCCTCTCTCACTCCCTCATTCCGTTTCTGCTGGCGCTGCAGGCTGGCCTTTGTACTGGGCTCCTGCCTGCGTTGCCGCCATTTCCTGCCCACAAAGAAATCTGCAGCAGTCATGATAGACCTCCGTTGAGGTCGCTCACTCCCCCTGTCTCACTCGCTCATTCTGTTTCTCCTGGCGCTGCAGGCTGCCCTTTTGTACTGGGCTCCTGCCTCTGTTGGCATCTTTTTCTGCCCACAAAGAAATCTGCAGCAATCCAGATAGAGCTCAGTTGAGCTCGGTCACTCCTCCCCCTGTGTCACTCGATCCTAATCTGTCTCAAACACTGATTTCTAACAACGACTGTGGTATTCTGCGCTAGAAGCGCGGAAACACATTTTGGCCAGGATGTGAAAAATGACAGCTGTACTGTTCATAAGGAGGTGTGAACAAATGTCAGTGTTGAAAATCTGGCGTGAAAATATTACTAATTTGCGAACTTACAAGGGTGCGTGGAAACTGCACAACACACGCTCGTAACACAGTCATTTTATGGAGTTTCATCACAAAATTTTCAACATAGGCATTTTAAGACCTCTGCTCATGAACAGTGTCAGTGTGATTTTCTTAATGTGTCCCGAACACTGATTTCCCACAGTGACCGTGCTATTGAGCATTGGAAGAGTGGAAACACATTTCGGCCAGGATGTGAAAAATGACAGCTGCACTGTTCATAAGGAGGTGTGGAAAAATGGCAGTGTTGAAAATCTGGAGTGAAAATATTGCAAAGTTGCGAAGGTACGAGAGTGCCGGGAAACTGCGCAATGCACATTCGTAACACACTCATTTTATGGACTTACGTCACCAAATTTTCAACATAGGCATTTTAGGACCTCTTCTAGTGAACAGTGATGCTTTCATTTTCATAATGTGTCCCGAACACAGATTTCCCACAGCGACCGCGCTATTCTGCACTGGAACTGCAAAAACACATTTTGGCCAGGATGTGAAAAATGACAGCTGTACTGTTCATAAGGAGGTGCAGAAGAATGGTAATGTTGAAAATCTGGAGTGAAAATATTATTAATTTACGAAGTTACGATCGTGTGTGCGAACTGTGCAACACACAGTCGTAACACAGTCCTTTTATGGAGTATCGTCACCAAATTTTCAACATAGGCATTTTAGGACCTCTGTTCATGAGCAGTGTCACTGTCATTTTCTTAATCTGTCCTGAACACTGATTTCCCACAGCGACTGCGCTATTCTGCGCCGGAAGTACGAAACACATTTCGGCCAGGATGTGGAAAATGACAGCTATATTTTTCACAAGGAGGTCTGAAAAAATGCCAATGTTGAAAATCTGGCATGAAAATATTGTAAATTCGCAAAGTTACGAGCATGCGTAGGAACTGCGCAACACACGCTTGTAAAACAGTCATTTTTTTGATTTTCCCACCAAATTTGCAACATAGGCTTTTTGAGACCCCACCTCATGAACACTGGCACTGTCATTTCATTAATGAGTCCTGAAAGGGGATTCCGTGCAATGACCACGAAATCACCTTTCGGGGCCGAATAACCCCATGACAGTGCCAGAATTCATGAGGAGGGATCCCAAAAACCCCAAGTTGAAAATTTGGTGTAAAAATTCCAAAAAATGCCTGAGATATGCATCAAAGTTGAAAAAACCCTATTTATTCCATTATACAGCTTACCGGCATTTCCTCAGTTGGTCAGCTTTGAAGAGTGCAGATGTGTTCCCGTCCACCGAAAATGGTCGCTGGACTGGAGGTAAGTATGGGGTGAGGGGGTGGGAGGCGGGGTGCCCAGTGGGTGGGCGCGGGTTGTGGGAAGGGGCAGGAGACCGCCGAGGATGGTTTCCTTTTCCACAGGGAAAGAGAAAAAAATCACGGGACCGTTTTGTTTTACAGGAGCATGTGGCACACTGGGGTGGGCCCAGAGTGCCAACAGACCTTTTTAAGAGCAGCCGACGGGGATTGGGCATCCCCGTCGCACACAACAAAAGTGGGGTTACATTATGCTGATGGGATTGGGCACCCCTTCAGCACACAACAGAAGCGGGGTGACATTATACTAACGGGATTGAGCACACCACAGGCATACTACAAATGCGGGGGTTATATAATGCTGACGGGAGTAGCTCCCCCGTTGGCAACATCAACCTTGGGGCACTGAAGCCAACGAGGATTGGGGCCTCCATCGGCAAACTAACACGGTGGGAGGTTGCACATGCTGCCGAGGGGGATTGGGCACCCCCTCAGCAGGGTGGGCCTAATATTGTTTGTGAAAACAGCGGCAAGCCATCACCATGTTCACAAACAGTATCAGTGTAACAAGGTTCCACCCAGCAATGACGGGTCGCTTCCTCATTGCAGCGAATGGCTTATGCTGCAATGACGAGATGACCCCTGATTGCAGAGGCTGAAATCTTACAAGGTTGTGGCATGCTGGCTGAACTAATGTCAGCAGCAGCATGCCAAGGCATTGGGGAAAGCAGGCCAAGCCTTTAAAAGCTGTGGAGGCATTGGCCACAACAGTGCCACGCCTCCACAACCTGCTTCTGGAAAGCTGCCGCAATATGTTTCTTGTGCATGCGCGCAATCAACATAATAAAAAGGGTCCCGCAATGTTTTGTTATTTTTTACAACCTGCAGACCAGAAAACCGTCCCTCATCGAGTCCTGTGGCCCTCCCCAACCCGCGCCCACCCGCGCACCCTGCCTCCCCACACCCCTCTCATCCCATACTTTCCTCTGGAGCATGGCGCGACGATCTTCGGTGGACCGGGAACATGTCTGCACTCTTCAAAGCCGACTGCAAACTGAAGAAATGCCGGTAAGCTGCATGATGGCATAAATAGGGTTTTTCCAACTTTGGTGCATATCTCGGACATGTTGGGGAATTTTAGCACCAAATTTTCAACTTGAGGTTATTGGGACCCCTCCTTATGAATTCAGTCACTGTCATGGCATTATTCGGTCCCAAAAGGTGATTTCACTGTCACTGTGTGGAATCATCTTTCAGGACCAATTAACGAAACAACAATGCCACTGATCATGAGGGGGGCTCTCAAAAAGCCTATGTTGCAAATTTGGTGAAAAATCAAAAAAATGGCTGTTTTACGAGCTTGCTTTGTGCAGTTTCCATGCACGCTTGTATCTTCGTGAATTTGTAATATTTTCATTCCAGATTTTCAAAATTGGCATTTTTTCACACTTCTTAATGAATAGTACAGCTGTCATTTCACATATCCTGGCTGAAATGTGTTTTCGCACGTCCGGTGCAGAATTGTGCAGTTGCTGTGCGAAATCAGTTTTCGGGACAGTGTGGAAAATGACGGTGACACTGTTCATGAGCAGAGGTCCTAAAATGCCTATGTTGAAAATTTGATGATGAAAGTCCATAAAATGACTGTGTTACAAGCGTGCATTGCGCAGTTTCCATGCACCCTTGTAACTTCCAAATCTGCAATATTTTCATGCCAGATTTTCAACACTGGCATTTTTTCACACCTCCTTATGAACAGTACAGCTGTCATTTTTCACAGCCTGCCCAAAATATGTTTTCGCACCTGTGGCACACAATGGCGTGGTCACTGTGGGAAATCAACTTTTGGGACAGATTAACAAAATCACAGCACCACTGTTCATGAAGGAGGTTCCAAAATGCCTATGTTGAAAATGTGGTTAAAAAATTTCCAAAAATAATTGGGTTACAGACGTGTGTTGCGCGGTTTCTATACATGCTCATGGCTTCACCAATTGTTTTATAGTTTCACTCCAGATTTTCAACGTTGCTATTTTTTTACACCTCCTCATGAACAATACAGTTGTCATTTTTCACATCCTGCCCAAAATGTGTTTTCGTCCCTGTGTCGCCAAATGGCATAGCCGCTGTGCAAAACCACCTTTCAGCTAACAAATTGATTGTGTCGTTCTTCATGAGGTGGGGTCACAAAAAGCCTATGTTGAAAATTTGGAGTGAAAATACCAGCAAATGCCTATGACGTTTAGGTTTCCAACTGTAACACCCCACCCTGTAGAGACAGACAACCAGACATCAGGGTGTGACTTGGGATCACTGGCTGTAATGCTCATGCCATTTCCACCCCACACCCACTTCTGCAGCCAGTGACAGATCGAGGTGTGCCTTGGAATGTTCGGCCCTAAAGTTCACCCCATTCTCTTATACTGCACCTGTCTCAGCATATTTCCTTATGGAATGGGGTAAGTATAAGGCCCAAAGACCCCAAAGCACACCACAACACTTGTCAGTGTCTGCAGGGTAGGGTGAGGTAAAATGGCATGAGCATTATAGCTGACGACCCAAAGGCACACCCCAATGCCTGTCAGTCTCTGCAGGGTGGGGGTGGGGTTGGCGTCAGTTCAATACTTCACTGCCATTCCTATTATGCATCTCTAACTCCTGCACTACCAATGCCAATGCCAGCGAGACAACATTCGCCATTGACAAATGCTTGTTTTTAAACTCAGACAGTGCTACAATACACACTGCACTTAGAAGGTTTCTTCAGCAATTAATATACACTGCCAAGGAGTGTTCTAAAACCATTAACAGCCTCTAACTATGCATTGTAGTAACATTTTTTTTGTCCAAGATGATTAATCCCTTTCTTGGACGTCCATCATTCTTACCTCGTTTAACCCCTAAGTGAAATTTACAAGTAAAGGGGCTCACTACTCAAAGTCCTCAGTCTTTCAACATTCAGTGCATTTTGAACTGTTATTAACTCTTTAAACAATACACTGGGTGTTTAAAAAAATGAGTTCATCTCAACTATAAGCATGTTCCATGCCTTCCATTAATCAATCCTGGAGCTTGCATTATGACTTAATCTGGATGTTAATTTTATGACATGGGACTTGTTTATCTAGCCCAACTCCCCTTCGGGTTCATTCTCTTTTTACTGTATGTTCACCCTTGCACTCACGCAAAGTGAACATGTTGGTATGATAGTGGCTTTTAAGAGGTGTGTCCTGTCTGTCTAATGCAGGGCAATCTGCAAGAAGATCAGCAGTGTTAGACCAGTTATCAGCCAGGCTGAGCATGACACTATTCTGGGCTTGCTGAGCAGAAACTGTGTGAAGCTCAAAGAAAAGAGCTACCCAAGTCATAGGGTGGCTCTTTCCTTTGATCTGTACAAGCTGCCCAGCAAGCAGAGCTGATCAGCATCATGATCAGCCTGCTGTGGTCCTCCCCCCATGTAAAAACAATCCTGCCACCCTCTTCCAAGTATCCCTCCCACCTCCCATTGTTTCCCCCTCCTTTTTAATTTTCTGACACCTGGGTGCCCAATCCCTGGTGCCCACTAGTACCCCCACCCTGCCCATTTTCACTGTGTGACACCAGGGAGCACACCCCACCCGTGCTGCCATACATAACACTGATACTGGCATGCCCAATCCCAAGTGTCAGTACCTGAAATAAAGAAAACTGTCCCCCATAGTCCTTTTTTTATTTTTTTTAATTCCAGTAATCCCACCCTCTGCCAAGTATCCCTCCCACCTCCACGTCACTTCCTGTGCCCATAGAGATTAAATCGACACTGGGGTGTCCAATCCCCAGTATCAGTACTTGAAATAAGGAAAATCAGCCCTCGTAGATTTTTTTATTTTTATACACCCTGTAAAAAAGAAAATGGTCCGTTGATGTCTGTTGCGACCACTAACTCCCCACCACCACCATTACCTTCCCCTCACCTGACCCCCCTCACTCAACCCCCCCCATTTCCTTATCCTTTACTTGCCTATTGGGGGTCCAATTACTGTTGTCCTATCTGGACTGGGAAACATGTCCTCATTTTTCAGTGCTGGCCCAGGAACTGAGGAAATCGAGTATGCGGTTCAATGTATTTCAGTGCTTTCTGAACTTGTGCTCATAACTTGGTCATTTTTTAAATATTTTTCCCCTAAATTTTCAACATGGCCTTTTTGGGAGCCCATCTCATGAACAGTGGTAGGTGAAATCCTTCTAATCTGGCCTGAAAGGTGATTTCACATTCACTCCGTGAAACCACATTTCAGGTGGGATTTGAAAATTTTCACCTACCGGGTTCATGAGGTGGAGGGAGGGTCATAAAAAAACTGTGCTAAAAATTTGGGGTAAAAATATTAAAAAAACACAAACAAAGATTTGCATGTACATTGACATTTTTCAACACTCGCTTATAACTTTGGTAATTTTCAATATTTGACCCCAAATATTCAACATAGCTATTTTTTCACATCACCCCATGAACGTGACAGGTATTGTTTTTCAAATCCTGCCCAAAATGCGTTTTTGCACTTGTGGTATGAAATGAAGTTTCAGTCAGTGTTTTATAAATCACACCTGTCGTGTTCAGAAAGAAGGTTCATAAAAAGACTATGTTGGCTGTCCTGGTGGCACTGAGGGTTGAGGCGCTAGATGCCACACCTCGTTCCATGCCGGCGACCCAGGTTCAGGAACGAGCCCGGGCTGTCGGGGGTCGGCAGGGGAGAGAAGGGATTGAGCGCCCAATGGCGGCTCTCCCTCTCTGGGGAGGGTTACTAGTCTGTCCTGCTGCCATATCGCCACCTCCTGGGTGAACCCGGGAGTGGCGGTGTGGGTCAGGATGCACAACGGAAGGGACAGTCCTGGCCGAGAACCCGAGGGGGAGCGACGTGTCTATGCCTGCCTCCTCATTGGCTCTCCTAGTGTGCCAGCACTTCAGGGGGATAGGGCAGAATAGGAGAAAAAAGTGGAGCCCGTCACTGCTAGGTGATGACTCCTCTGACGTCCAGACCACGTCACCAGGCGCTTACCGGGGCAGACTCCAGTGTGCGTTGCCAAAGCTCTACCGTAGGTAGGGGGAGGATTGGGCTGTTCCTTCCCCAACCCACCCAGGGGGTGTACCAGGATCTCAAGGGAATTTACAGAGCAAGGCCACCACTCTAGGAGCAGACGTGTGGATGGCCATAATAGAGGGTGTCTGAATGAGTGGAGTGACGGCACGGTAAGGAGAAAGAAACATGAAGTTAAAAAAAAAAAAGACTATGTTGAAAATGTTGGTGTTAAAATGTGACGAAAACAACCAAGTTATGAAGAAACGATGACTTGTGCCAATGTACACTCATAACTTTATTTGTACAGATTTTGGCACCTAATGTTCAATATATCCCTTTTGTTACCCCACCTCCTGAACACGATAAGTGTTATTTTTCAAATCCCCCCAGAAAACATGTTTTTGCAGTCGCACTACAAAATTGTCTTTCCTGGATGGGATTTAAAAAATTCCATCTGTCTTGATCATAATGTCAGGTCATAAAAAGACTGTTGGAAATTTTGGGTCTACTGTGGGAGCCCACTGAAAATTAGATAATGCCTCTCAGCTGGCCTATCCTAGGTAAATATAACCTAAAAATTTGTAAAAGCAGGACATCACCGAAAATTAGATATTGCATCTCACCTGGTCTATCCTGGGTAATATTTAATAAAAATGTGCAAAACAGTACCCCAGTACTGCAGAGCCCCCACTGAACTGTGCATGTATGCTGCTCTATCATGGGAAAAACACATTCTAAAAGCTGGACCCCACTGAAATTGTAACTTACCTTTCAGCCATTATTAAAATAGGCATAAGCGGGCCCCATCGAAAATAAAATATTGCATCTCAGCTGTGCTATCCTGGGTACATACAGAGTAAAAATTGTGAAAAGTGGGATCCCACTGTAAACAAGATACCATCTGAGCTGTGCTATTTTACGTAAATACAGTACAAAGATGTGTTCAAAAGGACCTCACTGAAAATGAGATATTGCATCTTTACTGGGTTATCCTGGGTAACTGTATTACAAAACTGTAAAAACAGGTCCTTCCAGCAGAACCCCACTGAAAAGGAAATGTTGCATCTAAGATGATCAGTCCTAGAAAAATACATTACAAAAGCAGGACCTCACTAAAAACGAGATATTGCATCTTACCTCTACTGTCCTGGGTAAATGCAATATAATAAAACTGTAAAATCAGGACTCCATTGCAAACGACATATTACATCTCATCTGGTCTGTCTTGGGTAAATATATAGTAAAAAATGTGTACAAGCAAGACCCGGTACAACAGCAATGCAAGCAGCGAACATTTGGCATTAACAAATGCTTGTTTTGTATAGAACTTCTTTATTCCATTGTGCCACAGGGTGTTGTATTACTCTTCTCCCCTGCCCCGGTGTTCCCCCTCTCCCATGGTTGCCACTGCATGGTAGATTTCTCTGTGATGAGGAGAAAGGTGGCAGTGATTCTTTCAATGTTCTATATATCCATGACCCTGTTTATCCAAGTTTCTGTCTGTGAGTCATTGAATGAGAACCATTTGGTTATGCATTTAAAGGGACACTGTCAACCTAATTAGGTCTCAAAGTGTCCCTAGTTTAAAAAACACATTTATGATTTCCAACATTCTGTAAAGATTGCTGATGTAAATGGTAGTTTGATTTTGACTCTATTATCCTTTAAAAAAGTGAAAAACCGACTGCCCACCATTCTGGTGTTACTACACAAATACAGGTTTGTTTACATTCCTTGATCAGTTCCAGCGCATCTTTCCTGGACTTGGGAACACCTCCAACACAATCTAGCCACTCATGATGCAGTGGGAGTTTAGAAGGCTACTGCCTCATGAGTGACTGCACTGTTTGGGTGTGTTTCTAATGCTCAGAAAATATGCAGTAAGAACAGAATCAGGATTGTAAACAAAAACAAAGTTGTTTACAAATATACAACACCATGCATTTCAGTTCTACTAAACAAGGAGATAGACAAAACAAACAGCAACATCAATGAATTTAGAGAAGGTAAGCAATCGTAAAATGTAGGTTTTTAACTAGAAATAATATGATGAAAAACTGGTAGACAGTGTCCCTTTAAGTGCCGTCAAACATAGTATTGCAAATAGTGATTTGCTTGCGTTGTCTGTCATTGCTGGTGGTGGGACCCCTAGCACCAACTGTAAAGGTAAATGGTATGTGGATGCTCCAAATGCTAAATAATTTTCTGTGTACTTCTGTCCAGAGGGGGAGTATTTTGGTACGGCACTGGGTCCAAACAGTGCCGACAATAATAGTGTCAGCATGGTGTGCGCAGTAAAAATGGTGCCATTTGTTTGCAGGGAGGGCTTTGCCCCCTGCACCCTCTGCAACCCTGTCTCTAAGATTCTCACTCCAAGGGGGAGCAGATCCTGGGGAAAGTTAAAATTCATGGGTTCGTGGAATACTGTTTCCATGGCCCCATGTAAAAATACATTACCGGTAAGTCCTGATATGCAAAAAAATGTCGGAGACCAGAATTAGAACCCTGGTCTCCATTGCCATTGTCCAAACTGCACCATGCCCCAGCTCTCCACACCATGGAAGCAGCTCAGCCAGCCACCTGTTCCCTGCAGCCCTTGTCCTGTGTACAGGACCACGGCCAGCGACCAGGGGAGCACTTACAGCTAGCGCTGTAAAACCCTACTCGCTGTCCATGTGAACGCTTACCAGACTGGCATTGTATAGTGCGGCGCTATTCTGGTAGTGCTCAGGTGATGGGGTACCTTTAGTACAAGATCAAAAGATATGTGTGTGAGACCCCTCCTTGTCCACACCCCCTCCAACACTTGTCTTGATGCCCTATGACAAAATGTTTAGTCACTGTGGGGGTATAGAAGTAACGCACCAGCACTCACCATCTGAATTCTTGCCATCCCAGTGATGCAGTGACCCTCCACCCTCTTGCTGTCACCTGGGACCAGTCCCTATCTCTGAACTGTGTCTGCAGCTCTGCTTCCCACTTCCCCCTTTCCCCTTATTTCATGTAATTCAGTAGTCTTAGCCCCTTGTAACATGTGGTAGGCCCTTGTAATACATTTCCCCCTCCCCACCAACATAATGGCCCAGTATAGAAAGTTCTCCCACTCTGTGGGGTCTCTTTTGATCATTGCCATTCTGTTCTGTTCTGTCAAGTAGTGCCTGACTTGGAAATAATGGCAGAAATCCTGTCTGGGCAAGTGAAGTTTTTTTGTTCTGAGGCCTTCCAATGGCAGGCATGTGTTCAGATCTGCATGAGTTGCCTGTATCTGGTGAGAGATAGTGGTTCCATTTTCTATACCCCTCATCTTCTTTCCAGAGTTCAAAATCTGGGTTCCCATTAATGACTGTGAGTGGTCCTATCTCATTTGGTCTGTTTGTGACCATCTCACTTCACTGAGAAGTTTTACAGTGTGTTTTACCCAGGGATTACTTATACAGTATGTGTTCCGGTCTGAGGAGACATCCTGATACCTGGAGGAGCATTAAGTGGTGCTGGGAAGGATGTGGCTGCTTCCAGGTCATGTCACCATGTGTCTCTTTTCTGTTTGCCCCAAGTTATTAGAGACACTGTTTGTGCTGCCAGGTTGTGTTTCTTTAGGTCTGGCATGCCCAGTCCACCCTGGTCTCTGGGTTGCATTAGTATCTGGCTACTAACTCTGTGCCTGCTCCCTTCCCAGATAAACTGGAGCATGAGTGTGTTAAGGTTTTTCCAGAACTCTGTTGGTATGGTCACTGGGAGAGTGTGAAAGTAAAATAAAAATCTAGGGAGGACATTCATTTTCAGGGTGTCTGTCCTGCCTGCCACTGATAACGGTAATAGCTTCTGCCAGGCGATATCCTCCTGCACTGCTGAAAAAAGCGCTTCTGTGTTAAGATTAAAGAGCTTGGAGAATGCTGATGTTACATATACCCCCATGTAGCTGGCTGTGTTCCTGTGTGCCCATTTGAAGAGGATGATGACTAGTATGAATTGGGGAGTACCGATTCCACTGGGCCTTGTTGGCTCAGATTTTTTGTAATTTTCTTTGTGGGCTGATAGTCCCCGTATACCCAGAGCTCCTCAAGCAGGGCTGGGATCGATATAAAACAGTGAGCCATCTGCATATGATGACACCTTATGAGTTCTACCCCCCATCCCTCCTATTAGGCCATTCTGTCTTACTGCTATGGCTAGTGATTCAGTATACGGTGCAAACAATACTGGGGAGAGAGGGCACCCCCTACCTCTTGCCTCTTGTAAAGTGGAACCTTTCAGACTGTACTCCATTTACCTTTACTGTTGCTTGGGGAGCTGCATACAAAGTTTGTATGCATTGCATAAAGGTGTCACCTGTTTGAATTTCTATCATGGTTAAGTGTAGGAATCCCCAGTTCACCCACTTGAATGCTTTCTCAGCATCCATAAGTATTGCCAGTGATAACCTTTGTTGAGTGTTTTTTTTTTTTGGCCCAAGTCCCTCAGCTTCCTCTAGGAGGACTCTGACCCTTACTCTGCTCTGCCATGCCCAGGGCTTACCCCCCGGGTGGGCCCACCAGGCAGGCCCCCCCACCAATGGATGATAATGGGCAATCCCTGGTTTATCCCCCAGCGGACAACAATGGGCAATGGGAGCGGAAGCAGAGTGGGGCATCATGTCTGGGTGACCGGATTTTCTGGATGCTGGGTTTCTCCTCTGGAGGCAGGAGGTGCAGTCACGTTAAAGGGATAAGCCCTATGTCTGTCTTGCCTCCCACTTCTCTAGGTGCTGGATGCTGTGGATCTTCCGAGCTCCACCAGGAGCTTCTGTTGCACCAGAAATGCACCCCCTCCCCCCCAGAGAAGGAGAGATATCCATCGGATGCTCAGTCCTTCTCCACCAGGCTGGCCCTCTGACTTCTGTTGAGTGTTTTTTTTATTTGCAAAGATATTCAGGAGGCACCTGATATTGTCTGGCAGCATTCTACCCCTGATAAACCCTTTTTGGTCCAGGTGAACCAGGGATCCCACCACCTCCTGCAGACTCTTTGCAACTGCAGCTGTAGAGATTTTCATGTCCACATTAAACAAGAATATTGATCTATATAAGCTACATAACGTTGCATCTTTTCCAGGCTTCGAGATTACTGTTATGTCTGCATAGCTCTATAAAGGTGATGCCCTCTCCCCCCTTTCTTCACCTCTGTCACCAGTTCTCAAATTGTTTATAGAACTCAAGAGTCAGGCCATCTGGACCTGGAGATTTAACCATTTTCAATTTTTTAATGGCCATGTGAATCTGTGTTTCACTTAATGGCCTGTTCAAAAGCTCTCTGGCCTCTTCGATGAGCTGAGGCATCTTTACCCTGGTAAAGAAGTGGTCTAGTTTTTCTGAGACTAGGTGCACCTCTTCTTGCCCTGCCTATAGAGCCTTGTAATAGTTTTTAAAACTGTTAAGTATCTGTTGTGCGTCTGATAAGGCCCTTTGTGTGTTTGGGTCTGGGCAATTACATAGCACAGCTCTGTATAGGATGCCATTAGGGACATAATTCAGAATCTCTGGCTATATACACTATGTAGTATATAGCCAGATATTCTACATTATGTCCCTAATGGCATCCCATAGCTCTGCTGGCCATGTCTTGCCTTAGTTGCCACGTTAATAACTTTCCTGTCCTGTTTCCAGACTCATGGGCCCCCATTTTCAAAAGGTTAGTGCAGCATAAACTGGGTTTGTGCTGCGCTAGCCTGGAATAGCACCAGCTGTCAGGGACATGCCCATATTCGAAGGACACATATGTGCAGTGCACCCCCGACAACACCGTCTCACACAATATTGTGCTGTAAATATACAAATGAGGGATGCCGCATGTATATGTGGCATAGGATAATACTGAAAGGTTTCAGAAGCACTAAACAGCTGCCAGCACCAGCAGTTTAATGCTTCTGAAACCCAGCCCTTAACAGTGCACAGAGGGTGTGTATGCCCCACATCCCATCCAAGCACTGTCAGGGGCTGCTGGCCTTGATCTCCTTAAACATAAAAAAAAAAAAAGCAACCCTGGTAGTATAGTGTCCCTCCCCAGCCCTGATCCCCATCCAAGTAAAAACATACATCAACCTTAGTGGTCCAGTGGCCCTGATCCTCCGGTATTAGACAAATACATGAACTCCTGGTGGTCTAGTGGTCCCTCCTCTCTCCCGCCAGTCTCCGATCACCATCCTGACTAGAAAGAAATATCCCTGGTAGTCTAGTGGCCCCCCATCCTGGCAATTAGTGATCCACCACTCCACTCTGCTCTGAACCGACCCTAGCTGGTGACCGGCACTGCCCTCCTCACAATGCCACGGCCGGCCGCCGGCTGAACCCTCGCTAAGCATGTACAGTATACAATACATGCTTATTAGCTTGACCAGTCATGGGGGCCATGGCATTAACCAGTGTGCACCACGCTTTAACCCTGTGGGTGGTCTTCAGCCCAGTGCTCTGGTAGTGCTGTGTCAAGTATAGTGATTGCTTGCTGTGTGCTGCACTACTGTGGTCTGATATTCAAACAGATAGCACGATCAGTTCAGATCACGCTATCTGTTTGAATATGGTGCCAGAGCTGGCCGGCCCTATTTTTTTCATGCAGTGCACCTGTTTGCACATACAGCCAGTTGGCTCTGAATATGGGGCCCATAGTACCTTTGACTCGAATATCTAAGCATACCTTCAATATTATTATCTAGTAGTTTTGTTAATTTAACTTACTGTGCATCCAGTCCATTTTTCAGAGTTTCATCTGTAGTTATTTTATGTTTTGCCTCTAGGTCAAAGATTTTATGTTCTAGTTAGTCTAGGCTTTAATTCTCTCCTTTTTCTTAGTAAAGACACAACTAATGATGTGACCCTTTATAACCAATTACAGTCCATCCCACTTGATTGGGTCAGTGGTGTCTACTGGTATATTGAGTTCCAGATACTCCTTTATCGTACTTTCTATATGTTTTCTTAAATTCTTTCTGTGTCATTTAACAGCAAGACATTGAGTCTCCAGGTGGGATTCTTCAGTGGCTGCACTATACTGTATGTCTCATACCACAGGCGTGTGGTCTGAAATGGTTATATTTTGCATTTTACAGCTCTTCGCTAAATGTAAACAGTCTGTGGACATAAAAAAGAAAATCTATCCTAGAATACGACTAATATGGTGCTGAGCAGAAGGTATAATCTTCTAATTCTGGGTTTAGGTATCCCCATACTTCTTTGAGGCCTACTTCTTCAGCCAGTTGTTTCGTACATCTCCCTGGTCTCCCAGCTGTGCCTCTGTGGTGTCCTATTTTATCTAGTGAGGGCTGCAGGACTGCATTAAAATCTCCCCCAACAATATATAGGCAAACTGGTTCTGTTACATGTGTGAAGATTATTTTTTTCCAGAAAGGCTACATTTTCAGCATCCCCATTAGGAGTGCGTGGATTTATGAATGTGCAGGGAGTTGATCTGTACATACCCTGAACACATATGTATCTGCCCTCCTGACCTTGTATTATCTCCTTGACTTCCATGGGGCCGGCTTTATGAATTAGTGTGGCCACTCCCCTGTGGTATGGCTGTGCATCATATGTTGAGGAGAACACCTTCCCCACCCATTGCCTGCGAAGTTTGGCATGCTAATTTTGACTTAAGTTCATTTCCTGCAGCATACCAATCTTGGTCTCTAACCTGCTCAGCTCCTGTATAGCTTTAGTTTTCTTCACTGGATTATGAAGTCCCTTCACATTACATGTCAGTCCTCTGTAATCTACCATTTATTGTTTTTACTCCCCTCCCTCCTCCTTCTGACTACGGCAGTGAGATGAACTTGCCATTCTTCCTAAGTATATTAAATATAAAATTATAATTACCCTCCCATACCCCCATCTGTAATAATAATTTTTTTTGAACCCTTAATCACTGATAATGCCTTTCAAATCCTGGGAGAAAATGGTTTAAAGGAAATAAGTTAACTGTATGAAAATAATGTATTCAAATCATTTGAACAGCTTAGAATTAAATTTAAATGCCCACAGTCTCATTTGTTCCGATATTTACAAATAAATGTCATATTAAAAAATATAGTAACAATGGACTTCCCTCCATGCTCACCAATTTTACAATTATAGACAAAAAGGAAAACACCAAGATAATCTCAGCAATGTATCATTGTATTATTAATGAAAAACACGAATAATAAAAATATTTGAGAATTAAATGGTCCCAAGAACTGGGCATTCAATTGACAGATGAAACATGGCAAGAAATATTAAGTATTCCTACAGTAAGAATCAAATCTTCAAAATTACAACAAATATACCATAACTCGTTCTTCAGAACCTATTATATTCCGGCTAGATTACAAAAAATTAATAGTGATTTAACTTCAAAATGCCCTAGATGTGCTCATACATCAGGAACTCTTATGCACATGATCCACAGTTGTCCATACTTAACTAACTGTTGGTCCAAAATTACACAATGTATCTCAAAAACATTAAACATTTCAATACAAATCACACCAACATTAACACTTTGAGCAGTTTCAGAAAATTGGCAGCTATTTACCCTTTTTCAAAAAATATTAATCACAATAGCTTTCATAGTTGCCAGAAAATGCATTTTGATTCAATGGAAAGCTCAACCGCCTCCAGTTTATGAAACTTGGTTAAATTTTCTGAAAGATATAATCAAAATGGACAGAGTTTACTACATCCGTAATAACAACAAGCTCTGGCAGAGCCACTACGACTGTGAATGCATTAACTAGATAAGTGTGTTTCATGGGCTTAAACATAAACATTTATTTATTTATTTAAAAAATATCAGATTTACAAACCTTTGAGTCAGAGACTCATTTACAAAGGCACCTCATCGAAACTAATGCAAAGGCAGCACAGTTAACAAGTCCAAAAACAATGGCTCGGAGAGCAGACAGTTATAACATTCATTCTCTGGAGATACATGGGTAGCAGTAGATAAACAGATTACATAGTTTAGGCACACAGGCACCACATCAAGAAGATCAAAGCAGTTCAAACAATATACAATAGCTAAAGCAAATAGACATCAGGAGTCAAAGAGAAACCCAGAGTGTTCACATGAAGGCTGTTGCATACACTAACTGATTCAAAGTATAGTACATTGAGAAAGGGCATATTTAAGCAATAAGGCATGACAGGGTGTGTGTTATCATGTAATAACATCACTCCTGGGATGGGTTGAAGCACAAGGTGAAGCCGAGTATTTATTTATTTGCACGTATTTATTTGATCCACTGGATCAGCAATATTTGCACAAGCTGTGCCCACTGCAGATTTTACAGCACTGGTCCTGGTCTGGTGATCTGGGTTTTACCCATACCACACTGCATATGGCTTAGTGATATACTGTACAGATGGCTGCACAGTCTAACCCATTGAAGGTAGAAGTTTCAGAAAACCATTATGCTACAAATATCAAGACTCACTCCCTCCCTCACCCCACAGTCACAAATAATCCTCTACCAAAGTCATGCTTAAATACTGTGCCTCTACATCCACACCACTAAGCTTTTACTGCCAACATGCTTCTTCTGCTGCTGTGAGTTAAACTCTTTATTTAAAAACATTTTGTTGAGAAATTTTTGTTTTAGTATATCCATGGTCAGGAAAAATGAATTTGTAAAAGAAACCAAAATCCCATTTATCAGTTCATTGAATCACAATACAGCATGTTACGAATGTTTCAGATTCTATGTGTAACCTACAATAAGTCAAACAGAAATTAGACACAAATGCCTACCTATTTGCAAGTGAAGCAAATGTGGTTATTATCACTCAGTTGTAAACACCTATATTCACAGCCAGGATTCACATTTCTAGACTCTGGGTAAGTATGACAAGTTTCCTAAATGCTGGTACCTTATCCAGCTGTGTTCTGCTTGGTGTGTGTGTGTGCGTGTGCGTGTGTATGTGTTTAAACATGTAACTTTCTATAGTATATCGTATAGCACTGTGAATCCTGGCTGCAGTGTTTTTTATCTGCTGTGGCTAAGCAAGACACTGTAACAAGACACTGGCCTGCTGTAGGGGCTATTAGACATCAAACCAAAGGGTACACTATGAAGACTAATTTGGAGAAGATGCAATAATATAAACTTGAATGACAGCCCCCAGACATCATAAAATACCCAGGGAAAATTAGAAAAACCCCTCTAACGGCCTAGGCAGAAACAAAACACTGGATTGAAGTGAGAACTCAAAAGTGGTAGTAATACATATATTCCTGATTTTAACATGCAGTTTTCCTTTAAGAAGATTCAGTAGAATATAAATAGTAGCCCAGAATTGCCTGCCCGGGAATGAAGTTGGTATTTTATTTGGAAAAAGGGAAGGCTATGTCTCTTGCTATGCAATGTCCTGTAAAGTAACACACTGACTGCTCTTAGGATGGTAGTGTCAAATGCTGTGAGGTGCCATGGGGAACTTGTTATGCAGAAAGTTCCAGGAAGTGTTTAACCCATTTTACTATCCAGTTGTGCAAGTCAATTCCACTTCTCAAACTTAAAAAGGAAAATACACTTCATCACAGACTGTGTTTACCAAGCACTGTGCCTATGATTAAAATAATTTGAACCCCATCCCCCCAAAACTGTGCCCTCACATGAACATGCATGATTTATCTGTAAAGGCAATTAAAAAAATGTATTTCTAAATGCATTAGTAACACCAATGCTTTCAAGATTTTGAAACTACTAAAAAGACAAACTATATATATAGATAGATAGAATATGGTAAACAAATATTGTTAATCCCAAACACTGAGCTTTGTTTTTAGTATATAAATGTTTAAGAAATACATGAAAGCTGTCTATTTTCCTTAGTTTTTAGACACTTCTTAGTCTTTCCTTTTGAGAGACCAGGTGACTCTGATAATCATTTGTTCCAAGGGTTTTTAAGTCTGTTTGAAGGCATTTTAAGTATCTTCTGTTCTAGTCCTCAACAAAATGCAGGGACTCCACAGACTTCTGTTCCTCGGTCCACATCCCAAACATGTGAGTCTTCTTTCAGGATGATAGATCCACCTCATGCCCCTCCCACATGAATAAAAACAAAAGGTGGGATGGACCTTTTGGAGCTTCTTGGGTGGAGGTGGGGTGGACCTTACTTCCCCCCAAAAAACAATGCTGCCTTCTGTCACAACCCCACTTAGCAGGTCAGTCCTCTACTCCCAAAGTGCCAACCTCTGAGCATAGAATTGTGAACAGTTAACAGAACAAGGTAACCCTCTTGTCTGTCTTGTGGGTTCGAGTCACCTTTGTCTCAAGTTCTGGAGGGATTCAAACTGATAACCTCTTGTTAGCATACCCAATTGTCAGGCTCAGATAATTCTGTCTTTGGGGGGCCAGATATCTTTGCCTATGGGCACCTAACCAGGTATTACAAAATGAACCCTTAGAACTCAATGCAAGACCTAGAGAACTCTTACCTGTTTCCCAGTTTGGTACCACATAAGCTCATGCACAATGTCAACTATAACCATCTAAGCTTCACTTATATAAAAAGAAGTTTCAAGGCACACCAGGCAGTTTCTGTTTTAAATATATATATATATATATATATATATATATATATATATATTTACTTTAAAATAGGTAAAAATAGGAAAACAGTAAATACAGAACAATATATCCCAACACATACAGTCTTAAAAACAAAATAGGGTTAAAAGTGCAAATTCCTACAACCCATACACTCAGACTAGTCTTATCTAATGTATCCTTACTTTCTTAATCTTTCAGTGCTTTGATGTTGCTCTTTCTCAGTCACAAAATGAATGTCTCTTTGTGTCTAAGGTCTGCTCAGTATACTTAAAAGCAGTCTTGAGCTGGCCTTCTCTCTGAGGTCACATAACTCTACCTTGGTGTATTAAAATTTATATTTTATAACACAGGATGTCCTAATAAGATATTTTAAAAAAAAGGTGACATCAGTGAATCTCCTCTCTTCATGTGACTTCTCCCAAACCAGTCTGTGATCTGCTTCACACAGACATCAAAGTCTCTTTGATGTAATTCACTGGCTTTCTTTGACAATACCCCAAACAAATGCATATTGGACTTCCCAATTTAGTCGGAGACCTGCTTCACACAGACATCAAAGTCTCTTTGATGTAATTCACTGGATACCCCAAGCAAATGCATATTGGACTTCCCAATTTAGTCTGGGACCTGCTTTACACAAACATCAAAGTCTCTTTGATGTAATTAGCTGGCTTTCTTGGAAGACACCCCAACACATGTATATGCCTCTTTTCTCATGACACCTAGTGAAAATCAAAGGATTTCCCTGAGGGCATTATAAAATGGACATATTGGTGCCTGTTTTCAAAGCAAATTGACAAAGTAATTGCATCTCAGATATCTGTAGTTTAACCTACGTCCTGTCCTTTGAACTTATACCTGGGGGGTTTTGATGTGTCAGTTTCAGCAAGACAGTAGTTTCTCCTGACAGACACTCCCCTACATATTTTATATTGCAGAAAAAATATCACATTGTAATCAGAACCAGCTGTCCACGTGCCACACCTCCCACTACTCAGGTTCCAGTTCTTGTACCACCCATTTAAGAAAGAAAATAGTACCCTGCAACCATTGACTAACATGAAAGCGTATTTATTTGAGGGTGGAAAACATTTCTTGGAGGAGGGTAAGGTGGAGGAGACTATTTACACCTTCAGTGAGTTCCACGGACAGAAAACATGACATCACTCCTTTTGCACATGTAGTACTCCTGTAGGCTCCACCCACAGTCGTAAAAAGGACATATTTGATAAAATATGGGCTACATTCCAGATTACTTGCACTGTTATAGAGCTAGAGGGTAAAAATGATGATTAATTGATTTATTTTAGGGGAGGTCGGGGGGAAAAAAGAAAAACAATAATAATAAGAAAATTGAAATAAATATGTTAAGCGTTTACTGTATACAAATAAAGCTAGTCTATGTTAATTAGGTTCTTAGACCCACAGGCAGAACTGGAATATGATGACTAAGCTGACTTTCTTTTCTCTGAGTATTGAGCATCAGATGAAGTCAATTTAACCATGATGCTTCCTGACCCAGAAGAAAAAAAACAACTTGCCATTCTTCCCCAATGTATAATGGTGTGCAGCATAAGCAATACTAATTCCAACTGGAACAACCACAACTGAACGTGAACATGAGAAAATTCTTCAAGGTGATTTTACTATGCCTAGCCAACTTCTGAGATGGTGTCTGTATTGTCAGGCTTTGGCCATAAAAATCATGGGCTGTTACACACTCAGTTCTTTGTGAGTCTTGTCAAACGCTGTGCTTCTGGTGGAGATTCACTGTATCCATCAGGTCTTGATGTACAATTATTGTTTCTAACCCCAGGTATTCTTCTATATTCCTAACTCTCTGCAGTCAGCCTCCTAAGCAGAGCTGCCTGGAGAAAATTGAACTATATGCAAATGATAGCAAAATCATTGGCTCATGACACATATTCAAACTGCTGCCCTTATCTGCTGCAACATTCCATCAACATATCAGATTTCTTTCTCCACCTGACAAGTCAAGATGCCCAGGAGACTTCCCATATCAGTCGTTCTTTGTGGTTCTTCACTGAATATAAGTAGTTTCTTATATTATTATTCTTACTGCTGCCTTTATTTTCTCTTTATTACCTTAACGTTAGTTTAGTTAGCATTATTTAGTGGTCTTTTAGTTTAGTTTTTCTCACGGTTCGGTATAATCATTGGGGAACCGGGTCTTAGTACCCTTTATGGAAGCTTTATTTACTAATTCCGGTATTTAGTTAGCTATTTTAATTTATTTAAATTGTAATAATTGTTATTTGAAACCACTATCCCGGTTTCTGTGAACCGCTAACCCGGTTTTTGTGAACCGCAAACCCGGTTCTGATTCTTCGGTTCCCAGTTCATTAGCGGAACTTTCATTGGTTCCTGAACCGACTGCAAAATATATATATATATATATATATATATGTATATATATATATATATATATATATATATATATATATATATATATATATATATCTAGAGAGAGAGAGAGAGAGACATTTTTATTGCGGTTCTTGTTTTTCTTCAGCGGTTGACGATGGCAGAAAACCCTAAGAAAAAGACTGGACCCCCAAAATTTAAAAACTCCCTTAAGTGTGGGGACGTTTATGCAAATGTAGACAAGCATGATTTATGTGTAGTCTTCCTGGGGAATGATCACTTTTCAGCAGATTGTGATATCTGCAAATCATTACCACAGAAAACAGTAGAAAAGAGACTTGAAAGACTACAAAAAAGATTGGAAAAGGGTATTACGGGTTCTGCCCAACCCACACCTTCTTAAGTCTGTGGCTGAAACCACTGTCTCTTCTTTTAGCACCCCTTACAAGGGTAAAACAGCTACTGGGAAAAGGATGGGTGATCCGGCTGATTCTCTGGTTTCCACTAAAAACAACAGGAAGACAAAGCATGTTGATCCCCTGGCTGACAAATCAAAAGGGGTTTCATCTGTGCTTCACAGCCATTATCAGAGGAGATTGCCAGGCCAAGAAGGTCATACAGGCTTTGTAGGGTTTCATACCTACTCCAACACTCCCAGCACTGGTTCAGATCCTGGTTGCTCCTACCTCTGAACCAAACCCATCTCAGGAAATGATGGAGTTTGAAGAATATGATTTACCTAAAATAGATGAAGGTGAGCCTATTGAACCAGAGATCTCACCAGAGCAGGGGTTTGATTCTTCTCCTAAGAGGATTTTTTTTCTCATTTTTCCTTTGTAAGGAAAATAGTGGATGCTATTGATCTGGCTACCACAGAGGTCATAGAAGATGATGAAGAAGAAGAGGCCAAATATATGGAGATGATGAAGTTAACACCCATAAAGAAAATTCTACTCCCTGTAAACAAGTTCTTTAAAAAAATACTTGTTTAAAATCCTGCATACTCCAAATTCGATTCCACCTCTGGATAAGAAGGTGGATAAAAAGTACCAACTGGACAGACAAGGGGCTTAATTCCTCTTCTCTCACCCTGATCATCAGGGGATAGTCCAGCAAGCAGCCTGTGGGAAGGTGAGGGTTTCTTTAGTTTCTCACTCACCTGAGAAGGACTCTCACAAAATATACAGCATGGCAAAGAAAGGTTATCTAGCTGCTTCACCAGGAGTAAGACAGGCTAACTACCAAGCTTACTTGGCACAGTACCAACAATCACTGTGGCAGTCTGTGGTGGCCATGGCAGAGAAGGCTCCTTCACCCAATCAATCAATCAATCAAAATCTTTATTTATCCAGGCAAACACCGTTGAACAAGCTCATTTACAAGATGGACCTGGTTAAGTCCAGATTATAATACAAACAAGCAGCAATATTTACATTTGGGGTAAAACATAGTAGAAGTGCAAATCAGGATACACAACGTACATAACATAACGGTTGATTCTAGAGCATCAGCAAGACCAATGATCAGTTGAAGCTGACAAGTCCACAGAGATACAGAGATGGATATTGTTACAGAGTTTTTCATATGGAAAAAAAAGGGGACAGGTGAGACCCAGGTATCGCTGTCATGGCAGACAGAAAGAAATAAGTGACAACAGCTTTTTCGTGACCGGCTCACAATGAGTAAAAAAAAAAACAGGAATAGCTATGCCTGAAGGAAGCAGGCAGCCTGCAAGGCACTAACACGGCATCTCCAGGGAATGCTTACATTGGGGCTGAGGTCGGCTATACCACAGCGTACTGGAGGAAGGTGTGGGCGAGGTACTGAGGCATGGGTGGAGCAGCACCTACTGCATATAGGCACCTGGGGCCAGTCACGGTCAATGATTCAAAAGGGGGGCTTAATCACTCATACTCCTGATAATAATACTTTAGCCGTATGGAAGGATTGCATCAGTCAGGGAATGAAGAGGTTACAGCTACATTAGCAGAGTATGGCAGACCATTCTAATTTTTTGCCGGCATTGGAAGGATTGCCGAAGAAAACTGCAGGAGTCAATCGGGAGCAGGGGCCAGAAGGCACTCACAATCTGACTGGTTGGTGGCTTTAGCTTTGTTGGAGAAGAGACCGATCGAATGGTCTCGGATGATGGCTTGTGAAGGTGCAACCCCCTGGGAGGTAGAGATTGTATGCTTTGGGTTCAGGTGTCTTTGTGAGAATTACCTATAACACGCAAGAGAGGTACAGGGACTGGAAGTAATTAGTTTGTGTGGATTAATAAGGCATGCACAAATTTACCTGGGGTATGGCTGGTCATGCCTAAGGCCAATCTCTGGGGAGCAAGCTAACAGCAGTTAATGATTAGGAGCTGGGGTAACAGTTGCAATGTTCACACACACACCTTGGGCATATAATGTCTTGAAAGCATTAACACTTTGGAGGTAATTTAGTTTTAGTTGTTTTTGCATTTTGTTCCACAGGGTCGTCAACGTGAAGCTAACGGCCATTCTGTCATAGCGGGTGGTGGCTTTAGGAATGCATAGAGAGATGTATGAGGCACTCCTTAGACTGTATGGTCCCAGCTCACTTATGGGAAGACATTCAGAGATATAATGTGGGAGCCTTTTTAAGCTAGCTGTGTAGGTCCAAAGGACTGCGTTTCTTTCACGCCTGAATGTAAGTGAGGACCATCCTACAGCTTTGTACAATAGGCAGTGATGGGTAGTGAGGGGAAGACTGGTAATGTACCTGATTGCCCTGTGATACAGCATGTCCAACTTGATAAGCGAGGCTTTTGGGCAGTGGCTGTATAGAAAATCTCCATAGTTGATTAGGGAAAGAAAGGTAGATTGGACTAGTTGCAGTTTGGCATCACAAGTGAGGAACTGGCTGATTCTATGGAATAGACCCAACCTCTGCTGTCGTTTCTTTGCCAGGTCTTCAACATGCTCAGAGAATGCGAGGTTCTGGTTAAGCCACTCTCCTAGGTATTTAAACTTGGGGATAAAATCCATTTTCTCTCCCAGAATTGTGGTGATCAGAGGCAGTGACCCAGAGCTGGCAGGATTTGTCGTTCGGCTATAGGGTATGAACAGCATTGCCTTTGTCTTTTTCGCATTTAAAAGAAGCTTTTTATGGAGGAGCTGAGTCTGAAGCAGGTCAAATTCTTCCTGTAGGTCTGCACAGGCAGCTTCAGCAGTCGGCCGACTTATGTAAACCACTGTGTCATCTGCAAACAGATGTATTTTTGCCTTGTTGATGCCCACATCAATATTGTTTATAAAGATTGCGAAAAGATCCTTGAGGCACTCCCCTGAGCAGAGGTTTGAGTGGGGAGAGCTCCCCCTCAGCTTTGATTTGTTGCTGCCGTCCTAACAGGTATTCTGTGAACCGGTGTAAGGATGCTGAGTCAAGACCGATGCTCTTCAGTGTGGAGATTAGCAGGCTATGGTCCACAGTATCAAAAGCCTTACTAAGGTCTAGGAATACTGCACAGACAAAGTTTCTGCTGTCAATGTCACTGTACCAGTCGTTAGTTACTTTGGCAAGGGCCGAGATAGTGCTATGTTTAGACCTTCAGTAAAGCTTGATTGCATAGGGTTTAGTAAGTTGTTAACTTCCAGATATGCTCTAAGTTGATTGCTGACAACCTTTTACAGGAGCGTAGACAAGATTGGCAGTAGGGAGATAGGTCTATAGTTGTTGAGGTCGCAGGTATGCCCAGATTTGAACAACGGGATAACATGGGCAGTTTTCCAGATGATAGGAAGGGACCCTTGTGATAGTGATAAATTAAATAGATGTGTGATGAGAACAGCAAGGACGTGATACGCTACTTTTATAAAGTAGGGATCCAAAGAATCCGCTCCAGCATTCTTCTTTACATCCAACCAAAGTATCAACTCTTTGACCTCCTGCAATAGTACAGGTTGGAAAGAGAAGCCAGGTCCCGAGGCGATGGTGTCTGCACATGGGACACTTAACTTAGAGCGGGCCAGGGCTGCAGGGGAATTGTCAAAGGCCAGACCAGCTGTGGCAAAATGACTGTTGAAAGCTTATAAGATCCCCTGTTTATCACATATAGTTTTCCCTTCAGATGTGATTTTTGGTGGCAAGGAGTTACCTGGGGTATGATTGGACATATCCTTGATTATCCTCCAGAATTTAGAGGAGCACTTTGCAGCAGAGTCCAGCTCCTTAAGACAGAATGATGCTTTGGCGTCTCTGATTATTTTTGTACATGCATTGCATGCCTTCCTAAACTGGCACCAGGCTGAGTCCAGTTTCGTCTGCTGTACCTTTTTCCACAACTTGTCCCTGCCTAGCAAGGCAGTTTTCAGTTCAGGTGTGAACCAGCGACAAGTTTTACTTTTTACTCGGATTTTTACCATCAGGGCATGTGCATCTAAGGCTCCTACTAGAATGTCATTAAAGATATCATATGCCGTATTGACCATGGTGGCTAGGGAGAAGTCTTGCCAGCGTGGTGAATGTCCCAGTTCGTATGTATAGGCGGCCCCATCAAAGTTGCGCCATGTCCTTTTAGTGATAAATTTAGTTGAAGGGCCTGTATGATGTAGTGACCTAACTGCAGCAATAAAACAATGGTCACTGACATTGGTGAAAAAGGTTCCAGCGTGCATGTAAAGATGCAGCTTATCAACCAGTATAACATCCAATAAGGAGCTATTACATGGGTTCTTTTTATTAGGACGTGTAGATTCTTGAATTAACTGTGCAACCCGTGAGCGTCACAAAAGGTGTTTACGGGTGAAGCAGCCTTGGTGAGTCAGTCAACGTTACAGTCCCCAAGTATGACTGTTTCGAGATTCTCTTTCTCAATGATATTACCAAGGTGAGATAAGAGTAATGTTCCCATGGATGGGGGTGTATAACAACCGATCACTCTAATGGCCAGAGAAGTGGATAATTTAATCTTGAGTGTCAGACATTCAAACTTGTTTTTAACAGAGCTTGAATCCATATGGGACATTGCAAATCTTCCCTTAACATACATAGCTATTCCACCTCCTCTAGTAGGTCTGTCAGCTCTGAATAGCTGGTAGGAGGGAATGCTAATCTCACTGTCCTGGGAGGCTGGCCTGAGCCAGTATTCGGATACTGCCAGGGCATCAGGTTGGGTATGGTTGATCCACGCCTGTATCATTGTGAACTTTTTTAGGAGGCTACAGACGTTGACATGCCAGAAACTCATTCCTTTGAGAGTGGCCATATCTGAGAAAGAAGAGAGGGGAGAGATGGGTCCAGAGTTTAATTCGATGTTTCCTGAGCATATCAGTAGGAGAAGTAGCAGCTTCGTTAAGGCAACTAACGTTAGTTTGAGAATCTTGTCCCTGGCACGCTTATGATACTTAACATGTTGTGTAAGCCTTTCACCACCCCAAGGGTGTACTGCCCTAATGCTAGGTGAAGCAATACCTTGATCGAGATGTGTAGGGGTGGCTGATACAGTATGAAACAGATACAGACTTTGATGGCAGATAAGGACCGCTTGGCCCACCTATTCTACCCATTTCCCTACCTAGAGGCAAAGCTGCAGATCCTATTTAACCAACAGCCTATTTCTTCCTACCCCCCACAAAAATTGCCTTATGTCTGTCCCATGCATTCTTGAATTCTCCCACAGTTTTAGACCCCACAACCTCCTCAGGAAGGCTGTTCCATGCATCCACCACCCTCTCCGTGAAAAAATACTTCCTCACATTGCCCCTGAGCCGTCCACACTCTATCTTCAAATTGTGTCCCCTTGTTCTTGCACATCTCTTTTTCTGAAAGATGCTACCCTCTTGGACTTTGTTGATTCCACTAAGGTACTTAAACGTTTCTATCATGTCCCCCTCTCCCTCCTTTCCTCAAGGGTATACATATTAAGCTCCTTTAGTCTCTTCTCGTATGGCTTCTCTTGCAGACCCTGCACCATTTTAGTTGCCCTCCTCTGAACTGCCTCCATCCTGTCTATGTCCCTTGGAGATGGGGTCTCCAGAACTGGACACAGTACTCCAGATGGGGTCTCACCAACTGTCTGTACAGGGGATAACAACTTCCTGTTTTCTGCTGGTGATGCCTCTCCCTATACATCCCAGTATCCCCCCAGCCCTCCCTACCACCTTCTCACATTGCTTACCAACCTTAAGGTCATCTGATATGATTACCCCCAGGTCCCTTTCCATTTTTGTTGTTGTTACTACCTCCCCCCCATTGTGTAATCTTCCCCTGGGTTTTTGTTTCCCAGGTGCATTACTTTGCACTTCTTTGCATTGAATCCAAGCTGCCATACTTCTGACCATTCCTCCAACCTTGCCATGCACAGGCTTCAGAGGATAAAATGCCACCTGGACACAGCAGAGGATGATCAGTATAGATATTAGCGAGGAACCCTTCATGAAGATGCCATCCAGGCCCCCCATGCTAAACGCCATAGGAGGTAATGTTCAATACAGATTGGAGCAAAGGAACTCAGGAGGAGGCGTCTGAGATATCGGCCAGCTAACTTAGGGGCGTTCCTAAATGGACAGCCGAGGAAGTGGAGAGGTCGATGAAGACCTTTGTAGGCATGTTTATAGAAGTGGGCAGGGAAACGGTGTATTTAATAAATGGAGTGGTGGGGGATGGGTTGGTGGGTGTGAAATTAACGGCTTTTGCCGTACCTTTCAGCTTGGAGAGTCCAGGCTTCAGGTCTCGGGTGGCGGCTTTGGAAGCGCCCAACGCCCGGTGTCTGAGAGCCTGCGCCTGTGGGGCAGAGAGCCCCTGGAGAGCTGGAATTTGGCTGGGGAGAGAGGGAAAAGCACAGGTTTAAGTGCTGACTGTGTATAAAGGACTGTCTGCACCAGCAGGAGAGCCAAATTTATAGGACAAGGGGATGTGTATTCCCTTGGCGCCTAAAGTCTGGCATACACACAGGTTTCAGAAAGGAGCTGAATCACTTAAAATCTTAGCTCTTTACACTCTAGACATTGTTAGAATTTAACTTACACAAACAGGAAACAAGTAAATACAGCTTTTTTGTGCAGATTTCAGCAAGCAAGTACAATTTTGGCCAGATTTTAACAGAAGACCGGGAACAGGTTGCAGGAGCTAATCGGAGGCCAGCACCCAAGAGTGCTCATGTTCCGATTGGTTAGCGGCTTTTTCCATACCTTTCAGCTTGGAGGGTCCGGTCTTGAGGTCTTGGACGGTGGCTTTGGAGGCGCCTACCGCCCGGTGTCCAAGAGTCTGCGCCCTTGGCGCAGGGAGCCCCTGGAGAGCTGGAACTCAGCTGGGGAGAGAGGAAAAAGTACAGGTTTAAGTGCTGGCCATGGACAAAGGACTGTCTACACCAGCTGGACAACCAAATTTACAGGACAAAGGGATGTGTATTCCCTTGGCGCCTAAAGTCGGTTGCACACACAGGTTTCAGAAAGGAGCTGAATCACTTAAACTCTTAGCCCTTTACACTCTAAACATTGTTAGAACTAACTTAAACAAAGAGGAAACAAGTAAATACAGCTTTTTTGTGCAGATTTCAGCAAGCAAGTACAATTTTGGCTGGAGTTTAACAGAAGAACAAAAGCAGATTGCAGGAGCCAATCGGAGGCCAGCGCCCAAGAGGGCTCGCGTTCTGATTGGTTAGTGGCTTTTGCTTTGATTTGGCTGAAACAGCCAGGTTTGGACTGGAAGCAGCCAAGTACCAATTTCAAATGGCAGCAGATGCCAGCGACAATGCAGCCAGATGGATGGCCCTTACCATAGCCCTTAGAAGGCTGGCATGGCTCAGGGCTACTAATTTAACACAGGATACCCAGGCTGAAGCCATGGATTTCCCTGTGAAGATCACTCATTATTTGGTCAACAGACTGAAGCATACATGAAGAAGGTGGATGAATATAAGGCCACCTACAAGAGTAATTCCTCAAAAGAGATGCCCTCTTCCTCGTATAGGCCATATGGAAGGGGAGGCAGAGGAAGGACAGCTTATAGTAGGCCTTTTTACCAAGCACAGGCTGTCCCACAGTATCAGCAATACCCACAGCAGACTGGGTATTTCAGGGCCAGAGGTAGAAGAGGCTCTAGGAGAGGTTCCCAAACTACCCAAGCTCAGCCCCAGGCAAAACATAACCCCTCAGTTAATGATCAAGGCCACCTCCCCTCTACCAGTAGGGGGCAGACTGGCTCATTATTTCCAGGCTTGGCAGTCCGTCACCACAGACAGGTGGATCCTAGAGGTAGTGAGTCAGGGTTTGTCTCTGAGTTTCAGTTCTTTTCCTCCCTTGAGAACAAGGGTGTTCAAACCAGTTCCCCTCATAGAGGAAAAAACTCCTAGAAAAGGAGGTTCAAAGCTTGCTCCAGCTAAAGGCAGTGGAGTGTGTCCCAATTCATCAGAAAGGAAGAGGTTTCTATTCAAGATACTTCCTCACCAAAAGGAAAAATGGGGAGTGGTGGCCTATTCTACACCTTAGACTATAGAACAGGCATCTAATAAAACCAAAGTTCAAAATGGTAACACAGGCAATGGTTTTGCCAGTAATCCAGCAGGGAGATTGGCTGGCATCTCTAGATCTAAAGGATGCCTACTTTCAAATCCCAATAAGAGAATCTCACAGGAAATACCTCAGATTCAGACTTCCATCAGGACATTACCAATTCTCAGCTCTACCTTTTGGCCTCACTTCAGCACCCAGTGTGTTTACAAAGTGTCTGGCAGTGGTGGTGGCATATCTAAGAAGGTTAGGTATATCAGTCTTCCCTTATCTTGATGACTGGCTAGTGGTGAGAAGTTCACCACAGCAGGTGCAAGATCATCTAAAGACAACACTTAACCAGTTACAGTCTCTAGGATTTCTGGTAAATTGGCAAAAATCTGTTCTCACTCCAGTACAAGTCCTGCATTTCATAGGAGCAAAACTGAACACAATACAGGGAAGAGGTTTCCTCCCTCAGGACAGGGTGCAAAGTATTCTGCAGTTAGCTGCCTCATTCAAGCTGAACGAGCCATGACCAGCAAGACAGTTTCTGCAGCTTCTGGGACACATGGCTGCAGCAACAGGCACAGTCCTGAGAGCCAGGTTCCAAATGAGATATGTACAGTTTCATCTCAGAGCACACTGGTGCCAGAGAAAAAGCTGACAAAACCAGTTCCAGTAACAAGAACCTTGCTTCAAGCCCTCCAGTGGTGGAAGGAAGCAGACAACCTCAGCGAAGGGGTACCCTTCCAAAGGAAAACCCCATTAGTTATCCTTACAACCGATGCCTCTCTGTTAGGGTAGGGTGTTCAGTTAGGGGATCACACCACTCGTGGAACCTGGTCCATCACAGAGTCACTCCTGCATATAAATGTGCTGGAGCTAAGGGCAATGTTTCTGACCTTGAAAACATCCACCCAGATGATACAAGAGGAAGTGGTGCAAGTCAGGACAGATAACACCACAACAATGTACTATATAAACAAGCAAGGGGGAACAAGGTCAGACCCTCTGTGCATAGAGGCTATGAAAGTCTGGAGTCCGGTTTACTCACCGAAGGCCTTATTACAGGCCATTCACGTACCAGGAAAGGACAACATCCTGGCAGATGCCCTGAGCAGAATCAATCAGGCTCATCATGAGTGGTCCATCAACAGGCAAGTGCTGGACTCAATGTTCATGAGATGGGGCACACCAGAGGTGGATCTCTTTGCATCCGAAGAGAATCACCTTCTGACCCTCTTTTGTTGTAGGCCACCAGCTAAGGGAACAATCCCATTGGCTGCTGTGACTCTGAATTGGTCTGGAAAAAATCTGTATGCTTTTCCTCCCTTCCCTCTCATCTTCAGGGTCCTGATCAAACTCAGATTACAACCTGCATCAATGATTCTGATAGCACCAGACTAGGCCAGGCAGCCATGGTATCCTTTACTACTTTCCATGTCAGTAGCCAAACCAATATACTTACCCAGGAGGCACAGCCTGTTGACCTCCCACCAGGGCAAAATCTTGTTTCTGAATCTCAGGTTTCTCAGACTCAAGGCATGGCTCTTGAGGACCTAGAATATGCACACTTAAATCTTTCCCAAACTGTTCTGGATATCCTGAAAGGATATAGAAAGCTTTCGACTAAGAAAACCTATGCATCAAAATGGAAAAGGTTTTCTATTTGGTGTAGTACCAGGGAGATTTCCCCTACTTTAGTGGAGATCCCAATTGTCCTGGAATACCTCTACTCTCAGGGGTTGGAATATACATCCCTGAAAGTACATCTGGCATCAATTTCTGCCTACATTTCTGCTGGAAGAGATATTTCCATGGCATCCAATCCTGTTTTCAAGAGGTTCTTTAAAGGTCTGTGCCACTTGCACCCATCTATTAGGGAACCAGTTCCAGTATGGGACCTGAACATACTGTATGCATTGTTCAGCTCATGAAACCTCCTTTTGAGTCTATGTCCTCTGCACATTTAAAATATGTTACCTGGAAAACTGTGTTTCTGGTTGCAGTTACTTCAGCTAAAAAGAATCAGTGAACTACAAGCCTTATGTGTTGAAAAGGACTATCTTTCCTTCCATAATGACAAGGCGGTGCTGAGAACAAATAGGAGATTTCTTCCCAAGGTGGTTTCTGATTTTCACTTAAACCAATCCATTACACTGCCAGTTTTCTTCACTGAACATCCTAGTTCAGGTGAGTGCAGACTCCATAGTCTAGATGTCAAAAGGGCATTAAGTTATATGACCCACACCAGGGATCATAGACATGAAAAACAACAGCTGTTTCTTATTAATGGGGATGTAGGTAAAGGCACCCCAACTTTTAAGAGGTCACTCTCTCACTGGATAGTTCAATGCATTCAGTTTTGCTATTCAAAAGGTGGAAAGGAACCCCCAGCAGGCCTCAGGGCTCATTCAACTAGGGGTACAGCTGCTACTATAGCAGCATCCAGAGATATTCCACTAGCAGAAATCTGTAAAGCAGCTACCTGGAAGACAGTACACACATTTATGAAACACTACAGATTGGACACACGGTCCAGAAGTGATGCCAGGTTTGGCACAGAAGTCATGCAGAGCCTCTTTCCTAGGTAGGTTCTCTGCCCATCTCCAAAGGTACTGCTTTGAAGTCTGCAGAGAGTTAGGAATATAGAAGAATACCTGGGGTTAGAAGAAAAAAAATACTCACCTTAATAATCTTGTTTCTTCCAAGGTATCCTTTTATATTCATAACTCTCCTACCCTGCCTCCCTTTCCAGAACCAGAGCCTCTGCACTCCTGATCAAGTTTTCTAATGGAAAGTCCCAAACACTGGCATATATGTTTTTTAACCCTAGTGGGAAATATTTAATTCCCTTCTTTTTCCAGGTGATTCTGGCATTCGGGGGGGGGGGGGTTAGGATTATAATAATATTAAAGATGTTTCATGCTGTCATGGACAGCTTAAGTTGTGTTACATTAGATAAGTATATTTAGAAAAGTCTTAGTACAGGTTACCTTGTAGGCTCCTTAGAAGTCTGATACGTTGAAGGAACATTGCAGCAGATAAGGGCAGCAGTTTGAATATGTGTCACGAGCCAATGATAGTTCTGTCATTTGCATATAGTTCCATTTCCTCCGGGCAGCTCTGCTTAGGAGGCTGACTGCAGAGAGTTGTGAATAAAGAAGAAAACCTTGGAAGAAATAAGATTACTAAGGTGAGTAATTTTTTCTTCGTGTTCCACCCCCCCCCCACAAGGTAACTATTCACTTTTCTGATGAGGAACAGGCTGAGGTGGAAAGAGGAAAAAACCCCGAAACAAAACCAAATACAGAGAGGCAGGGATTTGCTGTACACATCAGGCCTAAATCTGCCATTGTGGTTTAATTCGACCCCCCGCATTCCCCAGCAATGTTAACTGCACATCGCATAGAACAAAAAGATATGCATAAGAGGAATACATTTATCACCATAAGTCCCCTTCATTCATTTGTATCTTTCCCGTGTGGCGCATGGATGATGAGGATCAGCAATGTATTGTGCAGCTTGACTCCCCTTCCCTCCCCATAGCAGGGGCAGCAGGCTGGAGGTCCCAAGAAAGAACAAGATGCGGTGGATCAATCCCTTCTAAACTGTAGGTATTAACTATTAACAGCGCCCAGTGGTCCCCGCAGCAATGTGTTTAAAACCTCTCTGCCCAAACGGTGCTGTCCAACCACACTGTGCCAGGATTCAGATTTTAGTTCATGGCTTAATACCTTCCTATGATACCTTTCTTTGTACCCTTCTTTTAAGATCAATGAGGGTTGGGGTGAGGCAATGTGCTCTGCATCGATGGACATGTCCCCAAGACAGCTGCGCACACTTTTGTCTGTCCTATCCTAGGTTTCAGTCAGTCCGTCGGATGTCTGAAATGGCTCAGATTATGTCTCAGAACCCATCTGCTCTACCAGGTTTTTCTCCGGGTCATGCTGCCTCCTCTGAGTGCTTTAACAGTGAGTCACTATTGGGAAGATCTGATTGGCTACATGGCCATCTGGGTACCTGCTCACACTACTCATTTCTACGTGCTCCTGACTCCCACTTGATTTCTCTGGTCACAGCTGAGGCAACTATCTAGATTTTAAAGTGCGAGAGGGAGAAAGAGAGGCCCCTTTAAACTCCCTTCCATGGCCCCCTGACCTCCATCACTCTGCATCTCTCAGGAGGTAAGACCTCGCCGCTTCTGAGGCACCAGCCCCTTCACTCCGCCCATGCACCAGTCACCAGTCTCATCAGTTTAAGATGTCCTTCAAGCAGAGTTTCAAAGTTTATGCAGCAAAATCTGCTAACCTTTTTGTCTACTGCCAGTAGGTCCATATAGGAGGAGGAAGTCTAGATCCTGAGTGGATTTTCAGCTGTGAGTCAAGTTTGTGTCATCTGGGGATAACCTAGATGCACAGTCGTGTTCAATGTTCGTGATAAGCACAAGTCTGTTCCTCTGGGCTGCATTCATGTCCTTACGGTTGTGGTGTTTGTCCCAGACTAGTGGCCTTTTTTCCCAGACCAGGTGGCTTCCCAACTACTGTCCATGGCTGGGGATGGTGATGGTTGATTTTTCCATCTGTTTCTGCCTATTTGCTGCTAAGGTTACTCATCTGGAGGGCCAAAGTCTCAGAGAGAGTGAGTTTCAATCAGTTCCTCTGGCATCACCAGCTTTTGTAACAATGGCTTAGAGTCACCCATTGTTTGAAAAAAATAAGTACCATGCAAGGTGGCTATTTTAAACTGTGCTGGGGCAATCAACTGAAGTTTAATGTCTTATTTTTTAGGAGCTCTTTCCTGATTATCAGCAGGAGTTTTTTTTCAGGAGAGTTTGGGGCATAAAATGGTGGTCAAAAATAATGTTGTGTCTCCCAAAATTACTTATTTTGTAGACCAAGATATGATGAGGAATTTTATTTTGACTTTATAATCCAGAAACTGGATTACCACTGATCTAGGGCATGCTTTTGGCTTTGACAATTTTGGTTCCAAAGTCCACTGTGCCCGCTCCACGTTGCTGGTAAATTTAAAAGTTCTTTAAGGAGCGAGTATATGTGCACAATCATGTCTCCTTGTTCAAGCCCCTCAGGAAGTTTGTGGATTCTTATGTTATTCCTGTGGGAGCAGAGCTTCAGGTCGTCAAACTTCTCCAAGAGCTCTCATTCCTGAAGGTACAAGTATTGGCATGCTGCATTGTGGTGATTAATGGTGGCTGTGGCTTCTGTCAGACTTCCCTCTAAGTCTTTTGTGCACATCTGCATATCTTGAATATCTTTTGCATTATTTTTTGCACTTTTCCCTCCAGCCTGTCCATTGTGTTTCTGATTCTCTTTAGCTCAAAAAAAGAGCTTTCTTGAGGTGATGACAATGCCTTGTTCATGTTCATCCTTATCGTTTTGGCCACTGTGCGATTCAGGAGGCTTTGCAGAGGATCTACTGTGTTTCTGTGCTTGAGGCATCTGTTCAGTTTGGTCTTTAAAATACTTTTTGAGGCTGTTCTGCTGATCCTCTTTCTTCCAAGACCTGCTAGCCATCATGCTGGATCAGATATGCTATTGTAGGGTTGCAGATTTTAGTTCATTATGAAGGATTAACTTAGATTTCTCACCAGAAGAGGGACAGGTCTAACTCCTCACATCTTCATCAGACACTGACATCACCAGAAATCCCTCCTTAAGATCACCTTTTATGTGACTATAATGACTAGTGTAACCTCTAGGCGGCGCTATCTCTAGGGTTACTACCCCTGCCTGTTCTTTTGACACCAGGTTGAGGGGCCTGGGTTCAATATTTTGGTGTCTGCACCCAGAGTAGAGTATTTGGGGGTATCTACCTAACCTGGTATAGCCTTCTGGGAAGCTATATCCACCCACAAGCCCACCTAGTGACAAAGAATCTTTGAAATAAACACAGCCCATTTTAGCAGTTAACACACAGTTGGCAATAAACATTTACAACATGCACACACCCTTGGCACTTACCACCAGGGTCTGGTCTTCAACAAATCCCCTGGAACCCCTGTAAAGTATCATTCAATACAGGCAAGCACTTTTAAATGCGTTTCCCCCAAGCACATCAACCTCAATCCAGACAAAGAAATATTCATGAGGCAATGTAACAGTGAAACAAACCAATCGATTTATTAAGGGGAATTTGAACAAGGGAAGGAGCAGATTTAAATGAATGATTGCTACACTGGATTTAAACCAGGGCACATTTGCATGCATGCATTTAGTCTCACTGTACAGTTTTACAACTGCTGGGTACCCAGAGTGTTGGTGGCTAGCCTGAACGTTGCCCAGGTTGCAGCTGTTTTTGGGTTCCTTGGTGGAAAGAAAGGCAGTAAAATATGCAATAACAAAGACTGGCTATTTGTATCCTTGGCCGGTTGACCCGGTCCAATGTAATCCTGTAACACACTGACAAAATTAGATGGTACCACAAAATGATTTATAGAAATGTTGCAGGGAGTTACCCTGACTTTACTCACAACATCAGTTGGTAGTAGATGGCCTGGTGATATGAAAACCTGTTGCAAAGCACTGGAGTGCATGGGGAAGCTGGGCCTGCATGACTCACCTCTACTTCACGCCTTTCCCTCCAGGTGGCCGCAACCTGTGATTGCTTGCTGCGCAGGGGCTGGATTCCAAGCTGATCTCTCACTGAGAAAAGAGTAACTGGTGCAAGGATATTTGGCTTGGGCCGGGTTTGGCATGAGCCCAAAGCTGGATGAACACTTCTGGCAAGTTCAGTTTGTTGGTGAAAACTCCCAGCTGGCAGACAATTCGGTCACTGGTAAAGATGGGCTCCTTTCTGGCAATCTGGAGTCCCTGGACAGTAGGCCTTGACCCACAATACACATTCAGCACATTTAATGAAAACAGCATTCACTTCTCTACCTCTCAGTTCGGTTTCAGGCCAGTTCGCAATTGCAGATGATTCAGTGAGCAAACCCTTCAATTGGCAAAAAGGCAGTCTCTAAACATAAATCCAGGGCTGAATGCTCCACAGAAGCTCCTCTTGATCCAGTACCTCAAAATGCACTCTTCAGGTGTCTCAGGGCTAACTGCCACAGTTTAAGATTAGTTTCGGATTAGTCTGTTTTACTGCTAACAGGCAGTCCAATGCTGGAAATAATAGGAGGTAGGCAAGTCAGGCCTCTTCCTGCCACTTCTACTCAGCTTCTTTCCTGGAGCTGCTTCTCGATGGCTCGAGCTGCTCACTCTCTCAGCTCTAGCAGCAACTGCACTCTTTTTTTGAGCAGTTCTTGAACTAGTTTGTTTTTCTGGATTCCGGTTGGCTAGGGGAGCTGTCAATCACAGTTTCAGTGCTCCCATTTGTCAGTTTAGGCACCAACCTGTAAAACTACAAGAACTACAGCTTTTTTTTTCATGAGGCACCTGAACAAAGGACCCCTTGAGGTCCCCTGTGTCCCAGTTGGTCCAAATTCCTGGAAGTCCCGGACCAAACATGATGGCTCCCGTTCAGATGCATAAGCTGCAAGAAGGCAGCAAGCACTCTAATTTAAATGCAGCAACACATTAGAAGAAAATATTTACAGCAATAGCTAGAGCTCCCTCTGCTTTGCTGTCTACCGCAGAGTGGAGCAAATTAGGATGGTGCCTGGCTGGTCACGAGCTTTGACACACTCGGACCCAACCCAGACCATTTACTGCATACACACTGGTTATGGCCTTAAAGGGACAGGTACGGAGGCACATCATGGCACTCTCACGCAGATCAAAAGGATTCAACAAATAACCATGGATTTACGATCCCTGCAGGACGTCTGCCTGGCAGTGGGCATTACTAAAGCCCATGGAGACACTTAAGGTAAGCCCCAAAATTGGTGGGGGCTACACTAGCATGCAGCAGATGCTGCTTCCTGGCCTTACGGGGCTATAGGGCTACAAAAACAACTGAGAATACCGATAAAAACCTTGTCTGAGCCATATTAAAAGGAGCGCTCTTTTTATTATTTCAAGTATGAAAAAAATGTTAAAGCAGACTCAGATGTGGAAAGATGGGGATCATACAAGTCAGGAAATAAGAGGAAAACTAAAATAGATTAAAAAAGTATAGGTTAAAATGTTCACCACTATCATGCACTGCTGCTTTAAAGGTGAGCACCACCAAGGGCTCCCACACTGAAAAGTAGGGCTGGTTGCAGTGTACACTTTGTGGGCAAAAACATTTTGGTTTACATATTTGTCTGCTGTAGTATAGTAGATTATATCAGATTAATTTTGCTTAGTTGTATTGTAGACTAACATCTTCTGTTACTGCAAATCCCAGAATCCACTGCAGATTACATCAGAGCAGTAGGCAGCAGTGAGAAGATTCTGTTGCCTGCAATGCATCTGAGAGTTTTTGTAAGCTGTGATTTTTATGTTGGCTTGTGTGCACGTGCAAGCAACATCTTGCGATAGTAGCACATTTTAGAGGTTGTTGTGGCCAATGCAGGGGATGCTTTAGTGGGTGCATCCCTCAGCCGACAATCAATAAGCATGCTGGCGATGACAGGAAACTTCAAAGAGAGACAAAAACATGAAAGAAATACGCCGCTGTAGTCATGAACAGTTTTGTCATTGCAGCAGCAACTCCCCCCCTTGCAACCTTGTCAGCTCCTGCAGCCAAGCACTCTGTCACTGGGCCGTGCTCCAGGAACAAGCGGTTGGCTCCTGCTGCCGAGCACTTGGTGCTGAGCTTTGCTTCAAGAGTAAGGCATTTGTTTAGTGTGCCTTTCCTGGTAAAACAGAGCTCACCGGCGGTCGTGAGGGCTGCAAGAAATTGCCCTCCCCCCACACACCCCTCACACCGGATCACGGAGCACAGACGTTAAGAGCTCACCAGCGGTCGTGAGGGCTGCAAGAAATTGCCCTCCCCACACACACTCCTCGCGCCGGATCACGGAGCACAGATGTTAAGAGCTCAACCGGCGGTCATGAGGGCTGCAAGAAATTTCCCTCCCCCCACACACCCCTCACACCAGATCATGGAGCACAGATGTTAAACTCACCAGCGGTCGTGAGGGCTGCAAGAAATTGCCCTCCCCCCACACACCCCTCACACCGGATCATGGAGCACAGATGTTAAGAGCTCACTGGTGGTCGTGAGGGCTGCAAGAAATTGCCCTCCCCCCACACACCCCTCGCACCGGATCACGGAGCACAGACATTAAGGTACTTACCAAGGAGCTGCTTGCCAGGATCGCTTTCTGCTCCATGCTGGCTCTTTCAAAAGAACTCTCTTGGCGCCTTTTTTTAAAGGGGGTCTTTGTCGGCCCAACAGTGGAGATAGTGAATTTTTTAGCATTTTTAGATGAAATTCCATGTTACCAGTACCTCTGCATACCGCCTGTTTAAGTTACCTTCCCCTTTAAGGACATTTTTTTACACTTTAATACAAACTGTTGCCTTTTAGTGTGCTATTAAGTTGACTAATAACTGCATTGGGCCATTTGATGTTAAAAACTGCAACCCTTATTGTGCCGGGGGTACTGCCCTGCAAGGCTCTTGTTGCTATTGCCATTTTTGTAAGTTAAACTCCGTTTGTGCCTTTTTAAATAATCACTGAAACTGCAGGCAGTACAGCATAAATTCCATCTCGTAAGTTAAACTCCATTTGTGCCTTTTTTAATAATCACTGAAACTGCAGGCATTACAGCATAATTTCCTTTTTTGTAAGTTAAACTCCATTTGTGCCTTTTTAATAATCACTAAAACTGCAGGCAGTACAGCATAAAATAACTCCAGCTCGGCAGTGAAACTCGAAACATGTCCCCATAGAACCCTGCCCCCCAACCCCCACAAGGTAAACCTTGGGAGCCCTATTTAACCTGGCTGTTTTTCCTTTCTCCCCCAGAGCTCACCGGCGGTTGTGAGGGCTGCAAGAAATTGCCCTTCCCCCACACATCCCTCGCACCAGATCACGGAGCACAGACGTTAGGGTACTTACCAAGGAGCTGCTTGCCAGGATCACTTTCTGCTCCATGCTGGCTCTGCCCCACCGAACGCTATGCGTTCCGCTCTTCACCACCCCCATCACCACTCTTTGTCGGCATCCAAATATATAGGTTGTTTTCTGATCACATGATCGCAAAATAACCTATCAGGCCACTTTCCCATCTGCAGCTTATCTTTTTCCACCACTAGAGGCCCTTCACCTTTTTTACTCTTTTCCTTTTTTTTTCTGCCTTTCTCGCCAGCCCTGTCACATACTTTTCCTCACGTTTTTCAACCCAACCATGCTCCCACTTACTTTCATCGCTCTACTCCTGCAATTTACGCAGGCACCTCCACCCCCCACTCATAACATGAAAAAGGGGCAAAATATTGAAACCCTCTATCAGCATACTGGCTGGCACTCCCAGCCCTGCCCCACCCCCCACTGCACCTGACTACCAGCCCATACAATCTCCCCCCCTACAACTCATATATAGACACCGCCACCCGTGCCCCTGGATGTCATCTCCCACGGCAAGCTACCCAATGGAGCCCCCCTTTCTCCTGCCAACCTCCCTCCACAGCCGCAACACAGCAAACCCCCACCCCCCATTTACTCCTCCTATCTGCCACCCTTACCCTGAAACTACCAATACCCACCATCAGCCGCACACAGCATAAATGCCGAAGACCTGCTACTCGAACAAACCGCAACCAACTCAGGTCTCTCATTCTCCTTCTTCTGCTGACAGGTAATGTCCACCCAAACCCTGGCCCCCAACTTGCCACACCATCCCACCCATCCCATAGAAGTGGCCTGTGCATTGCCTCACTAAACATTTGCAGCCTACAAAAAAAATGGGATTCCTTTCAGGGCTGGGTACTCCAGAACAACCCAGACATCATTGCCCTGACTGAAACCTGGCTCTTCCACTCTGTCCCCAACTCGGCAGTTAACCTCCCTGGATACTGCCTCTATCGTGCCAACCGTATGGGAAAGCAAAGGGGTGGCTGTGCTACCTACCTCAAGGACTCCCTCAATGGCCTTCTCCCCCTGCCCGTACTAACCTCCAGGGCTCAGGCCCTCACCCTAAAAATTACTCTAGGTAGGTCTACTTTCCCTCTCCTCCTTACCACGGCCTATGTCCCCCAGAGACCAGAAGCAGCTTCCAAGCCATCATGTCCCACCGCCACCCTCACCCCAAAACAAGAAAAAATACCAGTGGGGGATTTCAACATAAATTGGCTGGCTAAAACAGCTGCGCCCTACATCAATGAGGCTGCTGTCCTCGATTTCACCCAGGTCATCAAAACCCCCACCCGGCTACACACCCGTACGGGGACATCCACCCTTCTAGACCTTGTTTTCACTAACCACCCCCACAAAATAACAAGCACCGAAGTCCTCCCTGACACCGTAAGCGACCACTCACCAGTACTCTGTAACTGGTCTGGTACCCCCCCTCAAAACCGCGCCCAAAATAAATACATTATGTAAATTAGGGCCTGGCAAATTACCCCTCCTCAAGGCCCACCTCAGAGATTGGGACTGGACACCCCTTACAAATACACTCGACCCTGACCACGCACTCGAACTGTTTGTCAACATCTTTAACTCAGCCTGTGACAAGTTCACCCCTTTCGCCAAAACTATGACCAAGGGGAATAATGCCCCATGGTTCTTGGACCACCTCCAAGGCCTACTACGTCAGCGTGATGCCCTATGGCATCTGGCCAATGAGACCCGACGGCCCCAGGACAGGCAACGCTATCGGGAGGCCTGAAACAAGTGCAACTGGGCCATTCGCACCGCCAAGGCAAACCATTACAAAGCCACCTGAACCTCCACCTGAGGAAATGGGCGCAAGTTCTGGGAGAACATAAAGGAACTCTGTGGCAAAGGCCCAAATCTCCCACCTGATCAAATACTCATAGACAGTAGCCTCTCCACCGAACCTGCCAGCATAGCCGCTGCCTTAAATACCGCTTTCACGGATCTCTCCCATGTGTTGCCCCCAAACTTCTTCGACCCCCCGCTGGACCGTATCATCCCCCAACCCCCACTTGCGGCGCTTTCTACCTCACGAGTCCTTACACCGGAGACTGCGAAACCCTACCTTACTAAAGCTTTAAACAAAAACCACTACAGCCATGACTCCCTAGACCATAGACTTCTCCGCCTCACCCCACAGGAAGTTCTGACCCCTCTCGACCATATTCTCAATCGCTCCCTCTGCCAAGGGAAATTCTCCACCCACTGGAAATCGGCCTATATCACACCTATCCATAAAAGTGGTGACCGAACATCCACAAATAACTACCGCCCCATCTCGATCCTACCCCCCGTCGAAGGCACTAGAACGCATAGTCGACGACCAACTCACTGAACACCTAAATAAATATAACCTTCTATCCAGGCAGCAACACGGTTTTTGCAAGGGCCACAGCACCACTACTGCCCTCCTTGAATTTGCCTCACATGTCCACTCAGCCCTGGACCACTGCCACCTCACGGGTGCCATCTTCGTGGACCTATCTAAAGCATTCGACACAGTAAACCATGCCCTCTTACTAAACACCCTGGCCTACATGGGTTTCTCCAATGACACCCTAAAATGGTTCTCCAGTTATTTCTCTGATAGAATGCAGATAGTCAAGGTAGGCCCTGTCCTATCACCTTGCCTCCCTATCCGATCCGGTGTCCCACAGGGCTCCATACTTGGCCCTCTACTTTTCAGCATATACCTCAACTCCCTCCCATCCGCATGCCCCGGAAACCTGCTCCTTTATGCGGATGATGCAGTCCTGTTCACCTCTGACCCGGCCCCCCTTAAACTCTACCAAACCCTTCAGCACTTCTTCCATGAAATCGAAGACTGGCTCACCACCCAGCATCTTAGTATCAACTATAATAAGACTAAAGTCATGATATTCGCCCACCCTCAGAACCCTCTCAAAAACCTGTACCCCAAATTTCTCACTACAAATCAGACCCCCCTAGAACAAGTATACAACTTTAAATACTTAGGGATCACACTAGACCCCGGCCTCAGCTTTAATCAACATATCCTACACCTAACAACCGGCCTTAGCACCAGACTTGGAGTACTCTACCAGTACAAACACTGCCTCACCCCTGAAGCACTACAGCTTACCGTAAACTGCTTGATTCTCTCCCTGCTAGACTACGGCATCCTAATATACAGTGCCGCACCCTCCACAACCCTAAGTAGACTCCGGCTTGTGCTCAACAAAGCCTGCCGCCTCATCCTAGGATGTGATCGCTTCACTCACTCCTGCTCCCTTTATAGCAGCACAAACTGGCTAAATCTGGATAGCAGAATCAGGTACCACACCTGCTTTATGACCAAAAAGGTATTACTCGGCCTCACCCCACCCTCCCTGCACCAAATTATCCTCCCCGTAGCACAAGCAAGCAGCTACTATGGGTACGCCATGGCTGGACCTCCCAATACCAACGCACTTTCAGTTTCAGGGCCCCTTCCTGGACAAACTCCCTCCCTATCCATATAACTGATGAAAGAAGGCTGGGCCCATATAAATCAAAGCTAAGGGAATACCTGCAGGCTTCAAATAGATATGGCTGCCCTTGATACCTGATCTGCCACTGCCTCCTTACAAACAATCTATTTAGCAAGTCAATGTACAAAAAAAAAATGCATTTACGAAACATGACAATCAGCCTCCTACAGAATCTCTCTGTCTTTTCCTTCCACCTGGCTGTGCTAAAGTACCTAAATCTCTATTAAACCTCCATGAAACAACCATGTAACCTGTCTTTATATTATTATTGTTACTTTGTTATGTACTGTATTTCTGTATCATAAGTCCCATCCCTGTTCAATTTATGTATGACGTGGAACCTTTGTAAATGAGTCCCTGACTCAAAGGTCTTTCTGAATATCGCAATAAATAAAAAAAAAATAAATATGGTGGCTCCTGCCACCTGCCACACACTCCCCAGAAAGCTGACATCAGGGTGCCCAATCTCCATGTCTGCATGTATACCCCTCCCCCCATTAACGTGCCACACTGGTAGCCCACCCCGGTGTGCTGAAATCATGGTGTAATGTTTCCGACACTGGGATGCCCACTTCCGGTGTCAGATGTGCTCCCCCCAGCCCAAACCCATTTGTGTTATTTGCCGAAATCGGGGTGCCCAATCCCCGTGTCGGCATACACTCCCCCCACACTGTTGTGGCACACTGGGAGCCCACCCCAGTGTGACTAAATGCCGCGTCCCCCCAGCCCAAACCCATCTGTGTTATTTACTGACATGGGGGAGCCCAATCCCTGTGTTGGCAGCACTCCCCCCACACTGTTGTGGCACACTGGGAGCCCACCCAGCAGTGTGCCTAAATACTACTAATTTTCCCTGTAAAATAAAAGCAAGGTCCCCAAAGTTTTTTTTTTTACCTGCAAACAACAGACAAGCGGTCCATCGCTGTGTCCCCATCCCCTCCCTCATCCCAACTCTCCCGAGCACCACTTCCCCGAACCCCCCTCACCCCATACATACCTCCATAAGTTGGGAGCAGTGATCTTCTCTGGACTGGGATGCATCTGTGCTCTTCAAAGCTGAACTGCGAAGTGAGGAATCCAGTAAGCGCTGTACAATGGGAGTCAATGGGGGTTTCAACTTAGGTTGATATTGCAGCCACTTTTAGGAATGTTGACCCCAGATTTTCAACATGGGGTTCTTGGGACCCTACCTCATGAACATGTCACTGTCATTTCGTTTCTCTGTCCCAAAAGGTAATTTCACCGTCACTGCGTGGAATGACCTTTTGGGACCGATTAACAAAACAACAGTAGTACCACAGTTCATGAGGTGGGGTCCTAGAAAGCCTGTGTTGAAAATTTGGTGAAAGAAAATCCAAAAAATTACCACGTTAGGGGCATGCATTGTGCATTACAAGATAGCCTGACTGTAGAAAGCTTTAAAAAATTCCTAAAAGCCTTTTTGTTTTATCAAGCATTCCTAGATACTTGATGTATGATATGTATGTTTTATTAATGTTATGTATTTTAAATATTGTTGTAATTATTGTAAGGGCACCTGAGCATAGGAAGGGTGCCTTATATAAATAAATTTTACATTAAATTACATTACATTATGTACGCACGCTAGTACCTTCACCAATTTTTAATATTTTCACTCCAGATTTTCAACGTTGCCATTTTTTCACACCTCCTTATGAACGGTACAGCTGTCATTTTTCACATACTGCCCAAAACGTGTTTTCGCACCTATGGCACGCTTGCTGTGGGAAATCAACTTTTGGGACAGATTAACACAATCACAGTGTCACTGTTCATGAGGGGAGGTCCCAAAATGCCCATGTTGAACATTTGGTGGAAAAATTCCAAAAAATGATTGCGTTACGGGCGTGCATTATGCAGTTTCTATGCGCACTCTTAACTTTGCCAATTTTTCATATTTTCACTCCAAATGTTCAACATTGCCATTTTCTCACACCTCCTCATGAACAGTACAGCTGTCATATTTCACATCCTGCCAAAAATGCGTTTCCACACCTGTGGCACTGAATGGCATAGTTGCTGTGCGAAATCACCTTTCAGGATTGAGTAATGAAATGACAGTGCCACTGTTCATGAGGTTGGGTCCCAAAAAGCCCATGTTGAAAATCTGGAGTGAAAATACCAACAAATGCCTGGGACGTTAGGATTTCCAACCATAATGCCCCACCCTGTAAAGACTGACAGGTGTTGGGGGTGTGACTTGGGTTCTTTGGCCGTAATGCTCATGGCATTCCACCCCCACCCCACATCCTACAGCTATTGACAGGCATCGAGGTGTGTCTTGGGGTCTTCGGCCCTAACGTTCACCCCATTCTCCTACACTGCACCCATTTCAGCTTATTTCCTTATGGAATGGGGTGATCGTAAGGGCCGAAGACCCCAAAGCACACCACAACACCTGTTAGTGTCTGCAGGGTGCAGTGAGGTAGAATGGCATAAGCATTATGGCCGATGGCCCAAAGGCACACCCTCAACGCCTTTCAGTCTCTGTAGGGTGGGGGTGGGGTTGCCGTTACTTCAGTACTTCACTGCCGTTCCTATTATGCATGTCTCTAACTCCTGCACTACCGATGCCAATGCCAGTAAGCCATCATTCAGCATTGAAAAATGCTTGTTTTGTTTGCTGGTACCGCTGTCCTTCATGGGCTATGTATAGTCACAGAGGACCATACTTAACCTTTGGAGAAAAGCAGTCCCAGAAAGCATCTGATCAGAGATTATAAAAGCTCTAACATGCACTGCAGGCTATTTAATCTCCCCCTGCTGCCCAGTGCTCTGATGTCAGCTGCAGGAGATTCTGGGATTTGTAGGAAAAGAAGATGTCAGCAGACAGCTAAGCTAAATTAGTCTGATATAATCTTTTTATTTTATTTTTTTTATATATTCATTCTTGGAATTACAATACCTCTGAGCACAGACAGCTCATTTACAAAGGTTCCACGTCAGTGGGGAAGGGAGACAAAACATACAAAGGGTAAAAGTACAATGTTTCCAAAACAGTAAAATAAAGTGAGCAAATATATATGTATCTATATGCAGTTTTATAATTCTAATAGGAGGAAAGTGTAGATGAGAGGGGGAAGGATGACGATGGGAGAAAGAAAGAAAGGTAGAAGGTGGCAGCCATAGGCCTTGTCAAGCTGGTGTGGGAGGGGTAGAGGTGGGGGGTGAGGTGGACAGGGTGGTAAGAAAGGTAGGAAGTGGCAGCCAGGGTCTGGTCAAGCTGGTGTGTAGCGGTAAGGGTGAGGTGGACGAGGGTAGCCAGGACCTGGTCAAAGTGCCAAAAGGGGTAGCCTGGAAATATAGCGGTAACAGCAGAGATACAGGGTTATCCAGTTGTGAGGAGAAGACTGAATGCTAGTAGATGGGAGTCCCAGGTGAAGCAGTCAGAACACCTGTTGGCCATGAGATGTTGGTGTAACTTCAATTTGAATGGTCCCAATTTAGGTAGGGTAGTTATATCACTATGAAGAGCATTAAACCAGTGAGGTGCTCTGTAGGCAAATGAGCGTTGCCCCTGGGCTGTCCAACATCTAGGAACATGGATATGATGGCTGTTCGAGGTTCGCGTTTGCTGTGAACTACAATGGGGGCTTAGCAGGTTTGTGGTGCCTGGTGGCAGGAGGCCGAGAAGTGCTTTTTTGGCTAAAAAACAGGTTTGGTATTGGATCCTCCCGGAGAGCTGTAGCCAATCAATCTCAGTGTAAAGATCACAGGTGTGGGTGAAACGTGTGGACCGCATGAGTATTCAGCATGCCTTGTTCAGAGCAGCGGACATCCTGCGCAATGAAGACATGGGGGCTGCTCCATAGATTACAAGACCATAGTCTATAATGTATATGATGAAACTATATATATAGCAAGTTGGAGGGCTTCTGGAGTAAGGCAGTGTTTATATCTATGTATAAGACCAATCTTGACGCTGACAGCCCTGGCTACATTATTTATATGTTTAGCATAGGATAGACAGCTGCCTAAGGTGAACCCTAGGTATTTGAAATGTGGTATTTGTTCAAGAGGAACTCCAAGATAGTTTCTAATGGTAAGTGTATGGGATTTGTGCTTGTTTTGGGTGCTGCTGAACATCATTACTTTGGTTTTCTTGTAGTTGAGGATCAGTATATGTTTAGAGAACCAGTCCTCCACTTCCGCAAACCCACTCTGAAGGTGAAGTTCCAGTTGCTTGAGGTCATGGCTGCAGGAGTAGATGACCACATCATCTGCATAGAGGTGGATCCTTTGGTGGCAGAAATTAGGTAGATTATTAAGGAAGATGCTGAATAGGAGTGGCCCCAGGATTGAGCCCTGTGGCATGCCAGAGCAGACGGGTGTCGATCAGATATGACGTTGGCTATTTTCACCCATTAAGTGCGGTCTTCAAGATAGCTTTTGAACCAAAGTGTTGTGTCAGAGGAGAGTCCAGTAGCGGTAAGCTGTTGGAGGAGTAGTGAGTGATGGACAGTACTGAATGGCTTAGTGAGGTCTATGAAGGCAACTCCTACTAAGGTGCCCTGATCCAGAGATTGATGAATAAACCAGTGAATTCCATCAGAGCCAAGGTGGTGCTGTGCCCCTTCTGGAACCCATGATGCTGCGGGCATTGGATAGAGTGTTTTTCAAGGTAGTCCACCAGCTGGTCAGCAACAGTGTGCTCAAGTGCCTTGGATATTGGTGGGAGGATAGATGTGGGTCTATAATTTGCATGATGGGTCCTGTTTCCATTCTTGTGCACCAGGGTGACTAGTGCTGATTTCCAAACTTGAGGAAATTGCGAGAGTTGTAGCGATAAATTGATGATCTTAGTGAGGGGCATCAGCACTTCCTCAAGAGTGAGAGCTGTGAGCTTAAGATCCAGTGAGTCACCGCTATGCCGTGATTTACCTAACACTCTGGTAAGGTATTTTCTGGCCATTCGTGCTGAGACCGTTTTGAAGTAAAAAGTTGGTTCAAGGGGGTTATTAGCAGGCCAGTAGGTACTGGGCGAGTCATTATCCATGAAGAAGTCTGAAGGGAGGACACAGGATAGGTCTGTGAATGCATTGTGAATGTGTTTGTTATGGTTAGTGGGTCCAGGGTTGGAATTCCATCGATGTTGAGCATGGAGGGTGAGACCTGACAGTCTTTCCCGGATGACATCTTCTATGTTGCTCCAGACGTTTTTGCTGTTTCCCCAGGTATTGGTGAGTGTTTCCCCGTGATGTTTGGATTTCATGGTACTGATTTCACATGTACAGGCATTCCTCGCCTTCTTGTATTCCTCAACATCTGCTTGCTTGCCTGATGCCCTGGCACAGTGCCAGAGGTGATCTCTGTGCTTCATCATAGCAATGAGTTCTGGTGTAATCCAGGGGTTTACAGTGCCACAAACTTTCATTTTCTTAATGGGAGCATGGGTATCACGGGCAGTGTTGAATTGTTGTTTTTTTGTATAATATCTTTTATTAGTCTTTCAAGATAAAGTAACACAACAGACAACAGTCAGACAAACAATCAAACAAGTGCAATCATATGTGTACATTCAGCCATCAGATATCGAATTTCATTATGTCCATACTTACACATGTACATTCTAGCACCATCATTTGTTATCCCAACCTATTGTGCAGCACGCCCCACTTGGTGGTATCCTCTCCGGCACCTTATTATCCCTCCAGCCCTTCCCTTAATACCAATTCTTCCGCTAAACTCAGTGAGGACAGAAAGGGAGTCTAGCCTCTAATGAATGACTCCTCACTATCTCCAGTCACCTGAGTCAGCCTTTCCAGAGCCAGGGTTTGCAAGGCAAGATTACGCCACTGTTGGACTGTGGGTCTGGTGTGGGACGGGCCAACACATACAATATCCTTATCCACCTGGGTAGAGGCACTCACTCATCACCCTCCCCCACCTCCATCCTGAACAGACATGCCAGAGGGTCCTTTTCCATATCCATACCCACCATTTTTGTTATCTTTGCCACCACTTCTCCCCAGAATTGCCGTAACACGGGGCAGGCCCAGAAATAGTGAATGTATGTGCCCCTCTCCTTTCCACATCTCCCACACAAGGGTGATACCGAGGGATGTACCTTATGTACTATAACTGGAGGGTAGTATAACCTGTGCACAAACTTATAATATGCTTCTTTACACTTGTTACAGGCCATAATCCAAACATGCATTGACAGCACAGATCTCCAATTCCCTTCTGAGATACTCCTCCCCAGATCTCTCTCCCACAATAGTCTTGCTTGTTCCGTCAGATCTGGGAATCTCTGTTTCTCTTTCCTTGCTGCCTTTCCAATAAATCCTTTCGGATCTGCCTTAGCTTGGTATACCAGATTTTCTACAGAGTCCAAAACATAGTGCTCTGATTCCTCCCGCTCTAAACTTCCAATAAAGGCCCTGACCTGTAAGTACTGGAACATATGTTGCCCATCTATTTTGAGACTCCTCTGTATGGTTTCAAAGGTGCAAAGTTCCCTCTGTACCAACAGATTATCTGCACTTTGAATTCTACTGCGCTCCCACTCACGGAATCCCTCATCTTCCAACCCAGGCAAGAAAAAGGGGTTACCCGCTACCGGCAGGAGCAATGTCTCACCCTGTTGTACTAATCCTTGTTTTTTAACCTGTCTCCAGGCCTCTAATACTTTTTCCACTAATGGGTTGCCATTATCCCCTGTTCTGTACGCCCGGGCCCCTTTACTATGCAAGTACACTGTGAGTCTCCCAGGGGTCCCCACCTGTTCCAAATCCACCCAGCTAGCTTCTTTCGGTTGGTGTACCCAGTCTGCTATGTACTTCTGTTGCATTGCCAGGTAGTAGTTACCTAGATCTGGGAAATTCAGACCCCATTTATTTCTCTCCACTTTCAATCTCTGTAGGCTTGTCCTCGGTCATTTCCCTCTCCAAATAAACCCAGAAAATGCATTCTCTACCACACTCTTTATGTCTTCCTTTGTTAGTCCCAAATGTAGCATTTGCATCAGGTAAAGGATCCTGGGGAGAATATTCAACTCGATTAGATTGACCCTTCCCAGCCAAGATATTGGCCTCTGCGCCCATCTTCTGAGGTCCGCCTCCACTGTTTTTAGTATGGTTAAGTCTGTACAGGGATCCCAGTGATCTGCCCACCTGGACATCCAAGTATGTGAAACTCAGCCCTGCTAGTTTTAATCCCCAACCTCCAACCTCATTTCCCATCTCTGGGTAGCACACTAGTTCTGACTTCTCCAGATGAATCCTGTACCTCGAGAAGGTCCCAAATTCCTCAATCAGTCTCAACAAGGAGGGCACGGACTTCCACAAATTCTTTAAGAATAAGAGCTTCTAACTTCAGGAATCCACTAATATTATTACTCTTTGCAGTTCTCTTTGAAGTCAGGACTGCCCCAGAGAGAATGGAATGATATGCTAATCATGGAATGTTTAGCTAATGCATCTATTTTCAAACAGCCTTGTGCCAACTGTCTACATTCTGCCTCAGATTTCTTTTCTCTGCTGAAAACATCAGATGCCCTAGAGATCTCTCTCTCAATCAAGATCATCTGATTACAGTCAAGACCAAAAAAACTTAAGTAGTTTTGTCTTATTTTTCTTTGCTGCCTTGTGTCTATTGTTATTTACTGTTTTTTCCTCATAGCAGGGTTTTTATGTAATTGATTAGCAGTACTAACTGTAAACAAAGTATTTATATAGTTTTTCTAGAAGTGTTATGTTTAACAAAGTGAGACAAGTGCTATGCATTTCTCACAATGTTTTAGCACTTTTACGACGAAAAAGCGAATCAATTTTAGAGTAAATAAAACCCTGTTTAAAATGTTTAAGTTTTTTTACAGGACCTCCTGGTTTTAAGAATTGTTGAAGTGTGCTGAGGTGTGTGCTAAGCCAGATAAGCATGATCTTTGCTTGATCTGCCTTTGGCAACAACAATTTTATGAAGATTGTGACATATTTAAGTCTTTCCCTGGTAAAATAGTGGGAAAAAATGCAGGGAGAGGTTTAAAAGGAAATTAGAGGAGGGGTCCCTGGGCTATAACCAGTCCACCCTCTCCATGAATGTGGCAAGTCCTTCCAGAGCCTCTAATTCCACCCATGATATGGGTGAGGGCTCTGGCTTGAGGGGGGGGGGTCCCTGGGATCTAACCAGTCCACCCCTTCCCATGAATGTGGCAAGTCCTTCCAGAGCCTCCAATTCCACCCCTGATATGGGTGAGGGCTCTGGCTTGAGGAGGGATCCCTGGGCTCTGACCAGTCCACCCCTTCCAATGAATGTGGCAAGTCCTTCCAGAGCCACTATTTCCACCCCTGATTATGGGTGAGGGCTGTATCAAGAGAGGCAATCAGCCGGCTGACTCTCCGGTGCCTGCCCTCCCCCAAAAAAGCTGAAGAAAACAAAGCACTCTGACACCCCGGCTGAAACGCCTCATGGGGTCCCTCAGGTGCCTATTAAAGCTCCCTCTCCTGCTGATCTGACAGGCCTTAGCTTTACTCCAGGTGCTGCAGGGGTTATTTTCTCCTCAGCAGCCTGTGATCACTCCTGCTGAAAAAGTAGCTGTTGTTGACCTGCTGGCGCCTACTGCTTTTATAATATATTTTCTAAGATGCTGAGATGTTTGATGTGTTTTTAAATTTTGTTAGGCGCCTTGGTTGGAAAGGTGCTGCCATAAAAATAAAGACTATTGTTGTTATTATTATCACTTTGGCATATGGTGATGATGATGATATTGATAACTATAACCAGGATGAGAAGGGAATTGAACCTGAGGTGTCACCAGAACAGGATTTTGGGTACACCCCCCCCAACCCACATAAGATTTCTTTCCCATTTTTCTTTTGTGAAGGAAATGGCTGAGACCCTGGATCTACAAACAGCTGAAGAGATCCATGATGAAGAGGAAGCACAATATATGGAGCTTATGGGGCTGACACCCTTAAAAAGGCTCTTTTTACCTATCTATAAATTAAAAACGTGTTAGAAATCCTTAAGCCTCCTATGGCTAAAAAGGGGTACCTTTTGGTATCCCTGGCAATCCGGCAACTTGTTGCCAGGCCTATGTAGCCCTCTACCAGAAAGCTCTCTGGCAGTCAGTTGTTAACAATGATGAGGCTAACCCCTCTTTAACTGTGTCAGAGCTATTGGATACAGCAAAATTGGGTTTGGAGGCTTCCAAATATCAATTTCAGATGGCAGCTGATACTAATTATATTGCTGCAAGTTGGACGGCTGGTGCAATAGCCCTGAGGAGATTTGCCTGGCTGAGGGCTGCCAACCTCACCCAGGGCACACTAGTTAAGGCAATGGATTTTCCAGTCAAGGGACACTTGCTTTTTGCTGCCCAGACTGAAGCTTACATTAAAAAAAAAAAAAATGAATATAAAGCTACTTTTAAAAGTAACTTGACACGCTCTCCTTCTACTTCTTATTCTGTGGGAGGCAGGGGCAGATCTTCTTTTAGGAGACCTTTTCTTACAGATATAGGCTGTCACTCAGCAGCAGTACTAGCCACAGCAGATAGAACCCCTGCCTTTTTTCCTTTTAGGCTCCTTCTCCCCATCCTGTAGGGGGCAGACTCGATCACTATTTCCAGGAATGATCAAACTTAACAAATGGGTTCTGGAAATAGTGCATCAGGGTCTCTCCCTTTGTGTCAAGTCCCTTCCTCCTCCAAGGTTGAAACGGTTTGCACCAGCTTCCTTCTCACAAAGAGAATTGCAGGAGGTACCGGCCTTATTATGGGCAAAAGCAGTCGAGCCTGTTTCCCTCAACCAAAGAGGACAAGGGTTCTATTCCAGATATTTCCTAACAAGGAAAGTATCTCAGATTCAGACTCTCCTCAGGCCACTACCAGTTTTCAACACTGCCTTTCGGCCTCACCTCTGCACCAAGGGTTTTTTACCAAGTGCATAGCAGTGATAGTGGCACCTTAGAAGAATGGGTGTTACAGTCTTTCCTTATCTGGATGACTGACTAATTGTAGGGAAATCCCACCAACAGGTGTCAGACCACCTACAGGTAGCCCAGGATATGCTGCTGTCCCTGGGATTCCTTCTCAATACCAAAAAGTCAGTGCTGACTCCTGTGCAATTTCTGCAGTTCATAGGGGCAGAACTGGATACAGTAGTGGGAACAGTTTTTCTCCCTCAAGAGAGGGCAGAAGCTATTCGGCTGTTGGCAGGCTCATTCGCCCTGGGCAGGCCAAAGCCAGCAAAACATTTCCTTCAACTATTGGGGCACATGGCTTCAGCAGCAGGCACAATCATAGGTGCCAGATTTTAGATGAGAGATAGTTCCACCTCAGAGCACACTGGTGCTAGAGGCGAGACCCACTCTTAAAGCCAGTGCCAGTAACAAAAACCTTGCTACAGGCTCTCCAAGGGTGGAGGGAACTAGAAAATGTAAGAGAAGGGGTTCCATTTCTGCAGGAGCCTCCTTCTCGGGTTCTCACAACCAATGCTTCCCTGTTAGGATGGGGTGCTCACTTAAGGGATCACACCATTCATGGCTCCTGGGACAGTGCAGACTCACTCCTGCACATAAATCTGCTGGACTGAGGGCTGTATACCTGGCCCTTCAGGTTTTCTCTCATTATCTTCTGGGAAAGGTGGTACAAGTCAGATCAGACAATACCACAACAATGTACTACATCAACAAACAAGGAGGGACAAGGTCTACTCCTCTTTGTACAGACATAATGAAGATATGGAGCCTTGTTTACTCCCTAAACACCTCTCTACAAGCAGTTCATCTGCCTTGCAAGGACAACACCCTGACAGATGCCTTGAACAAGATAATTCAGGCCCGTCATGAATGGACATTGAACAGGCAAGTGGTGAATGCTCTATTCAGGAGGTGGGGGATCCCAGAAATAGACCTTTTTGCTTCCCACCAACATCACCACTTGCCTCCCTATTGTTGCAGGGCCCCAGTGAAAGGGACAGTTCTAACGGATGCCCTTATTCTCGATTGGACAGGCAAATACCTTTATGCCTTTCTTTCCTTTCCACTGATTTTCATGGTTCTCATCAAGCCCAGGTCATAACCAGCTCGATGATCCTGGTAGCACCAGACTGGGTATGGCAGCCTTGGTACTCCCTCTGCTTTCAACGCCCGTGAGCAAGCTGATTCACCTTCCTCAGAGGTACAGTCTACTGACTTCCTTTCAGAGAGGGTAGTGTTCCCAATCTCAGGTCTCTCAAGCTCAAGGCATGGCTCTCAAGGACATAAACTATGCAGACTGCCAATTCTCTTAAGCAGTTTTGGAAACCTTCCACTAAAGAAATCTATGCCTCAGAATGGAAAAGATTTTTCTATCTGTTGCAATAAGAGTGTAGCCCCAGCCCAGGCCAGGATCCCAGCCCTTCTGGATTATTTGTCTCATTTGCACTCCTTGGGGCTGCAGCACTAGACTCTGAAAGTGCACCGGGCTTTAGTTTCAGCGTACCTCTCACCTAAAAGGATACCTCAGTGGCATTGAATCCCATACTCAAGAAGTTTTTCTAAGGGGCTCTCTCACTTGTTTGCCCTCACAGGGAACCAGTGCCACCATGGGATCTTAATGTTTGCCTTGCCCAGCTTATACTTCTGCCCTTTGAGCCTATGAATTCTGCATAGCTTAAATTTGTTACCTGGAAGGTAGTCTTTTTTTTTCTGGTAGCAATCACTTCTACCAGGAGGATTAGTGAGCCACAGGTCTTTTGTGTGGAAAATGACTAAGTTTCTTTTCCTAGGAATAAGGTAGTGTGGGGAACTAATAGGAAGTTCCTCGCCAAGGTGGTTCCTGACTTCCACTTGAACCAGTCAATAACATTGCCAGTTTCTTTACTGAGCACTCCAGCTCAGGTGAGCATAGACTGCACAGCCTGGATGTCAAAAGAGCACTGAGTAACTATATGACTCATGCCATAGACCATAGGTAGGACAGACAACAGCTGTTCCTCACAGTGAGGAAGTAGGTAAAGGTACTCCTGCTTCAAAAAGGACTTTATCTCGATGGATAGTCCAATGTATTCACTTTTGTTACTCAAAAGCAGGCAAGGTTCCTCCTTCTTGTCTTTGAGCTCACTCTGCAAGGGACACAGCTGCCACTATTGCAGCTGCTTGAGAGGTACTTCTATTGGAAATATGTAAAGCAGCTATCTGGAGGTCAGCCCACACCTTCACTAAACACTATAGTCTGGATACCCAGTCTAGTAGTGGTACCAGTTTTGGCAAAGATGTTTTGCAGAGTCTTTTTCCTAAATAGATTCTGCCCACCTCCTAGTGATACTGATACATAGTCTGCAAAGAGTAATATTATTAGTGGATTCCTGGGGTTAGAAGAAAACATTACTCATCTGTAGTAATCTTGTTTCTTCCCAGGCATCCACTAATATTATTACTCCCCTCCCTTATCCTCCCCTTCAGAATCAATAACTAGAAAAATACTCTCCACAGTTAAGATACACAGTTGGAGTGGTATGCCAACTGCCAGCACATTCTGGTAATACCTATAGCTTGTAGGCTCTTTTTGTAGAGCCTATCTGACTTTAAAAAAGGGGACTTTTGCTTCAATTAGCCCTTGACTACTTATTTGAAATGGCCCTGTTGGGCATTTAAAATTCTTTTATAGTTATTTAATTATAATTCACACGTTGTTATGGTCTCTTTGCAGGCTTCAAATAAATATGTGGCAGAATGTAGACAGTTGGCACAAGGCTGTTTGAAAATAGATGCATTAGCTAAACATTCCATGATTAGCATATCATTCTATTCTCTCTGGGGCAGTCCTGACTTCAAAGACAACTGCAAAGAATAATAATATTAGTGGATGCCTGGGAAGAAACAAGATTACTACAGGTGAGTAATTTTTTCATATCGTCCACGTATAAGCCTATTTTATACAGGGAGCTCTGCACCCCATCAACTCCTTGTATACCCACATATCGCCACAGTGAGTGGGTCTATGGCCATCACAAATAATAATGGGGACAGCGGGCAACCCTGCCGTGTGCCTCGCCCCAGGCTAAATTGCTCTGAGAGGGCCCCATTCACCAAAATACGGGCCCTAGGTGCCGTGTACATAGCTCATACCCACCCAATATAAGAGTCACCCACCAAACTGGGACATCACCTCAAAAAGGTACTCCCATTCCACCCTATCAAACGCCTTTTCAGTGTCCATAGAAATAATGCCAACAGTCTCCTTCCCCTGATTCGCTCTCCACACGATATTGAGCAGACGGCACATGTTGTGATATGACTGGCGCGCCTTGATAAATCCGGCTTGGTCTGGGTGAACAAGTTCCAGTAAAATGGTTTCCAGCCTGGTGGCCAAAACCTTAGCTAGGATTCTGAGGTCGCAATTAAGCAGCGATATGGGCCTATAAGAGTCACACTCACATTCATCTTTGCCCAGCTTTGGTATTAGGCATATCATGGCATCATAACAAGTATCGGGTAGGGTAATAACCCCTGTCTCCCCCTCCCTTCCAAAAATCTCACAGAGTACCCCAGCCACTTGTATTCCCATCATCTTGTAATATTCCACTGTGAAGCCATCTGTGCCACTAGCTTTCCTCCTCTGTAACTTTTGTATAGCCCCCAGTACTTCTGACCTTGTAATTGGTTGGCTCAGCTGTTCCCTTTGTTCATTTGTGGCTGTAGGTAATTGCACTCTGTCCAAAATCTCCTCTGTCTGTATCACCTTCCCAGAATTTTCTGCCCAATACAGGTGATGGTAGACTACCCTAAATCATTCCCGTATCTCCTTTGGGTCTCTGTATAGCTTACCCTTTCCATCCCTCACCCCTGTAATCCTAGTTGTGCATTTCCCCCTTTCATTAATCTCACCAAGAGAGGGCCGGGTGTATTCCCCCATTCAAAGACCTGACACCTACAATAGAACCACACCCTCCCAGCTTCTTCTTTCAGCAGGGCACTCAATGCCTCCCTTGTCGCCAACAATAGTTTTTCTACATCCCCTTGCTCTCCCCACCACCACCCTTTTCTCCAAATCTTAAAGCCTCCTTTCAAGCTCCATCCTTTTCTCCTTTTTCCGCTTCTTTATTCTGGCCATATACTCTATAATCATCCCCTCATAAATGCCTTACCCGCTTCCCAAAAAATAGTTTTGGACGTATCTTCCCTAGCATTAGTCTCAACATAGTGTTGGCATTGTTCGTCCAGATATTCCCTAAAGGCTTGATTCTTAACAATATACATTGGAAACTTCCACTGCGGGGGGGGGCTTCCCTCTTCTCCCCACCCTGTAGCTTTAGAATCACCATCGCATGATCAGAGACATGAATGGGGCAGTGGGATATATCTTTCACTCGCCCATACCAACCTCTGGGCATATATATATATATATATACAAATTAGAGGCAAAAAACTCTGTTTAATGCATTAGTTAGGGTTGTTCCACGGCGACAAAAGTGAGGAAATTCGATGTTAGGATTGAAAGCCCCCCTTGGAAACATAGAAACATAGACTTTGACGGCAGATAAGGACTGCTTGGCCCATCTAGTTAGCCCATTTCCCTACCTACAGGATAGGCCGCAGATCCTAGTTAACCAACAGCCTATTTCTTCCTACCCCCCACAAGAATTGCCTTATGTCTGTCCCATGCATTCTTGAATTCTCCACAGTTTTAGACCCACAACCTCCTCAGGAAGGCTGTTCCATGCATCCACCACCCTCTCTGTGAAATAATACTTCTCACATTGCCCCTGAACCGCCTCCTTCTATCTTTTAAATTGTGTCCCTTGTTCTTGCAAGTCTCTTTTCTGAAAGATGCTACCTCTTGGACTTTGTTGATTCCACTGAGGTACTTAAAAGTTTCTATCATGTCCCCCCTCTCCCTTCTTTCCTCAAGGGTATACATATTAAGCTCCTTTAGTCTCTCCTCATATGGCTTCTCTTGCAGACCCTGCACCATTTTAGTTGCCCTCCTCTGGACTACCTCTATCCTGTCTATGTCCTTGCGGAGATGGGGTCTCCAGAACTGGACACAGTACTCCAGATGGGGTCTCACCAACTGTCTGTACAGAGGGATAACAACTTCCTGTTTTCTGCTTCTGATGCCTCTCCCTATACAACCCAGTATACCCCCAGCCCTCCCTACTACCTTCTCACATTGCTTGCTAACCTTAAGGTCATCTGATATGATTACCCCCAGGTCCCTTTCCTTTTTTGTTGTTGTTACTACCACCCCACCCATTGTGTATTCCTCCCCTTGGTTCTTGTTTCCCAGGTGCATTATTTTGCACTTCTTTGCATTGAATCCTAGCTGCCATACTTCTGACCATTCCTCCAACCTTGCCAAGTCCTTTTCATCCTTTCCATGCCTCCTTGTATCAACCCTGTTGCAGATCTTGTGTCATCTGCAAAAGGCATACTTTTCCTTCCAGTTCCTCTGCAATGTCACTGATGAAGACATTAAAAGGACTGGACCCAATACTGAACCCTGCTGTACTCCACTAGTAACCCTCTCTTCAGAGTGGACTCATTTATAAGCCCCTGATTCTGAACCACCCTCATTCGAGTATCGGGTGCTACAGTCAGTGACCCAATCCTCACCTCATCACATGTGTGAAGAAGCAGAGGTATAGGAGAATGGGGTGAGAGTTAGGACCAACAGCCCCAACGTGCACCCCGATGCAGGTTGGGGGGTGGACTGGGGGGTCCAAGGGGGGCTTTGAACCCTAACACTGAATTTCCTCACTTTTGTCACTGTGGAACAACCCTAACTAATGCATTAAACTGAGTTTTTTGCCTCTAATTTCCCTTCTTTTTGAGAATGATGATGAAAAATAGTGAATGTAATGCAGCGGCGGGAAGGGCCCCGCGTTCCCGCCATGTGCTGTCTTGTGACATAGTAACAGGAACAGCAACACAAACACAAGGTGGAAATGGAAATGGTAACAGTAAGGAAAATGCAAGCGCAAATGACAACGCAAAGGGTAACGCACATGGTGGCATACACGGGAACGGTAACGCAAATGAGGAATTAAACGCTAGTTGAAACAGTAAGTGTAACAGTAACTGAACTGCATACCCTATTTTTGCTGGACAACTGCATAGAGAAACACAGTGTGCATAAAGAATGTATGCATTGTAATGGGAATGGAAGCTTAAAACGAGCATTGGAAGTACTTAATTGCAAATATCTCAGCAACTGTATGACGTAGAAAAAAAAATTTAAATTTCACAGAAATCATTATTTTCCTGGCTACCGTTTTGTGTTACATAGCCCATAGAGCTATGTAAGTGGCAAAGAAAAATCTGTATCTCATACCATTTTCAAGATACAAGCCCCGAAATGCGCGGCGTACGCCACCATGTTAGTCTATTGGAAAAAATGTCAACTTCAGAGAACCTGAACTTGGGAGCTGTGCAATATTTTTTCACCAATCTATCAAAAGGCACATCAGTGGGATGTTGGCTTTCTTCCCTCCAAATTTCAGCCCAAAAGACCAAACCATTCTTTTGCAGCAGGGTGGCAAAGAATTGCTGTCATTTTGCCATAGCCTGAAAAAGTAGTGTCAGAATTTGCGAAAGCTTTCACAAAAATTTGCAACACTACTTTGCGAAAGTACTTTTTCCAGAAACTTGAAAAACATATTTCTAGGGTGTTTAACCTCAAAATAAAGATATGCCTAGCATTCTCAGGGTCCGGACTAGGTAAACACAAAAAGAATTGTGTTGCTAGAGGGTCCCACATTTAAATGCCAAGCATTTTGCTGATCACCAACTAAAAACAAAATGGTGGATTTGCAAAAGTAAAAGGGCCATTTGTGAAAGTAAAAACTGCATTTGCGAAAGTGTTGAACTTTTTGTTAACTTTTCCCATTTACTTATAATGGGAACTTGTTTTTTGAATAATTTTTGAACCGTTCAATATCTTTTCATGAAATCTTCAAAAGGCACATCGAGGACCCTGGCTGCATGTTCCCTAAAGTTTTTGGACCAGTCACGCAAACCGTGAGACCTGCAGGCGAGAGCAAAGAAATCATAAAAAAGCATAATTGTGCAATTGGTTGTCGCTTAATAACTCCGCAGCCGTATATCCGACAGGTGCAAAACTTGGCAGATCCCAAGATCTACCATGCCCAATTGTGCATACCATTTCAGGCAAATCTGTTCAACGGTGGTAAAGTTAAGGTGCAAAATTTGACCCTTTAACCTTAAAAGTGCTACTCAACCCTAACTATGGTAGCACTACCGTGCTACCATATATATATATATATATATAATCAAGCTGAGACTATGTTCTATGTGGATTTCAAAAAAAAAGTATATTCTTTGGCCCCTGGATTAGCTGCGCGCCCACCGTCCACTAGGTCCAGATCAGCCAACCCCACCTGCCACTGCTGTATAGCCTCTCATGTCCTCCCTTTACCCTCTGAGTGGTCCATGTGAGGGTCCATCGTCCTGTTAAAGTCCCCCAAGATTAGGCCTGGAAATTGTTCCTTGATCAGCAAATCCAGCAAGGACATGTAAAACTGTGGATCATGCATTGTGGGAGCATAAATACTCCCGAACGTCATCGGTTCCCTGTTTAATTCCCCAGAGACAAACACATATCTGCCCTCTCCCTGGTCCTTGACCACTCTTGTAATTTTAAATGGGAGATTTTTATGTACTAAAATAGCCACCCCTCTTTTATGAACCGAGAATGAGGCAGCATAACACTTCCCCACCCAGGTTCTAGCTAACTTAGCATGCTCCACCTCAGTCAGGTGGGTTTACTGAATTACAGCCACCTGCGCTCCCTTCCGCTTTAATGCTGTCAGAAGTGATGTCCTTTTAACTGGATTTGTGACCCCCTCACATTCCAGGACACAGCAGTTACAGTCTGTGTCTTAGCCATTGTCCTCTGCACATCTCTCAATGCCCCCCTTCCATCCAAGTGAGAATGCATACACCCCATTTTCCATTCTGCAGATTTTCAGCACATAAGGTCAGGTCCCACAATTCTTATAGTCAGGTCCCACACAATTTTTATAGTCAGTATGACATCCCTTGCGTTGATTGCACATAAACACGCAAACATTGGTAACTTTAACAACAATATTAACTCCCTCTCCCATCTTATCCTTACCCTCTCCCCTTGTCCCAACATGTATGAACCTCCGATCCTCACCAACTCCAAACTCCCCATTAATCCCATGCACAGCAGGATTCTCCAGCACTGCCGCTGTGCAGTTATCCAAAGGGTTGTATCCCTTGGCATGTACCTTATAATTACACCCTCCCAGTCTGCCCATTCCTCATCTGTTCCCCCTTCCATTCCCTTTTCCCTCCCCTTCCCATTTCCTGCATGCAAGTCAGGTCTTTACCCCTCCTTCCCTTCCTTCCCATATCGAAATTAACATCCATCCTTACATTCCCCCCCCATCTCATTCTCATCAGTGACACTAATTGCCATATATGCATAAGTGTCAGAAATATCCCCATTACTGACATTGGCGTCCCATCACCCCCCCAACAGCCGATTTATCTCCCTTAATGCCTCCCAATGACATACAGTCCAAAATAGAGGTTGTACTCTCTATCCAAGAGTCCCCTTACCATTAAATACATCCCAAACAACAGTACCATCTTAACCATAAGCATCCAGCATGCCCCCTTCCCACGGTGCGTGCGGTACCTTCATTTTCCATTTATTTCCACTTCATCTATGAACTCCACCCCACCAGCCCCTTTCATCTCAAGCTCCAGCTGATTATATCTTGCACCTTAATAGAAGAAGGATCCGCTCTGCTGGGAACCCCACAGGCAGCCCTCCCCATCCAGTCGCCATGCTCTAGCCTCTCGGGAGTTCTCAGTCCTGTGGTTTGGCATCACACCCAGATCTTCTTGTATCGAGTGTTAGCTCCACTGCTCTTTCCCCTATGCAGCTGCACTCTACACATGGGTGCAGTTCAGCTCTCCGCACACACACTAGGTTCGGCGGCATGCTAATCCAACTTAAGAGAGAACAAAAGGCAAAGAGTTCAAAACAAAAAGGATTTTTTCAACTTGTCTTTCAGCAGTCCTGTATGAGTGCCCTCGCGAATAAACTCCTCTTAGCTCACTCTTTGCTTCAGACCCTGCACAAACTGCTCCACTTTGTCCACTTCCCAAAATGAAAACGTTGCACCCTCATGTCAGATTTTCAAGGTCACCGGGTAAACCAAAAAGTTCTCCTCCTTCATGCCCCTGAGTTGTTGCATTATGACGTTAAACATTTTCCTTCTTTTTAGCAAATGAGCTGAGTAATCCTGGGAGAGAAACAAGCGATTGCCCTCATACTGTAGCCCTCCCTTTTCTCTATAGGCCTTCAATATCTCTCTTCAATCCTGAAAATGGTGGAATCTCATGATGATTTGCCTCGGGGGCTGGTCTGCGGGTGGCCGAGGCATCACAGCACGGTGGGCCTGTTCCAATTTAATGTGCCCATTCTTAGGTTGCAGGCCCAACAGCTTAGGCAAAACTTGAGCCCAGAAATCTAGTGCCCCAGCTCCCTCTCGCCCCTCCGATAGTCCTCTTAGATGCAAATTAAGGCACCTATGATAGTTTTCTTGGTAATCGAATGCCTCTTTGAATTCCTCCAACTCTTTCTGTAGGGCAATGACCTGACCAGGGACCACTACCATCTCATCCTTGAGGCGGGAAATTCTATCCATTGCTTCTGTGAGTCTGTTTGCCTGCAAAGTCTGCTGCTCCTGGACTTCTTGTAGTTTTAAGTCCAGCTTCCCCTCTAATTTGATTAATCATGGTTGCAGTGCTGCAATCACTTGACCAGTCAACTCCCACCCAAGCACAGACAGCTCAGTGGCCGATAGTGAGACAAGGCCTGCATTTTCTCCTGTGACACTCGCTGCCGGCTTCTTACCACTCTTATTCGAGAGCCATTGACTCTTGCCTGGATTGGGGGGTCAAGTACTCATCCATCCTGCATTTTACTTCCTATATTTATGCACCATAAAGTAATTCCGAGGTATTTTGTACTTTTAAACTATATTTATTTTGGCTGCTGTAGTGGAGCGGTGAAGAGACGCGTCCATCCGGTTAGCTGCTCATTAGTGCCCCCTCTTTTTTTAAATTACAGTTGAAACAGCAGTGCTCCTTTTAATATGGCTCACCCCATGTTGAATTGTTCTATGAAATAATCCAGTGCCAGGTTGACATCATCAAAGGCATCGAGAGGGGACCAGTCAATGTTGCTGAGGTCATTTTTTAGATGTTCCAGATGTCCACATTTTAACAGTCTGCTGTATATAGTCAGAGATGGGGGCTTGCAGAATTTATTGGACCAACTGCAGGAAACAGGGGAGTGGTCACTCATAGAATCTGGATGTACTGCTACGTTGGAGATTCATTGTGGGTGGCTGGAGATTATCAGGTCCAGAAGGGTACTTGTTCCCATCTTATAGTTAGTCCTTGTTGCAGGTGTAACAAGCTGGGCAAGGTGGAGCGACGAGATAGCATCTTTGTATGGAGAAGCACTAGCAAATAACCAGTTGACATTTAGGTCACACAGTACTAAAGTTCCGGATTTGTGGTTGAGGCTACAAATGTAGTCCATTAAGCTGTGGAAGCCTGTCTATTGTCTTTTGGAGGAACATAAGCACTGTCAAAGCTTTATTTTGGACCCCAAGCAGTACTTTAGTGGTTAGCGCCTGGGCCATGTAGCCCAGATCGGCCGCAGGCAGGGCGTATCCTTTAAGTATCTCTTTCAGGTAGATGGCACAGCCACCACCTTGCTTGGTGAGCCTATCCAGCCGGTAAAGGGTATACCCAGGTAGAGCAACTGCAGAGTCAGGAACCTTTGGGGAAAGCCATGTTTCCACCACTGACAAAATCTCAGGGCTGTGTTACGCGATCCATACCTGGAGGTTATCCAATTTAGTCTGCAAGCTGCAGATGTTGACAGTTGCCAGTTTAATTGATCCTTTTTTAAGGAGGTTGTATGTGTGGACGCAGGTTCAGCAGGGGCAGGGTTAGGGCTAACGTTGCCTGACATAAGCAGTAAAAGTAGGATGATTCTGAGCAAGCTTCCTTTAAGTTGTTTGTAGAAAAGCTTATTGGGTCTTCTGGGGCTGAGGCGCCTTCTGTGTTCCAAGCACAGTACTGTGAGCTTAAGTGGAGTAATTAGGGTAGGGTATGAGGCAGGGAGCCCAGCGGTAAGCCACCCCTGTGGAGGTAGCAGGAGCTAGTGGTAGGACCAGTGACCCTTGGTTAACAGTTTAAAATTACCTGTGATAAAGCAGGGGTCATAATGGAGATTATGCTTAATAGTGGTACGGGATAGGGGAACCGGCATATCACTTTGTAAAGTGCCATTGCTTAGAATCAACAGCAGTGTGCAAGAGAGAGATTGGAGGAGGTGGACATAGCCCATTTTCATAGGAGGAAGAGCTCGCATGTAGCCCTGGTTTCGAAGGAGGCAGAGGAAGTAGGCAAATGTACAGTCTGTTTGCAGAGCTGTCAACTCCAAATTGGGTGTTGCATATAAGACTAGTTATATACTCATGCCATTGGCTAAAATGGCCATTGTGAGGGGGATTCTGCTCCCCACCCTAACCTGTGAGGCTCCCTTATTTGGGGCTACTCATAAAACTGACCTACTCAGATGGGATATTACGTATAACAACATATGTCGCTATGCCTCTTCTGCTCCTCGGCTTCAACACCACTGTCAGCTTTATAATGATCTTGGTTGGCTGTCTCCGTTAGCTAGTAAGAAATACTACCTTGGCTCGCTTATTGATTTGATAATTCAAAATCAGACCCCTAGGTGTCTTGCAGCTATGCTTGTTCCTCAGGACACACTCCATGGTCTACAATCAGCTGATAAATCCTTTCTGAATTTGCAGAGGTGCCGCACTAGGAAAGGAACTGTTGCATTTGAGCATGCGGCTCCACAGCTGTGGAATTCCCTTCCCCTCGACATTAGACTTTCTAGCTCCCACACATGCTTTAAGAGAAAACTGCACTCGAATCTGCTGATTGCTGATACCTGTTCCTGCTTTCACCCTACCTAATGACTGATATCTCTGGTCATACAATAGTATTTCTTCACCTCTATATAACCGTCTTACTGCCTCAGCCTGTCCCTGCTCCCTTTCCCTGCCCATATACAATCTTGTACTGCAGGCGTCTCTCTCTTACACTTACATACACTCATATAATCTAATTTCATGGCTTGATCCCCTCTTCCTCACTTACCGACCTTTTCCTTAATGACACCCCCTGCTCTCAATGGTTATTTCTTCCTTTTGTATTACCTGTTTTTGGTTTTGTGTACCTTGTTCTGTTCATATGATATGTCACCTGATAATTTATTGTCCAAGGTCCTCTCTATTCATTGCATAGGTAGGCACCTATGAACTTATGAATGGTCTACTCTGTATGTCTCTGATATATTGTATCCACTTTAACTCATTGTATGTAAAGCGCTTTACTTTGTATGTTCTGATACATTGTATCCTCTTTAACTCACTGTATGTAAAGCACTTTAAATTTGTTATCCTGTTAAGTTTCTGCATGTCTGTACTCTCCCGGGTCATGCCTGAAAATAGTCATTTTATAGCTAGTGCACTTACCTGGTTAACAAAAGCTAAATAAATAAAAGTAAAAATGTACACAGAGTTGTGATGATGACAGCTGGGAAACAGAGTGTGCGATGTGCCAGATAGGATAGGAGCCTCTAGTGGCAGCTGTGTATAACCTGCTAATGGTGGAGTGGACACAGTAAATTTCACTCCTACCAGAGATATAGCCCTCTAGTAGCTAGAAGATATAATCTGCTAATGGGAAAGTCAGAAAACAAAAGCACTTAGCACTACTCCATTAGCTCGGGCGAGTTACAGGACAGAGAGGAGCATATAGTCTAAAATTCTAGCAGTATTTGGCAATTTAAATCACAGCAATGTAGACTCTAGGCATTTATACAAAACAGGTAAAATGCTGAATTCTATGCAGTATACACAGCAGCAAAATCAAACCAATCATATAAAAAGTTAGTGCAAGGGAAGCAGCTTCGGGAGATGAAACCAGTTGGTAATAGCAAGGCAGGAGAAGGCCAATTGTCCAGTCAAGACTGAGGAACTGGATGTAGCACAGATCAGCCAGTGGAGACAGAAAGCGCCAAGATTGTAGCCTGGCAGTGGCTCCAAGGGCTGGGCTGTGTCCCTGTGTCCATACCTGTGGGTCTCTGGCTGTCTGGCAGTCAAGCGGGTGACTGTGGAAGAGCCTCCAGAGAAGGCACAGCTTCCATGAGGAGACGTTGGAGGTGTGCACTTGTTCAAGGCAGAGTAGCCTGCAGGTCTCTGGCTGTCTGGCAGTCAAGCAGGTCACTGTGGAACAGCTGCCAGAGAAGGCGCAGCTCCCACGAGGAGAAGTTGGAGGTGTGCACCTGTTCAAGGCAGAGTAGCCTGCAGGTGTCTGGCAGTTGAGCAGATCACTGTGGAAGAGCCCCCAGAGAAGGTGCAACTCCCATGGGGAGAAGATGGAGGCATGCACCTATTCAGGGCAGAGTAGCCTGTGGGTCTCTGGCTGTCTGGCAGTCGAAAGAATCACCGTGGATGGGCCACCAGAGAAGGTGCATCTCCCACGGGAGGCAGTATAGCGCAGTGGGTTAAGGCTCTGAGCTGCAAATCTGGTGATATCCAGCAGACCAGACCTGGGTTTGAATCCCACAGCTTCCACTTGCATACTGTGTGACCCTGAGCAAGTCACTTAACTTCCCTGTGTTCCCAGGTCGCTCCTGTTAAAAAGCTTTCAGCTTAGTGTGCTACTCCTGGTTAAACAACTTAAAAAAAAAAAAAAAAAAGTTGGAGGTGTGCACCTGTTCAAGGCAGAGTAGCCTACAGGTCTCTGGCTGTCTGGCAGTCGAGCAGGTCACTGTGGAAGAGTCACCAGGGAAGGCACAGCTCCCACGGGGAGAAGTTGGAGGCATGCACCCATTCAGGGCAAAGTAGCCTGTGGGTCTCTGGCTGTCTGGCAGTCAAGTGGGTCACCGTGGAGGAGCCGCCAGAGAAGGTGCATCTCCCACGAGGAGAAGTTGGAAGCATGCACCCATTCAGGGCAGAGTAGCCTGCAGGTCTCTGGCTGTCTGGCAATTGAGAGGGTCACCATGGAAGAGCCACCAGAGAAGGTGCAGCTCCCACGAGGAGAAGTTGGAAGCATGCACCCTTTCAGGGCAGAGTAGCCTGTGGGTCTCTGGCTGTCTGGCAGTCAAGCGGGTCACCGTGGAAGAGTTGCCAGAGAAGGCGCAGCTCCCATGGGGAGAAGTTGGAGGCGTGCACCCATTCAGGGCAGAGTAGTCTGCGGGTCTCTGGCTGTCTGGCAGTTGAACGGGTCACCGTGGAAGAGTTGCCAGAGAAGGTGCAGTTCCCATGGGGAGTATATATAATCTACAGTATTACAGTAAACAGTAAGTAAACCAAAATGTTTTTGCCCAAAAGTGCACATTGGGAACAGCCCCCACATTTGAGTTTGGGGTCCTTTGTGCTACCTGTTCCCCTTTAAGGGCTTGGTTGTTACTCAGGGGAGTAGCAGTGATGAAGGAGGGGAGACAACTATGAAAGCTCCCTTTAGGTTATAGGTTTCAGGGTAACATAGGGTGTAACAGGGCAGACTGGTTGGACCAAGTGGTCTTTTTCTGCTGACAGTGTCTATATTTCTATTTCCTGCCATGGGAAAGGACTGTGTCATGATGTTCCTTCCAGTGAGCTAGTTTGGCCCCCTCTCACCTGGGGGTGACTGATGTTCCCATCACCCTGTCTCCTTCCCACTCTGATGCTACTTCATTTCTTTCCTCAAGGAAATGGCTCTCAACTGCTTGATTGACGATGTTGGCCTCTTCTGATAAGTCTGTGATGTATTCTCTATTTTTTTTGTTTTGTTTTTCCCTTTGGAGTTTTGAGCACATTTCTGGGTTATTTTGTTATTAATGAGTGGCTGAAGTGGCACAATAAAGGTAATGTGACATGCCGCTAACTCAGTGTGAGTAAAAATGGTGAGCATTATAAGTCAAGTGTATAAATGTTTTGGCACCATGTTGAAATAATCTCTCTCTTTGTTTTTCCTTAGAATACAAGTGGAGAGCAGGACACATGGCTTTGGAACAGTAAAATCTCACAGCCTGAGCACTGGCAGCTGAGGGGACTGCACACGCCAGTTTCTGCCTACCTCCCCCACCCCCCCGGGATTTTCCAGGTACCCAAGCTGGGGATCCTCACACAATCCCAGACTGATGTACTGTCCAGTCATGGTTTCACGAGAGGGAGATTGTGTCAAGTCAGCAGAGGAGGAGGTCATGAACAGGGTGCCACAGGGATCTGTTCTGGGTCTGGTCCTTTTCAATGTGTTCATTAACAATATTGGTGAGGGTATCCGGGGCAGGTTGTGTCTCTTCACAGATGACACTTAGCCCTGTGGGATGGTGGATAGCAATGGGGGAATCAGGGAAATGCGGAGTGATAGATGAAAGCTGGAGGGGTGGTCTACGGTTTGGCAGTTGAATTCCATGTTAAAAAGTGCAAGGCAATGCACCTACAGAACAAGAACCCCAGGACAGATTACTGGATGGGTGGGGTGAGACTTAGCACTACAGTTGAGGAATGGGACCTTGGAGTTATCATCAGTGGCTCCCTCAAACAATTAAATCATCTCAGCACAAGGCATACAGCAAAGCCACTAGGAAGGTGGAATAATTGGGAAGGGTATTGATAGCAGAAGGGAAGATGCAATACCAGTACTTTCCCTAAAATAGATCCTTTTTGAGACTACATATGGAGTATTGTGCCCCGTTCTGGAGTCCTCACTTCAGGAAGGATAGAAATGGGCTTCAGATGGGGCTGCTCAGGGTAACAAAGATAATTTAGGGCCAAGGAGACATGTCCAATGAGGAGAGCCTCCAGGCACTGAACATGTACTCACTGGAGATCAGGAGGGAAATATGACAGAGACCTTGAAGTTCGTAAAAGGAATTAGTAAGATGAACTGCAGGGAAATATTTAGCTTGAGTACTAGTTCATGGTCACATGGACATGAGTGGAAACTAACAGGAGGGAGACTCAAAAGGGATATGAGGAAATATTATTTTACAGAAAGGGTGGTGGAGCTGTGGAACTGTCTGCCTGCCAAAGTGGTAGGTGCTAAAACTGTTGGTGGGTTCAGGCATGGTTGGGATAGAATGAAGGGTAAAGTGGTTGCTCGCGGTGGCAGAAGCTGGGTTGGAAATGAGTGGAAGGATGGGGAGGGCTTACACCCTAGAAGGGACAGTAGGTCACAGGGTTAAATAGGGAACTTAGGCAGACTGGATGGCTGTTGGTCTTTTTCAACCTTCATTGTCTGTTTTTCTATGAATAATATTACTGTTAAACCACAGCCCATTTGCAGACAGCTTCCCCTTTTTGTTTTAAGTTTATGGTAAGCAGCAGTGTTGATTTCATCCGTTCTGTTGCTCTCATTTTTGGGAAAGGAAATGCCAGCTCCCTGTTTGCAAAAGGATTTCCTGAGACGATCAAATCTAAACAGTTTGCTTAGCAACTGAATATTGATGCAAGCAACATCACTGATTGCATTTATTTACTGATGTGTTGTCAACCCTGGTATGAAGGGGGCGGATTATTTAAACTCATAGAGTACTGATAGAGGAAAAACAACAACAGGCTCCATTGGTGCGATTTGCAGTGGGAGGGTGAAATACGGTAAATTTATAAACACGTAAATAAATACAATGGACTTCCCAAAATGAGGGCTTACTTTCCCAACTTTCAAGTATTCTGGTGCCAGCTCAGGGGTGTCACATAGGGTTTACATTACAGTAGAGACCGCAAGGATTTCCCAGTGCCCCCAGTAATGTTAGTTGGAAGCCTTTCAGTGGAGTCAGTTTGGCCAAGTAGTTAAAGGGCAGAGCCGTAATTCTGGAGACCCTGGTTTAAATCTTGCAGCCACCACTTACTCTTGTGACCATGTTGATGTCCCTGTGCTGAACTCTGCATGATCTCTGTCACCCTCTCACTTATCTCTGTGCTGTTTAATCTCCCTGTGTGCCACAAATAGCTGCAACTTTTCTTCCCTCCCTTTTCTTGGGTTGTAAAGAGCTTTAAGATACAGGTTGTATAAAAGGCACAGTAGTTAACCAAATCCTTTTCTTTGCCTTCATTTTAGAACATGCAACTTTGGTGTGTGGACGGGGGAGTGTTGTATTGTATGTATCAAGGAGGGAATAATGTTAGGCTCAAAGGGAAAATCTCAAGGGCCAAAACACCCAGGTGGTTTAGCACAGAGATCACTCAGGCAGTAGGGTATAAAAAGTCAGCCTACAAGAAGTTCAGGAGGTCCCAGAGGGAGGAAGACTTGGAAGACTACCTGAAGATGGCTAGTGTAGCAGGTATGGTAGTCTGGCATGCTAAAGCTTAGAAAGAACTGCAGCTAGCTGAGGGAATTAAAAATGGGGGTAAGGGCCCTTTTTTGGTACACTTGCACAAGAAAGGACTAGAAAGATGAGATTGTTAGGCTCAGGAAAAGGGTCGGGTGGGCAGAAGAGAATGGCAGCAAAGCAGAAGTACTGAATGAGTACATTGGTCTTCACTAGGGAGAGAGATGAACAAGTGCCACTAGGGGGAAAGAAAGGAGATGGGGAGAGGGCACGCAGATGATTTGATAGAGGTGGCAAGGTTGAGGAAAGGGTTGCTAGCATTAAGGGTAGAGAAATACCCAGGTTGGGGCGGTATACACCCAGGGGTGCTGAGGGAGCTGGCAGAGGAGCTTGCAGGTCCCTTGGCTGACCTGTTTAACAGTTCACTGGAGTAAGGTGTGGTACCACAGGCTGAAGAATGGCAGTGTTGTGTCCCCCCATAAGGGTGGTCCCAAGGATGACCCGGGGAACTACAGACCGGTCAGTCTGACCTCAATCATGTGCAAGCTCATGGAGACCATACTTAAGGAAAGGTTAGTAGAGTACTGTATCTGGAAAAGAATGGACTCCAGGATGAGTGGCACTACAAGTTTATGGGAGGGAGATTGTGTCAAACAAATCTGATAGACTTCTTTGACTGGGTCACTAAAACAGTGGACAGGGGTCAAGCAGTGGACATACTTCATCTAGACTTCAGCAAGGCCTTTGAATTTGTACCCCATGAGAAGTTGATCTGGAAGTTGCTGGATCTAGGATTGGTAAGAAGTTGATCAGGTGGGTGGGTGGGTGGATAACTGGCTGAGAGGCAGAACCCAGAGCATGATTATGGCGGATGAGCCCTCAAGCACCAGGGAGGTCACTAGTGGAGTCTCTCAGGGTTTGATGCTTGGACCGGTGCTTTTTAATGTCTTCATCAGAGATACTAAGGATGGCATTAAGGGCAAAATTTGCTTTTTTGCAGAGACAACATGCTCTGTGGGAGGGTGGACACAGAAGGGTACAAGACCTAGAAGAAGATCTAGAAAACTAAAGAGGTGGTCCAGGATTTGGCAACTTGGCTTCATGTGCAAAGAAATGCAGGGTTATACACATTGGAGCTAAGACCCTGAGGACTGAGTACAGCCTGGGTAGGGTCCAGGTATCTGCATCTGAAGAGAAGAAGGACCTGGGGGTGGTGACGATCACTAGTGACCTGAAACATTCCATGCAGTGTGTAGGAAGGCAGCAACAAAGACAAATAAAATGTTGGCTGTACTGCCAGGGAGATAAGCAGTAGGCAGGTGGAGGCATTACTGCCCTTGTGCAGGGTGTCACAACCGCACTCAGCAGGTCAGGCCCTCTGCTCCCACAGTGCCAACCTCCGAGCACAGTATTGTGAACAGTTAACAGAACAGGGTAACCCTCCTGTCTGTTTTGTGGGTTTGAATCAAACTTTGGTCTCAAGTTCTGGAGGGATTCAAACTGTGAGCCTCTTGCTAGCGTACGCAATGTACAGGCTCAGATAATTTTGCTCTTGGAGGGCAGATATCCTTGCTCTACGGGCACCTAAGCAGGTGTACAAATGAACCCTAAAAACTCTATTAAAGACCTCAGAATAAACTCTTACCATTTCCAGTTTGGTAAACCAGTAAGCTATGCCCAGTGTCAGCTTTAACCATATATGCTTCACTTGTGAAATAAAGAATTTCAAAGACACACCAAGTAGTCTCTAAAAATGAGTTGTTTACTTAAAAATAGATACAAATGTAAAATGTAAATACAGAACCATACATCACAAAACATACAAATCACTTAAAAAAACAGGTTTAAAAGTGCAGACAAAATCTCCTACCACAGTACCCTTTAGAATTGTCTTTCTAATATATGCCTTCTAACAGTGCCTGATGTTACTTTTTCAGAGTCCAAACATGTGTGTGTGAATGGAAAACAGAATACTGTTTAAAATTGGCTTTTCCAACCTCTTTGCGTGAGATCACCTAGTTCCTCACTGTCAGAATATAAACAATCATACAAACAGGATGTCTTATTCAGAAGGTAAATTCAATTCTGTGACCTCAACAAAACTAATTTTTCAAATTGCTTTCTTTGATCTTATCAGCAGTTTCCCCTCTCCAGGACATCAAAGGACTTTTTATGACTCTCTGCCAGATCTCACTGAGGTGCAATATGCTTTGTAACACCATATGAAATTAACTGTGTTTTCTCTCAACGTCATAAAAGTTTATGATCTATCTTGGCAGCTGGCAAGCTACAATTAGTCACATAAACAGGAGATCCTTAATGTAAGTCTCTTCTAGCCTGTAATCATCTCCTGGCTTTTAGGATAACAGCTTGTAGTTGAACCCTGGGGCGTGGGGGTGGTTGTCATCCCAGGCCCAGGATTCCTCATGATAGACAATCACACTACATTTTTATATTACAGAAAATCATACAGTGATCAGAACCAGCTGTCCAAGTGTCACACAGGGCACTGTTGAGGCCACATCTAGAGTACAGCATATAGTACTGTACTGGTGCCCATATCTTAAATAAGGACATAAACCTATTGGAAATGGTCCAAAGGAGGACAACTAAGATGGCCATGGGCCAGCAGGGTAGGATGTACGAGGAGAGACTGGAGACCCTGAATGTGTATTCCCTGGAGAAGAGGGGAGAGAGCGAGAGAGGGGGGGGGTCATGATAGAGACCTTCAAGTTTTTGAAAGGAATCATTAGGGTGGACATAGAGGGTCTCTTCAAGCTAAGTGGGAATTGAAAGACAAAGGGACACAGTCTCAAGTTGAAAGGGGGAGGTTTAAGAGAGTAAGGGTAGAAGGTACTTCTTCATGGAGAGGGTAGTGGTGGGTTGGAATGGGCTTCCTGAGGAGGTGGTTTAGCTGAAAATGGTAGGCAGCTTCAAGAGAGGCTGGAATATAGTTAAGGGGAAAATAAGGGTCAAGAGGGGCAGACAGAAGGGAAAGACTGATTGGGGTGGGAGGGCAGGGTCATTAGCTGACGCTGAGGACCCTGTAGTATGAGCAGACTCAAGAAACCTAATGGACTTATTTTGCTGGCTTTGCATATGTCATATTCATTTTTAAAGTAAACAAAAATAGAGTTAAATACTTGACTTGGTACACTGTAAACCATGCTGCATTGAGTAAAAAAAATAGATTTAAATACTGGACTTGTTACACTGTAAACCATGCTGGGAAACTCAAGGGATTTTTAATATGTTTATGGTGTCTATTAGGCCCTGTACACATGACGAACCAACTTTAAAAAATGTTTTTAAGAACATTTTAAATCCGGTCCCTAGTACAGTTGTCAGAGTGTCTACATTGTGTTCCGACAGCTGTGCTGGCTCGAGCAAGTTCCCAGGCATGATTGCAGCACCAGCGCAAAGCATTGCGGCTGCCACAGTGCATGATGGGATACCCATGATTGGGCACCTCAACGGATTGGTGAAAATTATATTATCAGAATCAGGAGTGTATTGAGAGCACAGTCATGTATGTAATGTATATATTTTTGTATACTGCAGGCCAAAATCTTAACTTTTGTTTAAACATGGTTGTCTTAACCCATGTTACAGCACAGATTGTGTCCATGCTGCTGTTAACATGGGTTAAGGCAACCATGTTTGTCTAAAATAGTGCTAAAGACTTCCTCCCTAGCAAGGTTTTAGCACAGTTTTAAAATACAGTTGTAGCACAGTTTTAACCACACTACAGTGTGGATGCAAACTGTGCTTGAAGGGCTTAAAACAGTTTATTTATTTATTGAAATTTGATGACCGGGTAGGCCCACTGGGCCTTGGAGGTCCCTTTTTCAGGGGCAACCTGGGAATAACAGTACATGAAATAGTAGACAGTGATACATATACAGGTTATAGGTATACAGCATACGGCAGTTTTACAAATAAGTGAGACAGAGCAGTCTTTTCTATGGGTTTCAGATATCTAACTAATAAGCTGTTGTTCATTTGATCATTCATCAGTCATACAAAGGAGTGAGACAGTACTGTAAATTCTTTAGGTAACATACATCTAAGAGCCATCGGATAGGTTCTGTGAGGGGAGGAGGAGTTAGTGCTACCTGTTCAGGGGTGGAGATTTTAGTATGGTAGAATGAGCTGACCCAGGATCATTGTTGAAGTGTCAGGTACCACAGCATTGGCATTTGCTCATTGACAGCAGATGGGTCTTGAGTCTTGTGCGGAAGCACAGTACCGATGGGATTTCTTGTGCCACCAAAGGGAGGTTGTTCCACAGGGAAGGGACAGCATGTGAGAAGGACTTGTAACCTGCCTTAGTCCTGACCTTAGGGACCTCTAGTAGCATTTGGCCAGAGAACCTGAGGTTGCCCAGGTTTCTCTTTACTGTTAGGAGTCCATTGAGACTCGGGGGGAGGCGTGGGGCTAATTAGCTTTTTCGCCAGGCAGAGTACAGGGTACCTGAGGCAAGCTTCGAAAGATGGCCAGTTGAGTCTCACTAACACCTCACAGTGGTGGCTCCTTGAGTGGGATAAGGAGGCAAAGCAGACCACCTTATTGTATAAAGTCTGTAATTTACCGTACTCTAGCTTTGCAATACCCTGAAGGACCAGAGCAGCGTATATTAGTGTTGGGAGTAGGACACTAGATGTTATTGCAGTCCTAGCTTCAGGGGTCAGCTGTTCCTTGAGCCGATACAGTAATCCGAGTTTGGTATGGATTACTTTGGTGACTTGGTCTACATGTTGTTTGAAAGTGAGACCTTGGTCGAGGGTACGTGCAAGGTACTTTGTCGAGGAGACTACTTCCAGTTTGTTGCCCTCCAGGGGTGTAAGTTGGAGTAGTTATGATCTGTCTTGTCCAAGGGCTCCAGGTCCGAACAACATGGCTCTGGTTTTATTGGTATTAAGGACCATTTTGTTCTTGATGAGCCATTCCTCCATAATGAGGATATCCTCTTGGAGGGACGGGCCTAGGTCATTCAGGTTGTCTGAGGCTTTGTAAATAACAGCATCATCCGCATATTGGATTGCATTGCTGCTCCCACAGTGGTTGTGCAGTTCATTTACAAACAGTGAGAACAATAGGGGCCCAAGTATCGACCCTTGGGGTACACCCTCCTTTAGGGACTGTGGTTTGGAGAGTTTATCCTGCCACCTGACCCTCTGTGTGCGACCAGAGAGGTAGCTTTCCACCCATTTGAGGGCATGGGTGTCAAGGCCTATGTGGAGGAGTTTATGGAGTAGTAGTCTGTGATCCACCAGGTCGAAGGCCTTGGAAAGGTCTATGAAAACCGCACCTGTGTTGGATCCAGAGTCAATTTCTCTAAGTACATCAGTAGAGAATTTAGTTAAGGCAATATCAGTCCCATGTTTGGCTCTAAAGCTATGTTGTGACGGGGACAGCAGCATGTGTGTCTCAAGGTATTCCCTAACTTGGGTATATGCTAGTTTCTCCTGGATTTTTGCCAGGGTACACAGCAGGGAGATAGGCCTGTAGTTCTCAATTGGTTCCACAGGCCCAGCCTTGTGAGTTGGGACCACATGAGCCTGCTTCCACAGCTCGGGGACAGATCCTTCTAGTAAGGACCTGTTAGTGAGCCAGGTGAGCGCCGTGCAAGTGCCGAGGTTAAGCAATCTAGCTTTGATTCCATCCGGGCTTCCTGAGCCTCTTGTTTTCAGGGTTTTTAGGATGGCCAGGATGTCTTTCACCTTTGCCAGCTGCATGTGAAAGAATGGGTGGTCAATTAAACAATTAGGTAATTAAACGGTTTTAAAATCCGTAGTGTGTACAGAGCCTTAGAGATGTCTTGTCATCTCATGCTGTTGAGGTTAACAGAACCATTCAGCTTCTTTTTGCAGTCTTCCTGTGCAAATAGCACACGACACTGTTATTCCATATGAGACGTGTCTAGCAGATCACATGTGCATATAACCTGGATGTTTATATGATGTCAGCTCTGCCATTTTGTCTGATTATGTATACTTTTCTGTTATAAGATAGTAGTATAATAGCTATCAGGTATAATGGGAGCCTTCGACCCAGTCCACACTACAGAACTGTTTTTGAAAATGGGTTGAACACTTGGAGGATTCTGATTGGCTGGGACACTTCTTTAGGTGGGCATTTATGAGACAACAGTGCCCACTTAAAACAAGTCCCTGCACCAACTGCCCCTTTACCCACTGAAATCCTTGAGCCAGGTTTGAAATTCAAACTTAATGCCATTTTCTTACCAAGCAAGCTACTCAGGTGGTGACGCTCCCCCCCCCCTCCATCCACAAAGTCCTCGGGCTGCTGTAAGTCCAATTTTGTACAAGAGGAATATCCTTTTCTCTCTAAGAAGCTAACCACAACAAAATATAAATAAAATACAGCAACACTTACAGTGATGCTGTTCCTCTGTACACTTCTGGATCTCCGCTTCTGGGTTTATAAAGTACGGTTACGCAGGGTCACATCCCTAACATAACGGCTGCATCTTCTGACTGCACAAAAAATAAAATAAGAAGTCGTGGCTGCTCCTTCTGACTGCACAAAAAATAAACTAAGCAACTGTCTTGCAAGTAAAACCTGCAAAGGCATATAACTTTTTACAACGGCATGAGTCTGCTGTTTGGGGGTGGAAAAAACTTTCAACACAGTGGCACAAACACTTAACAGTGCCATTTTTATGTTGCTTGCACGCATGTGCAAGAAACATAGTGCCATCATCCGAGTTTTTGGAGGTGTGTCAGCCCCTCTTCCAATGCAGTCAATGTGTTTGCAGGCGTGGCCCCAGTTCCCCAATCAATGCTGCAGCTGTCTATGACAGCTGAAAATGCAGTGGCATACAGTTGAAGGAGAGCTCCGCTTGAGTAGGCAGAGCTCTCCCCACACACGTGCGTGCGCGTACGCCGCACCTGTGTGCCTCGTCGCCTCTCGAACTGTAATGCCGGAAGGGGTGCCCAATCCTGCCGCTCTGATGCCAGAATGTGGTGCTTGCTCCCTCAGATATCATACCTGACTCAGCCCTGTCGGAATATGCACATGTTGCCCGAATTTAGTGTGTGCTTCCTCGGATAATGCTATAAAACTAATGCAATTCAGTTGCATTTTAATTTCCCAATATTCGCTGATTGCGCTAAATCTGTGAAAATTATATAAAACTGACATTGGAAACCAATGCAACTTTCGGTTGACCATCTCAAACAGCTTGCTTTCATTTGACTGCCCCCTTAAAAAACAAAATTCAGACAGTAAATTCTGTTCCATGACAACATTCGTTAACACAGGGTTCAAGCCATTAAAAACACTGCAGTCATTTCATGACTATAACAAATCAAGTTTTCAGCATGTGCCTCCTGTACACCCAATTGCTGGAAACCTGTTCAATGTAGTAAAGAAACTGTTGTCATGATAGAAGAAGTTTCACATAGAGCACCAACAATTACTGTATTTTCACATTATCACTTCTATTGGAGGACTTGAGTTACAGAATTAAAACTGTGGAGCTACTTGCAGGTTTATAATTGTACATGGAAACAGTACAAAAGGTAAAAATACAGTGTTACAGTTACTGAATTAGAGGATAGCACAGCAAGGGAAGTATAGCCTAATATTAAGAGGGTAAACGGTAAAAAAGGGAAAAAAAAATTATGTCAGGCAGAAACACGGAGACGTAACTAGCTGCCCAATTACTCACGCCACAATCCCATAGCATATCTGTTTATTATTACAAACTCAGTCAGTCTTTTATCAAGATTTACTCTCACAATCCTGAAGGTCAAAAGGATCAATAACAATAATATGCTCATGGTTCAATGAATCCACACATTGGTTTAACTATAGGGTTTAGAGGTATACTGGATGGCCCTTATCTGCCGACAATTTCTATTTTTCTATGGTATAGAAACTCATTCATACCAAAGCCTGAGTTAAGATACAGTATATACCCCATTAAACCAATGTGTTGCATCATTACACCATGCATGTATTATAGACATTTTTGGGTTGCAGACATACATGAAGACAATTGAATGATGGAGTCTGGAATAATTATATAGATATATGGGACTACGGTGTGCATTAATGCTTTTCTGACATTCACATTTGTTTCTACTTTATTAAATAAGGTTTGTGACCATTCAGTTTTGGAGGGGTAAAGGCTAATAAAAATAATGAACAAGTTATGTCAAATCATTTTGAAGTAAAAATTGTGTATTTTGTGGGGACTTATCAATATATTACAAAAATGAAATGCTGTTCCACACAATCAACACAGTAGCTTTACAGACACCTCATTTTTCAAGTCAGCAATTGCTAAAGGGTTATTTTTAGTGTGCCTCTGTGTTGTGGTGTTATTTTTTGACTTTTTAAATACAGAGTAGTACAAAGAATAGATGTCTGTTTCCTCTCTGATGTCTTTTCTTTCCAGTTCCAAATCTTGCTGACTTACACGTTTAGTAGACCTACAAGCAATTACAAAGTGGAAGCAGAACATATCATTTTCAGTGCTTTCCTGGTTATCTGGCTTACTGGCTAGCTAGGTGCTATGGCCTGCTTGATTTCACTTAAGTGGTAAACTTCCGGAGTTGTAAAGTACAGTTGTTATAATAACAGCTCTACTTTACAACTCGGCTGGGAGGCATATTACAAAGGCAGCTGTTTCTTTGCTCTGAAGCACAGCATGTGTGAATGACCACTGAAATAGTCTAGGGCAGTTAAGTGCTACCTTTCTCAAAAACAGCCTTAAATATTGAGAAACAACTGCCACATTATAGAAATCAAAACCTTAATAACGGTAAGACAACACTCGGATGCCTTCAATTAGGAAACATACAATTATTATGGCTATTTTTCAATCCAGAATGAAAGCTATCCATTGAAATATTTATTTTCAGGAGTAAATGTCACATACTGTATGTACGAAATGGGGGAGGCTAGGAAACTGTGCCCAGGGTTGGCGGAGAAAGGAAGGTGTGACTGTGAGGATGACAGTGGGACGCTGAGGAAATGAGGTATGGGGTGAAAGGTTCTTGGTAGAAGAAGTGCAAGGGTGGTGGGGGGGAAATGGTACACTGAGGGTTAGGACCAGTAAAAGGCTCTCTCAGATGCTATGTTTCTCTGACACATTCTTATACTTATTGAGCGTGTTCATCAGACTTCAGCAACTTCAATCCGTATAAATCAGTGGCCATGGTTACATATTTCATATTTCTTTGCAACTTTGCTGTATGATTTCTAAATTTCATTAATACAGTCACAACAAAATGCCCGTGCCTGTGTGTGTGTCTGTGTCTCTAGTTATTCAGCCCAGGTGTACAAAATATGTATACAACTCTTGCTTTTCTACTTTTGGTGAAGAAGTTGTATTATTTTCCCACGTGCATTTACATCACATTGTGGATTACATACTGACTGCTCACAAAAATTATTTAATAAAGTCAAAAATTCTGAATATAAGAAAATCTATTACTCATGCCGCAATCCCCTAGCATATTTATTTATTATTTCAAACTCAGTCATTCTTTTATCAAGACTTGCTCCCTCAACCCTGAAGGTTAACAGGGTCAATATCAATAATATGCTCATGGATCAATGCTTCAGCACATTTGTTTAAGTATAGGGTTTTAGGGTTCACTGCATGGCTCTCATAACCCTTATCTGCCAACAATTTCTATGTTTCCATATATGCACATTTAAACCCATGTCTTGAATCATTACACCATGACCATATTATAGATATAGACATTTTTTTTAGTTTAAGCAATTCAAAATAAATGAATGCTGGAGTCTGAAATACATATACAGATATATGGGATTACTACATGAGTTATTGATATTTTTACTAAAGAGTAGTACAAAGACTTGATGTTTCTTTTATCAAGATTTGCTCCCGCAACCCTGAAGATCAAATGACAGTATTATAAATACATATAGACATTTTTGGGTCGCAGAAGCAAATCAAGACAACTGACTGATGGACTCTGGAATAACTATACAGATATGTGGGATTATGTCGCGAGTTGCTGACTTTCTTCATTTCACATTTTTTTCTACTTCATTAATTAAGGTTTATGACCATTCAGTATTTGAGTATTCAAGGCTGAAACAAATACATTAAATATAATGGCAAATCACTTTAAAGTAAAACTTATGAATTTTGCAGGGAATTAACAATATCTTCAAAATATTAAATGCAGTTGTTTTTTTAACTACAAAGAATTGATATCTGTTTCATTTCAGATGTCTTTTATTTTTACTGTTCATATGCCACTCTGTTGCTTTTTTTAATAAACAGTACTACTTTATGTTCATTTCTGATTACTGTATTTGCAACTTTACAATGCAGTTCTCTTCCAGAAAGATGATTTCAGGACAGAAGGGCAAGAAGGGGGACTGTGAAAACACATTCTGCGTCAAAATCTAACTCTAAAGAAGCAGCACTTAATGTACATCGCAGAAACATAATTTACTCAAAATCATGACGAAATCATGTGGGTACCACTGACATTAAAGCTTAGCTGCGTAGCTCCAATCTATGCAGTGTCTCCCTATGATCACCCTTCTTCCTTCCCAAAATCAACCTGATAAATTACATATAATGGCAAATCATTTCTAAGTAAAAATTATGAATTTTGCACGGAACTAACAATATCTTCACAACATAAAATGCTGCTCCACTAAATCAACACACTCCCTTTACAGCAACCTAATTTTTCAAGTGCACAATACCTAAAGGGTTATTTTTACTGTGCCTCTGTGTTCTGGTGCTTTTTTTCCCTCTTTTTTCATAAAGTACTACAAAGAATTGATGTCAATTTCCTTTTAGAGGTCTTTTATTTTTATTGTTTTACAGCAACCTCATTTTTCAAGTGCACAATACCTAGAGGGTTATTTTTACTGTGCCTATGTGTTCCAGTGCTTTTTTTCCTTTTTATCATGTTGCTTGCATGCATGTGCAAGAAACATTGTGCCATCATGCGAGTTTTCGGAGGTGTGGCACCCGTCTTCCAATTCAGTCAGTGTGTTTGCAGGCGTGGCCCCAGTTCCCCAATCACTGCTGCAGCTGTCTATGATAGCAGTTGAAAATGCAGTGGTCGTACAGTTGAAAGGGAGAGCTCCGCTTCAGTGAGCAGAGCTCCCCTACACACACACACACACACACACAATACTGTGCTCATGGGTCTTCCCCCCCCACTGTACACCCGACAGAGTGCCAAATCCCCATTGACTCTATGCCCTCCCAAATCATCCAGGTGTCACTGGAAGCCCATCCCAGCATGGCAGAATGTTACTATGGCCGGCAGAGTGCCAATCCCCGTCAGTTACTTACGCCCCAAAGCATCCAGGTGCCATGCTGGGAGCCCACCCCAGCCTGGCAAATGATGTTATGGCCGACAAGGTGCCCAATCCCCCATCGGCTCCAGCCCCCAACAGCCTTCCAGCTGCCATGCTGGGAGCCCACCCCAGTGTGGCAGCGTCCCTCATAGTCTTATTAAAAACCTGTAAATAACAAAAACTGTCCCTCGGCACTTCTCTGTCCTCCACAACCTGCACCCACCCATTGCACACCCTGCCTCCCCACACACCCCCTTCACCCCATACTTAGCCTCCGTAGCCTCGGCGACGATCTTCGGTGGACTGGGAGCACGTCTGCACTCTTCAAAGCCGACCGCGAACTGAGGAAATACCGGTAAGCTGTATAATGGGATAAATAGGGTTTTTTCAACTTTGCTGCATATCTCAGGCATTTTTTGGAATTTTGACACCAAATTTTCAACATGGGGTTTTTGGGACCCCTCCTCATGAATTCTGTCACTTTCATGGCATTAATCGGCCCAAAAGGGTGATTTTGTGGTCACTGCGCAAAATCACCTTTCAGGACCGATTAACAAAATGAGTTCATAAGGTGGGCTCCCAAAAAGCCTATGTTGCAAATTTGGTGAAAAAATTCCTAAAAATGACTGTTTTATGAACGTGCGTTGCGCAGTTCCTACTCACGCTCCTAAGTTTGCGAATTTTTAATATTTGCACTCCGGATTTTCTACATTGCCATTTTACCACATCTCCTTATGAGCAGTACAGCTGTCATTTTTCACATCTCACCCAAAATGTGTATCTGTGCATGTAGCACACAATGGCGCAGTCGGTGTGCGAAATCAATGTATGGGACACATTAAGAAAATTACAGTGACACTATTCATGAGTAGAGGTCTTAAAATGGCTATGTTGAAAATTTGGTGAAAAAATTCCTAAAAATGACTGTTTTACGAGCGTGCATTGTGCAGTTCCTACGCACGCTCGTAAGTTCACAAATTTTTAATATTATCACTCCAGATTTTCAACATTGCAATTTTACCACACCCCTTATGAGCAGTACAGCTGTCATTTATCACATGTCACCCAAAATGTGTTTCCATGCATGTAGCGCACAATGGCGCAGTCGGTGTGTGCAATCAATGTTTGGGAGAGATTAAGAAAATCACAGTGACACTGTTCATGAGCAGAGGTCTTAAAATAGCTATGTTGAAAATTTGGTGAAAAAATTCCCAAAAATGACTGTTTCAGGAGCATTTGCTCGCATGATCTCACCACTCGTAAAAGTTAAGTTGAATTTTCAATATTCTCACCCAGATTTTCAACCTTGCCATTTTACCACACCTCCTTATGAGAAGTACAGCTGTCATTTTTCACATCTTGCCCAAAACATGTTTCTGCCCATGTAGCGCATAATGTTTGTAAAATTTTATTTTTATACAGGAATACATTTGTTGGGACATCAGTCCCGTTTTCAACAAAGTCCTGTTAATAAATAACAAACAATACAATTATACAAAACATCACATCACAATACACATCAATTTTTACTTAAAACAGGTACATGTTAATTGCAAATATGCCTTTAATTTTTTATTAAACATGGATGAATTTGTAATTACCTTCAATCTCTGGGGCAATTTGTTCCAATAATAAGCAACTGTATTCTGGAGCATTTCATTTCCATACCTATTCTGAGATCTAGTCATGGGGATTTCTTTACCAATGGCGCAGTCGGTGTGCTAAATCAATGTATGGGACACATTAAGAAAATCACAGTGACACTGTTCATGAACAGAGGTCCTAAAATGGCTATTTTGAAAATTTGGTGAAAAAATTCCTAAAAATGACTGTTTTTACGAGCGTCGTTGTGCAGCTCCTCGCTGCGGCAATAAAGTTATGGAAATTTTTAATGTTGCACTCAGATTTCAACATTGCCATTTACCACACCTCCTTTTGAGCAGTATAGCTGCCATTTTCACATGTCACCCAAAATGTGTTTCTGTGCATGTAGCGCACAATGGCACATTCGGTGTGCGCAATCAATGTTTGGGACAGATTAAGAAAATCACAGTGACACTGTTCATGAGCAGAGATCTTAAAATTACTATGTTGAAAATTTGGTGAAAAAATTCCCTTCAGACGTTCTGCAATGTTACTAATGAAGACATTGAACAGGACTGGCCCCAGGACCGATCCCTGCAGCACCCCACTGGTCACCCCCTCTCCCTAGACTGCACCACATTTACTACCACTCTCTGCCTCCTGTCTGTTAGCCGGTTTCTAACCCAGTTTACCACCCTTTCCCCCATGTCCAGCCTACCCAGCTAGTTTATCAGCCTCCTATGTGGGATGGTGTCAAAGGCTTTGCTGAAATCAAGGTAAGCGTTGTCCACTGCCCCACCCTGATTCACTTCCTTTGTCATCCAGTCTAAGAAATCAACCAGATTTATCTGACATGATGTCCCCACTGTGAATCCATGTTGTCTATGGTCCTGGGCTCCGATGGCTACTAGATGCCCCACTATTGTTTCTTTAAGCAATATCTCCATGAACTTTCCCACTACTGAGGTGAGGCTGAACGGCCTATTGTTCCCCGCCTCCTCCCTGCTGCTGGACTTGTGTAGAGGGACCACGTGTGCCCTCCTGCAATTCACTCGTGTTGAATGACTCAGTGGACATGGCTGCCAGAGGTACTGCTATCTCCCTTCGCAGTTCTCTTACTATCCTTGGGTGTATGCCATCTGGTTCCATCGCTTTGTCCACCTTCAATTTAGTGAGCTCCTGCAGGACTCTTTTGCCTTTGAATGGACTATTGTCCACCTTTTCACCCCCTTGGCAACTGCTGTACTGCTGTGGCCCTTGCCCCTCCCACTCTTCTCTGAATACTGAACAGAAAGACACAGTGGATGTCTTGGGAGGAAGGCATGAAACTGTCACTTCCAAATACCTAAACAGCACATACAAGCAAGCAACATTTGGCATTGACAAATGCTTGTTAGTTGTAATGAGAACTGTACTGGGAGGGACTGGTTTATATAAACACTAGGGAGCAACAGAAGCAAAAGTGCAGTTCAGGGAAGTGTTTTTTTTTCCTTTTTTTTCTGTTTATTTTGATATTGGAATTGTTTGTGCTGTGAGGGGATAAATTGGTGGAGATTTAATTCAGTACTGTGAGTTACAACTGTTACCAAATGAAATTCTGGGCTGGGATATTCAATCTGTGCTGTTTGAATTTTTGAGCTGTTACTGGTGAGATTCACTCAGGTGGAGCTCAGACAGGAAGCTGCAGTTTGGTGTTGTACCTTTGTGTGGGGATTGAGAGGTCTCGGTGGGGAAAGGGGAAAGGGCTGATTGGCTTTTTATGATAGCACTACATGGAGGCCAAGAGGGAGACGGGTGCAAGGGGAAACACGGGGGGGGGGGAGAGACTGGTGGAAGGGATTATCAGCAAACACCAGGAGTTTAGGGAATAAGATGATGGACCTGGAGGCCATCATGAGGGACGAATGATTAGATTTAGTCACAATAAGTGAGACCTAGTGGAGAGAGCATCAGACCTGGAAAACAACCATTCCAGATTATAGAATGTTCAGAAGGGATAGGGAAGGCAAGTTGGGGGGGTGCCTTATATATCAGGGAAGGCATCAGTGTTAATGAAGGGTAGGGAAGGAAAGGGAGACTGAGCTGCTGTGGGTAACACTAGGTAGGAAGATGGGTAAATCCCTGCAGGTGGGGGTGGTATACAGGCCACCTGCACAAGGAGAGGAAGATGCTAGACGGCTAACTCACAAGGCTGGCACAGAAAGGTGAACTACTAGTGGGTGATCTGAATCTCCCAAATGTTTACTGAGAAATCCCAGATGCAGCTTCGGCAAGGAGCAGGGAGGTATTAGCTGAGCTGCAGGGGGTATTCTTCCAACAGTCGGTCAGGGAACCAATGAGGGGAAGCAGCTTGTTGGACATGGTCCTGACTAACAGGGAGAGTGTGGAAGAGGTGCAGGTGGGAGAAGCCTTGGGTACCAGTGATCACAGCGCAGTACGGTTCAGGTTCAGGGCAGGGAGGGAGGGAGTCAAGTAAGACTAATATGACAGCCATGGACTTCAGACACACAGACTTTAATAAGATGAGAAAGATATGGAAAAAATGGAGGGTATGGAGAAGATAGGGGCAGTGGATAAAAAAGATCAGGAAGAGAAAGGGGGGGGAGGAGACCACTCTGGTTCACTAGGGAGGTGGCAGGGCAGACATTGAAAGGAGGAGGTTCACTGCTCCAATACTGTGTGCACTGCTGTGCAAAGTTAGGTGCAGAAAAGGGTGTTGCAAACCCCGAAAATTACGAAAAAATCCTAACAGTACTCTGCATTCCGGGCCTAAACATGAGGCACACACATGTTTCAGTTATCCAGTCCAATATTTATTCCTTCAGAAGACCACACATTGGTCAAAATGCAGGGGTAGTGTTGGAGGGAGCACAGCTCCATGAGTGAGGAAGCCTGCAACTACATGTAAATGTACCAAATAAATATTGGACTGTACAATTGAAACAGGTGTGTGCCTCACATTTATGCCTTGAGTGCAGGGAAAGGAGGAGGGCTTTCACAAAATTTAAGATGATGCTTAGAGAGGAGGATAGTGAGGAGTATAGGGAGAAGAGGAGTCTGGCAGGGAGGTAGATCAGAAGGGCAAACGCAGCCACTAAGGAGAAAATAGCCAAAAGGGACGGGGGGGGGATAAAACATTTTTTAGACATGTGAGGGAGAGGAAAAGAGCAGGGCAGGGGATTGCTAGACTGAGGGGAGAGGGAAGGAAGGATAAACTTGGAACATGACTACAAAAAGGCAGAGGCACTAAATGAGTATTTTAGCTCAGTGTTCACAGAGGAGGTGGAAGGCAGGGGTCGGATACTAACGCCTAAGGGGAAGGAGGGCAGATGGGTGAATCAGAGCCCATTCACTGTGGATAGGATCAGGGCTGAGCTGGATAGACTGGGGTGGACAAGGCAATGGGGCCTGATGGGCTGCACCCCAGAGTGATCAGGTAGTTGAGGGAGGAGCTGGCCGCACTCTTGACAAGGCTTTTCAACCTGTCCCTGGATATGGGGAGGGTGCTTGAGGACTGGAGGAGGGCTAACATAGTGCCCTTGCACAAGGGAGGTAGCAGGGAGCTGAAGGAGAACTACCGCCCAGTCAGCCTCACGTCTGTGGTGGGGAAAGTAATGGAGGCATTAATCAAGAGAGAGTGGTGAATTTCCTGGAGGAATGTGGTTTGCAGGACAGCGGACAGCATGGCTTCATCAAGGGGAAATCATGCCACACCAACCTAACTGAGTTCTTTGATTGGATGACTCAGGTAATCAACCAGGGAGGAGCAGTGGACGTGTCCTATCTGGACTTCAGCAAGGCCTTCGACACTGTCCCTCATAGGAGGTTGGTGAACAAGATGGAAAGCATGGGATTGGGAGGGAAAATAGCAGGTTTGATGGAGGCCTGGCTAATAGGGAGAACTCGGAGGATGGTGCTTAATGGGGCGCACTCCAAGATGACAAAGGTGAGGAGTGGTGTGCCACAGGAGTCAGTTTTGGCTCTGCTCATCTTTATCATCTACATAAAAGAGATACTGCAGAGGGTTTGAGAGGAATGGTGTGCCTATTTGCTGATGATACAAAAATCTGCAAGAGGGTTGACACCCCGGGGGGGGGGGAGACATGAGGAGGGACCTCAAGACATTTGTAGAGTGGCTAGGAAATTACAGCTGACGTAATGCCAAGAAGTGTGCTGTGATGCACCTAGGGAGGAAAAACATGAAAGCAGGGTACATGCTGGGGGGGGGGCGGGAATCAAAGAATCAGTACAGGAAAAGGATCTGGGGACCATAGTCTCCTCAAACCTCAAGGTAGGTTTCCAATGTAGTTGGGCGGTAGGAAGAGCCAGTGGAATGCTGGCATGCATAGGTAGGGGCATTACTAGCAGAGGGAGGGAGGTTATAATGCCCCTCTACAAAGCCATGGTGAGGCCACAGTTAGAGTACGGGGCTCAATTCTGGAGACCAAACCTCCGCAAGGATATAGATGCATTGGAGAGGGTTCAGAGAAGGGCAACAAAGATGGTGCAGGGTATGCAGGGGAAGGCATATGAGCAGAGGTGTAGGGAGCTGAATCTGTACATGCTAGAAACGGAGGAAAGGGGGGACATGATTGAAACCTTTAAATATGTACAGGGGGTTAGTAAAGTAGGTGAAGAGGGTCGGCTGAGGAGGAAGGAGGGAGGTAGAACTAAAGGGCACAGCTTCAGATTGCAAGGAAGTAGGTTCAGGGGCAATGTGAGAAGGCATTTCTTCACAGAGAGGGTGGTGGAGCCCTGGAACAGACTGACAGATGGGGTGGTGGGGGCTGAGACAGTGGAGGAATTTAAGAGGGCATGGGACAGGGGCATATGGGTCTGAGTACTTGGGGAGGGTGGGGGCAGGTGGGGAGGGATATGTAAAATGGGAGGGTTGTGCAGACTAGAGGGTCTGGAAGGGTCCTTTTCTGCTGTCAGATGTCTATGATTCTGTGATAAAAAGTGTTTCCCCTTTAAAATTAACTGCTTACAGTATTTTTGTTAAACTTGTTTAAACAATAAACTTTTTTTTCTATTGTTCAGACTAACCCCATTTTCTAAGCGCTTTAATACCCTTCAGGGTGGGCTGTATGGTCTATACCCATCCTTCCAGGGGCTATAAGGCTCTCCGCCTGCAGTGTCAGGCCTCATGAAACCCCTGGGTGGGCGGGTACAGCCCAATACTGCCCACTGTGTTGGGTATTATTGCTTGCTTAGTTAAACTGATGCAATGCAGTTGCCATTCATGATAACAGTTTAGTGTGTCTACACTGCTGGTGTTAAACCTGTTCTTCCTGTAAACTTTTCAAATTAATTCCAACACACAGAACTGTATTTATACCATGGGAAGGATGACATGCAGAGACGAATAGAAAGTATTGTTCACCTAAGATCTTATTCTCCCCACAGCCCATGTTATTTTCTGTCAGTCCTGTTTGTTCTCTTGTTTTATCAAGCTGAATAATAAACTGTGGTATAAATAGGACATTCCATAGGGCGTTTAGGTTTAAGCTTTTTATTCACTCAGGAATGTTGTAAACAAAGATACCCTAGCACTCATGGCTCTGCTAAAGACCACCTCCCTAGCAGGGTTTTAAAACATGGTTGTGGCATGGTTTTAACTATCCTACAGTTTGGACACAAACCACATTTAAAGGGCTTAAAACAGTTTAAGGCACTGGCCCGATGGCGCTGAGGGCTGAGGTGCTGGATGCCGTTCCTCGTGTCACGCCAGTGATCCGGGTTTGAGAATGAGCCCGGGTCGGCAGAGAGCTGGCACGGGGGGGCAGGGAGCAGGATTGAGCAGCTGAAAGGCAGCTCTCCTCTGCCGGGGAGGACTCTGTTGCCCGCCGTAGTTCCACTGCCCCCAGATGGAGGTTCATGGGCAGTGCAGGTGAGTAGGCTGCAAGCAGTGGGAGGGCATCTCGATACCGTGGCATGTGCGTGTCTCCACACGTGCACACACGGCTGGGACGGGGTGGAAGAAAATGGGGGGAAAATCAGGGGGAAAGAAAACAACAGTTTAAGCCAGATAAAAGGTTTTAAGTTCCCTAGCAAGTAGAGAGCCTTAAGAGTTGTCTTGTCATCTTCTGCTGTTTGGGGTAACAGAACCAGTCAGCTTTGCTTCACAGCTTCGCAGTCCTCTTGCCCAAACAGAACATGATGACAGTCTTATTCATGAAATCTCTGCAGACCCCATATATGTGTGTGTATATATATATATATATATGAAAGCAATAACACACGGCCAGTGTGGAGTTACGTGCTGATAAAGCGCCACTAAGGGTGTACTAAGGCACAGGCACTTGCGCGAGTGCCTTACCCCAGCGCGGTTCTTATCAGCACGTAACCCACACCTCGAGTGTGTTATTTGTGCTTATAAATGGGCTCTTTGTAAAGTAAATTTTTTTTTAATGTGTAAAAAAAAAAAAATAGAGAATTATAAGAATAGGTTTAAAATTGTGAGAACAGTGAAAAATAGTCCCTTGTATTAAGTTTCTGTGCAATGTATTTATTGTGTCCCCCGCACAGAAAAGGTAGTCATACATTTTAATGTTTTTTTTATTTCTTTGTTTGCCTGTGTTTAGTTAGGGAGTTGAAGTCTTAAGATATGGCGTGTCTGTTGACTGGGAGCGGCGTGCCCTCAACAGACACCGTACAAGCAGTGACAGTATTTCTTTTTGTTTCCTGGTTTCGTTTTGGGAATATTTGGCTCGTTATTAGTTTAAAAAGTAAAGCGACTGACTGATGCTTCGTTGCTGCTTGCCGATGGTTGGTCAGGTAGGTGGGTTTCCGTTACGGGATTGCGCGGTTTGAAAAAAAAATGCCGTCAGCTTTTATGCCGCCGCTGGTACTTTTGAAAGTCTGGTAATGGTGGCAGGGGGCAGAGAAGCCGTGAGAGTAATTTGTGAGGTACAGGTTTTTCTTTATTTAGATGGAGTGCCATATGTTGTTGAGTGCAGTGTTAGGTTACTGTGATGTCCACGAGTGATGTCGTGCTGCGGTTCAGTGAGCTCTGCCAGTCAGCGTTTCTGTTAATGCTTGGCAGAGCTCATTAATTTTTTGGGTCATTTGGCTTCTTGGTGGGCAGTAGTAGCGGTTGGCTACAATATCATCTGATAAGGACACGGCTCAGATGATGTTGTAGCCAATCAGTGCTTTGGGATTTCCAAGCCCATTTTATAAATATATATATATATATATGTACACACACACATATATATTCATATAACGTGGATGTTTTTATGATGTCAGCTTTGCCATTTTGTCTGACTTTGCATACTCTTCTACTGTTGGACAGTAGTTTAATAACCATCAAGTATAATGGGAGCCTTTGATCCTGTCCACACCATCGAACTGTTTTCAAAACTGTTGTTTAAATCAGTGTATTTAAACCGGTGCAATGCACCCACACTATGCAGTAACCTTTCTTGATAATGATTTAGTGTGTCTACACTGTTGGCGTTAGATCGGTTCTTCCTGTAACCATTTCATATTAATTCCAATCCACATAACTGTGCTTGCCTGACCGCACTACAGCTAGAACTGTTTTAGGTAAACCGTAACAGCTCAAACCATTTTGCCCCCCCCCCCAAGACATGTTAGTGAAACCATGCTAGCCCTAAAATGGTTTAAAAAACAGTTTTAAGACTAGGTACCTTGCAGAGTTTGAAAACGTTTTTGTTAAAACATTTCAAGGGGCTTTTGGTCTGGAAGAAAACTGTGATAGGTGAATTTAAAACACTTCAAGGCACTTAAAACATTTTAAGATCCACAGTGTGTACAGGGCCTTTGTGTCCATGTTGTGTTTTATACAAAATGATAAATAGAGGATTGTGTATGATCGCTCATACACAACAAGGATATTTTTCATGCGAGAGGTTTCCATGGTAATTGGAGACCTCGAGAATGCAGCTCGCGATGTCTCGTTACCATGGAAACCTCAAGAGCTGGAAGAGGTCTCGTTACCATGGAAACCTTGAGAGTTGAAAAATATCCTTGGAGTGTATGAGCGATCCTACGCAATCTTTTATAGTGCATGGTCACTCATACAATGGGGTGTCCTTACTTTTTGAGGTTTTATTTCCTCCTTTTCACTTCCTGGGATTGTTTCGCCACAGCGGCCATTCTTCGAGGATCACAGGTCACCTGACCACGCATGCATGCCCACCTTCTAAGTTGTTATGCTGCACAAGCTACATAGCTAGTGCAGCATAACAACGTTGCTGAAGGGATGGATTTCCATCCGTAACAACGTTCAGCCATACATTATAAAGTAATTAATGAAACACTAAGTAAAAAATCCAGGTTACACTTTTAACTGCCAAACTGCTTAATGTACGAATAAAAATATTGTTAAAAAAAAAGTGATATTTGGTTGCACAATAACTGTATTTATACCACGGGAGAGATGAAAAGCAGAGATGAATAGAAAGTATTATTCACCTAGTATCTTATTCTCCCCGCACCCCATGTTGTTTTCCATATCGGTCCTGTTTGTTCTCTTGCGTAATCAATTTGAATCATAGACCATGGTATGAATAGGACATTCCATAGGGCATTTAGATTTAAGCTTTTTATTTACTCAGGAATGTTGACAACAGTGTTGCCCTAGCATGCATGGCTCCGCTAAAGATTACCTCCCTGGCAGGATTTTAGGATGGTTTTAAAACATGGGTGTAGTACGGTTTTAACCACACTACAGTGTGGACACAAACCACGTTTAAAAGGTTTCAAACAGTTTAAAGCAGATAAAAGGTTTTTTCTTTTAATTTATGTTTATTCAATTATATAACTGAACATAGCCAATAAAGCCATACAATTAATGATAGCAATGATCAATACACCATTGCAAAAGCAACAGAGCAACATACATATCAACCTCAGGATACTGACCCTCATTAATATTTAATACATCACATGGGGCACCACCAAAACTCTGTAAATCCCTAAGGTGTTAGTGAATTGAGTTAGAAGCTTAGCCATAAAAGGGCAGTGGGAAATTCTAATGACAAAATGTAATACAGCGTTAATAGATACGACTCTATTCAGTCATTATTCCCACTAACTTTAAGTTGGCCCAGGTAATACAGTGTAATGAGCACTACTTAAACAGAAGTCTATTCATTGACTAAACAAAGAAAAAAAACCTGAAGGAAATATGGCATATCTGTACATGAGGATATGTGTCTTCTCTAAAACGTTCATGTACAAATATATGATAACATTTAATATAGACCACCGTGTGCAGGAGACTGCTACCTCAGAGCGCACCTTATTCATTGCCAATGACATTATAACGGCAACTTACTTATACACAGTAAAAAGATAATTTCCAAAGCAGGGTAGAGGTGCCCTCTGAGTGCACTGCTCACTCTGCTATGCAGTTGGCGCCATTTTAATGCATGCACTGCCCTATAACATTAATGAACTGCAGCAGGTACCAAAAAGTCACAATCGTCCCTTGGTTCACCCGAAATTTATATCACAACAGGAACAAAACATTTCCAACAACAGCCTAACATCAAACTGTATGTGAACCCAGGTACTGGCTCATATAGAAACATAGAAACATGGAAACATAGAATTTGACGGCAGATAAGGACCGCTTGGCCCACCCAGTCTGCCCATTTCCCTACCTACTGGATAAGCTGCAGATCCTAGTTAACCAGCAGCCTACTTCTTCCTACTCCCACCCCCCAGAATTGCCTTATGACTATCCCATGCATGCTTGAATTCCCCCACTGATTTTGACTCCACAACCTCCTCCGGAAGGCCGTTCCATGCATCCACAACCCTCTCTGTGAAAAAATACTTCCTTAAATTACCTCTGAGCCCCCTCTATCTTCAAATTGTGCCCTCTTGTTCTTGCACACCTCTTTTTTTGAAAGATGCTACCCTCTTGGACTTTGTTGATTCCCTTGAGGTACTTGAAAGTTTCTATCATGTCCCCCCTCTCCCTCCTTTCCTCGAGGCTATACATATTAAGCTCCTTAAGTCTCTCTTCATATGACTTCCGGTGCAGACCCTGCACCATTTTAGTTGCCCTCCTCTGGACAGCTTCCATCCTGTCTATGTCTTCATGGGAGATTGGGTCTCCAGAACTGCACACAGTACTCCAGATGGGGTCTCACCAGCTGTCTGTACAGAGGGATAATAACTTCCTGTTTTCTACTGGTGATGCCTCTCCCTATGCATCCCAGTATCCCCCCAGCCCTCCTTGCTGCCCTCTCACATTGCTTGCCCATCTTTAGGTCATCTGATATGACTACCCCCAGGTCCCTTTCCATTCTTCTTGTTGTTAGTATCTCACCCCCCATTGTGTACAAGAAGCCTTGCCCTCTCAATAAAAAAGGAAAAGGACAAAGGTCTCAGATCCAGTGAGAACTCACTCACTCCCCTTCCTCAGAGCCTTCTTGATTCTTCTCTCTGGTCGCCTCTCCCCCTCCAGAACTCCATGACGATTCTGTCCACCCACTTTTTCACCTCCAATGGGTCATTAAACTGGAATGGCTTATTTTCATATGTAATATGGAGTTGAGCTGGAACTAGTAAAGTGTGTATGATTCCAAGGCCCCATAACTGCTGTTGGATGAGGTCAAACATCTTCCGTTGGCTCTGGGTTGCGCAGGACCAATTGGGAAACAACTTAATTTGGTTGTCATCTATGGACACTGGGTAGTTTGCCCTTGCCCAAACCAGGATCACATCTCATACCTCGGATCCCATAGCCACAATAAGAAGTGTTTGAGGGGTGTCTCTGGATCCTTGTGCCTGTCGGAAATTCACCCGATAAGCCTTCTTAACATACTCCAGGGAATAGTGAGTCTTCTAGCAGAGATGTAGCCAGCCATGTTCTCACAAAAGTTAGGGGATAATCCCATTCTATGCCTTCTGGGATCCCCACCACTTGGATATTCATGGTGCGCTGAGCGTTTTCTAAGGCCTCAAGACGGGTTCGAAGATGCACTGTTTCTTCTGTCATTTTGCTAAATACAGCCTGGGTACAGAGTGACCGCTCATCAGCCTCCATTGCCGTTGCCACGGCACCTTCTATTTTAGTATCTTGGGCACTCATATGCTCCAAGATTTTCTCAGTTTTCTTTTCCATAGATCGCACAGCTTGTAGAACGGAGTCCCAGGGTGGGGTCTCACCTGCCCTGCTGGAGCCATGGGCTGCTTCATTCTCTGTCATGGTTTGTAGGGCCTGCTGTGACAGCTGCCCCTGCTTCTGTCCTTTGCCACCTGTACCTCGGGGGCTCCCCATATTCAATTTTGGTATCAGTGTGCTCCGGGAAGCAAGTCCTCTCGTCTGGTACTGAGATAATAAGGAAATATTAACTTAAAAACAGCCAAAATATAGTTTGAAGTAGAGCTCTATTAGTGTGACTCAGAAAACATATCCTGCCATGTGCATGGCTCTCTAGCGCCCCTAGATAAAAGGTTTTAAGTTCCCTAGTGTGTAGAGGGCCTTAGAGATGTCTTGTCATCTCATGCTATTTGGGGTAACAGAACCAGTCAGCTTTGCTTCGCAGTCCTCTTGCCCAAATAGCACATGATGACAGTCTTATTCCACAGGGGAAATCTCTAATATATATATATATATATATATATATATATATACATACATACATATAACCTGGACATTTTTATGATGTTAGCTCTGCCATTTTGTTTGATTATGCATGCTCTTCTATTGCTGGACAGTAGTTTGATAACCAGTAAGTATAATGGGAGCCTTTAGTCCTGTCCACACCATCGAACTGTTTTCAAAACTGTTGTTTAAACCAGTGTAGTTAAACCGGTGCAGTGCACCTACACTATGCAGTAACCTTTCTTGATAATGATTTAGTGTGTCTACAGTGCTGGCGTTAGACCTGTTCTCCTGTAATCATTTCATATTAATTCCAATCCACAGAACTGTGCTTGCCTGACTGCACTACAGCTAGAACTGTTTTAGGTAAACCGTTACAGCTCAAACCATTTTGGTCCCCCCCCAAAGACATGTTAGTGAAACCATGCTAACCCTAAAATGCTTTTAACAAGCATTTGTCAATGCCGAATGTTGCTTGCTTGTATGTGCTGTTTAGGTATTTGGAAGTGACAGTTTCATGCCTTCCTCCCAAGACATCCACTGTGTCTTTCCGCTCAGTATTCACAGAAAAGTGGGAGGGGCAAGGGCCACAGCAGTACAGCAGCTGCCAAGGGGGTGAAGAGGTGGACAAAAGAGTCCTGCAGGAGCTCACTAAATTGAAGGTAGACAAGCGATGGAACCAGATGGCATACGCCCAAGGATATTAAGAGAACTGCGAAGGGAGATAGCAGTACCTCTGGCAGCCATGTTCACTGAGTCATTCAACATGAGTGAATTGGAGGAGGGCACATGGTCCCTCTACACAAGTCCGCAGCAGGGAGGAGGCAGGGAATAATAGGCCATTCAGCCTCACCTCAGTAGTGGGGAAGATCATGGAGACATTGCTTAAAGAAAGGATAGTGGGGCATCTAGATGCCATGGAACCCAGGACCATAGACAAGATGGATTCACAGTGGGGACATCATGTCAGATAAATCTGGTTGCTTTATTTGACTGGGTGACAAAGGAAGTGAATCAGGGTGGGGCAGCGGACAGCGCTTACCTTGATTTCAGCAAAGCCTTTGACACCATCCCATATAGGAGGCTGATAAACTAGCTGGGTAGGCTGGACATGGGGGAAAGGGTGGTAAACTGGGTTAGAAACTGGCTAACAGACAGGAGGCAGAGAGTGGTGGTAAATGGTATGCAGTCTAGGGAGAGGGGGCGACCAGTGGGGTGCTGCAGGGATCGGTCCTGGGGCCAGTTCTGTTCAATGTCTTCATTAGTAATATTGCAGAACATCTGAAGGGAATTTTTTCACCAAATTTTCAACATAGCCATTTTAAGACCTCTGCTCATGAACAGTGTCACTGTGATTTTCTTAATTTGTCCCGTACATTGATTTCGCACACCGACTGCGCCATTGTGCGCTACATGGGCGGAAACACGTTTTGGGTGAGATGTGAAAAATGACAGCTGTACTACTCATAAGAAGGTGTGGTAAAATGGCAATGTTGAAAATCTGGAGGAAAATATTGAAAATGAGAACTTATGAGCGTATGTAGGAACTGTATAACGAGCTTGTAAACAGTCATTTTTGGAATTTTTCACCAAATTTTCAATATAGTCATTTTAACACCTGAGCTCATGAACAGTGTCACTGTGATTTTCTTAATTTGTCCATACATTGATCACCAGCACACCGACTGCGCCATTGTGTGCTACATGGGCAGAAACACGTTTTGGGTGAGATGTGAAAAATGGCAGCTGTACTACTCATAAGAAGGTGTGATAAAATGGCAATGTTGGAAATCTGGAGTGAAAATATTAAAATTCGTGACCTTACGAGCGTGCGTAGGAACTACGCAATGCACGTTCGTAAAACAGTCATTTTTAGGAATTTTTTCACCAAATTTTCAACATAGCCATTTTAAGACCTCTGCTCATGAACAGTGTCACTGTGATTTTCTTAATTTGTCCCGTACATTGATTTTGCACACCGACTGCACCATTGTGCGCTACATAGGCGGAAACACATTTTGGGTGAGATGTGAAAAATGACAGCTGTACTACTCATAAGAAGGTGTGGTAAAATGGCAATTTTGAAAATCTGGAGTGAAAATATTGAAATTTCGCGAACTTACGAGCCTGCATAGGAACTGCGCAACGCACGCTCATAAAACAGTCATTTTTTTGAATTTTGGCACCAAATTTTCAACATAGGGTTTTTGGGACCCCTTCTCATGAATGATGTCACTGTCATGGCGCTATTCAGGCCCAAAGAGTGATTTTGCACAGTGACTGCGCAGTGACTACGAAATCACCCTTCGGGCCCGAATAACGCCATGACAGTGACATCATTCATGAGAAGGGGACCCAAAAACCCCATGTTGAAAATTTGGTGCAAAAATTCCCAAAAATGCCTGAGCTATGCAACAAAGTTGAAACCCCCCTATCTAGCCCATTATACAGCTTACCGGCATTTCCTCAGTTCGCGGTCGGCTTTGAAGAGTGCAGGCGTGTTCCTGGTCCACCGAAGATCGTCCGCGCCGAGTCCGGAGGTAAGTATGGGGAGTGAGGGTGTGTGGGAGGCTGGAGTGCGCAGTGGGTGGGTGCGGTTGTGGGAGGGGAGTTGGAGAGCGCTCGACAGTTTTCGCTTTACAGTTTTTTAAAAAGACTCGTGGGGACGTTTGCCACGCTGGGGTGGGCTCCCAGCGTGGCACAAGGACGTTGGGGTGGCATTCAGCCGATGGGGATTGGGCACCGTCGCGCCATGCGAGATGAGCAGTTTGCCGCTGGGGTGGGCCCCAGCGTGGCAAAAGGACGGATGCCCAGCCGACGGGATTGGGCACCCCGGCCGGCCAGCGACCGCTTGCCATGCTGGGGTGGGCCCCAGCGTGGCACTTACTACTGGGGCGCAGCTCAGCCGACGGGGATTGGGCACCCGTCGGCGTATATGCGCGCAAGGAGCAGGGTGCTCACGCCATGCGGTGTCTGGGATGGCAAGCAAAAGAGCAGCCGATATCTTATCGGTGCCTACTGAAGCGTAGCTCCCCCTTTGAACTGTATGCCACTGCATTTTGGAGCTTGTCATAGACAGCTCCAGAATACATTGGCTTACAGGGGCCGCGCCTGCCAACACACTGACTGAATTGGAGGAGGAGGTGACACACCTTCGAAATCTCCGATGATGGCACTATGTTTCTTGCACATGCGTGCAAGCAACATAAAAATGGTTTAAAGACTTGGTACCTGGCAGGATTTTAAACAAATTTTGTTAAAACATTTCAAGGGGCTTTTGGTCTGGAAATAAAGAGTGACAGGTGAATTTAAAACACTTTAAGGCACTTAAAACATTTTAAGATCCACAGTGGGTACAGGGCCTATGTGTCCATGTTGTGTTTTATGCAAAAATGATAAAAAGTATTTAATGAAACACTTTGGCCCCGTCCACACTGCACCGCTCAGACCCCGTAACGGATAGAAACCGTTACAACCGGGGAACGGTGCAGTGTGTCCACACTACCGTGGTGTCTGTTATGGGCCGGTACAGCGATCCACACTTCTGGGGCCAGGCAACCGTACCTGGCACGCGATCCACAATGCAGCTCGCTCGCGCTTAGGGACTGCGCCACGCCGCCCACATCTACGCCTGCAACGTTATTGAGGCGAACCGGTTCATAACCATTGTTGAAACCACCTCATGTGGTTTCAACGACAGTTACGAAAACGCCTTCTGTAACGTTACAGGTGTAAACACAAACCGTTGCGGTAATGGTTTGGGCACTCTAACGTTACAGAGGGGTAGCGTGGACAGGGCCTAAGGAAACAATCTAGGTTAAAATGTTAACTACCAAACTGCTTAATGTATGAATAAAAGTAGTTTGTTGAAAAAAGAAGTTACCATTTGGTTGCACAATAACTGTATTTATACCATGGGAGAGATGAAAAGTAGAGATGAATAGAAAGTATTATTCACCTAAGGCCTTGTACACACTTAACAATGTGGGTTTTAAACCATTTTTTAAAACAGTTTAACTCTTACCATGTTAATGCAGCCACACTGCTGCCTTAACTTGGTTTTTGAAGCGTTTTAAAACCCACATCGTGTACACATTCTGGAACCTCATAGAGCGATGCCTGCCACTGTGCTGTGCATCGGGGGGGGGGGCTGTGCATAGCGGAGGACCAGCAAAGGACAGGATTAACATGGCAGCCTGTACACACTGATAAGTGCAACCGTGTTTAGCTTAAACCATTTTTAAAACCAGGCTAAAGACTAGGTACCTAGCAGGGTTTAAGCACAGTTTTTAAAAACAGTTCAAATAACGTTTTAATATGTCTGCAAACTGTGTTAGCGCTTCTTAAACTTGCTTAAAATGGTTTAAGAAGCCTAGTGTGCACAGGGCCTAACATCTTATTCTCCCCACACCCCATGTTATTTTCCATGTCAGTCAGTCATGTTGGTTCTCTTGCTTTATCAATTTGTATCATAAATTGTGGCACAAGGGAAAGGGAAAATTGTTTAACCAGGAGTAGCACACTAAGCCAAAGCTTATTTCCAGATGTGACCTGGGAGCACAAGGAATTTAAGTGACTTGCTCAGGATCACACAGTATGCACCTAGGTGGCTGTGGGATTCAAACCCAGGTCTCCAGATCTGCAACTCAGAGCCTTAACCCACCGCACTATACTGCCTCCTGGCATATAAATAGGGCATTCCATAGAGCATTTAGGTTTAAGCTTTTTATTCCCTTGGAAATGTTGCCAACAATGCTGCCCTAGCACGCGTGGCTCTGCGTTGCTGTGCCAGTTGTTGCTAGGCAGCATCGTTGGCAACATTCCAGAGTGAATAAAAAGCGCAAACCTAAACACCTTATGGAATAGCCCCCTATTTATATAACTGGAGTAAGTATAAACAGAGGCAAACATCCTATTATGTAGACCTGCAGGTCAGCATACATGAAAATAAACATTAATTATCCTGTATGCCCATAAAAATAAATGTTTATTTTTATGTATGTTCGTATGTACAGTATGTCATCAACTAATTAGACAATCAGGAGTAGATGCTTATTTATATTAGAAACGTATCTTTGTGTCGTACATATACTGTAGAATAATGGCTTGGGAACTGTGCACAAGACTGTTTCCATTAAGGGATATTGATGATATCACAGACCTTGACAGTGAAGCTCGAGAGGTCCCTATGAGATAATTAACCCCTGAGATGGAAACACAGCCTTGTCTGCGGACAGTTCATTATCTGTTATTTTATGTAGTGTATGGTTTTGATATTTAGCCTTTTCCACTGCTTTCTCCTCCATTTCATCTGTTGTTCCTGCACCCCCCCCCAACCCTCACAAGCTTAGGAGCTCACCTTGTTTGGAGAATCACAGCAAATCTTGTTTTTTGGCAGATAGCACAGAATTTTAAAAACATGCCTGACATGGACAGTCTTAAAAAAAAAGTCGCTGAACTGAAACTATTACTGTGCTGCTGTTGTCCTGTATCATGCACTGACAGCTTGGCTGTGACATGTGGGAGACAGCACTCGGACGAGGAACGTAAAAGTTGTTTTTTGACTTTTAAAGTAAAACAAAGGATACCACCCAAATGGCAGCAGTTGCTACAGAAATGTCCGATTAGGGCTTTCTGCATGAAAGTAAATTTTTTCCTTTACCTTTGTAGTAGGTTATTTCATCACGAAAATCCAGTGACGGCTGTCATGTCGGCTGAGCTGCCTGCAGCCATCTATCACACACTCAGCGGCTTCTGCCATGTAGGTATGCTAATGCGTGAGATGGCCACAGGTGGCTAAGCTGACATGACAATTGGAACTGGACTTTTGTGATTAAATAACCTGTTACAAAGGTAAAGAAAATAAATTAGTTTCATGCTAAAAGGGTGCTTCTGCAACAAGTGCTTATTTATCATTTATTTATTTATCAAGTCTAGGATTACAAATACCTTTGAGCCTTGGCTCTTTTACAAAGGTTCCACGTCAGAGAAATACAAATTATGGGGAACATCAAGACAGACATTATAACAATGTGGACGTTGCAAACAGAGTACAGATTAATACAATTCAGGGGTAGCATTGTAAGCAAGGCAGCCAGTGGCATTTGTCAGAGAAAATAGACAAGAGATAAGAAGTGCCAGAGTCATAGGGAGAGGGAAGGGGGGGGGGAAGGAATGTAGGAAGGGTGGGGAGAGGGTGAAAAGTGCAGCATTGGGTATACCAAGATGTGAGGGTAGAATCCAGTGAGGAGGGGGACCACTAGAGCAGGTAGGGAAGTGGAGAAACAAGGTTAAGTTGGGCAGTCACAGGAGCTGTTGGTAGTGAGATAGTCCCGGAGCCTAGTTTTAAACATACCAATTGTTGAGGCAGAGGAGATGGTGGGGCTGAGGCCATTGAACCAGAGTGGCGCTCGATAAACAAAAGAGCGTTGTCCCTGTGAAGTGTAACAGTGGGGGACTTTCAGTAGCTGTAGCGTGGATCTCCTAAGGCACCATTTGTTAATTCGGTGTTGTAACAGAGTTGAGACCCCAGAAGGTGCAAGGCCAAGGTAGGTTTTTTTCGCCATGGAGCAGGTGAGAAACTTTATGCGGTTTGATAGTTGGAGCCATCCGGTCTGAGTGTACAGGTCACATGTGTGGGTGAGACGGTGAGCACCAGTGATGAGCCAACATGCCTTATTTAAGGCAGTTGAGAGGCGTCTAAGGGTTGTGGTTGTGGCTGAGCCATAAATGATGAGACCATAGTCTATTACAGAGATCACAGAGCTCAGGACTGCTGCCATTTACATAGTATCCTTTGCTTTCCATTAAACTATCCTCTATCTGCTTTTTGCACTAGATCAAAATCCAGCTACAATAAAGGGAAACCATATACTATAAACCAGTTATTACACTTTACCAGACTGCGTAATCCAATTAATATTCATTGATACCTCTATACCTAATTACACTCATGGCCACGCTACATGAGAGTAAAGATGCTTGAAGATATTCTTGAAAAGAAATCTGAGTGTACAATTAGGGAAGTGTAATGATCCCTATTTATTTAAGCAGTAATGCACAACCCAGTGTGTGTCATTGTGGAATAACATCACGCCTCGGGTGGGTTGAAGCACAAGGCCGCATGCTGAGTGTATTCAACACCCGAGAAGTGACATTATTCCATGTGACACACACTCCTGGAGTGCATTATAGCTGTTATACAATGTTTTGTTTATAAAGAAAAAAGAGATTAAAAACATTTTTTTATTAGATTTTTACAAAATTTTCCAATGTGTAGGTATATGTTTTAAAAAAAGATCACAGTTTCTGCTTTCACCACTAGGTGCTACTGCCACTACATGCTGCCTGCTCCCTCCCTCTCTCCCCACAACTCTGTGTCTGTCTCTGTGTCTGTCATGGTATTTGCCTGCCTATGTGCCTGACTCTGGCTATTAATTCTGAGCCAAAAGTTTCTGTGTTGTCTCCTTGGCTACTTCTGCGCTCCTCTCCATAACTGCCCATCTGCTTCTCTGGTAAGTTGATTGAGCGAGCAGTAACTGAAAGGAACAGCAATGTGCTGTCCTTTTAAAGTACGACTCACTTTCTGAAGAGATGCTTGGAGTTGCACTTTTTTAAAATCAAAACTATAAAAGGGAACAAATGAAAATAAAAGCTTTGTGTGCCACAAGCGACCATGCTTAGTATCAGAAACAGCTGCATGCTGTCCTTTTCAATAATGGCTTGCTTGTTTACTCATCCATACTAGCTGCAGTCCTGTATTTTAACAAGAAAAGTCCCAGTATTTAAAAGAAAGTCACAGAATGTAAAAAAAAAATAAACAGAGATTTTTGTGTCTTTGGGAGGGGGGACACTGTGACTTGGTGTGAGGGAGCTTTCTCGTGTAGTGTGTGCGGGCACAGAATGGCCGACACCTTCCGTCCCAGAGGTGGCTGAATGCCAGTGACTGTTCAGGGTGGAGCTGTGTTTATCAAATGTGTGCATTTGATGGCCCGGTGGTGCTAAGGGTTGAGGTGCTGATGTCACAACTTGCGCCATGCTGGCAACCCGACTTCAGGAATGGACTTAGGTTGCTAAGGGCTTGGCAGGGTTGAGGAAGGATTGAGTATCCATAGACAGCTCTCCTTCCTCAGGGAGGGGGGATTGCATGGCGTGCTGTAGACTTGACACCCAGCGGTGGCTGAGTGTCAGCACAGGCACACCGCCAAGAATGGAGAGTGCCCACGTCCAGGGCATTAGGCTGCCTCTGCGGAGGCAGAGCCAGTCGCTCTGCCCATTGCACAGTCATGAGCTTGGGGGCAAAACAGCAAAATCAGGAGTTGACAGGGTCTATGATGACCCGACTATCAGGTCGGAGGACGAGTCCCTCCAATGGAAAGACTGGAGCCCACTTTTGGCATTCCACAAAATAAAATGTATTTATACATTTATTTCAAATTTTTACCAGGAAAGACATATTGAACTGGTAACAGCTCATTTCCAGATGTGTCCCAGGGGAGGGAAGAAAGGGAGAAACAGAGGTACATTAAGAAAAATGAATACAAGTGCAAGTAAATACAGTTAATACAAATAGGTAAGCAAGCATTATAAATAACAATTGTGGAAAGGCACAGATTCTGTGTACATAAAATACACTACAATACAGTACAGTAAAGTGCTGGAGAATAACAACATGCACAGTGTGCAGAAGGCATTATTGAGTTTAAGGAGGGGGCCAGTGGTTGTGGGAAAACAAGGGTGAACAAGGGGACTGCACTAGTGTAGGTTCAGGATGCAAAGGGAGTGATGTGGGGAACATGGGTAGGAGGGCAGCAGCTCTGGATCCAGTATCCAGAGCAGCTGCAGGAATGAGTAGTGAAGTAACGGAGGAGAGAGATAAATAAGTGCTGCTATACCCTCAGAAACCAGGTGGTGTGGGAAAAGCCTAGGGTTAAGACAAGAAGATATGCAAAATCAATGTTTGCGTGCTATTTAACATGAAGTGTATGCAGTGACATCATGTACTGTAGTTGTACAAATGTATCACTGTAAGATTTGTAATTGCTGACATTTGTATAAGTGTAACTGTATTTATAAAACCTGTATAATTTTATTTTGTAAAGGGACTGATGAAAGTGTGATGTACATCAGCTGGTCCCTGTGATCTGTTGCAACTGCACTTTTTAAATCAAATCAAATCCAGTGATGTGTCCTACACACACTCCTTAAGTTTTCTTTTAATCCTGCCCACATAGAAGGCACGACATGACCAAGCAATATAACATAGGGTGTATCACAGTTCACGAATTCCTTAATTTAAACCGTTTTGTTTTCTTGTGGGTTCAGAAACTTGGTGCAGTCGTTTATAACATTACAATACGTGCACCTTTTGCATTTTTTTGCAGCCCGATTGGGAAGGTAGGCAGCCAGGTAGTTGGCCTTTCCACTGGCTGCACTGAATGTACAAGTGTATTCCCCAAATACCTGGCCCTTCTATAATTATCTCTGGGTGGGTGTGTTCCCCAAATACCCGGCCCTTCTGTATGTAACTCTGGGTGGGTGTATTCCACAAATACCTGGCCCTTCTGTATGTAACTCTGGGTGGGTGTATTCCCCAAATACCTGGCCCTTCTGTATGTAACTCTGGGTGGGTGTATTCCCCAAATACCTGGCCCTTCTGTATGTAACTCTGGGCGGGTGTATTCCCCGAATACCTGGCCCTTCTGTATGTAACTCTGGGCGGGTGTATTCCCCGAATACCTGACCCTTCTGTATGTAACTCTGGGTGGGTGTATTCCCCGAATACCTGGCCCTTCTGTATGTAACTCTGGGCAGGTGTATTCCCCGAATACCTGGCCCTTCTGTATGTAACTCTGGGCGGGTGTATTCCCCGAATATCTGGCCCTTCTGTATGTAACTCTGGGTGGGTGTATTCCCCGAATATCTGGCCCTTCTGTATGTAACTCTGGGCTGGTGTATTCCCCAACTATCTGGCCCTTCCGTATGTAACTCTGGGTGGGTGTATTCCCCCGAATATCTGGCCCTTCCGTATGTAACTCTGGGTGGGTGTATTCCCCAATTATCTGACCCTTCTGTATGTAACTCTTGGTGGGTGTATTCCCCGAATATTTGGCCCTTCTGTATGTAACTCTGGGTGGGTATATTCCCCGAATATCTGGCCCTTCTGTATGTAACTCTGAGTGGGTGTATTCCCCTGAATATCTGGCCCTTCTGTATGTAACTCTGGGTGGGTGTATTCCCCAATTATCTGACCCTTCTGTATGTAACTCTGGGTGGGTGTATTCCCCAAATATCTGACCCTTCTGTATGTAACTCTGGGTGGGTGTATTCCTCAAATATCTGGCCCTTCTGTATGTAACTCTGGGTGGGTGTATTCCTCAAATATCTGGCCCTTCTGTATGTAACTCTGGGTGGGTGTATTCCCCAAATATCTGGCCCTTCTGTATGTAACTCTGGGTGGGTGTATTCCCCAAATATCTGACCCTTCTGTATGTAACTCTGGGTGGGTGTATTCCTCAAATATCTGGCCCTTCTGTATGTAACTCTGGGTGGGTGTATTCCCCAAATATCTAGCCCTTCTGTATGTAACTCTGGGTGGGTGTATTCCCCAAATATCTGGCCCTTCTGTATGTAACTCTGGGTGGGTGTATTCCCCAACTATCTGACCCTTCTGTATGTAACTCTGGGTGGGTGTATTCCCCAAACATCTGGCCCTTCTGTATGTAACTCTGGGTGGGTGTATTCCCCAAATATCTGGCCCTTCTGTATGTAACTCTGGGTGGGTGCATTACCCAAATATCTGGCCCTTCTGTATGTAACTCTGGGTGGGTGTATTCCCCAAATATCTGACCCTTCTGTATGTAACTCTGGGTGGGTGTATTCCCCAAATATCTGGCCCTTCTGTATATAACTCTGGGTGGGTGTTGCACTACATCCTTAAAGAGCTCCTGAAGCCAATAGAAAGCTTGAAAAAAATGGGAGATTTAGACACAATTTGGTTTATATTTGATATATTTTCTATAATTCTTTCCTTTTTTTTCTTTATTGCTGAGTACGGTTGTATGAAAGGGGATTACTGTCCCTTAGACTTTTTTTTTCCCAGTTCTATTTATTCACCTCTTTTTTGTCATTGGCCTCTCTGTGGTGTGGACTCATGGTACTGCGACTCTGCCCATCAACCGGAGCTCTGGCTGCTTATCTCCAGTGGGGACACCCTTCCTCCAGCCCAGCTAGCCTGGTCCCCTGGATCTGAGTCCTACGAGGAGGGACCACCATACTCCTCTGGCACTCTATCTATAGTGTTGAGGGCTGCCATACTGGAGTATGGTCCGAAGCAAGCGTCCTAGTACCTGGCATTGTCGTGGGGTCATGAACTCTGGACCTGCCTTCGCCTACCAATGATGAGAGGGTTTTTTCCTTGGATACTGTTCCCGGTGGTGCGGACATGCAGTGATGTCCAGCACTGCAGAGGCATGCTCCCGCAGCTGCCTGCAGAACATCGGTCGCATCCACCATAGCCCAATGCAACGTGCACTGTTCAGCCATGCCCCTATTCTCCATTAGGGGCTGCCAAAGCTGTGCAGTGCAAGCCCACCCTCCACGGGAAATGAGAGCTGCCTGTCGGCCACTCAATCTGAATCCATGCCCTCCCCCCTCACAGCCCGAGTCCGTTCCCGAACCCAGGTCGCTGGCATGGTGCGAGGTATGGCATCCAGTGCCTCAACCCTCTGTCCCACAGGCCAGCTCTGTCCCTTAGACTTTATCTGCTCTTTCTGCTTGCATACGCCTGACATCATTAACCTCTGTTTATGGCATCATAATTATCTCCACAGCAACAGATTGTGATGTTATAAACAGAACTGTAATGTCAGGTGTAGGCAAGCAGCCAGGACAGATAGGGCAGCAATCCTGTTTACATGTAAATGTTCTTAATAATAAAGAAATAATGGTGAGAATTACAGAAATAAATATTAAATATAAGACAAATTATGTCTAAATATTACATTTTTTCAAAGTCTTCACAATGGCATCAGGGGCTCTTTAAGTCTGGGATCTGATCTATGCACAGACCAGTTTTTAGGGAGTATTTGACTTTATGACCACCGCCGGAGTATTTTGTTATAAATTTCATATTGTTCTCCAGTGATATTTGTCCCTGTTTCAGGATCAACATGGAACCTCTGTCAACTGACATACTGGCTTCATTAGCTGCTTCTATTGCCCTGTCTGCATAGCCTCTACTTTTAAAACATCCCTCCAAGTTGACTGCTTCTCTGTCAAACTCAGTCTGAGCACTGCAGTTCCTTCTAGCTCTAAAATAAACTTTTTGGCACATTATTAAGTGTGTCTGGAATGGTAGGAGCTGGCCAGGAGTATTGTATTCCTGTCAGTGGGCTTCCTATATATACAGCACCCATGTACAATTTGTTCTCTGATTTAGTTACAGTATCTGTAAATCAAGAAAGGGTGTACTGTTTTTTTCCACATTGACAAAAAATGTTAGATTGCTGTCAGTTTTATGCAGGTACATTACACATCGCGACAGCTCCTCCATGGTGCCCTGCCACATCATGAAACAAGCATCCATATACCTGTGCCAAAATGTCACCTTGTTATAGAACGGAATGTTGACTTGGTCCCAGATTGCTGCCTCCTCCCTGTAACCCATGTAAAGTTTTACATAGTTGGGGGCAAAACATGCCCCTATTGCAGTACCTTTCTGTTGGACACAGTTTTCACCCATGAAAAAGAAGAAGCTATGCTCTAACACAAGCTCTGTCATGTCCACTATCAAATCTCTACAGGGTTTACTGTTATGGCCTCTCTTGTTTAAAAAGTATCTAACAGCCTGCAGACCACCCTCCTGGAATATGTTAATATAAAGAGATTCAATACCAAGGGTGACCATAATGTCTTCCTCTTCGATGTCAATCTGTGCTAAGGCGCTATGCATGTCACCCTGCATACTGGAAGTATGAGAGGAGATTGCACACCAGAGGCCTGATTCTCAAAGAGTTATGCCTGACGTAAACTGACTTGCAGCAAAAAAAACTGTGCAAGTAGCAGTTTACGCCAGGAGTTGCAACATTTGATATTCTGCAAAGCAGCCTGTGACATGTCGCAGGCTGCTTGCGCCAAAGTGGATTTATGCCACCAGTTATGTCATAAACCCTATGCGACATGGTGCTAGAGGGTTTATGGCAGCAGTTGTGTCCTATTCTGGAAGGGCAGCCTTCAAGTCCCCTATTTTGCTATTCTCGAACAACACCCTGAGGACATCCGCCAAAGTACAGTTACACCAGCTTTTAGCTGGTGCAAGTGTACTTTGCGTCCACTGGAGGTTGCGTGATGTGCAGCCAGCCCCAATCCCCCAAGCAGTAGAATAAGCCCAGCAGGGCTTTGGAACCCTCCCATGCCCCCATACCCCAAAACATTGTTTGGTGAGATGCCCCGCAGGGCAATTAGTGCAACTCCTCCATGCCCCGATCACCCGCCATGTAAATGCCCTGCAGGGCAATTAGTGCACCCCCCATGCCCCGATCACCTGCCATGTAAATGCCCTGCAGAGCAATCAGTGCATCCCCCCGATCACCCACTGTCAAACTGCCCTGCGTGGCTAGCGCCTCCCCATGCCCCGATCTCCATACCCCAGCGTGCTTAAAATTTAACTTTATCAAGCCGGCCCGGTGGCGCTGAGGGTTGAGGCTCTGGACACCACACCTCACACCATGTCAGTGACACGGGTTCAGGAATGAGCCCGGGGTGTCGGGGGTCAGCAGGGGAGGGAGAGGATTGAGCGTCTGAAGGACAGCTCTCCTCTCCCGGGAGGGAGGGGGGCCCGTGCTTGGCACTTGCCTGGCCTCTGGCAGAGGCCGGAGGCACAGCAAGCGTTAAGCAGATGTCTAGGGGGAGTGGGAGTGGTGACGTCAGTGGTGATGCCTTGGTGTTGGGTATGCACCACTCCCACAGCGAACAAAGAAAAACACTCTGCGGGCTCCAAGTAGAGGGAGCATTGAGACAGACCCCTAATAGCTCCTGCCTGCCTGGTCCTGCGGTCCCCCGAAGAAACATGAATGGCTCGGGGTGTTTATCTGCTCCGCCTCGTCCCCATCCAGGTGGAAAGCCACAGCTCCATGGGGGGTCAACTGGAAGGCACAGGCAGGTGGCTGGAGTGGGGGAAGATCTTCATAGGTGCTCCTGAAGAAGCAGAGCCCGTGGACAGAAGGAGGGATAAAAAGAAATTTCAAAAAATTAAAAATAAATACATTTACTTTATCTTTCCTGTCTCACAACTGTATTTGTCTTAATACCATACACCTCAATCCCAGAAATACAAATCATACATGGGTCTTCAAATATCACCATTATCAGAGAAAACACCTTGCAAATATTCATATTAACTCTGAAATCTGTTAGAATTCAGTTCATACAATCATTTCCAAGGCAGAGTCAAGTGGTCCAAATGATAAAAGCCTCTTAATCCCTAGTATTCTAGTGGCCCCCGCACCTAGCAGCACCAGTCCACCCCAACCCCCCACACCCATTCCCAGATGGTGACTGGCACAGCCTGCCTCTCACCACTGTGGCCAGCTGCCAAATGAGCTCTTCAACGAGGACGTACTGTAAATACTACACGCTCAGTGACCGACAGCAGTCATCTGTCACTGATATGTTCAGTACGCACTCATTGAAGGACTCAGTCTGCAGCTGGCCACAGTGGTGAGAGGTGGGTTGTGCCAGTCACCAGCCAGAAATGGGTGTGGGGGGTTGAGGGTGGACTGGCACTGCTGGGTGAGGGGGCCACTAGACTACCAGGGATTATGGGGCTTTTTGTTTGTGGGCATGCTTTTTGTATTTTCACACAGACCTGGGGTACGTGGACTGGGCATGGGGGGGGTCGGTACCCCTGTGGGGTATTTTGACTGTGGGGATGGGGCACGGGAGGGTGAGCCAGTTGCTCTGGGGCATTTTACTTCAGAGGATCGGGCATGGGGGTGCACCAATTGCCCTATGGGGCATTTACTTCGGGGGATCAGGGCAATGGGGGTGTGACAGTTGCCCTGCAGGGCATTTACTTTGGGGGATCGGGGCATGGGGCGCTTGTGCCCCTTCCCAGTCAATGCCGCAGGTTTGCGACAAACCCTTCAGGTACACCCTCCATTTGGCGTACCTGTTGGGTTGTTGCAAGTCGCAGTACTAAGCCACAGGGACCCTGCCCCTTACAGAATTGCGGGCGCAGGGTCCTTGGCGTAACTGCACCCCGCGTATGTTGCAACTTGCGACATGCATGGGGTGCTTGTAGAATCGGGCCCCTGTTCTTTTAAGGCATCATCAGTGTACTTGGAGAGTGGCTCTGTAGTTGAGTCTGCTGCTGAAATCACTGGACGTTCCAGGGGATTTTCCAAAGATTTATGTATCACTGGCAGGACATATGCATGAGAGCACAATGGATGGTCCACTGTAAGGAATGCTTTCTTTTTTTCAGTTGTAAGGTTGTTATACGTGCAATTCACTCTATGTCTGCAAAGACGTTTCTTCACAGTAAAATAAACTTTTAAAATGACTTCTGAGCTTGAAGCTGCATTTATGCTTCACTGCTAGCTACTAACTTCATTGCCTCGTGTAGTGAGTGCCTGGACTTTCCTGTCCCTCAGTAGTGCAGGATATATTGTCGGGTAAGCTGAATTGTTCAAAAATTTATTTTCTTTTAAAATACTAGTTTGGAGTGTTTAGTTTTTGCCATTGACACAGAATGGAAGAAACTTAAGAGAGATACAGTGTGTATGTGTTAATCTGTGTGTGCGCCTAAGGAGAAGGTCTTGCACATAGCCTGGTGTTCCCACTGCAGGAGTTTGAAGAGTGCAGGACAGCGTGCTCTTTCCACTGATATTGTGTCGTCCATCTCTTTGTTTTGTGGGCTGAATTAATGTTGAGTTTTACTCTCTTTTAAAATAATGGCTTGGAGTGTTCACTCGGTTTTTGCCATAGACACAATATGGTAGAAATGTCAAGATTTGCAGTTTGTGTTGGGGGCTGGAATTTCAGAACTTTTTTAATGTGATTTCTTGATTTTAGGTTCTGCTGGGAGGGGGACTGAACCCAACATGTAGTGAGAGCCTTTTTTTTTTTGAAGTTCTGGTTTTGGGTTGTGTTAGAACATTTAAGAAAGTTGTGTTTTAACTTTTACACCCACTTTGGCAGATGTTGAGTCATCAGTGTAATCCGTGTTAGGTACTGAACAGTCTAATTATTTTAAATTAGTCAGCTATTACAAATTGATGATGTCATAACCGATCAATTCATATGGTGTTACATAGAAACGTAGATGATTACAAGCAGAAAAAACATAGGTCCACCTAGTCCTCTCTGGTCCTACCCACTGCACTGTAAAATCTATCACTGGGTGGGTTTAGACTGAGCCCCCTATAAGTAGGTTTACCCCTGTGCCTCCCATGCCCCCACTGATATCAGCCCCCTTAAGCTTGTCCCACCTCACCTTGAATCCCTTCACTCTCTCTCTCTCTCTGCCTCAACCACTCCCCTTTGAAAGCTATTCCAGGTGTCCATCACCCTCTCCTTGAAGAAATATTTCCTCGCATCTCTCTTGAACCTACCCCCAGCTAGTTTGTATCCATGTACTCCAGTGCAGGTCCCTTCACTATATCTGAACAGTTGCTGACAGTTCACCCTGTTGATCCGCTTGAGGTACTTAAGTGTTTCTATCATATCACCTGTTTCCCTTCTGGCCTCGAACAAACACATGTTCAGCCTGCTCAGCCTTTCCTCATAGGACTGTCCCTGCATGCCATGCACTGTTTTGGTAGCCCTCTCCTGTACTGATTACAGGCAATCTTCGTCTGTCTTAAATGAGAACTAGACAATTAAACATGCTGGTTGACATCTACTGTAGTAAAATGGATCTCAGCACAGTTCATAAAGTTATGCCCTCCTTAACTATGCCACACATTGATTTTTTCCATGACGTTTAATGCTGCTTTGTCACATATAAAAATCGTAAACAAACTTTGCTCAGGTCTTGATTTGTGCACTGTAACCAGATCCTAAAATGGCATCAGATGTCACACACAATGATGTCATCAGAGTGACAGTGCTCCACAGGTAGAATTATAATGTGTATGATTCTGTAACTTAATACTATTATTTATTTATTTAAAGTTTGGTAAGCGGGAGAGGCACACTGAGCTGAGGCTCATCTCCAGGTGCAACCCAGGGGAGGGGGACAAGGGAGACAATTACAAATAGTTGGACTGGTTACAGTAGCCTGGGTAGAAACAAAATTACAAGACCAAGATACAAGTGATCCATGTAATGTAAGAGTTATGAGTAGAAATCGAGGTATGCATAGAGAACATGGGTGGTACAATGTAATACATTCCGCAAAAGCACTTAGTTAGGCCTTAGGCTAATAAGAGCTAGCAAGTCCGCAGCAGCTTAATAGATAGCAGGGGACTTAGCTTGGCTGGTAGCAAGAGCAGAAGGGAAGTTGAGAGTGGGAGAGGGCACTTTTAAATAGGTTTAGTGAGGGTAGTGATGATGGAAGGGAGTTCCAGTTGTGAGGGGAGCGGTAGGAGAATGCAGCATGCCCAGAGTTTGAGTAGGGAAGGAGAAGGGCAAAGGTGCGAGGGACTCTGGAGTGGAGATGGTAGGATGGGTGGGAGGTAGTGGAAAGGAGGGAGGTGAGGTAATGTGTGAGTGAGCCAAACCAGTATTTGGCTATGATAGTGGAGGCATGGTGCTGGCAGCGGGAGGAGGCGGGGAGGGAGGAGTAAAAGGTGCAGTGGTGAGTCCTAGGGGGAGCATTTACGGTGAAATGGCAAAAGGCATTGAATAGAGAGTCCAGCCTCGATAGGGTGGAGGGGGAAGAGGCAAACCCATGGATGACATCAACATAGTCGAAAATAGGTAGTAATGTTTTTGTAAGTAGTATACGGTGGACTGGGAGGAAGAGGGCATCTTTATTTCTGTAAAGAACACCGAGCTTTGGGTGGAGCTTAGAATGGATGTAGTCGATGTGAGTGTTGTAGTCTAGGTGGCTGTCCAGCTAGATGCCAAGGTACTTGTGGGCTGAGACTGTATCTAGGGTGGTGCCATCAAGGGTCGAGAAAGAGGGGTGTGTGGAAAATTTGGAGAGTTTTTGCGGGGTGCTGAAAGTCATTGATACTGTTTTCTTGGTATTGACTTCAAGTTGGTTGGCCTGGAACCATTGCTGAATGAGGGTGAAGTCATTTTGCAGCGGCGTGGTCACCATGGAGGCAGAGGGGACAGAAGTGTCGAGAATGGTGTCATCTGCGTAAAGGTGAATTTGGGAGGAGGAGCAGACAGAAGGGAGATCATTAAGGAAGATAAAGAAGAGTATGGGACCTTCCGCTGGAAAATTAATTTGCTCTGTTTCTTCAGTTCATCACATGAAACCAATACTTAACTTATATAATTGCCCCACCTGGAGTAATATGCCCAGTTCTGGAGTCCTCACCCAAGGAAAGGTAAGGAAAGGCTGGAGACAGTGAAAAGTAGGGTAACCAAAATGATTTAGGACCAGCAGGGCAAATCTTATGAGGACTGGCTCAAGGCACTGAACATGTACTCGCTGCAGGCCAGATGACAGAGGGGAGAAATAATATAGACTTTCAAGTTCCTGAAAGGAAAGAACAAAGCAAACTGTGAGGAACTTTTAGTATAAGTAGCGGATAAAGAACACGGGGGCACAAGTGGAAACTGATGGGTTGGAGATTCAAGAGGGAAATGAAAAAGCTTTATTTTACAGAAAGAGTGGTGGAGCCATGGAACAATCTGTGACTGATGTGGTGGGTGCCAGAACTATCAGTGGTTTCAGACATGGCTGGGAGAGAGTGAAGAGCTTAGTGGTTGCTCATGGTGATAGCAGTAGGGCGGGTAGCATGGGGATGAATAGTGTGGGTTAGAACCCTGTATGGGGCCTAATGGCACTCAGGGCTGAGGGCTGAGGTGCTGGACGCCTTACCTTGTGCCACGCTGGTGACCTGGGTTCAGGAATGAGCCAGGGTCATTGGGAGCCGGGGGGGGATGGAGGGAGTGGGATTGAGCAGCTACAAGGCAAGCTCTCCTCTCTTCTCCCAGGAAGGGATCTTGTTGCCCCCCATAGTTCCACTGCCCCCAGGTGGAGGCCTGAGGGTAGCTTAGGTGGGTGGGCAGACAGAGAGTGAGGGTGCCATGGAACCGTGGGGTATGCATGCCTCCACATGTATGTGCGCGGCTGTGGCATGGGGTGGGGATGAACAGGGGCACGGAAAAACGGGAGAAAAAAAAAAGAACCCTGTATGGACAGTAGGTCCCGGGTTTGTTAGGGTTTATGGGCAGATTGGATGGACCAGTGGTCTTTCAGCTGTCACTGTCTATGTTTCTAACAGTCTATTATCAATGCTTGGGATGACATTTTAGGGTCTGATCACATCAGGGAATTCAAGACCTGAATAAGGTTTGTTTACAATTTTTAAACACAATGAAACAGCATTAAACATTATGGAAAAAGGTAATATGTGGCATAATTTAGGAGGGCATGTCTTTATGTATTGCCCCCTGAGATCCAGTTTACCAGACATCAACCAACCTTTTTGAACATATGAATTTTTTAGCAAAAGAAGGCTTTACGGTCTGTTGAGTCTTGTCGACATAGAGCTCATGTATTTCTTTGCATATCACTCTGCCTGCCTCCCTCCGTGGACACTCTTACCCTCTCCTTAACATTATCCCAACCCCTGATGAAGCCACCAACAGTTTTCTAGTTCACTACCTCCTCTGGTAGCCCATTCCACCCCGTCACCACCCTCTCTGTGAAGAAGTGCCTCCTGGCCTCGTTCTGGAACCTGTCTCTAGCTAGTTTGTAACTATGCCCCCTCATGTTCTTGTTATCGGTGATCTTGAAACGTTCACTGGGGATGACCTTGTTAGTACCCTTGAGGCTCTGTGACACCAATGCCATTTTTTTTATTATCTTCTTTTCTGTAAAATATTTTAAATGATGTTGGAGGTATGTGGGGACCTGGCATTGCATTTTGTTTTCTTTTTCCTGTCCTAGACCTGAGGGTATACATTCCTTTGAATTCACCAAAGAACAGAGTTATAATCACCCTGAAAGTAGCTATTTGTTTATATATTTACAAATGGCCAGGGCAGGCTATATGCATCCTGCAGAGCAGTGGGCCATGTGAACACAAGAGAAGGGGTCTAAATCCGCATAATCAGCTCAGACCAGTTCTGTCTTGGAGGTGGGCTCACAGATCAAAGAAATGTACATGGTGTGATGTAAGACAGGTAGGGCAGATAAGTGAAGAAGCCAGTCTGGGAAGGATATTTCCTTGCAGAGTTTCCTTAAGAAAGTCAGTCATATCTTGGGACTTGAGGCCACAACATCGCTGTCAGTTCAACAATGACTCAACAGATCCCAGTCAGGGTAAGCTTAAACTTTCTATTTATAATCTAGTTAGACCTTAGTTATGTTATTCTGTATGTTTTTTTCTTGTTCAAAAGTGTTCTTTTCCCTTTAAGTAGTGTACTGTATTCCCAAACACTTTAGTGTGCATAATCCTGTACCACATCTCAATATTGTGGAGTATTAAATACTATTTTTATATACTTTATGCTCTCTGTGACTGTATTTTTAAGGGTACGTCCGGGACGTCCTGTTGCAAAGTTGGTGGCTGAGCTGAGCCAGCCTGAGCACTAGCTTTTTATTTTGTCGGTTTTTATCTTGTTTTATCTTGTCTATCTGTTTAATTTTATTTTCTACATTTTATTTTATGTTTATTTGTTTGCTCGTTTTATTTCGTTTGTTAACAGAATAGTTAGGGCTGAAGAAGTGAGTTAGATTAGGTTGAGAGACGTTTTTGCGGTTTGCTGAGTACCAAGTACCGGATGTTTCGGTTTCTCGTTAGCGTGCCCGGCTCCTCTCCAGCCGCAGTGTGACAGGCTGTGGAGTCAGGGAGTTGCGGGGAGGATTTTTGCTTGTTTTGAAGCTGTGTTGGAGTACCTCGAAGTTGTGTGAGAGGACTCCACATTTGATTTGCTAGTGCTACCTCCCCTGGGGAGCTTTGGCGTTTACCTGACCGCTTACCTGACCGCAGTGTGGCAGACTGTGGAGTCGGGGAGGATTTTGCGCTTCTTTTTCTGGCTGGAGGTGTTACTTTTTGCCCTTTTGGAGGAGAAACTTGGACGAGGAACTGGAATTGGAACTCTGACCTGTGTTGTGTGGGGATTTCTGAACACCGTGGAGGAATCGAAGCTGTATCTAAGGGACTGTGCTGAACCATAACCCAAATTACTGCGGTACAGGGGTTTCCTTAATTTGTGCTGGGGAGTCGGGGATCAAATTTCACTGTGGCTTGGGGGATCTGAGTTGTGGACCGGCCAGGGAGTTGGCCAGTGGGCTCAGAGTCCTCTTTGGTTCCCCAGGGGGTCTACTGATAAGTGGATCCTGGTGGTGGTTCCTTTTGTCACGTTGAATATTTTCGACTCGGGCCCCAGCACATAGGTTTCTCTTTGTGCCTGCCAGTAGTGGATGTTGGCGTGGAAGGAGTGGTTCAGTTGACGGCTACCTGTGCCCTATAAACTGCAAATACGGTCAGACGTTTTTATTCCTACTTATTTCTGGTGACTTGGATTATGTTATTGACTCAGTAAGCAGTGAGAGTGTTTATACTTTTGTCTGTTCTCCAAGCAGTGAGAGGGCTTGGATATCTTCAGTCACTTCTACTCTGCACCTGAAGCTTGCTTTATTCAAAGTTTGCTTGCTCATTTGTATAAATTGACTTTGAGTATATATTTTTTCCTTTAGCTCCCTTGGTAGTGAGAGAACCTTGGGAGCTGAATGGTTTTTGTTTTAACTGTTGTCTCTTAGTGAGACCTGGTTATTTAGATTATTTTTGGATTGAATGACTCAAAGTTTAGGTTTTAATTTTAATTGTTATTTGTTGGGTTTTGGGGTGTGCAATATTTATTGTTTAATTGTTTTATTATTTAGATAAGTTGATATTGGGATTCTTTGTATGATGACTACTTGTTTGGATTATTTGTGAAATTTATTTAACTGTGACTTTTTGGGTTATTGCCTGGGATGTTGGCCCCCGCAGTCGTGCACTATTCGCACTCTGCTCTTCGCACCCTCTGCCCCTTTTTTCCTCCTCCTCTCCAGTTTGCCACCTACCAACGGTGTAGGGCTTTGGGTATCATGTGTAGGAGTTGGAGGAGGGGGAGGGGGTTCAAACAGTGGAGGGCGAATGAGGGGTGCCACCACATTGGGGTAGTAGGATCCAGGAGACGCCCTGGGGCGAAATGGAACCCAGAACGTGGGGCTCCATGCTTGGTTTCCATACCCAAGGGCATTACCGATTATAGTAGGCAGATGGTTTGGGTGGCTCGAGAGGTTCATCCAACTCAGGCGGTGTTATGCAATGCCAGGTCCATTAAAAACAAGACTGCAATTATTGCAGATCTTGTTGAAATGGTGGACCTGGCTTGCATCACCGAGACCTGGCTGGATGAAAATTCTGGCCCCATTTCGGAGGCTTTAGCTCCAGCCGGGTACTCAGTGATACACCGCCTGAGATTGGATTTGGGGAGGGGGTTGGGGGTTGTGGTCTGTTTCAAGACCAAACTGAACTTCACGAGTGTACTAGTTGCGGAAGCAGAGTCGTTTGAGTGCACCGTTCTAGCAGGTGTAGGCTGTCAGATTGCCCTCATCTACTGTCCACCCGGCGATGAGAAACGATTCCTTTAGGAAGTGGCAGACTTCGTCGTCGACATGACGTTTGAGTCTCCCAGACTAATGGTTCTGGATGACTTTAACACCTGGATCGATGACAAACTCTCGTAATTTGGACAGCACTTCCTCCAGCTAATAACATCTCTGGGCCTTACACAGGTGGTTACCATTGCTACTCATAAACATGGACACTCCCTTGACCTGGTCTCCCTCCTAGGGATCGAGGCCTCCAACTTGGGGGTGGAACCAGTTGCATGGTCTGATCACTACACTGTGGGGTTTAGTTTTAGCACCCCCCCATAGGCCTTCCCCTGTGGAGATGGTCAGGTACCACCCTTTATGAGATATAAATTCTCAGAGCCTATCTGCGGTACTTGGCCTATCGTCCCTCTCTGTGGCAAGCAGTGATCCAAAGACCCTCGTGTTGGCCTATAATACGTCCATCTTGGGGGCCCTGGATGTTATTGCTTCAGTCTGAGTTTGTCCTCTTTCCCTTCGCCCTTAATCCCCATGGTTTGATGGGGTTTTGAGGGAGATGCAGAAACTAGGACGAAGGCAAGAGCATCGCTGGCGGAAATCTGCCCTTGATGCTGACCTCCTTAGATTGATGGACCATTATCAAGTCTATTAATCCACAATCACCAGTAAGAAGGCAGAGTTCCTGTCCAGGGAGATTGTGGCAGCTCAGAACCGACCAGCTCAGCTGTTCCGAACTGTAGACAGACTGCGCAACCCAGCCTGTCTCCAGGTCCGGAAAGCATTTTCGCAAATATAGTGCGATGACCTTGCTCGTTTCTTTGCTGATAAGGTGGCCGACATCAGGGCAGGACTCCAACCAGCACACTCTCTGGGTATTGCTTGTGATCAGCATGAGGTCACTGTCCCACGGTTTTCCTGGAGTACCTTCAGCTGCCCCAACTTCATGGATGTCATGTGGATCATCCAGGGTGTGCGCCCTACATGCTGTAGTTTGGACCCTGGACCAACTTCGATGATCTTGGGTTGTCTTGATGTTATCGGTCCGGTCCTAGCATGGATAGTTTGGTGCTCCTTGGAATCTGGAGAGTTTCCTAACTCTCTAAAAGAGGCAGTAGTGATACCACTCTTGAAGAAAGCTACTTTTGACCCAAACTGCCGCGCTAACTACAGGCCAATCTCTAACCTCCCTTTTTTAAGGAAGGTGATTGAGAAAGTAGTGGCAGCACAACTGGAGGACCATTTAACCATCCATGACATCTATGAGCCCCTCCAGTCCAGTTTCCGAAAGAGACATAGTACCAAGACAGCACTGGTTCGGGTACTCAATGATCTCCTGATGGCTAGAGAGTGGAAGAGCTGTTCCATCTTGGTTCTTCTGGATCTGTCATCAGCTTTTGACACCGTGGACTATGGGTTGTTACTTAGCCATCTGAGGTACATCTGTGGAATAATGGGATCTGTCCTCAGGTGGTTTACATCATTCCTCACTGGAAGAACTCAGAGAGTGGTATCTGGAGTGTTTTCATCAGATCCAGTTTCTCTGTCTTGTGGGGTTCCTCAGTGTTCGGTTTTGTCACCCATGTTGTTCGCGGTGTACATGCTGCCCCTCGGAGACATTGTAAGAAGGTATGGGCTGAGGTTTCATTGTTATGCCGATGATACCCAGCTCTACCTTACTTTTGCACCCGACCAGGGTAGAGCTCTCTCGGTCTTTAATATCTGTCTCAAAGAAATCCAGAAGTGGATGGATTCGAGCTGGCTGAAGTTGAACTCTGGTAAGACTGAGGTGATGGTTGTGGAACCTGGTCGCTGGACAGGAGGTTTGGGAGGTGGGTCGCCCTCTGGACTTGTTCTTGGGGGGTGTCTCCCTCCCGACTTCTAACCAGGTGCGAAACTTGGGGTAATTTTTGACGAAGGGTTGACCCTGCATTCACAGGTGTTGGCTGTCATTAAATCCTCCTTTTACCATCTAAGGAATATCTCCAGGATTAAGCATCTGGTTCCGTCCAGCGACCTTCCTCTTCTGGTTCATGCCTTTGTGTCCTCACGCTTAGATTACTGCAACTCCCTATACCTAGGGTTTTCTGGAGTGGAAATCTGCCACCTGCAGCTGGTGCAGAACGCGGCAGCCTGGCTTTTGACAGGATCTTCTCGGTCCTGTCATATTACACCAATGTTTCACGAACTGCACTGGCTGCCAGTTCAGTGGTGGATCACCTTTAAAGTTGGCTTGCTGACTTTTAAAGCCCTATACGGACTGGGCCCGGACTACCTGAAAGAGCTCCTGGTTTCCTATTGCCCTGGGCGATCGCTTCGCTCAAGCGGCAAGGGGTTGCTAGAGATTTCTAAGGTACGTTTGAAATCTTCGGGGGCCAGATCTTTTATGTTCATGGCTCCCACACTATGGAATTCTCTACCTCATCGGTTACGGGAGTGCATGATTGTGGAGGGCTTTAAATCAGCCTTAAAGACCTATCTGTGGCACCAGGCTTATGGTAGTGATTAGTTTGTTGTAATGGTATTTTGGTGTTTAATTTTAAGACTGTTTTATTCTGATCTGTTTGATTTTAATCTGTACGGCGCCTTGGTTTTTGAAAGTCACCTTAAAAACAAAAATATTATTAGTGATAACCTGGTGTAACTGGCAAGTCCATAACCCATTTCTAAAGAGAAAGGCAACTAAACCTTCCAAAGCACACCTGCGCCAAGCATAAGGTAGGTGAAAAAGTGTTTCCAGTTGTGACAATAGGGATGGGTTGTTTGCCGTTGGGAAAGGCCACTGTACTATGTGAGCAGTGGCTGTTGATGGGATGTCCTAAAGATACCCTGCGTGAGAGTGAAGCTGGGTGGTGGTAGCATATTGCAGTGACCATTTAGGTGTCTGAAGGGTTGTGAAAGTGCACACTGAGTTCTGGAAGGACCAGTCTTTGGCAGGTATTTAAAGGACTCCGACATGCCCCCCTCCTGTCCTTGAGCGAGTACATATTCACATTCTTCAGCCTCTGCTCATATGAGAGCCCCTGCTAGCCCTGAATCAGTTTTGTGGCCCTTCTCTGCACTGCATCCATCTGGTTAACGTCCTGTTTGTGATAGGTACTGCAAGCAGTACTCCAGGGGCACTCTCACCATGGATCTGTACAACAGCACTATGACCACTTTCCTTCTGCTGACAAAGCCCCTGTTAATGCAACTCAGCATCCTACTAGCCCTTACTGCTGACTTGCTGCACCGTGTAGAGAGGTTTCAGGTTGCTCGTGATTGGAATCCCCAGGTCTTTCTCCTTGTTGGACACCTTGATAGTCACCCCCCTCATCTGTACTCTTATTACTGCCTATGTGCATGACCTTGCCTTTTTCTGCATTGAACCCTAGTTGTCAGATTCTGAACCATCTTTTCAGCCCATCTTTTCAAGTCTCTGAGCCTTATCTCTGTGTCCACCCTCCCACTGAGCTGGTTGTCATCCACGAAGAGGCAAAATTTGCACTTAGAAAATGGGTTAAGAAATTCTAGCTTCCTGATTGGCTAAGAGACTTGTCTAGGTGGGCAATTATGAGACAACAATGCCCACCTAAAAACAAGTCCTTATGCCAAGTGCCCCATTATCTAGTTAAATCACGGTTCCGCATTCCAAATTCAAATTGAAAATATGCCTTTTTTTTTCCCTCATGTAGTGAGCAAGGTACTCAGCTGGCTGCAGCCCCCACCCCAATGACTTTGTGTCAGCGAGCAACCCACTGAAGATGGCTGACTGCCCCTGTCCCCACCCAATCTGTGCCATTTAAAGGAAAAATGAACAATCCTGACTTTTTTTAGATAAATGTTGGAAATGAAACAGTGGCTGTACCTGGATAGTGGTTAATAGCAGCCGAAGTAGTGTCGAGTCTGCCAGCTGATCACCAGTGCCACTTGTGATTTCCAACTCACTCTCCACTCCCACCCACATTGGTCCTGACTGCTGTAAAAATGAACCAGGGACATGTAGTTAAAAAAAAAAAAGATTATACTCAAATTTACAATTCAGACTGCGATCGCTCAGTGGTTACCAACCACCCTCTGTATGCTGTGTCTGTCTGTGATCGGTATGCTGTTTGCTACTGCCACTCGACCATAATCCAGCTCTGGGAAAATGGGAGATGGGTGGAAATTCAAAATTTGAACACCATCAGCCGCTCTGCTATCTAACTCGTAAATATCATAACCCCTATGCTGACTGGGAGGGGGACACCAGAGAAAACACTCACTGCACTGCTAAGAGGATGGGGGATGACAGTGGTCACAGTAACAGAGAAAAGTGATGCGATCCAACACCAGTGCCCTCTACTGGCAATTGTGCCAACTGTGGGGCTACTTTACAATAAACATACTTTTATACTAAATTGTATTTGTTTCATGGTCTTTTTTTTTATTTTTCAAACATTTCGATTAAAAAATGTGATAAGCAATCCATTTTCCAAGCGCAATAATACCCTCCAGGGTGGGCGGTATGGGCAGTACTAGACCTTCAGGGGCTATAAGGCCCTCTGCCTGCGACTTTGGGGCCTCATTATTCCCCTGTGCAGTCTGGTATAGCCCAATACTGCCCACCCTGGAGGGTATTTTTGCTTACTTAATACTGCCCCCAGTGTCATTTATGAACATACTGAACAGCACCGGTTGTAAGTGTTTACTGGGCCTTTAAGATGAGGCCTCCAAAACTGTACACAGTACTCCAGGTGTGGCCTTACCAGGGATCTGTAGAGGGATGGCATAGGATCACCTCTGCCTCCTATTGGAGAAATCCTTGCCAATGCAACCTAGCATTCTGTTCACCTTAGCATATGCTTTACTGCACTGGAGTGATGCCTTGAGATTGTAACTGATGATTACCCAGGGTCTTTTTCCTCTGTTGCTTGGCACACTGTGACACTTCCTATCAAATTACTCTATTTTGGAGTTATTTTGGCCAGTTTTCAAAACCTTGAGTTTTTTCACTTTGAATTTAAGTTGCCAGATCTTGGACCATTTTTTAGGCTCTCCAGGTCCTTTCTCATTTCCCTAATCTGTTCCTGTGTTTCCATCCTGGCACATACCTTTGCATCATTTGTGAATAAGCTAACCTTCCCCTGTATGCCTTTTTTTTCCCTCCCCAGGGCTCAGACAGCCCCCATTCACCTGGACCCACAGCCCTGTCACTCCGAAGTCCACTGGTAATTACTGCTGGACAGTACCCCCTAGGGCTTCCCCCCCCAGTGGGGGTGGCAGTGTCCCCCAGTCCGCCTCTACGAACTGGATCCAGTAGTTGGACCAGCAAGTTCAGCTAGTCAGGTATGGGGCCTGCGAGGGTCCAAGTGTCATTCTGCTGCTGATGAGTTTTTCCATTCAAACACCATGAAGTCTTGCTATATTATGACTATATGCAGTCAGCCACTGCAGCTGAACTGCCCCGGAGAGGAAAGAGTTAACTCCAGAGAGTCTGGAGTTCCACAGCGCGAAGGCGCTATAGCAAAGCTCTATCTGGCCAGTTTCAAATGAAACTGTCAGATTCTTTACTCCGCTTCACTGAACAGTCGCTCCGGAGATCAGCTCCTTCACATCGGTTCATTTCTCGGTTCAAGTGAGTATTTTCGGTTTATTTGAACCGGCCAAAAGTATTTATTTTACCGCATTTCGGTTAAAAGCTCTATCTGGTAAATGGTAAGTAGAAAATTTAAAGTCTGTGTGGAAATTCAATTATCGGTTCGGTTTTGAACCGATCGGTTTGCTTAATTTAATGTTTTAAAGTGTTGGTTGGGCTTTTAGAGTGCGGTTCCTGGTTCTTATCGGTTCTAAAAAAACCTTGCTTTTAAAATAGTTTTTTTCAAATACCCGTGACACGGTTAGGAACCGATAAGGGTGTCTTGCCTGGCACTGCCATCAAAAGGGCAAGTTTTTGGTTAGGCTGGCATTATGTCTGAGAAACCCAAAGGAAAAACCGGGCCCACTGGGTTTCAACACTGTGATGTCTGTGGGGAAGCCTTTGCCAAGGCTGACCCACACACCACTTGTGTTTATTGTCTGGGGGCTGACCACCTCCTGTCAGACTGCCAGGTGTGAAATTTCCCTGCAGCCACCCTGGAAAGAGATTGGGCGGCTCAGGGGCGAGAGGCCGAAGTCTGCTGACCCAGATGGCCAGCCCGGTCCAGTACCCACTGGACCAGAGGGAGTGCCCTCTGACCAGGGCGAGACTTCCTGGTAAAGGAAGGCTGGTTCAGGGAACCAGCCTCAGTGAAAAGACAAAGAAATCAGTAGGTTTGGAGTCCAAAATTGTTCTCCAACTGCTGCAGAAATAGCTAAAGCCATACAGATTGTCCAGTCACTGTCTCAGGGTCCTGCCGAACCATCTACAGTTGGTAAAAGGTTGGTTCGTTCAGTGCCAGTGGTTCAGGAGTATGATGTTGAGGAATTTTATGAACCACAGGAGGGGGAGGAGGAATTTGATCATTACATGTGTGGCTGGGAGGGTCTGGACGTGCCCATTGAACTGGACATTTCTCCAGACAGACCTTTAGAATCTCCTCCTATTCTGTCTGAGTCCCCTTCTCATTTTATGTTTTACAAAAGGTTGCAGAACCCTCCAGCTTCCTTTAGAGGAAGCTGTGGATGAGCAAGAGAGCCTGATTATGTAGAAATGATGGATATACCAGAGTCTAGGAGGTTGTCTATTCCTTTGCATAAGTCATTTAGAAGCAAACAACAAAGATTTTAAAAAATCCTCATTCTGTCCCTCCTGTAGATAAAAAAATGGACAGAAGATATACCTCGTCAGGCTCTGATACAGACTTCCTCACTGAGCAGTGTAGTCATGTAGGTGTAGTACAAGCTGCAGCCTGTGACAAGGCTAATATTCCTCTGGCCTCACATCCTCCTGATAAGGATTCCAGGAAGATTGATGCCATGGAGAAAAAACAGTATATGGCAGCTTCTTTGGGACTCAGGCAGGCAAATTATATGGCTTATGTGGCTAGATATCAGAAATCTAGGTGGGACACAGTATTGCAGTTAGCCAAGCAGGCCCATGGCCAGCTGGCTAGTGAGTTGGAACAGGTGGCTGCTGATGGCATTGAAGCCTCTAAAGTTCAATTTCATACTGCTGTTGATGTTAATGATGTTTCCTCTAGGTCATGCCACTTCTGTAGCTTTCGTGAGGTTGGCATGGCTCAGATGCACTAATCTGTCCCAAGATACTCAGTCAAAGGCTATGGATTTTCCTGTTGTGGGTAATTCTCTGTTTGGGAACAAACAGAAAACTATATGAAAAGATGGATGAATACAGAACTACCTACAAAAGTGCCCAGGCTAAGGAGAGCATGCCACTCCACAGAGGCACGCTCCCAGAGGTAGGGGCAGGCCTTTTCCACAGGCCTTTTACACAATTTCAGGCCTCCTCTGCATTTGCACAGAGGGTTTCTTTAGAGGCAGAGGTAGACGGGCACAAGTAAACCGTCTCTCCCTCAGCCTAGGCTACTGCCAAGCAGACACCCTGATGGGGTGCCCAGAGCCGATTCTCCTGTACAAGTGGGGCAGGTTGGTGTATTTCAGCCAGAACTGGGTGTCCCTAACTCGGACAGGTGGGTTCTGGAGGTAATAGGCAGGGTCTGGTTCTCGGCTTCAAACAGTTTCGAAGATGAGAGCCAGACATTTTCCACCTTAACTCCTTTAGAAGCCCTTGCTTTGGAAGCAGAGGTTTCTTCTCTTTTGGACTGCAAAGCAGTGAAAGGGTCCTCCTTGCCATCAGGGCAAGGGCTGTACTCAAGATACTTTCTTACCCCAAAAAAGACAGGAGAATGGCGGCCCATTTTAGATTTAAGGTACCTGAACAAGCATCTTTTGAAACCAAAGTTCAAAATGTTAACTCTGACAATGATTTTGCCCTCCCTGAGGCCAGGGGACTGGTTAGCTTCCCTGGACCTCAAGGATGCCTATTTTCATGTTCTGATCAGGCCTTCTCACCGAAAGTACCTCAGGTTCGAACTACCCTCAGGCCACTACCAGTTCAGGGCAGTGCCCTTCGGCCTTACCTCTGCGCCAAGGGTATTCACGAAATGTCTAGCTGTGGTAGTGGCTCATTTAAGAAGGCAAGGATTGCTGTGTTTCCTACCTGGACGACTGGCTCATAGTGGGTCAGTCCCCAGATCAGGTAAAATCCCACTTGCAAGTCACCCAGCAGCTTCTCACTTCCTGGGATTCCTGCTGAATTTACCAAAGTCAGTTCTCGAACCAGTTCAGGTACTAACTTTCATAGGTGCAGAATTGAACACAAAGTTAGCCAGGGCATTTCTCCCCTCGGAAAGGGTAGACAGACTCATTGCCCTGGCATCCTTCTTTACCCTGCGGGTCTCTCGACCAGCAAGGCATTTTCTGCAACTCCTAGGGCACATGGCTGCTTCCACAGCTGTAGTGCAAGGAACAAGATTCCAAATGAGGGACATTCAGTTCCATTTGAGGGTCTATTGGTCTCAAAGGAGGGACCCCCTTTCCAAATTGGTTCCAGTGACCCAAACCCTGATCCTGGCCTTACACTGGTGGCAGGATCAAAGCAATCTAAAACAAGGGGTTCCTTTCATTCCCGTTTCCCACTCCCTCACCCTCACCACGGATGCTTCCCTGTTGGGGTGGGGAGCTCACTTAGGCGACCTGTCCACTCAGGGAGTGTGGTCTCCTCAGGAATCTCTGCTCCACATCAATCTTTTGGAACTCAGAGCTGTCTTTTTAGCTCTTCAGGCATTTTCAGCTTCTGTCCAGAACAAAGTAGTTCAAGTCAGGACAGACAACACCACAACAATGTGGTACATCAACAAGCAAGGGGGCACTCGGTCATCAGCCTTGTGCACTGAAGCAATGAAGTTGTGGTCTCTGGCTTACTCTCTGAACACCTCCCTGATAGCAGTTCACCTTCCAGGGAAGGACAATGTCCTGGCGGATGCCCTCATCAGGATTTCTCAGGGCCATCACGGATGGGCTCTGAATCCTCAGGTGCTGGGGTCAGTCTTTGCCAGATGGGGCACCCCTCAGATAGATCTTTTCGCAGCCCCAGACAACCACCAACTTCCTCTGTTTTGTTGCAGGCCTCCAGTGCTGGGATCAGTCCCCCTGGACGCCTTTCAGTTGGATTGGAAAGGGAAGTTCCTGTATGCCTTTCCCTTTCCCTTCTTTTCAGGGTACTAGTAAAATCGGATCTCAGCCCTGCAAGGTGATTCTGATTGCTCCAGATTGGGCCAGACAGCCCTGGTACCCACTGCTTCTGTCCTTGACAGTTCACCCTGCCCTGAGCTTGCCCAGAGTCCACGACTTACTGGCCTGTGCACAGGGAGAGTGTGTATCCGGACCTCAAATCCCTCCTTCTCAAGGCATGGCTCTTGAGGGAGTTAGAATTGCTGACTTACACCTTTCTCAAGGTGTTTTGGATATTTAAAGGCTTCAAGGAAGCCTTCCACTAGGAGCAGCTTACAATTCTAAGTGGAAAAGGTTTTCCATCTGGTGCTCTGAGAAGCAGATTATCCCAGAATCTGCTGATCTGCCATTTACTGGACTATTTGGTCCATTTAAATTCCTTAGGCCTTAGGCCAGCTACCTTAAAGGTTCATCTGGCAGCTGTCTCTGCTTTTCTGTCAGCAGGAAGCCTGCTTCCTTTTCTTCTCACCCTGTGCTTTCCAAGTTTTTTAAAGGGTTACTTCACACAACCCTCCTTTTGAGAACCAGTTCGCCTGGGACCTGAATGTTTGCATTGCTCAGTTAATGCAACCCCCTTTGAGCCTCTGTCCTCAGCGGAGCTCAAGTTTCTGACTTGGAAAACTGTTTTCCTAGTGGCTATCACTTCTGCCAGATGCATAAGTGAACTACAAGCCCCTGTCAGTGGAAGAAGATTTATCTCTTTCCACAGAGATAAGGTAGTCCTCAGGACTAACAGAAAGTTTTTGCCTAAAGTGGTTTCAGATTTCCACCTGAACCAATCCATCTCTCTTCCAGTATTTTTCACTGAGCATTCTTCCTCAGGTGAGAGGAGTCTGCACAGCTTGGACGTCAAAGAGCCTTGAGCTACTATTTGGAGCGACCAAGGGTCCAGGTTCAAATCCTCCAACTCTTCCTTACCTATGGCGAGGTTGGCAAGGGAAACCTGCCACTAAGAGGACAATTGCAAGGTGGATTGTCTCTTGTATCCAGTTTGTTATCAAAAACTAGGTAGAGAACCCCCTCAGGACTGAGGGCTCACTCTCCACCAGGGGTACAGCTGCATCTCCTGGCTGCTAGAGATATTCCCATTCTGGAAATCTGTCAAGCTGCTACTTGGAAAACAGTTCACACTTTTACCAAGCATTATTCCCTGGATATTCAGTCCAGGAGAGATGCTCGTTTTGGCACAGCTGTGCTTCAGAGCCTATTTCCTAAGTAGGTTCTGACCCTCCTCCATGGAGGTACTGCTGTGTAATCTGCATATAGTCATAATATAGCAAGACTTCATGGTGTTTGAAGAAAAAATTACTCACCTTAGTAATTGCTTTTCTTCTCATGGAGTCTTGCTATATTATGACCGCCCTCCCTCCTGCCCCTCCCAGAACTTCTACTTGGGTAGGGGTGGCAAATTAGTGCAAGCACTGTGTCATGCCATTTTAGTTCTTCCTTCACCCCTTTATTTAGGGTTAGGAATTAGGTATTTCTGTTTTAGTAATATGTTGGCCCCTTCCTGGACTTGAGTCTTTGGGGGAAGGGGGGGTCTAATAGTGCTTGTTAGGGAGAAACTAATAATACTATTATTCATTGTTATTATTATTATTGCTGTTTATATTGTTGTCTATATTGTTGTTATTCCTACTAGTAGGCAGCCACTTGGCTAGTGTAGAGCTTTCCACACAGACTTGTTGCTTAGTGTTAACCGTAAAGATCTGACAGTTTCATTTGAAACTGGCCAGATAGAACTTTGGTATAAGCCTGGCTGTGGAACTCAGACTCTCTGGAGTTAACTCTTTCCTCTCAGGGCAGTTCAGCTGCAGTGGCTGACTGCATATAGTCATAATATAGCAAGACTCCATGAGAAGAAAAGCAATTACTAAGGTGAGTAATTTTTTCTTTTCTCCCCCTGAGGGGTGCGGTGTGCAATGATGCCAAGAAGCGTGACCCATACTCTCACGTGCCACACGTCAGCGTCTGGCCACTCCTGCACTCTGTGACAGTCCCGCGTGCCTTTCCCCTAGCTTACGGCTAGGGGCCAGGCATCTTTGCAATTCACCTGCCTGGAGGAGGAGAGTGGTCCTCCGCATGCTTGATCCTCCTCCCCGCAGCCAGCCCTCCTATGGCCCGAGCTTGTGACCAAACTTGGATCACCGGCATCATGAAGGGTAGTGCTACTGCTGTGCCGGAGGGTTAGCTTGTATGCCTTCTCCTAAGATGTAGTAGTAGTAGTAGTATTTTATTCATGAGACATGAACAGGTACATATCCTTTAAGCTACCGCTCATTTTCAAGGGACACCTGGGCAACAGAGAATATTACATAGTTTCTTTAGTTACAGATGAACATATTGAAGGTATCTGTCCAAGGAGGACCCAACCCTGTGGTACCTCACTTGTCTCACTTTCCTGGCTCTTGAGTGAGTTCCATTCACAACTACTTTCTGCCCCCTCAAGCCAGTTGTCTATTCAGTTGGATAAGCAATCGCCCATTCCCAGGTTCCTCAGTTTCTTTACAAGCCTCCTGTGCAGCACCAACGCAAGGGCTCTTTTCCCCCTTCCCCAGTCACTGCACTTATATCACACCTGCTTCTCCAGCTGCTCCTTGGGCACACCTACTAAGCCTGTGGTCTTCCTTTGAGTTATACCCTGTCCTTCAGTGCCCCCCAGTGGTGAAGTCACATTCAGCTGGTTGCGCATTATTCTGGCCAACTAAGGAAGAACTTGTCCAATAAGGAGGCAGAAAGGAGGGATCTAGGATGTTCGGTGGCTCCAATATGGGTGGACTAGTGGTCAGCATCACTGACACTTAGCTATTTTAACTCAGTAGTGTGAAAACCCCAAACACCCAATCATGTCAGCTGAGGAGTTTGCAGCAATCCTCACATTGGTAGTGGATGCCTGTGATATTCCCACCATCTATAGTCCTGTTGGAGTCACATAGGAGTGGGCAGTCCTACTCCCTCCTCTCCTGCCCAAGGGGCTAGTGCATGATGCTTCTGCTCCTAACCGCTCTGGCCTGGAGCAGGGAGTCAGTAATGCGTGCTGATCCCAGGTCTCATACATGGCAATGTAGAGCACTATCCAGCTGGCGCCACCGGGTTAGTCAGTTTATTTCATATGAATTATCATCAGGTTGCACAGCAGCTAACAGAATGTTAATTGGCATTATTATTTATTACTCTGTAATTTACACCTATTACTTGGTATCCATGCCCTGTAACAGAAAGTCATACGAAATACATTAACTGTGACGGCAAACAACATCTGCACTCTTTTATTGATAACTTCTGTCCAGAATTGTACCTCCCAACCTCCCCCCAAATGCAGTCCTTATGTGAATTGGCTGAGTAAGTGGAACAAACACTGCATGTTAAAGTATATGTTAGATAGTCTTTCACAGCCTTTCTGACCCTCCAGCCCACAAGTGTTGTGACGCAATGAGCCTGTGATTATTAATCACAAACCATGAGTGAACTTTCTTGTTAATGTCTTAGTGCCTCATTGCTTTCAAAAGCCTGCATGTCTGTGGCTGCCAAACACAATGAGGCATGCTTGAGAAAAAGGTAGTTTGCGTCAATGAAAGCAGCAGTGCTTCTATTTTACCCTCTGCTGTAGACAGCAGAAAACTGTGGAACAGAAAGACCTTTGATAGGGGAAGTTTTTTCTTCTGGGACAAAGGATTTCACTCTTTCAACAGAATTGCTTTATAAAGCAGCCTTTTCAGTACTGCAATAAGTACAATATTTTAGATTTTTTTAACTCTAAAAGGGGTTGTTCTTTCTTAATTAGATGTTATATTGATTACTGTTATAGTTATGATGAACTGAATGGAATTTGATATATTATGATAGATAATTTTTTTACTAATTTTTCAATTCAGATACCTGTTTGGCCTCTTTATGTATGTATGTATTTAAAAAATATTTTGTTGCCAAAATAGTTACTAGTGATGAAAATTGAAAAAAGCCCTCATCATTTGCATTATTTATTTATTTCAAAACTACCCACTTATTTAATCGCTGTTCTTTTTTTATTGGTTTCTTAATTTAAAATGTTTTAGTATTTTACACATGCCAAGTAAGTGGACTTAAATGGAGGTCTACAGATTACTTCCGCTAACAGCAACTGTTAGTGTCGCAGAACTACTACTGTTGTTATTAGTTCTTTAATTAGCATAGTGCTAAGATATGAGCCAGTGTGAAACTAATGCATCATAGCAACGAGCTATGCTAGCTAGTTTTGCTACTTAGGATATGTTGGTATGGATGTAAGGTATTTTTTATCAATTTGTTTCAGTTGGGGGGGGGGGGTCTGTCCCCCCTACATGTTTTTGGATTTAACACAGGAGTAAGTAGCACTGTTGGCAAAAGTGGATCCGTAGGCCTCCACTAACACCATAAAAGTCTGTGAAACGTCATTCTCATCTGTTAGCAGTAGGGGGCAGCTGCTGCCATCGCTACTAGAGGTGTGTGAGTTCTTTTTTTTAGACTATGTAGCAAGTATTCATACTGAGTATTGGTCCTGAGATACTCAGCTATTTGTTATTTGGTACTTGGTATTCAGCCACATTTTGAAGAAAATTAAAAAACCTCTAGTCCTCACAAGGTGGCCAGGGCTAGTCATGTGGCTGTCGCTCACTTAACCTAGTCATTTTCTGCCCTCCACTCTCCTTCCCTGTCCTCCCATAAACAGATTTGTGAAAACAAATATTGGCAGGCTTCTGGCTCTATGTCAGGTGCCTACAGTGTTTTTCTTTTTATATCTGCAAGTTTATTCCCACTTCCCATTACTGGTAAACAATTCCCTCAGGAGCTCTCAGGGCACACTTGACTCCCAGCACGCCTGACCCTCAGCACCCCCCCCCCCTTACTTGCAATCACCTCTCCTTCATGGGGCTTTGGTTTGCCCTCCCAAGCAGGGTTGGGGGGGGGACGTAACTATGAAAAAGGGTGTACATCAGGCGGTGTCATGGGAGGGGTTGTGGGACCCAGATATATCAGGATCTGTCATTGTGGATGCCTTGGACATTTTTCACATTTGACATAGTCCCACACAAAAGATTAATAAACAAATCAGTCAGCCTGGGAGTGGGTCCCTGTGTGTTAGTCTGGGTAAAACACTGGCTGGACAACAGGACACAGTGGGTAATAGTAAATGTAGTCCACAGTGAAGAAAGAGGGGTTACTAGTGGGGTACCGCAGGGTTCAGTACTGGGGCCAGTCCTTTTTAATGTCGTTATAAGTGACATTGCATAGGGACTGGAAGGGAAAGTATGTCTCTTTGCAGATGACACAAAGATCTGCAACAGGGCTGATATGCAAGGTGGGGTGGAAAGGATGAAAAGGGACTTGGCAAGGTTGGAGGAATGGTCAAATGTATGGCATCTTAGATTCAATGCAAAGAAGTGCAAAGTAATGCACCTGGGAAACAAAAACCCAGGAGAAGAGTACACAATGGGGGGTGAGATACTGACAACAACAAAAATGGAAAGGGACCTGGGGGTAGTCATATCAGATGACCTAAAAGTGGGCCAGCAATAATCAAATACCTCAAGGGAATCAACAAAGTTCAAGATGGTAGCATCTTTCAGAAAAAGAGATATGCAAGAACAAGGGGGCACAATTTGAAGATAGAGGGGGACGGCTCAGAGGTAATGTGAGGAAGTATTTCTTCACAGAGAGGGTTGTAGATGCATGGAACAGCTTCTCCGAGGAGGTCGTAGAGTCAAAAACAGTGGGGGAATTCAAGAATACATGGGACAGACATAAGGCAATTCTAGTGGGGGGGGGTAGGAGGAAGTAGGCTGTTGGTTAACTAGGATCTGCAGCTTATCTGTTAGGTAGGAAAATGGGCAGACTAGGTGGGCCAAGCGGTCCTTATCTGCCATCAAATTCTATGTTTCTATGTTTGTACATTTTCCACTTTGTTTAGTGCCCCTCCTTTGTTGAGATGCCAGTGGATAGGATGACAGGTGTGTACATGCACGCAGAGCATGCTGCAGTGTGGCATCAGCCAGCATTTCCATTTCCCCAAGTATGCCGACCTGCAGCTCCAACCCATGGTCACCCAGGTGATGCTGCTATGGTGGCATCACTTTGTCTCCCTTCCTTGAGAATGAGGGTGTCCCCTGGGATTCTCAAACCTCCTCCCCCAGCCAGCTCCGGTGACCCAGGCTCATTTCTGAAACCAGGTCATTGCGTCGTGAGAGGTAGCCATGCCATTGTGCTGGCACTCGGTTTGCTCCACAGACAGCTTGTTTTAAATTCACCCCAATCCCCAAAGTGCCCTTTGGGTCTCCCTTCACCTGTGATTTGGGTAAGCCAGTGGTGGTCAAGCCAGGCTAGCCCAGTTATTGCCCCATCCCTAGCCCACTGAGCACCTGTAGTGAAGCTGAACTGTCAATCAGCCTACTGCACAAGTATGGTGCATGCAACTGGGAGGGAAGGGGCAGAGTGATCTGTGTCATTGATGAGCCTAGACAGACTGATATGGAACACAAAAAAGAACAGTACTGTCATACTCAAGGTGAAAAATAAAATTTACTATTATTTTTTATTTTACAATTTATGCATGTGTGACCCCCCTGTTCCCTGGGATTACTAGAATCCCATCAGTGTCAGTGTTAGGTAGGGAAGGTAGCTGGTGAATAACTAGTTAAATAGATTTTCACCTGCTTCCTCTCTGTTTACTTGGTTTCAGCTGAGAGCAGAGAGTCATTTAGAACTCTCGCAGCAGCATAAGCCACAATAGCTAGCTGTGAGTGGGGAGTTTTAGAATTATCAGTTAGTTCTGTGCCAGCAGCTAGAGTGAGCAGTTGGAGGAGTGAAGAGCTGCTGTGTGGGCTCTGAGGAGAGCCTACTTTTTTTCACCCTAGTCTGATAACCATTTGCCTGCCTTGTAGAAGTGGTGGAAACTGTCTAGCAGGAATACCTGAAGTTCTCATCTCCGGCGGGAGGAGAAGGACCGCAGAATGGATTCGATGGGCAGTCCTCTGATTTGATCCAGGACATTTGAAGCTGCCTTTTGTGTACAACCATGAGTAAATCTGACTTTGGGTATCCTAGTAAAAATGTACCTGCCTTGTTTTCTTTGGGGTGTTGCTCTGACAAAGGGGCCTATGCCCCCAGCTCTGTTTGAGACTGTACTCAAGATGTTTTCCTAAAGTTGGCTGACAATAGTGGAGTCTCTGGTGTGACTTAGCACATTGTACAGAACTTTACCCTTGCACTCCTATGTAGTATTTCTAATGCTGAATGCGTCAAACATTCCATGATGCATAGTTCTACTGTTTGCTAACTGTTGAGCTGTAACTCTGAAAGAATGGCTGGGTATGGACAAGGAAGCAAAAGGTGGGCAATCCCCCATCTGGAGTGACCAGTTCAGCACTTCGGGTTCTATAAGGGCACCTATTTATTCAGGTCATGTGGCCAATGCCTGAAGAGAAAGTTTACCCCCTGGTGTGGGTTGTTCTAGTCTTGAGCACCAGTGTGCTCCATCGTGGCCATTAGCCACATTTCCTACCTAAAAGCCTATGCCATATAGGAAATGTTCTAAGTAGTGGCCAGTGCCACTAGTAGAAGAATTTGTGTGCTCCGTTGTGGCCATTGCCAGTAGAAGATGTGTGTTTCAGCTCAGGCAGTGCCACCAAAAAGAGTTTAAGTCCTATGCAAAATGGGAAGTTTAGAGTTTCTGTCTGCTACAGATGTTGTGTTCTGCATTGCCTTGTGCCACGAAGTGTAAACTCTTGGGGGTCCATCTTTACTTTTGTGTACCAACTGTTTGGAATAAAGCCAAACTCTAGAATCCCAACCTGGTATGGACAATCTAGTTACTGCTTCCTGTGTGGAGTTACTGGGCACCCCTCCAGAAGTGCAAACCTAGCATAGCCCTTAGCAAACGTTTTTCTCCTCAGGACCTGGGTTTAGTAATGGTCACTATTTGTGCCTTGTAAATACTGTTTACGCTTTGTATCCCCACCCCCTCTCTTTCCTCTAGACATGAAAATATGGGAGGTGTGCTTACTAGTTAAACAACTGGCCAGTGGGGGGGGGGTTACATGTGGATTACAGTTCAAGTAGCAGTTGGGCATGGCAGTGACTGAATACATGAAGTATGAAGTATTATGGAGGTGGGTGTAGGCAGTGATTGAATACATGAAGTGTTATGGAGGTTGGAGTAGGCAGTGATTGAATACAAAGGCTATTGCAAAATATATCCGACAACACTAGCCCCGGCTCAGATTCACTCGAGCCACGCCTCCTGAAGCTAGCTGCACCATTGATTGCCTCGCCACTAGCCAAGATTTTCACTCTGTCTCTCTCTCTCGGCGTTGTCCCAGATCTCTGGAAGATTGCCCGAGTTATGCCTATCCTTAAAAAAGGAGACCCAAAGGATATCAACAACTACAGGCCCATAGCCATCCTCTCTGTGCTAAGCAAGCTACTGGAGAAGCTTGTTGCAACCCAAACCATTGACTATCTCACAAAGAACAACCTTCTCTCAGACACTCAGCATGGTTTCAGAAAAGGGCACAGTACCTCAACCGCTCTTCTCAAATTCTCCACCGATGTACTCTGCAACATGGACAAAGGCCTACTCACTGGAGCAGTATTTATCGATCTTACCAAAGCTTTCTATCTTGTTGATCATCCCCTGCTTCTCTCAACCCTGCATAGACTTAACTTCTCATCCTCAGTAGTTGACTGGTTTAACAACTACCTATCAAACAGATTACAACTTGTTAAATTAAATTCCGCTCTCTCGGATGTAACCAGCACTGACATCGGAGTAACCTAGGGCTCCATCCTGGGACCCCTTCTTTTCTCGCTATACATCAACAACATAGATTATGCCATACTCTCCTGCTCAGCTATCTTATATGCTGATGATCTCGTCCTCTACTCCAGCGCTGACAAAGTTAACATCATTAACAAAAACCTCTCCTCAGATTTCAGGAATGTGCAAACGTGGCTAAATGCTAATAAGCTCATCCTTAACACAAAAAAGACCCAAGCCATGCTATTTGGCACTGCCCCCAAACTCGGGGCCTGTAAGGAACCCCTCCTAGTCCATGACTCTGGGGGGTCTCTCATCGACTGTGTCACATCCTTCAAATACCTGGGGGGAGTCCTTGATAAATCCCTTGATTTCAGTCTGCACATCCAGTCAACCTGTAAAGCAACAAATGCCAAACTTGGAATCGCCTATAAGACTTGTCACCTGCTAACACCATCTGCCAAATTGGCAATTGCCAAGGGTATTCTGCTTCCAGCGCTGACATATGGTGTCTCCTCTTTTGCTAATGCCCATAAGACTGCTCTCCATAAATGGGATGTCACCTATAACAACATATGTCGGTATGCCTCCTCTTCCCATCGCCTCAAGCACCACTGCACACTGTATAGCGACCTAGGCTGGCTCTCCCCAACTGCCTACCGACTATACTCCCTAGGGACCCTCACAGACTCTGTAATCCGTAACCAAACCCACTCCTCCCTTGCAGCTCTACTTGTACCACAGACACCCTCCCATGGACTACGCTCGGCAAACAAATTTCTACTCACCATACCCAGGTGTCTTACTTCAAAAAACTCTGGAGCATTTCACTGCACCGCCCCAACCACCTGGAACTCCCTCCCTACTGCCTTGAGGCAGGCTAACTACCACCCAATCTTCAAAAAAGAACTATATCACCACCTATCCCGGGACCCCTGCACATGCTTTGATCCCACTTAATGCCTCACAGCTAACCATCCTATTTCGCCCAAGACACTGCTGCACTTCTAAACAAGCTTTGCTATAAAATGTCTTTATAGCTGCCACTTAGCCCAGTTTCAGTTATTTGCATGTACTAATGTCACTTTTGTCATCTTTGCATAGCTATATGTATTATCTCGAGTACTGTCTGACTTGATCTGTATTCTAACCTACCTGTACTATATACTATGTATTGTATAATCTCATCTCATTTTATGTATGTATTCTCCCGGGTCGTGCCTGAAAATAGTCAACTTTGGCTAGCGCACCTAACCCGGTTAACAAAAACTAAATAAATAAAATAAATAAATAAATTATGATGTGGGTGTAGGTGTTGATTTTTTTTTTTAATTTATTTTCCCCTCCGTTCATGGCCTCCGGAAGGCATCCTACCTGTTCCCGCCTGCCTGAGGTTCTCTTGACCCTAAGCCTCCTCTCCCCCACCACCTCCCACAGCCAGTACCCCCAGCTTAACTTCTCCGGGGTGGGCTGCCCCTCCTCTTTGGGTACATTTGCAAGTCAGACCCTGGCTGTAGGTGAGGGCCCGGGTGGAGGAACTGGAATGCCAGACAAGACGAATCCGGCGGTGGACATGGGGGTTAGGTGCCGTCGCCTACCCTGCAGAGCCAGGCTTTTCTGTGTGCTGGTGCTGTTCCCTCCATTTTGCGTGGGCCCTCCTGATGCCATAGCACCCCCGATCTCCAGCGGGAGTCACTGGTACGCCAGACAAACCTCAACCCTCCCCTTGGGGGAGGAGAGCAGCCCTGCGGGTGCTTGATCCTCACCCCGTCCCTGTCGACCCCCACACCTGAGCTCATTCCCGAACTTGGGTCGCTAGCGTGGCATGAAGTGTGGTGTCCAGTGCCTCAATCCTCGGCACCACCGGGCCGGCCAGGTGTAGGCGTTGATTGATATATAAAGTATGGAGGTGAGTGTAGGCTGTGATTGAATATGTGAAGTATTATGGAAGTGGGTGTAGGGAACAACTGAATACATGAAGTATTATGGAGGTGGGTGCAGGCAGCACTTGTATATGTGAAGTATTATGGAGGTGGGAGTATGCAGTGATTAAATATATGAAGTGTTATGGAGTCAGGTGTAGGCAGGGATTGAAAATAGGAAGTATTCTGAAAGTAAGGGTAAGCGGTGATTAAATATGTGAAGTATTATGGAAGTGGGAGCAGGCAGCAATTGATTACTGGTACATGAAGTGTTATGGAGGTAGGAGTAGATAAAGGTTAAATACATGTGGGGCCAGATATTCAGAACTTAGCCCTGGGGCAAAATTAGCACTGCATGGCATGCAAAAATAGCCCAGAACCATCTGCACACTATATTCAAAGGAGTAGCCCTATGGCTAAATCAGTTGAATATAGCGTGCAAATAAAGCCGTGCAAACAGGGCTGAGAGTGCAGTGCAATAATAGCCTGGCAAATAAGACAGCTCTGAATATAGCAACAGCAGCCCAGTGCACGCATAGGTGGAGTAAATCAGTGCTGCAGTAGGTGGCAAATGTGGGTGATAGAGAGCCGGCCCGGTTGTGCTGAGGGTTGGGGCGCTGGACGCCACACCTCGTGCAATGCCGGCGACCTGGGTTTGGGAATGAGCCCAGGCCACTGGGGGTCAGCAGGGGAGAGGGAAGACTGAGCGCCTGTAGGACTGTTCTCCTCTTTCGGAGTGGGGGGGGGATCCAGGGCTAAGCCCAACATCGAAGTGGTCCCTGATGGCGACTGGAGGCACTGCAACGCCCAGGGCTCCATAGTGGGTTGCAGAGCCACAACAGACGTCCCTGGCATCATTGCATGCTCAGACTCTGTCGGGTGGAGGGGGCATGGGTGTAAAAAACCTTCAAGAAAAAAACCCTCTTGCCATTGGTAGGCGATGATGGGACATGGGGTCAGGACCCCACGTCACCGCTGGGCATCCAACATCCAGACCTGGTCCCTGCAGAAAGGGTTGCAGTCCACAATGCTGTAGATAGAGCACCTGAGGAGTAGGGTGGTCCCTCCCCAAGGGGACTCAGAGCTTGGGGGATGGGCTAGCAACCTGAGGAGGGGGTCCCTGCCACTGGAGAAGGACGATTGGAGCTTCAGGCAGACAGACGACAGTCTCAGACCAAGTGCCCACACTGGAGAGAGTCTGATGGAGGAGAGGTGAGAAAAATAATTGGGAAAAAAATAAAAATGTTGTGGGTAATAGCAACGAAGTGGTGCACAACAACTGCAAACAACATTGCAGGCTACACACAGCAGTACTGTGGTATGGTTTTGACAGGTTTGCCTGGGGGCTAACTCGTTTGCCCGGCGCTAACACGTTTGCCAGGCACTAACACATTAGCCCAGTGCTAAATTTTGCTCTATTCAAAACTCCTATGCAAATGAGCTACTTAGGCAATCCGTGGGCAAACAGCCATATTAGCATGTCATTATGGCCTGCTTTGCATGCATTACCAAGTAGATTGCCTGGCGCTATTGCATGGTGCATACAGCTCCACCTGTAGGTCAGACTGGAAGTACAGGTTAGTAGCTGCAGGCTAGGTGTGCTCTCAGCTCCACCTGTATGTCAGACATGATAAACAGTTCACTAGCTGCAGGCTGGGTTTGGACACAGAAGCAGAGACTATTGTGTCCCAGGGGACTAGCACCACAGGAACGGGTGATTGTGTTGCATGCCATAGACATATTTTTATTTCTGCTACAGTGTGTATCAGACAATATGGTACCATAGTAGCTGGTATTGTGAGGGACACAGCAATGCCTACTATGTGTTAGGCAACAATGACTGCTGCTATCCACACAGTGATATACACAGCTGGCAGGTGTGTTCTGACAGTGGACACCACCGTTATACTGTACTGTAACCCACATACACTGTACCAGTGGCATGGGATTCCACATTAACCTACACATGACTGGCCATGTTTGACGGGGAGCCTGGACAGGTGTGTGGTATATGCCCGGGGAAGGGGAAGACACATACCATCATAGATGCTCACTGATGTGAGGGGCATTCCCATCACTGGCACATGAGCACTGTGTAGATGGCCCTAGCCATGTGGCAGGACCTACTATGTGGTGCTGCCTGGCCACCTGTACACCCTTCCCTCAGTACCCTTCATTCCTACAGTGACACATGTGTGTGCTGGATTGTGGTGGTGTACCCCTATGGGAGGACTGTACGTGTGTGCAGCATGTCTCTTCCATGGCATATGGAGTGGACCAGGGTGGCCATCTGCCCTCTCTGCTTCTTCACTTGGCTGCCGTCATCAGGTGCACCATGGTGCTGTTGTTGCTTACGGCCATGTTGCCTGTTGCTGCTGTGTCCAAACCCCCTGTCCTTGTTTTGCCCAGAGTTAAGACTACCTTTTTCTGGGTGATAATTTGCACCACGCAAAGTGTTGCGCAAAGTTACCCAAACACACTTTGCATGGTGTTTATGCACTGAATAGAGGATAGTACCTGTATTCATGCACATGTCCCTTCTCTTTGCATGGTGCATACACTATAATTTTGCCTGATGCTAATACAGTTTGCCTGTGCTACTTGGTCTTTTGAATATAGGGGGCCCGTGCAAACCCAGTGCAAACGGTTTGCACACAGTGCAAAGTTTTGAATATCCGCCCATGAAGTATTACGGAGGTTGAAGTAGACAGTAATTGAATGCATTAAATATTATTAAGGTAGTAGTAGGCAGCAACTGAATATGTGAACTATTATGAAGGTGGGTGTAGACAATGACTAAATACAGTACATGAAGTAATATGGAACTGGGAGCAAGCAACAACTGATTACATGAAGTGTTACAGAGGTAGGAATAGACAGTGATTAAACGTGAAGTATTATGGAGGTGGAAGTAGACAGTGATTGAATGTGTGAAGTATTATGGAGATGGGTGTAGGCAGTGACTGAATACAGTACGGAGTATTTGAAGTATTATGAAAGTGGGAGTAGGCAGCGATTAAATACATGAAGTAGTATGGAGGTGGGTGTAGGCAGGGATTGAATACAGGAGGTATTATGGAAGTAAGGTCAGCAGAGATTCAATATGTGATGTATTATGGAAGTGGGAGCAGGCAGCAACTGATCACCGGTACATAAAGTATTATGGAGGTAGGAGTAGACAGTGATTAAATACAGTATGTGAAGTATTATGAAGGTTGGAGTAGACAGTAACTGAATGTGTGAAGTATTATGGAGATGGGTGTAGGCAGTGATTGAATACAGTACTTGAAGTATTATGAAAGTGGGAGTAGGCAGCGATTAAATGCATGAAGTAGTATGGAGGTGGAAGTAGGCAGGGATTATGTACGTGAAACATAGAAACATAGAAGTTGTTGGCAGATGGGGACCGTATGATCCATCAAGTCTACCCTTGGTTTCCTACCCCTCCCTTACTTAACTGCCTGCTTGAGTATCCCACATTGTCTGTCCCATGCTCACTTGAATTCCTCCACTGTCTTGGCCCCCCCCCCGGCAGTCTATTCCATGGTTCCACAATGTGCTCCGTAAAGAAGAATTTCCTCATATTGCTCGTTTGCATTATGGAGGTGGGAGTAGACAGTGATTGAATGTGTGAAGTCTTACAGAGGTGGGTATAGGCAGTGACTGAACTATGTGAAATATTATGAAAGTGTGAGTGGACAGTGATTGAATACATCAAGTATTATGGAGGTGGGAGTAGGCAATGATGGAATGCATGAAGTATTATGGAGGTGGGAGTAGGCAATGATGGAATGCATGAAGTATTATGGAGGTGGGAGTAGGCAATGTTTGAACGCATGAAGTGTTATAGAGGTGGGAGTAGGCAGTGACTGAATATGTAAAGTATTATGAAGGTGTGAGTAGGCAGTGTTTGAATACATGAAATATTATGGAGGTGGGAGTACTGTAAGAGTGATTGAATACATGAAGTATTATGAAGTAAGCTGGTAGTGACTGAATATGCAGACTATTATGAAGGTGTGAGTAGGCAGTGTTTGAATGCATGAAGTATTATGGAGGTGGGTAGGTGTAGGCAATGATAGAATACATGAAGTATTATGGAAGTGGGAGTGGGCAGTGATTGAATACATGACGTTTACGGATGTGGGTCTAGGTAGCGATGGAATACATGAAGTATTGTAGTGGTGGGAGTAGGCAATGATTAAATATGGTGTAGGCATTGACTGAATACAGTACATGAAGTACTGGGCCCTTACCTCCCATCCTCACAGGGTAATCCAGTCGGGCCTACTGCCAGATGCTCTTAGCGATCATCATATGCTCTACATAGTTAGGAAAGTACACAGACCTAAGGCACCCCACAAACCAATAACGACCCGCTCTTACAAAACATTAGACCTTGCCCCTCTACATCATGATTTAACTCATGTTGACTGTGACCCTATATCCTCAGCCAAAACTATCAATCATGCCCTGGCTTATTTCAAAGATAACTTCATTAATGTCTGGAACAAACATGCTCCCCTAAAGCAAGTTAGAGTGCGTGGTAGTCATCTCCCCTTGGTAACCCCCGAACTCCTGGCCTGTCAGCAAGCGTGTGATAAAGCATGGAAAACCTACAAATCTTCCAAACTCCCCAGTGACTATGCTATCTACTGGACACTCCAAAATGCCTGTACCAAAGCCCATCTGCCTGGCCAAAGTGGAATATTTCCGGTCCACCTTTAATACTAACATAAACAATCCATCAAAGTTTTGGAAAGTAGTTCACTCACTTTTCTCTCCCCAAACTAAACCCCCATCTCCGCTGCTCAAAATAAACAACCAAATCATTGTTGACCATCCTACAGTAGCAGCAGAATTCAATTCCTACTTTACTTCCTGTGCCTCCGCCCTGTTAGCCTCCCTCCCACTCCACCCTACTACCTCTTCCCTCCCTCCCGATTCCTCCCAACACCACCAACTAGCGAAGAGTTTTGCCTTTTCACCCATTTCTCCCAACGACACCTTAAAGGCACTACTCTCTATCAACCCAGCTAAGGGTAGCTCCAATGATGGCCTTGACCCTAAGCAGCTATACCTCTCTGCTCCTGCTAGTTCCCTCCCCCTCTCTGATCTCAACCTGTCGTTCTACACTGCAACTATATCTGAAGCCTGGAAACCTGCTACAGTTCTCCCCATACCAAAGGAAGGTACTCTCTCATCTCCTTGGAATTACCACCCCATCCCGCTTCTACCCACCCTGGCTAAACTTCAAGAACACCTTGTTCTCTTCCAACTCTCCTCCTTTCTTGACGACTCCTCCTTCTTCACTCCCTTTCAATCTGGTTTTCGGAAGAATCACTCCACAACCACTTCCCTACTTAGACTCACTGACTCTATCCATTCAGCCATGGATAAAGGTCACATCACTTCTGCTGTCTTTGTCGACCTTGCCAAGGCTTTCAACACAGTCTCCCACTCCCTCCTCCCCGAAACTCTCATCACCTGGCTTGTCTTTGTCTGCCTGCAGCTGGTTCAGAGCCTACCTGGTAGGTAGAACTCAATCCGTTAAAAATAGCTGGCTCTAGGTCCCATTACCCATCTCTACTGGTGTGCCTCAAGACTCCATATTTGGCCATCTCTTATTCTCAATTTTTCTAAATGACCTACCATCAGTATGCTCCTCATCCTCCTTCCATATGTATGCTGACGACACAGTCTTGTTCACCTCTGGCCAGTCTCCCTCTAATGTGACTTCCAGACTACAGTTTGACTTCAATAATGTTCAACGCTGGCTAAGCTCGCATCAACTCTTCCTAAAAACCAAGGAAACAGTCTCCATGACCTTTGGCACTAGGCAGAGACTCTGTAGGCTGCCCTTCCTTCCCTTCTGCCACACCCTTGATGGGACAACACTAGAGGACACCACCTCTTTCAAATACTTGGGTATCTGGCTTGACCAACACCTTAACTTTTCTGTACGTATTGACGCCATCCTGAAAAATCTGTGCCCCAAGCTTGGCGCCCTTTACAGGAACCGTAGTTCCTTACCACTATCGGTTAGGCATGATCTTGTTCAGAAAATAATACTCCCTGTTTTTGACTATTGCGACATAGTCTACAGTGCTGCTCTTAAGTCTTCCCTTACCAGGTTGTATACTCTCTTCAATGCTTTCTGTCGCTTTGCTCTTGACTCCTCCTTCCGCGCACATCACTGTACCTTGTATCATTCTCTAGCTTTCCCCTCCCTTGAGTGCAGGCATCTCTCTCACTGTGCCAAGTTCATTTCTAAATTCTGGGTTGGGGCTCTTCCCTCTTACCTCTCCTCCTTACTCTCTGCTCCACCTCCCTTCTCCTGCCCTCTTAGATCTACTGATGCATACACTCTAGCTATTCTTTATCATTCTACCTCCATAGGACAGGAAGATTTCTCCTACTGCTTCCCAAAGCTTTGGAACTCACTGCCACCTCCTATCAGACTTTCCTCTTACCCATCTTCAATTTTCTTAGCCCTTCACAATTTATATTCCCCTAACAGCACTTGTTCTTAGCCCCGCTTCAACACTCCACACCCTGGCGCATTATTCTTTAGCCCTACTTTACTTCTATTCTCCTAACTGTACTTGTTCTTAGCCCCCCTTCACAACCCTCCCAATCCCTTGCGTACTATCCCCTACTCCTCTATCCCTGACTTATCTCCTGTCTCTTACCTGAACCCTTCCTCTGATTACTTCCTCACATGCTACCTCCTATTGTACCCCTCCTTCCACCCCCCTATCACAACCTACTGTGCCATTTTGCCACTCTACTACCATCCACAAGCTACTGTGCTATTTTAGCACTATATGGCTGTCCTTCTCCCCCACAACCCCATCTTCCCTCCTACTGATCTTCTCTCCTTTTCCATTCCTAGTTTACCCCTATTTTCTCCAGTCTCCCTATTCCTTATCCCTCTTCTCCCCTCTGGTCACCCACCACTTCTCCTCCACAACCCCCCTCCTGCATGGTTCTGTCCCCCCTTGCAGGGTTCTCTGTCATCCTGAAGGCCTATAGATTGTTTACCTCTCTTTTCCCCCTCTCCCTTTCCTCCCATTTTCAAATCCATTGCCTGCCCACCTCCCTTCCTCTGTATCCCCTTCCTCCCCTCGTGTTCCCCGGCTCCCTCTCTTCTACCCCTCTTCCTTAACCCCCTTTCTAACCCTAACCCCCTGGCAGGGTTCTCTGCATCCTGAAGGGGTATAGATTGTCTCCCTCTCTTTTCCCCCCACTTTCAAATCCATCGCCTGCCCACCTCCCTTCCTCTGTATCCCCTCCCTCCCCTCCTGTTCCCCTGCCCCTCTCTTCTCTACCACCCTGCACCATTTCTCTCCCCTCCCCTTCTGCCTGCTCCTAACCCCCTTGCAGGGTTCTCAGCAACCTGGATGGGTATAGATCTTGGCTGTCCCTCGCTCTCCCTCTTCCATCCCCACCCTCTACCTCTCGCCTGTTCACTTCCTCACTTGTCTTATAACTGCCCTCCCTTGGGCATACAATAGCACTTCGAATCATGTGCTCAGCCTACTACTTTTAGCACTTCAAATGTGTTATCCATCCTCTAACCTTTACCCTACTGGATCACGTGTTCTTGGGTTGTTGCAATGTATGCTATTTTTGAATATGGTTTTGTTTACCCTGGCCGGTTGATCTGGGTTATTTCAGCTCTGTAATTGTACTAAACTGTTTTGTTTAAGAAATTGTACTTGTATTCCTATGTGTTTGCTTGTTCTTTCAACTCTTGTCCCCCCACCACCACCCCACAAGGCCTTCTGGAAATCAGCTGTTTACAGCTCATGTTGATTTTCCTGGTGAAACTTTTTCCAAATAAAATAAATAAATAAATAAAATATGGAGGTCGATGTACGCAGCAATTGAATACTTGAAGTATTATGGAGGCAGGTATAAGCAGTGATTGTATATGTGAAGTATTGAGGTGTGAGTAGGCACAATTGAATATATGGATAAATAGTCGATGAGCCTCACCTCTGTTGTTGGGAAATTAATGAAAATACTGTTTCAGGAAAGGTCAGTAGAGTATCTTGAATTAACTGGGCTGCAAGAACAAAGACAGCATGAATTCACTGGGGAGGGAGTCATGCCAGATAATTTGATTGATTTCTTTAACCAGGTGACCAGGAAATAGATCAAGAGATGGCATTGGACATGGCCTATTTGGACTTTAGCAAAGCCTTGACTCTGGGCCACAGAGGAGACTGATTAAGAATTGAGCAGCCAAGGGATGCAAGCCAAAGTGGTGAACTGGGTTAGAAATTTAACAGATAGGCAACAGAGGGTGGTGGTTAATGGCACTCACTCTAAGGATGGAATCGAGACCAGCGGGGTGCCACAGGGCTCAGCACTGGGATCGATCCGCTTCAATATCTTCATAAGGGACATTGCAGATGAACTGGAAGGGAAGGTATGCTTTTTTGCAGATGATGTCAAAATTTGTTATAGGGTGGACAATCAGGAAGGGTGGAAAGAATGCATTGAGATCTTGGGAAACTCAAGGAGTGGTCAGAAACATAGCAGTTCGGCTCTTGTTGGAGCCCTGGAGGAATATGGTGCCTTGGCAGGTTATCAAGTTAATCAGGAAAAATCTGAAACTTTGATCTTAAGTGGTACCCCTTCCCATGAATTTAAAACAGCCTTCCCTTTCGATTGGGCCCATAAAAATACTATTCGATATCTTGGCATTGTAATATCTGCAGAGCTCTCTCAGCTTTATCAGAACAATTATTTGAAATTATTTCAAACCCTGCAGGCAGATGTAGCCAGGTGGTAGTTACTACCATTGACTCTATATGGAAGGGCACAAACCATCAAGATGAATGTCTTGCCTAGGCTGCTCTTCCTCTTTCAAACCCTCTCAATACAATCTCCTCGGGATTTCTTGGTCATCCTGCACAAGGCGAAGCAAAGATTCCTATGGAATAGCAAGCGTCCTAGATTAGCCAGGAATATCCTACAAGCTCCGAGGGAGAAAGGGGGTATAGCCCTTCCACAGTTTTGTTTTTACTTTCTGGCTGCGGGGGACACAACTATGCACTTGGGCCAAGCCAGAGAAGAATCGGGCTGGTATTGTTTAGAAGAGAAATCCCTTAGGGGCTGGGCACTGTGGGCCCTACCAACCAATACCATACCAGAGGGAACACAGGGCCCACTGACAAATCCCTGGGTTTCCCATTCCATAAAAATTCTGAAAAAACTCAGGAAAATTACTCATACCCCAGAAGGCACTGGACCTCTTTCATTGATCCGGTCTGAACCCTCTTTTACTCCACCTAGATTAGACTCCGGCTTTCAGTATTGGGCCTTGAGAAGACTATCCACCTTTGCACAATGCATTGAAAATGGGAAGTGTTTCTCATTCACTCTGTTAGCAGATAGATTTCAGCTCCATAAAGCTGACCATTTTAGATATTTACAGATTCTTCTTTACATTTCCTCTTCTAACAGGATGCAAATGCTAAGCAGAGACAGAACAGATCTTGAAAATTTTTTTTTACTTTAATATAAAAATCAAGGGCAACACTCGCCCCCTTTCACAGCTGTATAGCCTATTACTTAACAACAATCCCTCTGGGACAGAAAAGGGGAAACAGAGATGGGAAGTGGAGCTCATAACCACGATCCTGAAGCAGGTTTGGGATAGGAGAATGAGTAGAGGATGGCAGGTGACCAGCTCTCCAACATGGAGAGAGTTCCATTGGAAAATTGCTATGAGATATTTTCTCACTCCTACTACTGTGAGACATTTTGGAGGCCATCAGTCCGAGTTGTGTTGGAGAGGGTGTGGAAAATCCGGAACGCAAACACATATGCTCTGGACATGTCCAAGGCTCATACCATTTTGGAGACAGATACACTCCCTGATGCAAAATATTACTAATCTGCAAATCCCTTTCACGGGATCAGATCTGGTGCTAGGTCTTCCGACCTTACTGTCTGGCCCAAGGCGATCCACTAAATTAGCCCAGATGATGAGGGTGGCCGCACTGAAGTGCATTACTTCAAGGTGGCTGTCTCCACTTCCCCCCATGGAGCAGGACTGGGTGTCCAGAATGGCCCAATTAGAAACTATGGAACAGATAACTAGCTCTTTGAGACTACAAAGGGAAAACTTTGTCCAAATATGGTCACCTTAGCATCAATATTTACAAGGGCAGGCTGACACCCCTACATAAGAGGTGAAAAATGAATATTGATCCGTATAATTTATAATGCTATATACAGAGGAATTGAATTTGTGCCTGGTTATATTTACTTATACTTTAATTTCTGCCTTTCTTTTCATTCTTGTGTTATACATGAGTTGAAGTTTGGGTCAGAAAACCATATGATAAAGTCCTTTTTAGGACAAAGTTAGATATGAGACTCTTTAAATTTGTGCGAAAAATTAGATAAAAACCCTAGATGTGCAACAATATATACAGACTTGCATGGATATACATGTACTGGTACCCGTCTAGTTTTTTTCTGTTTTTATACTTTGCTTTTTTAAGGCTGAGAGAAGTATTGTCAATCAGATGAAAACACTGTATTACATGTGAACCTGAAATGTGAAATATCTGATGTTGAATAAACTTGAAGTTAAAAAAAAAAGAAACATAGCAGTTGAAGTTCAATGCCAAAAAAGTGCAAAATCATGCATCCTAGGGCATAGGAACCCAAAAAGGGAGTACTGTCAGTCACTAAGAAGGAAAAGGACCTTAAGATTATCTTATCTGATGACCTCAAAGTGGCAGGGCAGTGCAACAAACAGTGGGTAGGGCCAGCGTGATGCTGGGATGCATTGGGAGAGGTATCTCCAGCAGGAGGAGGGAGGTGGTGTTGCCACTGTATCACTCACTGGTGAGACCTCACCTGTAGTATTGTGCCTGGTTCTGGAGGCTGCACCTCAGAAAGAACGTGGACAGGGTGGAAGCAGTGCAGTGGAGGACAACTAAAATGTTGCAGGGGTTGCACCAAAAGCCCTATGGAGAGACTGAGAGATCTCAACATGTACACAATGAAAACAAAAAAGCTGACACTGAAATCTAAATTAGCAACCAAAATCAAAGCAAGCAGGAAAAACCAAAACCTTGAATAGATATAGTTGCACTAAACAATCAAACACAGGGACAGTGCTACGTGAAAGCAGGTGCTGGCTTATTGGAGCCAGAGAGGACAACAAAAATTCCCCAGCACTTCAGATCCACTGATTCTTCCTCGGGGTGGGGGTAGGTGTGTGTGTGTCTGGCAGGGGGAAGCAAAGAACTGGCGGCTTAAATAGTGAGCTCTTAAAGCTGTACATACAAGCAGTTTGGTAACATGAATTGATCAACCAATAAGACAAATGACAACAAGCACAGAATAAAATATGTGAACACTTATCACAAAACAAAGCATTTGTCAATGCCGAATGTTGTTGCACTGGCATTGGCATTGGCGGAGCTAGAGGCACATAATAGGAATGGCAGTGAAGTATTGAAGTGACGCCAACCCCACCCCCACCCTGTAGAGAGCGACAGGCATTAGGGTGTGCCTTTGGGTCGTCAGCTATAATGCTCATGCCATTGTACCTCACCCTACCCTGTAGACACTGACAAGTGTCATGGTGTGCGTTGGGCATTATACTTACCCCATTCCATAAGGGAATATGCTGAGGTGGATGCAGTATAGGACCGTGGGGTGAAGTTTGAGGCCGAACAGTGCAAAACACACCACAATGCCTGTCAATGACTGCAGGGTGGGCGTGGGGAGGGTGGAATGGCGTAAGCATTACATCCGATGATCCCAAGTCACAGCCCTGATGCCTGTCAGTCCGTACAGGGTGGGGTGCTACAGTTGGAAACCCTAACACCGTAGGCGTGTAGTGGTAGTTTCACTCCACATTTTCAACATGGGCTGCTTGTCAGGCCACCTCATGAAAAGCAGCACAATCACTTTGTTAGCTGAAAGGTGGTTTTGCACAGCGGCTGTGGCATTTGGTGACAGAGGGACGAAAACACAGTTTTGGGCAGGATGTGGAGAATGACAACTGTATTGTTCATGAGGAGGCGTAAAAAATGGCAACATTGAAAATCTGGAGTGGCAATATGAAATATTGGTGAAGCAATAAACATACATACAAACTGCACAGCAGACGTCCACAACCCAATTATTTGTAGGAGTTTTTTAGGCACATTTTCAACATAGGTATTTTGGGACCTCCCCTCATGAACAGTGGCACTGTGATTTTGTTAATGTGTCCCAAAAGGTGATTTCCCACAGCGAGCACGCCATTGTGCGCCACAGTTGCGGGAATGCATTTTGGACAGGCTGTGAAAAATGGCAGCTGTACTGTTGATAAGGAGGTGTGCACAAATGCCAGTGGTGAAAATCTGGCATGAAAATATTGCAAATGTATGAAGTTACAAGGCTGCGTGGAAACTGCGCAACACACGCTTACAGCACAGTCATTTTGTGGACTTTCATCACCAAATTTTCAACATAGGCATTTGGGATCTCTGCTCATGAACAGTGTCATCGTCATTTCCTCAAAATGCCCTGAAAACTGATTTCGACCAACGACCGTGCAATTCTGCGCTGGATGTGCGAAAACACATTTCAGGCAGGATATGTAAAATGACAGCTGTACTGTTCATAAGGAGGTGTGGAAAAATGCCAATTTTGAACATGTGGAGTGAAAATATTACAAATGCACGAAGTCACGAGCGTGTGTGCAAACTGCGCAACGCACGCTCGTAACACAGTCATGTTATGGAGTATCATCAACAAATTTTCAGCATAGGCATTTTAGGACCTCTGCTCATGAACAGTGTAACTGTCATTTTCAGAATTTGTCCCGAACACTGATTTCCCACATCAACCGTGCTATTCTGCGCCGGAAGTGCGAAACACCTTCGGGTAGGATGTGAAAATGACAGCTGTATGGTTCACAAGAAGGTGTGGAAAATGCCAATGCTGAACATGTGGCTTGAAAATATTGTAATCGCTAGTTACGAAAGCATGTGAACCGCGAATGCACGCTTGTAAAACAGTCATTTTTTGATTTTTTTTTCCCACCAAATGTGCAACATAGGCTTTTTGAGAGCCCCCCTCATGAACACTGGCACTGTCATTTCGTTCCTCACTCCCGAAAGGTGATTCCACGCAGTGACTGTGAAATCACCTTTTGGGACTGAATAACGCCATGACAGTGCAAAAATTCATGAGGAGGGGCCCCATAAACCCCATGTTGAAAATTTGGTGCCAGCATTCCAGAAAATGCCTGAGATATGCATCAAAGTTGAAAACCCCCTATTTATTCCATTATACAGCTTATCGGCATTTCCTCAGTTCACGGTCGGCTTTGAAGAGTGCAGACGTGTTCCCGGTCCACCGAAGATCATCATGCTGGACTCCGGAGGTAAGTATGGGGTGAGGGGAAGTGTGGGGAGGCAGGGTGCGCAGTGGGTGGGTGCGGGTGGTGGGTAGGGAAACTACGAGGGACCATTTTTGTGTTACAGGGTGGAAAAAAAACAAACATTGCGGGATGTTTTTTTCCCTCAGAAGATTTGTACGCTGGGGTGGGCTCCCAGCGTGCCACCCTATCTGTTGGGAGGGGTTGCTGCAGCTGACGGGGAGTTGGGCACCCTGGTCAGCATACAAAAAAGGGGGGTTAATTTATGCCGACGGGATTGGGCACCCAGTCGCCACACAAGGAAAGCTGGAGCAAGAGCCGAGAGGAGATTGGGCACCTCCCCGGCATATAGGAAATGGGGACTGCTTTATGCTGACAGGGTGGGCTCCCCACGTCGGCTATTACCTACTGACCACAGTAGCAAGCCAGCAGAGGGATTAGGCACCCCGAAGTGGCAGTTGGCGGCCGCCCGCCATGAATAAAAGGTGGCCGAGCATGTAGAAAAAGTCCGCTGCGTCTTACGAGCTTTGCTCGGATTGCAGCGGACCTTTCCTTAGATGTGCTCACCACATTCGTATGCATGGTGTGGCGCCGGCATGCGGGCTGATTGGGGAATGAGGGACGCACCTACTGATGCATGCCCTGCATTCACCCAACAGCGACCGCACCTCCAAATCTCCACTGCCACAAGATGTTGGCTGCGCAAGCGCGCCAACATAATAACTCACATATATTATAGTGACACGGTAGTGCCACTATAGTTAGAGTTGAGGAGCCATTTACATGTTAAACCCCAAATTTTGCACCTTAATAACTTTGCAACCGTTCAGCAGATTTGCTTGAAATTTGGAATACGTGATCAAGACCCATACGCCTTGGGATCTGTCAGGTTTGGTACTGGTCGCATATACGGCTGTGGAGTCATTAAGCGTGATCTGCGCACGCGTTTACGCTTTTCTGGAATTTTACTGTTGCGTGTACAGGTCGCACGGTTTGCGCGACTGGTCCGAAATCTTCAGGGAACATGCAGCCTTTTGAAGATTTCGTGAAAAAATATTAAACGGTTCAAAAGTTATTCAAAAAACAAGTTCCCATTATAAGTCAATGGGAAAAGTTAACAAAAAGTTCGACAGTGTCGCAAATGCAGTTTTTTACTTTCACAAATGGCCCTTTTACTGTCTCAAATCCACCATTTTGTTTTCAGTTAGTGATCAGAAAAATGCTTGGCATTTAAAATTGGGACCCTCTAGCAACCTAATTCTTTTTGTATTCACCTAGTCGGACCCTGAGGATGCTAGCCATGTCTTTATTTTGGGGTAAAACACCCCAGAAATATGTTTTTCAAATTTCTGGAAAAAGTACTTTCGCAAAGTACTGTCACACTTGCGACACTGATGAATGAATTTGCGAAAGCTTTCGCAAACTTCGACAGTACTTTTCTAGGCTGTGGGACAATGACAGCAATTTATTGGCCCCCTACTGCAAAAGAACGGTTTGGTGTTTTGCCTGAAATTTGGAGGGAACGCAGCCGACATCTCACAGATGTGCCTTTCAGTGTTTTGTTGAAAAAATATTACATGGCAGCAAAGTTACGGCACTCCAAAGCTGATGCTTTTTCCCGTAGGATAACATTACGGCATCTGACGCATTACAGGAATCCTTTGGCGTGCTGCTGCAAAATAACGGTTTGGTCTTTTGGGCTGAAATTTGGAGGGAACACAGCCAACATCCCACAGATGTGCCTTTTTGTGGTTTGGTGAAAATTACAGGGAGCCAAAGTTATGGCACTCCAAACTTCTCTTTTTTCCCATAGGATAACATTATGGCGTTAGCGCTTTCAGGGCCCGTATCTCGGAAACGGTGCGAGATACGGACTTTTTGTTGGAAAAATACTTAGCCCCCTAACCGGGGCTAAGTACAAAACTAGGCAGGAAAGTCATAAATCATATGACTTTAAATTTCTTTTCTATGTCATACAGTTCCTGATATAAGCAATTTAGTATTCCAACTCCTCATTTTCTGCTCCGAGAACCATTATTATGCATACATTCTTTGTACTCATTGTCTTTCTTTATGCAGCTTTTGGGGACAACCAGCCTGTGCGCTTACATTACTGTTACCCTTACTGTTTTTGCTTGCGGTTCCATTCCCGTTTCAGTTGCCGTTCACGTCTATGCCACCATGTCGGCACCCTTTATATTTTCATTTGCGCTTGCTTTTAGTTGTTTTTTAACATTTCTGTCTACACTACTGTTTCTCTTTCTGTTTTGCTTTGCGTCACCATGCACATTACTATTTGCGTTTGCGGGCACAATGTTACTATGTGACAAGACATCATGTGGCGGGAGCACGGGGCCCTTTTACATTCACTATTTCTTGTTATCAATCTAAAAAAAAAAGGGAAATTAGAGGCAAAAAACTCCATTTAATGCATTAGTTAGGGTTGTTCCACACTGACAAAAGCGAGGAAATTCGGTGTTAGGGTTGAAAGTGCCCCTTGGACCCCCCTGCCCACACCCCCAACTGGCATCGGGGTGCTCATTAGGGTTGTCGGTCCTAACTCTCACCCTATTCTCCTACACCTCTGCTTCTTTACACATGTGATGGGGTGAGAGTTATGGGCGACAACCCTAATGCGCACCCCGATGCCGGTTGGGGGTGTGGACGGGGGGGGGGTCCAAGGGGTGCTTTCAACCCTAACACTGAATTTCCTCACTTTTGTTGGTGTGGAACAACCCTAACTAATGCATTAAATGGAGTTTTTTGCCCCTAATATTAATATATATATATATATATATATATATACACACACATGCATAAACAGTACACCCCAGTGAAATGTGAATAAATTACAAAATTTTACCTGAATGAGAGGAATGCTTTCTGTTACAGAAACTATTGCATTCAAGGATTACATTTTTCTAGGAATTATATATTATTTGACATATATTGTCGTGGGGGTCCATCTGGTAGCCATGTGGAACATCTGAAGTAATTTTAAAAATTACTTACTGCCGAGTGTCCGTGGCAGTTTCTCTCCATGGTGGGTTTGCGTATGGGGAACGGTTTCCTGTTTGGGAAGGACACAGCGAGTGAGGAGTTTGAGCATGCGCAGTGTGGGGAAAACTGTGCATGTGTTTGCCGTTATAAACGCTCCTTTATAATGGCAAATTACGCAACGGTTTCCCAATGGGAAAAAGGGAAGTCCATTAATTATAATGTTTTGTTATGAGAAATCCAGCTTAACATTTCATAAAGGTTAATATCCAGTGATGCAAGATTTTGAATAGATGTCTGAAAAACAAACAGAAGACAGTAAGGCCAGACACATACCAGTCTGAACAGATATAGTAGTAACAGTCAATTAGTAGTACCAAACAGAACACTGGATCCACTGAAATCGAAGAAATGGGATAATAGCCCAATTATCATTCAAACCCTGTGAAGACAATCCTCCAAGATCAACAATCAGTCTGCTTTCCCTCTGAAGCAGGGTATGGACCCTATTACCACCCTGAGCATATTGGGGGACGTGGTCCAGCCCCTTAAAGTGAAAATAACCGAGCCCCAGACCATGAACTTGGTGTGACACCTACAGGGGTATCACATTTCCTGCTAATTATAGACCTAACATGTTCCTGTACCCATTCCTTTAATGGTCTCACAGTTCGACTAACGTAAAACTTTGGGCAGTCACACTATAAAGCACAAGTTGCAAAATTGGTGCAATAGGTGATGACCGAGTTGCTTTTGTAGCTGCATTAATTTATGGGGGTTGCGATTTGGGTACCTTGTGAGATGTAGGTGCAAACATTACAATCTCCACATCAATGGAAGCCTTTTGGTGCTCTGTCAGTTCGCCAAGTTCCAGCTCTGGGTATGGGAGGCAGGTGACTGTGGACTGGTATCAGCTTTCACTTGGCATGGTCCCTGTGTTAGATTGTTTAGCGCAACTATCTCTCTTTGAAGTTTTGGTTCCTCTCAACATGTACACCCTGGAAGAGACGAGAGCGAAAGGGGACATGATAGAGACCTACAAGTACCTCACAGGGGTGAAGAGGGTACAGGAGGGAAGGTTCTTTCAAAGGACGAAGGGCACCACGACCTGAGGGCATGCGATGAAGCTGGAGGGGGAAAGTTAAAGAGGGATGTGAGGGAGTACTGTTTCACTGAAGGAGTGGTAGATGCCTGGAATAGACTGCTTGCTGAAGTGGTGGAGGCAAAAACAGTAGGGGGCTTCAAGCATGCATGGGATAGATATAAGGCAATATAAATGAATAGGCAGGGAAGAGGGAGGGTCACTAGCAACCAGTTAGGATCTGTGGTGGCAGACTGGGCAGGGACCCTCTGGGCAGACTGGGTGGACCAAGAAGTCCTTTTCTGCTGCCAGATTCTATGTTTCTGGGATCCACCCTTCCAAGACCGTCCAGGCAGATTTCTCTGCCCGGCCCGCCATGGAACATGGTCCTCTTATTGAAGCCTTTGTCCCAGCTTGCTCTTGTAGTTTCAACTTACCCTGCATACTCTGCAATCTGTACCCCCCTGAGGATAGCTAGGCAGTGTGTACTGCCCCCCCCCCATTTCAGGGCATCAGATTTGAGGAGTCTCACTATATCTTTGTCTGGGTTGAGTACAGCACAGGGCTATGCTGTAAAACTTCATATTACTCCAGGACCCAGGCTCAGACCCCAAGGGCGACCCCCTTATATTCCTGTAAGGTTGTCTCTCTAATCCTCCCCTCTGCAGCCCACTTGCTGCCCAGTGGATTGTCTCCCTCCACATCATGCGCCACCTCCAGCTAGCAAAATCATTTCCATGCACTGTCTTGGAGGCACATCGACATCTAAAGTGGGTAACCACACTGTATCTGTGAATATGAAAAACTGATCCGTTCTCAGTTTCATGGTGGTACACTGCCATTCTGTTGACTTAAACTCGGTTAGGGGGCAGGGAGGTATCCAACTGGCATGTTCCTGCAGATGAAATTGTCTGATGAGAGGTGGCAAGAGGTGATTACTACTGTCTTGTAATACCGAAGAGGCTAAAAACTGGAAAGAAAGAAAAAACTTACAGCGTGTAGACTTACATCAAATGCCAGTGTTTCACCCCTTGCTGTTTGTTGGGTCAAGCTCGAATTCAGCTCCTTATACTGTTCCTCCATTGTACTGCCCTGCTGGCATTTTCAATGGAGCGCCTCTAGCAGCACATCCCACAATTGCCTGTGGCTGACATCAGAGCCGGGAAGCAGCCGTGTGAGCGTGTATAGTGTTAGCCTATGGACGGAGCTATTAACAGCTCCAGTTTGTCACTCAGAGGTCTTGGTGCTATACTGAGACTAAATATAGACTGGCAGTCAAGGCACTCCATTGAAAATGCCGGTGGGAGTGACAGCAGGAGCAACCAGATAAAAGAAAATTTCTTGAGAAGCAGGTACCAGATTTTTTTTAACAGTGGGTGAAAACGCTAATCAGGAGGTGCCCCACACTAAGCTGTGAGGCCTACTGACATAGATGTTCCCTTTTAACCTCTCGGTGCTTCAGAAAATGTGTGAAAACGGGACACTGCTACAAACAAGATGTTGCATCTCAGTTGGACTTCCTGGGTAAATACATTGTAAAATAAAAGAAAATGCTTAAAATAATAAAGGATGAAAAGAACTGAAGGCAAGGACAAGGCAAGGTAAATTTTATTTTTGGGCACCCTTTCCTGGAGGCTCAGGGCACCATACAGAACTAAAACCACATAAATCAACACAACAAACACCAAAAACAAACAAAAAATAATAAATGTAACCTGGACAACGTGTCCCAATGGGCTACTTACCCCTGCTTTGCTGGTCAGACCAAGGTGGAGGGGCCTGGGTTCCTATTTTGATTTAAAACTGTTTTTTTCCCACTGATTACATTAATGCGCAGTGCCTCCTCCCAGAGTATAATTTTCGGTGGGCTGTGATAAACCTGGTACAACCCCCTGGGATGCTATACCCACCCACACTACCATAACGTCACCCCACACATGGATAGATAATCAAAACCCCACATTTCAACATTTCACAATTAAAGACTCATTCTAATAATATGCTTATGACACACAATTTATAAAAAAATGGTTAACCAACATTTATTCACAAGGGGTGAGGGTTAGGAAAGGGTGAATTGGAAGCAGAGGTTAAATATTTACATTAATTGGTATTGCTTTCAAAATAATCTTTTTGCATTTTAAAGTCAAACATTAATCACGGTGGCCACCCACCAACCTCTGATGAAATCAGAATTAACTAGGCGGTCTAACTAGCTGCTGTAGATGGTAAAACGCATATGCCCAATGCCCACACTGGTACTAGTCCCAGACTATTATAGAACCCCGCAATTCTACACATTAAACCTGGCTACCCAGTGCTAAGTTTTTAGGTGCAGGCCTGATGCAGTTGGAGCTGAGATGGCCGGCGTTGGAGCCCTTAAAAGGAAAATCAAGTTAGCATTCTTTATTTCAATTATCTTTAAACAGTTCTGGCTGATCATGGAAAGCAGAACTTTAATCTTTAACACTTTAAGCCTGACATTTGTATTTAGCTGAACTTGGATTAACTATTTACAGTTCTTTTTAGGGTGGCAGAAATGACTCTGCCTACTCACGGTTTGGATGTCATCATTGGTATAGAGAAGCTTTAGCCAAGGTGCAGGCAGGAGCTCTGGCTGACCCCTCTTTACCAGGCTCTTGCAGCTTGCAGGCTGGAACTTTCTCAGCATCTTTCATGGTTTGCTCCTTCTCTCTGAGATTGCAGTCACACTGTGGAACAGACCAGGCCAGGACCGGGACCGAGGCGGGCATGCTTTAGACCCCCAAGTCTAGACTGTGCCCCTTGGGGGAAACGCAAAGGGCAATGCATAGCTGGTGCACTACCAGGCTGACTGTCAAGCCGATCTGGAAAACACTCTCTTTCTTGCATTCAGCACATTCTGGTTGCTTCAAGTGGTCACAGTCTCTTCAACCATGCAGCAGGCGTGGTCCTTTAAGCTTTCAAGACACAGTCTCTCACCATGGGTGCATTCCCCTAGGGTTAGGGAGGTCCCAAAACTTGCACAGTCCATGCATAGGCAAATTCTCCATCTCCAAAACAGAACTCAGGAGCTTAAGACATGTCTCCTCACCAAGTTGTAGCTGGAGCTAAAGGCATGGCTCCCAACCACCTTAACACCTTACTCGTTAGCAAATTGGGTTCACTGTAGCTTCTTACAAGCTCTTTACTGGCTTCTGTCAAGCCAGATCATACTATCAAAATCCCTCTTGGCCATGCTGGTGTTTTTAGCTCCAATTGGACATTCACAGTCCTCATAGGCAATGTCAGGAAAAGCTTCGACCTCAGGATACTCCCCTTCCATTCCTGTAGGCACTTTTAAAAAGTCACATCAAAGATTATTAAATACTGGGCCCTGCTTCGGTCACTTGCAAACAGATGTCCACCCTATACCAGGTGCTGATCAAACACAGGGTGCAGACAGAACTTGAACACCTCTTGACTTTCTGGGCTTCTCGTCCCCAAGCAGGTCTCCAAATAACCTGCACTTTAAGTAGAAGTTTACTCACTCAGAATTATTCAGAAAGCTTTTCATTTCCTGAAGTTACAGACTTCATCAGCACTCTCATTGCTGAGGCAGAACGTTCCTGCAGCTCTCTCACAACTGAAGATTCCCCACATTTTAATTAAATGTGGAAAGGCAAATGCTAGCACTGGGGGACAATGACTGGCAACCCCCAGGCCAGTGACTCCAATTCCTTGCAGCCACATCTCTCATTGCAGAGGCCAGAGCCCTCCTCCCCTGCAGAGGGGCTCCCACTGAACACACTAGGCCCCTTCTATCTAGCTTTAGGCCAGAGCCCCTCTCCCTCTGGAGGGGCTTGTGCCAAACAGGGCTTAGCCAGAAAAGTCTCTGGGTTATGGGAGCTCTCTCCAGCTCCTTATTAGCTGATTCCAATGGTCTCTCATGAAAATTAATATTCATTAGGCCCCTTCGACACATGATAGGCTCCCTGTTCGGGCACCTAAATGTAGTCCCTGCTTTTCACCACAAAACCTGGGGATAGTCCCATAAGTATCTTGCACTGTCCCAAGAGTCTCTGTAACAGATTCTGGCTTTTCGATTGGCTAAAAGACTACAAGCATGGCTGATGGTATTTACAGTCCCCATGCAGTCCATGCAAGTTTCAACATTAGAGTTCTGGTGCTGCCAGTGTAGTTATTTTATTTATTTACATCTTTGCCCCACAGCCTTAAAGCAGATACATTGCCCTTTCAAACGCTAACCACATTTAATGTAACTCTGCAATCTTTAGCCTGTCGCTGCCGACAAAACACAGTCTCCCTAGGTGGCAGACAGGCAGCTCATTAATATCCATTGGGCTCCTTATACATATTCATAAGCCCTGTCCTAGCGCTTCTTGTCACAAACGCATTCAGCAGGTCAGGCCCTCTGCTCCCACATTGCCAGCCTCCGAGTGCAGTATTGTGAATAGGTAGCAGAACAGGGTAACCCTCCTGCCTGTTTGTGGGTCCAAATCACCTTTAGTCTCAAGTTCTGGGGGGATTCAAACTGTGAACCTTATGCTAGCGTACCCAAATGTACAGGCTCAGATACTCTGCTCTTCGGGGGATGCCAGATATCTTTCGCCTAAGGGAACCTAACCAGGTATCCAAAAAGAACCCTTAAAACTCTATAAAAGACCTTAGGTATATTCTTACCTTTTCCCAGTTTAGTACACCATCAAGCTTTGAACAGTTTTAGTCAGTCTTAATCATCTATACTTCACATGCAAAAGAAAGAACTTCAAAGACACACCAGGCAGTCTCTTTAAAATAAGAGGTTTACTTAAAAATAGATAAAAATAATGTAAAATGTAAACACAGAACACTATGTCACAAAGCATACAATCACTTAAAAGAAAACAAGGAAAAGTACAAATATAAACTCCTACCACAATACAATTAGACTTTTCCATCTAATGTATTACCTTCTTACAGTGCTTATAGTTAGTTCTTGTTTCTAAGAGCCCACAAAGAAATGTGCCTCAGTGGAAATACAGAATACAGTTTAAACTCTGTGTCTCCACTCCTTCTATGATGCCATCTAGCTCCTCCTTAAGGGATATCTTCTGTTACTGCTTTATTTTTCTCTGTAGCAAAGTGTTTCTTACAGGGTATATCTTCTGTGAAATTATTACAGTTGGTGCTTTACAGGTTTTACAGTTTAATCTATCATTAGGATAAGCTTTCAGGGCTACTGCATTTGTTGCTTGCTGATTGTTTCTGCTCTTACCTCCTTGTTTCTTTCGTCCATGGTTCTTCTTTTTTTTCAGCAGGGGAAGGGCCCAGCCACCCACCCCATCCCCAACCACCCCACTCTACACTCGTTTTATAGGTTAGCACAGCCGTGACATTTCCTGTAGCAAAGCAGGAAGGAGCAGATCAGAGGGGTATGCACACAGTGACATCATTTACAGGGGCACTAGTAATTTAACTTGTTATAACAAGTTATACAAAAACAAACAAACAAAACACAAAATCAAACTTTTGCTTTCATTTTCTTCCTTCTAATTACTCTGACCAGGTTATAAACCCAGCAACTTATCTGGAATGGATATCATTAACTGCATGTACTGTGAAACACTTTTCAGAAGGGCAGTTTTACCGGATTTAGGACACTGCCCTACATGCTGGGACATTGGAGATCTAAGGGCTCAGCTCCAGGCAGCATGGGCAGAGATTGCGTGCCTCAAATTGGATATTCAAGAGGAAATATATTATAAGAACTGCCTGCCACTTCCCCAACATCTAACAGAAGCACCTCGACCGCAGAGGGTAACTGGCCTGGGAGGTTGGCAGGTGGTTAGGAGGAGCAAATCAGGTGCCCCATCAGTCGGTGCTCTCCAACATATCACCTCCACAAACCATTTAAAAACTACAAACAGGTATCTGCTCTATCTCCGAAATCAAACAAAGGGGCAGAGGACACTGCAGAGCAGGACACTGCAGCACAGGAGCTAGCACAACAGAACTCGCCCAAAACAGGAACCAAAACAAAAAAAAGGAAATCAAAAAAACTTCTGATCATAGGAGACTCCATGATTCGGGGAGTTGATACATATCTCCAGCCAGGGGTAATGGTCAGATGTCTCCCAGGTACATCAGCGTGGAGAGACACTGACCACATTGCTAAGGAAGCAGGAGAAAACATTGACATCCTGGTACACATAGGGACTAATGATCTCACCAGCCAATCAGTTGTGGAGACCAAGGAACGCCTGACCAGGCTGGGTGACAAACTATCATCCATTTTGTCTGGCATCTCCTTCTCTGAGATCCTGCCAGTCTGGGAGAAGGGGGCAGATGGACGGAAGTTCAGAGAAGGGGAGATAGGGGAGCTCAACATGTGGCTCAGGGGCTGGTGCCAGGAAAAAGGACACAAATTTATAGGGAACTGGCAACAGTTTTGGGAGCGAAAGTTCTTTAAATTTGATGGACTGCATCTGACTAAGGAGGGAGTCAGTGAATTGGGGCAGAAGTCTGACATCTTTGTTGAATACTTAAACTAGCAAATGGGGAGAGAGGTGCAGCACCCCATACGTTGAATGTTAAGAACACCCCTCCCCCCTCAGCTAGTGGTCAAACAGCGGTTCAGCATGTTTGTAGTTCATTTGCATCACTAGGTAAGGAAAAGGGTCTGTCTCCCCATATGATGCACAGGGGAAATGCCAGACCTCGCCCAACAACTAACACACCAAAATCTGGCCAGTGGAAAATCATGTACACAAATGCTCGCAGTCTGGGAAACAAGATCCCAGACCTGCAGGCAATAATGACAGAGGCTAAACTGGACATAGTAGCCATTAGCGAGACATGGTTTACCAGTAACCACACTTGGGAGACTTCAGTGCCTGGCTATGTACTGTTCAGAAGAGACCGAGGTGCAAAAAGGGAGGGGGGTGGAGTGGCCCTTTATGTCAATGAAAATATCAAAGCTACAGAAATTCAGAAAACACATACAGTAAGGAGCCACAAGAATTGTGGGTCACCCTGGAAACAGGAAATGGGACAGCCATACTAACTGGGGTTGTGTACAGGCCTCCAGACCAGGGGGAGGACATAGACACATTACTGTTAGAAGATATACAAAACATGATAGCTAAAGGGGAGGTTCTGATAATGGGAGACTTCAACATGCTAGATACAGATTGGTCAATACCAGCAGGAACATCTGCCAGAACTAGACACATGGTGGATTCCCCGCAGGGAGAGGGACTCAAACAACTGGTACAACAACCCACAAGACACAGGGCTATCCTAGATCTAGTACTGACTAACAGGGAAAGGATCACAAATCTCCAGGTAGAAGGTCACCTGGGGACCAGTGACCATCACATGGTATGGTTCAATTTGGCCACTAGAACTAAACCATCCCATTCCAATGCACAAATATGAGACTTCAGAGGAGCTGACTTTGATAAGATGGCCAACAGAGTTAAGCTAGCCCTGGAAAAAAGAAATACAGGTGAGGGGGCACAGGCAAAGTGGGCAAGCATTAAAGATGCACTACTTGAAGCAACATCCCATTGTGTTAGAGGGAAAACCACTTTGGTTCTCAAAAACAGTAGCAGAAAAGGTCAGAGCCAAAAGGCTGGCCTTTAGGAAATATAAGGGAACGCAGGAGGATGAAGATAGGAAGGCATACCAAACTTCCCTAAGGGAAGCAGGGAAGGCAGTAAGGCAGGCAAAGGCCCAAACCGAGAAAACACTAGCACAAACAGTAAAAGAAGGTGACAAGACTTTCTATAGATACATTAGTGAAAAGAGAAAGTCCAGAGGGGGTATTGCTAAGATCAAAGGGGATAAGGGGGCATGTGAGGAGGTGGACCATGTAAAAGCATATATCCTAAATAGATACTTCTGCTCAGTATTTACTGAAGAGAAGGTAGGGCAGGGCCCACAGCTCAGCACCATGGACATAGGGGGGAGGGAGGTGTGCACTAGTTCCTTCACAAAAGAAAGGGTACTACATGAGCGTGATAAGCTCAGGGTAGGTAAGGCAATGGGACCTGATGTCATATATCCCAGAGTACTAAAGGAGCTAAGGGTGGAACTAGCAGAGCCATTATCAGAACTGTTTAATGAGTCTCTGAGCACAGGAGAGGTCCCAGAAGACTGGAGAAGAGCTTTTGTGATCCCGCTCCACAAGAGTGGTAGCAGGGAGGAGGCAGGGAGCTACAGACCAGTCAGTCTTACCTCAGTAGTGGGCAAGATTATGGAGGCACTCCTTAAGGAAAGGATAGTGTAACACCTAGAAACCATAGGAGCACAGGATCTAAGACAGCATGGGTTTAGAAAAGGGAGGTCCTGTCAAACTAATCTCATAAATTTCTTTGACTGGGTAACCAGAGTGGTGGACCAAGGGGGAGCAGTAGATGTCACCTACCTTGATTTCAGCAAAGCTTTCAATACTGTTAGACACAGACGATTGATTAATAAGTGGGGTAGGCTTGGGGTGGGTCAGAAGTTGGTCAACTGGGTGGCAAACTGGTTGATGGGCAGAAAACAGAGAGTGGTGGTAAACGGTATACAGTCAGAAGAGATGCAAGTCACAAATGGAGTACCTTGGGGATCAGTCCTGGGACCAGTCCTCTTCAATATCTTCATCAGTGACATTGCAGAAGGACTGGAGGGTAAGGTTTGTCTGTTTGCAGTTGACACCAAGATCTGCAACAGAGTAGATGATCTAGATGGGGTGGGCAGAATGAGAAGAGATCTGGATAAACTAGCAAAATGGTCGGAAGAGTGGCAACTGAAGTTTGACGCAAAGAAGTGCAAGATCATGCACATAGGGAAGAGAAATCCTGAAGCCATCTATAGACTGGGAGGGGAGTTGCTGGCAGTCACAAGGGAAGAAAGAGACTTGGGCGTCATCATCACCGATGACATGAAATCATCCAAGCCGACCACTAAAGCAGTAGGTAAGGCTAGAGGGATGTTGGGGTGTATTAGTAGGGGTATCACAAGTCAGAAGAGGGAGGTAATAATCCCTCTTTACAAGACACTGGTTAGGCCCCATCTGGAGTACTGCGTGCAGTACTGGAGGCCACACCTTCACAAGGACATTAACCAAACTGAGGCAGTCCAGAGAAGGGCAAACCAAAATGGTGCAGGAACTGCATCGGAAAACACATGAGGACAGATTTACAGAGCTCAATATTTATACCCTAGAGCAAAGGAGGGAGAGAGGTGATATGATCGAAACATTCAAACACCTTAAGGGCATTAACAAGGTGAAAGAGTCTAACATGTTTCAATATAAGAAAAATAGCAGGACAGGAGGACACAGCATGAGATTAGAGGGAGGTCGATTAAGGGGTAATGTGAGGAAGTTCTTTTTCACAGAAAGGGTGGTGGATGCATGGAACGGTCTAATTCTCAGGAAGTGGTGAATATGAATACAGTTCAGGGCTTCAAACAGGCACGGGATAGGCATAAGGGAGCAATATAGATGAGTATGACTAGATAGGCCATTGACAGAGCAAAGGCTGATGGCACATTCATAAGGCAGAAAAAGAAATGGGCAGACTGGATGGGCCTTGCTGTCCTTATCTGCCGTCAACTTCTGTGTTTCTATGTTTCCTGCTTTAAGGACATCAAAGGGGTTTTACAGCTTTTTAATACCATAGTGGGATAACATGATTTTCCTCTAAGACGTCATCAAATGTTTGTGATCTCCATCCTCTGGCAGACTCATAAAGTCCCATTTCATTTCCACTTCAAAGCAGCAACAGGCCATAAAATGCAATGTCTTGGAAGTTAATCACATTACAGAGATCTGCTGTTTAATATATATCCTGTCATTTTAACTGAAACCTTGGGGAGTACCCATAGCCCAGCTGTCTTATGGAGACAATCACACACATTTTTATATTATGAGATCATAGAACAATCATAACGAGCTGGCCAAGCATCACACTTCTCAGTGCTCTTTATTCACAATTTACGCTGGGCTCTCTTGTCCCTTGTTCAAGTCACCGGTCCACACTTTAACTTTTTCAGGGGCCAGGACCACCAAAAAGGCATCTGTTTGACCGTGATAGCGGTCGGAATGTGACGTGCCCTTCTGCACATGCACGAGCTACCGGCCAGCCGTGAAGTGTATGGGGGAGAAGCTGGAGGCTCCGCAATTTGTCTGAAAGCCCATTATGGGCAGGAATAAATACTGGGGCTATTCAGGGGCCCTTGGGGCACATTCCAAGGGGCTGTGGTGGTGCCAACAGGGGGAGAGCTGGAGACACCTGGAGACAATCAGGAGGTAACGGGAGAAAATGGGGCAATTAAGGTAAGCCCTCATGTGAGGGTTACACTCTCTCCTGCCTGAGAAAACTTGGCATCCTCGCCAAGTCTGTGGCATGGCCTGGCACACAATAAGTAGCATTCAATAACTTTCAAACATTCAAACAGTCTAACTAGGCATATGGTTTCCTAGCTAGCATTGGTTACCACAATGTCCTAGTCTAGACAAATGCAGCTACCTAAACAACAATAAAACATTTGCAAACAGGCTATGATCATTTTTAGATGACCATGTTCCTCGGTAACCCTTGGCAGTAATGCTTTTAAGTTGGAAGAAATATCTGATGCATTTCCACTTTTGGCCACTAGCTGCGCACTCCCCACTAATATTCACTGACCAGCACTGAACTGGCCTAGAGCAGATCTGGTACCAAAACACTTTTCCATTACTTTACACAGGCTGCAGCCATTTTAAGGGTCACCATGCTTAGTGAGCTGGGGGGGAAGGGTGTGTGGGATCAAAAGTTCTTTCAGGTAGTTAGATCCCATACCGTGTAGGGCCTTGTACACCAACAAGCCTGTCTTGTGACTGATGTGGCACTGAATAAGCAGCCAGTGCAGATCCTACAGCACTGGAGTGATATGGTCCCTACGAGATGTTCCAGAGATTAATAAGGCAGCCATGTTCTGGACCAGCTGCAGATGATGCATCAGACTCCCAGATAACCCCAGGTAGAGGTCATTACAGTAATCCAGTCTGGATGTGACAAAATCATGGACTATCGCAACCAGGTCACTGTGTGCCAGATACAGTGTAACCCGAGCAATATTATGGAGATGGGAAATGCTACTACGGACGACCACCAACACCTGATGCTCCAGTGTTAGCCTGCAGTCCATACTGACTCCCACATTTCTGACTGCATCCACAGCTCCAAAGATAACACCTTATAAAGATGGCAGCCAGGTGTCACTCCTTGTCATTTCTAACCCACAGGAACCTGGTTTGGCAGTCATCACGTCAGTCTTGCTTGGGTTGAGGCTTAGCCAGCTGGAGGCCATCCAGTGATTGATCTCTTGCAAGCACTGACACAGCATAGGGCCTACATCTACCTGGTCTAATGAACACAACAAGTATATCTTGCTATCTTCTGCATAGCAGTGAAACTCAGGCCCATACTGTCTGATAATTTCACCCAACAGCAACATGTATATGGCAAACAGCACAGGGGCCAGGATCAAACCCTGAGGCACACCACAGTTGAGCACAGCTGTCTCAGAGATGAAATTATCTAAGATAACCTGCTGTGCTCTTCTGGTAAAGTAGACCACAAACCAGCACAAAACAGTACCTTAGAGTCCTACATAGTGCCTCAGATATCCTACAGCACCCAATGGATGACCGTGTCATATGTTAGTAAGAGGTCGAGAAGGGCAAGAATGGAACAAGCCCTCTGTCTCTCGCAGTGAGGAGATCATTGAACACTTTGACATGCAGCCTCTGTGCTGTACCGGGGCGAAATTCTGACTGGAGAGGCTTATAGATTCCATACCTTTTGAAGCAAGCCTCCAGCTGCATTCCTACCAACTTCTAGATTACCTTCCCAAAGAAGGGGAGATTCAAGACAGGCCTGTAATTCAGAAGAATGTCAGGATCCAAAGTACTGGACCCAGGGCTTCCCCACAGCCAATAATCAGTCAGCCAGACCCTGGATCCAATAAACTGTAGGTGGGACACAGTAACGAGATCACCCAGGACATCTCCTTATCTGAAACTGGAGAAAATTCCCCCCAGGTGGTTGATCACTTGGGCCCAGCCTAGTGATGGTACTGCCAGCTCATGACAGATCACTTGAGGAAATCCTGCCCCATATGGAGGACACTTTTTTGAATAAAAAACTATTAAACTCATTGAATTTTTCAGCAGGAAAGACTCTTTCAGACCACAGGGAGGGGGGGAATTAAAAAAACCTGTTTACTGTGTGAAGGAGTTGAGCCAGTCCGTTCTTCTTAGCAATCACCCCTTTTCAGGGTACTTTCCCACAGAAATCACCATAGTGGGATTTCAGCACCAACTTGTCCTCCAACGATCAGGGCTTCCACAAACAATGCTCCAACCTCCTTCCATTGGTCTTCAACCACCACAGCTTCTCATAATACCATGGAGAGCTGCAGCAAGATGTTAAGGAACAGGCACGATAGAGTGCCATGAAGTTGAGAGCATCTCTAAGTACCATATTGTAGCTCTGCACAATCTCCTTAACCCCACCAGCACATGCTGTCATCATACTGAATTGGTCCAACACTGCCAGGAGTTTGCAAGGCTCTCGATTTTGTTTACGGCGATATTGGGCCATCTCCACAGGGAGGGAAATTAAATGGGGGGGCCTCACAGAGGAACATCATGGTATAATGATCCAATCAAATCACCAGATCAACGTTATAAATTTTTTAATTTACTCTTTTTTCCCCCTCTGTCCTGGCCAACCCTCGTTCACACTGGTCCTTTCAGCCCTGTCACCCCGACTTCTCCCAGGGCTTGCCTCTCACCCGGAGTCCCCCATGTTACCCTTTTATGGCAGCAGTAGCAGAGAGTCCCTTGATCTGCCAGGACTGAACTGTAGTCTGGAGTCCAGGGGTGCCTGAGTCGTTGGGTGCAGGGCCTGTGGAGGCCGGTAGTAATTCAGCGTGTCTGGGACCTTTTTCCTGTTTCTCTCTGGGGTCATGGTATATGCTGATGTCATGGCATATGCGCCAACCTCTGTATGTCCCCCCACCAAATACAGCTTGGGCTGTCTTTCCCTTGGCTTCCACCAGGGGCCAGTCCAGTGGCAAGCTCATACCCACCCTTCCCCCTGGAGGAGGAGAGCTGTCCTTGGGTCTTTCAATCCTCCTCCCCCTGGCCAACCATCTGACTCCCAAGGTTGCTCCCCACCCTGGGTAATCAGCCCTGCAAACAGACGGACAACCTTTTTTTTTTTATTATTTTTTATGCCCCCTCATCTTCTGCTCCTGGACTCTCTCAGGATCCCCAAAGTGCCTCTAGATGTCCTACTTGCTCAGGCTTTGTCTAGATCTTGCTTATGTCAAGACCAGACAAAAAGACCAAGTCCAAGGTATGGCCATACTGGTGGGTGCCAGTGACAACTGCTTGTGCTTGACCCATTGAGATCATCTGCTAGAGGAACTGCTGACCAACTAGTGAGGCCTTATTATTGACCCATGCTTCTTGGAGATTCCTGTACCAGGCCATGAAGAAGTCCACAAGTCCCTGCCAAATCACGAGCTGAGCCAGGGCTGCTGCTGGCTATCCTATATGATACTAATAATGTCAGTCATGCGATGTATGAGAAGATCTGAAAGTTTCAGCCACTGCACTAACTGCTCAAGCTGACAAAAATGCTTGCTTTGACAAAAACTGGCTCAGCTTGACATTAGCTCTCAATTTTACATAGAGATCAAGCCCTTCCAGAGTCAGGCACTAAGCTCAAACTATGCTCAGTCTGGCCTTGGCTTGCCCACCTCTAGTGTGCTGAACTATTGACATCACTCCTTCTCTGGAACTGCATAGCTTTTCTCCTGTATTGCTTTTTAATTAATAAATGTTTCCCTCCATTTTACTTCTTTAAATCACTCACCTCATTGACTCTGCATGCATTGAGGCACCCATGCCTCGTCTGTAACGGGCATGGTCGGTGATTTGAGATATCTAGCCCAGTGCCAGCAGTAACTACAAACACACATCCATGGTACCAGATCCAGTGTGAAGCCACATTCCAAGTTTCAGCCATCCAGTGCTCAGAACTTCTGGACTTTTTATTTTGCATACAGCTGTCATCTCAGAAACAGAAAAACGTATATGTCAGTGACAAAAGAAAAGGCCCAGTGGCCCATCGAGGCTGCCTAATACCTGCCTGCATCGATGGGCAGCCTAGATTTATTTATTTAAAGTTTATGATTACAGGATGAGTCCAGTGAGATTCAAGTCTCATTTACAGAACATCCCATGTAAAAAAAAAATAAAGACATACTACATAGGTGGTAAATTCTCAAAACATCCAATCAAGTGGAAAAACAATTACAACAAAGTTGAGTTTTCAACATGTTGAGTTTTATGGCATCTTTTAAAAAGGCCATGTACTGGTGCAATTTCTGAGTTGTGGAACTAAGTTATTCCAAGCATGGGGGCCTCCATAGGAACAATTTAATCTGCCATAGGCAGATTAAAATTTAGGTAACTGGTAATAGCGATGCTGAACATCTCACAAGGCATCTCTATGAGAAGGTGCCAACAGGCCATTGAGGCTGCCCAGTACCTGCCTGTATCCTCGCCCAGCCTAATGCCAGACTGGAGCTAGATTACCAATGGCCCTGACTTTATCTCAACACTCCCTTCCCTAGTCCACTTGTCCTCTTCTCTTGACTGTTCAAGCTTCTTCCCACCCTCCTCTGGCTTGGACCATTCCCCTGTATTTATCCCACCTGTGTTTGGAGCCTGCAGTGGACTCCAGGCTGACCACTTCTTCTGGTAATGCATTCCACTTCTCCAGCACCCTTTCTTTAAAGAAGACCTTCCTTACATCCTTCTTAAAGCTTCCCCCACCAGTTTCCATCCATGGCCCCTTGTTAGCTTGCCTTCACTTCTTGTGAACAGAGCACTGCTGTCCTCTGTTTTATTAACCATGTGTGGAGTCCCGGTTTCACTTTTCAAACAAAAATTACTATAGGAAATAGCCCTCGATTAAAAAAAATATCTATATTGTGGATATCAGCACAGTTAGCACTACTCAACAATCTGTTTAGTTTATGACTCCAAAATCGCCAAATTCATTTGTGCATGAGTTCGGTGTCATGCATGCCATTCCTTATGTTGGGGATGCGTGGGATGGAGCAAACCGTGCATTTCAGTTGGGATGACCAAAAGTCTTTTGGTAGAAAATATACATTAAATAAGGCACATATGCTTTTAAAACAGTCAGAGCAGTTACAACGTACAGCTCTGCTAACATAGAAACAGAATTTGACGACAGATAAGGACTGCTTGGCCCACCCAGACTGCCCATTTCCCTTCCTGATGGATAAGCTGCAGATTCTAGTTAATCAACAGCTTACTTCCTCCTGCCCCCCACTAGAATTGCCTTATGCCTGTCCCATGCATTCTTAGATTCTACCACTGTTCCTGACTCCACAACCTCCTCAGGAAGGCTGTTCCATGCATCCACAACTCTGTCTGTGAAAAAATACTTTCTAACATTACCTCTGAGCCGTCCCCCTCTATCTTCAAATTGTGCCCCCTTGTTCTTGCACATCTCTTCTTCTGAAAGATACTACCCTTTTGTACTTTGTTAATTCCCTTGAGATACTTTAAAGTTTCTATCATGTCCCCACTCTCCCTCCTTTCCTCAAGGGTATACATATTAAGTTGCTTTATCGTATGTCTTCTGGTGCAGAACTTGCAGCACTTTGGTTGCCCTCCTCTGAACAGCCTCCACTCTGTCTATGTCTTTGCGGAGGTGGGGTCTCCAGAATTGCACGCAGTACTCCAGATGGGGTCTCACTAACTGTCTGTAGAGAGGGATAACAACTTGCCATTTTCTACTGTTGATGCCTCTCCCTATGCATCCCAGTATCCCCCCAGCCCTCCTTACTGCCTTCTCACATTGCTTGCCCACCTTTAGGTCATCTGATATAATTGCTCCTAGGTCTCTTTCGATTTTTGTTGTTGCTATTAACTCACCCCCCATTGTGTACTCTTCCCCTTGGTTTTTGTTTCCCAGATGCATTACCTTGCACTTCTTTGCACTGAATCTGAGCTGCCATGTATTTGATCATTCCTCCAACCTTGCCAAGTCCCTTTTCATTCTTTTCACCCCACCTTGTGTATCAACCCAGTTGCAGATCTTTGTGTCATCTGCAAAGAGGCATACCTTTCCTTCCAGGTGCTCTCCAATATCACTTATAAAGATATTAAAGAGGACCGGTCCCAGTACCAAACCCTGCGGTACCCCACTAGTTACCCTCCTTTCTTCACTGTGACTCCCTTACTATTACCTTTGTGTCCTGTTGTCCAGCCAGTTTTATCCAGGCTACCACCTTGGGACCCACTCCAAGGCTGGCTAACTTGTATATTAATCTTTGTGTGAGACTGTGTCGAATGCCTTGTTAAAATCTAGGTAGGCCATATCCATAGCCCCTCCCTGTTCTACTACTTTGGTCACCAGTCAAAGAAATCTATTAGGTTCGTCTGACATGACCTTCCTGCTGTGAAACCATGCTGCCTTGGGTCCTGTGCCCCACTGGCCTCTAGGTACTCAACAATTCTTTCCTTCAGAAGTGATTCCAATATTTTCCCTTCCACTGAAGTCAAACTAACTGGTCTGTAGTTTCCTGCCTCTGCCCTGCTCCCACTTTTGTGAAGTGGAATCACATTTGCCCTCCTCCAGTCCTCAGGTACCACTCCATCCTCCCATGATTTGTTAAAGAGAGTAGCCAGTGGTGTTACTTGTTCTACCCTTAGTTCTTTCAGTATTCTTGGGTGAATCCCATCAGGCCCCATTGCTTTGTCCAATCTCAATTCAAGAGTTCTTTCAAAACTCTTTCTGCTTTGAATGGACTGGTATTGACCCCCCTATTCAGAGTTTCTCCCTTGTTTGGCTTAGGCACCTCCCCATCCTCATCTGTTGCGAATACTAAGCAGAAATATTCATTCAGTATCCCTGCTTTTTCACTGTCACCCTCTGCCCACATTCCCTTCCCTTTATTAAGTCTCTGTATCCCTCCTTTGGTCTTTCTTCGCTCCCTAATGTACCTATAAAAGGTTTTATCCCCCTTCTTAACAGAGCTGGCTATCTTTTTTTCTCAGTTTGTACCTTTGCTATTCTGACTGCCTCCCCTGCCTCCTTCTGCTTTAACTGATAAAGTTCTCTGTCCTGCTCCTTCTGTGTTTCCTTATATTTCCTGAATGCTATCCTTTTCTCCTTAACCATCCCTGCCACCTCTTTTGAGAACCATAGTGGTTTTTTCTTTCATTTTGTTTTATTGATTTGCTTCACACAAAGGCTTATTGCCTCTGTGATGGCTGTTTTGATTATTCCCCATTGTTCCTCCACCCCTCCTTCTTGCCCATTTGCTAGTGCTTTTCTAAGGCACTCTCTCATTTTCCCAAAGTCAGCCTTCCTAAAGTCCAATACTCTTGTTTTTGTATGGCTTGACTCTATGGCTGTGTTTATTGTGAACTACACTGTTTGGTGGTCACTTGTTCCCAGATGGCTACCCACTTCTAAATCTGAGATCCTTTCTCCTTCCCCATTTGAGAGTACCAGGTCTAAGATTGCTCCCTCCCGAGTGGGTTCCAACACTAGCTGTCTGAGGCATGCCCCCTGTAGGGCATCAAGAATGACCCTGCTCTTGGATGTGCCTGCAGCAAAGGTACTCCAGTTAACATCTGGCATATTCAGGTCCCCCATCAACAATATCTCCCCTTTTTCTGCCATTTTAAGGATGCCTTCTATCATTTCCTTGTCCATTTCCTCCCCCTGAGATGATAGTCTGTACACAACCCCCATGCGGATTGTGGTGCCATTTCCTGTCTCCAGGGTGACCCATTGTGACTCATCAACTTCCTGTTTACTCTTTAGTTCTGTTGCTTTAATCCCTTCCCTTATATAGAAAACTACTCCTCCTCCTCTTTTACCCACCTTGACCCTCCTGTAGACTGTGTATCCTGGTATGTTGACTTTCCACTCATGGTTCTCTGTGTACCATGTTTCAGTGACTGCCACAATATCCAGGCATCCCTCTTCCATTAAGGCCACTAGTTCAGGGAGCTTGTTGCACAGACTACGGGCATTGGTACTCATCACCTTCCATTTATTTGTTATGGCCTTACCCCTTTTAGCCCCATCCCTGTCCTTAATACATTTTTCTGCATTTATCTCTGTCCTGCTCCCTACTGAATTCTCTGCCTTGGTGTTTACCTCTCTTACTACTGTGCTTTGTGGGGGGAGGCTGGGATTTCCCTGCTCCTTTTTAGTGCCTCCCCCCTTGGCTAGTTTAAATGCTTTTGCCAAGGAAGCATTTAAACCTGTCACCTAGGATTCTGGATCCCCCCTGGACAGATGCAGACCATCGTGCCAGTATAAGCCTGCATCCTTCCAGGTGGCTCCCCATTCCCCAATGAAGCCAAAGCCCTAAGCTCCACACCAGTTTTTCAACCATTCATTGAATCCCATGGTGCGGAATACCCTAGCATCATCCTTGCCATAGACAGGCAGTACCTCCGAGAAGGTTACCGTACATGCTACTTGTCTAAGGCACCTCCCCAACTCCACAAACTTCTCTTGCACTGCTCTGATCCCATTTACAGCCAGGTCATTTGTCCCTAGGTGGACAATGGCATCCAACTCCCTCTCTCGTGCAGCTGCTCCTGCGATCCTGAGGATTCGCTTCCTGTCCCTCCAAGCCATGGCACCAGGCAGGCACCTTACCTCCCTATCCCCTTCCTCCCCCATGTCTACCCCACTAATGATTGAGTCCCCCACAAGGAGTTGTTTCTTTCCCCTGTGAGGTCTTGTGCCACCCTCCTGTGGGTCTCCTTTGTGGAGGTTCCACATCCTCCTGGTCTCCACTGTAGGTGCCTCCATAGAGGAACCACTCTTTGCCAGAACAGCATATGAATTGTGGAGAGCTACAACTGGAGGGATGCACCTCTGTTCCACCATCCTCCTCCCTGAGCCCACCTTGGTCCAACTGCTTTTTCTTGGCAACCTCTGAGGTAACAGTGGTGGCCCTGGTGGTCCCTGGGTGGGGAAGAGGTTTCATGAATCCTAGCCAGGTCAGCCTGGAGACGGCACCTCCTCCCTCAGATCAGAGAGGTGCCTGCAAACAGGCAGCATCACAGCCTCCAGAATGTCTCCTGGAACACTGCTGCTCCACAGCCATTGCACTGCACCACTCCCATCTTGACTTATTTTGTGTCCCTCTCCTGTTGCTTTGTATGTTTATTGTCTCCTCCTCTATGTATTTTTACACTTACTTTCCCTACTGCCTATGTGCCTTCACAACTCTCACCCTTCCTGTTCTGCGACAGGAACTTCCTGTAGTCTTCAGTAGTCTCCTTCCTCCGTACTTGGATTCAGACCTCCAGCATCCGGGGGAGGGGGGATAAAGAGTTGTTTTTTTTTGTGTCTCAGTGATCCTTCCCTTTCTACTGCCAAACAGTAAGTTCCTGTTGTCAGTCAAATTCAGTGGCTATAAAACTAGAACTGGCTTTGAGTGGGAAGGAGGGAAACTAGTAAAAAATCTGTAGTTCTGGACTCTGTTTCTTGCTCTGTAGCCAGTTCTCTTCTGTCAAAAACAGCCAGAAGCTGTAATTGGAAAAAGCTACTTTTGTACACCTAAGCTGCTAAGCCACACCCCCAATTAGATTCACTCTCTGCTCTCAGTAAATTAAGGTGATACTGCCCCCTTCCTCAGAAAAAAACATTTTTTTTTACTTAAATGAGACCCCCCTTCTTCTAATAAAGTATCTGTTTGCTTAATCCAAACATGTACTACTCCTGCTGAGACAGAAGTGATTAATTAGTAAAAAATCTGTAGTTCTGGACTTCTGTTTCTTGCTCTGCAACCAGTTCTCTTCTGCCAGAAACAGAAACAGGCACAAATATTACAGGAACACTAAAAAATGCATTAAAAAGCTGACAGTGTCCCTTTAATAGCAAAAAAGGGGAAGGACACACCAGGACTACACACAAATCAAAACACTCTGTAACGCTTTTTAACAGAGGAACATGGTGTTCAACAACTACTGTTGATATTGTACCACAGTGACAATGGTACTAAAGTACAAAAAGCAGACATACAGTATAGCCTGCACTGATACCTGACCAGACTCACTAGGAGCTGAACCTACCAAGAGTCCTATACCAACTCCCCTAGAACTGAACCTACCAAGAGTCTTACATCAACTCCCCTAGAATTGAACCTACCAAGAGTCCTACACCAACTCCCCTAGAACTGAACTTACCAAGAGTCCTAAACCAACTCCCCTAGAACTGAACCTATCAAGAGTCCTACATCAACTCCCCTAGAATTGAACCTACCAAGAGTCCTACACCAACTCCCCTAGAACTGAACCTACCAAGAGTCCTACACCAACTCCCCTAGAACTGAACCTACCAAGAGTCCTAAACCAACTCCCCTAGAACTGAACCTACCAAGAGTCCTACACCAACTCCCCTAGAACTGAACCTACCAAGAGTCTTACACCAACTCCCCTAGAACTGAACTTACCAGGAGTCCTACATCAACTCCCCTAGAACTGAACCTACCAAGAGTCCTACACCAACTCACCTAGAACTGAACCTACGAAGAGTCCTACATCAGCTGACAGCTCCCCTAGGTAGTGAAGTGCTTTGCCTCTTCATCAGGGGGTTGAGTCTGGTGTTAGCTTGATTACTCCTCAGATATATAGCTCCATAAAACTGGATATTTGGGAATATCTAGTCCCCGGACCAATTACTTTATTATCATTCAATGAATTTCTGAATGTTAAATAAAATAAATAAACTGTGATTCTGTTTAGCCACAGTCATGACTACCAGGATTAATTAGAAGGCTCAGTGTATTTTTAGTGAATAAACTTCCTTCTTGCTAAATCACAAGAAGAGAAGATGCATCCCTTTTAATTCACCCACATTAAATTACTTTTAAAATCAGTGAATTCAGATAGAGGAGCAAAGGAGGGTTATGGCTGGATTCCTTGTGTACAATCTATTCATACAGAGACAATAAGCAATTCATAATAAAGCTGTTTGCAATCATGCAGTTCTTACTGCTCAAGACAAAATGCTATTGTACATAACAGTAGTCACTCACTACTGACAGTAGCAATTTCATAACCAGATCATGTGTAAACATATTATTTATATAGATAACCATCCTTTTACATCAGTTATACGCAGTTTCCTTTTAACTCTGGGGCTTTCTTCTTCTGTTATGTATGTGTCTCGATTAGCTCACAAAAGCCTGATTATTCCTCTTCATTTTTAACTGACATACAGGGAGGTTAAAAACAAAAGCCACATTGTTATATCCACATTCATCACTGATCTGTATTATACCCATGCTTCCTTTTGACATAAAAATCATCACTCATACATGAATTTAAAACTAACCATATTAATGATCTTTCCATATGAATAGCTGCTTACATGCTGTCCCAGCCTGCACTACCACCATAGAAACATAGAATTTGATGACAGATAAGGACCACTTGGCCCACCTAGTCTGCCCACTTGTCCTTGCCTATATTGTCACTGCGGACTCTACTTGATCTCCAGCACCCTCCTCCCACCTGGCTCACCTAGTGGCAGTCAATGGCAGGGCTGAAAAAGCCCCACCCCCAACAGATGGGAGCAGTCCATTGGATGCTCGCTCATCCCCCCTCCCCGGTCAATCCCCAGCAACCAGAGTCTGCTCCAGTAACCTGGTCGCTGGTGTGGCGGGCAGTAGCACTACCACTGTACCACTCAGCAACCTGACTAGGAGGGAATTTGAACCAAACCTTTCTTGCTTTAGGGTTGTCCCTTTAAGACCTTAGAGCTCTAATTGCTGACTGTCCCTCACAGGGAGTGGGAGTGTTGGAGGGCGAGTGGTAAGCAACACCTGAGCCCAATAAAGAGAGAGGTGAACAAGTGGTGAAAAAAATAAAAGGTTTTGGTTTTGGAGAGATCGAAAGAGAGAGACTGAACTAAGAAGGATGTGTAAAGTTGAATGCAAACTCTTATTTTGCTGAAGTAAAACAGTTTTCATTTAAACTAAACTCATGCATGGAGTGTTTTCTCTATGATTGTTCCCTGAGAAGCTTTGTTCACTACCCTGTCACAGTATTATGTATGTACGTGTACGTTTGCATTTGTGTGCTTGTCTGTGCTTGTGAATCTATGGGCACATGTGTAGCTACAGTGGTAGCCCTCCTGAACTCCCCTCTTATAGGAGTACTCCATAACCATTACCTTATAGTATATGGTTGACCCTTATTGTGCATGGAAATCAGTGGCTTCAAAATCCTTGTTGTGCACATTCTAAAAACATTGTTGAGAAAGTGCTGTAATCAATGCAGTGCTGACTCCAGCCTGCTTTCTTCTGCTGCACTGTAGCACTTCACTTAAAAAAGAAAGAAAAGGTCATGGCACCCAGAATGTTTAAAAAAAAACACAAAAAAGTATACATTTCACTCATTTAATACCATATACTATAAGAAAAAATTACTCACCTTAGTAATGTTGTTTCTTCTAATGGAGTCTTGCTATATTATAGACATTAGCAGTTTGATCCAGCTCTAGAACTGCCCCGGAGTGAAATGGTTAAAACTATTCCAAAATAGAATTTTGGCACGAGAGCAGCTCTATCTGTGTCATTTCAAACTTGAGCTGTCAGATCTTTACGAGCCAAAGTCACTAAGGTCTGTGTGGAAGCTGTAACCTACACTAGCCAAATGGCTACCTAAATAATAACAACCATTGATGGTCCCAACACCCAAGACTCAAGTCAGGGGACCAGAAATACTAACACCATTCTAATAATATGAAAATGGAACATAAGTATAATAAAACACACACACGCGTACACATACACACCCCCAAAGTCCCAAAGGGGACAAAATGCTAACAGGGCATAAGTAGTGCCCACACTAAGTTGCCCGCACCCCACCAAGTAGAGGTCTGAGAGGGGCAGGTTGGGAGGTCTATAATATAGAAGACTCCATTAGAAGAAACAACATTACTAAGGTGAGTAATTTTTTCTTCAAACAACATGAAGTCTTGCTATATTATAAACATTAGCAGAATACACAGCAGTACCTCCATGGAGGAGGGACAGAACCTACTTAGGGAATAGGCTCTGAAGAACAGCTGTGCCAAACCGAGCATCTCTCCTGACCTGGACATCCAGGGAGTAATGCTTGGTAAAGGTGTGTACTGTTTTCCAAGTAGCAGCCTGGCAAATCTCTAATAAAGGGATATCTCTGGCAGCAGCTAGAGATGCAGCTGTACCCCTGGTAGAATGAGCCCTCAAACCGGGGGGGGGGGCTCTGCCCACTTTCTGATAACAAAATTGGATACAAGAGACAATCCACCTGGCTACTTGATCTCTTAGTGGCAGGTTTGCCTTTCCAACTTCACCATAGGTAAGGAAAAGTTGGAGAGATTCGAACTCAGACCTTTGGTACGCCTATATAATAACTAAGAGCTCTCTTAACATCCAGGCTGTGCAACCTCCTCTCACCCAAGAGGAGTGATCAGTGAAAAATACTGGAAGGGAGATAGATTGATTAAGATGGAAATCTGAAACCACCTTAGGCAAAAACTTCCTATTAGTCCTAAGGACTACCTTATCCCTGTGGAAAGAAATAAAGTAAGTCTCCACTGACAAGGCTTGCAATTCACTTATGCGTCTGGCAGAAGTGCTAGCCACTAGAAAAACAGTTTTCCAAGTTAGGAACTTAAGCTCTGCAGAAGACAGAGGTTCAAAAGGGGGTTGCATTAACTGGGCAATGCAAACATTAAGGTCCCAAGCAGGGGCCGGTTCCCGAAAGGGAGGATTAGTATGGAGTAATCCCTTAAAAAACTTGGAAAACACAGGATGAGAGGAAAGAGAGGATGACTTTCCTGCTGACACAAAAGCAGACACAGCTGCCAAATGAACTCTCAAGGTAGCTGGTCTGAGACCCAAGGAATTAAGATGTACCATGTAATCTAACAAAATGGGCAATTCAGCAGATTCTGGGAAATATTTTTCCCAGCACACCAAATGGAAAATCTTTTCCATTTAGAACTATAAGTAGCTCTAGTGGAAGGCTTTCTGAAGCCTTTAGGATCTCAAGAACACCCTGAGAGAGGTGTAAATCAGCAAATCTAACTCCTCAAGAGCCAGGCCTTGAGGTTGAGGGATTTGAGGTCTGGATACCAAACCCTTCCCTGGGCACAAGTCAACAGATTGTGATTCCTGGGGAGGCACAGGGAAGATGGACTGTCAGAGACAGAAGGAGTGGGTACCAGGGTGCTTGGCCCAATCTGGGGCAATCAGAATCACCCTGCAAGGCTGAGATCTGATTTTGACTAGTACTTTGAACAGGAGAGGAAAGGGGGGGAAGCATAGAGGAACTTCCCCTCCCGATCCAGAAGAAGGGCATCCAGGGGAACTGAGCCCAGCACTGGAGGCCTGCAACAGAACAGAGGAAGTCTGTGATTGTCTGGGGCTGCAAAAGATCTATCTGAGGGATGCCCCACCTGGCAAAAACTATCCCTAGCACTTGAGGATCCAGGGACCATTTGTGATGGCCCTGGAAATCCTGCTGAGGGCATCCGCTAGGACATTGTCCTTCCCTGGAAGATGAACTGCTATGAGGGAAGTGTTCAGGGAATAGGCCAGAGACCACAACTTCATTGCCTCGGTGCACAAGGTGGAAGACCGAGTGCCCCCCTGTTTGTTGATGTATCACATTGTTGTGGTGTTGTCTGTTCTGACTTGTATCACCTTGTCGTGGACAGATGCAGAAAAAGCTTGAAGAGCTAAAAAGACAGCTCTGAGTTCCAGCAAATTGATGTGGAGCAGAGATTCCTGGGGGGACCAGACTCCCTGAGTGGAAAGGTCACCCATGTGGGCTCCCCAACCCAGAAGGGAAGCATCTGTAGTGAGAGTCAAGTCGTGAGAAGGGGAAATGAAGGGGAACCCTGCTCTTAAATTGCTCTGATCCTGCCACCACTGGAGAGCTAGGATCAAGGTTCGAGTCACTGGGACCAACTTGGAAAGGGGGTCTCTTCTCTGAGACCAAAAGGTTCTCAAGTGAAACTGAATGTCTCTCATCTGAAATCTGGCTCCCTGCACAACAGATGTGGATGCAGCCATGTGCCCCAGGAGCTGCAGAAAGTGTCTTGCTGGTCGAGAGACCTGCAGAGTGAAGGAGGAGGCCAGAGCCACTAAATTCTTACCCTTTCTGTGGGAAGAAAGGCTCTGGCTAGCTTTGTGTCCAATTCTGCCCCTATAAAGGTGAGTACCTGGACTGGTTCCAGAACCGACTTTGGTAGGTTTAGCAGAAAACCCAGGGAGGTGAGAAGCTGCTGGGTGACCTGCAGGTGAGATTTACCTGTTCTGGGGACTGGCCTACAAGGAGCCAGTCGTCTAGATAGGGAAAACAGCAATCCTCTGCCTTAAGTGGGCCACTGCCACTGCTAGACACTTTGTGAATACCCTTGGAGCAGAGGTAAGGCCAAGGGCATTGCTCTGAACTGGTAATGACCTGAGGGCAGTTCGAATCTGAGGTACTTTCGATGGGATCTTCTGATTAGGACATGGAAATAGGCATCCTTGAGGTCCAGGGAGGCTAGCCAGTCCCCTGGCCTTAGGGAAGGTAAAATCATTGCCAGAGTTACCATTTTGAACTTTGGTTTCAAAGATGCTTGTTCAGATATCTGAGATCTAAAATGGGCCGCCATTCTCCTGTCTTTTTTGGGGTAAGGAGTATCTGGAATACAGACCCCTGCCCTGATGCAGGGAGGAACCCTTTCTACTGCTCTGAGAGCTAACAAGGATGAGACCTCTGTTTCCAGGCGAGGGTCTCTGAAGCACTTGCAGGTAGAAAAGTTGCTTCTCAACTTGGGAAACTTTTTGAAGCTGAGAACCAGACCCTGGCTTACTACTTCCAGAACCCACTTGTCTGAGGTTAAAGAAGCCCAATTCTGACTGAAGTAAGCCAGCCTGCCCCCCACTGGTACAGGAGAATCGGCCCTGGGCACCCCATCAGGGTGCCTGTTTCGCAGGAGCTTTAGGCTGGGGGGTGGGAGCAGGTCTGCCCACCCCTCGTCTGCCCCTGCCTCTGAAGAAGCCCCTCTGAGCATAGGCAGAGGAGGCCTGAGTCTGGTAGAAAGGCCTGTGAAAAGGCCTACCCCTACCCTGGGGCATGCCTTTGAGGAGTGGCTTGCCGCTCCTTAGCCTGGGCACTCTTGTAAGTAGTCCTATATTCATCCATCTTCTTCATGTAATTCTCTGTCTGCTCTCCAAACAGAGAATTTCCCACCACAGGAAAATCCATAGCCTTAGTCTGGGTATCCTGTGACAAACTAGTACACCTGAGCCAGGCCAACCTCACGAAAGCTACAGATGTGGCCATGACCCTAGAGGAAACATCATTAACATCCACAGCAGCATGAAACTGAACCTTAGAGGCTTCAATGCCATCAGCAGCCACCTGTTCTAGTTCACTAGCCAGCTGGCCATGGGCCTGTTGCCAATTGCATAACAGTATCCCATCTAGATTTCTGATACCTAGCTACATAAGCCATATAATTTGCTTGCCTGAGTCCCAGAGAGGCTGCCATATACTGTTTTTTTTGCCATGGCATCAATCTTCCTGGAATCCTTGTCAGGAGGATGTGAAGCCAATGGAATATTACTAACTTTATCACAGGCAGCAGCCTGAACTACCCCAACATGACTGCATTGCTGAGAAAGGAATTATGTATCAGGGCCTGACAATGTATACCTTCTGTCCATCTTTTTATCTACAGGAGGCACAGAATTAGGAGCTTTTAAAATTTTAATTGTTTGTTTCCTAAAAGACTTATGTAAAGGAATAGACAATCTCCTAGACTCTGGAATATCCATCATTTCTACAAAATCAGGCTCCTCTTGCTCATCCACAGCCTCTTCTAAAGGAAGCTGGAGGGTTTCAGCAACTTTTTATAAAACATAAAATGAGATGGGGACTCAGACAGCATAGGGAGAGATTCTAAAGGTCTGTCTGGGAGATGTCCGTTCAATGGTCACACCCAGACCTTCCCAGCCACATTCATACTGTTCATAATCCTCCTCCCTCCTCTGGTTCATAAAATTCCTCAATATCATAATCCTGAACCACTGGGACCGGACGAACCGACCTTTTACCAGATAGTGGTGGTTCGGACGGACCCTGAGACAGTGACTGGACAATTTGTATGGCTTTTGCTATCTCTGCAGCAGTTGGAGAAGGAATTTTGGACTCCAGACCTGCTGATTTTCTTGTTTTCTTTACTGGAATTGGTTCCTCAGAACCAGCTTTTCTTTTGCCCGAGGAAGTCTGGCCCTGGTCAGAGGGCACTCTCTCTGGTTCGGCTGGCACCGAACCGGGCTGGCCATCCGGGTCAGCGGACTTTTTGGCCTCTCGTTCCCTGAGCCTGCCCAATCTTTTTTCCAGGGTGGCTGCAGGGAAATTCTACATACCTGGCAGTCTGACTGGAGGTGGTCAAACCCAGATAATAAACACATGTGGTGTGTGGGTCAGCCTTGGCAAAGACTTCCCACAAACATCACAGTGTTGAAACCCAGTGGGCCCGGTTTTTCTTTTGGGTTTCTCAGACATAATGCCAGCCTAACCAAAAACTTGCCCTTTTAACGGCAGTGCCAGGCAAGACACCCTTATCGGTTCCTAACCGTGTCACGGGTATTGGAAAAAAACGTAATAAATCCGGTGTTTTTAGAACCTATAAGAACCGGGAACCGCACTCTAAAATAGTAACTTTTAGTTTTAAATGAGTTTTAAACCCACTGATCGGTTCAAAACCGAACCGATAACTTACAAGTTCCACACAGACAAAACCTTCATTTACTTACGGTTACCACAGATAGAGCTTGAACCGAACGGTTTTGCGGTTAAAATAAAACTATTCTCGGTTAAATCCAACCGAGAAAACACTTTTTAAACCGAGAAATGAACCGAGCAGAAGGAGAAATCTCCGGAGCGACTGTTCACTGAGGCGGAGTTAAGAATCTGACAGTTCAAGTTTGAAATGACACAGATAGAGCTGCTCTCGTGCCAAAATTCTATTTTGGAATGGTTTTAACCATTTCACTCCAGGGCAGTTCTAGAGCTGGATCAAACTGCTAATGTCTATAATATAGCAAGACTTCATGTTGTTTGAATAAGAAACTATAGGTGACTTACACAACTCACCCTGTGTTTCTGTCTCAGGGCTAATAGAACAGTACGCACCTCTTGAGCTTTGCTTTCGAGGTCTGTATGCTGTTATCTCAACCTTGAGGTAGAAACACAGGCTTGTTGTATATGGAACTGTGTGGCTCTCAAAAAGTTGTTGGGCACAGTTGAAAAGTTCTGCATGTTCTAAAGATGTTGCGGTGCACGTTCTGTCATCAAATGCACCCGTGTCCCTGCTAGCCTGACTCCCGCCTGCCAGCCTGCTTTAATTTTCACTGACTGCTCCCTGCTCACACTGACATCTGCCTGGCAGCCCACTTTCATTTTCGCTGAGCGCGCGCTCTCTCTCTCAGTACCCGTGCTCAGCACCACTCGCAGCTCCTGCTCACTACTTCCCTCTGCAAAAGTATATACTATGAAAAGTAAAATAGGGGTGACCACATGCAACTTGCCTTGTGTTTCCATATCGGAGCTGAGATAACAGCATGGACCTCTTGAGCTTCACTCTCGAGCTCCATATGCTGTTATATTGACCCCTCAGTGGAAACACAGGTTTGTTGTGTGTGGTTGCCTATACATTATTCCTTACATTGTCTTCAGGGAAGCAGCTGCAGGTTTTCTAATTGTCTGTGATAGGAGTGGTAATGAGGTGTGAATACTGTTTTACAGTTCCTTAATGTGGTATCATGAGTTCAGAGACAAGAAGGAAGTCCAGGATAGCTCCCACTGTATGTATGCCTGTGTTTATCTGTGTGCGTGGGTGTGTGTATCTATGTACTTATGTACGGTATGTGTGTGTATCAGTGCACATGTTTGTATGCATTGGAAATGTCTTCCAAGTTTATTTAGCTCTTTGTGAGTACTGTTTGTGGGTCTATTAGGACCTCGACTTGGGAGATGTAAACCCGATAAGCCAAAGCGGTTCTTTTTGCCAACATGCATGAATTTGTTGTCCCATGTTGTTTATAACCTGTGCTGTCTCCCATACTTTGGGATTTATTTTGACCTCAGTTTGGGAGATGAAATGCAATGGGTGGGCCTTCAGTATTATTATACTCTGCTAGTAAGGTTCATTGTAGAACGTGTAGGAGGCAGTGTGGTCTACTTAGAGCACTGACTTAAGAACTGGAAGATGTTTATGATGCAGTATCAGCCACTACTGAGCAAATAAATCATAAATTCTGGTGAGAAAGAAATAATGTGATCTACTGGGAATTGAATCCAAGCCCCCGGAATACTATCCTAGTGCTCCACCACTGAGCTACAAGCACATGGTTGGACCTGGGGTTCCCAGACACACTTTCTTTCTCTGTTATTGCATTTCCTGCAACTAGGAACAATCAAGATGACAATTAGATATTTTTGGTGCAGTATTAGCCACCAGGATGGTATACCAGAGGCCTGGGTTCAATTCCTAGTAGGGCACATTATTTTTTTCTTACTAGAATTTGTGATTTATTTGCTAAGCAGTGGCTAATACTGCACCAAAAAACATCTAATTGTCATCTTGATTGTTCTTAAGTTGCAGGATGTGCAATACCAGCAAATAAAAGTGTGTCCGGGAACCCCAGGTCCAACCATGTGAGCCTGTAGCTCAGTGGCAGAGCACCGGGATGGTATTCTGAGGGGCCTGGCTTCAATTCCCTGTAGGTCACATTATTTCTTTTTCACAATAATTTGAGATTTATTTGCTAAGCAGTGGCCAACACTGCAGCAAAAACATCTAATTGTTATCTTGATTGTTCTTAATTGCTATACAATACCAGAGAAAGTAAGTGTGTCCAGGAACCCCAGGTCCAACCATGTAAACCTGTAGCTCAGTGGTAGAGTACCAGGATGGTATTCTAGGGCCCTGGGTTCAATTCCCAGTTGGTCACATTATTTTTTTTCTTACTAACATTTGCAAAATGTAAAAAAAAAAAAGGTCTGTTGCTAGCATTTGCAGTATTACTTCTTAGACTTTGTGTTAAGATATTTATCAGGCTGCTCTGTGTCACCCAGATTTGTCCTCCAGCATGTCGGCAGTGTGTGTATGTTCCCAAGTGATAAACAGTTCTCTCGGGTTGCTAGATTGGATGAGTTGCAGAAGTATCATGCCAACACCCTTGAGCATTCTCCTGTGTGAAGGAAATTAAAGTGAGGTCATATTCCTGTGGTCAGCCCTCTTGGCTGACCTGGGAATGGTATTAATCATCTCCTTAATGAGTTGGTGTACTCTGTTGTGTTGAGCTTGGTTGCTGCGAGCGTATTAGTTGCCCCCTAGTGACGATGTGTACACAGCTGGTATTAGAGGCCTCACTCATAATTCTACAAGTTTGAGATGTGTTCCCCCCCATGTCAAGGTGGCTCAGCTGCTGAGGCCCTGAATGCTAAAGCTAGACATTCTTGTTTGCTATTGGCTAACATTATAGTTCTAAGTGCAATCTGCTGGCCCTCTTGACAGCAGCTTCGCCTGCTGCAACTCTTTATCTAGTAAGACCTCCCTGTCCTTTTTATTTTCCACTATAGCAAGAGGAGTCCCACACAGAGTGTAGATCCTACCTCTGTTTATCCCCCAAGTGTAACACCTTTTATAAAATGGTAACAAAAAAAATCTTGACATTTCATTGGTTAAGAGACAACAACTGACTGTGCATTAACTCCCTATAAATGCACGGTCAAGTGCTGATTCTCATTTTCCTCTCCAAAAACCTAATTAGTGCTATTTTTTAAGTGTAGTAACACCCTCCAGGGTGCGCATCACAGGATTTTATTGCACTGTTGCACTTCCCAGGGATGTAAGGACACCCGGCCTTTGGCCTTGTGCCTTATTACACCTCTGGGGCATGCATTAAAATCCTACAGTGCACACCCTGTCATGGCTTATTACTTACTTATTTGGCTACATTAAATCTGAGACTCCAGAAATCTGACCACTCACTTAGCTTGTGCAGGTGCTGCTGACATTTACCCATATTCTCTAGGGGTCCAAAACTCTGGGCATCTTAGTGTCATCAGTAAACTTAAACAGCCAGTTGGCAACCTCAGCTTCCAAACTGTTGATGAAAATGTTGAACAATAGTGGGCCCAGCACTGATCACTGAGGGACGGCTCTAAGTATCCCTCTCCACTTTGAGTAGTACTCACCCACCACAAGCCTTCTCTTCCTGACCCTAAGTCAATTAGCAGTCCTCCCTCTGTAGACCTTGTGTAGATCACACTGGTGTGCTTGGCCCAGAAGCTTGTCATGTGTCACAGTCTCTGTCCAACTCTCTGGTCACTCCCTCGAAGAAGGTGATCAGGTTGAAACATAGAAACACAGACTGTGATGGCAGATAAGGGCAGCTGGGTCCACCTAGTCTGCTCATTTTTTTGTGTTATTACTTTCATTTTTGACTGCAGGCTGGTTTAGCATGATCTGCCCTTCATAAGGCCATGCTGAAAGGGGTGAGAACATTTGCCGCACCCAAGTGCTCCATTATTATGTCCATGATGATGGCTTCTAGGACCTTGCCCAGCACAGATGACTGGCTGACCAGCTCATAGTTGCCTTTGTCTGACATAACCCTTTTCTTCAAGATGGGGACTACACTGGCCAATTTTCTGTCACCCGACACCTCAGCTGTCTGGACAGATGACTAAAAGATTGCTGCAAGTTGCCCCACCAGTTATTCTTTTAACCCCTTATGATGCTGGATGTATCCTGTCTGCGCCTTTAGATTTACCTGACATGAACTTTGCTAGGAAGTCAGCTACTAAGGCAGGTGGATGTTTGCAGGCTGCACTGTGGCTACACCTGATGCCATATGCCCTCTCAGTGAGCAACCCACCACAGGGTCCTTTAGTGAACACCAAAGCGAGGTATTCACTCAGCATCTCTGCAGTTACCCCTGTCTCTCTCAAAGGTTCCTCCCCCTTGCCCTTGTTTTCAGGGACTCAGTCCCCTCCTTCACCTTCCTGTTTCCATTTATGTACTTGAAGAAGGCTTTGGTGCTGTCCATAGCTCCTAGAAACAGACAATGACAGCTGAAAAAGACCAATGGTCCATCCAGCCTGCCTGTAGTTCCCTATAAAACCCTGGGACCTAGTGTCCATACGGGTACTAGCCCTCACTCTCCACCCTTCCTTGTTAATCTTCCTACTCCTACTACCACCCCAAGTAACCACTATGTCCTTCACTCTGTCCCAGTTGTGCTTGAATCCATTTATGGTTTTGGCATCCACCACCTTGGCTGGTAGACCGTTCCATGGTTCTACCACCCTTTCTATAAAATATAACTTTCTCATATCTCTCTTGAACCTGCCTTCCATCAGTTTCCACTCATGCCTCCATGTCCTTGAACAGTTACTGATGCTAAATAGTTCTTCAAAGCTTACCTTGTTTATTCCTTTCTGGAACTTGAAGGTCTGTATCATATCTCCCCTCCCTCATCTGGTCTCCAGTGAGTACCTACTCAGTGCCTTGAGTCAGTCCTCATAAGAGCTGTCCTTCTGACCCTCAATCATCCTGGTCACCCTTTGTTGCACTGTCTCTGGCCTGTTCTTATGTTTCTTGAGGTGAGAACTCCAGACCTGAGTACAGTACTCCAGATGCGGCCTCACCAATGATCTAGAAAGCCGTAATAATATTCCTTTTTTTGTACTGTCAGTATCCCTTCCGATACATCCTGGCATCCTGTTTGCCTTACTACAGGGTCTATTGCACTAATGACTCCTTGGTCCCTCTCCTCTGCTGTAGTGCTCAGCTTTACCCCTCTTATCCCAGTACTCTGCCCTAGGGTTCTTGTTCCCTAGGTGCATCACCTTGCACTTTTAGGCTTGAATTTCAGCTGTCAAACCTTAGACCACCTCTCTAGTCTTTGCAGGTAACTCTGCATCTCCCTAATTCTCTCGTCACTATCTACCCTCCCACAGACCTTAGTATAATCTATGCAGAGACACAGCTTGCCCTGTATTCCTTCTCCAATGTCGCTGATGAACACACTGAAGAGGATAGGACCCAGGATGGATTCCTATGGCACCCCAATCGTGACCTCCCTCTCTTCTGATTTGACGCTGTTAATCACAACATTTTGCCGGCTCTCCTTCAGCCAATTTCCTACCCTTCTTACTATGTCCCTTGCCGAACCCATATCCACCATCCCCTTCAGCAGTGTTCTGTAAGACACTGAGCTGAAAGACTTGCTGAAGTCAAAGCAGAGTAAATCAACAGTGTGGCCCCTATCCAATGCCATTGTCACCCAGTCAAAGAAGACTATCAGGTTGGTCTGACAAGACCTCTCTGCCACAAACCCATACTGTTTACTATCATGGAAATTGTTGCTCTATGGGTGGTCCTCTTCGGCCAGTGACTCCATCAGTTTTCCCACAACAGTGGTAAGACTAACAGGTCTATAGTTCTCCACTTGCTCTTTGTGTCCCCCATGGAGCAGAACTATGTCCTCTACCCCCACCCCCATCTGTAATGAGCTAAGTAGATCTACCAAGGGTTCAGCCAGTTCCACTACCAGTTCCTTGAGTATCCCTGGCTGAATTCCATCAGGCGCCAGGGTCCTATCTATCTTTAGGACGTCTAGCCCTTTCCGGACCATTTCACTAGTAAATACTAGTTACCGTATCTCTGGGACCCTACTTATGGCCGCCTTGATGCCCCTCTCTGGCAGGGTCCTGCTGTTTTCCCTTGTGAAGACAGAGCAAAAGTAATCACTAAGGATGGTTGTTTTTTGCACATCCTCCTCTGTTACCCTATTCCCCTACCCAAGTACAACAGCACTTCCTGAACAGGGCTGTCTAAACCACACTGCAGGAACCATGGATACCTGAATAGTGACAGGGATAGCATAGCAAATGTTAAATACCGCTACCCCTGTAGCTATCCAGGCAATGTCTCAAGCAGAAGTGGTTAAGGAAGTAAAAAAATGCAGAAGCTGACCAAGCTGCTCCTGTGGTGGAGAGGACTAAGGGAGAAGCAGCTTTGGCAGCAGAGAGTGGAAGACAAGGGTTCTGTTCCCGGTCTCCCAAGTCATGCCTTTTTCACCCCCCCCCCACCCAAAGTGTGTTAATTTATTTTTTATATGCCCCTACAACAAATAACGCCCCCCAAGTTACTACATTTTCCCATGATCCGAAACCCTCAGAGTTTGTTATAAAATTGACAGGGCGTGCGAGGTGCGGAGCCCCCAGCAAAAACACATGTTGTAGTTGTGTTGTCTCGCCATGGTAGCTGTCCTGCCTGTGTTCGAAGACCGCTGCCATTGGCAATATTGTTGTAGTTGGCATTTGGAATGGGCACTGTTGTTGTCCACGGTGTTTGGACTGTGTGGTTATTGACTGTGCTGTTCTTACTGTTGACATTCTAACCTAGTGCCCTTCCTTAGACAGCCTAACAATTTCCCATCCTTTTATCTCTTTTTCTCTAATATACCTGAAGAATTGCTTTTCCCACCCTTGACCCCCTCTGCAATACACAGCTCAGTGTCTGCTTTTGCCTCCCTAACCGCTCTCTTTGCTTCCTTGGTTCTGAATTGGTATTCTCCCCATTCAAACAACATGAAGTCTTGCTATATTATGACAATTACAGTATGACCCAATCTTGGAACTGCCCCGGAGATGAAATAATTAACTTTTCCATGAAGCATGGAACTCTGACCGCGAGCTCGGTTAGGAAGCTCTGTCTGTTGTGCTTCAAACATAAACTGTCACGTTCTTTATTCCACCTCACTGAACAGTCGCTCCGGAGATTTCTCCTTCTGCTCGGTTCATTTGTCGGTTTAAAAAGTGTTATTTTATCGGTTTTCAATTGAAAATTAACCCACAACCGGTCGGTTCAAGCTCTGTCTGTGGTAACGTAAGCAATAGATAGGTTTTACATTGAATTTTCTGTGTGGAACTTGTACACATTTATCGGTTCGGTTTGAACCGATCAGGTTGTTTGTAAAATTGCTAGTCCTTTTTTAGAGTGCGGTTCCCGGTTCTTATCGGTTCTAAAAAAAACGGATTTCATTAAGGTTTTTTCCACGACCCGTGACACGGTTGGGAACCGATAAGGGTGTCTTGCTTGGCGGATTGCCATAACCGGGCAAGTTTGGTTAGGCTGGCATTATTCTGAGAACCCAAAAGAAAAACCGACCCACTGGTTTCAGCACTGTAGTGTTTGTGGGGAAGCTTTTGCTAAGGCTGACCCACACACCACATGTGTCTATTGTCTGGGGTTTGACCACCTCAATTCAGATTGCCAGATTTGTAAGAATTTCCCTGCTGCCACCATAGAAAAGAGAGTTGATAGGCTCAAGGAAAGGGAGGCCAAAAAGTCCGCTGACCCGGATGGCCAGCCCGGTTCGGTTCCAACCGAACCGGAGGGAGTGCCCTCTGACCAGGGCGATACTTCCTCGGGCAAACGAAGAGCCGGTTCCAGCAAAAAGGACTAGAAAGTCAGCTAGCGTAGAGCCAAAAGTTCTCTCCCCAACTGCTGAAGAAATAGCTAAAGCAATTCAAATTGTCCAGTCTCTTTTCCATCCGACCGAACCGACACCATCAGGGAGGCATTCGGTTCAGCCGGTCCCATTGGTTCAAGTTTATGATTGTGAGGATTTTATGAACCGGGGGAAGGGGAAGAGGAATATGAGGAGAGTGAATATGGTTTTGAAGATCTGGATGTGCCCATTGAACTGGACATCTCTCCAGATAGACCCTTAGGGGTTTCTCCTCCCAGGCTTTCTGAGTCCCCTTCTCATTTAATTTTTTATAAGAAAGTTGCTGAAACTCTCCAGCTCCCTGTTGAGGAAGCTGTTGATGACCAAGAGGAGCCTGACTATGTAGAAATGATGGATATTCCAGAGTCTAGGAGACTGTCTATTCCTTTACACAAATCTTTTCGGAAACAGACAGTAAAAGTTTTAAAAACTCCTCACACTATACCTCCTGTGGATAAAAGGATGGACAAGAGGTATACCTTATCAGGTTCCACACTGATTTCACTCAGCAATGCAGCCATGTGGGGTAGTGCAGGCTGCAGCCTGTGACAAGGCTAATATTTCCTAGCTTCATATCCCCTGAGAAGGACTCCAGGAAGATTGATGCTATGGCAAAGAAACAGTACATGGCAGCATCTTTGGGACTCAGACAGGCAAATTATATGGCTTATGCTGCTAGGTACCAGAAATCCAGATGGGATACTGTGCTGGCTCTAGCAAAACAAGTCCCTGACCAGCTTGCCAGGGAACTGGAACAGGTGGCTATGGATGGTATTGAGGCATCCAAGGTGCAATTTCATGCTGCAGTGGACTCTAATGATGTTTCATCAAGAGTCATGGTTACATCTGTGGCTCTTCGCAGGATGGTCTGGCTCAGATGTACTACCCTGTCTCAGGATACCCAGTCTAAGGCCATGGATTTTCCTGTTGTGGGCAATTCTCTGTTTGGGGAGCAAACAGAGAATTACATGAAGAAAATGGATGAATATAGGACCACCTATAGGAGTGCACAGGCCAAGGAAAGGCAGGCCGCTCCTCAAAAGCAGCTTCCTAAAGGCAGGGGCAGGCCTTTTCATAGGCCTTTTTACCAAACCCAAGCTTCCTCTTCGCCTATGCCCAGAGGGGGTTCTTTAGAGGGAGAGGCAGACGGGGTACAAGCAGGTCTGCTCCTCCCCTCAGCCCAAAGCCCTGCCAAACAGGCACCCTGATGGGGCCAGGGCGATTCTTCTCTACCTGTAGGGGGCAGGCTGGCTTACTTTGTCCAGGACTGGAAGTCTTTAACATCAAACAAGTGGGTCCTGGAAGTAGTAAGCCAGGGACTGGTTCTCAGCTTCAAAAAATTTCCAAAGCTGAGACCCAGATCTTTTCCACCTGCAACTCCATCAGAGGCACTCGCCCTAGAGGCAGAGGTCTCTACCCTCCTGGCTCTCAGAGCCGTGGAAAGGTTCCTCCCTACACGGGGCAAAGGTTTGTACTCAGGTACTTCCTTACCCCAAAAGACAGGAGAATGGCGGCCCATCCTGGATCTCAGATACTAAACAAGCACCTTTTAAAACCAAAGTTCAAAATGGTGACTCTGGGAATTATCTTACCCTCTCTAAGGCCAGGGGACTGGCTAGCTTCCCTGGACCTCAAGGATGCCTACTTCCATATTCCCATCAGAAGCTCCCATCGAAAGTACCTCAGGTTCGAGCTGCCCTCAGGCCACTACCAGTTCAGAGCAATGCCCTTTGGCCTCACTTCTGCTCCAAGGGTATTCACCAAATGCCTGGCAGTAGCAGTTGCCTACCTAAGAAGGCAAAAGATTGCCATCTTTCCTTACCTGGACGATTGGCTCATAGTAGGCCAGTCCCCAGAACAGGTTAATTTACATCTTCAGATAGCGCAGCAACTGCTTACCTCTCTAGGTTTCCTTCTGAATCTCTCGAAGTCAGTTCTAGAGCCTGTCCAGCTTCTTACCTTCATAGGCGCAGAACTGAACACACAGGAGGCTAGGGCCTTCCTTCCTCTGGACAGGGCAAAGACCCTAGTCTCCTTGGCCTCCTCATTCACCCTGCAGGTCTCTCGACCAGCAAGGCATTTTCTGCAGCTCCTAGGACACATGGCTGCTTCCACAGCAGTTGTGCAGGGAGCAAGATTTCAGATGAGGGACATCCAGTTCCATTTGAGAGCTTTTGGTCTCAAAGAAGGATCCTCTTTCCAAGTTGATCCCAGTAACTCGAACCCTGATCCAAGCCCTACAGTGGTGGCAGGATCAGAGCAACCCTGAGACAAGGTTCCTTTTGTCACTCAGTCTCACTCCTAATCCTTACTACAGATGCATCCCTCTTGGGTTGGGGAGCTCCATGGCGACCTCACCACCAGGGTCTGTGGTCTCCCCAGGAATCTCTGCTCCACATCAACCTGTTGGAGCTCAGAGCAGTTTTCTAGCACTTCAAGTTTTTCCAAATCTGTTCAGAACAAGATTGTACAGGTCAGAACAGACAACACCACTACAATGTGGTACATCAACAAGCAAGGGGGCACTCGGTCTACGGCCTTGTGCGATGAAGTTGTGGTCTCTGGCTTACTCCCTGAACACCTCCCTTATGGCAGTCCACCTCCCAGGCAAGGACAATGTCTTGGCAGATGCTCTCAGCAGGATTTCTCAGGGCCATCATGAATGATCACTGGATCCCCTGGTCTTGGGAGTAGTATTTGCCAGATGGGGCACCCCGCAGATAGATCATTTTGCAGCCCCAGACAATCACCAACTTCCCCTTTTTTGCTGCAGGCCCCCAGTGTTGGGCTCACTCCCCCTGGGTGCCTTAGCCCTCAGTTGGGAAGGGAAGTTCCTCTATGCCTTCCCTCCTTCCTCTCCTGTTCAAAGTGCTAGTCAAAATCAGATCCCAATCCTGCAAAGTCATTCTGATAGCTCCAGATTGGGCCAGACAACCTGGTATCCCTCCTACTGTCCTTAGCAGTCCATCCTCCCTGTGCCTTCCAGGAATCACAATCTGTTAACCTGTGCCCAGGGTCGGGTTTGGTATCCGAATCTCAAATCTCTCAATCTCAAGGCTTGGTTCTTGAAGAGTTAGAGTTTGCTGATTTACACCTTTCTCAAGGTGTAATGGATATATTGAAGGCCTCAAGGAAGCCTTCCACCAGGGCTACTTACAATTCCAAATGGAAAAGGTTTTCCATATGGTGCTCGGAAAAGCATATTTCCCCAGACTCTGCTGATCTACCCACAGTCCTGGATTATATGGTCCATTTGAATTCTCTGGGGCTGAGACCAGCTACCCTGAAGGTGCATTTGGCAGCTGTGTCTGCTTTTATTTCAGCAGGTAAATCCTCTTCTCTTTCAGCTCATCCTGTATTTTCCAAGTTTTTTAAGGGGTTGCTTCACACCAACCCTCCATTCAGGGATCCTGCCCCTGCCTGGGATCTTAATGTTTGCATTGCTCAGCTTATGCAACCCCCCTTCAAGCCCTTGTCTTCAGCTGAGCTCAAGTACTTGACTTAGAAGACTGTGTTTCTGGTAGCCATCACCTCTGCCAGACGCATAAGTGAATTACAAGCGTTGTCAGTGGAGTCGGATTTTATCTCCTTTCACAGAGATAGGGTGGTCCTCCGGACTAACAGGAAGTTCCTACCTAAGGTGGTTTCAGATTTCCACCTTAATCAATCTATTCTCTTCCAGTGTACTTCACTGACCACTCCTCCTCTGGTGAGAGGAGGCTGCACAGCCTAGATGTGAAGAGAGCCCTTAGTTACTACATAGAGCGTACTAAGGGTCACAGGTTTGACTCCCTCCAACTGTTCCTCACTTATGACGAGGTTGGTAAAGGGAAGCCAGCCACTAAAAGATCCATTGCCAGGTGGATTGTCTCTTGTATCCAATTCTGCTACCAAAAGTTGGGTAAAGTTCCCCCCTCAGGCCTGAGGGCTCACTCTACCAGAGGTACAGCTGCTTCTCTGGCTGCTGCCAGAGACATTCCTATTCTAGAAATATGTCAAGCAGCTACCTGGAAAACAGTTCACACTTTTACTAAGCATTACTCCTGGACATCCAGGCTGGGAGTGATGCTTTCGGTTCAACACAGCTCTTCTTCAGAGCCTATTCCCTAAGTAGGTTCTGTCCCTCCTCCATGGGGGTACTGCTGTGTAGTCTGCAATTGTCATAATATAGCAAGACTTCATGTTGTTTGAAGAAAAAATTACTCACCTTAGTAATGTTGTTTCTTCTAATGGAGTCTTGCTATATTATGACCTCCCTTCCTGCCTGCCCCTCTCAGAACCTCCGTTTTGGGATGTGGCTGGGCTTTACAGGGTTGGCACTTCATTTATGCCCACCTTGTTGTTTTTACACCCTCTTTTGGGGTGAATTGGTGTTGTGTTTTTCATTTTCTGGGTCTCCTGACTTGAGTCTTTGTTGAGACCAGGAAATGTGTGTTAGGTTAGTAGCCAGTTGGCTAGTGTAGGTTTACAGCTTCCACACAGAACCTTAGTGAGTTTTAGCTCGTAAAGATCTGACAGTTTATGTTTGAAGCACAACAGACAGAGCTTCCTAACTGAGCTCGAGCTCAGAGTTCCATGCTTCATGGAAAAGTTAACTATTTCATCCCCGGGGCAGTTCCAATATTGGGTCATACTGCAATTGTCATAATATAGCAAGACTTCATTAGAAGAAACAACATTACTAAGGTGAGTAATTTTTTCTTCTTCCTCCCCCTGCATTGCCTTGTACCTAGTGAAGTCCTTTTTTTTTTTTTAGCCCTCACTACTTCCTTGACCCTTTCCGAGAAACTTATTGGTCTGTTGTTCCTGTTTCTTTTAGTTACCATTTTCATGTGTAACTTAGATGCCTCCAGAATGGCCCCTTAATTGACCCCCATCTCTCCTCCACACCTCCAAGATTGTGTAACCCCCCTATCTTGGTCCTGGACTGCAAACTGGACCAAACAGTACTGGTGGGACCTAAAATGTAGCTGGACTACAGGAGCTGTCAGAATTCAAAATCTGTAGGAACTGTAGTTTGGAGCTTTTTTGCACCTTTTTTGCAACTGAAGGTGGAGCTCTTGCTTTGACTGACAGCCAAAACAGCCAACCAAATCTTTTGGCTCTTGGGGAAGTCCCGGGCTGCTTGCAGTTTTCAGTTAGTTCTGAACTGGGAAGTGAAATGAGAGGAGCTGAAGTGATTCTGAGCAGCAATCCTGAGTGGATTCACATGCGAGAACTGTGAAAAGGCGGACATTTTGGCTTAGATGTCTGCCTGCTGCTCCTGAGAGGGAAAGAAGAGAATTATTGTGGACTAAATCCAAGTTTGTGTGACTAAAGTAAGCTACTGAAGTGGGCCAGGCTCAACCTGAAGAAGTCTGAATATTTTGCTGAATGCGATCGGCCTGTCAGGAGTTCCAGCTACCCCTAAGCTCCCAGTGTGTGCAGAGACTTTGCGATTGTGACCCCGGAGTGCTTTGCCTGGTACAATAGAATTCCCTTACATGTAAATGTGCTATGAGCTGCTAGTGGGTCATGAGTTAGTTCCCCACTGTATGAACTGTGTTCTGCTTGCTGGAAGCTGTATCCATCCCAAAACGGACTGCATCCGAATTTGTCTCTATGCGGTCTGGGCCTTGCCAGACTGGCCCAGCCAGACTACCCGTTGCACAAAGAAGCCATCGACGAGAGACCTGCCTGGGGATCAGCCCCTGCTCTATGCTTGAACAGAACGATGCCTCTGCGACTCATGTGGGCCCTGCTTCTCCTGGCATTCCAGATCAGCCACCTGCAGTCTCGATTTTCATCCAGACTGTGTCTAGTCTTGGGTATCGTGAGTAAATACCAGGGTAGCTCCCTGCAACAACAGCTTAATCTGAGTGTGTCATCTGATTGTCTTGTTGTTTCGTTTCCTTTATGAACTGAGCCCTCTGGCTCCAGATTACAAATATTGTGTACTGTGCATGTTGTGTTTTCCATCACAGGACCCCAACCAGCTGCAACCCTTGACAATGGTCCTGGCTAGCCCATCTCTTCTCCACCTGGGTACCCAGAGGTGGACTGTGTGGGGGGACTCAAAGCGCATGCATAACTGCTTGATTGATATAACCTTTAAGCTAATTAACCTGATTTTTGCCCCTCCCTTGTTCAAGTCCCCTGAATAAATCAGATCTAACTTTTTCTGCATGTAATCTGACTGTGGTTCCAGTTTGTGCTCAAAGTACTGTACTGTTGCTATTTGCTGTGCATAACCTTGTTTTACAGGGGGTTCCCAGGGTTGAGCCAGGGGACCAGCCCTGGTGGTAAGTGCAAACAGTGTGGGTACTTGTGTGGTGTACCAGGGGTATTGTGAAAGTGATTATTGTACAGTGTTCAGGCCACTAGAGGGGAAAAGGGGGTTACAGTGTCCCGGAGGGCTGTGTCCAGGTTAGCTTGACCACTACCAACCCTGCCCTCCAGGTGGAGGCACCCATTTCAGAACTCAGGCCCCTTAACCTGCTACTAGCCAAGCAGGCAGGGGTAGTAGCCCTTGGGATAGTGCCACCTAGGGGTTACAATTGTCTACCTGGACTAACTTGTCCTGGACCAAATCCCTCATTATGTTGAAGTCCACCCTTTTGAAATCAGGGACCTCAGCCCTCAACTAGGGCTTTTTGGTCCCAAGGGCCATCTCAAACCAAATATTATTTTGGTTGCTGGACCATAGTGGCTCCCCTATTCACATACCTCCTACTACCTCTGAGTTGATGAGCACCGTATCTAGAATGTCAGCCTGCCTAGTGGGCTGCACCAGCAGACAGTTCTCAGATATATCCAGCAGGGCCTGACTTCTGTTGCTCCTGGCAGCTGGAACGTCCCAATCAATATCCAGCAGGTTATAAGTTTATTGGATTTATCAAGTTTTTTATTCAAACTTTTTTCACTTTTCTCAACAACATCAAGAGAAGAGCTCTTCTGTGATTGTTTTTCTGTTCTGTCATGAAACATGCTTCAGGTACATGATTGTGATGCATACTCTTTGCTACATAACTGTATTGGTGTCTTTATTAGTATATGTTCATGTTGTATTAGAGATGTACAGTAGCATGCACTTATTGTTTGTATACATGTCCGGAATGAATGTTTCATAATAGTAAACTGCTTTCCTCTCTGAATAAAGCCGAGTTAAAAAAAAAAATAATCCGGCAGGTTAAGATCAGCCACCACCACTACCTCTCCCTTTGCGACTCCTCTTCCGTATTTTAACCAAAGTTCCCTATCCCACTATTCACCTTGTCCTAGCTGTATATAGATCACCTCCAGCCAAAGTTTCTTGCCTGAGGCCGTGGTAAACTGCATGTACAGCGACTCTTGTTTCCTCATTACTTCTTGTTCTGATGTATCCATCTTCCACAGCCTCGATGCCTTCCCTAACGTATAGGGCTACCCCCCCCCATTACCTTTTCCTGTGTCTCTCCTGAACATTGTGTAGCCAGGGGCTGTTAGGTCCAAGTCATTATTTTCTGAGGCCCAAGTTTCTGTGATGGCTATGAGTCCATCTCAGTGTCTGTCATCATTGCTTGGAGTTCACTGATTTTATTACCCAGACTCCTGGCATTCAGGCACACTCCCCTTCCATCTAACTCTTGAGCCCTTTTTGCATTTTACTTGTCTTTCTCCCTTATTCTTCCCTAGTCTCCTTAACTTCTTGTCTTTCATGTTGATTGCTGGTTTTGTGAGCCCTCCCTCCTTGGTCCCTTTCCTTAGCCCGGTCTGAACATCAGTCTTATTTTTGCCAACTCTGTTACTACAAGCCTACAGATTAGGGGGAGTACTAGCTAGATTCCCTTTCCTCTTTCCTATCACCGTGGTTCCCCTAGCCTCAGTCTTCCCCGCAGACAGTTTAACTGTCCAATGAAGATGTCAGACTTCTGCCTCAGCACGGTGGCTCCTCTCTTGTCAGGTGAAGACCATCACCCTTGAAGAGCCTCCTGTCTCAGAAGTCACCCCATACCCCCACAAAGTAGTACCCCATCTCCTGACACCATCCCTTTAACCACCCATTAAACTCCTTGGTTTCATCCCTCCTTATTCTATCTTTCCCCCTTCCTACTCCACACTGGGAAGACCTCGGAATAGGCCAGGAATGCAAAGTGTGCCTTCAGTCTGTCCCCCAATTTGTGAAAGGTCTGCTTCATCATCTCCACAGGCTGTCTATATCCCGGATGGTCAATATATCAGTAAGGTACTTAACCATCCTCCTCCCATCCAGTCCACCTTCAATCCCCCCTCTACCCCCCTGATCATTAAGTCCTGACAACTAAGACCCTTCTGGCTGACTTCCTCCTGCTTGTGCCCCCTGGTGACACCAAGTCATCCTGCCCATTACCCCGACTGACTCAGAGTCCCTCACTCCCCCCCCCCCCAGCAGAGTCAGGTACCAGAGTCTCTTCCAGGGGTGCAAAGCAATTTGTCATCTGGATGGCGTGGGGCTGGTCAACCTCCTTGTGGCTACCCTGCCTCCCTTCTCCTTCCCCTCCTCCTCCCCACCAATCTCCACCCCTCCGGACCAGTGGGCCTCTTGGGGTGTATGAGTGTGGAGCGTTGGCTCCAGCTGAATCAGTGGCACAGCTGATATATCTCTTCTCTTGCTGCTACCAGCTGTGCATGGAGCTCTGCAAAGGTCCTGCAGATGGGGCAGTGCCCCCTTCTCTGAGTGTAGCCCTGGAGAAGAGTGCCCCACAGTCTCCACAACTGACTAGCTCCCCACCGTACCTCATCTCCATACTGAACCTATGATAACTCTAGAACACTTACAACAAACTTTATTCCCTTAAAGGGATACTGTCGACCTGTTTTTCATCATATTATTTAAGTTAAAAACCTACATTTTATGATTGCTTACCTTCTCTAAAACTCATTGATGCTGCTGTTTTGTCTCTTTGTTTAGCAGAACTGAAACGCATGCTAATGTATATTTATAAACAACCTTGTTTTGTTTACAGTCCTGGTTCTGTTCTTACTGCATACTTCCTGAGAATTAGAAACACCCAGACAGTGCAGTCACTCATGAGGCAGTAGCCTCCTAAACTCCCATTGCATCACGAGGGGCTAGACTGTGTTGTGGTTGTTCTCAAGTCCAGGAAAAATGCAGCTAGAGCTGATCAAGGCATGTAAACAAACCTGTTTTGGTGTGGAAACAACAGTATGGTGGGCAGTCTGTTTTTCACTTTTTTAAAGAAAAAGAGTTAGAATCAAACTACCAGCTACATCAGTAGTCTTTACAGAATGCTGGCAATCATAAAATGTATTTTTATGTTGTCTTGTGCAGGTGCAAGCAACATCTTGTGGTAGTAGCAGAAGTGCAGAGGTGTGTCAGTGTTGGCGAATGCAGGGCATGCTTTAGTAGGTGTATCCCTCATTTCCCAATTAGACAGCATGCTAGAGCTGACGCAAGAATTATGTGAAGTGCCACTAACTTGAAAGAAACGTGCTGCTGCAATCAGAGACAAGCTTGTCATACAGTGACACAGATGACACGCCTCCCAAACGTGCCTTTTTTTTGTTACTTAAGTTTTTATTGATGCACAGTAACATTACATCAAATCAAATCAGCACAGCCATAATTGACCACTATCAGAATTTTCACAATCTTAACTGAATACAGTTAATCATACAGTGTCATCATGGCTAGAGGAATCAATATTATAGCTTATAAACTATGCTTTATAAGTAAAAAAGAAAAAAAAAAAAACCAAGATGGCCAAACTTACTTCCCCCTTCAAAAGGGTGCCCAGGCATTCCGTAGTTCTTTCTTCTCTGTTTTCAAATAGTTTAATTTTATTGTTTAGCCTTATTTGTTTCAGGCTCCCCTATTTTTCCCCCCACCCCTTTTTTGATTTTTGATTCCTCCTTTCAATCTAAAATAATCCTTAGCTTCCAAAGTTTCCTAATGGCTGTGCAAACTTAATGATTTTCACTGTTCCAAAATCATCAGACTGTACTAAACAAACGAGAAAGGAAAATCAATAATTAAACTAACTGGCAGACGGTGTGTGTGTGTAACGAGCATATTTATCTATCCCCTCCTATGTAGGTCAGGGCCTCTGTTTCAGCCGGTTCCCTTCCCTCAAGATTTGTAGACCAGAGAAAGCAGAATCAGGAAGGGTTCAGGGCCCTTGCCCTCTATGTAGTCAATGTGTGGCCTTTCACATGGCAGCCGCTCCATATTAAATTAAATCTCTCCATATCAAGCCTCAAAGCTGCTGTAACCCTTTCCATTTGTTCTAACTCATTTACTTTATCTCTCCAGGTTTGGATAGTAGGCGGTTCTGTAGATCGCCAACAAAGTGTGATGCATTTTAAAGCTGCCAGCCTGAAGATATGATATAGTCTCCTCCCAGGTCGAGGGAGTCTCAGAAACTCATTACTTGGGAAACCCAAGCCAAGGGCCTCAAATGTTCCCGGGAGGGGGACCCCCAGAACACTCTGGATCTGTTTATGTACTTGTCGCCAGAAACCCTCTAACTGTGGGCACCCCCAGAAGATATGAAAATGTGAACCAATCCCTCCACACTCCCTCCAACATCTATTTGTGTTGCCTGAGTGAAAATGCTGTGTAACTGTGGGGGTTCTGAAAAAATGCATCAATACTTTCCAGTGGTATTCGCCCCAACAGGGTGAAGCTGTAATTCGCCATCCAAGGGCAACAGCCCTCTGCCATTTAGAGCTTTCCAATTGTATGCCTGAGTCCCTTTCCCATCTGTGTTTGGCTAATTCAACTTGTCCTAGATATAGGTCTGTCATTAACCTATAAGTCTGGGAGATGGGTTTCATCTTAACACTTAAAGTGATCCAGCTATAAAAAAGTTGCTCTAATTCCGTTAGGGGTCTTGACAGCTGCTGCACATGTAAAGGTTGGTGTATGAAATGCTTTACTTGTAAAAATCTGAAGTGATCTTCCTTTCGAAGTCCATATTTCTGTTTTAGTTTCTGAAACGTAGTACAAATCTAAGGTAAGGTCTTGGCGCTCCCAAAAATGATATCCTGCATCTAAACTAGGGGGGCTGAAATTCTCATGGTGACGTATGAGAGATAGGGGGCCCAGCCCACCCGGAACTATCAGTCGTTTACATAGGACCAACAAGGCTCGCAGGGTATATCTAGTCCATGGATTACCTACCCTACGGATCATGCTTGAGGAGACGGCAGCAGTGGGCAGGGCCCAAAGTGATAACTTATGCACCTGTTCGAGCTCCATTGGAAACCATCTGTTATTCACCCTCTGTTTCATCCAGGCATACAACCAAGGAGCCTGTGCCACTAAACAGTAATCTCTGATGTTTGGTAGGCCTAATCCCCCCTGTTCTCGCCTGGTACAAAGGTGTGCCCTTTTTAGTCTGGGCTTTTTACCAAGCCATATAAAACTTGTTATAAGGTGTTCCATTTCTTTTAAAAACAATTTTGGGGGGGCAATCGGTATTGTCTGAAATAAAAATAATAAACGTGGTAGCACGTTTATTTTGATAGAATGTACCCTCCCAAGGAGAGACAAAGGGAGCAGCCTCCACCTTCCCAGGTCCTGTCTAATAGCATCTCGTAGTCTGGGGTAGTTTGCCAAAAAAAGCTGGGAGGTGTCCACCGGGACTGTTATTCCCAAATATCTAATAGTATTATTCGGGGCCCAGGCAAACTGGAAGTTGGATCGCAGCTCAGGTGATAGAAGCCCGCTTAGGTGCAGAGCTTCGGATTTTGAGGGGTTAATTTTGTATCCTGCTATTTGTTGGAAATGGTTTAAAATTTGGGTAAGGGGTGGAAGCGAGCTAACCGGGTCTCCAAGGTAGATAAGTGCGTCATCAGCATACAGGGAAAGTTTATGAATCTGGGAGCCTACCTTTATGCCCACTACCCGAGGATCTTGTCTAATTTGCTCTGCTAATGACTCCAAGGAAAGAGCAAACAGCAGCGGGGAAAGTGGGCATCCCTGACGAGTCCCTCTAGCTAAAGGGAATCTGTCAGAGATGCATCCATTCACACTAACCACTGCTTCTGGGTGGGAGTATAGTGCTGCAACAGCTCCTATAAAATTATCACCTAAATTGAACTTCTTAAGAACTGATTGGAGAAAAACCCAATCCACCCCATCAAATGCCTTTTCGGCATTGATACTTATTGTCAGGTTGAGAGATGTAGCTGTTTTCTGGGAAGAGATTATATTCAGGAGACGTCTAATGTTATCCTGTAGGAATCTTCCGGATATAAATCCAGATTGGTCCGGGTGTATGAGATCCCCAATGACCATTTGAAGCCTCCGAGCCAGTATACCCGTGAATAATTTTAAATCTGTATTTAACAGGGAAATGGGTCTATATGATCCACATTCCTCAGGTGATTTGTCTGGTTTTAACAGTACAGATATCTTTGCATAGTTCCATGATGGAGGGTTCGATAGGTCCTTTCTCAGGACAGTGTTAAACATCTCCAACAAAATTGGGAGGAGGTCTTTCTGGAAGGTCTTATAAAATTCTGCGGGGTACCCATCCAATCCCGGAGCCTTTGTATTTTTAAGTAGGGAAATTTGACTTTTAAGTTCTTGCATAGTGATCGGGGCCCCTAACTTTTCCCTTCCAGACTGGTCTAGAACCGGGAGGTGAATCCCCCTTAGATACTGGGCAATATTGGCCTCATGATCTGGGCCTCTCTCCGTAGCATACAGCTTCTGATAGAAGTCGGCAAAGCATTTTGTTATGTCTGTTTGGGATGTGACCAAACAGTGGTCTGATTCCCTTCTAAGTTTTAGTACTGCCCTCGACGCTGCCTCCTTGTGCAGCTGAGCTGCTAGTAGTTTTCCAGCCCTGTTGCCCTTCTCGTAAAATAGCTGTCTGGCATACCTGCAACTAGCTTCTATTTGAAGGTTTACTAATCATGTTAACTTTTCTCTGACCTCCTCTAACTTCTTTTTTGTCTCTGTCAGGTTGTCTCTCTTATGCTGAGTTTCCAGCTCTGATATTACTCTTTCTAACTTTGTCTGTTCTTCTTTTCTATCTTTGTTAACTTTAGATGCATAGGCGATAATTTTGCCCCTTATACTGTATATGCTTTCAGAGTATCCCAATAAATAGTAGGGGGGGGTCCTCCTGGTTATTGAATGTTTGAAATTGTTTAATCTCTGTTCTTATCATTGTTTTAAATTCTTCCTTATTAATAAGGCTCAAATTTAATTTCCAGGTCTGATGGCAGTTCGTGACTCCCAGTCACAGCCTTAGCAGAACCGGGGCATGATCTGATAAAGTAAAACTACCTACTCGGGGTGAATTTAATGCCCATGTCCAGTTTGTGGGAACTAACAGTAGATCTAGCCTGCTATAGCCTAAGTGCCTGGGCGAGTACAGAGAGTAATCCCTCATGGTAGGGTGCAGGAACCTCCATGCATCTGTCATGCCTTGTTCATGAATGAGTCTGTGAAGTATTGTAGAAGCCTTAGACCATCTACCTGGCTGTGTCCCTAATTTGTCTAAATGGGGACAAAGAATTGTGTTAAAATCCCCTCCCACTATCCTAAGACCTGAGTCGAACCTGGGAAATGCCGATAGCATCTTTGTTAGGAAGGCTGACCTGGGGTTTTCCTCGTTGGGGGCATATATGTTAAGGATGCTGCACTTGTGAGCGCCCAGGTCTGCTTCTACATATATATATATCTTCCCTTGGGGTCAGACCTCACAGTTGTGTCCTTAAAAGGGAGATTTCTCCTTATCAGTATAGCAACCCCTCGTTTATGTGGAGTGGATTGGATTGGCAAGAGGACGAAAAAACATGTCCCACCCATGCCCTCTTTAATTTAGAGTGTTCTAATTGTGTTAAATGGGTCTCCTGGAGTAGGGCAATATCTGCCTTAAAGTCTCTCAGTTCTCTCAAAACCCTCGCCCTTTTGATAGGACTCCCCAGGCCTCTTCCAATATATGTAACTATTTTAATATCACCCATTTTCCGTTATTCATAAAGAAAAATATGGTCCGACCCCCAGGGGGGCCCCCCCTCTGAGACTACACTCGGCACACACACCGCCATTGTCAGAAAACATAAAGAAAAACATCACATTTCTAAACCCTTTCGTAACTATATACATATTGACAGATTTTGATCTTCTGTCATGCTGTGCATTTTTTCGATGCAATGTGTACTTCAAGGTGGTATTTCAGATGGTACCTTAAGATCAGAAAAAATCTATATGACCCTAAATAGGCCTCTCCTCTACTGAGATGGCAAAATGGGAGACCTTAGGGAGACAATGTTTTGTGCTCCCTGGCTGACCACTCTTCTTCGCTGTGGTCAGTAGGGTGATTAGCTGAGCTTATAAATGTGGGGTGTTCTGCTTCACCCTTCGCAAGGTCTAAGGCTATTGAGCTGTCTAGGCCTTGACATTCTATTCGGCCTGCTCGACAAAACCTCTAATTTTCAAACCGTGAACACAGTCCTGGTATCTGTGGGGGGGGGGACTAAAAAAAATTAAAAAAATAATGAAGGGGAAAGGGGAAGGTGAGAAAGGAAGGGGAGGAAAAACATGAATCCTTCCAAAAGCCTTTGAATATACGCAGTGCCACAAAGTGCCTGCACCTTCATGTCTCAAGGTATAGTATCCCTCCCGCAAGTTGGGTTAGAGACAATAGCTTTTAGATAATAGTTAGTTACATGTCCTGTTGCTTTCCCTCCCTCCCTCCAACCAGGTTCTCAAAACTTTATCCTGGGCATATGTTAATACTCCAACTTTTTCATTTTCCCTCAGGACCTAAGATTTTAATGTCTTCGTTTCTGTCCAAGCCAGCAAATCGTTACGGATTAAAAGTTACCCAGTCTTGTCTAGTTGCATCTCAGCCTGCCCCCTTGTTGTTATGGGGTTGCACCTGGGGTTCCACAATCGTAGCGGCCTTCTCAGCTGGTGCTGACCTGGATCTAACTGCCCTGCGGACCTTCTGCCACACATCTGCACTTTGGGCCTCGGCTTTTCTCCTTACAGCCAACTGCCAGGTTAAGGCCTCCAGCTCCTGTCTTGGAAAACGAGGCTGCAGCTCGTCCAACTTGATCCCGTGGTCCGTCAGGAAATCGCTTGCCTCCGCAATGTCTGCAAAGCGCTTCACTACCCCCTCACTTGTCTTCACCCGGAGCTGGGCTGGATAGTCCAGGTAGGCCTTCATCCCTTTCTGCCTCAGGGTTTTCATGGCAGTCAATATCAGTCGCCGTTGCAATGACGTTGATGCCTCAAAGTCGTGGTCAAAATAGAGACGTTGGTCTTCAAAAATAATCTCCTTGCGCCCCCATGCCATTTTCAGGACCTTTTCTTTAATTCTAAAGTCTAGAAATGCCATGATTATCGATCTCGGTCTGGCATTGACATTTGTTGGTGGGGGTGTAAGTGCTGTATGCACTCGAATTATGCCCAGTGGCTCCTCCTTGGGCCAATCCAACAGTTCCCGCAACAAACTCTTCATTAAGATTGTCATGTTCCCCGACTCTGTTTTTTCTGGGAGTCCGTGGACCCTGATATTGTTTCGTCGATGTCTGTTTTCAAGTTCCTCCAACCTTTTACTCAGTTGTATCTCTCTGTAATGAAGGTTTAACAATGCGGAGTTGTGCACATCGGTTTTGTTACAGTATTCCATCAGACAGGCCTCAACTGCTCCCATGCACCTCTCGACTACCCTGAGGTCTCGTTTTGTGTCTGCCACTGCTGTTTCAATACGTCTCAGTGTTTCATCGATTGTGCTTAGGTGGGTGCAGAGTTGTTTAGAGGTAATTGTAAATTCAGGCTCATCGTTATCGTCCTCTGTGCACTCCAGTACGGGTGCAGTCACTCCAGTCCACGGGCTCTGTTCGGTTGCTAGTGGGGGCTGCCAGGCTAGAGTCCACTGGATCGGCTCTTTACCTCCACTTGGCACTGCGAATTCTCTCAATTTTTGTCTCATTGCCATATGTAGGCTGGCTTTTACAGGTTTTCTGGCCCTTTGTCTCTTTGTGGATGCCAGGATGGCTTAGGATTCTGTCGAGTCAGGCAGAGCTTCAGCTTCAAGTGGCCATTAGCAGTGCTTGCGTCACCGGAAGTCCCCATACGTGCCTTTTGTGGTGAAATGGTATCCTGTGACATGTGCTACTTGCAAGTGGGTGCCTACCAAAACGGCGACCCACTTGTGATGCATGTCGACAGGGCGAAGGAGCAGGGAAGGCGACCAGATGGGGTGGGTTCACAAATAGCGACGGGATGCCACTATATGTACACAGACACACGTGCACGGAGGGGGGAGCGAGCATGCCGGAGGGGGTGGGACGGGAAGGAGGGTTTGTGAGGGTGGTGCTGCAATGAGCTGCTGAGCTGGCTCCGTGGCGAAGTGGGTGGGTGCTGGGGTGGGGTGGCCAGGATACTGGGTTCGGGTCTGGATGCAGTATGTTTTGTTGTGCCTGGCCGAGTAGTTTATTTTATTTTTCTACAGCTTAGCACCCCCGACATACCCCCTGGAGATAAGAATCCTAAAGTAGAGTGCGGGAAACTCCATACATGATATTAAAAAATAGAGTCCTTTCGTTTTGTTTCCACGGGGTGTACATCACTGAAATTGAATTTTGGCGATGTACCCTTATCACATAGAACTGGTGAAACATTTTAATAAGCATGGTGGAGGCACACAATCCCCAAACACAGCCGACATCAGGAGTACAATCACCGTGTTGGCATGTCCCCCACCTTCCCACATTGTGTGACACACTGGGAGCCCACCCCAGTGTGTTGCTGCTCACAGAAAGCCGACCAAGTTGACATGTTCCTCCCCCCACCCCCATTGTGTGGCACACTGGGAGCAAGGGCAGAGCAGTTGGGGGGGAGGTAGCAGGAGCCGGCTGGCATGTTTATGATTTCATTTGTTTTATTTTTTTCCGCACGCTTTCCCAGTACCCAGAATCCATGTAAAGTTTTCAGAAGGAGGTGTTAATTGGGTCTTACCAATGATGTGCACACTCGCGGCCCATCGGACCTGACTGAGACATGAATGCTGCATTCTCAATCAGGTCCGCTGGTAGGGAAAGGAGGCGGGGCTAGTAAGGGGCAGGCTGGGTGGGCCCTTTAAATTCCCCTGGCTGGAAGCAGTAGTCCTGTTTGGTTGGGAGGAAAAGTTGAGAGCCCGCCGAGCTGCAGAGATTGCTGCCAGGAAGTGAAAGTCACTGAAGTACCCATTCTGTGCCTGTCAGTCAAACCCCAAGAGCTATCGGTGATGTGGTGCGTTCGTGGAAGCCATCCAGTGCAAGCCGAGTCGAGAGTGCAAGCCTGGGACCACTGGGAGCAGCGGTCATGGAGTGTAGTCATGGGGCATACTGGGAACCCACCCCAGTGTGCCCAACATTTGTTTTATTTCATCTGTAAATAAAGAAAACCTTCCCGTGATGTCCGGTTCCTGAAAAAAAGAAAATGGTCCATAGTCCGAGATGCCCCCTTCCCCAATCCGTACCCACCCTCTGCGCACCCCACCTCCCCATACACCCCCACCCCATACTTACCTCGGAGGTCTAGTGCTGTGATCTTCAGTGGAGCGGGAACACATCTGGACTCCTCAAAGCTGAACTGCAAAATGAAGAAATGCCGGTAAGCTGTATAACGGCATCAAAGGGAGAGTTTCAGTTAGGTGGATACCTCCGGCATTTTTTTGAATTTTGGCTCCAAATTTTCAACATGGGGTTCTTGGGACCCTACCTCATGGACACATTCACTGTCATCTCGTTATTCGGTCCCGAAAGGTGATTTCGCGGTCACTGCATGGAATCACCTTTCGGGACCGATTAACAAAACAACAGTGCCACTGTTCATCAGGTGGGCTCCCAAGAAGCCTATGTTGCAAATTTGGTGAAAAAATTCAAAGAATGACTGCATTACGTGTGTGCATTGCGCAGTTTCCTCGCACGCTTGTAACTTTGGCAATTTTTAATATTTTCACTCCAGATTTTCAACATTGCCATTTTTTCACACCTCCTTATGAACAGCACAGCTGCCATCGTTCACATCCTTCCCACAATGTCTTTTCGCACATCTGGCACACAATGGCGTGGTCGCTGTGGGAAATCAACTTTCAAACAACATGAAGTCTTGCTATATTATGACATATGCAGTGAGTCCCAACCTTCGAACTGCCCCTGAGGTGAAAGAGTTAACTTTCCATGCCAGGCATGGAACCTTGAGCGCGAGCTCGGTTGAAAACTCTGTCTGTTGTTCTTCAAACTGAAATTGTCAGATTCTTTACTCCGCCTCACTGAACAGTTGCTCCGGAGATTTCTCCTTCTGCTCGATTCATTTAGTCGGTTAAAAGTATTATTTTTTCAGTTTTTTGACCGAAATTAAACCGCAACCAGTCGGTTCAAGCTCTGTCTGTGGTATCGTAAGTAATAGATAGGCTTACATTCATTTTATTCTGTGTGGAACTTGTAAACGTCTTTCGGTTCGGTTTGAACCGATCAGGTTATTTTTAAAACTTCACTAGTCCTTATTTAGAGTGCGGTTCCCAGTTCTTATCAGTTCTAAAAAAAACGGATTTCATTACAGTTTTTTCCACGACCCGTGACACGGTTGGGAACCGATAAGAGAGTCTTGCTTGGCGGATTGCCATAAACGGGCTAGTTTGGTTAGGCTGGCACTATGTCTGAGAAACCCAAAAGAAAAACCAGGCCCACTGGGTTTCAGCACTGTAGTGTTTGTGGGGAAGCCTTTGCTAAGGCTGACCCACACACCACCTGTGTGTATTGTCTGGGGTTTGACCACCTCAATGCAGACTGCCAGATATGTAGTAATTTTCCTGCTGCCACCATAGAAAAGAGAGTTGGCAGGCTCAGGGAAAGGGAGGCTAAAAAGTCCGCTGACCTGGATGGCCAGCCCGGTTCGTTCCAACCGAACCGAGGGAGTGCCCCTGACCAGGGCGATGCTTCCTCGGGCAAGCGAAGAGCCAGCTCTGAGGGCGGTTCCAACAAAAGGACTAGGAAGTCAGCTAGTGTGCCAAAGTTTTTTCTCCAACCGCTGAGGAAATAGCTAAAGCAATTCAAATTGTACAGTCACTTTACCCGGTTCCCGACCCGACACCATTAGGGGAAGAGCTCGGTTCGCGGTTCCACCGTCTGCATTATGATTTTGAGGATTTTTATGAACCGGAGGAGGAGTATGAGGAGAGTGAATGTGGTTTTGAAAGTCTGGATGTGCCCATTGAACCGGACATCTCTCCAGACAGACCGTCAGGGGTTTCTCCCCCTAGGCTATCTGAGTCCCCTTCTCATTTTATGTTCTATAAGAAAGTTGCTGAAACTTTCCAGCTCCCTGTTGAGGAAGCTGTTGATGACCAAGAGGAGCCTGATTACGTAGAAATGATGGATATTCCAGAGTCTAGGAGACTGTCTATTCCTCTGCATAAATCTTTTCGGAAACAGACAGTAAAAATTCTAAAAACTCCTCACACTATACCTCCTGTTGATAAAAGGATGGACAAGAGGTATACATTATCAGGCTCAGATACAGAGTTCCTCACACAGCAATGCAGCCATGTGGGGGTAGTGCAGGCTGCAGCCTGTAACAAGGCAAGTATTCCTCTAACTTCTCATCCCCCTGAAAAGGACTCCAGGAGGATTGATGCCATGGCAAAGAAACAGTACACGGCAGCATCTTTGGGACTCAGACAGGCAAATTATATGGCTTATGCTGCTAGATACCAGAAATCTAGATGGGATTCTGTGCTGGCCCTGGCAAAACAGGTCCCTGACCAGCTTGCCAGGGAGCTGGAACAGTTGGCTGCGGATGGTATTGAGGCATCCAAGGTGCAATTTCATGCTGCAGTAGACTCTAATGATGTCATCTAGGGTCATGGCTACATCTGTGGCACTTCGCAGAATGGTTTGGCTCAGATGTACTACCCTGTCACAGGATACCCAGTCTAAGGCCATGGATTTTCCTGTGGTGGGCAATTCTCTGTTTGGGGAACAGAGAATTACATGAAGAAAATGGCTGAGTATAGAACCACTTATAGGAGTGCCCAGGCCAAGGAAAGGCAGGCCACTCCTCAAAGGCAGCATCCCAGGGGCAGGGGCAGGCCTTTTCATAGGCCTTTTTACCAAGTCCAGGCCTCCTCTTCTGCTTTTGCCCAGAGGGGGTTCTTAGAGGGAGAGGCAGACGGGGTACAAGCAAGCCCGCTTCCACCCCTCAGCCCAAAGCCCCTGCCAAGCAGGCACCCTGATGGGGTGGCCAGGGCCGATTCTCCACTACCTGTAGGGGGCAGGCTGGCTTACTTTGTCCAGGACTGGAAGTCTTTAACATCAGACAAGTGGGTCCTGGAAGTAGTAAGCCAGGGACTGGTTCTCAGCTTCAAAAAATTTCTAAAGATGAGAACCAGGTCCTTTCCACCTGCAAATCCATCAGAGACACTTGCCCTAGAAACAGAAGTTTCTACCTTCCTGGCTCTCAGAGCTGTGGAAAGGGTTCCACCCTTCATCAGGGCAAAGGGTTGTACTCCAGGTACTTCCTTACCCCAAAAAAAACAGGAGAATGGCGGCCCATCCTGGATCTCAGATATCTAAACAAGCGCCTTTTAAAACCAAAATTCAAAATGGTGACTTTGGGAATTATTTTACCCTCTCTAAGGCCAGGGGACTGGCTAGCATCCCTGGACCTCAAGGATGCCTACTTCCATGTTCTTATCAGAAGCTCCCATCGAAAGTACCTCAGATTCGAACTGCCCTCAAGCCATTACCAGTTCAGAGCAATGCCCTTTGGCCTCACCTCTGCCCCGAGGGTGTTCACAAAATGCCTGGCAGTAGCAGTTGCTCACTTAAGAAGGCAAAAGATTGCCATATTTCCTTACCTAGACGACTGGCTCATAGTAGGCCAGTCTCCAGAACAAGTCAAACTACACCTTCAGGTAACCCAGCAACTGCTCACATCTCTAGGTTTTCTTCTCAATCTTCCAAAGTCAGTTTTAGAGCCTCTCCAGCTTCTCACCTTCATAGGTGCAGAACTGAACACAAAAGAGGCCAGAGCCTTCCTTTCTCTGGAAAGAGCAAGGACCTTGGTCTCTCTGGCCTCCTCTTTCACCCTACAGGTCTCTCGACCAGCAAGGCATTTTCTGCAGCTCCTGGGGCACATGGCTGCTTCTACAGCAGTAGTGCAGGGAGCAAGATTTCAGATGAGGGACGTCCAGTTCCATTTGAGAGCCTTTTGGTCTCAAAGGAGAGACCCTCTAACCAAATTGATCCCAGTGACGAACCCTGATCCAAGCCCTTCAGTGGTGGCAGGACCAGAGCAATCTGAGACGGGGGTCCCCTTCACCCCTCAGTCTCACTCCTTAATCCTTACTACAGATGCATCCCTCTTGGGGTGGGGAGCTCACAGGGGCGACCTCACTGCCCAGGGATTGTGGTCCCCACAGGAATCTCTGCTCCACATCAACCTGTTGGAACTCAGAGCAGTTTTTCTAGCACTTCAAGTTTTCTCCACATCTGTTCAGAACAAAGTTGTACAGGTCAGAACAGACAACACCACTACAATGTGGTACATCAACAAACAAGGGGGCAGTCGGTCTACGGCCTTATGCACCGAAGCAATTAAGTTGTGGTCTCTGCCTTATTCCCTGAACACCTCCCTTACGGCAGTTCACCTCCCAGGCAAGGACAATGTCCTGGCAGATGCTCTCAGCAGGATTTCCCAGGGCCATCACGAATGGTCACTGGATCCTCTAGTCCTGGAGGTAGTATTTGCCAGATGGGGCACCCCGCAGATAGATCTTTTTGCAGCCCCAGACAATCACCAACTTCCCCTTTTTTGCTGCAGGCCCTCAGTGTTGGGCTCAGTCCCTCTGGATGCCTTAGTTCTCAATTGGGAAGGGAAGTTTCTCTATGCTTTCCCTTCCCTCTCCTGTTCAAAGTGCTAGTCAAAATCAGATCTCAACCCTGCAAGATGATCCTGATTGCTCCAGACTGGGCCAGACAGCCCTGGTATCCACTCCTTATGTCCTTAGCAGTCCATCTTCCCCTGTGTCTCCCCAGGAATCACAACCTGTTAACCTGTGCCCAGGGGAGAGTTTGGTATCCGAACCTCAAATCTCTCAATCTCAAGGCCTGGCTCTTGAAGAGTTAGAGTTTGCTGACCTACATCTCTCCCAAGGTGTATTGGATATCCTGAAGGCTTCTAGGAAGCCTTCTACCAGGGCTACTTATAATTCCAAATGGAAGAGATTTTCCATATGGTGCTCTGGCAGGCATATTTCCCCAGAAACTGCTGACTTACCCACAGTCCTGGATTATATGGTGCATTTGAATGCTTTGGGGCTGAGACCAGCTACCCTAAAAGTGCACCTGGCAGCTGTGTCTGCTTTTTTATCAGCAGGTAAACCCTCTTCTCTTTCAGCTCATCCTGTATTCTCCAAGTTTTTCAAGGGGTTGCTTCACACCAACCCTCCATTCAGGGACCCTGCCCCTGCCTGGGATCTTAATATTTGCATTGCTCAGCTTATGCAACCCCCTTTTGAGCCCTTGTCCTCAGCAGAGCTTAAGTACTTGACTTGGAAAACTGTGTTTTTGGTAGCCATCACTTCTGCCAGGCGCATAAGTGAATTACAAGCATTGTCAGTGGAGTCTGATTTTATCTTCTTTCATAGAGATAAGGTGGTCCTCAGGACTAACAGAAAGTTCTTGCCTAAGGTGGTTTCAGACTTCCACCTTAATCAATCTATGTCTCTCCCTGTGTACTTCACTGACCATTCCTCCTCTGGCGAGAGGAGACTGCACAGTTTAGATGTCAAAAGAGCCCTTAGCTACTACATAGAACGTACCAAGGGTCACAGGTTTGACTCCCTCCTACTGTTCCTCATTTATGGTGAGGTTGATAAAGGGAAGCCTGCCACTAAAAGATCCATTGCCAGGTGGATTGTCTCTTGTATCCAATTTTGCTATGAAAAACTGGGTAAGGCTCCCCCCTCAGGCCTGAGGGCTCACTCTACCAGAGGTACAGCTGCATCTCTGGCTGCTGCCAGGGACATCCCTATCCTAGAGATATGTCAAGCAGCTACCTGGAAAACAGTTCACACTTTTACCAAGCATTACTCCCTGGACATCCAGGCTAGGAGTGATGCTCGGTTTGGCACAGCTGTGTGTCAGAGCCTATTTCCTTAAGTAGGTTCTGTCCCTCCTCCATGGAGGTACTGCTGTGTAGTCTGCATATGTCATAATATAGCAAGACTTCATGTTGTTTGAAGAAAAAATTACTCACCTTAGTAATGTTGTTTCTTCTAATGGAGTAGTGCTATATTATGACCTCCCCCCCTGCCTGCCCCTCTCAGAACCTATATTCTCGGGGTGTGGGTGGGCAGGGCAGTGTTGGCACTTAGATGTCCACCTTATTTTTTTTCACCCTTCCTTTTTTTGGGTGTTTGGCTGTTGTGTTTTAACCTTTTGGATCCCCTGACTTGAGTCTTTGTTTTGGGGACCAAGGAAAATGTGTTTTTATATTTAGTAGCCAGTTGGCTAGTGTAGGTTTACAGCTTCCACACAGAGCCTTAGTGAGTTTTGCTCGTAAAGATCTGACAGTTTCAGTTTGAAGAACAACAGACAGAGTTTTCAACGAGCTCGCTAGGTTCCATGCCTGGCATGGAAAGTTAACTCTTTCACCTCCGAGCAGTTCAAGGTTGGGACTCACTGCATATGTCATAATATAGCAAGACTCCATTAGAAGAAACAACATTACTAAGGTGAGTAATTTTTTCTTTGGGACAGATTAACAAAATCACAGTGCCACTGTTCATGAGCGGAGGACCCAAAATGCCTATGTTGAAACTTTGGTTAAAAAAATCCACCAAATAATTGCGTTATGAGTGTGCATTGTGCAGTTTCTACACATGCTTGTGACCTCACCAATTTTTTATATTTTCACTCCAGATTTTCAGCATTGCCATTTTTTTACACCTCCTCATGAACAGTACAGATGTCATTTTTTACATCTTGCATGAAATATGTTTTCACACCTGTGGCACCAAATGGCGCAGTCGCTGTGCAAAATCACGTTTTGCCTAATGAACTGATAGTGCCACTGTTCATGAGGTGGGGTCACAAAAAGCCCATGTTGAAAATTTGGAGTGAAAATACCAACAAACGCCCGGGGTGTTTGGGTTTCCAACTGTAACGCCCCACCCTGCAGAGACTGATAGGCATCAGGGGTGTGACTTGTGATTGTTGGCTGTAATGCTCACACCATTCCACTCCCACTCTGTAGCCAGTGACAGGCATTAAGGTGTGCCTTGGACTCTTCAGCCTCAAAGTTCATCCCATTTTGCTATACTGCACCTATTTCAGCTTATGTTCTTATGGAATGGGGTGAGCGTAAGGCCCAAAGACCCCAAGGCACACCGCAACACTTGTCGGTGTCTGCAGGGTAGGGTGAGGTGAAATGGTGTGAGCGTTATGGCCGACGACCCAGAGGCACACCCCAATGCCCGTCAGTCTCTGCAGGGTGGGGGTTGGGTTGGCGTCAGTTCAATACTTCACTGTCATTTCTATTATGCATCTCTCTAACTCCTGCTCTACCAATGCCAATGCCAGCAAGACAACATTCGGCATTGACAAATGCTTGTTTAAACTAGGGACACTCTGAGACCTAAGGGGGTTGAAACAGTGTCACTTTAACTGCCTAGTGCCTTTCAAGTAGAACCAGACAGGTTACTTCTTGTTCTGCTTTGCTACCTGGTTGTTCTTCCTATATTATTACCTTGTACCCCTATCCCATGTAGATAATTTGAAAGAAAGCTAGCAGACAGGATTGTGGCTCGACAAAGATTATGCTTGTCAGGTAAAAAAGTGTATCCAGTAGCAAGACTCTTGAGAAAGTGTCAGCAAAACCAGTTGAGTCACCAGCAGTCCTTCTGTTTTTTGTACATTCACTGGAGATATTATACTGCCATTGCACTTTACCCGCTGTAAGTTGTCATATTTTGATAGCACTGTAATAAATTCTGTGTAATCAGCTACCCTCATTGCTTAGTGCCTTATTTATTTATTTATTTTTTGCGTTTTGGTAAGGAAGCTATCTAACAAGCTGACTGTCTCCCAATACTATGTCCATAGCACATCCCCTGTGGTCCTACTCTGCACAGGTATTTAGCCAGGGATTCTTACTTGTTTCAGCAAAACCAATACAGCAATCTTGCTGCATTTACTGCACTACAGTGTCTTATATTAGAGGTAACTTACCCACTTGCTGAGGATCAGTTGATACTTTGGTGTACCCCAGACAGGGAGTTGTTGGGTTCCCTTTTTTCTTCAAGACTGCTTGCTACAGCATCAGAGGCTTACCTAATCCTCTCAGGGGCAGAGTCTACTGCAGACCTGCAGGACCCCTACAGGCACCTTACAGATGTCCCAGAGACATTTGCCCTACTCCTGCTCTTTGCTACTCATACAATGGGACATGATCATTCATGACAGGACATATTGATAGCAAGAGCTTATTGAAGTGAAGTCAGAATGCAGACAACTGCTTCACATCTGCCTAAGCTACACCCCCACCAATTAACAGTTATCCCCCCAGCAAACTGCAAAGAAGAGTTCTGCTACCTTCCTCCAACTCAGACCAGCACACTGTTAAAGGAGTAGTCCACACAAAACTTGCAAAGAATATATGTTGTGCAGAGTATTTTAATTTGTATGTGAAGTTCTAGCGTTTCTTTCCCTCTGACTCCTATTCGGAGTTGTTCCTAAATTAGCCTGCTAGCTTTATGCTAGTTTTACGACCCATGGGGATCTTTATCTGAGGCAGCTTAATTGTATTCCTTGTTCCCACAGTGCATCTTGTCTTATGTGACAGTGATGTAGCAGAGACCCAACATTCATCACACAAATGCCAAACAAACTAAATATCTTGGAAGCTTAACAAGCTGCGCTAAAATTACCAGCAGCAAAGTTCTTCAGGACAGTAAGAGCTTTACGATGAGGGTAATCACTAAGCTGAAATCTATAGATTTTAAATTATAGCCATCTCTACTGTTGTGAACTGATTGTAAAGGAGTGCTTTCTGCTGGATTTATGGTCTCTACTACATCACTGTCACATGAGAAAAGGTGCATTCTAGGACATAGAAATGCAATTAAGCTGTCTCAGACAGAGATCTCCAGGGGTTGTAAAACTACTCTAAAGCTAGCAGGATAATTTCAGAAAAACTCTTAATAGCAGACAGAGGGAAGGACACACAACAACTTAACATACAAATCAAAACACTCTGCACAGCATATGTTTTTTGCAAGTTTTGGGTGGACTACTCCTTTAAGTTTTGTACTTTTTATACCCTGACTGACGGTCCCAATTTACTTTCAGACCCTACACTTCTAATATAATATGTCTACTTGCCCTGGTTAGAAATGTTCTACAGTAGCTGTCTCAAGGACTATTACATTGCCACCTTTGCACTGGAGTAGCCCGAGTGCTTGGGTTGCTCCAGTGCAAAGTTGGCCTTGTGGACACTTACTGAATCACAGTAAGTCACTCCCTGCTCCTTTCAATGAACCACTGCGATCCTGGGGATGCTGGTTGGAGCGAGTGGCGTAAGCAGCCATGTGGGCAGGCTCCACCGCTCGCTCCAATGTAGCAGGGACAGACCTGTACTCCTTTGGTGCCTCCCATGATTCCTTGTGTTTCATAACAAGGAAGTGAGGCAGCATGTTGTATGAGCTTTTGGGGCCATGGGATGGGGGTTTATGTCTTCAAACTGTGCTCTCTCTCTCTCCAAGTAAACAGCAGTGCTAAATAAGCTACTAAATCTCACTACAAAAGCACACACTGAGCAGACAAAGGTGATCAGGAGCGCTTCCTGTTTTATTTAAAGGCATGGATTAACAGGCTTTCCTCTTTTTGGACTGTTGCCCATATGCTACTTTTGTTACATGTCCTCTTGAGTATGGTTCACCAACTGTATACTGAGAGCATCCAAGAATGCTGTCCCACAAATTCTGTCCTCTGGAGTAGTCTGCTTTGGTTAGACATGTCTTCAGAAGGTGGCTGTCACTGTACACTGCATGAAACACAGCACACACACACAGGGCTGCAGCTATGAATTTTGGGGCCCAGGACAAGTCACTTTAAATGGGCCCCCGTTTCCCAAACCAGCTAATGCCAGGGGTAATGCAAGCTCCTCAGGTGGGCCCCTCCTGAGCTCAGGGCCCTGGACAACTTCCCCATCCCCCCATTTCTGCGGCTCTACACACACACACACACACACACTCTACAGGAAAATAATCTGTCTTATTGACTATTTACAGAAGCCAGTCCCAGCACATGCAGGATGCTGCAAAAAGTCTCTGCACTATTCAGATGTATTTAGTACTGTCTGTCTGTGTTTCTTTGCCCAAAGCTTTCCTGCAAATCTGTGTACCTTTTCAAAACTCCAGATTGCAGTTTTGTTGTAGCTGGACAGTAAAGGTTTGAAACCCTTTGCCCAGATAAAACCATGCTCAACCCTTGAAATAACACTCATGATCACTCATATTGATTTTGGCAAAAAAGGCCAAAAAATTTATTTCGACTTGATTGTCAGCGCTGATAACATTCACATTACATCAGTCAAAATTGGTTATAAAATACAGACAGGAAGTATCATAAACATCATCACAAACATTATCATATGCAAATCTATCATACAATATTCCCCTGGGGCAGCAGACAACATCAGCTACAACTAAACCATTCAGGAACCAAGCCAACCCTCAGCCAAAGAAGGCCTGGCAAACCCCTGCTAGACCAGCCAGCTTCCTTGACAAGGCTGCTCAATGGATCAGTACTGCTAGGCCGCAGCTGTGCAGTTGTGCCCTCACCGGGCCTCAATTGCCCGACCATCACCCCCCATGGTCACAGGCTCCACCCAGTGCTGCGCAACGTCTGTTCTGGAATGTGCCCTCACCAGGCCACCCCCATTCACATTTCAAATACAGTGTTACTTTAGTCAAAAAAACCAGTGTCATCCGCCCCATGGCCTGTTTTTGCTCAATGTCCCCATATATCTGTATCCCTTATGTCAAGGGGGGGAGGGTCTTTTGGGTTCCTTTTGACGTCTGGACAAAAAGAGGAAGATCCTGTACTGTCCAGACCCTATGAAGCCTGGTCTTTGCCCCTCCCTGCTCCAGGCTACTCCTAGCCCTTCACCCTCAGGGCAAAGGCCATTGGTCACTTCTTTCCTGCTTCTTGGACCTAGGAAGGTGGTGACCAGGATTGGCTCTTGGCCACTGGGCAACTGCCCTCCAGAAGTTCCAGGAGGGACCATGCCCAGAAGAAACCATACCCAACCCTTGAAATAATACTCGTGACCACTCTTATTGATTGTGGCAGAAAAGACCAAAAAATGTATTTCGACTTGATTGTTAGCACTAATAACATTCGCATTACATCAGTCAAAATTGGTTATAAAATACAGACAGGAAGTGTCATAAACATCATCACAAACAACATCATATGGAAGTCTATCATACAGTATTTCCCTGGGGCAGCAGACAACATCGGCTACAACTAAACCATTTAGGAACCAAGCCAACCCTGAGCCAAAGAAGGCCTGGCAAACCCCTGCTGGACCAGTCAGCTTCTTTGACAAGGCTGTTCAGTGGATCAGTACCGCTAGGCCGCAGCCATGCAGTTGTGCCCTCACCGGGCCTCAACTGCCTGACCATCACTTACTGTGGTTGCAGGTTTCGCCCAATGCTGTGCAGCATCTCTTCTGGAATGTGCCCTCACTGGGCCACCCCCAGTCAAATTTCAAATTCAGTGTTACTTTAGTCAAAAAATCCTGAGTCGTCCACCACAAGATCCATAAATTAATTTACGAATCTTCCCCCAATGTCCCAGGAGAATACTATACCCAAGTCTCTAACACATTCTGTATACTCAAGTTGAAAATCACTTGCCCTGTGTCTGACAGGTGCACACCATCAGAATTGAAATAACTCCCCTTCCCTGGTGCTATGTCACAGTATCAGATGACCTGTATATCCCTTGGAAGGCAGAAATGTGACACTACCCTATTTACCTCCCTGTGGACCTTCCAAAGAGTCTTAGCCACTGGTCTCTTTCTCCATTTTCACTGAGGCACGATCCTTGACCAGGCTAACTTTGTGTCCTGCATTTGCCTCCTTATCCAACGCAGATCCACGATTATCCCCCACATCACATCTATAGATGACACACTCCCCAGATCATTTCCCCCCCAAGTGAAGATCAAACCCTGTGGAGGCTCCCTGATTAACCCCAGATTTTTCAATGCTGGTATGAGGTTCCCCCACTGCATGCCAGTGATTCCACACCAGTATACATTTGATTTGTCTGCCGGGATGCCCAGTTGATTTTCTTGGCCCTGCTGGGACACCCAAGTGCGCGCTCTCCTAATAAAGGAGTGGCCAACAATGTAAAATTTTTTGATTCCTGGAGGTGCACCTGTAAAATAAACCAAGCAGTTACTGGTTAACACTTTTTAATGTGGGATGCCCCCTTCCAACTCCCCCGTTCCAGGCCTGATGTACGTTTTGCAGGCCTTTGACTGCCGGCGCCCAATTGTTTTTATCTCAGCCTCCTGGAAACCCAGCCTTGCTGCCTCCATGGTGGCCCCAATCCTGAAAGAGTGCATGCTAAAGTATCTAGGGTCCCGACCCACTGCCCTAATCTCCTTCCTAAAGACCTCCCTGAATTGGTATATGGTTACTGGTTTTTCGTCAGCATGGGTGAAAAAGGTGCCATGCCTCTGTGCTCCATGTATTCTTTGATGATGGCCCATGGACACAGAGCACACCCCTGAGCATGATGGAAAATGATTCTCTTGTTGAGGCCGCACTGTGCCATCTTGGACTGGCACAACAACAGCTGTAGCGTATCACTTGTTAATCTGACATCCCCCATCGTAGGTTGTGCCCTGCTTGCAGGATAGAATCCTCCACTAATTCTGACACCCTGAAAGTGCCAAAGAAAGCACAGGTGAATAGCCCTTTAAAGAGGCTTGCTTCATCCTCGGATGAGCATACCCCTGCCAGTGTGCCCAATATCTCAATTAACAGTTGACTGTCCACTGGACACCTCCTGTCCTTCCTGATTCCCCTAATTCTATGCTACCCTTCTATCATTTTATGGATTGTGAAGGATCCTGTTATGTCCCAAAAAACATGCATCTTTGCCATGAAGGCGATGCCCAACAAATGGATGTAAGATGGGGTCCTGTCTTCATCAATCATATGGTGCACAAACTGTTGCAACAGCTGAGGCCGCTGCAACAGTTCATAGTTTTGATGCCTATTCCCACAGAATTCCCAGAAGGACTTTAAGTGTGCCCTAAACTTATGCCATGTCCCAGGGGCCAGAGCATGTTGTACAAGGTCGGCCGTTCTTGGATCGCTGCTTGCTACAGAAAAGCGGGCGCTTGGACAGGGTATTTCTCTGCTGCCAGAGCCATCTGCCGAAAGCAGTCAAAATGCAATCAAGACAGTGCATCTGCGATTACATTCACAACCCCTGGAACATGACTTGTCCTGAAGGGCACACTGAGTTGCAGGCACCTCAGGATGAAGATCCTCAGTAGCCTCATCACCTCCTTAGAACTGGATGTTTGTGTGTTCAGGATGGACACCACCCCCATATTGTCTGACCAAAAAATAACTTTTTTGTGTCTGAGCCTGTCCCCCCAAATGAACACCACCACCAGAATGGGGAAAAACTCCAACAAGGTCACATTCTTAGTGAGATCTGCTTCCACTCAGCTGCTATCCCAGGGGCCCACAAACCAGGAGCCCTGAAAGTATGCCCCGTAACCAATGCCCCCGGCTGTGTCCGTAACCATTTGGCAATCTTGGCGGAACTCGGAGCCTGCCTGCCAAACGAATACCCCATTAAAGTGCTGGAGGAAGGTGTCCCACACTGCTAAGTCTGCTCTTATGTCGGATGATACTCTGATGGGATGGTGCCATCATAAAGCACCTTTTGTAGCCCAGGACAACAGTCTCATGAAAGGCCTACCAGGTCAAGCAACGTTCCGGTGTCCAATCAGTGACTGTAATGCCTTGAGGGTCACTTTTTTGACTGCCCGAACCTCCACCGCTAACTGTCCCAGACAGGCAGCTTTGTCTTGTGGCAATTGGGGCACCATGTGGACTGTGTCCAGCTCTATGTCTAGGCAAGTGAGCCGGTTGACTGACCCTTCATTTTTCTCATGTGCCAGCGGCACACCAAACCAATCCATGAGCTGGGAAAAGAAGCTAGCTTGGCTTTGCATGCTTCCTTGTTCAGGGCCCCTATGAACAAGAAATCATCTAAGTAGTGTGTGATTAAGTCATTGCTACTGTGTTGCCTGGTGGCACATTCAAGGAAATGGTTGAATGTCTCAAAAGCTGCACATGAAACTGAGCATCCCATTGGCATTGACATGTTATAGTAAAACTTTCCCTCGAATGAAAAACCCAGTAGGTCAAAGTCCTGTGGACAGACCGGCAGCAGCTGAAAAGCCGACCACCCTTGCCTACCTTTTGAATGAGCTTGACCGCTGTATCAAAAAACGCATAGCACACCGCACTGTACTCTGTGCTAATGAAATCATTCACTGACGCCCCTTTCGGATACAACAGGTGGTGGATTAGCCTAAATTCCCCTGGCGTCTTTTTGGGAACTGTCCTCAATGGGGAGATCCTCAAGGGGCTCAGTGGAGGATTCACAAATGGTCCCGCTACCCTACCAATGACCACCTCCCTGCATACCTTCTCCGCCACCATGTGTCTGAGTGTCCTTGCTGACTTCAGACTGCATGCTGTGTTCACTACTCGGGAGCCCTGGTAGGGAATGCGGAACATGGAAGAGAAATCCTCTAACAAGTACTGTGCATCTTTCCTGCAATGGTAGCGGTCAAGCCAACCCGCCATGCGTTCAATTCTTACTGGCGACCTCACCAGGCCACTTTGCATACCTGTCTCCTTGTTTGCTGTTGGCCAGTTGGCCCTCTCTCTTTTTGTAGCCCCCTCCCCCTTGGCAGATGCTACCTTTATGCTTACCTCTACAGCTGCTGCACTCATGCCGGAATTTGCAAATATCTCAAGAGCATTTCCCCGTGTTGTACTGCCTGCAGGTGCCCACCCCTTTTTGCCCTGACTAGGCTGTCTTATTTACCATGTGCCCGCTGGCCATGTAGGCTACGAGAGCAGGCCCAGCCCATGTCATGTGCCTGCACCACAGGTCGTGGTCAGTCTTATCCCAGTGCAGCTCCGGAGATCGTGGTACTCTCATGCAGAAGAGCTCGTCATATCTCAACCACGGGTTACCCTTGAATGCTAGGTGGGCTGTCTTGATGTTTTCCCTGTACTTGAACAGTTGCCTTATCTTTTGTGGGAACTTGGCGCAGTAGATGGGGAGACAAAGATATTGAAGGCTGCTGCCCAGTTTTCGAATGTGCGTGGAACCTTTGGCCAACGCAGCGTCTCCTGCTTCAGTCTATCTTTGTCTCCAGCATCCAGCAATTCCCTGTGTAATAAATCAAAATTCTCTATATACTCCCCTTTCCATATTTTTTCCCTAATAGCTGGGGTCAGATGGGTGTCCATTGGGTCATCCACCCCAAGGTAGGCCCAATGGTCTGGCCCTGGAGCTGAGGGTGTGGCTGCCGTGGGCTCCTGCTGTAGCGTGGCTGTGGGGGCTGATGAGGTTTCCCCCTGCCTGCTGTTGCTCTGTGCCCCCTGTCATTGGCCCTGCTGTAGCAGTCCCTAGCCCCCACACTTGCCTGATGGTGTTATCCACACTGGTCTGCGCCATCATCACTCCGGCCTGTGATGGCTCACTCGCCATCACCGGGAGAGTCCCTCCAGTCAACCCCTGTGCCGCTGCATGGACGGCCGCTGAGGTGGGCGCTTGGGACATTGCAACATTGTTGCCCACATCACCGCCCCTGAAAAATTGCTGTCCGCCCCAGGGGCCACATGGCCACAGCTGGAACGCTAGTGTGAGAGGGGAGGCCACCAACCCCCCCACCGACTGGTGTAGCCTGCCCCCTTGGGAAGTGCATCTGGGATATATGGAGGTAACCATGGGATTGGCAAAGGCCACCAACCCTGCTGCCTGGTGGCCGCTGGTCCCAGAGCTGCTAATTGGTGCCATGAGTTGTATTGGCCCCCCTGGTCTCCCCCGCAAGGTGGCCTATTCCTGCCAATGTTGTGCACCCTACATAAGTCCTTTCTCAACAAACATCTGCCCACCATGGATGTCGCCTCCTCCCTTTGCCTGCCTTTTGCTTGGATGAATGGACCCTTCATTTTCTTGGCCCGCCCTGATCCCCGCTTGTCCCCCTGGGTGTTTGCTATCAACTGCCCTTCACCCAACTCACCATCCGGCCCTGCCAACAGAGGCGCTGTACTGGCTTCCTTGCCTACACCATCGTCCTCATCCCTGCCTTCGCCCACCATCTCAATGATCATGACATCCTGATCCTCAGCCATCACCTCCGTCAGCTTGTCTTGATGGTCCTCTGCAGCCACCATCTTCTAGGCCCCTGTAGCTGCTAGTGCATCTTGCATCTTCTTGGAAGACTTCCTCATCTGCTTGGGCGCTTATGTGGTATTGGGCACCCCGTGCTGTTGCGCTGGTGCACTTTGCATGGCTATCTGGAGCTAGTTGGGACCGCCCAATACCACCAGTCACTGCAGAGTGTCTGTGAACTCTTGAGTGGGTGGGTCAAGCAGGCCTGGGGTCATAGAGGCCTGCATTTCCCTGCCCCCCTGCCATGCTGCTGCTCCCATGCTACTCATGTTCATCTCTTGTTGAAACCAGAATCTTGAAAACCTGCAAAAGAAAACAAAACTGGCCCATTAGTGGTGTAGCAAGACAGCCACCTGCTATGGCCAGCCCCCTTTATCGCTATGCAAAGCTCCTGCAAACCGCTTCTGGTGGGGGGGGGGGCCTATGCCTTTGGCACCTTGTGGCCTCTACTCCCCTCCTTATTGATTGATTTAATGGTTTATTTACTTCATTTTTTTTTTTTTTGGTATATGCCGACCTCCTCATTGCATACAGCGATAGTGCCATGTACAAGGAAGTTTTCAGATGCCCCCTCCACTGCATGTCCCAGAAGAGCTCTGTTCCCCCCAATAACATGTTACATCCGGTAGCAAACCCCCCATGTCCCCCATTGTGCGGCGTGGACAGTCCTCCGCAGTAGTTCCCCCCAAACTGCCAATCCGAGGCAGCTTCAGCCCAATGTGATTGTGCTGTCTTTAACCCCCTTCCCATTGTTTTTATTTATTTATTTTATTGTTTGCACTTTGCGTGTGTGCACAGGTCTGCACTGCCTCGGACAGGTGAGTACGGAGGCCTGAAAATGGCCGTCGAAAGCTGCAAGAGGGGTGGTGGACGAAGCATAGGCTGCAGCCATCCCCAATATGGCCACCATATGAGGGCAGCTTGTCAACCTTTCTGCACATATACGTGCTTCAACATGACACCCACCTCCTTGGAGTAGTGCCTAATCCATGAGAGGTAGTGCGTCTTGCCAGAGCTACTGCCTGGGCTGACATGGAGCCATTCAAAGATGTGGCAACCAGTCCTGTCACCTGCCCGCAGGCCACCCACCACGTTAAAAGCAGGCGGAACCAGAGCCAGCGGTTTACCAGGCAGCCCATGCTGCACCACCACCACCACTCCAGTGATGCCCCGCTGAAGTAAAGCTGTGCCATATGCTGCAACCTGGCCAACACAGTCATCGTCCAGGACAGCCGAGGGGATGGACCATGAAGGTAAGCAGTGACCAATAGCTTACTCAGGCAGTGGCATGTACAGGGGATTGTGGATAACAGTCTACTTCCCAGAGCATTCCATGCCTCCCCAGTTGAAGTGGTGCTGGGGAGGCACCCTGCGCTCGTGTGTGCAGCCCGGTGGATGAACTGGGAAAGGCGAAAGGATGGGAGGCAAAGTGGGAGCCACTTCAGACTGTCTTTATTTTTTATTTTATTTTTTTTTTTTTTTTTGCGGTGGGGGTGTGTGTGTCCCAGAAGATAATGCCCACACTGGATTGGACATACGGGGCCAGCTCCCAAAACGGAGCTGAAACCTAAAGCTGAGGGGCCAACGGAATGGGGGTATCATAGACGGCCCTCCAAAATGCCCATCCAGCCCTGGAGTAGCTCCTTCCGCCCCTCACTTCAGTTCTGGTGGGGTCCCGCAATCCAAAACCTGAATTCCCTAATCACATCCTTCCCATGTGCCCAGCGCAAGGCCAAAGCTCAACCCCGACATCCCGTTCCATCTACCCACAACGTGAAACCCTGACCACCAAGCATTCAGGAGCAGCCTATCTGACTAACAAATGTCCCCAACTTTCCCTTATATACTTTCAGTTATTTATTTTTTTACATGCTTTGTGTGTCCCAAACTGCCCCCCAGCTCCCACCCCACCCTCCACTCCTGCACCCCGCCTAGCCCCGAGGTCTCACTGACCCATTAGGTCCAAGGCCTATTCCAGCCTTACCTGGAGCTGTAGGGAGAGCCTTCTTTTGTGTTCCTTCTGGAGTCTGGACAATAAGAGGAAGATCCTCTACTGTGCAGATCCTATAAAGCCTGGTCTTTGCCCCTCCCTGCTCCAGGCTACTCCTAGCCCTTCGCCCCCAGGGCAAAGGCCATTGGTCACCTCCTTCCTGCTCCTTGGACCTAGAAAGGTGGTGACCAGGGACTGGCTCTTGGTCACTGGGCAATTGCCCTCCCAAATATTCCAGGAGGGACCATTCATTGAAATTCCTCTCTAGTAAATATCCTCTCTCTGACAGCCTGCTTTTGCTCCCAAATGGACACTAGACACCCCTAGCAGATTTCAAAGGGTTCCTACTAAGTCTGCATTTCCTGCTGTTCAGGCTTCCTAGTTATAACTCTATGTGTTAAATGAAAATGACTCATCAGTTTGGGAAAGTACTGGTAGGTAGAATTCCACATACCATCAGCTGGAGGTGGCATGGCTGATACTAGACACTATACCTGCACATGTGACACAGCCTGTCACAGGTGGCCTCAAACCTTGTTCCCTTTTGGACATGCTTTTCTAGGAAGCAGTCCTTAAAGGTGAACGGTAACCATCTCAGCCCTGTTGTTAGCCTTCCAGGATTTTCATCTCTGCCTGGGAGATTGAAGTCTTCAAGGAACACTCCTGTATACAGTTTGGCTGGTCTTTTAATTTCCCCGACAATGACCTGGTTGATATTGTGCTCTGCTGAGCAGTTTAGGGGCCTGTAGCAGCCCCTGTCATCGAGGCACAGGTCAGAAAGCATAGAGAAAACCCAGGAGCAGTTGTAAAATTCCACAAAACTGTTTACTTGCAGTTGCAGTAACATAAAGTAAACCTGTTCAGAATAACTCTATACAGAAGCAAAATAAAATCTCTTGTAAAAAAAAAAATCTCCCTTGCAGCTCAGCTTAGCTGTTTTTATAAGTCTTTTTCAACCCCCATCCTTTGCAAGCATCCTGTTCGTTGTCAATTTCAGGAGCTACTAGAACATTGAGAGCTTCCTGAGGTCCCTCCAGCCTTTGCAAAAGGCTCAGGCATTTGTACTCAAATAACCTCTGGCATATATATATATATATATATATATATATATTATGGTAGCACGGTAGTGCTACCATAGTTAGAGTTGAGGAGCCATTTCTATGTTAAACCCCAAAACTTTGCACCTTACTAACTTTGCAACCGTGTGATGGATTTGCCTGAAATTTGGAATTTATGATCAAGAACCATAGGCCTTGGGATCTCGAAGTTTATTGATGGTCGGATATCGCTGCGGAGTTATTAATGTGATCTTTGTGCGGTTTACGCTTTTCGGAATTCTGTGGTGCGCTACACAGGTCGCACGGTTTATGTGACTGGCCCAAAATCTTCAGGGAACGTGCAGCCAGGGTCCCGATGTGCCTTTCGAAGATTTCGTGAAAAAATATTAAACGGTTCAAAAGTTATTCAAAAAACAGTTTCCCATTATAAGTCAATGGGAAAAGTTAACAAAAAGTTCAACACTTTTGCAAATGCATTTTTACTTTCGCAAATGGGCCTGTTACTTTTGCAAATCGGCCATTTTGTTTTCAGTTGGTAATCAGAAAAATGGTTGGCATTTAAATTTGGGACCCTCTAGCAACCTAATTTTTTTTGTATTCACCTAGTCGGGCCCTGAGGTTGCTTGCCATGTCTTTATTTTGTGGTAAAACACCCCAGAAATATGTTTTTCAAATTTCTGGAAAAAGTACTTTCGCAAATTACTTTCGTGCTCACGAAAGTGTCGCAAATTTTTGCGAAAGCTTTCGCAAATTGCGACAGTAATTTTCTAGTCTGTGGGAAAATGACAGCAATTCTTTGGCACTGCACTGCAAAATAACCGTTGGGAGTTTTGGGCTGAAATTTGGAGGGAACGCAGCCGACATCTCACAGATGTGCCTTTCAGTGTTGTATTGAAAAAATATTACACGGCAAAGTTATGGCACTCCAAAGTTGACAGTTTTTCCCATAGGATAACATTACGGCGCCTGAAGCATTACAGGAATCCTTTGGCACCCTGCTGCAAAATAACGGTTTGGTCTTTTTTCCTGAAATTTGGAGGAAAGACAGCCAACAGTACATAGATGTGCCTTTCAGTAGTTTGGTGAAAAAATATCACATGGCGGCAAAGTTACGGCACTCCAAAATTGACGTTTTTTCCCATAGGATAACATTACGGCGCCCGACACTTAGAAATCATTTGGAGCCCTGCTGCAAAATAACGGTTTGGTCTTTTTTCCTGAAATTTGGAGGAAAGACAGCCAACAGCCCACAGATGTGCCTTTCAAGTTTGGTGAAAAACATTACAGGAGGCAAAGTTATGGCGTCCGAACTTTTATTTTTTTCCCTTAGGATAACATTACGGCGTTCGCCGCACTTTCAGGGCCCGTATCTCGGAAACGGTGCGAGATACGGACTTTTCGTCGGAAAACTTCTTAGCTCCCTAATGGGGCTAAGATCCAAATTAGCCAGGACAGTTGTAAATAATATGACTTTTAAATTTTTTTTCTACGTCGTACGGTTCCTGAGATATAATGTATTTAGTATTCCAAGATCTCATTTTCTGCGCCGATACTCATTATTTTGCATACATTATTTGTACTCACTATCTTTCTCAATGCAGGTTTTGGGAAAACCAGCCTGTGTACTACTTACTGTTACTGTTGCCCTTTCCGCGATGGATTTCACCGTTCACTTACCATTGACGTCCTGCGCCACCATGTGCGGTTATCCTTTGCGTTTCATTTGCGCTATGCTTTCTGTTATTTTTGCCATTTCTGTCTACAGGTATTTATCTTACTGTTTCACTTTACATCACCATGCCCATTGACATTTCTGTTTGCAGGCACCATGTTACTATGTGACAACACATCATGTGGCAGACCATTCCCGTCTATGCCACCATGTGCGTTACCCTTTCTGTTATCATTCGTGCTTGTGTTACCATGTGCGCCACTGTTAGCATTTCTGTTTGCGTTGCTGTCCCTTTTAGTATGCCACAACACATCATGTGGCGGGAGCGCGGGGCCCTTGCTCCCGCCGCTGCATTACATTCACTATTTCTCGTTATCATTCTCAAAAAGAAGGGAAATTAGAGGCAAAAAACTCCGTTTAATGCATTAGTTAGGGTTGTTCCACAGCGACAAAAGTGAGGAAATTTCCTGTTAGGGTTGAAAACCCTAACTCCGAATTCACCCCCCCCCCCCAGCACCACACACACATAGACAGACACACACATTCAAGTATGGGGGAGGACCAAGTCAACACAACCAATGACAGACATCCAGCAGCAGGTGACAGAAATAACAAACAATTGTCTAAATGTACTACGAGACATCCCCACCCACCTGACCAGGTACTGCATGCTCAGTGGAGATCAACAGCAAAACTCAGGCCATGCACACCAAACGATACATCCCTGATTGCAGCTGCACATACGTACCACACTTAGTAGTTGCATGGCCTTACCTACCGATGCCACACCACACCACAACTGGTACTGTGCCGTTATTCAAAATAAATGCTGAAGGTGCATGATGACAGTTGTAGAAAGGTTTTAACACTACTGAGTATACATTAATTAAGAGAAGCACATAAATTAACTACAAGACACTAGCATGCTCAAGATAAAAGTAGTGATAGATTTAGTAGGTGATTTACATAGTAGTACATTTACTGCAATGGTTTACTCAACATAGAGAGGCTGATGTAAACATATGGAAAAGCATTGCCTGTTCAACGCTGTGAAATTGGTACTGCCAGTATCACATGCATTCTTACTGATGAAGGTGTACTGCTGATGTACATACATAGACCTTCAGTGTGTTTCAATATTAAAGATGCAGTAAGTATTCTTTGTAAGAAAGATTGTAATTGCATGGATCAGGCCAAGCAACTTCTAAATGTCATAGCACTACTGAGCCAACAATGACGTACCTGTATCGGAGATGTATATAGGATAGATTTTCCTGTAGGCACTTACTGAGTATGTTGTACCTGATAAAGACAATCTCATTGCATCCGTGATGACTAACTTATTCAAATAGTAATACATTTGCTATTGTTGCAATGAGTGATCTATGCCACTTATGGACACAGTGTGATTTTTTTAACAGTTGTTTCATACTCAGGCTGTATGCCTACTGTTTGGGTTTGCCACACTTCTGTCACTGATGCTATCAAAGTGATAACTATGTTAATTCTGCTACAACAGGACTCAAGTAGGTATGGTGTGGATATAAACAGAATGTCTTTTAGTATTGATTTAACTCATAATGGGGTAAATGTACTAGGACAGCAGGGCTTATCCTCTATCACTGAGTCTGTCAGTTATAATCACACTAGGGTTTCGATGACTGTAATGATCAAGTTACACTGTTCATCTTCATGAGTTCATATTCACAGCCATTCTCCAGCAACTAGACAGTGTATGGTGTAACTGGGTGGGACACTGTGTTGCAAAGCTGCTGCAGTGCCTAGCAGAGGGAGAGTACCTACTCATAAAGACAATTAAGCAATAAGGCATGACCAACAGTTATGTTAAATGGTCTGTTAATCACCCTGTAGGGGTTTAATGTTGAATGAGGCATATCCGAGTGCCACATGTCACTAGACAGTGATAAACTGACCATTAACATAATACCTGAGAGTGGCTTATTGCCATCATAATAAAACTGTTTTTTAAACAACATTAAACCATGTTCATCATATGGTTAGGCTCTACATGTATGTTACTAAAAACTAAACATAAGGCTGTTACAATGTTTACAGTCAATTAGAAAGCTGCGTTTCTCAAACCCTTGTTATAATCAGAGATATTATACCTGTACAACTCCTTGGTTTTGCTTAACTCTATTGCTCAGGTGGCCCACCACAAGTGGTGTGGTGTGGTGTGGGGCATCGGTAGGTAAGGCCATGCAACTACTAAGTGTGGTACGTTGTGTGCAGCTGCAATCAGGGATGTGTACGTTTGGTGTACATGGCCTGAGTTTTGCTGTTGATCTCCACTGAGCATGCAGTACCTGGTCAGGTGGGTGGGGATGTCTCGTAGTACATTTAGACAATTGTTTGTTATTTCTGTCACCTGCTGCTGGATGTCTGTCATTGGTTGTGTTGACTTGGTCCTCCCCCATACTTGAATGTGTGTGTCTGTCTGTGTGTGTGTGGTGCTGGGGTGACTCGGAGTTAGGGTTTTCAACCCTAACAGCGAATTCCTCACTTTTGTCACTGTGGAACAACCCTAACTAATGCATTAAACGGAGTTTTTTGCCTCTAATATATATATATATATATATATATATACACACACATTTCAACAGTAACACCACATATTTTCTATATAAATGTGATCCCATTATCAGTTTCATTTCCATATATTGATTTGCAGATATTCTTATATTACCAGATTTAGATATGCAAGGGAGGAAAACAGACAGCAAGAGAAAACAGAGAGACAGAAAGAGGCAAAGCACTGCAAGACTATTCGGGTTGATCAAGTCCGAAGACTCACAGGAAAATTTGGTTGCGCAACCAGACAGAGAAGAGACAGAAAAGGAAAGAATGCAGATCCTTGTACTTACACACTTTCTTCATAACAAAAGGGACAGGGTCCTATTCTACCCTGTCACATACACCCCCCTCTTTAAGAGGGAACTTGTTTTATTAAACAAGTTTCCAAAACTTTCGATTTTGTACTAACATTTTCTACTTTCAGAAATTAAGCACATTTGCATCCATTTTTTTACCAGAACAGCAAAAATTGCAGTTCAAATCCATACATTTTTATTTTTTTTTTAACCAACAGAACCCTCAATTCCAGATCCATATCTTGACAGAAAATCAGCATTACTGTTCTCTTTACCAGATTTGTGAATCACAGAGAATTTAAATGGCTGCAGTGCCAGGTACCACCATGTGATTCTGGCATTTTTATCCTTCATCTGGTTAAGCCAACATAAAGGACTGTGATCAGTTACAAGAACAAAATCAGTTCCTAATAAATAAAATGTGAGGGATTCCATGGACCACTTGGCTGCTAAACGCTCCTTTTCAAAAATGGAGTACCTTTTCTCTCTGTCATGCAACTTCCTACTTATATACAGAATAGGATGTTCTTTCCCATTTATATTTTGACTTGGGGCAGCACCTAGGCCTACATCAGATGCATCTGTTTGTAGCAGAAATGGTTTCTCAAAGTCTGGGCTTCTTAAAACAGGTGCTGAACATAATGCAGCCTTTATGCCTTGAAAAGCTTCATCACACACTGGGGTCTATTTCACATTATTTGGGTACCATTTCTTTGTGAGTTCAGTGAGGGGAGTAGCTAATTCAGTAAAGTTGGGAACAAATCTCCGATAATAACCAGACAGCCATAAAAATTATCTGACATGTTTCTTTGTTTTAGGTACAGGGCTGTTAGCTACAGCTTCTTTTTTAGAAATCTCTGGTTTGACTTCTCCATTTCACAACATATAGCCCAAATATCTAGTTTCCTGTATGCCCAATACACATTTAGTAGGATTAATAGTCAGACATGCATTTTTGATAGCCTGGATAATTGCTTGTAGGTGTTCCATGTGACTTTTCCAGTCTGGACTGTACACCATGACATTATCCAGGTACGCAGCACAATAACCAGTGTGAGGGGGATAAAATGACATCCATGTACTGCTGGAATGTAGCTGGCGCATCATTTAAACCAAAAGGCATGGTGGTGAACTGATAGAACCCTATAGGAGTGGCGAATGCAGTTTTATTTCTGGATTCTGTAGCTAAAGGGATTTGCCAGTAACCCTTGGTGAGATAGAGGGTACTGATATACTTTACACTCTCCAGTCAGTCCACCAAATCATCTATTCTGGGCAAAGGATGACTGTCAAATTCTAGCACTTGATTAAGTTTCCTGAAATCAAGGCAGATTCTAATACCCCCTTCTTTTTTGTTTACAATTACCATGGGAGATGACCAAGCACTCCTCGACTCCTCAATGATACCCAATTCTTTCATTTTTTGTATTTCCTTAACTACATCAGCTCTTAATCACTCTGGCAACCTGTATGTCTTTTGATTAATAGGACGAGCATTCCTTGTCACTATTATGTGCTCAACCCCTTTTCCTCTGCCTGATACCGTGGTAAAAGTAGTGTTAAATGTCTTTAGCATATTACGAATGTCTGCAGTTTGTTCGCAGGTTAAGGAAACATTCACTTTTACAGCATCAGCATTTACAGATTGTTCCAGTCTATCATAAGCTACATCAATATCTTCCTTATCAGTTTCTGGTAAAACTAGCAAGGCAGCTTTTGGCATTTTTTCAACCCATTTCTTGAGGAGGTTAGCATGGTATATCTTAGTAGGATTTTTCTTGTCAGGGGTCTCAGTCTCATAATTAACAGTGCCAGTGCATCTAAGAACCTTATATGGCCCTTGCCACTTCATTAACAACTTATTTTCTGTTGTGGGTAACAGTAGCAAAACCTTTTCACCTGTCTCGAAAACGTTTTCTTTTACCCCATGGTCATAACATACCTTCTGCTGGTTTTGAGTCTCTTCCTGATTGCTATGGGCAATTTCAACATATTTTGCCAGCTTCTTTCTTAGGGCACACATATAAGAAGATATAGATTGTTTCTGAGTAGGGCTATCTTCCCACGTTTCTTTTATCACATTCAGTGGCCCTCTTGGCTGCCTACCATACAGCATGTCAAATGGCGAAAACCCTGTTGATGCCTGTGGCACTTCTCTGTAAGCAAAAAGTAGGTAAGGCAAGTATTGGTCCCAATCTTTCCCTTCCCCTTTTACAAACCTTTTTAACATGTGTTTTAGGGTTTGGTTAAAATGTTCAACAAGACCGTCTATCTGAGGGTGTTGGGGGAGGTTCTTATGGCAGTGATACCTAGCAGTCTGTATAGCTCCTTAAGCAGTGCAGCACCAAAATTACTACCCTGATCAGTAATAATTTCTTTAGGTAGACTCACTCTGCTGAAAATTTTGGCAAGCTCTGCAGCAACTTTTGGGGCTGTAACAGTACGCATTGGAACGGCTTCTGGGTATCGAGTTGCATAGTCGCATACTACCAGGATAAATCTATTACCCTTTTTACTTTTGTCTAAAGGACCAACCACATCCATTGCAATTCTCTCAAAAGGCACATCTATTAAGGGTAGGGGTACCAGGGGCACCTTGTCTTTTCTAGTGACTAGGGCTACTTTCTGACACTCAGCACAGGAATTACAATAGGTAGCAACATCTTCATGAATTCCGTCCAGTAAAATCTATACAGCAATCTCACAAGGGTGCGCTCCCTCCCTGAGTGACCAGCCATAGGATTATCATGTGCCATCTATAACAATTCTGTTCTGTACTTCTCTGGTATAACCAATTGTTCTGTCTGTTCCTGTGTCTGAGGGTTAACCCAAACTCTGTACAGTAATCCATTACATTTTTTAAACATTGGAACACCCTGTTTCGGTTTCACCCCCAGCTGCTTAAAATAACCCTGGAGAGAAACATTGTTAGCTTGTTCTGAAAGAAAATCACAATCAGTTATCAATTTAATTTCAGCATTTTCATATTTTAACCCTTCATGTCCATCAGTCATTTGTTGCCACAGTTTCTTCAGGCATCGTCTTTCTTTCCTGGATTTCTGGATCTTGGAGCTGTGCTCAAACGAGTCCAAATCAAAATTGCTGAGAGGAAAAGTGTCCCCGCCATCTGAAATTTTTTTGCCTGAGCTCTTGTCACCACAGCTGCTGAAACATCAGGACTTACTCCCTCTTTGATCGCAGTAAATCCTGGGAAGTCATTTTCAATAATCACAGGTACAGGTAACTTTAGTACTACCCCCACTTTCATTTGGTGCGACACACCCTTAACAGTCAGAGTCACTTGGGTGGTGGGATAGTATCGAGTTTCCCCTTGGATGCAGATGACACCAGTACCTGGTCCCTTTACACAATGTTTTCCCAGCACTTTAAAATGCACTAGGGTCTGCCTGCTTCCTGAATCAATGAGTCCCTTTACAGTCTTATTCCCCACCTTCACATCTGTTAGGTACTTGTCCCAATTTGCCAAGGACAAATCTGCTCCAGTGCCACTCTCATTATTATAGCAGTTTCTTGCAAAATGGCGTAACTTATTACAGTTATAGCAGCTAATGTATTTTGGCACAGATTTGTTACCCCCACCAGAGTTCTTAGGAGGCTTGGAGTTTAAATGAGAAAAATAATTTCTTACCAGTGCTTGGCTGTTACCTTGCTGCTGTGGAATCTGTCTGGACAGTTGGTAGTCCTCAGCCAAAGAAACACCTTTTTCCCCATTCTCTGGTCGGTGTTCCTTTACCCACAGCTGCACATCTGTAGGCAAGATGTTGATGAATTGCTCCATGGCAAATGTGTTGATGATCTGTGGGACTGTTTTGCTCTCTGGTTGGATCCACTTCATCAGGAATTCTCTGAGTCGGGTGAAGGCTTCTCGAGGATTGCCAACCGAGTTGCACCTCAGAGATTGAAATCTCTGCCTGTAGGTCTCACTGAAGATGTCGTACTTTTTCAGGATTTCACCAGGTCATAGTTTTCTGACTGTGCAATGTCCATACTGCTGTAGGCAAGCTGGGCTTTCCCTGTCAGGTAGGGTACCAGTCTGATTGTCCATTGCTGCTTTGGCCACTGGCAGGCTGTGGCAACTCTTTCAAAGGTTGTCAGGTGTGCCTAAATACCATCTGAGGGACACAGCTTAGTAAGTTTAATGGCCTTTAAGTTGCTTACATTTTGTTGTTCATCTGGGTCTGTGCAGTATCCTCTGCCTTCAATAACTTGTAAGGCATCCAGCCATCACTGCTCCTGTCATTGCATCTCTTCTGTCATCTGTTGCTCCTGTTGCTGCATTTCTTCTCTCATCAATGCTTCTAACCATTGAATTACTTTTTCTCTCTGCTTCTCAGTCTCTTTTTGTTGTATAGCCCGCATTTCAAAAAGTCCATCAGGCTTTTAGGTTCTGTCATTGCCTGTTATTTTTCTATAACTTGTGCTGGCTGTACAATCTTAGACTACTTCAGCTGCAGAATCCATACCTTCATTTGTGCTTCCCTGGTACTAGGTCCAGTACCCATGCACAAATCTCCTGCTTTAGGGTATGCATGGCTTAAATCCCACTAAGGCTGACACCATCTGTCATCGAGGCACAGGTCAGGAAGCATAGAGAAAACCCAGAAGCAGTTGTAAAATTCCACAAAACTGTATATTTGTAGTTACAGTAACATAAAATAAAATAAACCTGTTCAGAATAACTATATACAGAAGCAAAATAAAATCTCTTGTAAAAAAAAAAAAATCTCCCTTGCAGCTCAGCTTAGCTGTTTTTATAAGTCTTTTTCAACCCCCATCCTTTGCAAGCATCCTGTTCTTTGTAAATTTCAGGAGCTGCTAGAACATTGAGAGCTTCCTGAGGTCCCTCCAGCCTTTGCAAAAGGTTCTGGCATTTGCACTCAAATAACCTCTGGCTTTTTACAGTTATCTTAAATTGTAAATTATATATGTGTATGTATATATATATATATATATATATATATATACATATATATATATATATACATACACATATACATATACATACACACACATTTCAACAGTAGCACCAGATATTTTCTATACAAACCTGATCCCATTATCAGTTTAATTTCCATATATTGATTTGCACATATTCTTACATTACCAGATGTAGATATGCAAGGGAGGAAAACAGACAGCAAGAGAAAACAGAGAGACAGAGAGAGGCAAAGGAGTGCGAGACTGTTCTGGTTGATCAAGTCTGAAGTCTCACAGGAAAATTTGGTTGCGCAACCAGACAGAAGAGACAGAAAAGAAAAGAATACAGATCCTTGCATTTACACACTTTCTTCATAACAAAAGGGACATGGTCCTATTCTACCCTGTCACGGTCCCCCAAGGTAATGCTTTTGCCCCACTTATGTAAGTTAATAGGGCCTCCGAGAGGTATCTGTCATGGTGTAAGAAATAACAGATGACAACTCAGTTTGGGAATGTACCGGTAGCTAGAATCCCTCATACCATCAGTTAGAAAAAACTAAAAAGAAAACTACTCTACCTTTTGGTGGCAGTATGGCAAATACTAAGCACTATACCTGCATATGTGATACAGCGTATCACAGGTAGCCTTAAACCTAGTTCCCTTTTGGACATACTTTTCTAGGAAATAGTCCTTAAAGGTGAACAGTAACTGACTCAGCCTTGCCATTAGCCTGCTCAGGACTTTCATCTCTGCCTGTGAGATTAAAGTCCCCAAGGAACACCACTGTGTACAGTTTGGCTGCTCTTTTAATTTCCCTGACCATGCCCTGGTGGGCATTGTGCTCTGCTGAGCAGTTTGGGAGCCTTTAACAGCCCCCCAGGGTAACTGTTTTGCCCCTCTTATATAAGTTAATAGGGCCTTCAAGAGGTGCCTCTTCTGGTATAAGAGACACTGTGTGTGAGGATTAGGAGAGAGGACAGCAAAGCAAAGCTGAGTGGTTCTGTCTGCCCAAACCTCATGAGAGGAGTCTCATACCATAAGTGGCACCCTCAGAGGCCCTATTAACTTGTTATGAATCACTCGAGTATAGCTCGAGTGAGTTAAAATAGGTTTAGAGCTTGTTTTAAAATTTATTTATGCTGTTCTCCCCCTGGCGCTGAAGTGGAACACTCTTCCCTAATGGTCCCGCACGATGGCACATTGTATACAGGATAAGATGTACAGTGGCTTTGCACACTGATTGGCAGAAATCACGTTAGTAATTTATAATCCCGAGTCCAGATGGACTATGTGACTCTGTCTGGTCCCCCTGAGGTTGTCCTTGTCCTCCACAATGACTCCATCTCTAAGCAAGAGAGTCATCCACCCCATTGTCTGTCAGGATTATTCCTTCAGAATTATCTGCCTTCCTCTATCCTTGTGTTCCAGTTATTTTCTCCCCCCCACATCCAGTCTATGGGATTGCCACTGTCTTGGCCTTTGAGGTGTATCAGGCCCTCCAGCTTGCTCATTTTGCTGGGTGTGCTCCTCGTATTGGTCTGCAGGAAAGTAAAGATTGTTGCCCCTCTTTGCTTCTTCCTTGCTGTTCCCAAGCTCCTCCTGCCCAGGTGCTCCCCTGCTGTGCTCTACATCCCTCTGTGATCCCCCTGTATATGCCTCTTGCTCCTGGTGGTTTTCTTCCTCAGCCCCATTTCCCTGTCCTCTGGTTTAAATACTCCTTGTCTGCCTTTTCCATTCTCCTAGCCAGCACCTTCCTGGCACAGATGAAGCCCATCCTGGGCATACTGGCACCCATTACCCCAGAAGGACCTCCAGTTGATTGGAATAAGAATACCCTCCTTTTCGCATGATACTGAGAGCAAAGCTGCACCAGGCCTTTAGCCATGCTAGTTCTCTTTGGGCCATATCATATTTTTTAAGTACCGTGGGTTGTGGCTAGACCAGTCCCTTGACTTCTCTTTCTGAGTTTATTTCATTTCCTCAAAATTTCTTCCAGTGCATAATGTCCTCTACTGCAACAAGACTTTCCTCCCTGCTGCTGCCATCCTAGCTGTATGATCATTCTAAAAATGATTCCTCTGTTTTTGACTGTAGTGACAAGGGTCAGGAGTTTCCATCATGAATGAATGCAGCAAGCCCTCAGTGCGACGAACATACAGCGCACGGGGGTTTGTGGGGTGACATGTGGGAATTTCCATCCTTTGCACCCGGCAGAGGTCCTTAGACCACATAAGTGTGGTCTTGCTTGTGCCATCCCTCCAGGACAAAGTTATGGTGCTTGTGCCAGAGCATTGGCGCAAGCAGCCGTAAACCATGAAAATTGTCGCAGCTGCACACGCTAATGGAAAATTGGGCAGTTGCAGTAAAGGGGATCGGCACACAGCCGAATTCAAAGTTCTGTGGTGCAGGGCTGGATGCACGTCCTGTGCCACCTTTTGAAAATCCTGTCCAATGTCTATAGTACAGCTCCAAAAACCGCTCCAGCAAGATTGGACCCTTCCACCATGCTTTCTGATGTATTGCCCTGAACTGTCCCCATGCACTCACAGCTGCAACCGATGCCTCTCTGGAGTGGCCATCCCTAGGGGGTTTGAGGCATTTACAATTTACGCTCCTAATCTTCCAATTCCAGTTTAACACTCTCCGTGATTACATAGATACATACATAGATGCACAGAAATTGATGCCAGATAAGGACCTCTTGGCCCACCCAGTCTGGCCTATTTGTCCCTTCCTAGTATGAGGTCTGATGCACAAACTGAACACCAGAGCACCTCCCCTTACCTCCAGGATACTCTTGTGTCTGTTCCACTCCTTCTTGAATCCTGTGACCATTTTAGCCCCTACCACCTCCTCTGGTAGGCCATTCCAAGCAACCAACCTCCTCTCTGTGAAAAAATATTTTTTCATGTTACCCCTAAGCTGTCCCCCCTCCATCTTCATACTGTGCCCCCTTGTATAGGAACTTCTCTTACTTTGGAAGATGCTCCCTTCCTGTACTCTGTTTGTACCAGTGAGGTATTTGTATGTTTCTATCATATCCCCACTCTCCCTCCTTGCCTCCAGGGAAAACCTATTTAATTCTTTTAGTCTTTCCTCATAGAGCTTTTCTTGCAGGCACTGCACCATTTTAGTTACCCTTCTCTGCACTGCTGCCACCCTATCTATATCGTTTCTCAGATGGAGCCTCCAGAACACCTACCCCTCCCTCAGTCTATTCCTTCTATCAGTCTAGTCTTTGCTGATTTCTTAGGTCTAGAAGTCACCTGTCAGTAAGACAAGTTGTCTTTTCTTGGATAATCTCTGCCCTCTGGAACTCCCTCCTTCCCACCTCCAGCCCTCCACTGTACATTCATTTCTAAGGAGGCAAGTCAAGGAGCTATTCTGATAAAAACTTATGATGGAAAAAAAAGGAGCTTTTCAGTGCTTCCTGTGACTGTTTGCCACACTCCTCCAGTTGAAGCTGGTTAATTTACTTCCGTTCTTGGAATCCTGCTCATCCATGTTCTTATTATGTACCCTATCCCCTCTCATTTGTCCTTGGTTCATGGTCTCCAGGTCTCAGAGGCAATAAATTATTTCTCTACTGATATTTAAGTAAGCAATAAGACACGGTGGGGTGTGCATTAGACAGTTCTAATGCACGGCTAGGGGGACTTAGTGAGGCACAAGGCCACGGGCTTATTGTGCTTATAAAATGGGCCTGTGTATTCTAAATGAGGGTTCTAGTTTTAGCTGTGCATTAGACACATCTAATGCATGGCTAACAACCAATCAGATTGCTTGAAATCCTTTGCCCATTTTATAATTTTTTTAAATGGCTTGATTTCTTACTGCAGAGGAAACAGAAGTGATATTGGATGCAAGGATTTAGGCTGTAGAAGGCATTGGGTTACTTGGAGTCCAATTCACGGAAATGGAGTCATCTGTTCTGGCATTGTTTTTTAGAATTCACGTTTTCAGAATTGAAGGCCAAAAATCCTAATAATGAAAAAAAATGTCAGATGCAGAATCAGAATCTTATCGCAATTTGATTTTGATTACACAACCGATTACAGTTAAACCTCCCCCACTCGGTACAAAAAGGAATAAAAAGACCGACTCAGGAGCCACTGAAGAACAAATACCTCCTTTCCTCATCCTTGTTTCTCACTCCCCTTACCTTAAGTGCGTGACTGGAAGCATGCTGAGGGTCTGGCTCCAGCTTCCAAATATATCCAGGGATAGGGTCCACTCCAGGGCATCCAATAGGTGCCCACCACGGTACTCCAAACAAGGTTATTTGTGTGTACAAATAAATAAGTATCTGTGGACTAGGAAATACAAATATTCTGCTACATAGAAATGCAGGACTGAGAGAAAAAAGAAAAGGTTACTTAAAATGTATGTCAAAACAAATTATGCATATTGGCTATTCAGCAGTGTTGTCTCAAGTTCTTAGGGTTCCAGAACAGCTTCTCTTACCTTATTGAATCAACAGGGTTATTTTTTGGCCCAGTGGTGCTGAGGCTGAGGTGCTGGACACCACACCTCGCACCACACTGGCCACCCAGTTTTGGGAACAAACTCAGATCATCGGGGGTCAGCAGGGGAGGGAAGGGATCGAGCATCCAGAGGACTGCTCTCCCTTTCCGGGAGGTTCCAGGGTCTGCACCACTCCTGGGCAGCCCCTGATGGTGGTTGGGGGCAGCACAAGGAACTTGCGACATGAGCGGTTGTGCGGCGGAGCTGCAGCAGATGTCCTCTGACATCATTGCACATCTGAGCTCCAGGAGCAACAAACAAGTGAAAACACCCCTTGTCCTGGGAGGTGGCCAGGGAGTCCGATTAGACTGCGCCCACTTCCCAATGCTAGGCCGACTTCAACAGCTGGCTAAGCCACTACCAGACGGACCCTCTAATCTCAGAAAGGACGCCAGGTAGAAGAGGCGGGCCATCCTCCAGGGGGTGATCGGGGGGGCGGATTGTCCGGTTGGGGGGTGCTGGAGGGAGGAGGCTTCAGGCAGGGGAGTAGAGGTGTCAGTCCAAGTGACCACCTCTGAGAGATACCAGTTCTTTGGAAGCATAAAGAAAGTTGAAAAAAACAAAACAAAAAAAAATATAGGGTTATTTGTGTGTACAAGCTGAAGAAGAGTTGTAAAACAGTTCTTACAGTGCCCACTCCTATAACATCCCACTAAGTCAGGTTACATAATTAGACTGATTTTTACATAATTACTGCAATAGCAATATTTCAGCCAGCATTTCCATGGCTTTACATTGTATATTCGGCTCCAAATTTGCACATCTAAATGTAATTCTAATGTTCTAAGGTAGCAACTGGATATTCTACACAACTATATCTTTGAATATAAAATCTGTTTCTAAGTCCTTGATTTATTGATACTTGTTCACGGTCTAGAGTGCCTTGTGCCTTAGAAATTGCAAAGTACTGGAAAAAGCATGCCTCTGTGACATCTTCTTGGACTTTGTGGTGTCTTGTTGCCTGTCCCAACATAATTATGGCCACATAGTTCATCTTCTGCATACAGACATGTAGCCAAGTTCCAACCAAATGGACCTGGGTTACAGTTGCCCACTGTGTTCCTTATCTGAACACCTATCTCAGGATGAATCCTGCATTACGTTGCATGCACTAGTATGGCTAGGGTTACCTCCTTTTAAGAAGCCCAAAGTGGGACATTTCTTTCTGAAACATGATTTTTCATAGGACAGTAGGTACCCTCTACCAATGCAACAGACTTGTTTTCTTTATATAATCAGAATTAAGGCTAAGTATTGCAGTTTCCTGGTTTATTCTGTTGCTTCTTATCAATTTAAGGTATTTTTGTTAAGGTATTATAGTTTTCTGCAACATTTAGTGAAAAGTTAGAAAAATAATTTTCTAAAATAAAGTCAGGACATGTAGCATTTTTCAAGTGTTTTTTGCAGGACACAACTGCCCAAATCAGGACTGTCCTGCGAAAATCAGGACAAGAGGTAACCCTAAGTATGGCTGACATAGAAATAAAATGTAACTGGTCTCTGATAGTCACAAGCAGATCTTTTTTTTTTTTTGGCCGATGGGATCTTATCTGCCTTCTCCTTTTTACATTATTAGCAACTGGTGGTACATTGCTCAAGCTATTACACTGATCAGACTGTGTTGGAGATGGAAGTGTATGGACAATATAGGGTCACAAACAGTATTTTCTGTTCAAGTTTAGACTTGAATTATAGGCTGGATTCACTTATAATGGAAGTAATACTGTTTCAACTTTGTTCTATTTCTGCTGAAAGCCAGCCTGTCATTTTAAGGTTGAAATGAGTGTATCATTGTTTTTCTGCTGGTTTCTCCCATTATCGCTAATGATTCACAGATATGCTTGTTTTCCTAATTTGTTTTGCCTAGTGTAAGGATACAGTATCATCTCAAATCTTATTTAGGAATGGATGAGATTGCAGCCCTGAATGTGAAACAAGTAGATTACCTGTGTTAGCCATTTTGGTAAATGAAACACTAGTGCCCCCGGACCCCCAAGCATTTCTTGTTACAAAATGAATGTGTGTTAAAGTGTAATGAATTAGGACAAGGTTCAAACTATGTTTTGCTGATTTAGGCAAAAACATGCTTATAAAATGTTCCTAGCTAAAATGTAAGCAATATTCAATTTAGCCGTCTTAATGTCTGATGACGTGAGATGAAAAATGTTTGCTCTGTAAACTGTACTGTATAAAAATATGACCATTTCTTGAGACAGCTGTAGTATTGCCCAATGCCTAATGCCGTCAAGATGGCATTCTCAACATCTGATACCATCACCAGCGCAGGTAGTACCTTTTGACATCTAGGTACTTACTCACATCATCATGCCATTTACAGCAACAAGTCAGTCTGCAGCAATTCAAAGTTACTGAACCTCAGGAGAAAGACAAAAACATGTAGACTCATGTGTCATCTACCATGCCTCAAAATAATGATGCAATGAGTCATTCAGGAACAAAACTCCCACCAGCTCCAAACATCTGCACTGGATCAGACCATTGAGGGAAAGGATGCCAGCAAACAACACCCCCCATGGACCAGGTAAAAACAAATGTCTGTAAAAGACTATGTGATATTCAGTAGTGGGCAGATACGTGACTCGTCCACTTACGCCGCCCAAATATTTGCGCTGGTACAAAAAACTGGTATATTCAAAACAGATGCATGATCCTGATGGATTGTGCATCCATTCTGAATATGGCAACTTGTGTGGGCGGCGCAAGTGAGAGCGGTCGAAAATGCACCAGCGCATCCCAGGGGATGGTCTGAACACCTCCAATGGGGGATGCACCCCCAATGGTGATATTTAGCCGGGATATGCAAATGGACCCATTAGGTATGCAAGGCGCAAACAGGCCATTTGCATGCCCATTACAGGTCCATTTGCATGTCTGCGCCTAGCAGGATACACCCAGCCAGTCTTCACCCCCCAAGTCCGATACCCATTAAAACAAGTAAACTGCCCCCTGGATTATTAAAACAGTGTAGAGTAACCCCCATCCTGGCCCAATCCCCATTAAAACATGATAACTATCCACCAGAGTACTACATCAGTGTAGAGTAACCCCCCTCCTGGCCTGATCCCCATAGAGAATGGTCCCTGAAATGTTCCATAGTGCAGTGGTACCCCCCCCCTTCTGGCTTGACCTCCACTAGCAATGACATACCATCTCCTGTAATGTTTCCATAGTGTGGCCCCCACCCTGGTAACAGGATCCCCCCCCTGCACCCCCAGCCCGACTTGTGCTGGTGACTGGCACAGCCCTCCTCACCCCTGCCATGGCCAGCCACTGACTACTCGGGTCCCGTACTCATGCTGTACATAGTACTAGCTCATACTATGTACAGTATGAGTACAGGAAATGAGCAGCTGGTGGGTGGCCATGCAGGGTGAGGAGGGTTGTGCCAGTCACTGGTACAAGTTGGGCTGGGGGTGTGGGGTGGGGATCCTGCCTACTGGGGTGGGGGACCACTACACTATGGAAATGTTTCAAACGGGGAATATGGATCAGATGGGGGATGGGGTGGGGGGTTTCCCTACATTACGGGACATTTATGATACAGATGAGAACCATAGGCCGAACTGGGACAGGGGTGGGGTTTCCCTACATTACAGGACATTCATACTATGGATCACTGTCATAGTTCGAACTGGGAAAAGGGTAGGGGGTCCCTACAGTACAGGACATGTGTAATACAGATATCAACCATAGTTCGACCTGGGATAGGGGCTTGGGGGGGCATGCCACCTGGGCTGCAGGGGCAGGCAGGCTGCTGTGTGCAGTACTGCAGCCTGCCTGTGAGTGGCCAAGAGATAGGCATCCTTTTTCCATGCCTAACTTTGCGCCGCTCATCCCCTGCACTTGGGAAGCCCATCTCCACTGAATATCCCAATGTGTGGGATATTCATGGGCACACCTCCTGAACTTGGGTTGCATACATTAACTTTGAGCTGCAGCCCATCTTGATTTGAGCAGCCCATCTCCCTCCTTTGAATATGGGAGTTTGGAGCAACTTCTGAGATGGGCGATGCATCTCCATTTTTTTCAGAGATGCGCTGCCCATTTCTTTTGAAAATGTAGGCCTGTAAGCCTTGCCAAAAAAACAGTCCATGATTAATGTCTCATCTTTTGCAAGAAATTTAAAAAGGCTGGGAGTTAGATCTTATCTGGGGGGTTGTGGGTTTATTGAGTAGCTAATGTGTATGCACGTTTGGCTAAGAACTGTATAGACTGTCATCATCTGGACTGGTTATATATCAAGATGAAATTGGGACTATTGTGCTGAGAGTGTTAGCTAAAAAGGAACTGTTTAAAGAACATATCTTTCCAGCTGCTCCCCCCCCCCACTTCCAGGAGAAGCAAAAGACTGTCTGCGTATGTGAAAGAGACTGTTGCTTAATTACCTGCTAACTGCCATATACCATCTTTTTCTTTTCAGCTCTGTGTTTCTTAAAATAAAACCTATTGAATGGTACAGTATGGGTTTCTTGCTATCTGCATGCCCTGTGAAACTAACAATATTGTGGGATTTATGTGAAGTCCACTTCACTGGGATTAAGGTTTGCTCTTGGGCTAGTATCAAGTAAATCAGGTTACCTCCCACAGATTTGGCTTCCAAGTTTGAGTCTGGGTAACTAAAACTGGGTCATAACACTTGCAAGTGATACAGACAAATGTAGTGACTTTACAGTGTTAAACGTATTAAAATAATGTAACTGTGTTGATATTTCTGAAGAAGATGCAGCTGAGAATGCCATTGATAAGGGCTTTACATTTCTCAGTGTGGTAGAATGCTGCGACAGTGATAGTATTTTATTTTATTTTATTTAAACAGCAGTTTGGAAAACCTTTGAGCCATAGGCTCATTTACAAAGGTACCTTGTCACAGTAAGACAAATGAAAATACACAGTATAACAGTACAACACATAAGTATAACAGTAAATTAAGACATAGATACAAACAAGCTGGTACAGGTAGGATGGATGCAAACAATACCAGAGTTATGTTGTCCTTAGCAGCTTAGTAATAAGCTTTGTCATAAGTATTGAGTACGGCTTTGACTAGTAGCAATTACAGCATCGGGTGTTAATAGGTGGTTACGTAAGGAAGTTTTGAAGCCGCGATATAGTTGGAGCTTCGGAGATGGAGGGGCAGTGTGTTGAACCAGGAGGGGCCCTAAAGCTGAAGGCTCTTTGGCCGTGAGAGGTCCTAGCTCTAGGGATAACAAGAGGTTTTCCCAGAGGTCCGAGTATGCACTAGTGGGACAGAGCGCGTATGGTGGTGGTCAATCCTGGTGGGGATAGCCCAAGGAGGTCTTTTGCAAGGGTACAGGTCAGATATTTGAGGCGCCTCAAGATCAAGTACCAGCGCTTTGAGCGACAGTGAGACAGGTGTGTGTCACCTAGGTGCTCCAGTAATTAACCTGCAGGCCTTATTCAGAGAAAATTTTATGGAGTGCGGTCTGATCAGCAGCACCACACACCGGCAGTCCATAGTCCACTAGGGACAGGATAGAGGAGGTGACTGTGAGTCGAAGAGCCTTTGTGGGGAGGCAGTGTTTATACCGATGTAAGATGCCCAATCGGATATTAGTGGCAGTGGCTAGTGCAGCGATGTGTCCATGGAAGGAGAGGAGGGTCAAATGGATCCCTAGGTATTTATAGGAGCAAACTTGTTCGAGGGGAAAGAGGACCCAGAGTGACTGAGGAGTTTGAAGTTGCAGGACTTGTTTTGGGGATGAGTGAAGAACATGGTTTTTGGTTTTTTAAGATTTATCACCAATCTATGTTCCTTGAACCAGCCCTCTGCTTCAGTGAAGGACTTCTGCAGCGAGTCCTGGAGGGCAATAGGGTTACGACTTGAGGCAAAGATAACTGCATCATCAGCGTACAATAGAATGTTCCCCGAGCAAGAGCGTGGAAGGGTGTTAAGGTAAAGGGAGAATAGTAAGGGGCCCAGAATGGAGCCCTGGGGAACCCCAGAAAAGATGACACAGATGTCTGAGTAGGTCCCATTAATTTTTACATGCTGTGAGCGGTCAGACAGATAACTGGTGCACCAGGAGATAGGCCCAGCAGCAAAACCAGAGAGACTAAGGGCATCAAGAAGGAGGGGGTGGGAGACAGTGTCGAAAGCTTTCGAGAGGTCAATGAAGACAGCACCAGCCAGAGAACCAGTGTCTAAGGAGGAGTGGAGAAAGTTGGAGAACCCTAGAGGGCTGTGTTGGCACTGTGGCTCACTCTGGAAGCCATGCTGCTCAGGACAAAGGACATTGTAGATGGAGAGGTAGTCAGAGATTTGAGAGGCCACCACTTTTCCAAGGCCTTGAGAGAGGAGAGAGAATGGAGATCGGTCGATAGTTTCCAGCCACAGTCCTATCACCACCTTTAAAGATAGGGGTGACAGTGGCGACTTTCCAGGCAGTTGGAACCTTCCCCAGGCAAAGAGAGTGGTTGATGAGGCATGTGATCGGGTAAGGACTGTGTCTAAGACCAGCCGTAGGATACACGGATCCAGGTGTCACTGCCTGTACTATTACTCTTGAGGGCAGTGACAAGGTGCGGCCTAAGTTCTCGGGCAGAAACACGGCGGAGGAGAAAATAAGGGCGAGAAAGATTTACGGCAGGTGCTGGGGGAGGAGGGTCAAAAAAATTTGTAGGGAGGATAGGGCTAAGGTCAGTGTTGCCACTGATGTTGGCGAAGAGACTGCCGCGGTAATGGTTGAATAGTGCAGAAGATATGCAGAGATCATATTTCTTATATATTTATTTATTAAAAACTTATTGAACCAGGTAAAGAGGCAGAGTCCAGGAGGTTCATTTTCTATTGCAGCTGATTATAACAATGTCGTTTCATCTCCACGCTCTATTGGCATGAATTGCATGTCATCAAAGAAATGGTTAGTTTCTTCAGCTGACATTGTGCGTTGTTCCTTACAGAATAATATAAAAAGTCTGTCTGTTATACAAGTCTTTCTTATTGGCAGTAAGAATTCAATTATCATTATTCTAATCTACAGAAAAATGTAAATTACACTGAAATCAGGTGAGGAAGGGGCCAGGGTGATGTTTCAAGACACAACTGGATGCTTGGGGATTACTGGTTTGGTGATGGAGGGGGTACAGTGCAATGCAACTGACTATTTATTTTATTTGTTTATTGATCAGCCAGAGTTCACTACAAAGATCATACATTGCACCTTTTAAAACCTTTGCATAATGTGCATATAGAAATTTACAATTTATACACAAATAGCAACTATACTAAGATACAGGTATACTAATTCAGCAGAAAAAAATAAAACTATTCAATTCTTCAGATGATGGTTGGAAAAGCAGTAACACATACTGCACACAGTGCAAACATGTGACCATGTATTGGTCAAATAGTGGGGGTTTGCATCTGACTAACTATGTTCCTCCCTCTATAACGAGCCTCCTGTACTCATAAATTTAAAAGGGAATGAGGCTCAAGAGAAAAATTGCTGTTCCGTCCAACTTTCCATCAATTCGTGAAAATATCTCAACCCCCTTAAATAGAGCAACATCAATTATAAATTGTCCTCCTTATATGTATAACAGTACCTACAAGAATCAGACATACTCACAAGTACAGACTCAACACAGTTATTTAAAAGATATGATAATAATTCCAAGTGCGCCATCTCCAAATTGGAGATAATAAGTACTAGCCATTTTTTCCTTGAAATATCAGACCAAGGGCAAAACAAGATAACCTGCAGGTTATGTTCACATGCTCATACAGTAACTGCAGCCACAACGTTCAGACACACTTTGTTTCTTATTATATCTGTTATTAAGGACACTGCTTGAGATGACTTCAAATCTAAACTTAGTGATCAGATTTCTTTTCCCGGCATTGCTCAGAATTTTCAAATATGGTTTCCAACCATTTATCCATATACTGGATGCCAACCATAGTAATGATTTAATTACCTTTACAGCAGTGATGTCTTTCTGAATGCTAATGTCACTTATTTGCTGGTAAATAACTTTCTTGTAGAATAAATTTAAACTAGTGCCTTGTTCATTTTACACCCATTGGTGAGATAAAGTGATCAAACGGTTTGGGCCAAGGTTTATGGTGAGGGCATTATTGGATGCCAGAGAATAATTGGTTTAGTTCACATAATGGTAGCACTTGAGGATGTGTCCCTTAAAAGTTAAATGAAGACAGCTAAACTGATAGATGCTAGTAGTAAATCCGTTTATTGGTAAGCCATAACATAAGAAGATGGTGGCATGAACAGTTCTGATGCTTTGACCGAACTAGTCCTCATCAGGTGGCAAATAATTGGTTTAGGGCAGGTATGGTAGTGGTACAGGTGGATGCCAAGGACAGTTTGAGTTGGAACAGGATGAAGGAGGGTGTCACTTAATACAAGAGACCAGCTGGAATGAGCAATGCTGAAGGAGGAGGGTGGCAACTTTGTAAATGACTGTTTGGCCCAGTAGAGAGGTTAGGGAAGGGGTACCTCTGGAGGACAGGGAGCATACATTTGGTACAGCATAAGGTGGGGCTCCACTGGATGCCAAGGACTGATGATTTGGGGCAGGGGGATGGATATCAGTGGACACTGTCTGTGTACTGCATAGGTAGAACATTCACAAACATAAGAAAGGAAGGGATAGTGCCCCTGTACTTGTCCTTGGTGAGACTACACCTGATGTAAGAATTGTGATATATTTCAAATCCAGCAGAGTGCAGGATCCAGGGCAGCATGGATTCACAGCAGGAAGGTCATATCAAACAAATCTAATAGATTTTTTTGACTGGGTGACCAGGGAGGTAGACCAGGGAGCGGTGGTGGATGTGGCCTGTCTAGGTTTCAGCAAGGCCTTTGACATCATCCCACATAACAGGCTCGTAAACAAGTTGGGCAGCCTGGGAGTGGATCCCAGGGTGATAAACCGGGTCAGAAATTGGTTAAGTGGTCATACACAAAGGGTGGTGGTAAATGGAGTTCAATCTGGAGAGAAGGGGTGACCAGCAGGGTGCTGCAGGGATCGGTGCTGGGACCAATCCTCTTTAATGCCTTCAGAAGTGAGATTGCAGAGGGCCTGGAAGGAAAGGTATGTCTCTTTCCATATGACACTAAGATCTGCAACAGGATTAACAGTCTGGGGGGCATGGAGAAAATGAGAAGGGACGTAGGCAAGCTTGAGGAGTGGTCAAGAGTGTGGCAGCTGAGATTCAATGCAAAGAAATGCAAGATCATGCATTTGGGGCACAGAAATCCAGGGGAGGAGTACATGATGGGGGGGTACTGGCGACTACCTAATGGGAAAGGGACATGGGGGTAATCATATCTGATGACCTGAAGGTGACCAAGCAGTGTGCAAAGGCTGTTGGGAGAGCCAGGGCAATGATGGGGCCCATAGAGAGAGGGATCACTAGCAGAAAAAGGGAAGTGGTGATGCCACTGTACAGAAGATGGCGACCACGCTGGGTCAGCCTCTGTTCTAGCTCCATTTTTGTTTAGTTTTTAACTTTATTTTAACTTCTACATAGTTATTTTTAACTGTTTTGAACAGCTTTTGTTCGATTTTTTAATTTTATAGCTTTCGGTAAATGTTACCGGTTTCGTATCTGCTGGTATCATTGGGTCTGAATTGTTGCGGCGCTGTGGCAGTGTTGGCGTATGTCTTGCAACTGTGTGATCCTGGCTACCCCAAATTTTGCTCTCCATTGGCGTTGAGAGTTGTGCTTGTGGCCGTGTTTGTGGCGTTTTTTCAGGGGATTGCCTGAGGGCCTGTCGCCAGGAACGTTGGACCTCTCTGACTTCGGCATTTGCCAAGGGATTTATTTTGGAGCTTTCTTTTCTTTGGAGAACATTTGGATCCAGCCCTTGTGTGGGCTGACTATTGGAACTTGTTGTCTGGATCTGTTTTCTCACAGCTCAGCGTGGCCTGGAGTTGGAGATTGGGATTTTGAGATGGGGCTCATTCCTTGGAGACTTGGCGGTTTACACTCCTGGGCTCTAATGATTATTACATCCTCTGTATCATCTCTCTGGAGTGGGTGAGCCTGTCAGATTTTGATCTGAACCCAGGGTAGTCTGCTGGGGTGGTTGGCTGGGGCAGACTTGGGGTGGTGCTGTCGGAGGATGGGCCCCAGTGTGCCCGTGGTTCCTGGGCTTTACGGTGGGCTGGCTGGAGAGCCTGCTCGTGTGAACTCCAGTTACTAGTTGATTTCCTCAGCGGCACCTTGGGGGATGACCATGGGGATTATCTCTATTGGTTAAAATGCTGGCCTGAACCCAGGGTGGTTCACTGGGGCAGGCAGCCATTATAGGGAGATTGGGGGTGTGCTGTCGGAGGACAGGCCCAGGATACCCAGCGTTTTCTGGACTTTGCGGGGGTAGGCTGGAGAGCCCATTAGCATAGATCCAGCTGTTGGCTGACTTCCCTAATAACACCTCGGGGGATGACCTAAGGGAGAGTCTCTTTTTTTTTGCTGGCTGGTCGATTGTGTTCCCCCCAAGCGGCTGGAATACATCCTGAGGACTGGAAAGGTTTTTGCCCTCTCTACATGAAGTATATGGAACAGCTATAAATTTAATTCTTATTCGATCATTACTCAGGTCAGATTGTTCCTTTTTCTTCCCCTTATACATTTCGGTGAAGCAGTGAGAGGGCTTCATTTTTTATTTCAAGAACTGACTGTATGACTGCTTATTCTGCCTATGTGAGAGATAGGCTTTGGGACAGATTCCTCAGGGGTGAGAGCTCTGAGGGACTCATTATTCTTCTTTTTAGTAAAGCATAAGTCGGAAGAAACTGTGACACTTGTCCTAATTATAATTTTTTCTGAGGAGTTTAAAACCTGCCCAGACCTGCCTTAAGACTTTCTCTGAGGAGTTGGCCTGAAGAGGAATGGATAATTGTTTTATTTATTGATTAAGATATTCAAATTAGTTTTTGGTTTTGATAGTATTTAAATCAAAGTGGTTGATTAAAATTGTTTTTTAAATATTTGGATAGTATGTGTTGGGACCTGGCTTCCATGGACAGCGCTATTCCCCCTCTAGGCTGAGGGACCTGCGCCCTTTTGATAGCCCCCCGTTGCAACCCGAGGTATACAGGCGCTGTTGTGCCTTGGGGATTGCACAGAGGAGGCAGAGAGGGAGGGGGGTTCCCTGGCTGCGAGGGGGGGAGCGGAGTGGGCGAATAAGGGTGGTGGGGTCAGGGAGATGCCCTGAGGCGAAATAGGCCCAGGATAGGGGAGCGTGATGCCTGGTTCCCATACCCAAGGGCTCCACTGAGAGTGGGTAAGTAGCCCGCTCCTCCAAGGCCTCTTATCGAACCCGGGAGATATTATGCAATGCCAGGTCTATAAAAATCAAGACAGCAATTATTGCTGATTTTGTTGAGTCATCTGACCTGACTTGCATTACCGAGACCTGGCTGGACGAAAGCGCTGGTCCCATATTGGAGTCAGCTGTTCCAGCCGGGTACTCGATAATACATCACCCGAGGTTGGATCGTGGGGGGTCGCTATTTGTTTTAAAGGAATTGGGCCTTGTGGAGGTTCCAGTGGTGTCCCCTAGATCCTGCGAGTGTATCATGGGAGCAGGTGTGGGCTGCAGAATCTACCGTCCACCCAGTGACGAGAAAGTTTTTCTGCAGGAAGTCGCGGACTTCATTGTCGACCTGGTGTTGGAGCCCTCCAGGTGGTTGGTCCTGGGGGACTTCAGTGCCTGGGTCGACGATGAACTCTTGCATTTTGGTCAAGACTTCCTCCAATTGATGATTTTGTTGGGCTTCACACAGGTGGTTACCGCTGCTACCCATATTCAAGGTCACTCTCTGGATCTGGTGTTCACTCTGGGGATGGAGATCATAGAACTGGTGGTGGAACCAGTTGGGTGGTCTGACCATCACCCCATAAGGTTCAATTTCGCGGCCCCCCTTATGAAACCTACCCCTTTGGAGATGGTCCATTATCGCCCTTTGAGGGGAGTTACCCCTGAGGGTCTGATGGCGGTGCTGGACCTATCGAGTTGGCCTATGAAGTGCATGGAACCAGATGCCTTAGTAGTGCACTATAACAACATGGTGCTGAGGGCACTGGACTCCATAGCATCTGTCCATGTTCGCCCCCTCTCTCTTCACCCTCGGTCCCCTTGGTTTGATGGGACATTGAGGGAGTTGAGGAGAGTGGGGTGAAGATTGGAACATTGTTGGCAGAAATCCAGCCTGGAAGGTGACAGACTTAGATTGATGGCCCATTATGTGGACTATCAATCAGTAATCTCCCATAAGAAGGCAGAGTTCCTGTCCAGGGCAATAACTGCATCAAGAAACCGACTTGCTCAGCTTTTCCAGACCATCGACAGACTGTGCAATCCAGCCTGTCTGCAGGGTTGGAGAGCTTTTTCACAAATACAGTGTGATGAGAGTGCTCGGTTCTTTGAGGATAAGGTGTCATCAATCAGGCCGGAGATCCGCAGCATACGTTATAATGAGCATTGCAGTGACTGATGTGGGGTTACATGCCCTCGGTCTACCTGGACAGATTTTGACCAGCCAGTGATCATGGATATCATGAAGATTGTCCAGGGCTTACGACCGACTTGCTGTAGTTTGGATCCTGGTCCTACGTGCCTCCTTGTGGGGTGCATGGATGCGATCAGACCAGTCCTTGCGAAGCTTGGCAGAAGACTCCAGGAGAAAGGACTGCTGTGTGACTGAACTTCTCTACTGGGACTAAAGTAGAAGAAGTTTTGTATTTAGACCTTTAATTTAGGGTAAAAAAACTAACATACAAAACAAAACAAAAAAAAAGTGTGTGTTTGGGTTAACTGAACTGAATGGGTAACTGAAAAGTCATCTAGGTGTAAATATCAGGTGACTGAAAGGACTTAACTGCTGTGAGGTTTAAATTACTTGTAGAAAGATCTGGTAAGTAGGGGGAGCGGCTTAGCTAGAAGGAAGCTACATTTAAAGACTGCCTTAGAAAAATTCTGCTAATAGCTTGGCAGAAGACTCCAGGAGAAAGGACTGCTGTGTGACTGAACTTCTCTACTGGGACTAAAGTAGAAGAACTTTTGTATTTAGACCTTTAATTTAGGTAAAAACTAACATACAAAACAAAACGAAAAAAAGTGTGTGTTTGGGTTAACTGAACTGAATGGGTAACTGAAAAGTCATCTAGGTGTAAATCTCAGGTGACTGAAAGGACTTAACTGTTGTGAGGTTTAAATTACTTTGTAGAAAGATCTGGTAAGTAGGGGGAGCGGCTTAGCTAGAAGGAAGCTACATGTAAAGACTGCCTTAGAAAAATTCTGCTAATAGCTTGGCAGAAGACTCCAGGAGAAAGGACTGCTGTGTGACTGAACTTCTCTACTGGGACTAAAGTAGAAGAACATTTGTATTTAGACCTTTAATTTAGGGTATAAAAACTAACATACAAAACAAAACAAAAAGTGTGTGTTTGGGTTAACTGAACTGAATGGGTAACTGAAAAGTCATCTAGGTGTAAATCTCAGGTGACTGAAAGGACTTAACTGTTGTGAGGTTTAAATTACTTGTAGAAAGATCTGGTAAGTAGGGGGAGTGGCTTAGCTAGAAGGAAGCTACATTTAAAGACTGCCTTAGAAAAATTCTGCTAATAGCTTGGCAGAAGACTCCAGGAGAAAGGACTGCTGTGTGACTGATCGTCTCTACTGGGACTAAAGTAGAAGAACTTTTGTATTTAGACCTTTAATTTAGGGTAAAAAAACTAACATACAAAACAAAACAAAAAAAAGTGTGTGTTTGGGTTAACTGAACTGAATGGGTAACTGAAAAGTCATCTAGGTGTAAATCTCAGGTGACTGAAAGGACTTAACTGTTGTGAGGTTTAAAATTACTTGTAGAAAGATCTGGTAAGTAGGGGAGCGGCTTAGCTAGAAGGAAGCTACATTTAAAGACTGCCTTAGAAAGATTCTGCTAATAGCTTGGAAGAAGACTCCAGGAGAAAGGACTGCTGTATGATTGAACTTCTCTACTGGGACTAAAGTAGAAGAACTTTTGTATTTAGACCTTTAATTTAGGGTATAAAAAACTAACATACAAAACAAAACAAAAAAGTGTGTGTTTGGGTTAACTGAACTGAATGGGTAACTGAAAAGTCATCTAGGTGTAAATCTCAGGTGACTGAAAGGACTTAACTGTTGTGAGGTTTAAATTACTTGTAGAAAGATCTGGTAAGTAGGGGGAGCGGCTTAGCTAGAAGGAAGCTACATTTAAAGACTGCCTTAGAAAGATTCTGCTAATAGCTTGGCAGAAGACTCCAGGAGAAAGGACTGCTGTATGATTGAACTTCTCTACTGGGACTAAAGTAGAAGAACTTTTGTATTTAGACCTTTAATTTAGGGTAAAAAAAACTAACATACAAAACAAAACAAAAAAAAGTGTGTGTTTGGGTTAACTGAACTGAATGGGTAACTGAAAAGTCATCTAGGTGTAAATCTCAGGTGACTGAAAGGACTTAACTGTTGTGAGGTTTAAATTACTTGTAGAAAGATCTGTGGTAGGGGAGTGGCTTACTGAAGGAAGCTGCATTTAAAGACTGCTTTAGAAATATCTTCTCAATATTTGGCAGAAGACTCCAGAGAAAGGATTGCTGTGTGACTGAACTTCTCACTGGGACTATATTGCCCTCCCTTCCCTCCCCTCCACCCCCACCCAAAGCTAGTTCTATTTTTATAGGCACAGGATTTGACTGACAACAGGAACTTCCTGTTTAGGGGCAGGAAGTGGTGATCACAGAACCACCAAGGACCCACCATCCTAGAAGGGCAAGAGTAGCCTCCGCCCCTCTAGCTGCTGGAGGTCTCTCTGAACAAGTAAGCGGTCTACTGAAAAATATAGGATATTCTTGTCTCAGAACAGGACAATCAGGAGCTTAAAGGGCACACAGGCAGAAAGTAAGGAGAGAGAGAAAAAAACAGAGGAAAGAGAAGGATTGCAAACAGTTAAGGGCCCAGAAATAAGACATGATTGGAGTGGTGAGTGCAGTGGCTGTGGAGCAGCAGTCTCCGGGAGATGTTCTGGAGGATGCGGTGTTGTCCCATCTGCAGGCACCTCTCTGGGCTGAGGGAGGAGGTTGCTCATCTCCAGACTGAGTTGGCCAGGATTGTGAGACTCCTCTTCCATCCAGGGACCACCAGTGCCACTGCCGTTGCCTCAGAGGTTGCCAAGAAAGAGGAGCGGTTGGACCACAGTGGCCCAGGGAGGGTGAGGGTGGTGGAACAGAGGCACATCCCTCCAGTTGTACTCTCCACACCCTATGCCATTCTGGCAAAGTGTGGTTCCTCTATGGAGGCACCCACAGTGGAGACCAAGGAGGATGCTTGGAACCTCCACAAAGGAGACCCACAGGAGGGTGGCAGGGGACCCTGCAGGGAAGGAAACAACTCCTGGTGGGGACTCCCATTTAGGAAGGTAGAACTGGGCAAGGAAGGAGAGGGAGGTAAGGTCCTGCCTGGTGCTATGGCTTGAGGACAGGGAGGAATCCTCAGGATTCACGGAGCAGCTGCACAGGGAGGGAGCTGGATGTCATTGTCCACTAGGGACAAATGACCTGGCTAAGAAAGGGATTAGAGAAGTGCAGGAAGAGTTTGTGGAATTGGGGAGGGGCCTTAGTCAAGTAGCACGACGGTAACCTTCTCGGAGGTGCACCCATCTATGGCATAGGAGAGGCTGGGGTGTTCCGTACATGGATTCAATCAGTGGTTGAAAACTGGTGTGGAGCTCAGGATTTGGCTTCATTGGGACTGGGGTCCACCTGGAGTGATGCAAGCCTATACTGGCATGATGGGCTGCTTCTGTCCGGGAGGGGATCCAGGATCCTAGGTGATAGGTTTAAATGCTTCATTGGCAGCTTTTAAACTAGCTAAGGGGGGAGGCACTGGAAAGGAGCAGGGAATCCTAGCCCCCAAACAATCACGGTAGTAAGTGTGGCAAACACCAACATGGAGGTGTCGATAGGGAGAAGGGCTGGGGTAAATGGAGAAAGTGACAAAGGCAAGAAGGACAGGATGGGGCAAAAGGGGTAAGGCCATCAGGAAATGGAGGTAATGAGTACCAATGCCCATAGTCTGGGCAACAAGCTCCTGAGCTGGTGGCCTTAATGGAAGAGGGATGCCTGATATCGTAGCAGTCACAGAAACATGGCACACAGAGAACCATGACTGGGATGTTAACATACCAGGGTACATAACCTACAGGAGAGACAGGCAGGGAGAAGAGGGGAGGAGTAGCTCTCTATGTAAAGGAAGGATAAAAGCAACTGAACAAAAGAGTAAACAGGGAGGAGAGGAGGCACTGTGGGTCACCTTGGAGACTGGAAAGGGCACCACAATCCGCATAGGGTTAGGTACAGACCCCATGTCAGGGGAAGGAATGGACTAGGATATGATGGAAGGCATTCTTAGAATGGCAGAGAAAGGGAGATACTGTTGATGGGAGACCTGAATATGCCAGATGTTAACTGAGCACATATGCTGCAGCGACATCCAAGACAGGGCCATTCTTGATGCCCTACAGGTGGCAGGCATTAGACAGCTAGTTTGAACCCACTCGTGAGGGAGCAACTTCAGACCTCATACTCTCGGAAAAGGAGAGAGGATTCAGATCTAGAAGTGGCTGCCATCTGGGGACAAGTGACCATCAAACAGTGTGGTTCACGCTAAACTCAGCTACAGAGTCAAGCTATACAAAAGTGAGGGTACTGGACTTTAGGAGGGTTGACTTTGGCAAGATGGGAGAGTGCCTCAGAAAAGCACCAGCAAACAGGCTAGAAGGAGGTGTGGAGCAACAATGGGGAATTATCAAAACTGCCATCACAGAAGCAACAAGCTTTTGTGTAAAGCAAATAAACAAATCAAATGAAAGAAAAAGCCACTATGGTTCTCAAGAGAGGTGGCTGTGAAAGTCAGGAAGAAAAGATAGCATTCCAGAAGTATAAGGAAACACAGAAGGAGCAGAACAGAGAGCTGTACCAGTTAAGGCAGAAAGAAGCAGGGAAGGAAGTCAGAATAGCAAAGGCCCAAACTGAGGAAAAGATAGCCAACTCAGTTAAGAAGGGGATAAAACCTTTATAGGTGTATCACGAGCGAGAAAGACAAAGGAGGGATAGTGAGGCTGAATAGAATAAACGGTGGGTGGGCAGAGGGGACAGTGAAAAGCAGGAATACTGAATGAATATTTCTGCTCAGTATTCACTAAAAGAGGAGGGGAAGTGCCTAATCCAATTAACAGAAGCACTTTTGATAGGGGGTCGATCCCAGTCCTTTCACAGAAGAAAGGGTTCTGCAAGAACTCCTAAAACTGAAGGTGGACAAAGCAATGGGTCCTGATGGAATTCACCCCAGAATTCTAAAAGAATTATGGAAGGAACTAGTGAAACCACTGGTTACTCTTTTAATAAATCATGGAGGATGGTGTGGTACCCGAGGACTGGAGGAAGGCGGATGTGATTCCCCTTCACAAAAGTGGGACCAAGACAGAGGCAGGAAACTACAGACCTGTCAGTCTGACCTCTGTGGTAGGGAAAGTGATGGAATCACTTCTGAAGGAAAGAATAGTTGAGTACCTAGAGGTCAGTGGAGCACAGGATCCAAGGCAGCATGGGTTCACTGCGGGAAGGTCATGTCAGACGAATCTAATAGATTTCTTTGACTGGGTGACCAAAGTAGTAGACCAGGGAGGGGCTGTGGACATGGCCTACCTAGACTTTAGCAAGGCATTTGACACAGTCCCACACAAAAGATTAATAGTCAAATTAACCAGCCTGGGAGTGGGTCCCAGGGTGGTAGTCTGGGTAAAACATTGGCTGGACAACAGGACACAGAAGGTAATTGTAAATGGAGTCCACTCTGAAGAAAGGGCGGTTACTAGTGGGTACCGTGGGTTCAGGTATTGGGTCCAGTCCTTTTAATGTCTTCATCAGTGGCATTGCAGAGGGACTGGAAGGAAAAGTATGCCTTTTGCAGATGACACAAAGATCTGCAACAGGGTTGATACACAAGGAGGCGGAAAGGATGAAAAGGGACTTGGCAAGGTTGGAGGAATGGTCTGACATATGGCAGCTAAGATTCAATGCAAAAAGTGCAAAATAATGCACTTGGGAAACAAGAACCCAGGGAAGAATACACAATGGGTGGGGAGGTAGTAACAACAACAAAACAGGAAAGGGACCTGGGGTAATCATATCAGATGACCTTAAGGTTAGCAAGCAATGTGAGAAGGCAGTAGGGAGGGCCGGGGTATACTGGGATGTATAGGGAGAGGCATCAGCAGCAGAAAACAGGAAGTTGTTATCCCTCTATACAGACAGTTGGTGAGACCCCATCTGGAGTACTGCTTCCAGTTCTGGAGACCCCATCTCCGCAAGGACATAGACAGGATGGAGGCAGTCCAGAGGAGGGCAACTAAAATGGTGCAGGTCTGCAAGAGAAGCCGTATGAGGAGAGACTAAAGGAGCTTAATATGTATACCCTTGAGGAAAGAAGGGAGAGGGGATGATAGAAACTTTCAATACCTCAAGGAATCAACAAAGTCCAAGAGGGTAGCATCTTTCAGAAAAAGAGACTTGCAACGTAACAAGGGGACACAATTTAAAGATAGAAGGAGGGCGGTTCAGGGGCAATGTGAGAAGCATTATTTCACAGAGAGGGTAGTGGATGCATGGAACAGCCTTCCTGAGGAAGTTGTGGAGTCTAAAACTGTGGGAGAATTCAAGAATGCATGGGACAGACATAAGGCAATTCTTGTGGGGGGCAGGAAGATATAGGCTGTTGGTTAAATAGGATCTGTGGCCTATCCTGTAGGTAGGGAAATGGGCAGACTAGATGGGCCTAGCAGTCCTTATCTGCCATCAAAGTCTATGTTTCTATGTTTCTATGTAGTCTGGGGCTCTTTGGACCAAGAAGTGTTTCAGGAGTCTTTAAAGGAGGCTGTTGTGACACCCCTTTTGAAGAAATCTTCCCTTGACCCTGACTGTCTCGCTAACTACAGACCGCTCTCTAACCTGCCCTTTTTGGGCAAGGTTATTGAGAAAGTAGTCTCGTTGCAGCTTGATGACTTTCTTACCACCCATGAGGTCTATGATCCTCTCCAGTCCGGTTTCAGGAAGAGGCACAGTACCGAGACGGCGTTAGTTCGGGTACTTAATGATCTCCTAATAGCGAGAGATCGGAAGAGCAATTCGATCTTGGTTCTCCTTGATCTCTGCAGCATTTGACACTGTGGACCATGGGATGTTGCTGGACCACCTGGGTTACTCTGCAGACTGTCGGGACAGTCTTCAGATGGTTCCACTCTTTTCTCTCACAGGCAGAAGTCAAGGAGTAGTTTGAGTTTTTTCCGCTCCTTCGCTCTGTCCTGTGGGGTGCCGCAAAGCTCTGTGCTTCCCCCGTGTTGTTCACGGTGTATATGCTGCTGTTGGGAGACATTATAAGGCATTATGGGCTGAGTTTTCACTGCTGTGCAGATGATACTCAGCTCTACATGTCCTTTGTACCCGAACAGAATGACGCATTATTGGTCTTTAACAACTGCCTCGCTGAGATTCAGGACTGGATGAGTGCGAACTGGTTGAAACTAAATCCAGATAAGACTGAGGTGTTGGTTGTGGACCCAGGTCACCATGTAGAGAAGTTGACTCCTGGGTCTTCCTCTGATCTTTTGTTAGGGGGTAACCAGTTGAGACCTTCTGAACAGGTGCGAAATCTGGGAGTAATTTTTGACAGTGAGCTGATGCTGAAGACACAGGTATCGGCCACTCTCAAGTCTTCCTTTTACCATCTGAGGAATATCGCCCAGATAAAACACCTTGTTCCGTATGACGACTTTCCTGTGCTGGTCCATGCTTTTGTTTCCTCGAGTCTTGATTACTGTAATGCTCTATATCTAGGGTTGCTGGGGGGTGGATCTCCATCACCTGCAGCTGGTGCAAAACGCTGCAGCCAGGTTGTTGACTGGGTTATCAAGAACTTGCCATATCATACCTGTGCTATGCGAACTGCACTGGCTGCCAGTGCGGTGGAGAATCACCTTCAAGGTCACGTTGCTGACCTATAAGACCCTACACAGTCGGGGACCGGGCTACCTGCAAGATCTCCTTCGTCCTCACCACCCTCTCCGCCCACTTCACTCCACTGATGAGGGATTGCTAGAGATTCCCAGGGTTCGGCTTCAATCATCTGGGGCCAGGGCCTTTTCTTTTATGGCCCCAACCCTGTGGAACTCTACCTCATCAGATTAGAGAGTGCCTATCCATGGAATCATTTAAGGTGTCTCTGAAAAGCCACTTATTTGCACTAACATTTGAATAAACTTATGGTTGTTTTTACTGTTTTATGTCATTATTTATTATGGTTGATGTTTATTCTTGATATGTATTAGCACTTTGATATATTGAAAAGCACTCTATAAATAAAATTTTGATTGATTGATCTTTGGTGAGACCTCATCTGGAGTGCTGTGTCCAGTTCTGGAGGCCACATCTTCAGAAGGACACAAACAGAATGGAGGTGGTTCAGAGAAGGGCAACCAAAATGGTGCAAGGGTTGCACCAGAAGACATACTGTACGAGGAGAGACTAGAGGACTTTAATATCTAGTCGCTGGAAGAAAAAAGGGTGGGGGGGATATGATAGAGACATTTAAATATCTCAAGGGTATAAATAAGGTACAGGAGGGTAGTATCTTTCAGTAAAGAAGATGTCCTAGAACAAGGAGTCATGATATGAGACGGGGGGGTAGATTCCAGGGTAATATCAGGAAGTATTTCTTCACAGAAAGGGTGGTGGATGCATGAAACTGCCTCTCTGTGGAGGTGGTGGGAGCAAAATTGGTGGGAGAACTTAAAAATGCACGGGATAGGCATAAGAAAACTCTAGCAATAGGGGGAAAATGGGTAAGCTGCAGATCAACTAGGGACTGCGGTATATGCAGTAGGTAGGGAAAATGGGCAGACTAGGTGTGCCAAGCAGTCCTTAGCTGCCATTAAATTCTATGTTTCTATGTACTGTGCCCAGTTCTTGAGTTCTCACCTCAGAAATGATTAAGAAACGGCAACAAAGGGTAGCACTCTGCCACAAATGTGTATCTTGCTAATAAAATAAAACTCAAGCCATACACAATATAAAAAGACCAATCTGCAGCACTTACCCCAGTGCTTCGTGTCCTATACTTGACACTTCGTCAGGCCCCCTAACGAAGTGTCTTGTATAGGACACGAAGCGCTGGGGAAAGTGCTATGGATTCAGTCTCTTTATGCTGTGTATGGCTTGAGTTTTTTATTTTATTAGCAACATATATGTTTTTGGCAGAGTGCTACCCTTTGTTGGCATTTCTGATATTGATTTTGGGCTCAGCACCCATGCGTTCTGTGAGTGCAGGTTCACCTGTGTTTCCTCAGCAGTGATTAAGACTGCTTGGAGAGGGTGCAGAGGAGGGCTACATAAATGATACAGGGGCAGCAGGTGAGGACATACAAGGAGAGGCTGTAGAACCTAAACATGTATTCTCTGGAGGCCAGAAGAGAGAAGAGGTACATGATCAAGACCTACACATTCTTGAGAGGTATCAACTGGATAGACTGTAGAGATCTATTAACCAAGAATGAAAACACCATAGCCAGAGCACATGGGTGGAGGTTAGTAGGGGGAGCTTGTGGTGGGAATTCAAAAGGGATGTAAAGAAATACTTTTTCATGGAGAGGATAGTGGGCAACTGGAATAGTTTACCAAAGCTGGATATAGAAGCCAAATCAGTGACCAGTTTCAAACACAAATGGGATAGGCACATGGGGACAGTAAGACCTAAAGGATAGGGGATGGACAGCAGAAAGAGGGTACACTGGAAGGGCAAGAGGCCCAGCACCTCTGTTCTGATTATACAGTAGGTCAGACATAGAGTTAGGCAGGAAATGGGCAGAATGGTTGAAATGATAAGTCTATCTGCCATCATAATCCAGGTATCTGACATGACATCAGTGTATATCTATAATTAAATTTTCATCCAAAGTTATGTAAATCCTGCCCACTAACAAGTGATAATGACTGCCATAATCTGAGTTATGCCACTGGATATTCAAATTATATAATGCCTATGTGTGCTAGGCCAGAAGTTAAAACAGTAAAAACAGGGGAAACTACTAACAAAACATTTGCATATGCAGATGATTTACTGCTCATCCTTACCAAGTCCAAGGAGTCAATCATAACACAGTGTTCTTTAATTTCCAGTGACTCATCAATTTTTCTAATTGGTGAATCAGTTGCTAAGCTCAACAAATAAGGTGACGAGGGACATCCTTGCCTGGTTGTTCTAGAAGTTTAAAGAGCTAATGATACCTCAAAGAAAACTTTAAAAAACACAATAATTAGGTACAATTCTGCTTGCATTACATTTATATTTTATATCTTGCAGCCAAGGGAACGCAGGCTGGTTCAGAGCGTAAAAAAGGTGAGAAAGACTTCTTTAGGTACATCAGGGAGAAAAGAAGCTGTAAGGACCAAATTGTAAGAATTAAGAAGGGGGGATGGTGGGAAAGTGGGTGAAAAGGCAGATGTGCTCAATGACTACTTCTGTTCAGTCTTTATGAAATAAAAGGAAGGAGCGCTACCCATAGTAGGAGGGAGGATAGAAACAGATGGGGAGGTGATGGATGGAGAAATCACAGTGTGGAGGGTGCTGGAGGGGTTAAGGGCATTGAGGGTGGACAAGGCACCAGGATCGGATGGAGTACATCCAAGAGTGCTGAAGGAGATAGCAGATGTCCTGGCAGGACCCTTGGCAGACTTATTTAATTCATCTCTAGACACAGGATGCATACCGCAGGACTGGAGACTGGATCACATGGTTCCCCTCCACAACAGTGGACCCAAGGACGAACCAGGGAACTATAGGCCAGTAAGTCTAACGTCCATCGTGGGGAAGCTAATGGAGACCATCCTAAAGAATAGGCTAGTGGCACTACTGGAGGTGAACGGGGTGCATGATGGGAGGCAGTATGGCTTCATCAAGGGCAGGTCATGTCAGACCAACCTGGTGGAATACAATGACCGAGTGACTAGGCAAATTGACAGGGGCCATGTGGTGGATGTCCTGTACCTAGACTTCAGTAAGGCCTTTGATTCAGTACCATGTGGGAGACTTAGAATCAAGCTACAGGGCACAGGGGCGGGAGCAAAACTGGTGGGGTGGGTGAAGAACTGGCTAAAAGTTAGGCAGCAGAAGGTGGTGGTAGGTGGGGAATACTTATCCCCTAAGGCTCTGACAAGTTCAGTGGTGGGCTCAGTGCAGTTTGGCATATTTATTGCAGACATCTCAGAGGGCATCAGCAGCAAAATCAGCTTATTTGCGGATGACACCAAGATGGGAGCACTGGTGGACGACCGGGGGGGGGCTGGTGGGGGCTACAGGAGGATCTGACAAGGCTGGAGGCATGGTCTGACCGATGGCAGCCAGGGTTCAATGCAAAAAAATGCAAGGTGCTGCACTTCGGAACAAAAAATCTGAGGAGAAGCTACCATCTGGGGGGAGTGCAGCTGGAGGTAACAGAAGAGGAGAAGGATCTGGGATGCTCATCACGGGAGCAATAAACAATTCCGCACAATGCAGAAAGGCAGCAGCAATGGCCAACAAAATGTTGGGGTGCATTGCAAGGGGAATTACCTCGAGAAGAATGGAGGTTATTCTACCATTATACAGATCGTTGGTTAGACCACATCTGGAATACTATGTGCTGTACTGGCACCCATACCTACAAAAGGACATTAGGCTGCTGGAGGAGGTGCAGTGTAGGGCAATGAAGATAATTCAGGGCCTGGGGGAATTACCATATGAGGTCAGACTAAGAGAGTTATACATGTACACACTGGAGGAGAGGAGGGACGGGGTGATATGATTGAGACCTTCAAATACATGAAAGGGATAATCAAAACAGACACAGAGGGTCTATTCAGGAGGAGGGTGGGGAGAGACACTAGGGGCCATGACATGAGATTGGAGGAGGGTAGATTCAGGAGGGAGGTGAGGAGACACTTCTTTATGGAGAGGGTGGTGGCAAAGTGAAATGCACTACCAGCTGACGTGGTGGCATGTACCACAGTGGAATGCTTCAAGAAGGGGTGGGACAGGGCTAAGGAGAGGGTAAGGGAGGTAAGGGGAAGGGGGATGGGGCAGCTGCTGAATAGGGAGCTAGCTGCATTCACGAGCAGCCTAGATAGACCTTGATGGCCTTTTGCTGCTGGCAATTTTCATATGTTCGTAGATATTTCTCCTCCCCATAATGTATTACAAACGAAATGTGTATAAATATATAATCATTGTCCCTTATAGTTTCTTCTGAGTTCATCTGCATCTATAGCTTACTCCCTGTTCCAAGTCATATTCCTCTGTTGTGATATCACAATCTGCTGCCATGGGAGTAATTGTGAGGTCACAAGTAGTGCTCTATGACTTTAGGTAGAGGGAAAGCAGCAGGAATAGATGAACTCTTCAGGAGCAGAAATGCTGTTTTCATACAAATGACCTCAGTAATAAATAACGGGGGAGGAGAAATACAGAACTAATAGGAAATACAAGCTGGACTGTGTCTAAATATTATGTTTTGTTAAAGTTCACCTGAACGTGTCACCAGTTCCTTAAAGGGCAACGAGATCACACAATTTGTTATTAATGCAGCTTTGGGGGATGCATATAAGATTCTGATCCAGACGCTGTTGCAAATTTCTGTAATTCAGTGCAACCTTTATTACCGTGAGAAAAAGGATGCAAATTCAGTTCCTATCTCCTTTAAAACTGAACTGCAGAAGTTTGCCACAGTGTCCGGACTAATAGTGAGCTGGAAAAAGACACAAGCATTATAGATTTTCCAAGTATCTGCAGAAGTGACCTGTGTGATACCTGATTTATCTATACGAGGGCTGTTTGACCTTAGGTAGCCTCATGAGTGGCATAAGCCATGAGTGAAGTGGCTGATGTCAAACACCATGAGTCACACAGTGCCACCTCTGCATATTTTATTTACACAATAGGCCTTGACTTTGTGTATACCTTTGCATACTTGTGTATACTTTTTTAAATAATTTACTTAAACTGAGGGGTTTGTATTGTGAAGTAATGCTTTTGTGTAATCAGTAAACCGCATTGCTATGGAGCTGGCATCTGGACACCACGTCAGTGTGTGTGCATCATCGCTGATTGGTGAACAAGTGACTTTTTCAAAAAAAATCAAGGCAAGATTGCACCAGATGTTCGCAAGAGTGCTGGGGAATGTAAATACTGTGGTGCCTTCTTTCAGCATTGTAGATCAAGTGAGTGGCAAGTGGATCGAGTGTTTGGTCTGTGAATTGGGGGTCTGAGGAGGACCTAGGGTTGCCACCTGTCAGGTTTTTTACCTGGTGATCAGGTTTTCAGGGTCCCTATCAGGTAATCTGGTTTTGCTCTGTGCTGGTCAGGTTTTTGAGCCATTTTGAGTGCTCACATACTTTTGAAACAAATTTTGTCATATCACTCATTGTTTCAGCTACATGTCCAGGTTACAAACAAGTTCTGTTGTCAGTGCAGCCTTTTGTTTGTGAATGCAGTCACCCTGGGAGGTGTAAAGTTATGCCCATTAATACCATTAGCACTTACTTAAGCTAATCTTTCCACTGCATCTTAAAGTGGCATAGCAGCAAAGCTGCCCCCACCTTTTGTAACAGTAACAGTCAGAGCCAGTTGTCCTCCGCTTTCCTTTGCTGGTAAACATTTTCATCTCTAACAGAATTTAGGCATTTTTAAATGTTTTAAATAATTTTTTCCCACAAGAAAAAAGTATGATCACTTCTTTGGCTTTGAAATAGTGCTGTGGACAAGAACAGGAAATGGAGGCAGAAAGATATAAAGTATGTATACTGTTATGCTATTTACAGTATTTCCCTTACTCCCCAGATCATATCTGTAAATGAGATTTCTTTTATCTTTGTATGTTTATCTGGTTAACCAATGTCAATAAATAAATAAATGATTAGGAAGAACCTCGGAAAGTAACTTTAACAGGCACAGTACAGTATCTTAACATTTTTATTTCTCTGCTGCTTTAAGTGTTGCCTTTTATTGAGGGAACAGTGCATGATGAGTCATGAAAAGGGATGGGGCTAGAGGCGGAGCTTAGGATCCGGTTTTTGCCTCATCCGAAGGTGGCAACCCTAGCCGAGGACCACAGGCAGGCAAGTGACATATTCAGTGGAGTGAGTATGCGATCGGAGAAGTGGGGGGTTGAATAGAGCACTGGGTAGTTGAGTCCACAGCCAGTTGAGCGAAAACGTGGCTGGAAAAGTGGGGGTCTGAAGATAAGCTGAGATCATGAGTGGAGAAGAAACAAAAAAGGAAAAATATTTTGTGCCCTGGGGGATATTTATGCTGATGCTGCAGTTATACTGTCATGTTGTGGAAGGATGTCAGTCAAGTGAGTGGGCAGGCTGGCAGGTGGGGGGGGGGAGTGAAAAGTGAAAGAGGAGGAAAGAAAAGAAAACATACTTGAAAAGAAATGGCAAGCATAATCATGAAGGTAAATGCAGTGCTTACTAATTTTGGTTAATGTGATGAATACAGTAAGGAACTGAGGGCTGCTGGATTACTCATTTGGGTAGTGAAGTGTTACCTCTTATAGTAAAAACTGAAGTACAAGTTTGGAAAATAGTGCTATGGGTCAACAGTTTGGTGGGTGTGTGGCCAAAATGGTGCCGAGTTTACTACATGTATAAATCTTGATGACGAGTTTACATATGTATACATTTCATTTAAACATATAGCGGCTCAGATAACAAGATTTATACTATGGCTTCTGCGGCCACGCCTATTGCAAGCATTTTGGATACTTACTGCTTAGGTGAAAACTGTGGGACACAGGAAACAATCATATACTTAGGACTTAAGATACCTAAAGACCTTAAAAAATAGTTGACGTGAATTTAGGCCCATTATTAAAAGAACCTGATTAGATCTTTCAAAGGTCAGACCTTAAAATGTCCTATGAGGAAAGATAAATGCAGTTAAAATGATGCTGGTACCCACACTGTTTTATTTATTTCAAAATATAACCAATTACTTTTGGAAAAAAATGTATTTATTTGTATAACAGCCTTGATCAAAAAATTCCTGTAGATATTCAAACCTCCTAGAATCGCCACATCCAAATTAAGAGCTCCATGAAAGGAAAGGGGCTTTGGCCTCCCCATGGCGGGAGAACTACCAAAATGCATTTCTTTTTAAACAGGTAGTTCTGTACCTACCTCCCCCCCACACACACATATGCAAACACACCTTATGCCTACAAGTGGAACAGCAAATAGTGTCACCTTACAAACTATCAGACTTCCTCTTTTTACACCTACACAAGAACCTTAAGACTAACCCATGTATTACTAGTTCTCCTAGAAACATCAAGAAAGGTCAAAGTCTTCTTAAAATTCCTCATGGGGGGGGCACTAATGAGCACTTGAAGTGGAAAGACGTGTCTGCGCCTCGCTCCTTCTCACCGGGGTAACTTAGAGATAAAAAAAGTATTAACTCGCTCAAACTTACGGTTTATTTGGAACACAGATTGTGCAGTACCTCAATATGGACGAATAACTGTCGCCGGGTCCCGGTAAGAGCCAACGCGCGACCGGTAAAACTGCAAAGAAAGGAGCAGCCTGTGCTCAGTCTGAAAGCCATCAAGTAGTATCTTCGTCAGCTGCTGAGGTGAGCGCACTGGGGCGCAAGTTAACAGGCCAAGTACTGGCGGCATTGGAGCCCTGATTATGTAAATTAGAGACCCGTATAGATGACAGGCTCCAGGAGGTCTTAACCCAACAGGCTGCCCAGGGGACATGTTTAACAGAGGCAGAGGAGCACATATCAAGGATGGAGGATGAGTTACAGGGGGTCCCAGGGGCAAATTCTGGCCGTACAAAAGGAACTGGAGGATATGAAAGAGGCGGCGGACTACCAAGAAAATTACCACCGCAGATTAAATCTCCACCTGCGTGGCCTACCAGAAGGGATGGAAGGAGGGAATGTTTTAGACTTCTGTGCAAAAACTTTGCCCAAGATACTGAATATAGAAATAAAGAATGGCAAGTTGAAGCTGGAGCGTGCACACTGGGCTGTTATGCCCAGGCCACCCGCGGGGCAGCCGCCCCGCCAAGTTATCATGAGGTTTCACCATTACCAGGCTCGTGAAAGGGTGCTGCGTGCTTATCGAGAGAAAGGACAACTTCTATTCGAGGGTCACTGGCTCTTTCTCTCCCAGGACTACTCTGTGAGACTCCTGAACAAGCGCAAGCAGTTTAATGAATCTGTGGCTACGCTCAGGTCCCTTAAGGTGGAAAACTACCTACTCTATCCAGCGACTCTCAAAGTGAAGCATGAGGGAGCAACATACTTGTTCTGGGAGGCAGATAAGGCGACGAAGTTCGTGGAGGGCCTGGACAAGAAGAATGGGTGCAGTATAAACTCTGGATAGCATTAAGGTCATACAGTCTGCTCATCTTTAAAGGGCTACCAGTTTTAAGTGGCTCACTTCTGCTAATAGTTCTAATGGTTAAAACTGTTTTGTTCTGGGGCCGTGGGATGCCTCCTCTCTACAAAGGGGGAACACTTTCTTTTATGACTGGATGGACTCCTCTACTCCTTTTCCGCTCTCCAGTCATAGGAGGTGAAGGGTCCTCGTGGATGGTTCATACGTGTGCTCAGCACACCAAAGATTTTGAACTGTAGTACAAACTGTTTTGCTTTGTAACAAAGTTTATAACTGTTCTGAGGGAATTGTTTATTAATCCACAGCTGAGAGACAAAGGGCTCCTGGTAAAGAGAATGCTCGGGGAGAGTTGCGGGGGAGGGGAAACATATGGTAATGGTTGGAGAGGAGACAGCTTACATGAAGGCCTCAATGAATGGCTGATGGATGAAACCACAAGATTTGGGTTTCATTGTTGCCAAATGTATAGTGGCAGAGGGGGCATGGTCTGATGCCTGGGCACTGGCTAGAGATGAGGTACTAGCTGACCATGCTAGGGCACAGTTTAGGGTGCTCGAGAGAGAGAAAGAGGCATCACCTGTGGTTACTATATTGCTGCACGGGGCATTCCCCTCCGGGGGTGGGTTTGCCTAAATGACACAGTCAGGCGGGCACATAGGGGAGACTGTGTGCGCAGGAACTGAGCATGGTTGGGTGATTATAATGCATACTCCGGGGTTGGGGGCAGAGGGCGGAACACAACTACATAGCAGGATCTGAATGACACTTAAGCACAGTTGGTAGATAGTGTCGGGGTTGGGATGTTGGTTGTTGATTTTAATCTATGGAACCAAGGAGCAGGTATAGCAAATTATAGGAGTACAGGGACTTGAGGGGGGAGGGTACATTTAACTTGGTTAGTGCTGTTGGAGGGGATACAGTTAAATGTTTCTTAAATGTTTTGAATGTTACTGTTTTGTTTTATATATATATATATATATATATATATATGTTTCTGCACACAGATTCACAATCACAAAGTAAAGGTGCATCATGTGCGATTGCAAGACAGGATGTGCTGGGGGGGCACTTTCTCAACTTCTCAGGGTTGGAATGGGGGAATTTGTGGTCAGTTTGGGGGGAATTGTGACAAGGATACATTGTTTAAATGGCTAACAGACAAGATTTAATGGTATGTTCCTGGAATGTTCGAGGGATAGTGATCCCTGTGAAGCAGGCGAGTCTCCTTACAGCCATGCGGAGACAGGGGCTTCAAAGTGGTGCTATTGCATGAAATGCATCTCTTTTAAGGCGCATAAAAGAGGGGTCACTGTCCTTCTGCATAAGAATCTTCTATTCCAAGTATAGCAGGTGACAAGGGACCAGACTGGGGGGAGATACACATTTGTTGTGGGAGAGCTTGGGGGGAGAACAGGTAACAGTTAGTAGTATATATGCCCCTGTGATATTTGAGGCCTCTTTCTACAACACTATCCTCTTGCTTCTTATTAAGGAGCAATTCCCAGGCCTGTTTCAAGGGGGGGATTTGAACTGTACCCTAGACCCTTACTTGGATCATTCCCAGGGTAGGGGATGGAAATATGAAGCAATTAGGCAATGGCGTCGGCGAATGGTAGAACTAGAGTTGGTAGATGGATGGCAAGAAGCAAACCCAGGGGCAAAAGAGTACACCTTTTACTCTAACGCGCATGGCACATGGTCACGGATTGACTACGTGTTTCTCCCACAGACCTGGTATGGATGGGTACAGATGAGATGACATAGTCCTATTCATATTTCAGACCATGCCATGGTGATAGTGTCACTGATAATGAACAAGCAGAGGGAGGGTCCCCCACCCTGGAAATTCCCGACATATTTACTCAGGGACAAAGACGTTAAAGAATATTTGGGGGAGCAATGGGAAATCTATATGACGGCTAATGTAAACTCCCCCACTAGTAGAGGTATTATCTGGGATGCAGAAAAGGCGTATATGAGGGGGATGATCATAAAGTATGTAGCCAAAGTTAAAAAAACAGAAGCAAGCCAGGAGAGTGGAACTAGAAGCCAGGGTGAGAGAGCCGGAGAAGCGGGCTACAATTGAAGGGAATTAAATGGTTTGGGAGAGTTTGAAAGCAGCCAGAGAGGCGTTGAACACCCTACTTAGTGGGGAGGCTACAACAGCATGGACGTTTGGAAAGAAAAAATTATATGAATGGGGAAAGAAACCTGGTCCCTTGTTGATTCGTTTGTTGCGTGGTGGGAGGGGCCAAACCCATATCTTGGCGATCAAAAACAAAAGGAGAGTCTTACACAAATCTACCCAGCAGATTAGAGAATGTTTCCGAAGTTTTTATGAACAACTATATCAGATGGAAGGTGGGAAGGGGGCTGGGGTGCAGGGCAAAGCTTTTCTGGATTCCTTGTGGCTGCCCAAACTAACGAGAGTCCAGAAGGAACTGTTAAATGGCCCTATTACAAGGGCAGAGGTGTTGTGGGCTATTCAGAGGTTGCAGAACATAGAAACATTAAAACATAGACTTTGATGGCAGATAAGAACCGCTTGGCCCACCTAGTCTGTCCATTTCTCTACCTACAGTATAAGCTGCAGATCCCAGTTAACCAACAGCCTATTTCTTCCTACTCCCCACAAGAATTGCCTTATGTCTGTCCCATGCATTCTTGAATTCTCCCACAGTTTTAGACCCCACAACCTCCTCAGGAAGGCTGCTCCATGCATCCACCACCCTCTCCATGAAAAACTACTTCCTCACATTGCCCCTGAGCCGTCCCCCCCTCTATCTTCAAATTGTGTCCCCTTGTTCTTGCACATCCCTTTTTCTGAAAGATGATACCCTCTTGGACTTTGTTGATTCCACTGAGGTACTTAAAAGTTTCTATCATGTCCCCCCCCCCTCCTTTCCTCAAGGGTATACATATTAAGCTCCTTTAGTCTCTCCTCGTATGGCTTCTCTTGCAGACCCTGCACCATTTTAGTTGCCCTCCTCTGGACTGCCTCCATCCTGTCTATGTCCTTGCGGAGATGGGGTCTCCAGAACTGGATGCAGTACTAAAGATGGGGTCTCACCAACTGTCTGTACAGAGGGATAACAAATTCTGTGTTTTCTGCTGGTGATGCCTCTCCCTGTACATCCCAGTATTCCCCCCGCCCTCCCTACTGCCTTCGCACATTGCTTGCTAACCTTGAGGTCATCTGATATGATTACCCCCAGGTTCCTTTCCATTTTTGTTGTTGTTACTACCCCCTTCCCCATTATGTAATCTTTCCTGGGTTTTTGTTTCCCAGGTGCATTATTTTGCACTTCTTTGCATTGAATCCAAGCTGCCATACTTCTGACCATTCCTCCAACCTTGCCAAGTCCCTTCTCATCCTTTCTACACCTCCTTGTGTATCAACCATGTTGCAGATCTTTGTGTCATCAGCAAAGAGGCATACTTTTCCTTCCAGTCCCTCTGCAATGTCACTTATAAAGACATTAAAAAGGACTGGACCCAGTACTGAACCCTGCAGTACTCCAGTAGTAACCCCTCTTTCTTCAGAGTGGACTCCATTTACAATTACCTCCTGTGTCCTGTTGTCCAGCCATTGTTTTGCCCAGGCTACCACCTTGGGACCCACCCCCAGGCTGGTTAATTTGATTATTAATCTTTTGTGCGGGACTGTGTCAAATGCCTTGCTAAAGTCTAGGTAGGCCATGTCCACAGCCCCTCCCTGGTCTACTACTTTGGTCACCCAGTCAAAAAAATTAATTAGATTCATCTGACATGACCTTCCCACTGTGAACCCATGCTGCCTTGGGTCCTGTGCCCCACTGGCCTCTAGGTACTCTACAGTTCTTTCCTTCAGAAGTGATTCCATCACTTTCCCTATCACAGAGGTCAAACTGACAGGTCTGTAGTTTCCTGCCTCTGTCTTGCTCCCACTTTTGTGAAGGGGAATCAAATCCGCCTTCCTCCAGTCCTCAGGTACTACACCATCCTCCCATGATTTGTTAAAAAGGGTAGTCAGTGGTGCTGCTAGTTCTCCCCTTAATTCTTTTAGAATTCTGGGGTGAATCCCATCAGGCCCCATTGCTTTGTCCACCTTCAGTTTTAGTTCTTTCAGAACCTTTTCTTCTGTGAAAGGACTGGGATCGACCCCCCCATCCAGAGTGCTTCTGTTGATTGGATTAGGCACCTCCCCCCCTCTTCCTCCTCTTTGGTGAATACTAAGCAGAAGTATTCGTTCAGTATCCTTGCTTTTTCACTGTCCCTCTCTGTACACCCACCGTCCATTCTATTCAGCCTCACGATCCCTCCCTTTGTCTTTCTACGCTCCCTGATGTACCCTGATGTACCTATAAAAGGTTTTATCCCCCTTCTTAACCGAGTTGGCTATCTTTTCCCGAGTTTGGGCCTTTGTTATTCTGACTTCCCTCCCTGATTCCTTCTGCTTTAACTGGTACAATTCTCTGTCTTGCTCCTTCTGTGTTTCCTTATACTTCCTAAATGCTATATTTCTCCCTAACCTTCCCCACCACCTCTTTTGAGAACTATAGTGGCTTTTTCTTTCATTTTGATTTGTTTATTTGCTTCACACAAAGGCTTGTTGCCTCTGTGATGGCAGTTTTGATATTTCCCCATTGTTGCTCCACCCCTCCTCCTTGCCTGTTTGCTAGTGCTTTTCTAAAGGACTCTCCCATCTTGCCAAAGTCAGCCCTCCTGAAGTCCGATACCCTCACTTTTGTATGGCTTGACTCTGTAGCTGAGTTTATCGTAAACCACGCTGTTTGGTGGTCACTTGTTCCCAGATGGCTACCCACTTCTAGATCTGAGATCCTCTCAATGTCTCCATTGTGAGTATGAGATCTAAGATTGCTCCCTCGTGAGTGAGTGAGTGGACCAGACGGTTTCCTGGTAGAATACTACAGATGTCTGGCAGGGCAACTGGCTGGGCCGCTGTGTGATACATTCCAACAGAGGGAAGGGGAGACCCTGAGGCTCCCGGGGACTTTCTCAGATGCGGTAATATGTCTGATCCCTAAGGGGGAAAGGATATTTTGGAGTGTGCATCTTTTCAACCGATCTCTCTTTTGAATTGTGACGCCAAGATATTTGCAAAAAGTATTGGCAGGACGTTTGGAGGAGATGTTGCCCAACACGATCCATCCAGACCAGACTGGGTTTATTAAGGGGCGTCTTTCGTATCACAATGTGCGGAGACTTTTAAATGTGATCTGGGGAGCGGAAAAAAGGAAGGACACTTGTGCCATTTCTATGGACGCTGAAAAGGCCTTTGACAGGGTGGAATGGGAATATTTATTTGAGACGATAACCTGGTTTAGTCTGGGGGATGCGTTCATGGGCTAGGTGCGCACCTTATATAGCTCACCCAGAGCGAAGGTTTTGGTGAATGGCACCCTCTCGGAGGGCTTTGGTTTGGGTAGGGGTACGAGCCAGGGATGCCCACTTTCACCATTGCTCTTTGCCCTGGTGGTGGAACCTCTGGCAATAGCCATCTGGCAGGAAGAGTGAATTCGAGGGGTACGGGGGGTTTCAGGGGAACAACATAAGCTCACCATGTATGCAGATGACATGTTGTTTGTCACAGATCCTGGGGAGTCTATGCCCATTCTCCTATAGCTGGTTGAGCGGTTTGCCCGATTCTCAGGATATAAATTAAATTTAGATAAATCTGAGATCATAAGGCTTCCCAGAAATATGAGGCAGGATCAGGGATGGGGTTTTTACATAGTAGGAGGACACCTTCACATATTTGGGAATTAAAATTAGGTGGTCCCTAGATTCCCTGTATAGGCTTAATTACGACCCCATTATTAAGGTAATAGAGACTGACCTGAAATGATAGACTTCTCTCCCAATCTCTTGGCTGGGAAGGATACATTTAATTAAAATGAATATCCTTCCTAGGTTGGTATATGTTATGCAGATGCTGCATGTGGGAATGTCCTGGAAGGATACTAAGAGGTTGGAGAGCTTGTTTTCTTTGTTTATTTGGAAAGGGAAATGCCCAAGGATAAGCTTACAGCGTCTTAAGATATATACAGGAAAGGGGGGCCTAGGCTTCCTGGACATAGGGGCGTACTATTTAGCAGCTCAGCAGAAGCATATTTGTGACTGGATCCACTTACCCTCGGTAGCATGGTGGCTGGATCTTGAGCAAAGGGGCTGCACAGTGAGGCTTTCCGCATATCTGGAGAGATGGGGATGGGGAGCATATAAAAGACAGGAGGCTAGGAACCCTCTGGTTGAGGCAGCTTTGGATAGCTGGGATAGGCTACTGAAGTGACAGGGAGTGAAGGCCGTAGATATGTATCTAGTACTGGTTTCTGGAAACCCGTACTTCTTGCCGGGGTGGGAGGACCCTGGATGTAAGACATGGGAGAAGCAGGGTGTGAATAATTTGGAGGACCTATGTAGTGGGGGACGGTTCTGCTCATTCTTGGGCTTGCATCAGAGATTAAACTTGGGGGAGGACACTTATTTAGATATTTCCAGATTAGGTTTAAGTGGCAGGGCTAGGTAGGGAAGGACCCGGGATGGTGGAACTGAGGAAAATTGAAGTACTTACACAAATGTCCAGGTGAGATACCAAAGGTTTTATAGGGAAAGCAGTGCAAGATATTAGGCAGTGTCTACCGGACCTCTCGGGTAACACCCGGCGACTCTGGGAAAGGGATCTGGGTATCCAGAGAAGGAAATGTATGTCTCTTTGCAGATGACCCAAAGATCTGCAACAGGGTTTATACACAAGGTGGGGTGGAAAGAATGAAAAAGGACTTGGCAAGGTTGGAGGAATGGTCAAATATGTGGCAGCTCAGATTCAATGCAAAGAAGTGCAAGGTAATGCATCTGGGAAACAAAAACCCAGGGGAAGAGTACACAATGGGGGGTGAGTTAATAACAACAACAAAACTCGAAAGAGACCTAAGAGTAATTATATCAGATGACCTAAAAGTGGGCAAGCAATGTGAGAAGGCAGTAAGGAGGGCTGGGGGGATACTGGGATGCATAGGGAGAGGCATCAACAGTAGAAAACAGGAAGTTGTTATCCCTCTGTACAGACAGTTAGTGAGACCCCATCTGGAGTACTGCTTGCAATTCTGGAGACCCCATCTCCGCAAAGACATAGACAGAGTGGAGGCTGTTCAGAGGAGGGCAACCAAAATGTTGCAGGGTCTGCACCAGAAGACATACGAGGAGAGACTAAAGCAGCTTAATATGTATACCCTTGAGGAAAGGAGGGAGAGGGGGGACATGATAGAAACTTTCAAGTATCTCAAGGGAATTAACAAGGTACAAGAGAGTAGTATCTTTCAGAAGAAGAGATGTGCAAGAACAAGGGGGCACAATTTGAAGATAGAGGGGGGGATGGCTCAGAGGTAATGTTAGAAAGTACTTTTTCACAGAGAGGGTTGTGGATGCATGGAACAGCCTTCCTGAGGAGGTTGTGGAGTCAGGAACAGTGGGAGAATTCAAAAATACATGGGACAGGCATAAGGCAATTCTAGTGGGGGGTAGGAGGAAGTAAGCTGTTTAACTAGAATCTGCGGCTTATCCATCAGGTAGGTAAATGGGCAGACTAGGTGGGCCAAGCGATCCTTATCTGCTGTCAAATTCTATGTTTCTATCCAGATCAGTAACAGGGATTGGGGTGAGCTCCTAACTATGCACATGGGACTTTTCTTCTGTCATAAATTCAAAGAGGCTTTTACAAATTTATACATAGGGCCCGGATATTCAGAAGGGTTATGCTGGTACAAACATTGTTGCACCACGTGCACTTCCACTGATGCACCCCGGCGCGAATATTCAAACAGGTATTGTGCCTGGCACAAATCCCAATGCGCCGGAGTGCATCAGTAATGTATGCGGCCATTTGGATGGGATTGGGTCAGACATGGACACTGACAGTAGGTGGGAAATGATCAGGAGAGGGGTGCAGGATGCTACCAGCACCTGTGCAAGAGTAAGACGAAAATGCGGTAGGGCCTGAAAACCCTGCTGGTGGACCAGGGAGGTGCAAGAGGTGGTGCGGGGAAAGAAGGCAGCCTATAGGCAATTCAAGAGCTCAAGGAGTGAAAGGGATCGAGGGGAGTATGAGCTGATGGCTAGAAAGGCCACTAGGGTGGTGAGGGCGGCTAAGGCAAGGAAGGAGCAGAACCTGGCCAGGAAATTAGGAGAGGAACAAGGGGTTCTTTAGATACATTGCGAAAAAATGAAGGGTGAAGGGCAGATTAGCAGGATTAAATCAGGGGAGAGATGGGCACAAGACCTGGGAGCAGGCTGAGGTACTAAATGAGTACTTCACCTCAGTTTTCACCAAGGAAAATGGGGTGCTGCATCATACATGGAAGGAGACAGAGATACTGAGGAGGGGACCCTCACCGATCGGGGTCTGGAGAGGGGAGGCATCACTGGCAGGAGGGGAGGGCTAAGCAGGAGAAGAGGTACCAGAAGTGGAAATCACAGCAGAGAGAGTGAGAGCCCTCAGCTCCCTTTAAGACGGAGAAAGCACCGGGCCGGATAAATTACATCCCAGAGTGCTGAAGGAACTTGCGGATGTCCTGGCGAAACCCCTGGCGGAGCTTTCACCATCTCTCTGAGGACAGGTGGGTGCCCAAGACTGGAAGGTGGCGCATATAGTGCCTATCCACAAGGGGATCAAGGGAGGTGGCAGGGAACTACAGGCCTGTCAGCCTGACATCGGTGGTGGGCAAGGTGATGGAGGGCATTGTCAAGGAGAGGCTGGGGGGACCTGGATAAGTCAGGGTGCCTGGACGATAGACAGCATGGATTCATCCCAGGGAAATCGTGTCAGACAAACCTTGTGGAGTTCTATGACTGGGTGATGAGTGCCTTGGACCTGGGTAGACCAGTGGACGTCCTCTTTCTAGACTTCAGCAAGGCATTTGACTCTGTTCCTCACGTGGGCCTGTTGGATAAGCTGGGAGAAATGGGGTTGGGGAACCAGATGATCAGACAGATGGGCAATTGGCTCCAGGACCAGATAGTTAGCAGGATAGTCTCATCCCCAAGGAGGGTCATTAGTGGGGTCCCACAGGGATCAGTCCTTGGGCCCCTCCTGTTCAACGCCTACGTCTCTGACATAAGGACAGGAATCAGGAGTGAGATGAGTCTCTTTGCGGATGACTCAAAACTGGGGCGGTGGTGGATGGGGAGATGGGAGGTGGCCCTACAGGGGACCTAGAGGCTCTGGAAAGATGGTCTAGAAAGTGGAAGCTGAGGTTCAATGCAGGAAATGCAGGGTACTCCACCTGGGGCCAGAAACCCAGGCCAAGTGTACACCCTGGGAAATGCTACAAGTCTCGATGGCTGAGAGGGACCTGGGGGTGGTGGTGGATGTCAAGATGAACAACTTGGAGACTTGTGGGAGGCAGCAGCCAAGGCCAACAGGATGCTGGGATGCATCGCTAGGGGATCACCTCCAGAAGGAAGGAAGTGATACTCCTTTGTATAACTCTGGTGAGGCTGCACCTTGAGTACTGCATGCAGTTTTGGAGGCCACACTTAAAGGGGACATTAAACTCCTGGAGAGGGTCCAGAGGAGGGCAACCAAATGATTTGGGGCTTGGGGACAGGACCTATGAGGAGAGGCTCGAAGAGCTAAATATGTACACATTGGAAGAGAGAAGGACCGGGGACATGATAGAGGTCTTAGGTACATGAAGAGGGTAAATAGGGAGGAACAGACAGGGTGCTTGAAGGAAGGAGGAGGGGCCACTAGAGGGCATGGGTGGAAGCTGGAGGGGAAGATTCAGGGAGAAAGGAGGGAGGTGCTACCACTGAGAGAGGTGGTGGAGCCATGGAATGCACTGCCTAGGGGCTGGTGGAGGCAGAGACAGTGGAGGGCTTCAAGAGGTGGGACAGGTACAGGAAGGGTTCTGGAAGCAAAATCCAATGCAGCAAGAATATCCAGAACTGGGAAGGGAGAAGCCAGAGAAGGCAAGGGGGGCAGCAAGGTCAGCACCCAGGGTGGGGGCTGACCAAATGAGCAGACACGAAAGACCATTAGGCCTATTCTGCTGGCATTTTAGTATGTTAGTATGTTAGGACCTAGTGACACCACTGACCATGCTTTTTAACAGATCATGGCAGGATGGGGCGGTACCTGAGGACTGGAGGAGGGCAGATGTGATTCCCCTTCACAAAAGTGGGAGCAAGGCAGAAGCGGGAAACTACAGACCTGTAAGTTTGACCTCAGTGGTAGGGAAAATGATGGAATCACTTCTGAAAGAAAGAATTGTTGAGTACCCAGAGGCCAGCGGGGCACAGGACCCAAAGCAGCATGGATTTACAGCAGGAAGGTCATATAAGACGAATCTAATTGATTTCTTCGACTGGGTGACCAAAGTAATAGACCAGGGATGGGCTGTGGATATGGCCTACCTAGACTTTAGCAAGGCATTTGGCACAGTCCCACACAAAAGATTATTAATCAAGTTAGCCAGCCTGGGAGCGGGTCCCAGGGTGGTAGCCTGGGTAGAAAACTGGCTGCACAACAGGACACAGAAGGTAATAGTGAATGGAACACATTCCGAAGAAAGGGGAGTTACTAGTGGAGTACCTCAGGGCTCAGTACTGGGTCCAGTCCTCTTTAACATCTTTCTAGGTGACATTGCAGAGGGTCTGGAGGGAAAGGTATGCCTCTTTGCAGATGACACAAAGATCTGTAACAGAGTTGATACACAAGGGTGGGGTAGAAAAGATGAGAAGGAACTTGGCAAGGTTGGAGGAATGGTCAGACATGTGGCAACTTAGATTCAATACAAAGAAGTGCAAAGTAATGCACCTGGGAAACAAAAACCTAGGAGAAGAGTACACAATAGCAGGGGAGGTACTAACAACAACAAAAATGGAAAGGGACCTGGGGTAGTCATATCAGATGACCCAAAGGTGGGTAAGCAATGTGAAAAGTCGTAAGGAGAGCCAGGGGGATACTGGGATGCATAGGAAGGGGCATCACAAGTAGAGAAAGGGAAGTGGTTATCCCTCTGTACTGACAGTTGGTGAGACCCCATCTGGAGTACTGTGTGCAGTTTTGGAGACCTCATCTATGCAAGGACATAGACAGGATGGAAGCAGTCCAGAGGAGGGCAACTAAAATGGTGCAGGGTCTGCAGCAGAAGCCATATAAAGAGAGACTGAGAGAGCTTAATATGTATACTCTTGATGAAAGGAGGGACAGGGGGACATGATAGAAACGTTCAAGTACCTCAAGGGAATCAGCAAAGTCCAGGAGGGTAGCATCTTTCAGAAAAAGAGATGTGTAAGAACAAGGGGGCACAATTTAAAGATAGAGGGGGGACGGCTCAGGGGTAATGTGAGGAAATTTTTTTTCACGGAGAGAGTGGTGGATACATGGAACAGCCTTCCTGAGGAGGTCGTTGGGTCTAAAACAGTGGGGGAATTCAAACATGCATGGGACAGACACAAGGCAATTACAGTGGGGGGTTGCAGAAAGTAGGCTGTTGGTTAACTAGAATCTGCAGCTTATCCAGTAGGTAGGGAAATGGGCAGACTGGGTGGGCCAAGTGGTCCTTATCTGCTGTCAAAGTCTATGTTTCTATGTTTCTACTGGGATGTAGGAAATCCCCTAATCCTATTACTTTACTTTAAGTGAGGGCTGTCCCTCAGGTCCTGTCTCTACAGCAGACCTCTTCTGATGGGACACCAACTTTTTTTTTTTTTTTTTTATTTAGTTGTTTAACCAGGTATAGCACACTAAGCTGGAAGCTTTTTTACAGGAGCGACCTGGGAGCACAAGGAGGTTAAGTGACTTGCTCAGGGTCACACAGTATGCAAGTGGAAGCTGTGGGATTCAAACCCAGGTCTGGTCTGCTGGATGTCACCAGATTTGCAGCTCAGAGCCTTAGACCACTGCGCTATACTGCCTCCTTGGCTTGGGTGCCTCCTCCTTGGTCGCTCTTCCTGCTTGAACTCTCTTCCCACTGGCTGTGCAGCTACTTTTATGCCCCAAACTAATTTACATATGCTAATTTCTGGTCACTGAGTGGACACTGACCTGTCCAGAGGCTCAGCACCAATCACATTTCTTTCTGAAGTAGCATAAGCCTGATAGAATACACAGTTTTTGAAATCCGACTGCCTTTCCCAACATTCCAAGGCTTCCCTTTTCTTACTTTGAGTCCCATTTGTGTACAAATTTACTTTACACATAAAAATAAACATTTTATCTATCTTTAAGCACTTTCTCACTGCTTTAGCTGGAATGCTTACATCTCTAACACCTGAAATTTTTCTATAAAAATTGACCCACAGGAAACCTATTGTAAGTCACTAAGTCTTGAACTTGTCTGACATTAAACTTTCAAATAACTCATTCCTGAACATGTTTTACTTAATTTTTCCTAGAAATAGCACTTTCTCCTTTAGGTAAGCAATGCGCACAGACAGTAGCTTTCCATTAACATCACAAAGAGAATTATTAGATGGAATTAACATAATTAATATTAACTTAAACTGTAAGTGTAATTCAAGGTATAAAGTATGCAACAAAAATGGAAAGACACTGATGGAAATTATATCAAACTTAGATTGCTGCTTGTTCAATGGAAGAACGAAAAGCGATCCAGAAGGAGAGTTTACATTTATTGGCCCAAATGGATTGTCAGTTATTGACTTAGTCTGGGGAAACCTGGGGGCAATCAGTGTCAAACAGGATCTTGAGGTTATTCCACGTCCACAATCTTCTCATTTTCTTGTACAGTCAACTTGGTATTTTGAGAAGACAAATTTGGTCTCGAGGGAAATTCCTCATCAACAGGAAATGGAGATTAATTCTAGAAGAATAAGATGGCAAAACTCAACAATAACACATTTCTCAGAAATGCTGAATTCTGACCATCTGAACAAACTAAGAAATGCTATTTTAAAACTAGAGACCAATAGGAACATTATTAAAGATTGGGAACATATTTGCTGTTATATTAAACCATGCTTTTCTCAAAATTCACTAAAAGAGAGGAAGAATAACTCTTGGTTTAATAACTCTTGCAAAACAGCTAAACAAAAACTAAACAGATTGATTAGACAACATAAAAACACTAATACAAAGGTGACTAATAAAATATTAAATAAAGCTAGAAACTCATATAAGGAAATATTAACTAAAGAAAGATTGACATTTCAAAGGAAATTGTGAGACAAACTAAATGTCAATAATCAAGAAAGACGTCAAACAGTTTTGGACACTAGTAAGTAGGGGCTATGATAAATATACTACCAACATTGAGACTGCAATCACTCCTATAATGTGGGAACATCATTTTAGGGTGCTATATTATTCACAATTAGAGGAAGATAGTCAACTCAGTCTTAAAAATCAAGGGACTGCAACTTTAACAAACCACTATATATTAGTGGAAAGGAGAGAACAGGTTACTGTGAAGAGAGAGGGAGCGGGCATTTGTGAAGGGCCTTCAGAAAATAGTTGTGCACTGCTAGAGAGGAAGAAGGTGAAGGAGGGAAATGATGAAATTAGAGGAGTAATTGATAAATGCCTGGACCAAACTGGAGCGGGGGGAAGTTCTGCTGGGAGAATTGCAGCAGGGGTAAAAGGGGGAAATAATGTGCAGGAGGAAGAAGAGGAGCTGGAAATGAGAGAGGGAGATGAATGGAAGTAAGCAGGGAGTAAGAGGGGTGAAATCTTAGTGCTGGGGGACTCAATACTAAGAGGAGTTAGGTGGGGTAGCAAGGGGGAGAGGCATAGTCACATTTGGGTGGAGGCCATGCCAGGAATGACAGCGGAAAGGGTAGGACAGTCTGTTCTGAAATATGCTAGAAGGGGTAGGGACAAGCCTCATTTAATTATACATCTTGGGACAAACGACCTGGCTGACAAGACAGTAGATACAGTCCAGAGGAGGTTTGAGGAACTAGCACACTATGTGAGGGGGCAGGAAGATCAGTAACTTTTTCAGAGATACTTCCTGTGCCAAAGGCAAGCACAACAAGAAAGCTGAGAATAGAGGAATTTAACGGATGGCTAAGAACCTGGTGTTGTGCTAAAGGGTATGGCTGTTGGGGGTGGGAGGGACCTGGGAGGACAGTAGTCTCTATGCCAAGGACAGACTACACTTGAGTGAGGAGGGAAAGAAAGTGTTGAAACAGAGGATGGAGGAGTACATAGAGGAAGTTGGGAATTTAAACTAGGAGTGGGGGGTGGCAGTTGGGGAAGAGACATGCAGAACCACAGGTTGGGAAACCATATGAGCTTACCCCCATAACAGTGACAAAGGACAAATGGCAAGTACTGTTGGTGATGCTAGGAAAGGAGGGCAGGATGGGGGAGGTGGAAGGTGGTTACCCTTAATGCTAGGAGCCTTGGGAGGAAAACTGCAGAGTTACAGGTTCTCATGGCAGAGGGAGGTGGACATTGCAGTCATCATGGAAACATGGGCCACCCAATACAATGACTGGGACCTGTCTGTACCAGGGTACAGATTATTTCGTAGGGACAGAGTGATTGGAAAAGGAGGGGATGGCACTATATTTGAAGGAAGGACTGAAGTGTGTAAGGGAGGAAGGGAGGAGGGTAGTATGAGTCACTTTGGATGCAGATCCAGGATTCAAGAATAGGATTCTTAGAATGGGAGTAGTGTAAGGCCACCATCTCAGATGGAGGAGTTAGACAGGAACTAGCGGGACAGATCAGGAGGACCTGCGAGAAGGGTAGTGTGGTGATTGTGGGGACTTCAACATGCCAGGAGTGGACTGGAGCACCCCAACAACCAGGAACAGAAGGAACATGTACTGCTGGATGCCTTCAGGACAGCTTCCTGCTGCAAATGGTCAGTGAACCAACCAGGTTAGAAATACCCTTGACCTTGTGCTGGCAAATGGGGACTTTGTGAGAGAACTTACAGTGGAGGAACCACTGTCAGGAGTGACCACCGCTCAGTATGGCTCACATTGGATATGGGCAAGGAAGGGTGGAATCTGGCACAATAGTGCTGGACTTCAGGAGGGCTGACTTTGGGAGGATGGGGAAGTGGAAAAGGGTACCTGGCCAGAATTCAATCTAGTATGGACACTAACCAGAGGTGGGAGCTCATAAAGCTGGGGATAGTGGAGGCAGCAAAACCTGCTGCAAAGCCCAGAGCAAGAAGGCTAGGGCTAAGAAACCAATCTGGTTGAGCAAGGAGGTCATGGAAAAGGTAAGGAGGAAGAGAGCTGCCTTTAGGAAGTACAGAAAAGCAGGGAGGGGAGGACAGGGAGGAGTACTTGACAGAATCGAAGGAGGTGACAAGGGCAGTAAGGGCCAAGCATCTACGGAACTCAGGCTGGCACAAGGCATTAGAAGGGAGAAGGACTTCTTAAGTACATCAGGAGAAAAGGAGCTGTAAGGACCATAGTAAGGATTAGGAAGGAGGGGTTGGGTGGAAGCAGGGTGCGATAAGGCAGAAGCACTAAATGAGTACTTCTGCTCAGTATTTACTAAAGAGAAGAGGGGGTGACACCCAAGGTGGGAGAAATGGCAGAAGCGGGGGAAGTGGTGACAGATGGGGAAATCATGGAGAGCAGAGTTTGAGAGGTTTGAAGGCACTGAGGGTGGACAAGGTGCCAGGCCCAGATGGCATCCACCCAGGGTACTGAAGGAGCTGGCAGAGGTCCTTGCAGGACCTTTGGCAGACCTATTTAATGCCTCACTACATTCAGGGTGTGTACCTCAGGACTGAAGGATGGCTCATGTGGTGCCCCTCTACAAGAGTTATAGCCGATCTTGTCGAGTCATCTGACCTGGCGTGCATCACCGAGACTTGGCTGGATGAAAATGCTGGGCCAGTTTTAGCCGCAGCAATTCCAGCTGGGTACTCGGTGATACACCGCCCGAGGCAGGATCGTAGGGGCGGGGGTGTTGCCATATGTTTTAAGTCAGAACTGGGTCTGATGGAGGTACCAGCGGGAGTCACAAGATCCTTTGAGTGTATTGTGGGCGAGGGTGTGGGGTGCAGGATACTTCTTGTATACCGTCCACCAGGTGGCGAGAATGTTTTCCTGCAGGAAGTCGCAGACTTCATTGTCGACCTAACATTGGGGTCCCCCAGATGGTTGGTTCTGGGGGATTTCAATGCTTGGGTCGACGATGAACTCTCTCGATTTGGTCAAGACTTCCTCCAGTTAATGATATCACTGGGCTTCACACAGGTGGTTTCCTCCTCGACTCATGTTGGTGGACACTCATTGGACCTGGTGTTCCTTCTGGGATGGGGACATCCGACTTGGTGGTGGAACCAGTCGGATGGTCTGACCATCACTCCATTAGGTTCAGTTTGAGAGCCACCCTGTTAGGTCTGCCCTATGGAGATGGTCCGATACACGCCCTTTGAGGGTGTATCCCCAGATGACCTGATGGCGGTGTTGGACCTATCAAGCCTACCGATAGATTGCTTAGATCCAGGTGACCTGGTACATGCTTATAATGAGGCAGTAACAGGGGCCCTGGATTCTATTGCACCAGTTCGTGTTCGTCCTCTTACTCCTCGCCCCAGGTCTCCTTGGTTTGATGAGACCATGAGGGAGTTGAGGAGGGTTGGACGAAGGCTGGAGAAGCGTTGGCGAAGGTCCGGTCTTGATGATGACAGGCTTAGTTTGATGGACCATTATTTGGCCTATCAATCCGCAATCTCTCGTAAGAAGGCAGAGTTCCTGTCCAGAGAGATGAGTGGCTGCACAGAACAGACCAGCTCAGCTCTTTGGACTGTGGACAGACTGTGCAATCCAGTCTGTCTTCAGCCAGAAAAACCTTATCTCAGAATGGTGTGAGGAGCTTGCACTCTTCTTTGCAGATAAGGTTGTCAAAATCAGATCAGATATTAGCTCTTCCTCCCAATGGGAGCAGACGGTGGTCGCAGGAGATGTCGAACACCCAGTTTGGATGGTCTGACTAGCCTTCCCATAATCGAGTGATGTTGTGATGATCATTCGAGCACTGCGACCGACCTGCTGTGATTTGGACCCGGCCCTACCGCCTCTTAGTGGGTTGTGTGGATAAGATCGGCCTAGTCCTAGCTTTGATCGTCTGGAAGTCTTTGGAGAGGGGGATTTTTCCAGATCCCCTTAAAGAGGCTATAGTTAAGCCTCTATTAAAGAAATCCTCTTTAGATCCAGATTGTCTAGCAAATTACAGGCCAGTCTCTAACTTACCCTTTGTGGGTAAAGTTATTGAGAAAGTGGTCGCAGTGCAGTTGGAGGATCATCTGACCAACAACAATATCTACGATTCTCTCCAGTCTGGATTTAGGAAAAGGCATAGTACCGAGACAGGCGCTCGTGCAGGTACTAAATGACCTCCTAATAGCGAGAGATCGTGAGGACCCGATCCATCTTGGTACTACTTGATCTCTCTGCAGCGTTTGACACCGTTGACCATGGTGTGCTGTTGGAGCATCTTGGTCAGTCTGTGGACTGTCTGATACGGTCCTCAGATGGTTTCAATCTTACCTCGAGGTAGGACTCAGAGAGTGGTGTCGGGAATTTTTCCTCAGCATCACTCTCCCTACCTGACGGTGCACCAGGGCTCTATTTTAGCACCCATGTTGTTTTCGGTGTATATGCTACCATTAGAGGTGATTATTAGACGATACAGTTTGGGTTTTCACTGCTATGCAGATGATACCCAGCTGTATATGTCTTTGTGCCAGTCAGGGCGCTGCCTCGGTTTAATAACTGCCTTGAAGAAATCCAAGACTGGATGAATGGGAGTTGGCTGAGGTTAAACCGGAGAAAACTGAGGTGTTGGTTGTGGACAAAGGTCGCTGTGGTGAGGTCTGCGCGGAGGATCACCTTCAGGCTTATGGCTTGGAGGTGTTCAGCTGACAACCTCAGATCAGGTGCGGAATCTTGGCGTAATAATTGACGACCGTCTGACACTTAAATCTCAGGTGTCAGCGGTCGTTAAAACTTCCTTTTTTCATCTGAGGAATATTGCCAGGGTGAAGCACCTGGTTCCTCCAGAGGACCTTCCAACATTGATCCACGCTTTTGTTACCTCCAGGCTTGACTACTGTAACTCCTTATACCTAGGGCTATCGTGGGTTGAACTTCGCCGTCTGCAGCTAGTGCAGAATGCGGCAGCCAGGTTGTTGACTGGATCCTCTAGATCCAGCCATATAATGCCTGTGCTTCGTGAGCTGCACTGGCTGCCAGTGTTTTGGCGAATCACCTTCAAGGTCGGTTTACTGACCTATAAAGCCCTACATGATCTGGGACCTACCTACCTGAAAGAGCTCCTTTACTCCTATAGTCCCTCCCGCTCCCTCCGATCCACTGACGAGGGATTGCTAGAGATTCCCAGGGTACGTTTGAAAACATCTGGTGCTAGGTCATTTAGTTTTATGGCACCTACCCTGTGGAATTCTCTACCTCGTCAGGTACGAGATTGCCCGACCGTCCTTAGCTTTAAGGGAGCTTTGAAAACCCACCTTTTTAATATAGCTTTTAAGGATTTATATTAGTTTTAACTTTATTGTATTTATTGTTATGTGAATTTGTACAGGCACTTTGATTTTAAGAAAAGCGCCTTTTAAAAATAAAGATGAATTGAATTGAAAGAGTGGCCCCAAGGATGAACCGGAAAACTACAGACCAGTGAGCCTCACATCCATCGTGGGTAAGCTAATGGAGACTATCCTGAAGGAGAGGCTGGTGGCCCTCCTAGAGGCCAAAGGACTACAGGACAGCAGACAGAATGGCTTCATACGTGGCAGATCCTGCCAAACCAACCTGGTTGAGTTCTTTGACTGGGTAACTAGGCAACTGGACAGTGGCCATGCAGTGGATGTCCTGTATCTGGACTTCAGTAAGGCATTTGACTCAGTGCCACATGGAAGGCTGGGAAGGAAGTTAGTAGGCACAGGGGCGGGTGCAAAGCTGGTGAGATGGGTAGGAAACTGGCTGCAGGGAAGGCAACAGAGGGTGGTGGTGGGTGGGGAGCTGTCACACCCAAGGGCAGTGACGAGGTGTTCCACAGGGCTCAGTGTTGGGACCATTGTTGTTTGGGATATTCATTGCAGACATATCATGGGACATCAAGAGCAAGATCAGTCTGTTTGCTGATGATACCAAGGTAGGCGTGGTGGTGGATGACCTAGGGGGATGGCAGGGGTTGCAGGATGATCTGGCAAAGCTTGAAACCTGGTCAGACACCTGGCAACTGGGCTTTACTGCCAAAAAGTGCAAGGTGCTGCATTTTGGGATGAAGAACCCAAGGAGGAGTTACCAGCTAGGGGGAGTGCAGCTAGCCCAGACAGAGGAGAAGGATCTGGGTGTGCTCATTACAGGGTCAATGAACAACTCGGCACAATGTAGGAAGGCAGCTGCAAGGCCAACAAAATGCTGGGTTGTATTGCAAGGGTATATCCTCGAGGAGGGAGGGTGATCTCTGCCACTGTATAGGTCATTAGTTAGACCACCTGGAGTACTGCATGCAGTACTGGCGTCCCGTGATCTGAAGAGGGACATTAAGTTACTGGAGGGGGTGCAGCGCAGAGTGACAAAGATGATCAAGGGGCTGGGGGACTTATCATACGAGAGGAGGTTGAAGGAGTTGAACATGTACTCACTGGAGGAGAGGAGAGACAGGGGTGACATGATTGAAACCTTTAAATACATGAAAGGAATAAACAAGACGGTACAGAGGGGCTGTTCAAAGTAAGGGAGGGGAGGGCCACCAGGGGTCATGATATGAGACTGGAGCGAGGAAGGTTCAGGAGGGAGATGAGGAGACACTTTTTTACAGAGAGGGTGGTGGCTGGGTGGAATGCGTTACCTGCTGAAGTGGTATGCAGTAGAACAGTGGACTGCTTCAAACGAGGATGGGACAGGACAAGGGGAAGGGTTAATGAAGGGGAAGGATGGAAGGGAGGGGCAGCTGCAGAATAATGGGTGCTAGCTGCACATTCGAGCAGACTTGATAGACCTCTAGGCCTTTATCTGCTGGCAAATTTCGTATGTTCATATGTTCGTATTAATAAACAAGAAATCATGGTGGCCCTAGAAAAGATAAAATCAGACAAGGCCCCAGGTCCTGACAGCATGCTAGCTGTCATATTTAAATCTTTTTTGAACTGGTGGAGTCCTGTACTACATACGATGTTCAACTACTGTGTCCTAAATGGACACTTTCCTGAAACTTGGAAGGGGAGTATAGTCTGCCCTATATTCGAGAAAGGAAACATAAACAATCCCAGTATGTATCATCCTAGTAGCCTCTCGGATTCTTCACAAACCATTTTTTGTAGAATACTATTAAATCGCATACAACAATGGGCTGAATCAAATAATCTAATTACGGAATTCCAGAATGGGTTCAGAACTAAATGTCCTGTGATTCAGCACTGCTATGTTCTACAACATCTCATCTGGAAATATGTGAAAATAAAAAAATCAAAACTCTATTGCTGCTTTATCGATTTGAATATCAATTTGAAAGCATCATTTGATTCAATTAGTAGAAAATTACTTTGGGCAAAACTAGAAACATACAACATGGACCCTGAAATCCTATATCTCCTAATAAAATTACATACCACAACATGGCTGAGAGTTAAATGTGACCAACAAGGAAATCTTACTTCAAACATCAAAACAAATTTGGGTGTCCGTCAAGGCTGCCTCCTCGCAGCTCTGTTTTTTAACTTATACATAAACACAATATTAATCAATTTGGACAATCTGGATTTTCATTCCCTGGCCGTACTTTCAAAAAAAGTTAAATTTTTAGCATATGCAGATGATGTTGTCCTGATTTCTACTTCCCTCTTGGGATTGCAACATAAACTAACACATTTTTCTGAATTGTGTAAAATAGATAAGTTGACTCTAAACATGGACAAAACTAACTTGGTCATTTGTGGCAACAAAATTAAAAGAATTCTGTCATTATGTAGTGATAACAGTAAAGTTAAAACAACTACATATTCTGATTACTTAGGGCTAAGATTTGCACAGAATCTCTCAAGGACCCCACAAATAAAAATAATGATTCAAAAATTGAAAACATCATTTAATGCCTTTAACAGGTCTAATATGAAAATGGGGCAGAGTTCAAGCAAATGCCTATTAAAGGTAATAAATATCAAAATAAAACAAGTAACTTGTATGGCACTGAAATTTGGACTCCCTCTAATATCAAACCATTGGAAACAGAAATAAATAAAATGTATCGATACATACTAAAAGTCCATCGGTCAGTACCCACAGAAATACTAAGAAAAGAACTAGGACAATACCAACTAGTCACAATGGCATTGGAAAGAAGAATAATATTCATATTAAATTTGTTTCTCCTTCAGGAGCACAGACTCCCCAGGATGTGCTTTGAGGAAGAAATAAACTATCATCATATGAATTTCACTCCAACCACTATTAAAACTATTAAAAAATATATCCTACCAATGGGCCGGGGTAATTTACTACATGAAATATATGTCACCAACCCTGTTGAAGTATCTTCAACGCTCGTTGCTGTAGATGCACCTAATTAATCCCATTGTGGGATCCTCCCGTCAGGCTTCCCTGACATGACAACATCCTATGGACAGCCTATCCTCTCCCTCCCTCCCACCCCACCTCCACCCTCTCCAGGAATTATCTAGGTATGTCCAGGGCTGTACCCCCAATGTAACCCTTGGGTACCTTGTATATGACTGTAACCTATTATAAGTAACATTATTATGCAACCTATGTGTACTCTATGTTTAATGTTCTACACCTGTACTATTCTCACTGTTGTAGCCACACTATGTAACTCTGTCTACCCCCCGTGACGAGGTGCCTTTGCAAATGAGTCCATGACTCAAAGGTTGTAAATCTGACTTTTATAATAAATAAAATATCGGAGAGAGTAAAAAGGAGATTATGAGAAGTAGCAATTCTGTAGGGTCAAGAAAAAATTAACAAACTAAAACACTACAGATGGTATAAAATTATAAAAACAAAACATAATTTGGAACCATATTTGACCATACAAACAAATCCTGATGAACAGAAAATTATAACTATGCACCAACTCGAGTTGTGTGAAGCAATTACATATTTTACAATCAGAAAAGACCTGGAATTTCAGATTCAAAATGCAAGTGCTTGTATGGAATGGAAGATGACCTAAAGCATATAGTATTACATTGCCCGCAGTTTGAAACAAAAAGGAAAAAATGGCTGGCCCCTGTGTTGAACACCCTTGGTCTTCCCTCTGAGGAGTTAACAGTTTCTTGTTCTCTTCAAATGATGTACATATACTTACCATGCAATACAAATTTCTGTGCTCCATCAAGTTGTAAGAATGCACTTTATAAGTTGCACTGAATAGTAATGATTTTAAAGGAAATGGTTTTAATAATGAGAAGAATCTGATCCAGATGGATGCTATGAATTATACTTTTTATGTTTAATATACGTTTATAAGTAAAATGTGTAAAAATGTGTGTATAAATTTTGTAAAGACACAATGTTGCCCAATAAACTTTACTACCTGCCTATTTACCTTTAAGTACACTGACCACAACAGCTTGTTTTTTTTTTTAGTTAAATTTGAATATTCATTTTCCCATGCTAAGCTCCACCTCCTGTGTAACCGTCTGCATGAATTATGTCTGACCAGGACCCACTCTTCCAAAAAAGGTTAACAACTCCTCTATTTTACATTTTAATAACACAAAACTATATTTCCCTTATTGTACATGCATTCCTCTACAAGGCTGCCAAGTTTGGCGGTAAATCTGTCGAAAAACGGCTTGGCAGCACGATTTAGAAAATACGTATGCTTCTAGATTGTGTTTTCTAACTGTATCTTGCTTTAAACAACAGAGCTGTCCTTTAAACTGCTCCATTATTGCACACATACATTTTTTGTAAATTAATCTAACCTATCCTGTATTCCCAGGACTTCCCTTAGCCCATTATGGCTTTATTTAATATAAAATATGTATTGTTACTTTGTTAGTGTGAATAAATGCTTAACAGTGCCATGGGTTCTCCAGAAAATAGAGCACGCTTTCCATGCTCCCAAAATGGCTTCTGCATGAACCTGATTCAGAATGCCTCCTTTATTTACGTGGGACCTCCAAAGAGCCCCAACATTCAGACTGTGCCCATATACATTGTATTTATTTATTTGTTCTGTGAGCCAGGCACAAAAATCCATTTCCCCGGTGCTTGTCGCCTGCACAGCTAAAAGGGAAATTTTATCTAGCTGATCCTACCTGATAGAGGAGCGCCTTTATTGTGTCTCCCTGTCGCAACTCCCGCACAGCTCTTCCACAGGCTGAAGCCTGCCACCTAACACAGACCGCAGTAGAGAAGTAGCCACCACAAACAACGAGTTCCCAAGAGTGCATAGCCACTATATGGAACCGTGTTTCTCCCTCCTACCTAAATCAGCAAGCAGGTGCCACGGCTGCCACTCTGCACAATTCATTAAATGAACAGCACTGCAACTCCTTTTCTTTCTGTTAATTTCCAGACAAGATCCTTTTGCTTACAAATATTAAATTGATCAACTAGAGATACAGGTAGACCAAATCAAATCACTGGACCTCCAGGGCTGTGTTGCAGTAGCCAGGGCACACAAGTTACTAGCCCACTGGCCACTGATGAATAAAATCACTATTTTCTATCCAAACTACAAACATTTGCATAGAAAAGTTGCCAATCACTAAAAATGAGTACAAAAACTGAATGTGGATAAGGAAGAAAGGACCAGGTAGTCCTTTCCATGCTTCCCCCTGTGCTGCATTCTCTTGAAACAATTAATAATATGTTCACACTAAACACAGCTATTTGCTAATTAAAATGCTTGCTATTTATTTTTTGTAATTTTATTTAGTTACTGATACTGCCTTTTATTTTACTGCAGGGGCTGCCTTCTACCAATCTGGCAGCTCCTACCTACCCCAGGTCCTCACTAATCTATTTTTCAGATATCCCAAAACTAACTACATTTCCCATTTACTCTTGGTCAAACAGTCACTGTTGGCTGTTACAACATTGCCTGCAGCTACACAACACTGTCCTCCTCTCCTAGTACTGGTTTGGCTCCCTGCCATCGCATCTAACCTCAATCCTCTCTCCTATCCCTCCAGTGCCATGCTCCCTTTACTCAAGGGACCAGCGTACCTTCTCCACTCCTCACCCTCTTTCCACTGGTGGACAGTCTGCCTTTTCATATCACCTGCCATTGCTCTGGAACCAACACTTTCTTTCCACTCATCATTCCACCTCTGCAGGATACCTCAGGCGTCAACTGAAACTTCTTTTTCAACTGAAATGCACCTGTTTTGATAGACATGTTATTATGTGTTGACTATCTCAGTTCTCAGCTTGCACTAAAATGTAAATGTCTCATTGTTACTTTGCACTTTATTCCTGCTGCCTGTTTGTACCATTACTGTATTGATTGAATTGTCTGCACTTTATTTTTGTCATTTTATTTACTGTACTGATGTACTGTTTGCCCCTGTTACCTTTCCCCTGGGTTACACCTGGAAACAAGCCTAAGTTCAGTGTAATGCCACTGCCTCTGCGTTCCTCTAGTCCAAAGCTCTGCAACGTGAGGCTTGGGAGCCGCTTGAGGCTTTTTGCCTGTGCTCATGCGGCTCTGCATCTCCTTAACTCTCAAAAGTCCAATTTTATGCTTTTCAGTATTTCTGCTACTTTGCTCCACAATAAAGTATTTTGGAATTGTCTGTGGAGGTCACACACTGAATATGCAATATCACATACACATTGATATCCTTGATAGAAACATAGAAATGTGTAGGCAGAAAAGGCCCACCAGGCCCACCCAGTCTACCAAACAAGCTGCTGGAACTTTGCAATTTCCTTCCATCCCTCCCGATCCAAGAGACCCTCATGTCTGTCCTACGCTCCCTTGATTCCCCCCAAAGTCCCTGCTCCCACCGCCTCATCTAGGAGTTTATTCCAGTTATCCACCACCCTCTTCATGAAGTAGAATTTTCTTGATGCTGGGACAATATGAGGAAGTCAAGCATAATTACTTATGAGGGGCTATAGGCACTGCAGTGTCCGCTATATTATAGGCCAGTATCGATACCACCATTTGCATTGCTGACATCAGCCAGTGGGATGTGAGGGAGAAAACTTTCAAAGGTTCATGGCAGGGCTGCCTGATGACATCATAGTTAGCGTTACTGCTTACTAAGGTGCTGAACAAGGTTGGTGCCAAAGCCCAGAGTATTGCATATTAAGTGGCAAACCCAGTGACAATCAGCTCTGGATGCCTCACGACTGCACAAATGCTCTCTGGTAACCAAAGGGGAGGGATCATATTGGCAGAGATTTGCAGTTCAGAAAATATTGCCAGATGTTAGCAAGGCATGCAGTACTTGACACTGAATGCAGAAGCACCAGACATGCCATGTATTTTTACGTATAGCAGGCTGGGCCTGGTAGATGTCCATGCCCAGCCACCCATGCCGGACTAAGACATCAGTGCCCCAAGTGGGAGGGGCAGATGGACTCCTATCCTCAGATACCTAGGATGGTCCAGCCAGTTATTTTGTCATCCTTCTCCATCTCTTAACAGGTGCTGAGCACTTTATGTACTTTTTTGTGATAGGTGGGGTGAGAGGTACAATCACAGTTACAACAGGATGCTATGTGGCATTCAGATCATTAGAAAGGCAGTTGTTCCTCAGGCAGGATAGAAGGCTGTAGAGATGGAAGGAGGACTGAGTCAAGGCATGCAAGGTCATGCAACTACAAGAAATACTAAAGGGACATTGTCAACCTTTTTTGTATTGTATTATTTTAAGTAAAAATACACATTTTATAATTGCTTACTTTCTCTAAAATTCATTTATGTTGCTGGTTGTTTTATCTACCTCCTTGCTTGTTAGAACTGAAATGCATGGTAATGTATAGCTGTGCCCAGCTTTGTTGCTGGCGCAAGCCTGTGCGCAGTACAATTTGGCTGCGCAGGGACGTTGACAGAGTGATATTCAATGGAGCTGCACCATGGCACAGCAACATTGAATATCGCATCCTGGCCACCTGCAGTGCACATGACGCAGTGGCACTGTGCCAGCGCAAGTGGCCAGAGTGGAGCAGGAGGATGCACTTGCACAAGTTCCATTGCGCTAGGCGCAAAACTGTGATATTCAAAAGTGCACATGCAAATGGGGCCGTAATGCATGCAAGGTGCAAATGGGGCCATTTGCATGTCATTATGGCCCCAGAAAACTACCCCCCTCCCCCGTGGAGACCGGAGGTCATGAGAGCCAGCCTAGAAGCTCTCCCTGCCCAAGAAGCACGCAGACCCAGAAAACCACCCCCCTCCCCCGTGGAGACCGGACGTCGTGAGGGCCAGCCTAGAAGCCCTCCCTGCCCAAGAAGCACGCCGACCCAGAAAACCACCCCTCCCCGTGGAGACCGGAGGTCATGAGGGCCAGCCTAGAAGCCCTCCCTGCCCAAGAAGCACGCCGACCCAGAGCCCCCCCCTCCAAGTGGGGCGGAGGGTCGTGAGGGCCAACCCTGAAGCCCTCCCCTGCCGAAGCACGCCGACCCAGAAAACCTGCCCCTCCCTGGACATCGGAGGTCGTAGGGCCAGCCTAGAAGCCCTCCCTGCCCAAGAAGCCACGCCGACCCAGAAAACCGGCCCTCCTGTGGAGACCGGAGGTCGGAGGGCCAGCCTAAGCTCTCCTGCCCAAGAAGCACGCCCACCCAGAAACCACCCTCCCCGTGGAGACCGGAGGTCATGAGGGCCAGCCTAGAAGCCTTCCCTGCCCAAGAAGCACGCCGACCCAGAAAACCCCACCCCATGGAGACCAGAGGTCATGAGGGCCAGCATAGAAGCCCTCCCTGCCCAAGAAGCATGCCGACCCAGAAAACCACCCCCCTCCCCCGTGGAGACCAGAGGTCGTGAGGGCCAGCCTAAGCCCTCCTGCCCAAGAAACATGACGACCAGAGTGAATTACAAGCTCACCTGCAAGGAATCCGTTGGCGCCTTTTTCAAATGGCCGCCAGCCCCCAGCCTTGCCGCTCGTCTCCCCAGCCAAAAAGCAGCTGCCTTGCCCCGTGAGTTCCTGCACAGGCTGAAATGGAGCTGAACTGTGAACTTGGTGGCCAGCCCTACTGTTGGGCACAAACGTGCAAGTTAATTGAAAGCAAACTGAATTTTTCTGTGCAGCCTGTAGTGAAAGTGTTTGTTTAAATCCAGCCTCTCTGCAAGCTACACAGAGTCCAAAGCACGTTTTTTGTCCCCTGCCTGTAACTTGTTTGGGACTACCACTGATTTTAAATTGTATGCATTTACTACGGGACTTCATTTAAATTAAGTGACCCAGGGAAATATTGTGAGGGTTTCAGGGGGATTGTATGCTTTTACTACGGGATTTTGTTTAAAATAAGTGACCTAGGGAAATACTGTGAGAGTTTCAGGGGAATTTCTTGCACAGTGCTTCAGAGTTTTCAAGCCTCCAGTCACTCCAGCAGCTCTCAGGCCCATAAACTCTGCAGTATCTCCAGCTCCTTTGTTCATCTCCCACCACCCAATCCTAGCCCGCCCTGCTACTTAATCGATTTTACCCTCCCTTTCTGCCTACTTAACCCCAATCTCTCCATTTCTCTGCAGAAAACCACCCCCTTTCCCCGTGGAGACCGGAGGTCATGAGGGCCAGCCTAGAAGCCCTCCCTGCCAAAGAAGCACGCCGACCCAGGTAATTACAGCTCACCTGCAAGGAATCCATTGGCGCCTTTTTCAAATGGCCGCCAGCCCCCAGCCTTGCCACTCATCTCCCCAGCCAAAAAGCAGCTGCCTTGCCCCGTGAGTTCCTGCACAGGCTGAGCCCAGCCGAACGCTACGCGTTTGGCTCCCGACCACCCCCACCACCACCCTTGCTCGGCTCTTGAACTTATACCCTGAGTAGGTCAGGTGACAGGGTGAAATAACCTATCAGCCTACTTTTCCAGCTGCAGGTTATACAGTTCCAACCCAAGAGGCCGCTGTTTCACATCTCACATCGAATCAACTCACTATACATTTCCTCCTATTCACAATGTTGCTGACTAGCAGGCTCACTCTCCTTGCTCTACAACCCCCCTCGTGGCTCCTCCACCCCATGACCCCAGCACCTACCCTATTACTCCATCTATCTCAGACAATTGCTGGCACAGACACCCTAACGCCACATGCCAATGCCCATTTGTACTAACTTACCTTTTCTCGCATACACCTCGTTAACACCCTCAGTGCAACGTGAAACACTGTACCTCTGCTCTTCCCCAACCTACACCCCAGCCCCTCCACCCACAAAAACATGATGTTGGTCCCACCCACTACAACCTCCCTTCTTCCCGGCCATTCCCTAGTCTACCAGTACCCACCCACAACAAAAAATAAAACAGTCACCCTGTCATTCCCAAGATGCATCTCCCAAACTCTGCAGGCTCTCCCTACTGCGACACACATTACTCCTACTCCTACTATCTGGAAATATTCACCCCAACCCTGGACCCCCCATCTCAAAAATTTCCCCAAACAAACTGCAGGGAAGACTGCTGCTAGCATCGTTTAATATTTGTAGCCTTCCCAAAAAACACACACTACTACAAGGTTGGATTGCCCAACATGCCCCTGACATCCTAGCCCTCTCTGAAACCTGGCTATCCAAAAAATCCCCAATGATGCAGTCTCCTAAGTAACTATAACATCTATAGGATGGATAGATCAGGTAAGCGAGGTGGCAGCTGCTAATTCGTTAAATCAACACTCAGTGCCACTATCGCTGACACCCCCGAACATGGGACCCAGACACTTGCAGTCAAAATTAGTCTGGGCTCTAAAACAATCAACATCATCTCAGCCTATATCCCCTGAGAAACCAGAAACTTGCATATGAATCCATCCTACACACTATCTCCCACGTCCCTATTGCTAATGAAACCATATTAATGGGTGACTTCAACATTGATTGGTTATCCCCACCCTCCTCCATCTTCAAAGACGCTGCCCAGGTTATGGACCTCACCTAAATAGTTACCTCTTCAACAAGGTGTGACACAAGAACCGGAACATCCACACTATTAGACCTCATTTTTATCAACAGGCCACGAAACATCACCCAGGCCTCAGTGCTCCCTGACTCTATCAGTGCTACCCCCCCCCGGTTATCTGCTGGTGGTCGGGTAAACTGCCCCCAGCATCTCCTGAAACCACATGGCACCGAAAACTCAAAAAAGGAGGCCTTAATCGCCTCAAAGAATACCTTGCCAATAGCAACTGGCTACTATTATATAAGGCACAGTCAGTGGATACTGCTTTCACCCACTTTATAACTACTTTTAACAAAGCCTGTGGTATATTTGCTCCCCTCACTAAGCAGGTGGTGAAAACCAGGACTACCCCCTGGATCACACCCTCCCTCCTAAACCTTATGCAACACAGGGACAACCTTTGGCACAGGGCCATAAACACACAACGCACCCAGGACAGACAGCTATATAGGGAGGTGCGGAAATAAATGTCACCTGGGCCACACGTCGGGCTAAGGCTGATTACTACCAGCATACCCTCTCCTCCTCCTGGGGAGACGGGAAAAGATTCTGGAGCAACATACAAGAAATCAGTGGCAAATCACGTTCCCCCACCCCTACCCAACTCAGTTTGAATGGGGACGTTACCCAAGATCCTACTAAAATCGCTGAAGCCCTCAATGAATCCTTCTCAGACCTCTCACATATCCTTCCGCCTAATTTCTTCCACAATCCCAAACCCCCCCCCCACTCCTCTTATGGCGAGTACAGACCTCCCACCCCCTTTCCGGCTCTGAACCATTCCCTGCAACCTGGCCAAACGCTATATCTCCAAAGCTATCGCTAACACCCACTACAGCACTGACTCCTTGGACCTAAAACTCATAAGGCTTACCCTTGATGTTACACTACCCCATCTCACAAAAATTCTTAACCTTTCACTTTGCCTCGGCCAGTTCCTCTCTACCTGGAAAAAAGCCTTGATCACTCCTATCTTAAAGAACGGTGACCCCACCCGCCCCTGTAATTATAGGCCAATCTCAATACTCCCTCCTCTCTCCAAAGCACTGGAAAAAATAGTCTCAGACCAGCTAACAGAGCATCTACGAAACACAACCTCCTTAGTAAGGAACAGCATGGGTTCAAGCTGGCCACAACACCATCACGGCTCTTGCTGAACTCACAGCGTTCATCCATGAGGCACTTGACCAAGGGTCAATTGCAGGGGCCATCTATGTAGACTTAACAAAGGCATTCGACACGGTCAGTCACGATCTACTCCTCCAAGTCCTGCCACAACTAAATGTGGTCCCCGAGGCCTCAGCCTGGTTCAAGGACTACCTCTCAGGACGCTCACAGCAAGTAAGAATAAACTCCACCATCTCCACTCCCAAATCTGTTTGCTCTGGGGTTCCACAGGGGTCAATTTTGGGCCTGCTGCTTTTTACATTCTTCCTTAACTCACTCCCCAAAGCTTGCAGCGGGCATCTCTTACTCTATGCTGATGATGCGGTTCTCTACTGGCAACACCCCCAACCGAACACCCTCCAACTCACCCTCCAGGGATTTTTCAGGGAGCTGAAGAATTGGTTCGCTGATCACCGCCTAATCATTAACTATTCCAAAACCAAGTCCATGACCGTTGCTCATCGCCAAAGCCCTCACAGCCAGATGGCACTCCATATTACTAACTTGGATGGTTCCCAACTGGAACACGTTACTCATTTTAAATACCTGGGTGTCACCTTAGATACCTCCCTCTCCTACCACAGACATGTACACCTCCTCTCGTCGGCGATCAACTCCAGAGTTGGTACCCTCTACAGGATCAAAAACAGTCTGCCTGCCCAAGCCATGCAGATAGCTGTCACCTCCTCCATCCTCTCCCTCATCGATTACAGGATTGTTATCTACGGCACCACTGACAACACCACCCTAAGCAGCATAATCACTGCGCTTAATAAAGCCTGCCGCCTTGTTACTGGCTGTGACAGACTCACCCACACCTGCGATCTGTACACACTGACTGGCTGGCTTAATTTCCATCAAAGACTCAAATACCACACCTGCATTCTAGCAAAAAAGATCCACCTCCAGCTTGCGCCAACCGGTCTACTCCCCATCATCAGACCGGCCCCTCTCAGGCGTATTACCAGACTCTCGACTACTGCATCCTTCATGGTTCCCCCATGTCGAACATCCCTTGGGCAGAGATCCTTCCGCTACTGTGCCCCCAAATGGCTCAACACTCTTCCCCCCACTCTTGCCCAGTCCCACAGCATCCCACTCTTCAAAACAGGCCTTAGAACCCACCTATTGGAAATCACTAAATGTGAATGCTAATTCAGCCTGAACTCACTCCTCCCACACCCCCTGTACTGACACAGGGGCCTCCTAGACCCTACGAATCGCCCTCCCTATAAGCTCTGTCCAGGGCTCACATGTATGTCTCCTAATGCTCTAACCCGATAAATAAGTCTCTCTTCTACCAAGTCAGTAATGTAATCAATAAATAATTTATGTGTATATAAAAAATTGGTTCTTTTTATTGTCATATACTGTCTTATGTCTCTCCACCCCCTGTAGCCACCATGGAGCCATTGTATAAATAATGTCTGAACTAAAATCTGTATATAATTACTTGTTCCATCTGTCATCCCTGTCCTTTGTTCTCCCTCCACCCTCTGTAACCAACGTGGAGCCTTTGCAAAAGAGTCTATGACTCAAAGGTTTGTAATTCCGAATATACAGTAAATAAATAAATAAATAAATGTGCATGCAGGTGTGCCGATCCCCGGCGAATTGCACCTGGCGCCCTGCCAGGCTGCAGCCGTCGAGGCCGCACCCCCTGCACAGTTCTTGACAAAAGTGCCCCACTGCCCGATCAGCGGGCATAATGGAATAATAGAATCGCCCTATATCCCTGGTGGTCCAGTGGACCACTTGCAGCCCGATCGCGGGCATAAGTTGAATAATAAAATCGTCCTATATCCCTGGTGGTTCAGTGGACCTCTCGCAGCCTGATCGCGGGCATAAGTCGAATAAAATGATCATCCTATATCCCTGATGGTCCAGTGGACCGCTCACAGCCCGAACGCGGGCATATGTCGAATAATAAGATCGTCCTATATCCCTGGTGGTCCAGTGGACCGCTTGCAGCCTGATCGCGGGCATAAGTTGAATAATAAGATCATCCTATATCTGTGGTGGTCCAGTGGACTGCTCGCAGCCCGATCGCGGGCATATGCTGTAAAATGTAAGTCCTATATCCCTGGTGGTCCAGTAGACCGCTTGGAGCCCAATCGCGGGCTTAAGTATTAAAATTAAACTGTCCAATATCCCTGGTGGTCCAGTGGACTGCTACACGCCCGATCACAGGCTTAAGTATTAAATTAAACCAACCATTGTCCCTGGTGGTCCAGTGGACCTCTCGCAGCCCGATCACGGGCATATGGAGGAAATAATGCTACCCCAAAACAACTCTGGTGGACTAACGGTACCCTCCTCCCCACCGCCCACGAGCCCCACCACCCGTTCCCCCAGTCAGTGGTGGGCAGCAGTTTCACACCCGGCTCGCTGCCCAACTAACTGATACATAGTAGGGCTGTACGCCCATTGGTCCACAGCGTGAGCCAATGGGCGTGCAGCCCGTACCGTACTACACAGTCCAGATATGTGAATGGATCCATTCACATATTTGTTGCCATGTGTAACCCTTCTGAATATCCAGGCCACAGTGTACATTTCCTGAACATTAGAAACACCCTCAAACAGTGCAGCCACTCATGATACATTAGCCTCCTCTATTCCCACTGCATAATCAGTGGCTAGATTGTCTCGGGGATGTTCCAAAGTCCAGGAAAGATGCAGTGTAATGTGGTCAAGAAATATAAACAAACATGTTTTGGTGTGGTAACACCAGTATGGCATGCAGTTAGTTTTTCACTTTTTAAAAGAAAAAAAAGTGACATGAATCAAACTACCAGCTGCATAAACAGTCTGAATATAATGTGAACAATCATAAAATGTGCATTTTAAACTAGGGACACTTTGAGACCTAAGGAAGTTGACAGTGTTCCTTTAAGCATGTTAAACAAAACTTTGCCAGTATTAAGGTGGCACTGATGCTGTGAATCAGCCATACATTTTATGATAAACTGGCACACCCAACAAAGAAAATAATCACAGATGAGAACATAGCCTTTCTAGAAGACTGGAGTGCTTTTGGTTTCATCCTCAGGGGTGGATGAATGTTTCAAGTGATTTGCAGTGAAGGTTTCCAAAAAATACTATTAACTCCATGGCATGTCCCAACCAAACATTCTATATATGCCAATAATATGTGTGGGAGGGGTGGCCAGGCTCACCCCTACCTATGCTGAGACACAGGAAGGTTGCACCAAAGAACAGAGGCCAACAGAGTAGGACTGTTTCAGTGGCTCCAAGAGATTTACCTGAAGCATGTACAGTATTACTGTAGGAATTCATTTTGAGTTATTAACCATTTGCTTTTTCAGCTACAAAATCAAGGCTAAAACTCCTTTGATTCTCTTAGGGAGGATCTGGAGAGGAAGTTATCCAGTATAGCTTCTTTGTGCAGTGTTCCAATTGATTAACATATGCTTTATTCAAATAGCATTGTTGGATGAGTTGCTAAATTATGCACTACAAAGACCTCTGCTATACACATGCTCATATGGCTCTCTGGTGATCAGACTGGTCATGCCAGGAGGACATGTGGCTCCCAATCCTGAAAAGGTTGCAGACCCCTGCTCTAGTCCCATGAAACCAGTCCTGTTTCCATAGAGCAAATGTACAGATTAGTCAGGGGAATCACAAGCTCAGGACCTAATTCGTTCAGCAGTCATGGATGCAGGCCATCAGGACCTGGTGCTTTATATTTGGTCATTGACGCCCTTTTCTTTTTCTTTTTTTTTTTGTTCATCAAGGTATTTATTCTCCTTGGCCACAGTAGGGAAGGCTCCCTTCTGCTGGCTTCCACCACTTCCTTCCACTGTCTGTTGTTTCCTCTGAGGTTACCCTGGGGCTAGAGAGATTGCCCCCTGTGGCGGGGTCAGGAGGGGGCCATCCCCCCCCCTCCTGATACTTGAAATCCAGTCTATCACTGCAGGGTGCTCCGGTGACTCAGTGAGTGGGGGTGCGGTGAGTGGGCATCATTCACCCCTGCTGTGCTGACCATTTTCCTCCATTTTTCTCCCTTCCATTCCCAGCCACGGCATGCTGCCGTAGTGGAGACATGCACACGTACAGAGACTGTGACTCCCTCCTTCTCTCACTGACTAACATCTGCCATTAGACGCTCTCGTGGGCTTACCACCTGGCCTCCACCTGATGGCAGCCAAGAGCCAGTACGACCAACCTCCCCCATCCAGGAGAGGAGAGCTGCCTGGTGACTGCTCAATCCTTCCCCAGCCCTCCTTCCCCCTAGCCGACCCCCAGCAACCCATGCTCATCTCCTAACATAGGTTGCCAGTGTGACAGGAGGTAAGGAGCCAGCGTCTCAGCCCTCCACGCCACTGGGCTGGCATATTCAATCCCTTTTCTAACTCCATCCTCTGTAAACTGTATAGGACTCATGTTACTCTTATCCCCCACAGCACCCTTTGTCTTGCCATCTGGAAGTTGACCTTTATTCTTGTTTATGAAAACTGAACAAAACAATTGTTCAGAACTTCAGCTTCTCGCTCATCTCCCTCTACCCACCTGCCCTCCTTTTTCAGTATAATAATCCCTCCTTTTGTACACAGGTAAGATGGTAAGACTCATATGGGAGGAGGGGCAGAAGTGTTACCTAAGAGTTACTGTTTGCTTGTTTACAGCGTATCCAGGATGTTACTGTACCGTCCTCACAGCCTTTTTCTTCTGCCTGAATATGTGCCCCCAGGATGGTATGATGTCATAATGCTGTATCTACTCTGAGACACTGTGGCAACAGACTGTGCTGTTGCACAAGTTACAACATGGTTGTGTCATTGTGGGGAGGCTGCAGGAAGTGGTGGGTTGCTTGGGATACAGCTGCTGCTGCTGCAGTGTGAATGAGAATGTCTTCATTTACCAGCAGCAGCAATTACAAAGCAAACACAGTTCAGACAGGGATATTACAGGAGAACTAATTTTAAACTGCAAGTCTTTCTTTTTGTACCGGTAAGGAATAACACATGACGGGGTGTGTGGTTATAAGCAAGGCCCCTGGAATTCTGCTATTCTGTGGCCATGGAATTTTCCACAGAATTTGAATCATGCTGCAGAAGTCCTTGTTTTTGGTGAATTTTCATTGAAAATGTATAGTTTTTCCATAGTACCTGGCTCCCTTTACCATCTCGTTTATCCTGAAGCCTCTTCTCTGTGCTTGGTATGCAATATAATTGATTCTGTTACAGAAATGAATAAAACATGCCTCTGAAAACAGAAAATGTTTACTTGGAAGCCTAGGAGCACTGCTGCAGAAGTTAGCAAAAAGTGCCACAGAGCACCAAGGACCCTGGTTTTAAGGAAATAATGCATGCCTCAGGTGGGTATAAGGCATGAGACGTAGCTGAGTGATGCAGCTTCCAAAGAAATGTATTTTTCCCTTATGACTGCTCACCCTGGAGTGTGCTATCCAACTTATAAACTGGGCTTTTTGTTTGTTAAAAAATATGTAGTTCAGGTGAGCTGTGCAGTTATCAGAAAAATAATTAACAGTCATGTGATGCATTTCAACCAATAAGATTACAAGATTTTCATGGACCTTCTTTTTTTTTTGCCACCAACTGTGCCCCCAGGAGCCTCAGTCTTTCAGGTACCACACTGCACCACTTGTCTGCCATCTGGACTCAATCTCACTGGCAATGTCCACTGTCAGATCCCAGTTTGTCCCCTCTGGAGCCCAGCTCTGTTCTATGCTTCCCTGGGGCCCCTCTCCTACCAGTGGGGTGAAAACTGAAACGGGGAAGTGTGTTGCTTAAGCCATTTCTGAGCACCAGAGGCTGGGTAGCGGACAGATGCCGATGAGGGTTGGGTGAAATGGAGGAGTGCACAGGCAGACCATTGCCCATAGTTTCCTGGGTTGGCAGTTTTGCCTGTTCTCCCTGCCTATCACAGCTCCCGCCTGGAGCGCACAACTAATTGGCACCCTGGGGTGAGGCCTACTGGTGCATGATCACCCACACCAGCAATATCCCCATGCAGTCATCACATGCTGCTCCCTGATCAGTGCAGTCTCTCGCTCCCCAAAGGAAAATATTCTTGTGGATGCTGTCTTACCCTCTATACCAGCCTCTGCTCCTGACGTCCCAGACTCGGAGCATGAAGGTGGGTCACCAGCATGCCTTAGCAGTCTGGCCATTCAGTGACATGAAGCCAGCACATGCTCAGTTTTGTAAGCTCATTTATAGACACTGGTTCCAGTTCTGTTACAGTTCCCTCTTTACTGTTTTTTAATTTTTTTTTAGTAACTTCAGATAGTGTTTCTGATTGACACACTGCTGGCAAGAACAGTTTTAACTGTTGCTCCATTCCTACACTGTTATCACAGTGCATCCGTATACTACTCTAGAGCTCTGTGGTTGAAAGGGATGTAAACTACATCAGACAGTTTCAAAAATGATACTGTCCACCTTGCTAGACACGTCATTCAGACATAAGCTGATCCCAGTCTTGTACTCAGGAATGCTGGGCATTTACTTGCAATTCAGTTCAACTGAATTCAGCTCAAGACATAACAGTTCATTCAACACCTGGGTGGCCAGTTAACTCAGTTGGTTATATTTCTAGTGGGGTACTAATAATGCCAAGATTGCGGGTTCAATCCCCATACTGACCAGAATTTGATTTATTCCCCTTTCCTGGGTCACACCTGGAAATGAGCCTTGGCTCAGTGTGCCTTTCCCGGTTACCAGCTTTAATAAATACAAAATTATTCTCACCCCCTTCAAGGTTGTACTCTGGTTAGTCCCAGAAGTATTAGTCCTATTCTTCACTCCTGTCTTCCTCTCCTAGAGGGGCAACAAGGTGTTGATGGCCTCTTCTATTTCAGGTGGTTGTTTGGTACTCTATCATATCACTCTCCAGTAACAGGTTCTGGATTTGGAGAGGATGCCATGGGGTTCCCCACCCCTGGGGTTGGCACTGGGAAACTTCTCACTTCCTCCTTCCACATCACTTCTTCTCTGCTCTCTTCCTTTTTTTTTTATCTTTTAACCCCTTCCAATTTACTACCTTTGGAGCACCACTGGCACTAGCAGTCTAGGTGGAATTTAGGGAATATGTCTAGGAACCCCTAGGAGTCTCGGGTGTTACACAAAAGTTAGGGGAAGTCTTTAAGCATTACAGTGAGTTGTTAACAGCAGTTCGGTGTTTGTGGAATAAGTGTTCATACTTGGCAACTCTGTGTGTGGCTGTACTCTGTTCCTATTTCTTCAGCACTTTGAGCTTGATAGCTAGTAGGAATAGAGAGACCCCCACATGGAAGGGAGGAAAGCTGAAAAAGAGAGGAGGAAGGGGAGGATGGTGGGTGATTGCCAGATGCTAGAGCGATGGTTGCTGAGCTAGGCTTGTGTAAATAGTGTGTGGGAGAGGAGTTTGTTCCCCACATTGAACCTCAGGCTAGCCCTCCCATAGACTTGGGGCCAGCAATAAAGAGAGTAGAATCTGCATACATATACAGCTTGCAGTACTGGACAGAGAGAGGAAGATCATTAACACGGGTACCACTTTTCTGCCACTGCTGTCTATTTATCTAAGATGCTGAAGTGCAGTGGCCTCAGAACAGAACCATGAGGGATACCCTACTGACTTGTAGGGAATCAGTAAAGGCAGGTGCCATGGTCAGCCGTGGAGACCAAGCAACAGTACTTGTCAGTGGCAAAAACTTTCATCATATGATTTTTTTTTTTTTAGCAAAAATGTGTTTCTGATTATCCTTAAATTCATAATCAATCTTTTTAGCTTCCTCAGATATTTGTAAAAGAAGCCTTTTAGCTAAGTTTATAATAAATGACTCACATCCTTAATGATGGCCTTGACTTGCAATTTTTAAAAATCTTTTCCACTGAGGGTTACCTGTTGAATATACTTAACGAAGTTATGCACCGTGGATATATTAGGATGGTGCTACGACATGTTTCTGATGGTAAAGAGCACAACACTGTCCAAAAATACTTATGTATTTTTTTAATGATGGGCATGGCTTGGGAATGGGGAAGTTTTAACAAATTTGAAAATCCTGTATCATTATTCAGGAATGAAAGAAAACAGATCCCATGTTAGAGAGAATGCAAAGAATGGTTTGCAGTCATACTGTTCCTTGAACAGACAGATGGACCTTGTAGGTGATCTGATATCTTTTATTGGACCAACACATAATTTTCAATCCACAGCCTTTCAGGCCTCACAGTGCCCTTCTTGAAGTAATGGCATTTTTGCGTTCACTTGCGTGCATGCGAAAGGAATGTCTTGCAACAGTGTGCCTTTTGGAGGTATGTGACCCTCGTCCCCAATCCAGTGCTCCGTGTAGCAGGCGCAACCCTACTGGACCAATACATGCTGCGATGTGTATGACAGCAGTTTGGCTATGTTGGCGTTCACATCAAAGAAAAGGCATAAATAGGGTTTTTTCAACTTTGGTGCATATCTTGGCCATTTTGGGAATTTTGGCACCAAATTTTCAACATGGGGTTATTGGGACCCTCCTCATGAATTCAGTCACTGTCATGGTGGTATTCTGTCCTGAAAGATGATTTTGCGGTCACTGCGCGGAATCACCTTTTGGGACTGATTAATGAAACAACAGTGTTGGTGTTTATGAGGTGGGCTCTCAAAAGCTCCTAAGTTGCAAATTTGGTGAAACAATCCAAAACATCACTATTTTATTTAGCAGTATCATGCGCAGTTTCCACGCACACTCTAAGTTCGCAAATTTGTAATTTTCTCACTCCAGATTTTCAACATAGGCATATTTCCACACCTCCTTATGAGCAGTGCAGCTGTCATTTTTCACATCCTGCCTGAAATGTGTTTTCGTACTTCAGGCACAAAATAGTCACTGCTGGAAATCAGTGTTCACTACAGAGTAAGACAATCACAGTGACACTGTTCATGAGCAGAGGTCCTAAAATGCCTCTGTTGAAAATTTGGTGGCAAAAGTCCATAAAATGGCTGTGTTACAAGTGTTCATTGCGCAGTTTCTATGCACACTCATAAGTTTGTGAATTTGCCATATTTCCACTCCAGATTTTCAACATAGCCATTTTCCCACATCTCCTTCTGACCAGTACAGCTGTCATTTTTCACATCCTGGCCAAAATATGTTTTCGAACTTCCGGCGTACAGTAGCGTGGCCACTGTGGGAAATCATGTTCTGGGAAGGGGGCTGCATAAATGCCAAACACCAATGCAAATACTTGCAAGCAAACGCTCGGCATTGACAAATGCTTGTTTTACAAGGATCATTTCTTATAAACATTGGATAGGGAAACCTTCTTGTAGCAAAAAGTACCAGGAGATGTTAGGTTTATGACAGGATGGTTACTAGGTTAGAGAGAGTCTATTGTCAAACAGTGCAACACAGGACACAGAGAAATAAGGAGGGAATACAAGAGGAAAAGGAAAAACAAAGTAGATGGTGAGTTAGAGAATCTCTGTTGAAACTGAATGAAACCCTGAGACATTAGCCCCGGTTTACACCAACCAAGCTGTTACATACCGGTGTGACTCACACCAGTGTCAGTCTGCACCTGGTCATTTTTGAAGCCAGTGGTGTTCACCATTTATGCCTTGTTCACATGACCTACCCCATTCCAGTTCTATTGTGGTGTAGGCTGCTCCATTCAAGTTGCAGTGATCCAGCTCCCGTACACACAGCAGGCCCCTTACATCAGTGCTACTGATCTTCTGACATTTTGGCAGAACTTTCATGGGGGGGAGAGGCATGTGATGTCCAGCAAGATCAAGGATTTTATGTGAGCCTGTTCTCTCTGGTTTTTTATTTAACAGTTTATTTACCCCGGATAGCCCAGCAGAGATGTATCATCTCGATTCAGTGGGATCCTGCTTCTACCCATTTTCACAGCTGGGTGTAGATAGCTGAGAGGTTAAACTTGTCCATTGCTGTCAAGCAGTGACTATTAGCTGCCGCTGTTTAAAGGGTTTGGAAACCATGAGCTATCTTGTAGCTCACATTTCCCAAACCCTTGCTCTAACCACTATTCATTCATTATTTTAACAGTGGCAGCTAACAGTCTGAGTTGCTTGACAGCAATGGGGAATCACAGTGCTGCTGCTGTTATAGGTGGTGTCAGCTGTTCACACAGCCAAGGAAAATGCCCAAATCAGAACGCAGTCCCAGGAAAAGAAGGATCGCGGTCACAATGCAGTGCCATGCAAACACACTTGCACAGCTGCAACGATCTAGCTGCTGTGCACCACCTACAATGGCGCAGGATTGGCCATGTGAACAGCCCTTTAAAGACATCGATTTCCACACCAGTGTCACGCTGGGGTCCTGGGAACTGCACTGTGGGACCTATCCTGCAAGGAGCTCCCTGTGTGTTATGATGCTAAATTATCCTCAAGCAATGAGGTGAAAAGTGGCCACCATTTGCACTGCATTGGTTCTGAAACCACCTACACAAGTTCAGCTCCTTTGTCTGGGAGAGAGTTGAAGAGCCACAATGGTTGATGCCTGCACTATTTACACACGCAAATGTACACCAATGTGGATCTCCCAACCATCTACACTGGTATAGAAATGACCAGTGTAAACAGGGCCACTGGAAAAGGTAATGGGGAGGGAAAAGAGAGCAAGAGAGAGAGAGAGAGAGAGACAAACAATAAAAATGTAAATACAGTGCTCCCTTTCTAGGTATCACATCAATACCGCGCATCAAAGTCAGCACGAGCATTTCAGCGTTGTGGTATGCGCCTAATGAAAGACAGCGTATGTGACAGTTTAGTGCATACCGCAACAGCGCATAAACATAGATGTTTTCTTACATAAATTACTAAAAAGCAATTGTTCCTGTGACTTTCATCCATCAAAATACCTATCTGTGATGCTTTTCTGATATTCCCTTTCTGACATTCACATTTCTGCCATGGGTACTTTCTAACTACCATACATAACAGAACATCATCAACCACAAAAAAGAAGTTTTGCAGTACCCAGGAAAGGAGACTCCCCCCCCACTTACATCATTACATTTACCTCACTGTCACCTATCGAAGCAAGTCAGCGTTGTACAGCTTGTGTTCCAGATACTGGTAGTTGCTAACAAAAACAAGGTGCCTAGGGTCAGCCAAAGATTTAGGTTCTCTTGCGACTCATGCTGAGATTGTCAGCGGTGAAATTGTACAGCGTGCTAATTACCGATGCTGATATGACCACGCTTAAAACAACCTCAGCGATTTTGTTGGCGCGGATTTGACATGGAACCCCCTTTCTATAATGAACATGTTTGGAGCCAGCTGAGGTGTTCAAGATAGCAAGGTATTAATATGCCTACTTAGGGAACAATGGGGGCCATCAAAAGTGTTTATTGTTTTTCTATAAGAGGGGTTTGTTACCGAGGGTTTTTATATGGTGAGGGCGCACTGTATATCTATGCTACACTGGCATGCTACATAAACATACACCTACATAAAACTACAGTATATCTAGGTAAAACTTTTGTATAGTCATATAAATGAAAGTGAGGTAAAGTACAGTATATGGCACAATACAAATGTTAACTGGCAACTACATATTTTCCTGGTTCAGGTCCCATTTATTATTTTTTTATTGTGACATACAGTTTTTCACGGTTTCATTGATGTGATTCTTTTATGATCTCCTCTAACTCTTTTCAGTAACTGTACCCAAACCTGGGCATGAGAGGCTGGTTACTTGTGTATTTTGTCTGGTCCTGGGGATCTGCCCATATTTAATTCCTTCAGATCCTTCAGTGCCCTAAAGTTCTCTCAGAACCCTCTTCCTAGTAATGCTCTTGATGGCTAATCTGTCTCCCTCCGTCCCTTGGTATCTTTATTTATTTATCCATTCAATAATTCATTCATTCACCAGATACAGTAAGTGCACTGGTCCCAGGGACCATTTTCAGGCACAACCAGGCCATCAAGATGGCAACACAACAAATCAATAGGAGTACAGCACAATGCAGGGCAAGACAATACAATAGTTAAAGGACACTGCCAAACCTTTTGTATCATACTATTTCTAGTTGAACCCCTTCCCCCATTTTCTGATTGCTTTCCGTCTGAGAACTTCATTGATGTTGCTGGTTGTTTTATCTGCTTCCTTTTTTAGTAGAACCACAATATATGCTAATGGTGTAATTTTTAACCAACCTTATTTTGTCTCAAATCCTTGATTTACTCATCTTGCATACTTCATGAACATTAGGAATGTCCCCAAACAGTACAGCCACACATATTGCAATAGTCCCCTCTCGTCTTATTAAATCACAAGTGGCTAGCCTGTGTTGAGGGTGGTGTCAAGTCCAAGAAAGATGCAGTGAGAGTTGATGATCGAATGTAAACAAACACATTTTTATGTGGTAACACCAGAATAGCGGGCAGTCTCTTTTTTACTTTTAAAAGGAAAAAAAACAGTCAGACTTAAATTACCAGCTATATCAGCAATATCTACAGAAAGCGACCAATCATTAAATTGTAGCCACTCTCCGGCACTGTCTTGGAGAGGGCCATTGCTCCTGCCTTGCGAGGCCGACCAAGGGAAAGGGGCCTGGGTTCCCATAGCGGACATAAACGGGGGGTGCTTTCCCAAGAAGGTAAAATAAAATGGCGTTGCCTCCACCCAGAGTACATATCAGTGGGTCTGATTGCTCGCAGTACAACCCCCTGGGATGTCGTACCAACCCACCTCCCCAACAGTTACCCCAACATGGACTTACCAGGATTCGAACCTCCCCACATTCTGTTATACCATTTACGCTTTCCATTTCAGTCAATAACCTGCTCACTAAAATTAGGCTCTGGATCCATTTCTGCTGCAAAACAATAACTTCATGGTTTATTTACAGAGGGGTGGGCTTAGGATGGGGTAAGTGGAATAGAGATCAAGTAAGCATTTTCCTTTTCATTTCAAAGATTTTCATTTCCCAAAATCACATTTCCCTTTTGATTCGTTCACCAGCATTTTGGTCAATGCAGCCACCAAATCTGTCTAACTAGCTAACTGCTGCAGGTGCCCAAACCCAGACCCACAGGTCCCAGTCCATTTCAGACCCCCAAATCCTTCACTGGGTTCCTAGACTCTAGTTGCAGGCCTGAGGTGCAGCTGGTAGCTGGCGTTGGCGGGCTTACTTGAATTAAGTAACTTTTTACATGCTTTCCCCTTGGCTCTATCTCCAGCCCTGGTATACGTACTTAAACTATTTATAGTCCCCAGGTGCAGGGTAATTCCTGCAGTTTACTCATGGTTCTGCAAAATCAGTCCTTAGATGGCACAGTTCACTGAAATCCTGGGGATCGGATGGAAACACAGCAGAACTGGGCACAAAGCTTAAAACAGGGGGCACAGCGGCTGCAACTTGCTCTGTCTTTCTCTTGCTTGCAGATCTTGCAGCTTGTCCTCTTCAGCCCATTACAGGCCCCATTGCAGGGCATATGCGCAAAGCCTGCCAACTACAGAGGACCCAGACCAGGGAGTGGCCCCAATGCCCAGCTCCTTCTGATCAGAGCACCCTAGCACTCAAGTACAAGACCAGTGATCCCCTGCAGCAGCAGACCCCACTTGATGGGGTTGAGCAAGTTCCCCACCTGACCCTGGGCGTCAGCAGAAATATTCAGCACATTCTCTTCTGCTTCTTTTTCTTTCTCTTTCCTGCCACAGTGTGTAGCCACAGCAATCTGTTTCTCTCTTTTCCTTGCTGTATCTCAGGAGCAGATAACAGGCACCTGGCCCAGAGAGGCACTGTCCATCCTTCTGCTTTCACAGTCTCTCGACTTCAGTGCAGTCACATTCTCGCTCTGGCTCAACATATCACCTGTACTCCAAAGTCCCTTTTTCTCACCGTGCCGGTACATAGCAATTTTCCAATTGAAGAGGTTGACTCGTCCTTTTTCTTTTCTCAGTACATTTATATTCTCTTGTTCCTCATCATTCCTCTGCATTTCATCTTTTTCCAGGCTTAGACGCAACCTTTGTCCTTTTACCTGGCTCAGGACACAACTGTCGTTCTTTTTCCTGGCTCTGAATGCAATCTTTGTCTTTTTGCTGGATCGAGACACAACATTTGCCCTTTTCCCATGTTCAGGACACAACCTCTTCTCTCTCTCTCTCCTGCTTCCCTTTCCTGATGGGGTAGGCACTCCCTGCCCTGGGGGACAAATTGCTGGCAGCCCCCAGGCATGCCCATCCTGCAGCCCTATTCTCTCCAGGGGCAAAGGCCCCCCTCCTCCTGGAGTAGCTCCCACCGAACTGACTTAATCTCCAACTGTCCTTGTTTTATTGGGAGCCCCTTCCTCGCTCCCCTTAGGCAAAAATTAATATGTGTGAAGCTCCCTCGATGCCTCATTGGTGCAGAAAAAGGCACCTAAACATTCCCCGGTATTTTCCTGCAAAGTCCTTTTAATTAGTCCCGGAGTCCCTGGCAAGAATCCTGGTTTGGTGATTGGCTGGCTGGTGTCACATGGCTGCCCAACATGGTGGCAGAAGTAAACAGTGTCCCAACATTTCAACAGTCCCAGGTTTTAAAAGTCCCTGTAGCAAAATTGTAATCATTTATTTAATCATTTCCCTACCATTTGGTAGCCACCTCTGTGTCCTCTTTAGTGACTGCATCCATTAATGTTTCTGTGTACCCTATTCCCAGTCGCTGCTGCCATTCTACATAGCCCCTAGGCAGCTCACACACAATCCCAGTGCAGTACAGACACTGACCCACTTTATTCCTTGGCTGTAGTCTTTGAATACACTTTATTCATTTATTTCCCCATGGACTGGCAGCCTCTCCATTTCCTTTCTCGTCATATCTTTATTTATTTTAATGCTCCCCTTCTCCTGTTGCTAGTGCCTATTTCTAGTGCCCCTACGTACTGGACAGAAACTCCCGGTACTTCAAAGAGATGCTGCCTCATGAATATTAATGAGGCAACTCCCAAATGCTACAGTGTGATTGGCACTCACCGAATCTGCTCCTGTTCCTTTCCTGCTGCCTCTCCGGCCTTGCCAACAATCCCGGTCCCTCTCTTGACCTTCCTTGAGACTGGGACCACTGGAGAGGACAACCAAAATGGCCACGGACGGCCACATGAAAATGCGCTTCTGTGCATGCACAGAGCTTGCCGGCACCACAGTGCCATGTCCAAAACTGGTGGCTCCACGAACTTGCTCCTCCGGCCCTGCTCTCTCTGCAAAAACAATGCGGGGGCTGGCAGGAGAGTCCAGAAACACAGGGGGCAAGCCAGGAAACCAGGACCCAGGAGGAAAAAAAAGGGGGGGGTGAAAGCAAAACCCCGGGGAAAACTAGCCTTTTCTGGGGCTCACAGGTAAGCCCCCAACAGGGGAGTTACGAAATGTTTTTTGTTTCAGCTAGAGACACTTTGAAACCTAAGGGAGTTGACAGTGTCCTTTTAACAATCGTTATACAACGGGGGTATGAGAATCCTAGAACCTGATTGGTTGGCTTGGGTCTTTACCTGTGGTAAATCCCACCATAACCCATGGGTAAAGCTTCACCCGACCCAGCCGACTGCTGCACAAAAACAATCACTACCCTTACATCAAGCTCCAAAAACAACATTCTTTTCCAAAACAGACCCCAAATCTACTTTCTACAACATAAAATTACTTTTCTTTTTCCAGTAGCTCAAGCTTAACCAAAACCACTCAAACCCGCCTCACCTCTCTGTCGCTCACTCTCAGCTCCATTCCTTCTCTCTCTCAGCAGAAGCTGCCCCACAAGATCATCACCTGCCTCCTGCATCTCCTATCTCCAGCACAGTGACAGTGCTGGTGGTAGCATTAACTCATCTCAAGCAGAAATTGTGAAGTGATTATCCCACTGTATAGATCCTTGGTTAGGCCCCACCTGGAGTACTGTGTCCAGTTTTGGAGACCTCACCTAAGAAAGGATATAAATTGGTGAGAGGCAGTGCAAAGAAGAGCCACAAAAATGGTTCAGGACCAGCACCAAAAACCCTATGAGACTAGACTGAGAGAGCTGAATATGTGCTACCTGGAGCAGAGGAGAGATAGGGCGACATGATAGAGACATTCAAATACCTCAATGGTATAAACTCAGTATAAAATCAGAGTCTCTTCATGGATAATAAAAAATTTCAAACTAGAGGCCACAGCGGGCGCCTAAAGGGGGATGGATTTCATACTAACATCAGGAAGTTCTTCTTCACAGAGAGAGTGGCTGAGCCTTGGAACAGACTGCCACAGGAGGTGGTGGAAGCAAAAACAGTAAATGGGTTTGAGATAGACATTGCGGTCATCTGAAAGGATAAATATACATTTCTACTAGGGAGGGGAAGTAAAACAGGCAGACTAGATGGACCTGGTGGTCCCCATCAGCCAGCACATTCTTCTTATGTTCTTGTGTTCTAACTACAGGGCAAATCTCCCTCTCCCCTAACCTGGTCACAGTAGCATGGCAGCATTGGGGAAGGGGGGGGGCTGATCACTCTCTCCAAACCCCAAACCAAGTCTGTCTCCTTCCTCACTGAGAGCAACATGTGGCACCATTCAAACTGGAGTGATCCTTCAGGTGACAGTATTCAGTGCCCCTCACTGAACCCATTGCAAAGTCTTTCTCCTCTTTCTCCCCAGGAGCAGTGGCAGCATCACTGGAGCAGCCCTTCAGGTACTAAAATGAATTATACAGTGGTGTCTGAGAATCCTAGAACCTGATTGGTCAGCTGCAGTTAAGGGGTTGGGGGGTCTCAATACTCTACCTAGCAACAGGGAGCTATTCTTTCTGGCATAAGAATAAATTTAACAGAAATCATTTAAAATGCCAAAAATGTGTTTTTATTTATTTTTTGTTACAAAAACTGAAGAGGAACATTGTATAATCGCAATGATCCACTCCAGGTTGTGGGTTGTGGTGTGATTTGCCCACTTCTAGTGTGGTTTACTCACTCGGCTTCTGACCTTGTGACCGAACCACATCATGCATGGATAAATCTCACCATAACCCACAAGACATCTTAAAATACAATTATAACAATGCAAGAAGGATTTCTATCTTCTGGTTGGCGGAAACCTTTCCTGCAAGCTTACATTACTTTTTAATTATTATTCTTGAAGAGCCTTATAACATGAAGCAGGATTCAAAGTAAGTAGGCACATTTAAAAAAATGCAAGCCAGATCCCATTTCAAAGCTAAAAAAAGATGAATGAGAACCCTAATGTCATCTTCCGAGTGACAGATGACCTCAGATCCCCTTCTGGAATGCCCACAACACAATTAAATTCATAGAGTAATTTATTTTTCCTTCACTCCTAATTTAGCCTCACGTAAAACATTTATGCTCCATGTGAGCTGACCATGTTGCCATGGCAATGTGGTATTCAGAGTAAAGAAACTACACTGGGGGGAGGTTATGCTCTCACGCTGCTGAATGAATCCCTGATCAGGACAATGCCTGCCACAATCACTGTTGCTCGTCCCTAGATGAGATTGCTCTGTCACCCAAACTGCAACAAAGAAAACACCTGTAATAGTGAGATTAGGGGAATTATTGGATTTTTTTTCTATAAATTCCAAATTTGTCAAATGTGTAAGTAATGGGGCAAGCTCTTATTAGCACAGTTGAAGCACCTAGTAATGGCATCTTAAAATTCACCACATGCAACACTATATTGGTTAGGTTCCATAGCACCTGAAACCATGGAATGCTCTAGTCTGAAGTGGTGGAAGGACTATTTTACAGAATAAGCAAGTATTTCAGTAAAAAAAAAAGTATGTATTTTTTTTTTGCATTGCTATAAAAGCAATAAGGTACTTCCAGGGTTTGCATTAACTGTCAAGTTAATTACACCCTGGGGGGTACGTAGCGTGAGGCAATGCCTCATGCCACATCACACTCCTGAGGTGTGATTAATAGACCATTAATGCACCCCTCTTCTACCTTATTGCTTAAAAACAGCAGTCGGTAACAGCAGGAAATAAAATAAACTCTATGCTCTTCTATGACCCACTAGAAGATCTACTTCTTATGGCTAAGTTAAACTGAATTTCAAACCAGACAACATCGGAACAAGAAGGCACCCATTACAAATTAAAAGAAGTTCTTTGAGGACAGAAACAAGCATTTGTCAATGCCGAATGTTGGCTTACTGGTATTTGCTGTGTAGTTGTTGGGCATAGATAACACAGCAGCTACAATTAAGAAATTAATAACACAAGTTGTAACAGTTAAGTTGTCACAATTGGGAAATGAAGAGGGTCAGACATAAGGGATTCAATCCCTGGCTCAAAGACATTGCTGGTACTTGCATGCCGACAAGGACTGCCTCTCCCAGTCTTGAGTCACTCACTCAGAAACCTGCTAATGTGTCAGCATTTAGAAAGAAAAGAATCTAAGTTTTCAAACTGTGGAGTGGTTGTGGGATAACAGATGGACCAGACACTGAACTTCAGGTTCAACACACAATTTCTGTGTGATGTTTATTCCAAATACAAGAAATAACTTTTAACAATGGCATATTTCTTTTCAGTACATTCATTTGCAGCAACACACTATAAATGTTCTTTCTCTACACTTAACGAGCACTACTGACACTGATCTGTAATCCACTCCATTAACTAACATGTACCCATAACCCTTATGAAAGCCCTCATTTGCTTACATAGTGGGGGCCCAAAAAGGAAGAAAAACAAAACAAGCTATAAACAAAGAACCTCAATGCAGAATCACTGAAAGAACAGTTACCCCAAAGGGTATTGGTAACAAATCAAGTTTCAAAGACATACATCATCATACATACTTCCATAATGTAATGCATCATGGGATATATGCAAATCACCATGACATTTCTTACAACAATTTACATGCATTTTAAATAGCACAACTAGCTTAACTTCTATAATAGTCACCTAGTACTTTTTATCATTATCAAAAACACCAAATGCCATGGTATTTTAAACATTTACAGGTTTCATAAACATAAGGTATATACATCAAGGTATTTTATAACATAGTGCTATTGCATACTAAATGCAATAACGATAAACACAACCTGTTTTACATATTCTTGGAGATCACAATAATCTCCCTATACGAGGACCTGAGAGGGAAAAGGAAAATTAAAGAGGACACTATAGCATAGTCAAGAGAGGGAGAAGGGGGTGCCCACAGGTGGCCAACCTTATGGACTAGAAATAGTAAAGGATAGATTAGGCTTATAAATAGAACTGTTGCAATGGATTTTAGAAAAGGTCGGTCCTCAAGAGTGGCAGGAGCTCCCGGTCACACAAACATGCAAGGGCCAAGTCAGGCTCGATTTTGAATTACGTAAACCTGCTGGAAGATGCATTGCATCAGAGATCTCAGATGTCCATACGACAGCCTTTGTTGTCTAAACAATGAAATAAATAAGTTGCAGGAGCCCTACACATGGCAAACAAAAGCAGCAGATACTTAATTTTTCTTTTAATATCACATTGCATCTCCCACTTCCAGCGGGGCTTGGTGGCGGTGGTACCGACCATCCGTGCTCCATCTCCCCTCCAGCTAAAGTCAATGAACATGGAGGGAGTAACCCATGACAGGGTATGGGTTTACTGAGCATTAATCCACACCTGGGGGGGGGGTTGGAATCACGAGGCGAAGCTGAGTCATTTTAACCACCTAGGCATGGATTAATGCTCAGTAAACCCATACCCTGGAGTGGGTTAATCCTCTTATAACATGGGCAATGTTTGTTAGAGTTTTACCTAAAGAAACAGTGAAATAAAGCCATGTGAACATACAACTGTGGGTATATCAGACATTAATCCATGGTCAGATGACCTGTTTGGATGAATCAGAAGACAGTATTTTAGGAACCCATGTTATAAAGATTGTGAGTGAATGTTCACACACTGTAAGCAGTAGCACCACACACCTTTAATTGCCTTCAGACCCCTTGAACCAACCAATTAACATGCACTTCATGGAGTTCATCTCTGCACTTGTGGGTTACTGAGACTATTATCACTGTTAATAGTATCAGGCAGGAGTTTGTTTTAACCACCATTTCCATGTGCAAATATTGAGGTTTTGACCAAGGCTGGTTTAGATAATGCACCCGTCATCTTGCGCAACTGAAAGAGTAGGAGGATTCTTGGCAACCAGTCCTATTTTAAAGCCAACAGTTAAATATTGTGATGAACTCTAACCACTTTGGTGATAATCAACATGACAGACACCACAGCAATCTAGCTAACACCACCGGAAGTGGTACAACAAAAACACAACTGTCATATGAAGCAATAGCTAAATAGGGTGTTACAGTATATCCGTTCAACCAAACAACCCAACCAGGCTATGACAAGCGACATGACTGAAACTCACATGCCAGAGAAGGAAAACCACAAACACGTTATTTTAATTACCAATCATTTAAAATACCATTTCATATATCAGTAACACTGTGCTGTAAAATCCGTACTTTCATAATAACCATGGAGTCAGAGGTTTGTGACATCAGCTTTTGAAAGCCTGGTGTGTGTTGACTCCTGGCAGTAAAAACAGTGGGTTTCATTGTGTGAAATCTTGCATTGTACTATAAATGAAACACAGTAACACTCTGAAATCAGTTCTATCCATGACTTTCCGGGTGCTGTGAGGGCACACAGTCTGACACCTTAATAATCACAGTACTGTGCACATGTTCAGAGTCCCAAATTGTCACTTTCACTGGGTACCCAGGATGGGGCGCTAGCCAGGATCTGTGCAGCTGGATGGGGCCCTGTGATGGAAAAACACTTGCACAATACCCAACTGTAATCTGGAGCCGGATGGCTCAGTTCGTGAAGAAATAAAACAGCAACAAATAGATGACACGCTTGCAATTTGATAAACAGATGGCAGGGAGCTACCCTGCTTTGTACTCACAAATTCAATGCTGGGAACTGGATGGAAAGCAAATTGTTCTGGATTGCCAGGAGGAGCAGAACATGTGGAAAAGGTCCTTGTGACTGGACCCCACTGCAGTTTAGAGCAAATAGATGTAGTCTGGATTAAACTGGGGTTTACTTCCAGCTTCATTCACTCAATTCACTGTACAGGGGATTTGAAACATGATTCCCCACAAGCACTACACGCATTTATATGTAAAAGGAAAGTACTATACCAGGCAGGCTGCTTCTCGATCCCGACCGCAATTACTGCACGATACCCAGGAGAACACACAGCAGCTCCTGTTCCTGACAGACCGAGCGCGATTCAGCAATTTCTCCAGTCTTCTACAGAGTAAGCCTGGTTTCTACTCTTCAGATCTCCTTGATTCTCTTCACAGGTCGGATTCAGTCCGAACAGGCGCTGGCACAAGCTGCAGACCAAAACTTAGGGTTTTACACGTGATTCCTGCGCTAAAACTACACACCGAAGAAGCACACAGTTCCCTGTCTCTTCACTGCCCAAACTGACCTGATCTTTCCAGTAGACAGAGCCGGGCATTTCCTTTGAGTTCCTTCCAGTTCAGTTGGCTGGTTTGGCTGTCACTCACAGTAAACTCCCCTGTTGGTGGAAAAAAGGCACGAAGTCAAACTACAATTCCCAGAAGCATTGGCCATACAGTACATAGGTGGCTGGCTCCACAATGAGTCAAGTTCTGATTTGCCAGCAGCAGGCTCCATTTCAAAGGTCCCCCACACTGATTGGTCCAGTTCAGCAGTTCAAAACCAGAATGGGGACTAGGCAAACACAGTTCTGACTGCAAAGAAAAGCAGGTTAGACAAACTGTATTTTCGTTATTACTCTAAATGATTTCTGGCAAACAGTTACATCTTTGAAAAGTGCTCACTCTGCCCACTTAGTGGCCGGCAGAAACAGAGCAATTGGCAGCAGCTCGATGGGACTCAAGCAGGGAAACACACAGACCCCCATCAAATTAATTATGTCTGCAGGGCAGACAGCTCTTAAAGAGATAGTACCAGAGGCTCTAAAAGCACTCACAGATAAATGGCTTAGACGCTGAACACCATCCAGGCTTGGAGCATTCAAGCAAGCTCCTGGAAGACTTTTGGGAACCCCATTTGCAGGGGGGTTACACCCTTCCCAGCCTGGAAAAAGCTTGGCATCCGCGTCAAGCAAGTACCCCATAAGTTTCAATTGCAACCATATACATTTGCATCAGGATCACATTAGGCTCATACATGTAATCATCAGTCAATATATCACTTTACCAGAAACACATTTCTGAAACTTTGCAGTACATCACTCTTTACACAGTATTACACACACATTGTACCATAACTCAGGTTATTACCTCTTATACATGAAACCTGAAGAGAGGGGGGCCTTCCCTATCAGCTACATTGGGGCTGGATGGGGCAGGGGCACCATACCTAGAGGGCAACACAAGTAACTTGGAGTTAGCACTGATATTCAGTTTGGGCAATGAGCTCAGGGACACATACACTCCTTTATGGACAACATTGAGAGGCAAGTCCACAGGCCTCCCAGGGGAATCATAACTGAGGTGCACCACAGGCTTTACAGCTCGACCAGTCTTTCTAGGGGGGACTGTTACAGTCTCTGCACTCTGAGCCTCATTTTCAGTATTGTCCTCACTTGTCAGGGGAGTCTCCATTGGGGTAGAGAGGCTAGAACTTGGGGCACTTTCAGCTCCAGGAGTTACAATCTCTGAGTCCACAACACTTGGCTCACATGGAGAGCTTTCTGACACTGAAAGTGAATTATCAGGGCACTCAACACACTCTTCTTGTTCTGGTATGTCACCAGTCTGTTCCAGTCCATCATTTTCCTCCCCTGAAAGCTCAAACAGTTCAACCATACACAGTGATTCCATGTCATCTGACTTGATGCTTTGCACTTCACCTTCTGGGAGCATTGGCTCCAGGGACAAAGCTGGGGGCTTAGACAGTCCAGAAGGCCCAGCTTCATCTTCAGTATTGACTAGGGGATTGCCCCGAAACAATTGACTCAGTTCAGTAGAAGGGTAGTATTTAAAGTCACACTCACTTTCTCTGATATGGACTGACAGTCATGCTCAACTGGGACTTGTGGAGGGGAACGCTTAACTCAGCTTCTGTAGCTGCAGACTTTCTTGATTTTTCCTTAGCAGCAGCTCTAGTCACTGGTCCAGAGGGGGCATTTTCTGGGGGCTCAGACTCAATCAAGATTTGTCCAATGGGCAGTAAATGATTTCTATGCATTGTTTTAACATCTTTTGAATTATTCTCAGGCCTTACTTTGTACACTGGCAGATCATCTAGTTTGCCCACTCACAATGTGAGGGAGATGGTGCCATCTGTCAGCAATCTTGTGTTGCTATGCAGTCCCAGATTTCTTAGCAATACCCAATCTCCCTCCTGGAGTTCCTGTGCTTTCACCTTTTATCATACCTTTCTTTGTTGGCCAGATTTCTTTTGCAGCCATGGTTTGAGCCAGTTGGTAGGCATGATTTAGCTGGGCCTTTAACTTTTGCACATACTGTAAATAGTTGTCAGCTCGAACCCCATCAGGAGAGACCCCAAAACACACATCTACCTGACAATCGAGCTTCTCTTGCAAACATCAAGTGGGGAGAACCCAGTGGCATCACTTTTGGTGCAGTTGTAGGCATGTACCAGGGTGCTAATTTGTTGGCTCCATCTGGGAATCTTGTCCTTTGGGTGGGAGGTGCCTAGCATATCTAGCAGGGGTGCGTTGGAAATGTTCAGGCTGTAGGTCCCCACAGGGTGGTAAGGGTGGTTCTGGACTTCACTTTTCCCCACAGAGAAAGCATCTCTTTGATCAGGTGACTCTCAAAGTCCTCCCTTGATCAGAATGGATTCTTTGTAGGCCCTTAGTGAACAAAAGCGTTTTCTACAAGTCCTTTTGCCATGGCGGATACCTTCTGGTCCTTGGTGGGAAGCTTGGGCATATCTCGTGAAATGGTCAGTGACCACCAGCACATTACTAATATTTCTTTGATCTGACTCCAAACTCAGAAAATCAATACAGACCAGCTCCATGGGTGCACTGGTGGTGTTGTTAACAAGGGCAGCCCTCTGGGCTAGCTTTCCTCTGTAATAGCGACTATGAGATTCGAATGTTGCTCCACATCAGCCCCTATCTTAGGTAATAGAATCTGGATCTCACCAAGTCAAGTGTTCTGTCTATACCAAGGTGCTCCATGTGGTTGTGTAAGGACCTCAGCACTGAGTCTCGAAAAGCAGCGGGCAGCACTAGTTGTTGTTTGTCTACTTGTCCTCCTCTGTCTACTGTTTCTCTGTATAACAGTCTATTGATGAGTTTCAACGTAGGACCTTCTTTGTATAACAATGCAGTTCTCAAATCAGTGGACCATAATTTGGACACATCTTTCCCTGCATATAGGGCTTCTAAAGCTGATTTGATCATGGGATCTCGGGATTGAGCCCACCGAATACTGTCATTGTCCAGCTGAGGCAGTGCACCAATGTCTATTGCAGAAAAGTGGCAATAAGCAGCAGATATGCAATTCTCAGAGGGTCCCAAACAATCCACCATACAGTCCACTAAGTCCGTAGACATTTGTTCCTTCCTGTCAAACTTCTGGCAGAGTGCTCGAATATCAGGTTCTGACAGTCTGACCCAGTCATTCTGGGGAACAGGCCTCCGGCAGAGAGCATCAGCATCTATGTAGTTCAGGCCTGCTCTGTATTCAACTGCATAGTCGTAGGTAGATAAGGCAGAGAGCCACCTATGGCCAGTGGCATCCAACTTAGCTGAAGTCTGCACATAGGTCAAAGGATTATTGTCAGTTTTTACTAGTATCTTAGCCCCATACAAGTACTCGTGGAATTGATCAACAATGGCCCACTTCAAAGCTAGAAAGTCTAACTTGTGTACAGGATAGTTCTTTTCGGAAGGGGTCAGGCTTCTGCTGGCAAAGGCCACTGGTCTCAGGCCATTCTTGTGCTCCTGATACAACACAGCCCCCAAACCTTGCAAGCTAACATCAGTGTGCAGGACATAGGGTTTTTGTGGATTGGCATAGGCCAACACTGGAGCATGGATAAGTTGATATATGATCTCATGAAAAGCAGTCTCACAATCAGGAGTCCAGCGGGCCCCAAATACTTCACTTGGAAGAAAATACACTCTTTCAGTCTCAAGGGATGCTGACTTATTGTATTTTTTGTGGGTTGGGGGATACCCTTGAGTAAGGTTAAGTAAAGGGCGGATCACTCTTGAGTAGTCCTTGATGAAACGCCGATAATAACCACAGAATCCCAGGAATCTTTGCAGTTCTTTTAGATTTTTGGGCTGTGGCCAGGTGGTCAAGGCCTCAACTTTACTTGGGTCGGTCTCTATTCCCTCTGTGGATACTATGTGTCCCACATACTTTACTGATGTTTGAAAGAATTGACACTTATCAATGGACAGTTTCAGGCCAAAGTCTTCCAGACGGTCCAATACCTTGAATAATCTGCTCTCATGTTCCTCCAGTGAGCTGCCAAACACAATAACATCATCTAGGTATACCAGGCACTCTAGTAAGTTCATGTCCCCCACTGCACACTCCATCAATCATTGAAAAGTGGCTGGGGTGCCTGAAATCCCTTGAGGCATCCTCATGAATTCATAGAAGCCAAGTGGACAGATAAAGGCTGTCTTCTCATGGTCCTCTGGGGCCATCGGGATCTGGTAGTACCCACTGCAAAGATCCAGCACAGAGAACCACTTGCTACCGCTCAGGCAGTCCAAGCATCCTGGATGCGGGCATTGTATACTGATCAGGATAGTCCGCCAGTTCAAGGTGCGATAATCCATGCACATTCTTACTGTCCCATTCTTTTTTCTCACTACCACGATGGGGGAAGCATAGGGGCTTCTGGATTCTTGCATTACACCAGCAGCTAGCATCTCTTGCAGATGCCGTCTCACATCATCTATGTCAGCAGGGGCCAGGCGTTGAGACCTCTCATGAAATGGCCTTGCATCATGCAGCCGGATGTAGTGCTCAGCACCTTGCACACATCCTACATCCCATTCCTTTAAAGAAAACACCTGGTCTCTCTGGGCAAGCTTCTCACTGATCCTCACTTTCCATTCAGCTGGCAATGGGGAGTCACCGAAATCAAACAAGTCAGGCGTTACTCTGCCACTCTTCCCCAAACTCTTGCTACTGGATAGCACTGCAGTATCCGCACAATGTACATTAGCCAGGGTGCAACTCTATTTACTCGAATCTCTCTATCCGACACATTATGAACTTGAACCATTACCCTTCTAGCATAAGCATGGGCTCTGGCAGGCAAAATACTTGGTTTGACCAGCAGTCCTTCCGGCAATTTCCCATCGCCTGGTGCATCCAACATGAGGATTTTATTCTTGGCATCCTTTCTGATACGGACTTACCCCTGTAGGGTACACTGGGCATTTGGCGCCAGGATCAGAGACTCAGGATCCTTTTTCCAGACAACTCCAACCGGTTCCTCTGGTTCCACTTTGTCAGCATCTCTCTGTGCCTCATAGGCCTTCTTGATCAAGGCCGGAATTCTTAAAGCTCTACTAGTCCTTGACCCCTGTTTTTCATAACACAACTGTGCCAGCTGTCCAAACATATGTGCATTAGTCCCAGTTAGTAAAGGAACCCCATCATACAGTCCAGGAGGAGGACCCACTAAGGCCAGGGTCTCGACTTGCTCTGCCACTCCAGCCACAGAGGTGGGGAAAGACAGCCAAATTCAGATATACCCAGAGCAGGGGTAGGCCATCTCACTTAACCCCCATACATGCAGTCCTTCTAATGGTTGTAAAGGTACATCTGACAAATGCTTCTGATACCAATCCTGGAACATAATTGTCACTTGGGAGCCACTGTCTAATACAGCTCTTGTAGACACTCCATTCACCTTTACAGTGGTCTCCATGGAGGGACCCACTATTCTGGACCAGTCTGGAGAGACGGTAGCGGGGGCCTGGGCAGCTGACCTTGCCACAGAGGGATGTGAGTTAGCATTTTTGGGACCCTCACTGGGACCATTTTGTGCACCTCTTAACCACTGACTTGTTCTCCGAAGCTCTCCTTGTAGCCGGCTCACCACTCTCTCTAAGTCTTTCTGAGACCGGCATTCCCTCTTCATGTGCCCGTCCTTCCCACAATTATGGCAAAATATGTCTGCTGAAGTTTGGGGTGACTGAGGCATCACTGTGGGGGTTGCGGCATTGGAACTAGCGATAGAAAACCTCGGTGCCGCCTCAGCCAGCGGTGGGTTGGACATTTGGAGACATCTCTTCAGTTCCCTCACTTCCATAGTCAATGCATCAAGTTTCGAACTGTTGTCAACATGAGGTGCCGGGGTGGGCACCCCCACCTCCATAGCAGAAGCAGTCGGGCAAGTGTCAGTGCCCGTGCTCATAGAAGCAACCTTCATGATGAGACTGTCTGTTACTTTCCTAATCTCCCTCAGCAACTCCTCCCAGTGCGGGGTATTTACAGCCATCCCCGTTTGGCAGGCATTTAATCCTTGACTTTCATCATGGATTTTCAGTGATCCCTGGACGTCAGCAGCCGACCCCACCCTTGGAGCAGAGGTTGTAGCAGCTACAACTATGCGCGGGGCTCTGAGAAATCCTTCTCCTCCTCAACTTCCTGGATTTCTTTAATCAAATCACAATGATCCGGTGGGTTACCTCTCCTGTCTTGAGGCCTCAACTGGAGGAGCTGCAATTTTGAGTGCTTTGCATGTTTCAATATGTGCCCCAACCTCACACGGTTTAAGTCACTGGTGGCCACCCCCCCTTTCCGGTAGGCCCTCTGTAGCGCTCCTTCCAGACGAGTAACATATGCAGGTAAACTTTCCCCTGGCCATTGTTTTGTACCTTGAAACTTCCACATCAAGCTCTCCCCCTGACTTAATACTCCCAAAATTGCATTCAAGTGCAGTTAGGTACTTTGGGGCAGATGCCTCAGGGTTTGTGGACCTCAAAGACTTAATGGTTTCCAGAGCGGGACCTCTCAAGCTTTCTAGGATTCTTTTCCATTTCTCAGCCTCTTCACACTGCCACTCAGATACCAAAGGGGCAACACAGTCTATCCAGGTCTCCCAATCATCCTCCCCTTGTGGGGTGGGGAGGGTGCTGGAGAAAATTCTCAACCTGCGGTAAGAGTCATGACTATTGGCAGGTACAGACATGGAGGCTTGCACTGGCACAGAAGGAGGGGCAATAACAGGTGCTGGAGGGGAAGAGGGTGTTGGTGGAGGAACGTTCTCAGGTGGCAATAATACTTTCTTTAAATCCTCCACAGTTTTCCCTTCCCCAACAACAATTTAGCAAATTTCTCCTCAAAAGCTTCAGATAATGGGGGAGGCTCGTTCTCCCTGGGGTCTTTACTGTCCCTGGTTATCACTCTCCAGACAGTGAGGGTTTCCCCTGGGGTAACAGTCTGTGGCACTTTAGAACTTTCTACAGGGTCCTTACACCCTATTAGGGCCATGAAAGTTTGGGCAAGCAGATCAGCCTGTTGCCCCTCTACCACAGGGTCTCGTAAACATTCGACCTTGGCAAGTACTCCCTCTACATTGTCTGTACTGTTACGCAGCGGGATATCCAGGATAAGTGTAGTGTTTTGGGGGTCGATCTCCTCCCCAGTACACCACTTCACCAAAAGGTGTACAGCCACTTCTGTTGGGGTACCCATTTATTTTTTAACAGTAATTCATAATTGTGTCCACTAGAGAACACTAATCCCAGTGGTGAGCCTCCAAAACGTAACCCCCAGGTGGCGCTATCCCAAGGGCTACTACCCCTGCCTGCATAACTGCTAACAGGTTAAGGGGCCTAGGTCCAATGGCGGGTGCCTCCCCCCAGAGGTCGGGGTTAAGACAGTCTGGTATGACTTGGTCACAGCCCTCTGGGTCACTGTAACCCCCCCTTCCCACTAGTGGCCCACACAATATATCAGAAGTATCTTCGCAGTATACACTTACCCCCAGGACTGGTTCGATCAGCTTGACTCTGGGGACCCCCTGTAAAACAAGATGATACAATGCAAAAGCCACAATGCAACACTTTAACATAAGTGAATACCTCAGACAGTGTAACTCTGCTGAAACAAACAGATCTGATTTATTTAGGGGAATATAACATGGACAGGGGGAAAATCAGGTTAATTAGTTTAGACACCTTAATAATCACAGTACTGTGCGCATGTTCAGAGTCCCAAATTGTCACTTTCACTGGGTACCCAGGATGGGGGGGGTGCTAGCTAGGATCGGTGCAGCTGGATGGGGCCCTGTGATGGAAAAACACTTGCACAATACCCAATTGTAATCCGGAGCTGGATGGCTCAGTTCGTGAAGAAATGAAACAGCAACAAATAGATGACACACTTGCAATTTGATAAACAGATGGCAGGGAGCTACCCTGCTTTGTACTCACAGACTCAGTGCTGGGAACTGGATGGAAAGCAGACTGTCCTGGATTGCCAGGAGGAGCAAAACATGTGGAAAAGGTCCTTGTGACTGGACCCCACTGCAGTTTAGAGCAAATAGATGTAGTCTGGATTAAGCTGGGGTTTACTTCCAGCTTCATGCACTCAATTCACTGTACAGGGGATTTGAAACGTGATTTCCCACAAGCACTACACGCATTTATATGTAAAAGGAAAGTACTATACCAGGCAGGCTGCTTCTTGATCCCGACCGCAATTACTGCACGATACCCGGGAGAACACACAGCAGCTCCAGTTCCTGACAGACCGAGCGCGATTCAGCAATTTCTCCAGTCTTCTACAGGGTAAGCCTGGTTTCTACTCTTCAGATCTCCTTGATTCTCTTCACAGGTCGGATTCAGTCCGAACAGGCGCTTGCACAAGCTGCAGACTGAAACTTAGGGCCTAACACGTGATTCCCGCGCTAAAACTACACACCGAACAAGCACACAGTTCCCTGTCTCTTCACTGCCCAAACTGATCTGATCTTTCCAGTAGACAGAGCCGGGCATTTCCTTTGAGTTCCTTCCAGTTCAGTTGGCTGGTTTGGCTGTCACTCACAGTAAACTCCCCCTGTTGATGGAAAAAAGGCGCCGAAGTCCAAACTACAATCCCAGAAGCATTGGCCATACAGTACATAGGTGGCTGGCTCCACAATGAGAGTCTAAGTTCTGATTTGCCAGCAGCAGGCTCCATTTCAAAGGTCCCCCCACACTGATTGGTCCAGTTCAGCAGTTCAAAACCAGAATGGGGGGCTAGGCAAACACAGTTCTGACTGCAAAGAAAAGCAGGTTAGACAAACTGTATTTTCGTTATTACTCTAAATGATTTCTGGCAAACAGTTATATCTTTGAAAAGTGCTCAGTCTGCCCACTTAGTGACGGCAGAAACGGATCGATTTGGCAGCAGCTCGAGTGGGACTCAAGCAGGGAAACACACAGACCCCAATCCAAATTAATTATGTCTGCAGGCAGACAGCTCTTAAAGAGACAGTACCAGAGGCTCTAAAAGCACTCACAGATAAACGGCTTAGACGCTGAACACCATCCAGGCTTGGAGCATTCAAGCAAGCTCCTGAAAGACTTTTGGGAACCCCCATTTGCAGGGGGGTTACATGCCTCCATCCTGTCTATGTTCTTTCTGAGGTGTGGCCTCCAAAGCTGTGCACTGTACTCAGGTGGGGTCTCATCAGCAGGCGATACAGTGGCAACACCACCTCCCTCCCCCTGCTGGAGATACCCCTCCCTAGGCACCCCAGCATCCCACTAGCTCTACCCACAGCTTTGTCACACAGCCCTGCCACTATGAGGTCATCAGATATGATAACCCCAATGCCCCTTTCCTGTTTAAAGACTGTCAGCACCTCCCCCATCCTATACTCTGCTCCTGGGTGCCTGTGCCCTAGGTGCGTAATTTAGCATTTTTTGGCAATGAACCCCAAGTGTCATGCTCATGACCACTCCATGAGTTTCCCGAGATCCCTGTGCATTCTGTCCAGCCCCACCTGAGAGTGCACCCTACTGCAGATTATGGGATCATCTGCAAAAAGGCATACCTTCCCTTCCAATTCTTCTGCAGACATTATGAAGACATTGGATGCAGGCATTGCACTTACAAAGACATTGAAGAGGACCAGTCCCAGTACTGAGCCATGTGGCACTCCGCTGATCACTCTCCTATCATTAGAATTATTGTCGTTAACCTCCACCCTCTCTTTCCTACCCATTAACCAACTCTAACCCAATTCACCACTTTGGATCCCACCCCTAGGCTGCTCAGCTTTTTTTTTTTTTTTTTTTTTATATCTCCCCCTCCTGGTTCTGTCACCCGACTGGACTCCCTACTCTGCAAGCCCAGAGGGACCCCCCCAAAGAGCCATGGCTTACCCCACAAGGTGGGGACTGAGTGGGAGTGGGGAGCTGTGGGTCTTAGCTCCCCCTCCTGGTTCCAGTACCTCTTGTCCTCATCAGGGTCCATGCTCCAGGGCTGTGGTGCCAGTGGCAAGGGCCTATCTCCAACCCTCTTTGTTGGTATCACGCTGGGCCAAGTATTTTTCCTTAAGTACACCCCTGGAGATGTGGTGTGCACTGATGTCAGGGTGTAAGCCAGTGTCCATCACACTCTTCCTCTATGGATGGTTCGGGCATGCTGATCCTACAGCCACCGCCAGAGGCCGGTCATGCACCGAGCCAAGATTCCCCCCACACCCTGAAGGAGATGATTGATTCCTACATGCTCAAGCCTCCTCTCCCCCCCCCCCCGGCTGACCCTCTGACAACCCGAGCCCATTCTTGAGCTCGGGTCATGGCGCATTGCAAGCAATAGTAGCACTGCTGGCCAGCTGGCTGCGGACAGCTGCTTGTTTTTTTTCAATTTATTATACTTTTTGCAACAACAAATTGTTAACAAGATGAAATAACAAAAATATATGCAAAGCGAATAAACAAACAAGGATAATAGTAAACAAGATTACGCATCCAAAACAGAAAATATACCACTCTCCACACCACCACCACCCCCTCCCTCAAGTGCTGCACCTCTAACACTTTTCATACAATTAGGGGTTAAAGATCAAACAAGATCAGAGGGAATCAGTCTAGTATCAAACAGAGGGGACCCCATGTACAGTAAGAGTCACCGATACTGGTGATGTTGATGAGAGAGTAGATAACCATGCTTGCAGGGGCCCCCACCCTTCATAAAGCACTGTATAATTATGTCTAGTGTTAGCAATATGTTGTTCTACATTTAAGGTGCTCAGGAGTTTATTATGCCATTCTATCCAGAATGGCACTTTGTTATCCATCCAATGATGCAACAAAACCAGTTTTGCAACTGCAGAAATTATAGTGCTATACTTCTATGGGGCCCTAACCCCTTTCTTCACTTCTGCAGGTTAATATCTTGCAGTATAGCATATAGCCCAGAAATGGCACAACGTTCTTGTGCAGTTCTGTTAAGTAGACAGAGTTCCTGTCCAAGGAGATTGCTGCAGCTAAAAACAGGCCAGCTCAGCTCTTCCGCACTGTAGACAGACTGTGGCAGGCACAAAAGACATGTATAGCTGAGAATCATCTGCATAGCAGTGAAAACTCAAACCATATCATCTTATAATGTCTCCCAATGTTAGCATGTATACTGTGAACAACATGGGGGCAACACCAAGCCCTGTGGCACCCCACAGGGCAGCTCATGGGGGGCCGAGGAATAAATCCCCAACACCACCCTCTGAGGTCTGCCCTGGAGGAATGATTGAAACCAACTGAGGATTGCACACCCCCCAGTCCACAGGAACACCACAGGCACTCGAGGAGTACCCCATGGTCCACAGTATCAAATGCTGTTGAGAGATCTAGGAGAACCAGAATGGTATGGGACCTCCAATCTCTGGCCATCAGGAGATCATTTAGTACTCTGACCAGGGCTGTCTCAGTTCTGTGCCTTTTCCTGAAACCCAGCTGGAGAGGGTCATAGATACTGTGGCTTGTTAAATGATCCTCCAGCTGCAGAGTGACCACCTTCTCAATAACTTTACCCATAAAAGGCAACTTAGAGACTGGTCTGTAGTTGGCCAGGGAATCAAGGTCTAAGGAGGGCTTTTTCAGGAGGGGGTTAACAACCGCCTCTTTTAAGGGATCTGGGAAGGTCCCTCTCTCTCTCTCCAGAGAGCTCCTGACTATCCCAGTCAGGACTGGGCCAATGACTTCAACACACCCTACAAGAAGGTGAATTGGGCCAGGGTCCAGAATACAGCAGGTTGGTTGCAGAGTCTGGACAATCCTCATAATATCCGTTACTGTCAGTAGGCTGAAGATAGACCAGGTCACCTGAGTAACTATACCACTCAGTTGATCAAAGTAAGGACCAATGGGGAGGCACTGGGTGATCTCGCTCCAGATGGAGGAGATCTTATCAGCAAAAACTGCGCACACTCATCACACTTTTCTTGTGACAAGGCTAGACTGGATTGCAGACAGAAAACTACTGTATTGGTGTTTAACAGCTGCCTAGCTGAGATTCAGGACTGAATGAGAACCAGTTAGCTGAGGCTAAACCTGGTATAAACAGAGGTATTGGTCATGGACCCAGATTATAGGTCGGCTGGGACGTTGGTGGGACAGCCCTCTGATTTAGAGCTGGTAGGGATTCCACTAACTGTCTCGGACCAGGTGCGTAACCTTGGTGTGATTTTTGATGAGGGCCTGGCCTTGAAGGCTCAGGTGTCGGCCATAGTCAAATCTTCCTTTTACCATCTTAGGAATATAGCCAGGGTGAAACACATGGTTCTGACAGAAGATCTTCCTACCCTGGTCCATGCCTTTGTCACCACCCATCTTGATTACTGTAATGCCCTCTGCCTAGGGCTACCGGGGTTTGATATCCATTGCTTGCAGCTGGTGCAGAACACGATGGCCAGGTTGTTGACTGGAGCCCCTAGATCCAGGCACATAGCACCTGTGCTGCGTGAACTCCACTGGCTGCCAGTGCAGTGGCGGATAACCTTCAAGGTCGCATTACTAACCTATTACGCCCTACATGACCAGGGACCACAGTACCTGCAAGATCTCTTGATTCCTTACTGCCCCTCCTGCCCACTTGGATCCTCCAGTGAGGGATTGCTAGAGATTCCCAGGGTTCGTTTGAAGACATCTGGAGGTAGAGCATTTGCTTTTATGGCTCCGACCCTGTGGAATACTCTACCTCGTTGGATACGAGATAGCCTGACCATGCAGGGTTTTAAAATATCCCTAAAAACACACCTATTTAACCAAGCCTTTTCTGGGCTATAACAAGAAGGTATTTTACTAGACAGTCACTAATAAGAATTAAAATGGTATGTAGTGATTTTATGATTATTTTAACTATGCTGAAGTTAGGAGTCTATGTGTATATGTATGTTGTGTTTTAATTGTAACGGTGCCCTGAGCTCTGGAAGGGTGCTTTTAAAAAATAAAATGATGATGATAAAGCTGTGTTCCTCCCCCTTTATCCCATGGTGGGGAACCCAGTGTTTGTAACATGCAGTGATGTAACTGTATTAATTTGAAGAAAAAGCAGTTTGGCACTTGGGTCTCCATCTGGAACATTCAAAAGGGGATGAATGAATCTCACAGAATTAAATGACTCACCCTAGTGATATTGACATGGCCCCGATGCCTGGGATTTAATACTTTACATCCTATCTGAAGGTTTGGGTTATAAAATAGCGGTTGTGTGGGGTTAGTTCTCAAGGCAAGCAACAGTGTCCAACTCATTTGTTTATGAGCTCTTATTGACCACGAAATGGGGTAGATCTGAAGGGTCCCAGGACTCTGAATATTCAATAAATAGTAATGCCCTGGGGGTCAGTGTCACATTCCTGACATACAGCCTTTGCAGTTCCTAGCCATTGCAGTTTATAATCCTTTGCCCCCTCTGTCTCTCCCAAACCACACCATTGCAACTACCTACTGCATTGTGAGGTGAAGTAATAATAATAATAATAAAGAAAGTTAAGTAGTCGAAGGCCACCCACTTTCTTAGGTACAGATAATTTGTGGTAGCTCCACTTAATTCTCTTGCCTTTCCAAAGAAATTGAGTAATAAGGGACTGTAGGGATCGAAACCAGCATACGGGGAGCACTGAATTAGCAAGCTTAATGGATATATGAAATCCATGGCAGCATATTCATCTTTATAATACTTATTTGCCCCCGAGGTGAGAGGGGCAAGGGCTTTTAGCGCTGTAAATCTTGATCAGTCTTGCATCTCAAAGGATCAAAATTTAGCCCTTTAAGTTCAAACTTGTGCCTAGAAACCTTAATATTCAGATATGTCAAGTATTTGGGTTCCCACTGTAAGTCTAAGGTTTGAATCTCCTGTCTTAAGATCTGATTATTCAAGGGTAGCACACTTGTTTCATTGACATTAAATTTGTAAGAAGATAAGGCACTGAACAACTCTATTATTGAGAGGGCTGCTGGAATAGACACAGATAGGTTGGACACATGAAGGAGTACATCATCCATATACAGGGATAGTTTGAATTCCTGTCTCCCAATCCTGATGCCTTTTACTTGTTCTGAGTGTTTTAATTTAAGTGATTTAAGAGCAAAAGGCTCTAGATATAAGTTAAAGAGTAGGTGTGACAGTGGGCACCCCTGTCATGTGCCCCTACCTAACCGAATGGATTCCAACAAAACCCCATTACAATAAATTTTAGCATAAGGAGCCGGATACAACTCTTTGACCCAGGTAATGAATGAGTTCAGGATACCATATCTCTCCACAATAAGAAAGAGATAGTACCGCGTCACTCTGTTGAAAGTTTTCTCTGTGTCCAGACAGACCAAGATTGCAGATGGCCCGGCTTCCCCAGATAGAGATCAGATGTAATAATTTCCACAGGTTGTTGCTGGACACTCTCCCTGGCATAAAGCCAACCTGCTCCAGCACAACTAGTGAGGACCATACAAAGCTCATTCTTTGCATTAATATCTTGGCTAAGATTTTCATATTTACACTTATTAGAAAGATTGGTCTATAGCTCAGGCCAAGGATTCATACCTACCAGGTTTATGGAGTAGCATAATATGCACCTCTGCTCGATAAGGGTCGGATACTCCATTTTTAAATAAGGAATTGAATACTGCAGTCAAATGTGGCACCAACTCCACTTTAAATTTTTTATAAAAATTGGAGGGAAACCTATCAGGGCCCGGTGCCTTATCTATTGCCATGGCTTTAATTGTTCTGGCCATCTCATCCTCGCTAATTACCCCCTCCAGAGTTTGCTGTTGTGCCAGTGTTAGTGTAGGTAGTGGAACTGCCACCCTTCTAATCCTCCCTCCCTCCCCTTGTTTTCCTCTTCTCACATATATCTGAAGAAAGTTGTATCCCCTTTAGTGACCCCTTTGACTATCCCTTCCCCTGTCTGCACCTTTGTTCCCCTCACTGTCTTTCCTGCTTCCCTCTGTTTTACTTAGTATACCTCCCTGTGTTCCTCCCTCTGGGTTTCCTTATACCTTCTGAATGCCACCCTTTTTTTTCCTTCACCACCTTGGCAACTTCCTAAGAGAACCATACCGGTCTCTTTTTCCTTCTGCTTTTACTCACTTCCTTCCTGCAGAGGTTGGTTGCATTACTTATGCCCTCCCTTATTTTTCCTCACTGTGCCTATGCCCCTTACAGACCCCCAGACAGTTTCTAAGGCAGTCTCCAGTTTCTTTCAAATCTGCCCTCCTATAATCCAGGACTCTCATTCTCATGTGGTTTGCCTCTGTTCCTGTCTTCATGTTAACCACACTGTACAGTGATCACTGGTACCCATGGGACTACCCACTGTGATGTCTGCAATGCTGTCCCTGTTTGCAAGCACCAGGTCCAGCACTGCTCCATCCCTAGTGGGTTCTTTGACTAGCTACCTGAGAAAAGCGCCCAGTAGGGAGTCAAGGATGGCCCTGCTCTTTTCTGACACCATCACTGGAAGACTCCACTCTATGTCTGACAGATTGAAATTACCAACTAACAGCAGCTCCCCTTACTTGCCAATCTGATTATGGCTTCTCAAAGTGCCTTATCCAACTCCTTTCTCTGTGCCGGTGGTCTGTACACTACCCTGGTATGTATATAGTGGTGCCAGAGCCTGTCTCCAGGATGACCCACACCATTCACTAAAAATACTACCAACAGCTTAATCTGGTTCAAGGTCAGTTGGCATTCATCTATATCCCCTTCCCCCGGGTCATGCCTGAAAAATAGTATCATAGTAAAAGCCAGCAGAATAGGCTCCATGGTCTATCGTGTCTGCTCGGAAGCTAGCCCCCTACTGGGAGCTCGCTCCTTCACCCCCCCAGCCCCAGAGGTGGTCCTCCCTGGCCTCAGCTTCCCCCTGTACCTGTCCCAACTCTTCTTGAATCCTTCCACTGTGGTCTCTTCCACCAGACTCCTGGGCAGTGCGTTCCATGGTTCCACCACCCTCTCTGTGAAGAAGTGTCTCTTGCGTTCCCCCCTGTACTTCCCTCCTTCCAGCTTCCACTCGTGCCCCTGGTAGTTCCCCCCGTCTTAAGCCTGAGCACTTCCCTGGCTTCGCCCTTATTTATCCCCTTTACGTACTTGAAAGTCTCTATCATGTCCTCTCTGTCCCTCCTCTCCTCCAATGTGTACAGATTGAGTTCATCCAGTCTCTCCTCATAGGTCCTACCCTCCATGCCCTGAATCATCCTGGTTGCCCTTCTCTGGACCCTCTCCAGCAGTGCTATGTCCCTCTTAAGATGGGGTCTCCAGAACTGCACACAATACTTAAGATCCGGCCTAACCAGGGCATTATACAGAGGGAGGATCACCTCCCTCCTCCTGGAGGTAATCCCCCTGGTTTTGCAGCCCAGTATCCTGTTTACTTTTACTGCAGCTCTTCGACAATTCTCTGTGTTATTCATTTTGCTGTCCACCACTATCCCTAAGTCCCTCTCGCCCGATGTGACTTGCAGTGTGGTCCCCCCCCCAGGGTGTATGCATGTCCTGGGTTTCTGACCCCCAGATGCAGCACCCTACATTTTCCTGCATTGAACTTAAACCCCCACTTCCTTGCCCAACCCCCAAGGGGATCTAGATCCCCCTGCAGGGCCTCTCTCCCCTCCTGCCCATCTGCCAGTGCTCCCAGTTTTGAGTCATCCGCAAAGAGAGTCAACCTACTCCTAACACCCCACCCTATGTCCGAGACATAGGGATTGAGCAGGAGTAGCCCCAGGACCGAACCCTGGGGGACCCCACTGATGACCCTCCTGGGAGAGGAGACTATCCCTCCAACCACCACTCGCTATATTCGCCCCATAAGCCAGTTTTCCACCCACCTGAGCAACTTCCCCCCATCCCCCCCAGCTTTGTTAGTAGGCCGTTGTGGGGTACGGAATCGAATGCCTTACTGAAATCCAGATAGAGGATGTCCACCGGTCTATGTTGGTCCAGAGCACCCGTCACCCAGTCATAAAACTCCACCAGGTTAGTCTGGCATGACCTCCCTGGAACAAAACCATACTGCCCGTCATCCAGGTACCCCAACCTTTCCACTGCCCCCCAGCCTCTCCTTGATAATGCCCTCCATAACCTTGCCTACCACAGACGTTAGACTAACGGGCCTATAACTTCCCATCTCCTCTCTGGACCCCCCCCCTTGTGGATAGGCATCACATGAGCCACCTTCCAATCTTGAGGCACCCACCCTGTCATCAGGGAGATGTTGAAGAGTGAGGCCAGTGGAGCTGCCAGCACATCCGCCAGTTCCTTCAGCACCCTTGGATGTAGCCCATCTGGCCCTGGTGCCTTCCCAGTCTTTAGCAACTGGAGGGCCTCTCTCACCCTATCCGCTGTGATTTCACCCTCCCATCCCCCCTCCTCATGCATCCTCTCCTCCCCTTCTAGATACGGCCCATCCCCTGCCCTAGTCTCATCTAGTCCTTCAGTCTCCAACTGACCTCCTGGTTCAGTGGGCTCCTCTACCCTCCCTTCGGGTTGGAAAGATCCCCAACCTCCCCCAGTAAAGACAGAGGCAAATACTCATTTGCACCTCTGCTTGTTCCCCAGCTTCCTGCGCTCATCTTCCCTCCAGTTCTAATCTGCTGATCTGTGCCCTCACTTTTATTTTCTCCCCTATGTATCTATAGAACCCCTTCCCCCTCCTGCAGATATCACTGGCCAGGTTAAGCTCCTTCTTTGCCTTGCTCCCCCCTTTACCACTCTGGTGACCCTCTTAGCTAGGAAATCATACTCTCCCCTCTTCCTAGCCCCCCCTTGAGTGCTTTAAGCGTGCGTAGGCAGCCTTTTTCTCCCTCACTGCCTCCTGCACCTCCCGGGTCCACCAACATGGCTTACTGGCCCTACATTGCTTGCTCCTTACCTTTGTGCAGGTCCTCAAAGCCTCCTGCATCCCCTGCTTAATGGTCTCCCACAAGCTACCAGCATCCATGTCTGGCCTTATCTCATCCAAGCACCCTACTTCTGTGTTAGTGCTAGTTTCCTCTCCCCCTAGGAACATAAGAGACCAGACCGTAGCCTGGTCACTGCCAGCCAATGGGCTGCTCACCTCCAGGCCCCTTATCTGGTCACTATCTACTAGGACAAAGTCCAGGATCCGATCCTGCCTAGTAGGCTCCCCTCATGCTGGACTAGGAAGGCATCCTGGAAGACATCCATCAACCTCTGCTCCCTGGCCACCAAGGATGTCACAGTGCCCCAGTCTGCCCCCAGCATGTTCAGGTCACCCATGATCACCACCCTGCCGTTTCCGAGGCCACAGTGACCCCTGATGTTCTCAGCCAGATCATCCTCCAGTTCCGCTTCCATTGTGGGGGGGTCTGTACATCACCCCTATTTTTAATCTTTGGCCCCCCCCTCGTTTGTAGGGTTACCCAAATTGCCTCCACATCTCCTTCTGCCTCCTCAATTCCACCAACTATTATGTAAAAATAGACAGAGTCTGTCTAGTGCACTTACCTGATCAACAAAAACTAAATAAATAAATACAAATAAAATCTCCAGCCCTTCCTTTTCTTCCAGGTGCCCTTGTACCTTCGTGGCCTTGATTCTGTCCCTCACATATAATATAGCCACGCCTCCTCCTTTCCTCCCTGCCCTGACCCTTTTGAACAGAGAGTATCCTGGTATAGCCATGTCCCAATCGTGGTGATTAGTATACCACAGCTCCATTATGGCCACTAAATTCGGGTCATTCTCCAGCATGATGGCTTCCAGGTCTGGAATTTTGTTTCCAAGACTCCATGCATTGGCACACATGATACCGTACTTCACCCTTGCCTGCTTCCCTGCTTTTCTGCCTTTCTGCCTGACTCTTGGGGGGGGATTTGATTGAAATCTTCAAATATCTAAAGGGTATAGTGGGTGGATAGTCAGCAACTGTTTAAGCTTAGAGAGGAGGGCCATCAAAAGGGGCCAAAACTAATAAGCTGATGATGGAAAATTAGGAGAGACATGAGAAAGCACTTCTTCACAGAAAGGGTGGCGGAAAAATGGAACCATCTGCTTGAGGAGCTGGTCCATGTTAAGATGGTTGCAAATTTCAATAGAGGGTGCGATAGGATGGTTGTAGGTTTCAAGAGAGGGTAGAATACACACATGGGATGGGTGGGATGCACAGATGGGAGGGGTGAAAATGATGGGTTGGAGGGATGGGGCTAATAGGGGCACTGGGATAATTCATGCAGAGCTAAGGGAAGGTATATTCCTATAAAACCTGGCCAGTGCTAGACTGGTGAGGACCTAGATAGGTACTGGCTGACTGGATGAGCTGTGACTCTTTTTCTGTCCACAAACTTCTACGTTTCTATTTTTCACAGATGCACAACTAACGCCTGACAAGTGCATAGTACAAAGAGATAAAAAAAAACCCTTGATGGAGTCAGCCCAGTGGCACCATAGGCAGAGGCACTGAGTGGTACATCACCTACAACACTGCTGACAACCCAGGTTTGGAAATGGATGCAGGTTGCTTGAGGCTGGCCAGGGGAGGGAGGGAAGCTGGAGTGTCCCAAAGACAGCTCTCCTCCCTCAGGGAAGGGGGTGGTGCATGTATCCCACTCAGTGGCTGCCACCTAGAGGTATCTGGGTAGCAGCACAGTGGGGGTGCAAGGGAAAGGGATCCCACCTGCAGGATGCTTGGGGGCATCTCTATGAAGGCGAAGTATGCACAATGTGTTATTGCATGCACTGTGGCCCCTAGGGGAGCAAACAGATAAGAAAAAAACAGTTGTGTCTGGATGATGGCCAGGTCCCCTGCAGGTGCCACACTGAGAACCTCCAAACGTCCTGTTTCAGAGGACAGAATGGAGTACAAAGGTAAGACTCAGAGATGCCAGGTGATAGGGCTGGAGGGACCAGTTCAGATGAGAGCAGGTCAGGCAGAACAGGAGATAAACTACTAACTGGAATTTAAAAAAAAAGCCTCAATGTGAACTGTAATATTTGCTCTGTACATTAAATATTTTCAATAAATCTTTTATGGTTTGGACTGGTGTTGGTGAATACCAGCCAATATGAGAATCTGGAGAGCTGTCTTAAATAGTGATGGAGACAGAAGGAGACTTTTGAGACTAGAGTGAGCGGAAGGCAACTGAGTAAGCTGCATTTATAGCTCTTTATGCGCTTCTCTTGTGGCATGTTAGTTGTGCTGGCACAGTGCTCTGCATAGTGGTCAAGTATGAGGCATGATGTTCCCCCAAGCCATGCATGTAGTTTCCCATTTGTGTGCCATAGTCTACGGATTGGGCCATCTATCTTTTAAGCAGTAAAGACAGAGAAGATGGTTATTTCTGAAATATTAACAACCAGTTTGGGGGGATGGGTAGCTCGAAATGCAGCCCTGGGTCACCTTTCTACGTTCAGTTGTTAATACAAGTAAATGATTGGCTTTGAGGTTTTTATTGTGATTATAAGTGTAATCGCAATAACAACTTTCATTTTTACAATTTTTTTTAACTTTTATGTTCTGAGCAGTGAGTGGCATGAGCAGTATGGCACAAGAACGTCTTGCATTTAAGATGTTGTGTGCCAGACTGCCTCAACTGGCAGCTGGATCAGTCATTTCTAAGACATTAATGACCAATCCAGTAGCCAATCAGGAGCCTCGTAGGGCTCATGAATATATAATTAGACTTATAATCTGTCTTTCTATATCTTGTTAATGGCAGGCTCCATGCTATCTGGGTTGCCCTGCACTAAGGGGTATAAAAATGGAACCATGCCCCTGATGATTCTGCTCTAGAGGGAGAGAGCAGATCTACCTTGAGAAATGGTCTTTGCCTCTCTTCAGCTGTGGCTGGCCAAAGGAGACTAGCCAAGCTCAAGAGGTGGCAGTTGGGTCTTGGGTCTAGAAGTGACTATTGTCCTATCAGGTCTGAGTCTCTGGAGGCCTCAACTATATGGAGACTTCACTGGGATGGTGCGGCAGGTGGCTGTTTTCCCTTTAGGTTCGAACTAATGGTATCTACCCATAGATCTCCACCATGCCAGCCAGAGAAGTGGCCTGAACATAGAAGAGAAGGAGCGTTCTGCACTTTCTTATCCAGAACACCATGCATGTGGTATTCTGAACAACTTTACATCCCTTGAGTCCAGGAGTGGGTAAGGTACACAAACAAGCTGTCTACTGCATTTATGTACTCTGTGGGGAATGTTGGTAAGGTAAGTTAAGCATTAAGGAGTTTTACTTATGGACACCTGTTTCCTGACTATCCAGGGTATTGCAGTTCTGACTAGACAAATATGCTTATACATACATGTGCAAATATCTTTGCAGGCACCTTATCTGGACCTTGATGTCTGATACCTTCCAGACTTATGTAACACACTATAACCTGCAGGCGATGTGCTTCTTGGATTTAATGAATATGTTCTTATTACTGAATGTGTGTGACTAACGCTGTCCTCGGGCACCAGATTACAAGTGACCATGGGTCCAGATGTGCGAAATGTTGTTAATAGCACTGCACTGACCTTCAAGCACTAACTCCTAGGCCTGTACTCAGCTGTTGTAAATCATTTTTTTGTTTCATGTAACATTAAAGTCTGTGCACCCTGTTTTATCAACCCTAATACTGGGGATAGTGACTGTGATTTGCTAAATGCCTGTTTTTTGAAATTAGGAGCTGATAATAGGATCTGCTCCTTATAATAAAGTTACACCAGTTATCCTGCTGCTCAGAGTGTCCTGTCATTGCTGTTAAGGCCCCAGTTTCAGTTCTCCCCGCAAGTGCTAAATTCCCCCTGGAATTGTCCACGTTATTTTGTGCGTCGTTTATCATGTAAGTTATTATTACGCACCATTATTTATTTGTTTTTGTTAACCAGGTAGGGCACACTAGACACCAAGTGCCTAATTTCAGGTGTGACCCGGGAGGGTTACAATGGTGGAGGCATACAGGAGTCAGTTACATACAGTTGGTGGCAAACCGGAGTCAGTTACATACAGTAGAGCAAACAACAGGATTGACAGAATATGCTAGCAGTAAAGTACAAACATGCTAATCAAGGAAACAACGAACATTACCTGAAAGAAAGAGGAAGCAATGCATCATTAGAAATTGAGGTTGGGAGACACAGGTACACACAATTGGGGAGTAGAGCTAAGTGAATTTTAGGTAAAAACAAGATGTATTCAGTACAATTTATGAGGTTAATTAGTGCTAACAGTAGTAAGTGCCTTGTAGGAGAAAAGACGGAGGGGGTGGGGGAGGGTGGGTGGGAGGAGAGCCAAGTTGGGTGGGAGGAGAGAGGGGAGGAGATGGAGGAGGGAGTGAGGTCAGTAAAGTGTTACCAGGTTTGGAGGGGTACGGAGCAGGGGGGCCCTGGGAGCTCATGGCACTCGAGTGTGAGGGGTACAACTAGGAAGTACAGGGGCAGGCAGAGGAGGGTTTCAGGTAGTGCCAGAGTGAGGTTTTGAAGCGGGAATGAGAGGGGGTGGACCGGGTAAGGATTGGGAACGAGTTCCAGAGTTTGGGGGCAAATGAGGAGAAGGCCTGGTCCCCCATGAGGGAGTGAGTTCTAGGAACAAGTCGATCGAGGGCCTCTCTTGATCTAAGCTGATAGGAGGGAGGCCAGGGTTAACGGAGGGCGAGGGCGGGGTGTGGCTGACCTTATAATGTTGTCAGAAATTACCAAGCACGAAGGTGCGATGCCTTTCTGGAGGGAGCCACTCCAGTCGGGAGTAGAGGTTGCACCAGTGAGTGAGGGGCGGAGCAGAAAGGGTGAAGCAGCAGATGTTATTATAGGCTGTGTCCCATTTCTGGAGGCAGGAAGGGGGCATGGGAGTGAAGGTAACCAGCCCGTAGCAGAGAGTAGGAAGGAGGACCCCAATGGCTAGCGCCAAACGAGCTGCAGGGGTTAGGCATTTTTTTGCCTTGTAGGCTAGGCCGAGCTTAACATTTGTGGTCCTGCAGACGTTCTGAATATGCTGGGCGAGATCGAGCTGTGGGTCCAGAATGACACCCAGGTACTTGACTGAGGCAGCAGTCTGTAGGGGGGAGCCATCTCTATCCAGAATTTGGAGGGGGGAGGGGCAGGACTTTAGCTTGTGCCGTGAGCCGAACGGCATGGCTTGGTTTTTTTTGAGGTTGATGGAGAGCCTGTGACCCACTAGCCAGGATTGGATGCGATGGAAGTCAGCATTAAGCTGGGCATTAATGGTGGCAATGTCACGAGCACTGGTCAAACTGACCAGGTCATCCGCATACAGAGTGGCACGCCCATGGATGGCGGAGGACGGGAGATCGTTGATGAAGAGGGAGAAAAGGGTGGGACCAAGAACGGAGCCCTGGGGGACCCCACAGTGGACAAGAGAGGGGGAGGAGTGAGTACAATTGAAGTTGGTGAACTGCTGCCTGCCAGAGAGGTAGTTGAGGAACCACGCGTAGGCAGAGGGGGAGAAGCCAAGGGAACGGAAGGTGGAGCAGAGAAGGGAGTGGTCCACTTTGTCGAATGCTTTGGAAAGATCCACAGAGATGGCACCAGTGAGGTTCCCCTGGTCAGCAGCAGCTCTGATAGTCGAGGTGACAACAGCGAGGGCAGTGGACGTGCTGTGTCCTTTTCTGAATCTGTGTTGAGCTGGAGAGAGGAGGTTATGGTCCTGAATGTAAAGGGATAGCCGGGAGGCCACGATTTTCTCTAGGATCTTGGAGGCTGCAGACAAGATCGCAATAGGATGATAGTTCTGGGAGTCCTTGGGGTTGCCTTGCTTTAGGACTGGGACTACATTTGCCACCTTCCAGATGGCCAGGATAGACCCAGAGCTGAGGGAGGAATTGAAAATGTGTGTGAGAGGCCTGGCAAGAAGGTGGGCCCCTAGCCTGAGCAGTTTAAGCTTGAGGCAGTCATGACCTGCCTCACTGTGAGGGGAAAGGCTGGCGAGGAGCTTCTGGGTCTCGTAACATGTGACTTGTTGGAGGAAGAGTGGGGGACGGGGGTTAGAACCAGGAGGAGGGGAGTCAGGGGCTTAGGGGCAGAGCACAGAGGAGGCGGGGGTTCGGAGAACAACAAATTAAAAGTGTTAGAGATGGTGTGGGGGTTGTTGCAGCTGACCCCGTCAATAAGTAGGTCAGTGACCTGCACTCTGGCTGACCCACCGACAGCGCTTCTGATATTTTGCCAGAAATTTCTCGGGTTGGAGGCAGAGGAGAGCAGGGCGGACTTACAGAATTCCCTTTTTGCAGAGCAGATGGCTTTTTTGCATGTGTTTCTGATGGTCCTGTAGGCAAGGAGATCAGTAATGCTTTGGGAGGCCTTGTAAGTCGCCCAGCTTTTGTCCCTAGTTTTCATTAGGGAAAAAAGGCCACCGTGAAGCCATTTGGTGACAGCGCCTTTTACACACCTCCTGGTGAGGGGGGCATGTTTGTTCTGCACTGGGATGAACTTGGAAAGAAATTCCTCTAGAGCTTGTGCTGGGTCATCTAGAGTGGTGACCCCTGACCAGTCAACAAGTGAGAGGTTGGAGAGGAAGTGATGGGTATTTGGCTTAGAGTAATCCTTCAATGTGATCACTTTGCTGGGGGGTTTTGACCGAGAAATGCCCCACGTGCAGTATGTGGGCGAGTGGTCAGAGATGGCGTCCGGAAGGATGCCCGACGATGTGATCCTGTCAGGTCTGTTAGTCAGGATCCAATCGATTAGCGACCCATTTTTCCCCAGGGTAGAGGGCCTGGTAGGCTCAGTGATGACCTGGCTCTTGGCATGGCCCGAGAGCAATACTCTTTTTGTTGTTCACCATTTAGACTCCTACTGTTTTCCACTTGCATTCATTTTCACTTATTTATGCTATTAATTTGTTTCTACCTACATGATGTATTCTCCCATGTACCTTCCCCTGGTCATGTGGAAAAGAATCTTGGCTCAGTGTACCTTTCCTGGTCACCGGTTTGCAAATAAAATAGATAAATTTCCTGCCAAGACGGTGTATTGTAAACCACCCAGCTCAGCTATCCCTGAGTGTTAGACTGCCCTGGGCAGTGCGTACTCTTATTTCCCCAGGTGGAGGCACTATGTCATTGTTACTAGGCTTACCCTGTTCCCCATGAACAAAAAAAAAACCCAGGTGGGCCCCCTCGGTGTAAAAGGACCCTGGTCCAGCTCCACATATCGCACATTATTAGGAAATGAGCTGCTGCCAGCTCAGTATGCTTTTCCTGGTAAAACATTTTAAATAAATAAAATAAATACCCCATCCAGAGGTACCTTGTGGGGTACACCCTTCTTGGCATGCCCTGCTACTTGGCATCATGGGTACCTGATTTGGGCAGGAAAGTAAATGTGTTTGTACTTAAGTAACAAAATCCTTTAAGCTGGCTGATTATGGACAATCAGCCGGGTGACTAGATTTGTTGCGAGGCACAAAGTATCTTGCTGTAGTGGTGTATGAACTGTTTACTGGACCATCATCAAAACAGCGTGTCTTGTTCCTGCCCGAGGCTGTGTTTGCAGGAAGTGCACACTTTGTGTTGAGGAGTGTGTATTCTCCAAGTGTTTGGCACCAGACAGACTTGCTATTGTTGCAGTGGTTCCCATACCCAGCGCTCCCAGAGGACCATCTGGGTAGGTAACTGTTAGGCCGACTCCCTCTACTCGTCCCCTTCAGGTGGTGCTTTACAATGCCAGATCGATCAGGAACAAGACTTCAGTTATAGCGGACTTGATTTCTTTGGTTGATTTGGCTTGCATCATGGAGACCTGGCTGGGGGATGATGCCGATCCAGTCTTGGTGGCTTCTGTCCCAGCTGGATTCTCCATGGTTCACTGCCCGAGGAGTGATCACAGGGGTAGGGGTGTGGTCATCTGTTTTAGATCTGACCTGAACTTTTCTGTGCACCCAGTGGGTTCTACTTTGTCGTTTAAATGCATGGCCATACGTGGGGGTCCAGGTGCAGGTTGCAGAATCCTTCTGGTGCACTGGCCTCTGGGGCATGACAGGGAATTTGTGCAGGAGGTTGTAGACTTCATTGCTGAGAGAGTATTGGAATCACCCAGATGGTTGGTTCTGGGTGACTTCAGTGGCTCTTGAATTAATGATGAACTCTTGCAAATTGGGTATGACTTCCTCCAGACGATGGAGTCACTGGGCCTTGCACAAGTTGTTACTTCTGCGAGCCACAGACACAATCATACCTTGAACTTAATATTCTCACTGGGGCTGACCACTCTTCTTCAGTACCACAGTGTTTTCCATGCATGACCCAGTCTGGGTTACTTTTACCCTAGCCCATTAATTATACCCTGACCCCTTCCCTTCTGATGATACTCAAGTCATCTGTGGACAGCCACCCTGTCCTAAGGGGAAACAATCCTTCACTCCCAGCGCATATCTGGTGCCACCCACCCTGTCCAAAGAATCATATTCCCAGTGGTGGATGTGGGTGCATTGGGCCCACCTGGAAATTTGGAACTGGGGGCCTACCTGGAAAATGTACAAGGGGACCCAGGGGTGATGCATTCATAATAGCTTTACACTTCAATTTGGTATGGAGGCTGTATTTTTCATATTTTCTTGCAGTGGTAGGGAAAACCCCATTTCATTAGAAAATAGTTAAAAATGAAAGGAAAATAATAAAAATTTTAAGAAGCAGTCAGGTGTAACTTTTTTTTTCTAAAGTATTTTTTTTTTCCTTTTGCTCATTAGTCTTCTTTGTAATACTATTATACTGGATGTGCGGAAAAGCTCTCAGTCTGGCAGCTGACATATCTATCTCTGCCCCCCCCCCCACTACATCATCAGCACTGTGATCTCACTGTCGGTGACATCACAGGTGACTAACCTGGTAGCTACTGAGTGGCTGTTCCTAAGCAGCAGTTATGTCACAGTCAGTGAGGTCACAATGCAGATGATGTAGTGGTGGGAATAGAGATAGATATGTCAGCTGCCAGGCAGAGTGCTGTCCCACACATCACACCTACTAACATCAGGTAAACAATCTTCTAATTAAACAAAGGGAAAAGAAAAAGTATCCCAAATATAAAAGGCAATGGCTGACTGCTTTTAAAAACAAATATTAGTTTTAGGCAGTACACCAGCTCTTTAAGGGTGGGTAGTGGCCCAAGTGAGGGGAAGGCCCACCTGTAAATTTTCAGGTATCAAGGTGGGACAGTTCAACACTGCACATTCCTTGTACCCATTCTCGTTTGCTCATTTTAAGTGAGACTTACTCTTTGAGACTAGTCTCATTTAAACCTAAGCTTTTCAATTGCAATGAGCATATTTAACTCTACTCTTTAATTCATGCCACAATAATCTAGAGAATTATATTGCATTTTTTTCAATAGGACAGCTAAAAAATTTCATCCCTATCTTTCTCTTAATCTGGCACTTTCTGTTGTTCTTACCTTCACAGTTACGGGTCTTCTTGCCACAGCCAACACACCCAACACCCCCTGCATTGCTACTACCACTGCTCCTAAAGTCCTCAGTCACACACCCAAATGTTGTTGCTGCTGCTGTCATTAAAAATGTCATTCAGCTGGCCCATCAGTGCAGCGGGTAGAGCTGCTGATCATAACGCTGGCGATCCAAGCTCAGGAATGAGCTCTGGTCATTGGAGGCATCCCAGGGGACGCTTATTGCTCTAGGGTGGGTGGGTTACCATTCTTGCTACAGTACTGCCACCTGGGCAACCACAGGCAGCAGTGAAGTTGAGGGCACTGTGGGAGGGAGAGATACAGGTCAAGGGTCGGGTTCAGCAGAACGCAGTAGCCTGCACATGCACCTTGGTCCTCCCATGTGTGCCTGTATCTCTGGGGTCAGGAGAAACAAGGAAAAACCCCACTGTCGAGATGGAACACAGCCCTGGTGGACTGAAAACTGACCAACCTAGAAACCCTCTGTAGCCGGCCTGATGAAGATCAGTCAGGTAAGAGGAGGGGCCCTCTCTTTCCCCACCTGGGAGGGGGTCTGATAGCAGAGCAGCATGGAGGTAAGAAACTGGGAGGGGTTTAGGTTTCAGCAGAGCCAGGCACCATGGGGACCGTAAGGGAAAGTCGAAGCAGTGGTGCTGGAGGGGGCATAAACAGAGAATTAAAAAAAAAGTTTAATCCGGCCCCAAAACCAGTCATGTTATAAACAGTATGGCCTGGATACACCGATGCACCCCAGCGCTATATTCCGAGGGAAGATGCGATCATAACTCTCAGTACACTAGGACGCATCAATGTGTATGCGGTGCAAATGCAGGGGCGGGCCCAAGCGGTGGACATCCCGATATTCAGCCCGGGATGTGGCACATATGCTGGCACAACCCTGTATTGCGCCACTAGGAGCCTAAAATTGTGCCAGAAAAAACAAGGCACAAGTCCAGGCTACCCACAGGCAGGCTGCTGTATTGCATGGCACAACACAGCAGCCTCCTGCCATGGGTGCCCCCCCCCGAACACTGTGCACAAGCACCCTGAATGCCCTGGTAGTTTAGTGGTATCCCCAACCCTGCCCGTATCCCCGATAGCCATATGGAAGTATGGCATAAACACCCCGGGTGGTCCAGTGGTAACCCCCCCAATCACTCGATCACAGGCATAAGTATGTTTCAAATCCTGGCGGTCCAGTGGGAAGCCCCCTCGCCCAGTTGCAGGCAGCTGTCAGGATGAGACCCCAGTGGTCCAGTGGTACCCCCTCCCCACCCACCACTGAGGTCCCCACACCCTACACCCCCATCATTGGCAGGTGGCAGTGACCACTGCTGCGCCTCCCAGCCACCGCCAAATGACGGCGTACAGTACGGTCTGTATGCCTATTGGTCACTGTGTGGACCAATGGAGCATCAGAACCATACTACTACTACGAACCCGATATGTGAATGAATCGTTCATTCACATATTGAGCCTAATAACAATACAATGATCTGCATGCCCAGTAGTCACGCAGTGGACCAATGGCGTACAAACCATACTGTATGCTGTCATTTGGTAGGTGGCCGGGCGGCATGTGAGTGGGGTGCTGCTGCCTGCCGATGACGGGGGGCTGCAGGGTGGTGGGGACCTCAGTGGGTGGGTGGAGAGGGGGGTACCACTGGACCACCGGGGTCTCATCCTGATGGCTGCCCGCGATCAGGCGAGGGGGTGGGACTTCCCACTGGACCACCAGGGATATGAAACATACTTATGCCCGTGATTGGGCGATGGGGAAGGGTGTCCACTGGACCACCAGAGATTCTCAACATACTGATGCCTGTGATAAGGCATATGGGAATGGGGGACCGCATTGGGACAGCCGGGTATCGATCCCCGACGGCTGCAGCCTGGCTGCGCGCCAGGCGCAGGTAGCCCTGGATCAGTGCATTGCATGCAAATGGGGCCTTAATGACATGCAAATGGTCCCATTTGTGCCTTGCATGCATAATGGCCTCATTTACATGCCCCATGCTGAATATCGTGGGCCATACGCATAGCGCAACTGCACTTGCGCTGGCGCATCCCCCTGCTCCTGTACTGCATCTTGCGCTGGCGCAGTGTCACTGCACCATGCGCAGTGTGTGCGCCCTCTGTGCCATATTTAACGGTACTGAGCCATGGTGCAGCACCGTTGAATATCGCCTAGTCATTGCCCTGGCTCAGCCCAGTTGCGATGCGCCTAGGCTTGCGCCCCTGCCCGGCGCAGTCTGAATATCCGGGCCTATGTGTACAGCACCATTTTCCAGGCACACCTCTCCCGCTTCATGAAAATAACTGCCTGCCATGAGTCCCTGTCCACACCACTGGCTGCTCCCGCTGTGGTAGCAGCATTTCAAGCATGTGTACTTGAGTGGGAGCACCAGTGTATAAGAATGTTGCGGATTGCCCAGGACCCAGGAAATAGATGCTGGTGGTAAAGTTGAAAAACAAAAATTCCAGGAGCATTTTGACTAGGGTGGAGGTGGTTCTGGAAAACTAAGTGGGGTGTTTCTTCCTTTTCAGTAGTTTGACAGACCTGGCAGGTACACCAGTTGCAGAGTCCAGATCTACTCATAGTCTGCTGGACATAATGGGATAAAAGGGGAGGTTCTGATTTGCGACAGACCAGTCAGCCTATCCCTAGTTGTTGGTGTGGGGCTGCAGGGGACCGGGCTGTTATCAAGCTGCAGGTGTTTTTTTCCCCCCACTGTTTTCTTCCTGGGGCCCCAGTGCATGCAGTGATGTACTGTGCATGCTTCTCCTTTGCAGAAATGCCCCCCCGCCAGCATCCTGCAAGGGGGGGATCTCTTTCCCTTATGTTCTGCTGCATTCCATCTAGATTTGTCTAGGTGACAGCTGCCGAGTAGTACACATACTGTATACCCCCTCCCTGTACGAGGAGAGCTGTCCTTGGGATGCTCAATCCTTTCTCCTCCTGGCCAGCCCCTAAGAGATCCATGTCTATTCCTGAACCTGGGTCACTGGTGTGGTAGGTGGTCTGGCAGTGAGTGCCTCAGGCACTGCTCGGTGCACTGCACCACTGTGCCGGCCAATGTAAGCCACTTAGATTGTTTGCATTTTGTACAGTAAAAAAATTTGAAGTTGTATTCCACCAATCTTCATATATCCACTCTTCATACAGAGATTGTAACAAACTAGTCTTGCATCAAGAGGAGCAGTGAGTGCCCCTTTTTGTTCTCTTGCTGCTTAACCCAAATGACTTGTTTCAAGGAAACATTGCTGATTCAGCAGGAGTTCTCCAGGTTAGCAGCATTTGTACGGATCTTGAGTCAGTTTTTGTTACCCTGCTACACACATCCAAAGGGGACTAGACAGACTCAGGAGGTGTCAGTTGGGTCTCGAATCTAGGAGTGGTACTTGTCCTCTCCAGGCTGTCATCGGACATCCCAAACATATGGAGACTTCACCTGGATGGCGTTTCCCCCTCAAGGGGTCTGGCCTAATTAGTTAGCTGATGCATTGGCTCTCCTTACTCTCCTAAATTTTGCCTTTATAAGTCCCCTAAATCACAAATGTATAGCCATGCAAGTTTGTAAGAATTCAAAACACATGAAGTATACAGATTCCGGCTGCCTGTATGCTTGTATTATAGCAAACCATGGTGTGTTAAAAATATTCAGTAATGTACAAAAAGGTTAGTACACGAGAACGGCAAATCCGCACTACTCAAAGGAACCGTGGCAACTTGTTTCTAAGAGCCACTTCTACCTCCTCGTTCGATTTATATACAGTGACTTGTTCATTGACAGATAATACTTTAAGCCTAGCAGGGATTAGCATTACTGCCTTGTGGCCACAGTCTCTGGCATCCACCCATAGATCTTGTCCATTCCAGAGAAGTGGCCCCAGCACAGAAGTGAAGGAGCAGAATGCACTCTTTATCTAGATTACCAGGTGGTGTTATGAACGACATACCACTCTCTAAGTCCAGAAGTGGGTAAGGTAGATAACGCAAGCTGTCTACCTCATTTACATACTCCACTGCATACACTGGTAATATAATTTAGATGTCAAGGAGTTTCACTAATGGACATCTGATTCCTGATTAACCAGGGTATTACCTTTCTGACTGGACAAATATACAGCTCTGTCTGATTATGTGTATATGTGTAAATATGTTTTCAGGCACCCTACTGTGGTCCTGATGTTTGAGGCCCTCCAGGTTTCTTGTGTGTCCCACTGTGGCTGCAGGTAGAGTGCTTCTTGAAATTTACTGAATATAACCTTATTACCGAAGGTGACCAAAGCTGCCATCAGACACCAGATTATAAGGGTCTATTGGTCCATGTGTATGAAATGCTGTTAACAGTATTGCATTAAACTTTTTTATTTTTTTTTTATTCTTTTTCCCTTCGGTCACGGTCTTGGGGGCCTCTCTCAGGCATCCTGCCTGATCCTCCCCGCCTGAAGTCCTCGATCTGTGCCTCCTCACTCCTCCTCCTCTACCCACTGTCAGTACCCCCCCGGCTTAACCCCTGTGGGGTGGGGCCGCCCCTCCTCTTTGGGTACTCCTAGAGACAGACCTCGACGTGGAAGAGGACGCAGATGAAGGAACCTGGAAGGTCAGGTAGGACGGACTTGGCATTGGGGATGGGGGCAGGTGCTGTTGCCTACTCCTGCAGACCGGGTTTTTTCCATTTTCTAGCAGTCCCTAGCCCTTGCTCCCCTCCTCCAGTGTGGAGCACGTTGACGTTCTGGTGCACGGCAACCCTGCCGGCGTCGGCCACGCTAGCTTACATGCTTGCATGGCATGCTGCAGTGCCCCCGGTCTCCACTGTGGGCTGCTGGCACCCCGGAGCAACCCACCCTTCCTTTCCCAGGGAGGAGAGCACCACAAGGGCACTCATCCTCAACCCTTCCCCTGCTGATCCCGGTGCCCGAGCTCGCTTCCGAACCCGGGTCGCCGGCGTAACGCAAAGTGTGGCATCCAGCACCTCAACCCTCAGCACCACCGGGCTGGCTCGTATTGCATTAAACTTACAGTCCTAACTCCTAGGCCTGTGCACAAGCATTGTACATTAATGTTTTATTCAACATTAAAATCTGACCACTATGTTTTCTCAAGCCTAATGCTGGGATAGTGACTGCGACTTACTAAATGCCAATTTGCTGAAATTAGGAGTTGATACTGAGAGCCACGCATTTACAATAAAGTTGTACCAGTCATCCTCCTGCTAGAAGTGTTGTTAAGGCCCAAGTGTAGGTTCTCCCAGTCAGCGCCAATTTTCCGTGAGACATTTCCTGCCAAGTTTGGAACAGGGTATTGTATCTCCCTCCGCTTAGTTGTTCCTGAGTGTTAGAGCATCCTGGGGAACTTTCTGACTTTTCCCCAGGTGAAGGTACCACAATATCATTATTATATTTACCCTGTTCCCTATGAACCAAAAGAACCTGGGCCAGGCCCCTTGTTGTAAAGGGACATGTCTCCCAAAGGGCCTGGTATGGCACCAAGGATTGCCCAATACCTTGTTGATGGGTACCTTGTTACACTGAAATGAATAATTTAGCATATTATCTTTGTCCCAACCCTCTACAAAGCATATCCCATCTTTTTAGTCCTTTTGGCATTATCCTTAGTGTTTCTTGTCTCTCTTATGCATATAAAAATAGTTTGTTGCCGTACTGGTCTTTGTAAAACAAGGTGCACAAAAGACGTGATTTGATACCTTTTATTGGACCGACAGAGATTTACAGAAAATGCTTAAGCTTTTGAACCTACACTGTTCTTCTTCAGAAGAAAAATGGCAGGTTTCTTAAAAGGAGCTCACTTTTAAGTATCCAGAACGATATTAGAAAAAAACATATTACACACATGGACAGATGTTTATTTTAGATTCACACATGCAGAACTGCTATTACAAGTGCTTAGCACACACACACACACACACGCACACGCGCATGTGCACGTGCTCGCACAGTCTTCAGTTTCTCTTTAGTAAGACTGTGGCAGAGTTAGGCTACACCCTCGGCTGTGACTGATGAACCACTTTTCTATCTTCTTATTTCCTAGCAACAGTTAACACTTTTCTCTTTGCTTTTCTTCTTTTCCCCCCAACTCTAGGTTGGCCACCTAGCGTAGCTCTTTACTTTCCCTACTAAACTTCCTACTAGTTCTCTCCTTTCATTCTTTTCCCATTTTCATCCATCCAGTCCCTGGAATGATGCCAAACACCCAGAGAGGTGTTGTGTAAAGTGCATACATGCATTTTGTGTACAAAAAGCATGAAGGCTATTTTAAATAGGAATAAATACAGTTAATAAAGCCTTTTTAAATTAAAAGGATTCAGAAGCCATATAAAACAATTATAATGTCATGGTTAGCCCAGTTATAAGAAATCCTTAAGATATTTTCATTTATTCACATTATAAACCTGTTACTGTATAAGGTTCTACGTATGAGAATGTGGTATGCTTTATAAAAGTGCTTAGTCACTGTGGATCAGAGATATATAAAGTCAATATCTGTGGATATACAGTATATACACTGTACATTTAACTGAACCAGGAACTCCCCTGACACAATCCCTTCCCCCTTTGGTTTTGAGACAGCATGTCCAGACTTGTAAATAGAAAGGGATTAGTCAGGTGACCCCACCCCACAAAAAGATATAAATACCTCTTCAGTGAGCTCACTTCAGTTCAGCCCGGTGGGGCTCAGCCCTGAGGGAGGAGGAGATGTTCTACTGCTACTGTAGACAAGCTGTTGAATGCAGATAAGAAGGGTCTTAGGAGCGCTAGAATCCAGGACTGTATTGTGTGAGAAACTACTGATGTTAAGTAGTGATTTTTTTTGCAGATTGTTTTGTTTTCTTTATTATTTTTCTAAATTTTGAAAAATAAATATCACACCACGCTGTGTTTGAAACCTGTAAATTTGCCTTATCTGAAGTTTATTCCCACACACTGTGACAAAGACATTTAACATTGCATAATTTATAGATCTACATCTACATAACATTCCTTCTGTGACATTTGAACTACACAGAAGTAGAGTTTCAAAAATGTATTCTTATCTCGAGCTATGTTTCTTATCAAATTAATTCCCTAATCTGTCACTTTCATGTGTAAAATGTTTTTTTTCCTAATATTTTTCTGAGTACTTAAAAGAGAACTCTTTTTAAGAAACCTGCTGTTCTCCTTCTGAAGAAGAACTATGTAGGCTCAAAAACTTAAGGATTTTCTGTAAATCTCTGTTGGTCCAATAAAAGGTATTAGATCATCTATTTTGTACATCTTGTTATACATCTAAAGCAATGTGTTACTCTGCATTCCATCTGCAGTCCTCAGTCATAATTGTGTTGCTTTTGCAGAACTGAGTTTGTTAGCTTTGGATCTAAAGCTAGTGCTGAAATTACTCCACTTGGCTGGGACAGCCCAGCAGTGGAGAGCCTCTTAGTCAGGGATGCAATCAGTGATCCTGGGAGGAGTTCTGGCCAGTGACAATGGAAGAAGTATGTAAAATGATCTTGGAGCTGTGGCCAACATTTTGCAACCTGCAGCCAGACCCGATGCAATTACTGGAGAGTTGTGTCAGACATCTGGGCCTGGTGTTCACCAAGATTGTCCAGTGCTCTTTACCACAGAGGTGTTTTCCAGTGGCACTTAAGTGCACACTGGTGAAGCCTCTTCTGAAGAAACCACCTCTGGACCTGGAGGTCTTGGTAAATTACCATCCGGTCTGTAACCTTCCCTTTCTAGGAAAGGTTATCAAGAAGGTTGTTGTGCTGCAGCTTGAGGTGCACCTCGCAACCTTTGACATTGTTGAGCCTCTCCAGTTTGGGTTCAGGTCCAGGCATAGCACTGAAACCACACTTGTCTGGGTGCACAGTGAACTGCTCAGGGTGAGAGGAGAAAGCGGTTAATTCTTGTCCTGCTAGATCTCTCATCAACATTTGATGCTGTGGACCAGGGTCTGCTCCTGGACTAGCTCAGGGACTATGCAGAGCTCCCTGGCAAGGTCATCTGCTGGTTCGAGTCCTGTGTCAGAGATAGAACCCAGTGATTTTCCTCGTGCCCGGTGGTTCTATCCTGTGGTGTACACCAGAGCTGGGTCCTGTCGCCCATGTTGTTTGTGGTCTACATGCTGCCCCTGAGCAAGGCCATTAGACAATAAGGACTTGTGTTTATTACCCAGCTCTATATGCCTTTTGTACCCGTGATGCCAAGGGCGGTTGGTGTGTTTAATAGGTGCCTGGCTGAGATCCCAGACTGGATGTCATCAAGCTGTCTGAGGCGTAACCCAGAGAAAACTGAAGTTCCAGTGACTGAGCTGGGCTGTGGGGAGGGGGGGATGAGTGGTGGTTGCTGAGAAAGAGACCAGACTTCGGGTTGGTCCCCCTAGGTCTTTAGCCACCACCAAGGTGAAAAATCTGGGAGTTGTTTTGGATGAGGGTCTGACAATGGAGACTCAAGTGCTGGCAGTAGTCCAGAATGCTTTTTTCCATATGTGGAATATCAGGTAGGATAAGTCCCTTATCCCACATGGTGACCTGGCCGCACTAGTACACATGTTCATGACCTCGAAATTCAACTACTGTAGTGGTCTCTACCTTGGGGTCTGTGGAGGTTCGCTATGATGCCTGCAGCTGCTGCAGAATGCAGTGGCCCAGTTACTAACTTGCCTTCCAAGATCATGCTAAATTTCTCAAGCACTGCCAGTCACATGGCATATCTCTTTTAAATTGGGTCTTGTGATCTATAAGGATCTACATGGAACTGGACTACCTGGCTGAGCTCCTGCATCCTTATATACCAGTTTGACTGCTCCGCTGAAGAGTGCCTCCTGGTAGTGCCAAGGTCAAGGTTGAAGATGTCAGGGGACGGGGCATTAAAGGTGGTGGGTCTGTTCCTTTGGAACTACCTGTCCAGTGCTTTGAGGGGGGCCCCCTTGGTGGAGGCTTTCAAAAGGGACCTGAAAACCTACTTATTCCAGCAGGTGTTTAGGATGATTCATATCATCTTGTAGCCCCCTTTTAGGTATTTATTATTTGATTACTTTATTTATTCATTGATTTCTAAAGTATGATGGATCTGTATATGTTCATTATAGTTATTTGACCCTATGTTATGTAATGGCGCAGTGAGCCTCCAGGGAAGGGAATGCAAATAAATACTACTACTGCTAAAGATTATGCATAAGGTTTGTTTGTTTGTTTATATTTTTATTCTATGGTAACCGAATAAGGCCCACTGGAGTACAGGGGGGTTAAATGACTTGCTCAGGGTCATACGGTATACAAGTGGAAGTTGTTAGAATTAAACCCAGATCTGCTGGATGAACCAAGGTTGTTCACAACTAATTGCTCAAACCTTTAGGCTATACTGCAAGGTTGAAAGTTTTACATGTAACATTTTGGATAGAAAGACCCCACAACATTCCCATAATAACAATAATTACGACTCCCATTCTTCAACAGTAAAATGCTTAAATTTAACATTCATGAACAACTAGAATGAGTGTTCTTTGATGCCTTCTATTAAAACAACTTATCCCCATCCTTTACAACCCTATAATGCATTGGTCTGCTTTGTATTGAGCTAAAGAAATATTTGCTGGGTTTTATTAACTGCACATGTTTCTGATGTGGATTTTCATATTTGTGTAATCCGGCTGTCACAACATGGGTTACCAGGATCCACTTAATGTGTAAAATAATTTTCAGATGTTACACTGGGCTAGCAACAAGGAGGCACTGTAGTGTAGTCGTTAAAGGCACTGTGCTGCAAATCTGTAGACCTGGGTTTGAATTCCACAACCCCCACTTGCATACTGTGTGACCCTGAGCAAGTCACTTAACTTCCTTGTGCTCCCAGGTTGCACCCAGAAACAAGCTCTGGCTTAGTGTGCCTCTCCTGGTACACAATTTCCCCCCTCCCCCCTGAATAAAAAAAAAAGTCCTTGTGTATTTAATGCACCTTTAGGTTACTCTTAGCCCTGGGCTCAAGGTTCTGAAATGCTAACGATGTGCATTTTGATTATCCGCAAAAGATTTATGTTTGGTGACAGTGGGCTAGATTTTTGAAGGTTGATGCAGGGCTTGTGTCAAATCCTGTGTCAGAGCCTTGCACCACTGCAGCTGTGGCATTGCTGATTGGTGCAGCTGCACCTGATTTTGTAATCTCGGACACAGTTGTGACAATCGACCCAATTTATGGTAGCTTGCACCACATTTCGGACGCAAGCTGTGTGTAAAGGATCCCAGTACTGACACAAGCTAGACCATGTAAAGATGGTCTAGTGAGTGTTACTTTGCCACAAGGGCTAGAAAATCCCTTTAGATTTCCACCAGCCTGATGTTCCATATCTTTTGTGCACCAAGGGCTTGCAACAGTTCTGGCCCATAGAAAATCTGGCTCAGTGTGTCTAGGTACACCTGCAGTTGCCCATTGAATGAAAAGGTTCCTGGGCATGTTTTCCGCTCATTCAGGGCAAATGAATAGGGGCTCCAGCCTGCCAAAGGGGGTCTGGAACCCAGGAATGGTGTCAAGGATCCTGGGTCCAGGTGGTACTGACTTTCTCTGGTGCAAGTTTCCAGAGGCTCAGGCCCTGACTGGGATCCAAAATTGGGGACAGTGGGGGGACTGTTGGAGGTCTACCTTCAAGGAGAGATTCCTGATGGCCTTTGCTTCAACAGTCCTGGGTATCTTCTAAGTAGTGGAGAAGTTTTGGACATATTCCTGAACTGGTGGGGGAATGTGGCTTAAAGAGCCTCAGTTCTGTGGAAGATCACCACGTGGCACCAAGGATCTGAACCCCAGGGCTAAGAGATGGACCTAGTGTCCAGCAAAGGGTAAGTCTGTCTTGCCTGTGACTGATAGACACTGACTCTAACCCCCATGGAGAAATGAGGCAAGGAACAGGCTGACTGAAGTAGCAATGGACCTACCCCATTTTATGCTAATCTGCATGTTTGGAAGGAGACACCCTTTCTTTTGATCTCTGCCAGGGGCAACGTATCACTCCCATCTGTGCCATATAGGACCAACTACACCCCAATGTCCTTGTCCCACTCGCAGCTGCAAGGGGGCTGCAATCATAACTGTAATTCCTAGGTTTATGCCACTTTAGGCAGAGGTGAAATGTGTCACCAATTTGTTACATATAAGTATGAGTACGAGGGAACTGTATAGGAACTGTAAATATGTTGTAACTGAATCATGCTGGGAGAATCATACCTACAACCAGCTGGTCAAAGGAAATGCACAAAGAAAGTGATTAGTGACACAATTGGTTATCTGAATTATGATGACCATGATTACTGCTAATTTGATCTGGGCCCAACCAGGAGCTGCGGCTGCAGACTCGCTGCTATCTCAAGCTGTATGTGCATCAGCCTGTAAATAAATTGTTAAGAGTTTTGCAAGCAAGGGATAAGACCCAACAGGGTGTGTGGTGTTGTTGGATACCCACATGGTCAGGGTGTAGTGAGGCCCCATGCCACAGGCAGAAGGCCTTACAGCCCTGGAAGTGTGTGTTTCCCCTAACACCGCACACTCCGAAGGGTCTTACTGCACTAGGAAAATGGACTGTGCTGGCCCGATGCAACTCATTTTCTAACTGTGATAGAATGGGATTTTAAAGCTCTGCAAGCAGAGCCATGTTGAGTGGAAGCAGCAGTGAACGGATGGTGTTGACCGATACCTGCATCCCTCTTGACTGCTGTTATCCAATCGGGTTACTTGATTTTCATAACCCAGTTTGTAAAAGAGGTTTATGCCTAACAGTTGTGCCTGGGTCCTACAGGTTTAACTGGAATGGGTACAGTGTTTGGGAAATGCAGTTTCCACCCCCCAACTCTGGAATGACTAAAGACAACTGTGCAACTCATGTAAACAGGCAGCCAAATCATTAAAATGCAAGTATTATCTCACGCAACAGAGTACCTCCCTTGGGAACCCTTGCAGTTTTTGGGCTTCCATTTTGTCCCTCTTCATGCTCAACCCTAAGGCCAACAACCATATTACCTGGATTAAACCCCTCCTTGGATCACATCTCGGATCCCTCTGAAATTGCAGACACATTCAACACCATGTTCACCAACCTAACCTCCTATCTTAACATACTCCCCCCTTAGCCACCCACTGGATGGAATGCCAGCCCAAATCACCCTAATTCCCACACTAATCCCACCACTCCACCCTCTTTTTATTTCAAGGCCATTAGCCAGAGTGTCACTATCAAACTCCCGAAAGCACTGCCGGCCAGAGGTAGCCCTGGCAGTGATGGGTTTACCCTGTTTTCCTAAAATTCTTCTCCCCTGCCATTGTCAAGCCCTTTGTATTCATCTTCAACCTTGCACTCTCGTCTTACACTGTACCTGACTCTGGAAACTTGCACATGTTGTTACAATTTTCAAAGCTGGTGATCCACTAGCCCCAGAAAACTATAGACCCATCTCTCTCCTTCTGCATCTGAGCAAATTACTTGAAAAAATCATTCATTACCAATTATCTGAACACCTGGAAAAGTACAGCCTTCTATGTCCCCTCCAACACAGCTTCCGCAAACATCATAGTACCTCCTCTGCCCTGACACTTTTTACTGACCACATACTTAGGAATATGGATAAGGGTAAGGCCACAAGTGTAGTATCTGTTGCTCTATCTAAGACCTTCAACTTTGTAGACCAACAACTTCTCCACTTCACCCTGTGCAGCTTTGGATCCTCACCAAACACTACGTCTTGGTTCTGCAGTTATCTATCTGGCAGATCCCAGACTGTCATCATAGGCAAAGATCACTCTTCCACTTTAACAATTCATACTGGTGTCCCCCAGGGTTCAATAATTGGCCCTCTATTTTTTCCATGTTTGTAAACGCTCTCCCAGCAGGCAGCTTCAATTGTAAATCACTCTTCTACGCTGATGATTTCATCTTATACCATAGCGACAAATCGCTCTAATCCATCTCATCCACCCTAACTATCAGCTATAACGCTGCTCACAACTGGCTCCTCTCCAATAAACTGCTGATGAAAGACAAAAAAACTAAGGCTATACTCTTTGGCGCCAAACTCTTCCTGGCCAAGGCCGCCAAAGCCAACTCATCCCTCCTGGTTCACATCCCAGCAGGCTCCCCCCCAACAATGTCCCCTCTTGTAAGTGCCTTGGTGTTACCCTTGACCCCTCTCTTCCTTTTTCGGAACACATCAATAACACCATGCAGAAAATCCACCAAAAACTCAGTGCTGCCTACACACTAATACAACTACTATCTACGGAAGCCCGCCTTGCTATCACGTGGGGTAACCTGCTGACCGTTCTGGACTACTGCTCCCATGTCTACTCTGTCATGTCCTCCTCACTGCACACCTGTTTAAACACTACATACAATTCCATATGTTACTTTGTGCTTCAAGCTCCATACTCCACCCACCACTGCACGCCACCAGTTTCTAGGATGGCTCCCATTACAGGGTTGCTTTGACCATACCATGGGCTGTCTAATTAACAGCTCACTCAAGAGCAACCAGTTATCTCCCTACTGTTCTCTACTTACAGACAGAGTGGTACCTAGAAGCTTCTGTTTAACCTCTGCTCTCCCCTTGAAGTTCCACGTATATCTTCTGTCATGGGCAGCCAAGCCTTCTCCATCTCTGCCCCCACCCTTTGAAATAAATTACCTTTATCCATCCGCTCCTCTGCTTCCCATCTGTCCTTCAAAACTAATCAATGTACCTGGCTCCTAACTAAGTCTGTAACTGCTCCCTAGACAGTACCAGAGGGAGCGAGCTACCAAGGCACTAGGACCTGTTGCATCATTTTTTCTAAAGGGTTGGGTTACCTGGTTGGGACCTCTCCCTCTCCCTCCTCCTACATTTTTGCCTTTCACACCTCTGTTTTCCCTTTGCATTCACTACCTGCATCTAGCCTTGCTGCACTTTCTGGTCTCTTAATCTGTTCTGATCTCCTAGTAGTACTGCTGAACCAATTATTAGAATTCTCATACAAGACTCTTTGCACCTTATTATTTCAGCCTAATGTGAGCTGGTACAGCATGTAGGCATTCTGTAAGTTTTTTTGATTCTGAAATTTGTGCTTGCGAATCTGTTTGAATTATTCCACTGTGTGTTATTTACCTCATGTAGAGGTATGTTACCTATTCCTGTATTACACGTGTCACTCTGTACTATTGCTGTTTATGTACATTGTTACTGCTCCTTATGTTTATTTTGTAGCCACATCTGTGGCCTGGGTCGTGGCTGAAAATGGTCCTTTGGATCAGTGCATTTACCCTGGTTACCAAAGGCAGAAATAAACATAAAGTGAAACAGCTAATTCAAATGAGAATCACATTATGGATTACAATTTAGTAAAGCTGTTACCCAAGTTGCCATGGCGGGATAGTATCAGTGTATACAAACAGAGGAGAAAAAGAAGTAAGTGCCTTAGCTGAGACTTGAACTCAGGCCGCCTGGAATACTGTTCCGGTTACACTAACCAGCTATGCCACCAAGGCAACTGGAATCTGGGCCATCCCAGAGCACACATTACTCTTTCTCCAATACACAACCTGTTGCTGCACAAATAATTACTACATTTTCAAACACGTGGGTGCAGTGTACATATTTATGGGACACAGTCCCAGCTGAGGCACTTACTTCCTTCGCTCACACCCACGTGATTGAAAATGTAGTATTTATTTGTACAGCACCAGGTTGTGCATTGGAGAAAGAGCAATGTGTGTGCTCTGGGATGGTTCAGGTTCCAGTTGCCTTGGTGGTGCAGCTGGTTAGCACGACCAGAATGGTATTCTGGGCTGCCTTGGTTCAAGTCCCAGCTGAGACACTTACTTCCTTCTCTCCTCTGTTTGTATGTGTTCCATAAATATGCACACTACACCTATGTGATTGAAAATGTAGTATTTATTTGTGCAGCACCAGGTTGTGCATTGGAGAAAGAGTAATGTGTGCTCTGGGATGGGCCCAGGTTCCAATTGCCTTGGTGGTGCAGCTGGTTAGCATGACCAGAACGGTATTCTGGGCTGCCTTGGTTCAAGTCCCTGCTGAAGCACTTACTTCTTTCTCTCTGTTTGTATGTGTTCCATAGTATCAGCGTACAGTGTAAAATGCAATCAAGATCTATTGTTTTACAAACAAAAGTGGCTCCGCTTACCCCCCAGAGTCTAAGGGACTTGAGTGGCAACCACTATAAGCACCTTAAACATGCAAGTGAATGGGCTTGAGGGTGAAAAGGAGTCTTTTGTCAGTGCAGCATGGGGAAGCTGAACAAGAGAAGGTAAGTGATCTCCCCCAACGGGGCACAGGTAGCATGGCTGGGGCAGTTCCTGCAGGGGCATGCAGAGACTTTTATTGCAGCACCTCAACAGGCTATGCTTAAGGGGCATAGAGAAAGTCCAGACTTGGGAAATGTATAATACTTTGGCGATGACTGCCGGCCAGATGTTCCATAAAAATACCATTAGACACAGAAGTTACCCCTGAGATTATTTCCCACCCCCCTCCTTCCTTACCAAGGGGCAGTTTGATAGAGATGCCCGAAGTGGGGGTTGTGTTATATTTGTATTTATTTATTATGTTTTTGTTGACCGGGTAAGTGCACTAGACAAATTCTGCCTATTTTCAGGCACGACCCGGGGGTGGGGGGATACAGATGAATGCCAACTGACCTTGAACCAGAGTAAGCTGTTGGTGGTATTTTTAGTGAATGAGGGAAATTTGGCCAGGACACCGGGGAAATTCCCCTTCTCTTTTCGATAAGTAGCATGGGATCTTTAACATCCACCTGAACTACCACCAATCCAGGCAGATGGTACCTCGGTTTAACGTCTCATCCAAAAGACGGCACCTCAGAAGTGCAGCACCCCTCTCATGCTGCACTACAGTGTCAGTACTGGGATATTAACCCAAGTGCCAGATGTGGGAACTGAACCCACAGCCCTCTGATCTGTATGTATGCATGCTTGTGACAAGGTTAAATAAGGCCCTGCCCCATTTGTTATGCAGAAACAGTTTAAAGGCAAGGGTCTGTTCTATCCTCTCATTTTCTATCTCTTTTCTGTCTGGTTGCGCAACCAAATTTTCTTGTGAGACCTAGGAACTGATCACTCCGACGGGTTCTCAGTTCTCTGCCTCTCGCTATCTCTCTGCTTTCCCTTGCTTGTTCTCTGTTTTCTTCCCTCCTTGCATGTCTGCGGGTATAAAAATATATGTGAATCTTTATGTGGAAATGTCACTGACACTAGGATCCCTTTGTTCAAAACTGTATGTAGCTATACTGTTGAAATGATTGCAGAAAGCTATTCAGAACTCAAGGGGTTAAACTGAGATGCTGGTGTGCAAACTTTACAGTGCTGTCAAGAAGAGGTTAGCTCTGGGTCATTATATTCTTTTTTGCTGCACCTATAAGCACATTGGAAACTGACAAGAACGTTATGTGAATAAACACTATTATCTCCTTAACGAGGTCCCTGCAAAGACTGGTTGTAAAAAGAGCAGCAATGTTTTGCAAGAGAGAGAGAGAGAGACTGAGATTGGAAATTGAGAAGAAACACTCAGAAGGAGAACTTTGTTTTCTCTGTTTGCAATGCCTGTGTAAATAGTTATTCTGAACATTTTTTTTATTTTTACTATTATTGATAATAAAACACTCATTATGAATTTTACAACTGCTCCTGGTTTTCCTATGCTTCCTGACCTGTGCCTCAATGACAGTGCATCTAGTGTTGTCATGATCCTGTTTTACAAATGTAAAGTTGTCTTTTGTTACCTGTGCTAATATTTTAGCCTGGGTAGCTCCTGAAAAAGGAACTTGTCAGAGTTCACCTGGTTAACAACATTAAATAATCTACTTCTAGAAACCAATCAGAATGCATTACACAGCAGCAAAATCATGATGCATAAACAGAACAATATACTATACAGGGTTTTAAATAATTGATTTGCAGTTTTTTTCTTGGGACTATAATAACTGTACAGAAAGTATTTATATAGATTTTCTAGAAGTGCTGTGATTGTTAAACACAGTGAGGCAAGAGCTATGTATTTTCACAAAAAGTTAACTCTTTTATGAGCAAAACACTACTCAATTTTTAGAGTTAAATAAATCCCTGCTATAAATAGTGTTATAGAGTGCAGGAGCATCCCTAACCAATCACAGCCCTCCCTCAGTTGTGCATGAGGTACTCATTACCATAATAGTTGCTCATGCACTGAGCCACTGTAACAGGCTTCTTGCTGACTGCTCGCGCTGTCTGCATTTTAAATAAAAAAAGGATTCTCTTCCGTACATTAGCAATTTATAACAAGTTTATGGGTCCATTTGGAAGGCCTCTTATGGTTCTAAGAGTGTCCCCTCTTGTGTTCTAGGACCACAGAAATGCTCACCTTCAGTTCACAATCCTGTGGTCCTAAGAACGTGTGAAGCGACACTGTTACGTCCATAAGAGGCCCTCCAACCGGACCCATGAATTTATAAACAACAGCACATATATTCCCAAAAAATATATATTTATTTATCTGATATGTTAATCTAGAGAAATACATGAACTGTGAGCAACTCATTTCCTGGTGTGTCCTGGGGATAGGGTGCAAGGGAAAAGATTGTAACAAATGTCCACTGAATTACGATGAGACCAAAATCAGGAAACATAAATACAGTGGTATGACACAAACTGAAGTCGGAAAGGAATAAATTAAGTAACATTATGACAGTAGCCAAAACAACTATTAAACAGCTGACAGAATATACAGTCGGCAGAAAAAGCCAGAATTCAATTTATCAGTACTCTCACACCTTCCACAGGGATGTGAGATTTCAACAACCTTGTAAACTGAGTCACAGAAGGAGCTGCTTTCACTCTTGGGGCATGGGGTTCAACAGTGGCTCTAAACCTCGGACGTTTGGCTGTGTGCCAGCTCTGGGGTTAAAACGATATTTTACCTGCCTGTACTTAACTTCAAATGAAACATTACTTGTGGAGTAAAGACTCCTATTTTGTTGTATGAACAGTTGTGTGCTTGTGTACGTTTGTTATTGTGTTGGAACCCTTATTCCCCTAATTTATTGAAGGAAATTAGGTTAAGAGTCTGTAGCTCCATGACGTTCTGTCCCACGGACTCAGTCTGCCCTAAACCTGCTTCAGTTTTAAAGGGGAAGTCTCCGATAGTTCCACACCAATATTTTCCCATCTCCTTATGTGTAACTGTTGTGTGCCTCCTCCAGTTGCCAGCAGTCCTATTGCTGTCCAGATCTAGATTATAAATAAAAATATACAGCCCCTAAAAGTTATCAATGTGTTTGTCCTCCATTTTACCATCAATGTTGCTGGAGGATGATGTCATCAGAGCAACAGATAATGGTGCTGCACTAAATGCAGTTCCACCAGTAGACCAAATCTACAATGTTTGGTTCCCCACTTGAGTAATGGAGGAACCCTTTAAGTGTTGTGCACATCCTGAAGTGCAGGTCTAATAGGGACTAGGACCATGTGAGTGTGATGCAGCACTGATTTGAGGTATATACAGTATTCATATAAGGAAGTGCCTGTATGTGTTATGTTACTGTTTCTGTCAGCAAAAACAGTTTACCCAATAAATGACTCTGGGTACAACAAGAGTTTTAAGTGGTATCATGCTGCTGTTATATTAAGGTGTGTGTGTTAACATTCTCTGTTTTGATTGACACCAGCAGTGAGAAACAATCTTGCAAATAGGCCCCTTTCCCTTTGTAACTAGGCAGTCAGTGATTGGATGGCTGCTGTAAGACAATAAAAAATTCAGCAATGGCAAGGAATAGGTTACCAGGAAAGCACAGGCACAAGCACTTGGGGACTCTGGTTCAAATCCTACTAGAGTCCCTTACTCTCTAACCCTTAAGAAGTTCCCCTAACCTCCTTAGAAACTGTGATGGCCCCACAGGCCCATGACTTTAAAGTACCCAATTCCCATTATAAATCATTAGCAGTGATGTGAGAGCTACAGCACTTCACTTTCAAGGTACTAAGGATAAGCTGTGAGCCCCGATTTGTAATGCCAGCATCTGAAGTAGGATGTCCTCACAAATCAGATGCTACACCTCAGCTGTTGTAGATAAAGAAACTAATCAGTCTCTGTTTGTAGTGCTCTGTATTTGTTTAGCTCACTCTTCCCATGTCATATGCATTCTGTGTCTTGGTATTTCCAGTCAGAAACTCAGATTTAAGGAGCATTTGAAATGTAAAATAATACACTTTATAAAATAAATGATCTAGCTCTCCACTTTCAGGCTGCTGAATGGGGATGTGTATAAGTCAGTCTTGTGTGATCCTTTGGTAAACTGCCCAGGCTCATCTTGTAACAAATCTTCTTAAGGGTGCTCACCTTGTTCAATACAGAGTGACTGATTGACTGCTCGATTGATTGATTGATTGGTTGATTGACTGATTCAGTCTACTGCTTTCCACAACATGTTACAACTGTCTCACAGAGAGAAATGAGCAGTACAGAGAAACAGCTTTTGTTTCCTGTGAATGAAATACTATTGGATGTATTATTTGCTCTACACATACAGTATTAAGGCTATAGGTACTACTCCCTTTGTGAATTGCATGACAGAACTGCCTTAAGCCATTGCAAACTTAAACTAAAATCAGGCTAGAGAGCATTGATGCCCTTATGTTTTGTTCTGCACTGTTGCTGCAGTGACATCAAGGAATGGGAGGGGCTGTATTACAAGTGACTCATTTGCATGTAAATGGAGGCTTGCTTGACATTTTACTACCTTGTGCCAGAGCCTCAAAGTCTAGATAGGTGTTGCAACAGAAGAAATGGCTGATCTCTTATTGACATATGTACAGTACTTGATGTAATGTATAATAAATGCATCAGATATATCCAAATCATACATATACAGGAGTCTTCTCCTTTAACACTGAGGGAGCAGATAAAGTCAGCTGCTTGCACTTTATTTTCACTGAGGAAGCACTGTGCTACCTGAAAGCTTGAATTAGCACCTGGGGCGCTGAGTGCAGCATGACCCTTGTTAACTTACTTCTGGGTCTAGCACTCCCATATAAGGGAGATGCACGGTGAGCATCAGCACGTGTTCCGCGTGTTCAGCTGGATCAGTGGGACAACTGAGGTAGTCTGCTAGGTATTTGTATTTTCTTTATATTTGGTACATTTCTCCTGAGTATATTACTAATTTGTTGGTGCGGGTTCATATAGCTGACAGTCATACATACAACGTGGCCAATTCTAAATATCTAAACCGTATGTCTGAAGGGGCACAATGCATATCCCGCTTAATGTGTACTAAGGGTAGCACTACAGATGCAACTACTAGTAGTTTTACTTGTCTCAAATGTGTTGAAAATCACTAGCTGAAACAAGAAATAGTCTTGTTTAATAGCAGTCTATCCGAGCTTGAAATGCGTCAGATGAAAATGCAGGCCAGATTTAAGGCTTTAAATCAAATATCACCAGAGCTCACTACAAATGAGTTAGTTCCCCATTCTATGGCTAAATCTGATCCAGAACATCTAAATGAAAATTATACCTTTTCAGCTACTGCATTACATCTGGGAAGTAAGAGAAAATGATCACTTGAGGCTGACTGTGTAGACAATTCAGATGAACAATGGTATGAGTACAGAGTAGACATGTATACAAAAGGGATGTAAAGCTGCTCAATTTTCTTTGGATACAAAAATAAGTTTAGTGCTTTAAGTGGATTAGTAGAACACAGTTTACTTGATATAGATCATGAAGTTACAGTAAATAATACACCCATATCAGTTAATCACAATATTCTGGTTGACACTTCACCTACCCTGAACACCCTTGAACCCCTTGTCCTCTCTATTAAATGCCCCCTTAGTGCCTTTGGTTGATACTTCACCAATCCTAAACACCTTTGAACCCCTTGTCCCCTTCTATTTAACACCCACTTAATGCCCTTGGTTGCCTCCGCAACACCTATGGATCCTTCCCTATCTAGCACAAACCTCAGCCCCATACTGATGGAGGTTTCTAACTCATTAGAAGTATCTCATAGGCAGGTATTTGTTATAGGAGATTCGATGGTGAAACACCTAGATAGGGCTATTTGTGATCCAATAAAGTGACCCGCACGTGTTCAAGTTTTAGGGGTGCTAAAATTGCAGATATTACAGGGATGATTCATTACATCTTGACAAATGGTGGAAATATCCCCCTTGTGATACTCCACCTTGGCACTAATGATTTTTTGCATTCTAATATCCTTGATATTAAAATGGATTTAGTTGCACTTTCAAATATCTTGGTTAAGCTTGGGTTTGAGGTTACGTTTTCCGAGGTACTACCTGTGCCGAGGGCATCCACCAATTTTAGTAAAACAATTTGTATGTTTAATAATTGGCTCTGAGCTAGATGCCTCAGGCAAGATCAAACTTGCATTACTCATTGGGAAGAATTCGTTGGGAGAGCAGGTTTGTATTGTAGAGATGGCCTACTTTTGAGTTATAAAGGAAACCAGATATTGAGCCAGCATATCTTAGATTATATAAACAAATATTTAAACTGCTTGACTTGGGGGAGACAGGAGTCTCTCCTCCTAAAAAAAACACCTACAAGTAATAGTTGTTAAAACAACATAAAGTGTTTATATTTTAATGCCAGAAGCCTCTCCAACAAATTGGACGAGTTGAAAATCATTTTAGCAAATGAGATTATTGATATTGTCTTTATAACTGAAATATGGGGTGATGACAAATCTAGTTGGACCTCTATTCCAGGTTATACTCTCTTTAAAGAGCCCCTGACATGGTTGTTACAACTTTGAGAAAATGCAATGTTTAGCACAAGTCAGCTTATTTTTTAATATTGTTTCTGTATTTCTCATTCTTCTTTATTAGTAAGGACATTTGCATGTAAACAGGATTGCTGCCCTATTTGTTCTGGCTGCTTGCCTACATATGACATCACAGTTCTATTTATGATATCACAATCTGTTGCTGTGAGGGTAATGATGATGGCATAAACGGGGTATAATTTATTTTATTTATTTCTTTATTTAAAAGTTGGTAACCAGGAAAAGCATCATGTCCATAAGCTTGTTTCCAGGTGCAACCTGGATTATGATGTCATATGTAGGATAGCAGAAAGAGCAGATAAAGTCTAAGGGACAGTAAGCTTCTTTCATACAGCTGCCCTCTGTAATAAAGAAAAAAGGTAAATACAGTAATTATAGAAAATACCTGAAATATGAACTGAACTGTGTACATCTCATATTTTTTTCCAAGTTTTCTAACAATGTCAGGGGCTCTTTAATTGTATAAGGAAGGATAAAAAAGGTGGCGGTGTAGCTATTTTTATTAAAAGTATTTTCCATGCATGTGACATGTCAAATAAAATTAAAAGACCAACTAGCACCACTGAAACAATGTGGATAAAATTAATGGTAAATAAATATCAATACATTTTATTTGGGGTTTGCTACCACCCTCCAAGTACTTCCACTGAACTTTCTGAAAATATCTTGCATGAAATTGAAGCAGCCTGCTCATTGGGTGATGTTGTGCTTACGGGCAATTTTAATTTACCTGACATTGATTGGGAAAGGAAAGTTGCTTTATCTAACCTTGGTAATAAATTAATTAATGTATGCGAACAGTGCAACCTTATACAAGGGGTAACTGTACCAACAAGGGGCACTAACCTTCTGGACCTGGTTTTGTACAGCAGATCTCTGTCAGTTAAGGCTATTGATGTGTGGTCACCTATTGGAAACAGTGACCATAATTCCATTTGTTTTATTTTAACATACTTTTTCTCTGGTATTCAGTACACCTAGAATTTATCTATATGATAAAGCTAATATATCAGGAAATAAGACAAGAATTAGACAAACTTGATTGGTCATCTAAGTTTAACTCTATGGGTATTGTGGACTATTATGATTTACTTGTCAATACCATTTCAGATCTTAAGAACAGATATATTCTGTCAAAATTAAAACCCACATCCCATAAATCTAACCCTAAATGAATAACAAAATATTTGATCAGGCTTATTAAAAGGAAGGAGAAGTGTTACAAAATGTACTTAAAGTCATTCACTCCATCAAATCGGAATTGTTTTTTACGTGTCCAAAAAAATGCATATATGAAATCAGAAAGGCAAAAAGAATGTGGGAGTTGAGATTGGCAACTAATGCACATAAAGATAATAGTAAAACTTTTTTTGCATATATAAATTCCCTTAAAAAGACCACCTGTCAAGTTGGTCCACTACAGGTAAACAATATGCTCATTTATGATTCACAGGGCATGGCAATTTTTTTCAATATAAATTTTTTTAATGTGTTTAAAAAAAAAACAGAATAACACATACACAGATTTTTCCCCTGGCTGTAATATATCCATTTCTGTTGCGGATATTCACGCCAAACTGTTATCTCTTAAAGGTAAAACTAGTGTGTCTCCTGACGTCATCTCTGGACACCTACTTTGTCTATTGGCAGATAGTTTGTCAATGCCCCTAAAATTGTTGTTTGAGCACTGTCTTAATTATAATTATGTGCCCGATTTATGGAATGCAGCGTATGTTATCCCTATTTATAAAAAAGGTCTTAGAAACCAATTAGAAAATTACAGACCTATAAGCCTCACATCCCCTATGGGAAAGCTGTTGGAAGGTATAATTAAGGATCTGATTTCTTCATCACTTGATAATATTGATATGGAGCAGCATGGCTTTAAAAAGGGGAGAGGTTGCCTGACCAATCTGCTATGTTTTATGATGATTTAAGTATGCGGTTAGATAACAAAATTCCATATGATGTGATTTACATCGATTTTAGTAAAGCATTCGATTTTCTTCCATATGGGGCTTTATTACACAAACTTCATCAAGTTAACATAAATTTAACCTTGATTACGTGGATAGCTAACTGGTTAAACAACCGTACACAACGTGTGCTGATAAATTGTCAACTTTCGAGTGGGGGTTCTGTTTTGAGTGGAGTACCACAAGATTCGGTCCTGGGGCTTTGTCTTTTTTAGCTCTTCATTTCAGACATTACAAAATCAATGTTATTCCAATATAGTCAAGTATGCCGATGACATTAAAATTGGTGGTCCATGTGCTAGCTCTGAACAAATTACCATAATTCAAAAAGATCTAGATTTAATAACACAGTGGATTTCAACTTGGGGGATGAAGGTAAACCATACTAAGTGCAAAATTCTACATTTCGGAGCTAGTAACTCTATGCATGATTATATATTGGATAATAGGATGATAGTCAGCTCAGATGCTGAAAAGGACCTTAGAGTAGTGATCTCCGATGACTTCCTTCCTAATCTACAGATAAATGAGAATATTCTCAAAGTGAATCGAATTATCTGGGCTATTAAAAGAAACATCAAATCTAGAGACAGTAGAATTTTAATACTCCTTTACAGAGCTTATGTGATCCCTCATTTAGACTTTTCGTCTCAGCTGTGGTGCCCCTTTAGAAAATCAGACATTACATGTTTAGAAAAGGTGCAGAGGAGATACACTAAAATGATTAAAGGCTTAAGAGATGTCTCGTATGATACCAGATTAAGTGCACTAAACTTGATGCCATTATTCACCCGGCGGTTGAGGTGCGATCTGCTCCTCATGTATGATGTCATGAAGGATCCATATTTAATAACTCATCGGGGTTTTAACTTTAAGGAATCTACCAATAATTTAAGAGGTCATCCATTACAGTTGCAAACAAAAAAGTTTAATTATGTCCCATGTAAATTCTTTTACACAGTAGGTATAATTAAACCATGGAATGCATCACCTATTGAAATGCTTGTCATTAGCTCTAAATCTAGTTTTAAATCTCGACTTGATAAATTTATTCTTTCTGGTTCCTTGACTAATTATTATTAGTAAGTAGGAGCAATTATGGACCTTATTGGTTCTCTCGCTCCTCACAAAACCTGGTATGAAATCTAGTGTCAAAGGTAAGCTTTACTTATGATTGAATATAGTGACCTGGCCTACAGTGCTGCACCTAAATCTTCCTTGGCAAAGCTAGACATTCAAGCTCTTTTGTCCATTCTGCCTTTGATTGCCTCCCCTGAACCCACCACTGCTCCATCTATATCACCCTCAACAGGAAGGGTGACAGCAGAAGTGGACATTAAGTAGAGATGCTTGGACATCTCAAAAATCCAATCTGACTTAGGACAGTCTGATATTAGGACATGCACTATGCCACCTCTCAGAAGTTTCCCCATCTCTGATGTTTCTTCTGATCTCCCACTCCCTCTACCTCTTCTCACTTCCCTTTTCTCCCACATCTCCCATATGGATTTCCATACTGCCCTGCTCTAGCTCAATCCCTCTAAAAGCAACAGCTCTGATGGACTGGGCCCAAAACTCTTGCTTTTCTCAGTCCCCATTATTGCTGCTCCCATTGCCACTCTCCTAAACCTCTCATTTTGTCTTGGGACAGTCCCCAGGGCATGGGAACTGGCAAAAGTCCTCCCCTACATTAAGGGTGTGACTCCTTAGCCCCAGGGAACTATTGTCCCATCTTGATCCTTCCTTCCTGGCCAAGGTGCAGGAGAAGATAGCTGTTCCTCAGCTCTGCTCCTTCCTTTATGCCACATCATTCCTGTCCCCTTCCAGTCTTACTTTCAAAAATCCCACTCTACCATCTCCTCCCTCCTCCTAGTCAGTGACTTGATACTGACAGGTTTGGGTAGATCAGTGCTGCCATAGTAATCAGCCTAGCCAAGGCCTTTGATACTGTGGCCCACTCTATCCCCCTGGATAAGCTAAGAGGAGCAGCATTGTTTAACCTTGCGGTTTGCTGGTTCCACTCCTGCTTTTCTAACCAGCAGCAATCGGTCTAGGTTAGCAGCACCTTGTTCTCCCCCTATCAGTTCTTGAGCCTCTTACGGCTCCAGTCCATGTCCCATCCTCTTTTCCATTTTTCTCAGTGATCTACCCTCAGTCTTTGTCTCCTCATGCAGTTGATATGTATGTTGATGACACAGTACTCTTTACTTCAGGAGCTCCTTCCCTGAGCTGATATTGTTGCTTCATCGTGACTCTGAAAATGTGTAAAATTGGCTCCCTTCAAACTACCAGAGGCTTGCAGAGGCTGTCTAGGCTCTAAACAAACCCAGTCTTTGACAGCCTTGATTGTGTCCCCACCAGTATCCAGTGAGTATAACGAATCAATGTGGGTGCTGCATCAAAATGGTGACTCAAATTAGGTGATATACTCCTTTGCTACCCTGCAAGGGTGGCAGCTAACGCAACGAGGGTAGAGGCAGCCGACCAGAAGGGGGGGATAGTGAGGGGAAGGGGAAGGACAAGGAAGGGGTATTTAGGGGGCTGGTGTGCCTGCTGCCACAGAGCTAGCCATGTGGTGTGGTGCTGAGGGCGGCTAGCTTTAGCGGAGCAGGTACCGGGTTCAGGGCTGGGGACCGGTGCAACCTTTTTGCCGCTGCCTGCAGCTCCTGACTTAATTTTACTGTGGCAACCAGAGTGCCGCGCCCTCCCTGGCATGCACCCCACTGGAGTTAGTGATCTAAATTTAGGGGGATGCAAAACACTTTTTAGGTTGCCGGATATTAGGTCACTTCCTTGTGTATATCGCCGATTTGCTTTTCAGTGATGTACACTTGCCATAATAACGATAGGTATTTTGCGATCGTTATTATGATATGGAACTGTCCCCACCACCTTGAAGAAGTCCCACACTTTAAGTAAATTCGTGTGTGGCTAGATTGAATCTTGATTTCTCAAGTCACATGATCGCCATGCATGTAAAACGTCATCCCAAGCTTGGTGTGCTGCACAGACACAAATCCTGCCTGCCTGTCCTGGTCTTCCATGAGATCATCCTTAAGAAGATCCTGCAAGTGCTTGACAACATAGACATGGTGTACAGTGCTGCTCCAAAAAACACCCTCGCCAGACTGGACACGCTTTTTAATTTCTTTTTTTTTTAATTCTTTCTTTTCCTTCCCTACTGCCGCTGGTACATCAGCCCGGTTACGGACCCTTGTGCTCCCACTTCCATCAACCGTGACTCCCCCAATACCCCTGGCTTTTCCCCCAGGGTGGGGTTGCGGCACCGGGCCTATGCCGCAATCTTGGGATTGGATCGGGGAGTCCAGCCCAGAAGCTGATTAGAGTCAATGGCGGACTTCACTCGTGGTGGCTGTCGGCTATTTTTTGTTGGATTACCCCAGGGCAGGGATGTGCAATGATGTCCTACGTCCGCCCTGCCCTTCTTAGCACTTGAGGCCAGCACTTGCAATTTCCCCCGGCCTCCGCCAGGAGTCATATGCACGCCGGGCACTCACCCAGCCCTCTCCCTGACAAGGAGAGCAACCCTGAGGGTGCTCAATCCTTCTCCCCCATGGTTGGCCCTCCGGCTCCCTGGGTCTATTCTCGAACCCGGGTCACCGGTGTCGCGAGTGGAAATCCAACCACTGCGCTGGCGGGCACCCTTTTTTATTTCTTTTGCCACTTTGCTTTAAACACCCCACCTCTTAACTATCACTGTCTCAGTGTCTCCTGTCTTTCTAAATACTGATTCTCCTCCTTCTTGTCTTACGTATCTGCCTTCCTCTTCCCCTCTGTTCCTTTTTGCCACTCCTCTGATGTCTGCTCCTTTTTCACCCATCACTGTAAAACCTTTACTGGCCAGTTTGCTTTCTGGGTTCATCTCCCAACTTTGTGGAGTATGCTTCCTCTACATATCTGACTCTCCTCCTCTGTTCTTTCCATGTGATTGATGTTGCCCTCAAATCTATGCATACTGGTTCTGTATATTCTGTCATTTGTTTCAGTCATAACCGTGACTGATGATGTTGCTTTCAAATGTATGTAACTGATACTGTAGACAGTATCTTCTCTTGCTGTTTTAGTCTGTAACTCTCCCAGGTTATGCCTGACAGGGACACTGCTGCAAATGTCAAGGTGGTACGCTACCTGGGGAACAGTGTTCATTGTACAGTGTGGTTGAATATAAAGATGGCTGCAGAATTTATAAATTTATTTATTTAAAAGTTTTACCAGGAAGGCATGCTGAGCAGAGTTCTGCTCAATTCCAGATGCATCCTGGGGGAAGGGGAAAGTGTTCATGTATAATAATAATAATAATACAAAATGCAAAGTACAGACAGGTAAACATACAGTCAGATCAGTGCAGTACAGAACAGTGCATTTAGCCTGTGAATCAGGGTGAATTCAATTCAATTAGGTCCCAGCAACACTGAGCATCTAGCGACCAGTGGGGAAAAGGAGCACAGCCTACAGTGGTAACTGGCTTAGACACATGTACAATTAGAAGAGAAATAGGCTTTGAGTAGTGTGTTTAGGTGCAGTGAGGAGGGGGCATGTCGAATAGCCACTGGAAGGGAGTTCCACAGTTTTGGCATCCGATATTTAAAGGCTGCTTGGCCTGCAGCAGAGGATGTGTGAAACAGACAGTTGGCGGGAGTCGTGATACTTGAGTGTGTAGGCTGGGGGTAGGAGTAGTCAGTTCTGCTGCAAGGTATGGGGGCAAGGACTGGTCCCAGAACTTGGAGGCCATCTTTATGCAGTGTGATTGTCTCTGGTCTTGGAGGGATGGAAGGCCAAACAACTGGTAGAGGTCACAGTGATGGGTGGTGGGTGGACATTCGAGGGCAAAACAACAGAAAGAGTGGAACAGAGGGTCCAGTCTGACTAGGGTGGACTTGGGAGTGGCATTGTGGACTACGTCACCATAGTCAAAGATAGGTAGAATCATTTTCTGCACAATTGCCCAGTGAGCCGGCAGCATGGTACAGTCATGGTTATGATATAGAACACCCAGTCTGGGGTGTAACTTTTTGTGAATGACATCAATATGTGCAGAAAAGTCGAGGTGCTGGTCAAGCTAGACCCCAAGATATCTAAGGGCGGTGCAGACCTCCATAGGGTTCCCATCCAGGGTGTGGAAAGTGGGTGTGGAGGGGAGCCTAGAGAGTCTCTGCCTGGTACTGAAGGTCAAGGAGACTGTCTTCTTGGCATTGAGAAATAGTTGGTTTGAGTGGAACCAGAGCTGAACGTTTGTGAAGTCCTGCTGGAGTCTGGACTCCACCTCAGTGGTGGTAGGGTCTGATGTATACAGAATTGTGTCATCCTCATACATGTGAATGGATGTGTGTGGGCAGGCAGAGGGTAGGTCATTAAGGAAGATAGAGAACAAGACGGGCCAAGGACTGAGCCTTGGGGTACACCAGTGGAGACTTGGGGGGGGTGGAGGTAGTATTACCAATTTTGATGGATTGGGACCTACCTACAAGGTGGGAGTGGAACCGACTGGCGGCCTCACCGGAGAGCCTAGCCTGAGAGAGCTTGATCAGGAGGAGGAGTGGGTGTGAGATGGTATCGAATGCCTTAGCTGAATCTATAAAAATGGCAGTGTTGATGAGACCTGAGTCCATGCTGGTAAGGACTGAGTTTGTAAGCCTCAGGAGGGAAGTTGTGATGGAGTGCGACTTCCTAAAATCAGACTGGTAAGGTGAGAAAAATAAGCAGAAGTCAAGGAAGGAGGAGACCTGAAAGAGAACAAGGTGGTCCTGTAGTTTAACAAGAATGGGGAGGGGGAAAAATTGGGTGACAGTTACTAGGGGAGGAGGGGTGGATGATGGTGGCATGCTTCTAGTCCAATGGGGCTGAAGCAAATGTGAAGGAGAGGTTTAGAAGAGAGGCCAGGTGAATGGCAATGGCAGGTGCTGACAGGTAGAGCATTTTAGCATCAAGTCCGAAGGGGCATTTTCTCTTAGAAGGATTTCGGGCGAGCAGGACTTTGAGTACTTCAGGTGGTGTAGCCTGTCTGAAGGAGAAAGTGGCATTTGCAGTGGGGGCTTGGGCATGGGTAGGGGGGGGTAGTGGTTGACGGAGGAAATGGAAGGATGGCCAGGAGAGCTGAGGTGCATTTAGTAAAGAAGGAGTTGAATTCTGAGGCCACTGTGAGAGGTTCTGTGACAGTGGTGCCTCCAGAGCTGAAGGTAGGGGTGGGAAGTTGGGAACGGGAGAGAAAAGAGACCTCACTACTTTCCAGAATTTAGCCGGATGGTTTATATTAGTGTGGAAAGAGGTTTTGAAGTAACTTGCAGGGTTTTAAATAATTCATTAGCAGTTTTTTTCTTGGGACAATGCTAACTGTACAGAAAGCATTTATATAGGTTTTCTAGAAGTGTCATGTTTGTTGAACACAGTGAGGAAAGAGATATGCATTTCCACAATGTTTTAGAACTTTTATGAGCAAAACGCTAATCAATTTTTAGAGTTATTTAAAACCCTGACTTGCTTTAGCCCAGCGTATTTGTTTCATACATGTGTTATGGAGGGTGCGGTACTTTAGGTGGTCCACATGGGACCCTGTGATTTCAATGGATTTCCAAGCCCGGTCCCTGGCTCTGAGATGAGCCAAGGTGTCAGCAGAGATCCAGGGCTGGTGCGCTCCCCTTACCAGAGTCCTCCTCATTGGAGCATGTCTGTCCCAGATGGTGATGAACTTATCTTTGAAGTATTGAAAGGTGAAGTCAATAGAGGTAGCACTGGGGATAAAGGACCAGTCAGTATTTGCCAAGTCATTGTGCAATGACGCGATCGATGTCCAGAGATTTAAAGGATCTGGTCAGGAGGGTGTTGGGGGGTGGGGCCTTTGGTCTAAATATTTTTCTCGCTGAGAAGATCATGTGGTGATCACTGAGGGAGTCAGGTAATAAGCTTGCTGTAAGTATCCAGTGTGGGTGAGAGGTAAGGGCCCAGACCATAAGAGTATGGTTTTGAGATTTAGTGTTCAAGCGCAAGGGTTCAGTTATCAGCTGAGCAAGGTTTAGAGCAGCCCCTTGGTTACAAACATTCGTGCTAGCATTAGAGAGCCAGTTTATGTTAAAGTCTCCGAGGATGTGAAGTTTGCCCTCCATGGCATGCAATTTGAGGGCACGCAGGTGGTCTATATTAGCAGGTGGGAGGGGGAGTTGGGTTAGCAGTAGGAGCCTGCTATATATACAGGCCTTGTGTTGGGGAGAGAGAAAGTCTGATCATCATGGCGTCAATGGATTGCGTGGGCAGTGCAAGTGTGATAGGGGTAAATTGGAGGGAAGATTTAATGTACATGGCTGTTCCACAGCCCCTTTTGTTGACGGATCAATACTGATAAATTACGGTATAGCCAGGTATACAGATTTCTGCGTCAAGATTGTGGGGTTTTAGCCAGGTCTCCGAGATAACCATGATGTCAAGGTGTAGTGGCATGACAGTTGGTTGCAGTAGGGTAATTTTGGACAGAAGGCTACAGATATTTAGATGGGCTAGTATTAACCCCCATGGGAGATTGGAAGGGTGGAAGGGTTAAGCCTGGTGGAGGGTTCCGGATTGGGACGATGGTGGAGGTAGGGCCGGGGTTTGATTCTATATCCCCAGATAATAGTAGCAGCAGTGTGAGACATATTTTAGCTTTTGATAGATCTGACAGGAGTTTCCTGTGGGCAGCAGGTGACAGGGATGTCCTCAAGGAGGTGGGCAGGACATTTATTTTTAGAGCAAGCAGCCCTATATGGAAGGAGGGTGGAAGGATAGAGGGTCCAGCCACACAAATGAGGAGGGGGGTCCCAGGTAGCGTTCCTTCTGTGGCGGTGGCAGGGATGAGCAGGTGGTTGGGTAACTTAAGAGTGGGCAGTAGGACAGCAGTGCAGGGTATGGGGGGAGCAACTAGAGGCACTATGGTAGCAGTTATTAATATGCTTAGTGGAACCATGCTTACAGAGCTTGGGTGAGAATGACTCTGTAGCAGCAGCTAGTGGTGATAGGAGATAAGCTGTAAATGGAAGAACTCACTGATTGGTTTTAATGTGAGAACCATGTGATCTGTATGGAGCTATTTATGGCAGAGTTCATCAAGGGTGGTGGTAAGGGGGGCAGCTGACACAAATCATCAGCAGGGCGAACTTGGCGCCAAAACAAACAGTGCGACTGTTCTTTGTTCCTTGCAGTACAGGCAGCACTCGGCCGCAGTTCAGCACACAGCACGGGGATTTAGTGGTGGGCTTGTACCTGGTTTCAGTGGGATCCTACAGCAGCGCAGGGGAGGGCTACCTCCAAGAGCCCTCGCAACCACCTCTGGAGCTGAAAGAAAGAAAGACAAGAGGTGAGGCTTATATTTCTGGCTGGATGGGGGAGGGACTTAAGCTGAGCAGACAGACGGCAAGAGGAGCACAATGTGAAAAATTTCCGACACTAACAAAATTCATGGGAGTTCAACTAGTAAAATCAATGCTAGTCTACCTACAGAAGTAAAATAAAATTGAGCATAGATTAAGCAGCATCTTTTAGAAGTACATAATTAAACAACATAAAAAGCTCCTTACAGTATCGCTTTCACACAGAGCAAAATTACTTGTGGCTACAAGGCTAATTGCTCTGAAAAGTGACGGTAGGGATAATGCTCTAAAACATGGGTTCAGTATAGCTTCCATGTACTGTGGCACAAGCTTTTTAAACGCAGAGTTAAGGAACCCTACAAAAACAGGTGAAAACCCCCAAAATCAGTAACTAATCAATTAAGGCACTCTGTGGAGCTCTACAGAACTACAACAAGATACATTTTTAAACTAGAGCACAAGAAACTATCTTCATTGCTATGCTGACTCTGTGTGAGCCAGAGGCACAAATTTGAACTTGGTGCCAAAACAAACAGTGCGACTGTTCTTTATTCCTCGCAGTACAGGCAGCACTTGGACATGGTTCAACACACAGCTCGGGGATTCAGTGGTGGGCTCATACCTGGTTTCAGTGGGAATCTACAGTGGCGCGGGGAAGGTCCTGGACTTTAGGATAGCAGATTTTAAAAAGAGGGATGAATGCCTTAGGAATGATCTGGTGGAGTGATGACCTGGGTGGGGTGCAGGAACAGTAGGTGAAGCTAAAAAGGGCCACAGGGAAGGCAATAAACCTCTGCATCAGACAAGTGAGCAAAAGCAAGAGGAAAACGAGACCACTATCATTCTTGAAAGAGGTGGCGGAAAAGGTAAAGGCTAAAAGGTTAGAATTCAGAAGGTATAAGGATACGCAGAGGAAGGAGGATAGGGAGGTGTACCAGGGGAAACAGAGGGAAGCAAGGAGAGCAGTAAGGAGTGCAAAGGCACAAACTGAAGAGTAGAGAATAGCCCATGTGCTGACAAAGAGGGACAAGACAGTTTTTAGGTACGTAAGTGAAAGGAGGAAGAGTAGCGGTGGGACTGTGCAGAGGGGGACAATGAAAAGGCAGACATCCTGAACAAATACTTTTGTTCAGTGTTCACAGAGGAAGGAGAAGGGGAGAGACCACAAAAAAGAGCAGAAGAATTGTAGGAAGGGATGTGGACATTAGTCTGTTTTTACAGGAGAGTGTCCTGAAGGACTCACTAACCTGAAAGGGGACAAATAAATGGCACCAGATGAGGTGGATCCAAAGGTACCGAGGGAGCTCACGGAGGTGCTGGCTGCACCTTTGACAGTCCTATTTAACAGCTCCTTGGAAACAGGAGTGGTTCCACAGGACTGGAGGAGGCACCTTTGACAGTCCTATTTAACAGCTCATTGGAAACAGGAGTGGTTCCACAGGACTGGAGGAGGCAGATGTAGTCCCACTTCACAAAAGTAGTAACAGGGAAGAGGCTGACAATTATAGGCTGGTCAGTTTGACTTCAGTGGTGGAAAAGTTAATGGGTTCACTGCTGAAGGAAAGGATTGGAATATTTTGAATTCAGTGAGTTACAAGACCCAAGGCAGGTAGGATTCATTTTGGGGGGTGGTCATGTCAAATGAATCTGATACATTCCTTTGACTGGGTGACTAAGGAATTGGATCAGACTGGAGCAATGGATGTGGCCTACCTAGATTTCAGTAAGGCTTTCAGCACTGTTCCATATTGAGGCTATTAAGCAAGCTGGATAGCTTAGGAGTGGGTCCAAAGGTGATAAACTGGGTAAGAAATTGGTTCAGGGATAGGCGATAGAGGGTGGTAATAAACAGAGTTCACTCAGAGTAAAGGAGGGTGGCCAGCAGGGTGCCTCAGGGATCAGTGCTCCTACTGGTCCTCTTTAATGTATTGATAAGTGACTTTGCAGAGGATCTGGAAGGGAGGTCTGCCTCCGTGTGGATGCCACTAAAATCTGCAATAGGGTAGACACTCAAGAGGGGTAGAAAGGATGAGCAGAGGCCTGAGAAAACTCAAGGAGTGGTCAAGAGTATGGCAGCTGTGTTTCAACGTAAAAAAGTGCAAAGCAATGCACTTAGGGCACAGAAACCCTGGGGCAGAGTACAAAATAGGAGGAGTGGTACTGATTACCACCAAGCAGTAAATAGACTTCTGGGTGATCATATTGAATGACCTAAGGGTGACCAGGGCAGCGTGACAAGGCAGTTGGGAGGGTTACTAGGATACTGGGGTGCATATGGAAGGGTAACATTAGCAGAAAGATGGAGGTAGTATTACCTCTGTATAGCTCGCTAGTGAGACCCCATCTAGAGTACCGTGTCCGGTTCCGGAGACCATCTCCAGAAGGACAAAGAATGGAGGAGGTCCAGAGGTGGGCAACTACAATAGTGAAGGGTCTGCATCAGAAGTCCTACGAAGAGAGACTTAAGTACCTAAATATGTACCCCCTGGAAGAGAGGGGGGATATGATATAGACCTTTAAATACCTCATGGGGGTAATCAAGGTACAAGAGAGGAAGTATTTTTCAGACAAAAAGGTGCTCAAGGACAAGGGGGCACAATAAGAAGTTCGAGGGGGTAGATTCAGGAGAGATGTGAGGAAGTACTTCTTCACAGAAAGAGTGGTGGATTCCTGGAACAGTCTTCCAGCAGAGGTGGTGGGGGCAAAAACATTGGTGAGGTTCAAGAAAGCATGGGATAGGCATAAGGGAATCCTAGGGAAAGGGAAGGGGGCTGGGTGAATGGGCCGGAAATCAAGTAGGATCTGTGGTGATACTATAGGCAGGGACAAAAGGGCAGACTAGGTGGGTCAAGCTTTCCATATTTGCTGGAAAATTCTGTGATTCTGTTTCTGAAAATAGGCATATATATATATATATATATATATATATATACCGAGTGTATTTTACCTAGTATCAAAAACGAACTTAATATATACATAATGTCTCGCCTTTGTAATCATATTCCCCTTCCTGCAACTGCAGCTAGGCCCTAGTCCCACTCTGATTCTCTACTTCTCACTCCGCTATCAATTTCATTAATGAAGAACTTTTATAAGCATTTTTATAATAATTATATCTATGTTTTTTATTGATCAGCTCAATGCTTGTAATAAATCAGTCTATCTATCTATATGTCTATCTATCTAATATATTCATTGTAAAAACATGTGTTAATGCACCAATTAGGTTTCAACTTAATGCCTTAATGCCACATAAGTATGGAAATGTGGCATTAGGGTTTTCAGCCCTAACGCTCCACCACCTCAAGCAGCCAAAGGACAGGACCACACAAACAAGCACAGATAGCCATAATCAGGTAAGACAAACAACTGTTTCCAGATGACACAAATGCAGTTGCACTGATGTGCAACCTTCATGGATTTGTATTTGTGGCATGTACACTGCAAGACATACACACTTAGTTCTGGCTACAGATTGAAATCCATGATACTTAAATTGTAACACTACTTCAGTCTGCATAAGCACAGGCCTCTGCAGCCACAGATACACATCCACAATTCCCAGATTACAAGAGTTCTTTTGTCTACTGAAGCTCTGGCCCTTATGGGGCCAGCGCTTCTGTAGTCACAGGTACTCATGCATACTGAAAGACATACATACACTTCTGCAGCTGCAGGCGTAAAACATACACACTGACCTCTGGCTGCAGAAACATAGGCCCCATGAAATCCATGGTACCGAAATTGCAACACTTCTTCTGTCTTTAGAAGTGCAGACCCCTTGGGGCCAGTGCTTCTGTAACCAGAGGTATTCATGCACACTGTAAAACATACATACTGACTTCTGCAGCTGCAGATAGAAATAAGTGGTACCAAATTGTAACACTACTTATGTCTGCAGAACCATAGGCCCCTGTGGGGCCTGCACTTCTTCTGTTGTATATAGAAATCCGTGATTCCAAGCCGGACTGCCAGCACAGCAGTAAGGTGCCTGCTTACAGCACCGACTTCCCAGGTTTGGGAACAGACCTGAGAATTGGAGGGCTGAGTGGGGGAGAAGGATCGAGCATCCTAATGACAGCTCTCCTTCGCGGGGAGGGCAGAGTGTCCAGCGGTTTCCGGACCCCTGGCAGAGGCTGGGGGTTTTGCTGTGACCAGCATCGTCTATCATGGTGGGCATAGCAGACATGGTACACCATTGCATGCCCCACACCTGAGAACAAGCATGCAAAAATTGGCCAGATAATCCTGCTATGATGCCCGCCACCAGTCCCGCTGTACTCGCCGTGCCTCCCGGTTCCAATCGAGACTTGTGTTCTGTCGGTTAGCTTGTCCCCATGTCCTCACCTGGGGGGTAAGCCCAGGGAGCCCTGCCAGCAGTGGTGATGCTGCCGGTAATCTGGATGTGATTACATGGTGGAGGTCGTCTCAGTGGCCCCGTCTTGTGGGGGAAAGCCAGGGCGGGCAGTTGCCAGGGTGGGTATGGTGGGGGGCAGAGTCTGGTAGGACAGACAGAAGACAGGAATACTGGCCCCCCCAAAAAAAAGAAATCCATGATACTCAAACTGCAACACTACTTCTCTCTGCAGAAGTGCAGGCCCTTAAGGGACCTGCACTTCTGCAGCTAAAAGTACTCATGCATTCTGTAAGACATACACACACTCTTCTGACTGCAAAAGCACAGGCCCCTGTGGGGCCTGTACTTATGCAGCTGCAGAAACAAATCCCTGAAGGCAGTACATCAGTGCTTCTGCATTTGCGTCATCTGGGAACAGTTGTGTGTTGTATGTCTTACTTGATGATGGCTGTCTGTGGTTCTTTTATGTGATCTTATCTTTTTGCTGCTTAGGGGATGGGAGGTTATGGTTGGCAACCTTAATGCCACATTTCCTTACTTTTGTGGTGTTAAGTTGTGCCCTGACTGGTGAGTAACACAATTTTTTGCAACATATTTCTTTTCTTATTGCAGTAGTGGAATCATATCCTTTTTCATGTAGGTTCCTTTGGGACCTGCATGAAGGATGCACAGGGCTATCTGGGCCCTGCACCAAGGGAAGAGTCCATTTGTCTGCCTGTGGAAGTGCATGGCCTCCATGTGGCTATGGATGCAAAGAATTTGTGGGGCTGTCTGGGGAGCTGCCGAAGTGCAGGGCCCTCTGGATACTGTGCATCCATTTGGCTACAGATGCTGATGCTAAGGGTCAAGAGTCTGACTGTGTAAGTACAGGGCCCTGTGGGCTCTGCATTTCTGTGCAGCTAAATGTGAAGGGCCCTCTGGGCCCTATGTCAAGAGAAGACTTCTTTTCACTATATAATTACTTGTTGCTTGCACAGCCAACACTGCACCATCCTTCCCTAGGCTGATGTGGTGCCACATGGCAGTGCCGTTTCCCCCAGCCTCGGCCCATCCAGCTGGCTTACTGACATCACCCCCAAACTCAGCTCACCAGCACAGGATAACAGCGCATCATCCAATCGGCCAAAGGATGGCCCTGAACATAATGTTAATAACTTGTTGTTTGACATTTTGACCCCACTTCTTTAACTTGGTTGCAGAATGTGGTGGAGCCCACCCGTGAGGTGGATTTGCAGAGTGACATCGCATCACAGTGCCTAGTGCAGCACTGAATCCAGGTGTTAAAATCAAAGAAAAACAGCAAAATCTTCAAACAAACTGCAGATTTAGGTCCTGTCCACACTGGCATACTTATCGTGATACTAGTAGTCTGTAACGTTATATAAACGCCAAACATGGGTCACATCTCTACTCAACGTGTTTGTAAACTGTGTTACACAACCAAGTTTAAACCCTGAAGAAACAAGGGTTTTAGCTTGGTTTTGAAAAAGCGTTGTACTGTATCATGGTTCACGCAGCTGTATGAATGGGAGTTCATACAGGGATTGCTCTTTGTCCTCCACATGCCCACAATACTGTGTGAGTGTATCCCATCAGTCTGTGCTGCAGCCGTGCATGCCCAGAGCATTGCAGAAATGGCATACACAAGGGCAGAACAGGAAATGAGGATGTAAACAAATGATCATGCACAGTGCAAGAGGCAAACATTTTAAATTACTTAGATACCCCAAAATGTCTATGTATGCTGCAGTCGTTTTGCAGCATAGCTGTATTTTTATTTGCTGGCATAACACAAATTGCAGCCAATAGCAGCAGTGCAGCAGTGCAGCAGTATAGGTAAAAAAAAGTTGTTCTGTGCTCAACACATTGCTGAGGAGCTAACTCAGTACAACTTTTATACTGCTTTTGTTAAGCAGGTATTGCTCTGCTGAGCTGTTTTAAACTTATTTAGTGCCTTGCTGAGGTCTGCTTAACATCTTTCAGCAAAAAATGAGTGACAGGTGTGCTAGATGGTCAGATGAAGCCACAAGACTCCTAACTGAATACTGGTCTCAGAAATGCATCCAGGAGGAATTGACAAATTATAGGCATAATACCAAGATTAATCAAAAAGTTGGCAATTATCTATTTTATCTATTTGAGCATGGCTTTGAGAGAACAGCAAAGAAGTGCCGAGAGAAGATGAATCAGTTAAAAGTGTGTTATCATAAAATAAAAGACAGCAACAGGCACTCTGGTGGTGGAAGCCTTCATTTTCCAGAACTGCTGAATGTCCTTTCTTTGATCGGCTTGATAAAATATTGGGTACAAAGGCTACTTTTGACCCTCAGTTTGTACTGAGAGTACCACCACAGAACCTGAGCTGGAACCTGAAGATAACGCAGACCCTGATAGCTGGGAGGATATATCATGTGAGCACGATCCTCTTGAACGTGGTGAGGATTGTAAATATTTGTTTTGCAAAGCACTGAAGTGTGAGCATAAGCGTGTAGTATGGGTGAAGGAACTTGTTTGCCAGCACAGGGGAGGACAGTGGTATAGGCTCCTGGGGGTGGGAGCACCAGTTACAAGTGCAGGTGAGGGAGCTTATTTGCTATTAAAGGGGGGGACTGGGGTATACATAGCTGGTGTGGTAACACAAGAGACTAGTGTGGGTGAGGGAGCTTGTGTCCCAGCACAGGGGAGGACTGCAGTATAGGTAGAAGGTGTGGGAACACAAGTGGCTAGTGTAGGGAGAGCTCTTGTATCCCAGCACAGGGTAGGACTGTGGTATAGGTAGCAGGGGTGGGAACACAAGTGGCTAGTGTGGGGGAGAACTTTTGTGTCCCAGCACAGTGGAGGACTGTGGTATAGGTAGCAGGGGTGGGAACACAAGTGGCTAGTGTGGGGGAGAGCTCTTGTGTCCCAGCACAGGGGAGGACTGCAGTATAGGTAGCAGGTGTGGGAGCAAAAGTGGCTAGTGTGGGGAGAGATGTGTCCCAGCATATTGGAGGACTGTGGTATAGGTAGCAGGGGTGGGAACACAAGTGGCTAGTGTGGGGGAGAGCTCTTTTATCCCAGCACAGGGGAGGACTGTGGTATAGGTAGCAGGGGTGGGAACACAAGTGGTTAGTGTGGGGGAGAGCTCTTGTGTCCCAGAACAGGGGAGGACTGCAGTATAGGTAGCAGGTGTGGGAGCACAAGTGGCTAGTGTGGGGGAGAGCTCTTGTGTCCCAGCACAGGGGAGGACTGCAGTATAGGTAGCAGGTGTGGGAGCACAAGTGGCTAGTGTGGGGGAGAGATCTCATGTCACAGCACAATGGAGGACTGTGGTATAGGTAGCAGGTGTGGGAGCACAAATGGCTAGTGTGTGGAGAGATCTTGTGTCCCAGTACAGGGGAGGACTGTGGTATAGGTAGCAGGTGTGGGAACACAAGTGGCTAGTGGGGGGAGAGATCTTGTGTCCCAGCACAGTGGAGGACTGTGGTATAGGTAGCAGGTGTGGGAGCACAATGGGCTAGTGTGGGGGAGAGCTTTCGTGTCCCAGCACAGGGGAGGACTGCAGTATAGGTAGCAGGTGTGGGAGCAGAAGGGGCTAGTGGGGGGGAGAGATCTTGTGTCCCAGTACAGGGGAGGACTGCAGTATAGGTAGCAGGTGTGGGAGCAGAAGGGGCTAGTGAGGGGGAGAGATCTTGTGTCCCAGTACAGTGGAGAATTGTGGGATAGGTAGCAGGTGTGGGAGCACAAGTGGCTAGTGTGGGGAGAGATGTTGTGTCCCAGCACAGTGGGGGACTGTGGGATAGGTATCAGGTGTGGGAGCACAAGTGGCTAGTATGGGGAGAGATCTTGTGTCCCAGCACAGTGGAGAACTGTGGGATAGGTATCAGGTGTGGGAGCACAAGTGGCTAGTATGGGGAGAGATCTTGTATCCCAGCACAGGGGAGGACTGTGGTATAGGTAGCAGGTGTGGGAGCACAAGTGGCTAGTGTGAGGGAGAGATCTTGTATCCCAGCAGAGGGGAGGACTGTGGTATAGGTAGCAGGTGTGGGAACACAAGTGGCTAGAGTGGGGGAGAGATATTGTGTCCCAGCAAAGTGGAGGACTGTGGTATAAGTAGCAGGTGTGGGAGCACAAGGGGCTAGTGTGGGGGAGAGCTCTTGTGCCCCAGCACAGGGGAGGACTGCAGTGTAGTTAGCAGGTGTGGGAGCACAAGTGGCTAGTGTGGGGGAGAGCTTTTGTATCCCAGCACAGGGGAGGACTGTGGTATAGGTAGTAGGTGTGGGTGCACAAGTGGCTAGTGTGGGGGAGAGCTCTTGTATCCCAGCACAGTGGAGGACTGTGGTATCGGTAGCAGGTGTGGGAACACAAGTGGCTAGAGTGGGGGAGAGCTCTTGTGTCCCAGCACAGGAGAGGACTGCAGTATAGGTAGCAGGTGTGGGAACACAAATGGCTAGTGTGGGGGAGAGATCTTGTGTCCCAGCACAGTGGAGGACTGTGGTATAGGTAGCAGGTGTGGGAGCACAAATGGCTAGTGTGGGGAGACTTCTTTTATCCCAGCACAGGGGAGGACTATGGTATAGGTAGCAGGTGTGGGAGCACAAATGGCTAGTGTGGGGGAGAGCTCTTGTGTCCCAGCACAGTGGAGGACTGTGGTATAGGTTGCAGGTGTGGGAGCACAAGTGGCTAGTGTGGGGGAGAGATCTTGTGTCGCAGCACAAGGGAGGACTGTGGTATAGGTAGCAGGTGTGGGAGCACAAGTTTACAAGAAAAAGAAAACAAAATGCATGCAAGAATTAACGGAGGCTGTTTTCAAACCTACACATAGGATGCTGTTAGATCAGCATACTGTACTCAGATGATGGAGATGGAGAGAGAGAAAGAGTGAGGGAAGGAAGAATGACTAAGGAGGGAAGAAGCAGCTCAGAATGCGCTGTTTTTTTTTTCAAAACATGCTCAAAATACTTGCCACCCAGTGTGTTCCCCATCACTGCATTCCACTACCACAGCAAAGTCAGTTCCAGATGTTCCAAATGTCCCTAACTCCGAATGGATGTATGCAACCTTCATTGCCATCTGTTTCAAATAACATGACTGCTGGCCACCTCCCAATCCTCACGTGATTAGTCAGTCATCCAGCAGAAATTATTTTGTTAGCCATAACTCATCTACCTCATTTACGCAAGATATGTTAAGTGAAGAATTTTCATGGACCTGCCTATAGCAAGTGTCCTACTTTTATGACATCAGCTCACATTCTTGATATAAATGTCATGACGCATGTTTAAAGCAGCAGCACAGCGCAATTCATCCCAAAACCTGACTGTACTTTTTTTCCCCACTGTTCAGGATTACATGAATTTTACCAATTCATGTTGTTGTGCAATTTTCTCAGTAGTTTTCAAAGGTTGCAGCTGTTTGTTTGTGGAAGGCAAAACGATGACCCACACCTTTGGCAGTGAAGTAACATTGTAGTCCCGGCAATGGTCAGAAAAACTAAAACAAAACAAGCATTTGTCAGAGGGAGATTCCCCCAGAAATGATGCACAGACACATTCTTAGTGGGTGCGTGACTAGCAATTAATTTATTAATAATTCACATAAATTCATTTTTCATAGTCACCCATCAACAGTTTCCACATATTTACAGTCATTTACTAGCTTCAGCCAAGTCACATGTTTGCAAATTTCAAGTAGAATTTTTATAGTCTGTACATCCAAATAACATAACTTGTCTTGAAGTGTCTCAGATTCTTCATCTTCTTCTCGGGGGGTGCAGACGCGTGAAAAGCCTGACACCCCTCTTCTTTTACCCCACTGCTGTACCCTGCTTGAATCTGGGTGCTGAACCAAAACCCGACCCCTTCATTTTGTTTCACTCTTCTTCTCCCTCATCATTCAGTCTGCTACCTTCACGTCCGGGTGCCTGACCCCGACCCGTGCTTGTCCCCCCCCCACTCTTAGCTCCCCTAACCCTTCCAGTAGCCCATCTCCAGCTTATGAGATGGAACGATGGGCTTCCCCCCCTTCTCCCCTCTTTTTCCCATTCCTCAATATTGTCACCTAACTGCAACTCATAAGATGACATGCCCACTGTGGATAGGTGTACCCCCTCTGGCCTGTTAGAACCAGGATTAGTAAATGAAATATTGCTATATGCTATGTATGCCCCCCCAACCTTAACTATCTATGCCATTACCCGCCTGTTTAATCTCTTCCTAGCCCTTTCAACCCCTTTAATGTCCCTAGCATGACGTCAAACCATCCTGGATACTATCTCCGACCATGCTATCCCAACCTGCGGCCACCATTGCTTGATTACCCCTAAATCTCTCTCCATATCTTTGCACAGTGCCCCCCATAGCTGATGTCCCAAATTGTTCCCCCCCAAATGTATTGGTAGCAAATCTGGTTGTGGCCATTTTAGCTTCTGTTCTTTCAAGGTCGGAATGATTTGTGCCCATCTCATGCCATGGACCCCTTTCCAGTGTAGTCTAACTTTGTCCAGGTCCTGCCCTAGCTGCTTTCCTCCTGGATGAATGGCAGCCCACTTCTCCACCCGATAAATGTATGAGTGCCCAAAGATCCACACCCGCCTGGTCCTTCTCTGACCTGTTGGAGATAAAACAACATGTTATAACAATTTCCTCATATATCTCTTCTAACAGTTCGACTTCCATCTCCCCACCTTTTTAACCTCTTCCTCTGATCCCCCTTTCGCTGCCAAATCAGATGCGATACCAATTCGGAATGAGTGGGATGAATAACTCTTTGGGTTTTCCCCCAAATGGGCAATGCCCTTTTTCAAAACCCCAGTTACCTGATAGCACGTAACCAGCTTACAATCCTTATGCACGAAAAACTGTCTTCCACCTTTTGGCCTTATCTCCTTACGCTTCCATAGCGCAACCACTGGGCATGCCTTTTCCCCCTCTTGGTTTTCCAATAGAATTTCTGCCCCTGCTCCCTGCTGGTCCATCTTTGATCGCCTCAACTAAATTGCCACCCTCTTCAAGCCCCAATGCAGTTCTTCACCCCATAAACCCCCTACTCCGTCTTTCCTGCTGCCCGCCACCACTTCGCTTACCCTGAAAGTGCCTTTCGCCATGACTGTAAAAATTACTTTAAAGGGGACAGGAAATCTGTGCAAATTGGCAGCAGTTAGCAATGCTCCTAGTGAGAGAAATGATAAACTTGCCTCCAAATGAACCATATTTAACTGTACCTTAATAAACACTGATGTGAAAAACTGTGTTTTCAATGGTTTTCTTTTTATGAACAACATTCTGAACAGTTCTTTTCCTGGAACCAGTAATTTGGAGTGTTTGCTATGTCACAGTTTGAGTACAGAATGCTAAACATGAGGTATTGTCCTATCAGAACCATGCTTAGAGTTCTTTCCTCGAACCGTGACATAGTTAAAACTCCAGATCACTGGTTCCGTGAAGAGAACTGCAACAGAATGCTGCCCATAAAAACAAAACAATGCAAAATACAGTTTTTCATATCACTTTTTATTCGGGTACAGCTACATATGGATTTTTAGGCTTGTGGATATCATGTCTGTAAACTGGAACACTATAAACAGCTACCAATTAGAAATCATTTCCTGTCCTCTTTAAAGAGACAGGCCTCAAATTCTGAGGTACAAATCTGTCTCAGGACCTTTAATAACTCCAGGAGTTTCCCCCTGCTACTGGTTTCCTAGTATCCCCTGCCCCTCTTTTATCCTCTGCCATCCCATCAACATACGACGTACCACCTTAAATTTGTTTGGTTCTGCCCGACCTCTCATGCTGCAAGCCCACCCTATCCCTGCTAATTGTACCCCCATTGTCCCGCTTGCCATCCCATTTCTGTACCATGTATTTTGCTATCTGATCCTGTGAAACTGCCTCACTTAACTTGAACCCTTCCCGCTCACGGAACTCCTGGAATGCCCCCAATGCCCCTTCATGTGCCCTTAGCATGTTCGCAGACCAGGAGCTCCTATATAGTAGTCGGGCTCTTTCCAGCCAATTTCTCACACTTTTCCTATTACCTGTGTTCTTTGTGCAGCCACTTGTGGTGCCATGGACCTGAACCTATCCAACTGCAAACAGGAAAGGCTGTCAGCAATGTCATTATTAACCCCCTTGATATGTTTAGCTTTAAATGACAGGTTCAACCTCAGGCCCCACAACTCCAGCTGTCATAACACCCTATTTGCAGATTTAGAGTGACCTTCCTTCTTGTTAATTACCACCACTACCACTTTGTTATTGCACCAAAAAATGATCCTTCTGTTCCTCAGTTGTTCCCCTCCAGGTCAGGACTACCACCCATATCGGAAAAATCTCTAAAGATGTGATATCCTTCAGTAATCCCTTCTCCCTCCATGCCTCTGGCCATGCCTCAGCAATCCACATCCCCATAAAATACACCCCCACTCCAATTGACCCCGATGCATCTGTGTACAGGTCCAAGTCATTTTTCCCCAGCCACTCGTCCTGCGAGAAAGTGACCCCATTGTAATCTTCTAAGAACTGGTGCCATACCCCCAAGTCCTGCTGTACTCCCTTTATTATGTCTACTCAGTGATGTGTCAGCTTCGCCCTCCTGGTTGCTCTGGCTAGCCTTCTGGTGAAAACTATCCTTGGGGCCACTGCCCTACAAGCAAAATTCAAGTGCCCTAGAAGCTGCTGCACCTGCCTCAGTGAAACTTCTCCTCCTACTCCTGACTTCATTCAGTAGATCCCTCAGCCTTGCTACCTTCTCTTGAGGCAACCTAAACACCTGCATCTCTGTAACCACCTCAGTTCCTCTATACACCTTTCAGGATTGAGTAACAAAATGATAGCGCCACGTCGACAGTGAACTGGTAACGCAGTAATTTTTTTGGAATTTTTTTCACCAAATTTGAAACATGGGCTTTTAATTATTTGTTTAGTTTTTGTTTACCAGGTAAGTGCACTGGCCAATATGATGACTATTTTCAGGCACGACTTGGGAGAGTACAGAACAAATTGAGCAAGTACAAGTACATTTCAATAAGGTAAGAAGCAAACAATACATTTCAAGGTGGAGAACAATGTACATAGATGCAGGAACAGTGTGTGTGGGGGGGTAAAACATAATGAAAGGGGAGGGCAGTAATAACAAATTCCCTAGTAGAGAAGCATTTTACAGATGGGAAACAGTATAAGGCAGAAGAGTAACACGGAAGATATCATTGAACAAGCAGTCAAGACAGATAGCAAATGTTGAGGGGATATAACATAATGTAATACAAGTAAGATACAGTGTTGGGAAAACTCAGCTATCATAATTATCTCAGCAATAAAGCTGAGAGATAGAGGAAGAGGAGGAGGAGGAGGTGGGCAGGAAGGAGAGACAGTGAGGTAGCAAAGTGATAAGGTAAGGGAAGGTGGAGTAGCGATAAGGTAAAGGACGTAGGGGAGAATACAATACAGGACGAAAGGTGAGGAAGATAAGCGGCCAACAACGGCAAGCTGGATAGAAGAGGTAAGGCTGAGGGGAGCAAGAGTGGAGATATTGATCCTTCCATCCTGGCCAAGGTGCAGGAGAAGATAGCCCTTCCTCAGCTCTGCTTCTTCCTTTATGCCACATCATTCCTGTCCCCCTTCCAGTCTTACTTTCAAAAATCCCACTCTACCATCTCCTCTCTCCTCCTAGTCAGTGACTTGATTCTGACAGGTATAGGCAGATCACTGCTGTCATAGTCATCATCCTAGCCAAGGCCTTTGATACTGTGGCCCACTCCATCCCCCTGGATCAGCTAAGAGGAGCAGCATTGTCTAACCTTGTGGTTTGCTGGTTCCACTCCTGCTTTTCTACCCAGCAGCAATCGGTCCAGGTTAGCAGCACCTTGTTCTCCCCTTATCAGTTCTTGAGCCTCTTATGGCTCCAATCTGTGTCCCATCCTCTTTTCCATTTTTCTCAGTGATCTACCCTCAGTCTTTGTCTCCTTATGCAGTTGATATGTATGTTGATAACACAGTACTCTTTACTTCAGGAGTCCCTTCCCTGAGTTGATATTGTTGCTTCATCGTGACTCTGAAAATGTGTAAAATTGGCTCCCTTCAAACCAGCAGAGGCTTGCAGAGGCTGTCTAGGCTCTAAACAAACCCAGTCTTTGACAGCCTTGATTGTGTCCCCACCAGTATCTAGTGAGTATAACGAACCTATGTGGGTGCTGCATCAAAATGGTGACTCAAATTAGGCGATATACTCCTGGGCTACCCTGCAAGGGTAGCGACCCAACGCGAGGGTAGGGAACGGTGACCGGAAGGGGGGGATAGTGAGAGGAAGGGGAAGGACAGGGAAGGGGTACATAGGGGGCTGGTGTGCCTGCTGCCACAGAGCTAGCCATGTGGTGTGGTGCTGAGGGTGGCTAGCTCTAGTGGAGCTTGTACAGGGTTCAGAGCTGGGGACCGGTGCAAACTTTTTGCCACTGCCTGCAGCTCCTGACTTAATTTTACTGCGGCAACCAGAGTGCCACGCCCTCCCTGGCATGCACCCCACTGGAGTTAGTAATCTAAATTTAGGGGGATGCAAAACACACTTTTTAGGTTGCCGGATATTGGGTCGCTTCCTTGTGTATATCGCCGATTTGCTTTTCAGTGATGTACACTCGCCATAATAGCGATAGGTATTTTGTGATCGTTATTATGACATGGAACTGTCCCCACCACCTTGAAGAAGTCCCACACTTTAAGTACCTTCGTGTGTGGCTAGATTGAATCTTTGATTTCTCAAGTCACATGATCACCATGCATGTAAAACGTCATCCCAAGCTTGGTGTGCTGTATAGACACAAATCCTGCCTGCCTGTCCTGGTCTTTCATGAGATCATCCTGAAGAAGATCCTGTAAGTGCTTGACAACATGGACATGGTGTACAGTGCTGCTCCAAAATCACCCTCACCAGACTGGACACCCTTTTTTATTTCTTTTTTTTAAATTCTTTCTTTTCCTTGCCCACGGCCTCTGGTACATCAGCCTGGTCACGGACCCTTGCCTTCCCACTTCCATCAGCTGTGACTCCCCCAATACCCCTGGCTTTCCCCCCAGGGTGGGGTTGCGGCACCTGGCCTATGCCGCAATCTTGGGATTGGATCGGTGAGTCCGGCCCGGAAGCTGATTTGAGCCAAGGGCGGGCTTCATTCATGGTGGTCGTAGGCTGTTTTTTGTTGGATTACCCCAGGGCAGGGACATGCAATGATGTCCTGCGTCCACCCCGCCTTTCTTAGCATTTGAGGCCAGCACTTGCAATTTCCCCCGGCCTCTGCCAGGAGTCATACGCATGCTGGGCACTCACCCAACCTTCCCCCTATAGAAGGAGAGCAACCCTGATGGTGCTCAATCCTTCTCTCCCGTGGCTGGCCCTCCGGCTCTCCGGGTCTATTCCCAAACCCGGGTCACTGGTGTCCCAAGCGGAAATCCAACCGCTGTGCTGGCGGGCACCCTTTTTTATTTCTTTTGCCACTTTGCTTTAAACACCCCACCTCTTAACCATCACTGTCTCAGTGTCTCCTATCTTTCTAAATACTGATTCTCCTCCTTCCTGTCTTACATATCTGCCTTCCTCTTCCCTCTGTTCCTTTTTGCCACTCCTCTGATGTCTGCTCCTTTTTCACCCCTCACTGTAAAACCTTTACTGGCCAGTTTGCTTTCTGGGTTCATCTCCCAACTTTGTGGAGTATGCTTCCTCTACATATCTGACTCTCCTCCTCTGTTCTTTCCATGTGATTGATGTTGCCCTCAAATCTATGCATACTGGTTCTGTATATTCTGTCATTTGTTTCAGTCATAACCGTGACTGATGATGTTGCTTTCAAATGTATGTAACTGATACTGTAGACAGTATCTTCTCTTGCTGTTTTAGTCTGTAACTCTCCCAGGTTATGCCTGACAGGGACACTGCTGCAAATGTCAAGGTGGTACGCTACCTGGGGAACAGTGTTCACTGTACAGTGTGGTCGAATATAAAGATGGCTGCAGAATTTATATATTTATTTATTTAAAAGTTCTACCAGGAAGCCATGCTGAGTAGAGTTCTGCTCAATTCCAGATGTGTCCTGGTGGAAGGGTAAGGGGTTCATGTATAATAATAATAATAATACAAAGTGCAAAGTACAGACAGGTAAACATACAGTCAGAACAGTGCAGTACAGAACAGTGCATTTAGCCTGTGATTCAGGGTGAATTCAATTCAGTTAGGTCCCAGCAACACTTAGCATCTAGCGACCACTGGGGAAAAGGAGCACAGCCTACAGTGGTAACTGGCTTAGACACATGTACAGTTAGAAGAGAAATAGGCTTTGAGTAGTGGGTTTAGGTGCTGTGAGGAGGGGGCATGTCAAATAGCCACTGGAAGGGAGTTCCACAGTTTTGGCATCCGATATTTAAAGGCTGCTTGCCCTGCAGCAGAGGACGTGTGGAACAGACAGTTGGCGGGAGTCGTGATACCTGAGTGTGTAGGCTGGGGGGGTAGGAGTAGTCAGTTCTGCTGCAAGGTATGGGGGCAAGGACTGGTCCCAGAACTTGGAGGCCATCTTTTTGCAGTGTGATTGTCTTCGGTCTTGAAGGGGTGGAAGGAGAAACAACTGGTAGAGGTCACAGTGATGGGTGGTGAGTGGACATTCGAGGGCAAAACAACAGAAAGAGTGGAAAAGAGGGTCCAGTCTGACTAGAGTGGACTTGGGAGCGGCATTGTGGACTACGTCACCATAGTCAAAGATAGGTAGAATCATTTTCTGCACAATTGCCCAGCGAGACGGCAGCATGCTACAGTCATGGTTGCGATATAGAACACCCAGTCTGGGGTGTAGCTTTTTGTGAATGGCATCAATATGTGCTGAAAAGTCGAGGTGCTGGTCAAGCTAGACCCCAAGATATCTAAAGGAGGTGCAGACCTCCATGGGGTTCCCATCCAGCGTGTGGAAAGTGGGTGTGGAGAGGAGCCTAGAGAGTCTCTGCCTGGTACCGAAGGTCAAGGAGACTGTCTTTTTGGCATTGAGAAATAGTTGGTTTGAGCAGAACTAGAGCTGAACGTTTGTGAAGTCCTGCTGGAGTCTGGACTCCACCTCAGTGGTGTTAGGGCCTGATGTATACAGAATTGTGTTATCCGCATACATGTGAATGGATGTGTGTGGGCAGGCAGAAGGTAGGTCATTAAGGAAGACGCAGAACAAGGACTGAGTCTTGGGGTACACCATTGGAGACTTGGGGGGGGCAGAGGTAGTATTACCAATTTTGACAGATTGGGACCTACTTACAAGGTGGGAATGGAACCGACTGGTGGCCTCACCGGAGAGCCTAGCCTGAGTGAGCTTGATCAGGAGGAGTGGGTGTGAGATGGTATCAAATGCCTTAGCTGAATCTATAAAAATGGCAGTGTTGATGAGACCTAAGTCCATGCTGGTAAGGACTGAGTTTGTAAGCCTCAGGAGGGAGGTTGTGGTGGAGTGTGACTTCCTAAAACCAGACTAGTAAGGTGAGAAAAACAAGCAGGAGTCAAGGAAGGAGGAGACCTGAGAGAGAACAAGGTGGTCCTGGAGTTTAACAAGAATGGGGAGGAGGAAAAATCGGGTGATAGATGCTAGGGGAGGAGGGGTCAACACCTTTGGGGAGGGGGATGACGGTGGCATGCTTCTAGTCCAATGGGACTGAAGCAAATGTGAAGGAGAGGTTTAGAAGAGAGGCCAGGGGAATGGCAATGGCAGGTGCTGACAGGTAGAGCATTTTAGCATCAAGTCCGGAGGGGCATTTTCCCTTAAAAGGATTTGGGGTGAACAGGGCTTTGAGTACTTCAGGTGGTGTAACCTGTCTGAAGGAGAAAGTGGCATTTGCAGTGGGGGCTTGGGCATGGGTAGGAGGGGGGTAGTGGTTGATGGAGGGAATGGAAGGATGGCCAGGAGAGCTGAGGTGCATTTAGTAAAGAAGGAGTTGAATTCTGAGGCCACTGTGAGAGGTTCTGTGACAGTGGTGCCACCGGAGCTGATGGTAGGGGTGGGAAGTTGGGAACGGGAGAGAAAAGAGACGTCACTACTTTCCAGAATTTAGCCGGGTGGTTTATATTAGTGTGGAAGGAGGTTTTGAAGTAACTTGCTTTAGCCCAGCGTATTTGTTTCATACATGTGTTACGGAGGGAGCGGTACTTTAGGTGGTCCACATGGGACCCTGTGATTTTAAAGGATTTCCAAGCCCGGTCCCTGGCTCTGAGATGAGCCAAGGTGTCAGCAGAGATCCAGGGCTGATGCGCTCCCCTCACCCGAGCCCTTCTCATTGGAGCATGTCTGTTCCAGATGGTGATGAACTTGTCTTTGAAGTATTCAAAGGCGAAGTCAATAGAGGTAGCACTGGGGATAAAGGACCAGTCAGTATCTGCCAAGTCATTGTGCAGTGATGCGATGTCCAGAGATTTAAAGGATCTGGTCAGGAGGGTTATGGGGGTTGGGGCCTTTGGTCTAAATATTTTTCTCACTGAGAAGATCATGTGGTGATCACTGAGGGAGTCAGGTAATAAGCTTGCTGTAAGTGTCCGGTGTGGGTGAGAGGTAAGGGCCCAGTCCATGAGAGTATAGTTTTGAGATTTAGTGTTCAAGCGCAAGGGTTCAGTTATCAGCTGAGCAAGGTTTAGAGCAGCCATTTGGTTACAAACATTCCTGCTAGCATTAGAGAGCCAGTTTATGTTAAAGTCTCCGAGGATGTGAAGTTTGCCCTCCATGGCATGCAATTTGAGGGCATGCAGGTGGTCTATAATAGCAGGTGGGGTGGGGAGTCAGTGGAGCAGTAGGAGCCTGCTATATATACAGGCCTTGTGTGGGGGAGAGAGAAAGTCTGATCATCATGGCGTCAATGGATTGCGTGGGCAGTGCAAGTGTGATAGGGGTAAATTGGAGGGAAGATTTAATGTACATGGCTGTTCCACCGCCCCTTTTGTTGCCGGATCGATCCTGATGAATTATGGTATAGCCAGGTTTACAGATTTCTGCATCAAGATTGTGGGGTTTTAGCCCGGTCTCCGAGATAACCACAATGTCAAGGTGTAGTGATATGACAGTTGGTTGCAGTAGGGTAATTTTGGACAGAAGGCTACAGATATTTAGATGGGCTAGTATTAGCCCCCATGGGAGACTGGAAGGGGGGAAGGGTTAAGCCTGGTGGAGGGTTCCGGATTGGGACGATGGTGGAGGTAGGGCCGGGGTTTGATTCTATATCCCCAGCTAATAATAGCAGCAGTGTGAGCCATATTTTAGCTTTTGATAGATCTGACAGGAGCTTTCTGTGGGCAGCAGGTGACAGGGATGTCCTCAAGGAGGTGGGCAGGACATTTACTTTTAGAGCAAGCAACCCTATATGGAAGGAGGGTGGAAGTATAGAGGGTCCAGCCACACAAATGAGGAGGGGGCTCCCAGGTAGCGTTCCTTCTGTGGCGGTGGCAGGGATGAGCAGGTGGTTGGGTAACTTAAGAGTGGGCAGTAGGACAGCAGTGCAGGGTATGGGGGGAGCAGCTAGAGGCACTATGGTAGCAGTTATTAATATGCTTAGTGGAACCATGCCTACAGAGCTTGGGTGAGAATGACTGTGTAGCGGCAGCTAGTGGTGATAGGAGATAAGCTGTAAATGGAAGAACTCACTGATTGGTTTTAATGTGAGAACCATGTGATCTGTATGGAGCTATTTATGGCAGAGTTCACCAAGGGTGGTGGTGAGGGGGGACAGCCATCGCAAATCGTCAGCAGGGCGAACTTGGCGCCAAAACAAACAGTCTGACTGTTCTTTGTTCCTTGCAGTACAGGCAGCACTCGGCCGCAGTTCAGCACACACCACGGGGATTCAGTGGTGGGCTTGCACCTGGTTTCAGTGGGATCCTACAGCAGCGTGGGGGAGGGCTACCTCCAAGAGCCCTTGCGACCACCTAGGGAGTTGAAGGAAAGAAAGACACGAGGTGAGGCTTATATTTCTGGCTGGATGGGGGAGGGACTAAAGCTGAGTAGACAGAGGGCGAGAGGAGCACAATGTGAACAATTTCCTACACTAACAAAATTCATAGGAGTTCAACTAGTAAAATCAATGCTAGTCTACCTAGAGAAGTAAAATAAAATTGAGCATAAATTAAGCATTATCTCTAGCAGTACAGACTTAACATAAAAAGCTCCTTGCAGTATCGCTTTCACACAGAACAAAATTACTTGCGGCTATAAGGCTAATTGCTCTGAAAAGTGACGATAGGGATAATGCCCTAAAACATGGGTTCAGCATAGCTTCCATGTACTGCGGCACAAGCTTTTTAAACGCAGAGTTAAGGAACCCTACAAAAACAGGTGAAAACTCCACAAATCAGGAACTAATCAATTAAGGCACTCTGTGGAGCTCTACAGAACTACAACAAGATAAATTTTAAAACTAGAGCACAAGAAACTATCTTCATTGCTATGCTGACTCTGTGTGAGCCAGAGGCACAAATTTGAACTTGACGCCAAAACAAACAGTCTGACTGTTCTTTGTTCCTCGCAATACAGGTTGCACTTGGCGTGGTTCAGCACACAGCTCGGGGATTCAGTGGTGGGCTCGTACCTGGTTTCAGTGGGATTCTACAGTGGCGTGGGGAGGGTCCTAGACTTTAGGATAGCAGATTTTAAAAAGAGGGATGAATGCCTTAGGGATGATCTGGTGGAGTGATGACCTGGGTGGGTTGCAGGAACAGTAGGTGAAGCTAAAAAGGGCCGCAGAGAAGGCAATAAACCTCTGCATCAGACAAGTGAGCAAAAGCAAGAGGAAAAAGAGACCACTATCATTCTTGAACGGGGTGGCGGAAAAGGTAGAGGCTATAAGGTTAGAATTCAGAAGGTATAAGGATACACAGAGGAAGGAGGATAGGGAGGTATACCAGGGGAAACAGATGGAAGCAAGGAGAGCAGCAAGGAGTGCAAAGGCACAAACTGAAGAGAGAGAACAGCCCAAGTGCTGACAAAGAGGGACAAGACAGTTTTTAGGTATGTAAGCGAAAGGAGGAAGAGTAGGGGTGGGACTGTAAGATTAAAAGGGAAGGAGGGACTGTGCAGAGGGGGACAATGAAAAGGCAGACATCATGAACAAATACTTTTGTTCAGTGTTCACAGAGGAAGGAGAAGGGGAGGGACCACAAAAACGTAGCTGGAGAATTGTAGGAAGGGATGTGGACACTAGTCTGTTTTTACTGGAGAGTGTCCTGAAGGACTCACTAACCTGAAAGGGGACAAAGCAATGGCACCAGATGAGGTGGATCCAAAGGTACCGAGGGAGCTCACGGAGGTACTGGCTGCACCTTTGACAGTCCTATTTAACAGCTCATTGGAAACAGGAGTGGTTCCACAGGACTGGAGGAGGCAGATGTAGTCCCACTTCACAAAAGTAGTAACAGGGAAGAGGCTGACAATTATAGGCTGGTCAGCTTGACTTCAGTGGTGGGAAAGTTAATGGAGTCACTGCTGAAGGAAAGGATTGGAATATTTTGAATCCAGTGAGTTACAAGACCCAAGGCAGGTAGGATTCATGGGGGGGGGTCGTGTCAAATGAACCTGATACATTCCTTTGACTGGGTGACTAAGGAATTGGATTAGGCTGGAGCAATGGATGTGGCCTACCTAGATTTCAGTAAGGCTTTCAACACTGTTCCACATTGAGGCTATTAAGCAAGCTGGATAGCTTAGGAGTGGGTCCAAAGGTGGTAAACAGGGTAAGAAATTGGTTCAGGGATAGGCGACAGAGGGTGGTAATAAACAGAGTTCACTCAGAGGAAAGGAGAGTGGCCAGCAGGGTGCCTCAGGGATCAGTGCTCCTACTGGTCCTCTTTAATGTATTGATACGTGACTTTGCAGAGGATCTGGAAGGGAAGGTCTGCCTCCTTGTAGATGACACCAAAATCTGCAATAGGGTAGACACTCAAGAGGGGTAGAAAGGATGAGCAGAGGCCTGAGAAAACTCAAGGAGTGGTCAAGAGTATGGCAGCCGGGTTTCAACGTAAAAAAGTGCAAAGCAATGCACTTAGGGCACAGAAACCCTGGGGCAGAGTACAAAATAGGAGGAGTGGTACTGATGACCACCAAGCAGTAAATAGACTTCTGGGTGATCATATTGAATGACCTAAAGGTGACCAGGGCAGCATGACAGGGCAGTTGGGAGGGCTAGTGGGATACTGGGGTGCAAATGGAGGGGTATCATTAGCAGAAAGAGGTAGGTGGTAGTGCCTCTGTATAGCTCGCTAGTGAGACCCCATCTAGAATACCATGTCCAGTTCTGAAGACCATCTCCAGAAGGACAAAGAATGGAGGAAGTCCAGAGATGTGCAACTAAAATAGTGAAGGGTCTGCATCAGAAGTCCTACAAAGGGAAACTTAAGTACCTAAATATGTACCCCCTGGAAGAGAGAGAGGGGATATGATATAGACCTTTAAATACCTCATGGGGGTAATCAAGGTACAAGAGAGAAGTATTTTTCAGACAAAGAGGTGTTCAAGGACAAGGGGGCATGATAAGAAGTTCGAGGGGGTAGATTCAGGAGAGATGTGAGAAAGTACTTCACAGAAAGAGTGGTGGATTCCTGGAACAGTCTTCCAGCAGAGGTGGTGGGGCCAAAAACAGTGATGAGGTTCAAGAATGTATGGGATAGGCATAAGGGAATCCTAGGGAAAGGGAAGGGGGCTGGGTGAATGGGCCAGAAATCAAGTAGGATCTGTGGTGAAACTATAGGCAGGGACAAATGGGCATACTAGGTGGGTCAAGCTTTCCATATCTGCTGGCAAATTCTGTGATTCTGTTTCTGAAAATAGGCATATATATGCCTAGTGTATTTTACCTAGTATCAAAAATGAACTTAATATATACAAAAATAATGTCTCGCCTTTGTAATCATATTCCCCTTCCTGCAACTGCAGCTAAGCCCTAGTCCCACTCTGATTCTCTACTCCTCACTCCGCTATCAATTTCATTAATGAAGAATTTTTATAAGCATTTTTATAATTATATCTATTTTCTTTATTGATCAGCTCAATGCTTGTAATAAATCAGTATATATGTCTATCTATCTAATATATTCATTGTAAAAACCTGTGTTAATGCACCAGTTAGGTTTCAACTTAATGCCTTAATGCCACATAAGTATGGAAATGTGGCATTAGGGTTTTCAACCCTAACGCTCCACCACCTCAAGCAGCCAAAGGACAGGAGCACACAAACAACCACAGATAGCCATAATCAGGTAAGACAAACAACTGTTTCCAGAAGACACAAATGCAGTTGCACTGATGTGCAACCTTCATGGATTTGTATCTGTGGCATGTACACTGCAAGACATACACACTTAGTTCTGGCTACAGATTGAAATCCATGATACTTAAATCGTAACACTACTTCAGTCTGCATAAGCACAGGCCTCTGCAGCCACAGATACACATCCACAATACCCAGATTACAAGAGTTCTTTTGTCTACAGAAGCTCTGGCCCTTATGGGGCCAGCGCTTCTGTAGTCGCAGGTACTCATGCATACTGAAAGACATACATGCATTTCTGCAGCTGCAGGTGTAAGACATACACACTGACCTCTGACTGCAGAAACACAGGCCCCATGAAATCCATGGTACCAAAATTGCAACACTGCTTCTGTCTTTAGAAGTGCAGACCCCTTGGGGCCAGTGCTTCTGTAATCACAGGTACTCATGCACACTGTAAAACATACATACATACTGGATTCTGCAGCCGCAGGTAGAAATAAATGATACCAAATTGTAACACCACTTATGTCTGCAGAACCATAGGCCACTGTGGGGCCTGCACTTTTTCTGTTGTATATAGAAATCCGTGATGCCAAGCCAGACTGCCAGCGCAGCAGTAAGGTGTCTGCTTACAGCACCGACATCCCAGGTTTGGGAACAGACCTGGGAATTGGACGGCTGGATGGGGAGAAGGATCGAGCATCCTAATGACAGCTCTCCTTCTCGGGGTGGGGCAGAGTGTCCGGTGCTTTACGGACCCCTGGCAGAGGCTAGGGGTTTTGCTGTGACCGGCACCATCTATCATGGGGGACATAGCAGACATGCTACACCATTGCATGCCCCACACCTGGGGACAAGTATGCAAAAATTGGCCAGATGATCCTGCTATGATGCCCGCCACCAGTCCCGCTGTACTCACTGTGCCTTCCGGTTCTGATCGAGACTTGTGTTCTGTCGGTTAGCTTGTCCCCATGTCCCCACCCAGGGGGGGTAAGCCCAGGGAGCCCTGGCAACAGTGGTGATGCTGCCGGTAATCTGGATGTGATTACGTGGTGGGGGTCGTCTCAGTGGCCCCGCCTTGTGGGGGAAAGCCAAGGCAGGCAGTTGCCAGGGTGGGTATGGTGGATGGCAGAGTCTGGTAGGACAGACAGAAGACAGGGATACTGGCCCCCCCCCAAGAAAAGAAATCCATGATACTCAAACTGCAACACTACTTCTCTCTGCAGAAGTGCTGGCCTTTAAGGGACCTGCACTTCTGCAGCCAACGGTACTCATGCATGCTGTAAGACATACGCACACTTCTGACTGCAAAAGCACAGGCCCCTGTGGGGCCTGCACTTATGCAGCTGCATAAACAAATCCATGAAGGCAGTACATCAGTGTTACTGCATTTGCGTCATCTGGGAACAGTTATGTGTTGTATGCCTTACCTGATGATGGCTGTCTGTGGTTCTTTTATGTGATCTTGTCTTTTTGCTGCTTAGGGGATGGGAAGTTACAGTTGGAAACCTTAATGCCACATTTTCTTACTTTTGTGGTGTTAAGTTGAGACCTAACTGGTGAGTAACACATTTTTTTGCAACATATTTCTTTTCTTATTGAAGTAGTGGAATCATATCCTTTTTCAAGTAGGTTCCTTTGGGACCGGAATGAAGGATGCACAGGGCTATCTGGGCCCTGCACCAAGGGAAGAGTCCATTTGTCTGCCTGTGGAAGTGCATGGCCCTCCGGGCCCTGCACTTCCATGTGGCTAGGGATGCAAAGAATTTGTGGGGCTGTCTGGGGAGCTGCAGAAGCGCAGGGCCCTCTGGACCCTGGGCATCCATTTGGCTACAGATGCTGATGCTTGGGGTGAAGAGTCTGACTGTGGAAGTACAGGGCCCTGTGTGCTCTGCATTTCTGTACAGCTAAATGTGCAGGGCCCTCTGGGCCCTATGTCAAGAGAAGACTTCTTTTCACTACATAATTACTTGTTGCCTGCACAGCCAACACTGTGCCATCCTTCCCTAGGCTGGTGTGGTGCCACATGGCAGTGCCGTTTCCCCCAGCCTCGGCCCATCCAGCTGGCTTACTGAGCTCACCCCAAAACTCAGCTCACCAGCACAGGACAACAATGCATCATCCAATTGGCCAAAGGACGGCCCTGAACATAATGTTAATAACTTGTTGTTTGACATTTTGACCCCACTTCATTAAGTTGGACGCCAGAATGTGTTAGAGCCCACCCGTGAGGTGGATTTGTAGAGTGACATTGCATCACAGTGCCTAGTGCAGCACTGAATCCAGCTGTTAAAATCAAAGAAAAACAGCAAAATCTTCAAACAAACTACAGATTTAGGTCCCGTCCACACTGGCATTCTTATAATGATACTAGTAGTCTGTAACGTTATATAAACGCCAAACATGGGTCACATCTCTACTCAACGCGTTTGTAAACTGTGTTACACAACCAAGTTTAAACCCTGAAGAAACAAGGGTTTTAGCTTGGTTTAAACGTTATACTGTATCATAGTTCATAGCTGTATGAATGGGAGTTCATACAGGGATTGCTCTTGTCCTCCACATGCCCACAATACTGTGTGAGTGTATCCCATCAGTCTGTGCTGCAGCCACGCATGCCCAGAGCATTGCAGAAATGGCATACACAAGGGCAGAACAGGAAATGAGGCTGTAAACAAATGATCATGCACAGTGCAAGAGGCAAACATTTTAAATTACTTAGATACTCCAAAATTTCTATGTATACTGCAGTCGTTTTGCAGCATAGCTGTATTTTTATTTGTTGGCATAACACAAATTGCAGCCAACAGCAGCATTATAGCAGTATAGGTAAAAAAAAAGTTGTTCTGTGCTCAACACATTGCTGAGGAGCTAACTCAGTACAACTTTTATACTGCTTTTGTTAAGCAGATGTTGCTCTGCGGAGCTGTTTTAAACTTATGTAGTGCCTTGCTGAGGTCTGCTTAACATCTTTCAGCACAAAATGAGTGACAGGTGTGCTAGATGGTTAGATGAAGCTACGAGACTCCTAAGTGAATACTGGTCTCAGGAATGCATCCAGGAGGAATTGGCAAATTATAGGCATAATACCAAGATTAATCAAAAAGTTGGCAATTTTCTATTTTATCTATTTGAGCATGGCTTTGAGAGAACAGCAAAGTGCCGAGAGAAGATGAATCAGTTAAAAGTGTGTTATCATAAAATAAAAGACAGCAACAGGCACTCTGGTGGTGGAAGCCTTCATTTTCCAGAACTGCTGAATGTCCTTTCTTTGATCAGCTTGATAAAATATTGGGCACAAAGGCTACTTTTGACCCTCAGTTTGTACTGAGAGTACCACCACAAAACCTGAGCTGGAACCTGAAGATAACGCAGACCCTGATAGCTGGGAGGATATATCATGTGAGCACGATCCTCTTGAACGTGGTGAGGATTGTAAATATTTGTTTTGCAAAGCACTGAAGTGTGAGCATAAGCGAGTAGTATGGGTGAAGGAACTTGTGTGCCAGCACAGGGGAGGACTGTGGTATAGGTTCCTGGGGGTGCGAGCACCAGTTACAAGTGCAGGTGAGGGAACTTATGTGCTAGCAAAGGGGTGGACTGGGGTATACATAGCTGGGGTGGTAACACAAGTGACTAGTGTGGGTGAGGGAGCTTGTGTCCCAGCACTGGGGAGGACTGCAGTATAGGTAGCAGGTGTGGGAACAAAAGTGGCTAGTGTAGGGAGAGATCTTGTGTCCCAGCACAGGGGAGGACTGTGGTATAGGTAGCAGGTGTGGAAGCACAAGTGGCTAGTGTGGGGGTTGTTCTTGTGTCCCAGCACAGGGGAGGAATGCAGTATAGGTAGCAGGTGTGGGAGCAAAAGTGGCTAGTGTGGGGAGAGATCTTGTGTCCCAGCGCAGGGGAGGACTGTGGTAGAGGTAGCAGGTGTGGGAGCACAAGTGACTAATGTGGGGAAGAGCTCTTGTGTCCCTGCACAGTGGAGGACTGTGGTATAGGTAGCAGGTGTGGGAGCACATGGGGCTAGTGTGGGGGAGAGATCTTGTGTCCCAGCACAGTGGAGGACTGTGGTATAGGTAGCAGGTGTGGAAGCACAAGTGGCTAGTGTGGGGGAGAGAGCTCTTGTGTCCCAGCACAGGGGAGGACTGCAGTATAGGTAGCAGGTGTGGGAGCACAAGTGGTTAGTGTGAGGGAGAGATCTTGTATCCCAGCACAGTGGAGGACTGTGGTATAGGTAGCTGGTGTGGGAGCACAAGTGGCTGGTGTGGGGGAGAGATCTTGTGTCCCAGCACAGTGGAGGACTGTGGTATAGGTAGCAGGTGTGGGAGCACAAGTGGCTAGTGTGGGGGAGTGATCTAGTGTCCCAGCTCAAGGGAGGACTGTGGTATAGGTAGCAGTTGTGGGAGCACAAGTTTACAAGTGCAGGTGAGGGAGCTTGTATGCCAGCAGAGGGGAGGACTGTGGTATAGGTAGCTGGGGTGGGAACACAAGTCACTAATGTGGGGGAGGGAGCTTGTGTATAATATAGTTATCCTTTTTTAACAGTATTATAAATCTACTTCTTACAGAGAACGAGTAAGTTGAGGAAACATCAATCACCATTGAATGTGAGGTAACAGAAGTTCCGTCGACAAATTCTGAAGACACCAACAACAAATCAGCAAGTTGTGGTATGGCTGGTACTTCAGGTTCATGGAGTACCAAGCAAGCCACCACTTCTGAACCTCTGTTCAACCTCCGAAAGAAAAAGAAAACAACATGCATGCAAGAATTACATGAATTATGCCGACGATGCAGTCCTCGTCGCCTCCCACCCCGACCCACTCACACTCCAGAGCTCCTTGCAACTCACCTTCAGCCAAGCTGAAAAATGGTTCCTTGACCATCGTCTGGTTCTGAACCACACGACGATGAAATCTATGATTTTTGCACACCACCAAAGTAACTCCAGAAATGCTCCCCTTTGCATCATCCCCAGCACCCTACACCCCCTTGAACAGGTATCAACATACAAATACCTGGGCATCACCTTCGACTCGGCTTTCTCCTTCCATGCCCATCTTAACTCTTTGTCCTCTGCCATGAATGCCTGGATTGGACTCCTCTACTGCCACAAAGACTGCCTCCCTGAGTTTGCCCTATGGCTGGCTATCACTTCCTCCATCCTGTCTTTGGTTGATTATGGACTCCCCATCTATGCAGCTGCTGGCCCTACTACTCTCACCAAAGTCCAGACCTCTATCAACAAAGCCTGCAGGCTCCTGACTGGTGCCCCCAGCAGAACACACACATGCCAGCTCTACTCCACCTCGAACCTACTCACTTTTGAAGAGCGCCTGCAGTATCACACCTGTATACTGGCAAAAAAGACTCTACTTGGGCTCTCCCCCCCAGGAGTCGCTGCATCCCTTCAATGGGCCTCCCACTCAGTCATCACCTGAAATACAACCAAAGCCACCTTCCAGGTGCCGAGAGCTAGGACCTCGCTCGCCCAAAGGTCTTTCCCCTACAGAGCACCTTCCTGGTATAACTTCCTCCCCACTCACATTACTAACATCTCCAAAATCAGCCCCTTCAAAATCGCCCTACGCAAATACCTCACTGACACTCAGAACTGGAAATGCCGATTATAGGGCCTTACCAAGAGCTCCACCTGAACCAATCTGCAGTCATAGACCTCCCCCCCAGGTAACCACCACCTAGTATTCCTAGTTTCTTATAGTAGTACATATGTACTAGTTTATTTAGAATAGTTTCTTGTTGTCTGTACACCATGCGCTGTAACCTGCGTGCTCCACTGTGTCACTGAAATTGCTTAGTTTTGTATGCTCTTCTGTATCTCACCTATATTGTTCACTGAAATGCCTTGCTTTGTATGCTGCCTTGTATCTCTCCTGTATTGTTCTTCACTGTTTTGCTCCACCAATATGTTGCCTCCCCTCCCTGTGGCGAGGTGCCTTTGTAAATGAGTCTTTGACTCAAAGGTTGTAAATCCGAATTGTGAATAAATAAATAAATTAACGGAGGCTGTTTTCAAACCTACACATAAGATGCTGTTAGATCAGCATACTGTACTCAGATGATGGAGATGGAGAGAGGGAAAGAGTGAGGGAAGGAAGAATGACTAAGGAGGGAAGAAGCAGCTCAGAATGCACTGTTTTTTTTCAAAACACGCTCAAAATACTTGCCACCCAGTGTGTTCCCCATCACTGCTTTCCACTACCACAGCAAAGTCAGTTCCAGATGTTCCAAATGTCCCTAACTCCGAATGGATGTATGCAACCTTCATTGCCATCTGTTTCAAATAACATGACTGCTGGCCACCTCCCAATCCTCACGTGATTAGTCAGTCATCCAGCAGAAATTATTTTGTTAGCCATAACTCATCTACCTCATTTACGCAAGATATGTTAAGTGAAGAATTTTCATGGACCTGCCTATAGCAAGTGTCCTATTTTTATGACATCAGCTCACATTCTCGATATAAATGTCATGACGCATGTTTAAAGCAGCAGCACAGCGCAATTCATCCCAAAACCTGACTGTACTTTTTTTCCCCACTGTTCAGGATTACATGAATTTTACCAATTCATGTTGTTGTGCAATTTTCTCAGTATTTTTCAAAGGTTGCAGCTGTTTGTATAAGGCAAAAAGATGACCCACACCTTTGGCAGTGAAGTAACATTGTAGTCCCGGCAATGGTCAGAAAAACTAAAACAAAACAAGCATTTGTCAGAGGGAGATTCCCCCAGAAATGATGCACAGACACATTCTTAGTGGGTGCGTGACTAGCAATTAATTTATTAATAATTCACATAAATTCATTTTTCATAGTCACCCATCAACAGTTTCCACATATTTACAGTCATTTACAAGCTTCAGCCAAGTCACATGTTTGCAAATTTCAAGTAGACTTTTTATAGTGTGTACATCCAAATAACGTAACTTGTCTTGAAGTGCCTCCGATTCTTCGTCATCTTCTCGGGGTCCAGACGTGTGAAAAGCCTGACACCCCTCTTATTTTACCCCACTGCTGTACCCTACTTGAGTCTGGGTGCTGAACCAAAACCCGACCCCTACATTTTGTTTCATCCTTCTTCTCCCTCATCATTCAGTCTGCTACCTTCACGTCCGGGTGCCTGACCCTGACCCGTGCTTGTCCCCCCCCCAACTCTTAGCTCCCCTAACCCTTCCAGTAGCCCACCTCCAGCTTATGAGATGGAACGATGGGCTTCCCCCCTTCTCCATCTTTTTCCCATTCCTCAATATTGTCACCTAACTGCAACTCATAAGATGACATGCCCACTGTGGAAAGGTGTACCCCATCTGGCCTGCAAGAACCAGGATCAGTAAATGAAATATCGCTATATGCTATGTATGCCCCCCAACCTTAACTATCCATGCCGCTACCCACCTGTTTAATCTCTTCCTAGCCCTTTCAACCCCTTTAATGTCCCTAGCATGACGTCAACCATCCTGGATACTATCTCCGACCATGCTATCCCAACCTGCAGCCACCATTGCTTGATTACCCCTAAATCTCTCTCAATATCTTTGTACAATGCCCACCCATCGCCGATCTCCCAAATCGTTCCCCCCAAAATGTATTGCTAGCAGATCTGGTTGTGGCCATATTAGCTTCTGTTCTTTCAAGGTTGGAATGATTTGTGCCCATCTCATGCCATGGACCCCTTACCAATGTAGTCTAACTTTGTCCAGGTCCTGCCCTAGCTGCTTTTCTCCTGGATGAATGGCAGCCCACTTCTCCACCCAATAAATGTATGAGTGCCCAATGATCCACACCTGCCTGTTTCTTCCCTGACCTGTTGGAGATAAAACAACATGTTATGAGAATTTCCTCATATATCTCTTCTAACAGTTCGACTTTCATCTCCCCACCTTTTTAACCTCTTCCTCTGATCCCCCTTTCACTGCCAAATCAGATGCGATACCAATTCGGAATGAGTGGGATGAATAGCTCTTTGGGTTTTCCCCCAAATGCGCCATGCCCTTTTTCAGAACCCCAGTTACCTGATAGCACGTAACCAGCTTACAATCCTTATGCACGAAAAACTGTCTTCCACCTTTTGGCCTAATCTCCTTACACTTCCATAGCAAAACCACTGGGCATGCCTTTTCCCCCTCTTGGTTTTCCAATAGAATTTCTGCCCCTGCTCCCTGCTGGTCCATCTTTGATCTCCTCAACCAAATTGCCACCCTCTTCAAGCCCCAATGTAGTTCTTCACCCCATAAACCCCCTTCTTCGTCTTTCCTGCTGCCCGCCACCACCTCGCTTACCCTGAAAGTGCCTTTCGCCATGACTGTAAAAATGACTTTAAAGGGGACAGGAAATCTGTGCAAATGGGCAGCAGTTAGCAGTGCTCCTAATAAGAGAATTAATAAACTTGCCTCCAAATGAACCATATTTAACTACCTTAATAAACACTAATGTGAAAAACTGTGTTTTCAATGGTTTTCTTTTTATGAACAACATTCTGAATGGTTCTTTTCCTGGAACCAGTACTTTGGAGTGTTTACTATGTCACAGTTTGAGTACAGAATGCTAAACATGAGCTATTGTCCTATCAGAACCATGCTTAGAGTTCTTTCCTCGAACCGTGACATAGTTAAAACTCCAGATCACTGGTTCCGTGAAGAGAACTGCAACAGAGTGCTGCCCATAAAAACAAAACAATGCAAAATACAGTTTTTCACATCTCTTTGTATTCAGGTACAGCTACATATGGATTTTTAGGCTTATGGATATCATGTCTGTAAACTGGAACATTATAAACAGCTACCAATTAGAAATAATTTCCTGTCCTCTTTAAAGAGATAGGCCTCAAATTCTGAGGTACAATCTGTCCCAGGACCTCTAATAACTCCAGGAGTTTTCCCCCTGCTACTGGTTTCCTAGTATCCCCTGCCCCCCTTTTATCCTCTGCCATCCCATCAACATATGGCGTACCACCTTAAATTTGTTTGGTTCTGCCCAACCTCTCACGCTGCAAGCCCACCCTATCCCTGCTAATTGTACCCCCATTGTCCCGCTTGCCATCCCCATATCCCATTTCTGTACCATGTATTTTGCTATCTGATGCTGTGAAACTGACTCACTTAACTTGAACCCTTCCCGCTCACAGAACTCCTGGAATGCCCCCCATGCCCCTTCATATGCCCTTAGCATGTTCGCAGATCAGGAGCTCCTATATAGCAGTTGGGCTCTTTCCAGCCAATTTCCCACACTTGTCCTGTTACCTGTGTTCTTTGTGCAGCCACTTGTGGTGCCATGGACCTGAACCTATCCAACTGCAAACAAGAAAGGCTGTCAGCAATGTCATTATTAATCCCCTTGATATGTTTAGCTTTAAATGACAGGTTCAACCTCAGGCCCCACAACTCTAGCTGTCGTAACACCCTATTTGCAGATTCAGAGTGTCCTCCCTTCTTGTTAATTACCACCACTACCACTTTGTTATTGCACCAAAAATGATCTTCCTGTTCCTCAATTGCTCCCCCCCCCCAGGTCAGGACCACCACCCATATCGGAAAAATCTCTAAAGATGTGATATCCTTCAGTAATTCCTTCTCCCGTCATGCCTCTGGCCATGCCTCAGCAATCCACATCCCCATAAAATACACCCCCATTCTAATTGACCCCGATGCGTCTGTGTACAGGTCCAAGTCATTTTTCCCAGCCACTCGTCCTGCCAGAAAGTGACCCCATTGTAATCTTCTAAGAACTGGTGCCATACCCCCAAGTTGTGCTGTACTCCCTTTGTTATGTCTACTCAGTGATGCGGCAGCTCCGCCATACCGGTTGCTCTGGCTAGCCTTCTGGTGAAAACCCTCCTTGGGGCCACTGCCCTGCAAGCAAAATTCAAGTGCCTAGAAACTGCTGCACCTGCCTCAGTAGAACTTCTCCTCCTACTCCTGACTTCATTCAATAGATATCTCAGCCTTGCTACCTTCCCTTGACGCAACCCAAACACCTGCATCTCTGTATCCACCTCAATTCCTCTATACACCTTTCAGGATTGAGTAATGATATGATAGCGCCACGTTGACGGTGAACTGGTAACGCAGTCATTTTTTGGAATTTTTTTCACCAAATTTGAAACATGGGCTTTTAATTATTTATTTAGTTTTTGTTTATCGGGTAAGTGCACTAGCCAATATGATGACTATTTTCAGGCACGACCTGGGAGAGTACAGAACAAATTGAGCAAGTACAAGCACATTTCAATAATGGTAAGATGCAAACAATACATTTCAAGGTGGAGAACAATGTACATATATGCAGGAACAGTAGGGGGGGGTAAAACATAATGAAGGGGGAGGGAAGCAATAACAAATTCTAGTAAGAAACTATTTTACAGATGGGAAACAGTATAAAGCACTAGAGCAACACAGTAGACATCATTGAACAAGCAGTCAAGACAGATAGCAAATGTTGAGGGGATATAACATAATGTAATACAAGTAAGATACAGTGTTGGGAAAACTCAGCTATCATAATTATCTCAGCAATAAAGTTGAGAGATAGAGGAAGAGGAGGAGGTGGGCAGGAAGGAGAGACAGTGAGGTAGCAAAGTGATAAGAAGGTATGGGAAGGTGGAGTAGCGATAAGGTAAAGGACGTAGGGGAGAATACAATACAGGAGGAAAGGTGAGGAAGATAAGCGGCCAGCACCGGCAAGCTGGATAGATGAGGTAATGCTGAGGGGAGCAAGAGTGGAGATACGGGGGGGGGGGTGAAGGGTTTGGAAGAGAGGGATAGGACATACCAGGTAGAAACCTGCAAGACCACAGACAAAAGGGGACAGGACACGTACAGAAATAGGAGAAGGATAATAGGGCATAGAGGCAGACAAGTAAGCCAAAGTGTCAGGTAGGGACAAAACAAGTGCAGAGACAGGAGAAGGATAATGGGGCATAGAGGCAGACAAGTATGGCTAAGATATCAAGTAGTGTCAAAACAAGTGCAGGGGTCAGCACGCAGTAGATAATGATGAAATTCATTTTTGAAGTGCTGATGGGAACCAGTCAATCTGAGTTCAAGGGTAAGTGTATTCCAAAACTGAGGAGCAATGTACTTGAAAGCCCCAGTGCCCTTAGCAGTGTAGCATCTGGGAACATTTAATAGAGATTTGTCAGCAGACCTCAGTCCGCCAGGGGCTGTGTGAGGAGTTAGCAGCTCTGCAAGAGATTTTGGGTTTTTGAGCCTAACAATTGAGTCAGTAAGGGAGCCAAGATAATATTGTCTTGATGTGGTGGGGGAGAGCCATCCAAGGTCATCATAAAGCTGACAGCGGTGTTTTAGTCAAGAGGAGGAGGACGCATAATGACATATGTCATTGTATGTGACATCCCATTTCTGTAGGGTGGTTTTCTGGGCACCGGCAAGGAGGGGGGCACAGTAGGTAAGGGAAGGAATCAGTATTCCTATGGCAATGGCCTTTTTAGCAGATGGCGTTAGCATGAAACCCGACTTGTCCGCAGCACCCAGTTTGCAGTTTACCATCTTGCAGTTGGATTGAACGTGAAGGTTAAGGTCTAGGGATTGGTCGAGCATGACCCCAAGATAATTATAGACGTGACAGTTTCGAGATTAATACCATCAAGGTCCTGCACCACAAGGGAGGAAGGGCAGTTTCGAAGTTTGGGGGCCGAGCCAAAGAGTATAACCTTCATTTTCTTCGCATTGAGCACAAGTTTATGTTCATAGAGCCAGTTCTGGACATTTCTGAAGTCAGTTGAGAGGTCAGAGTTTAAGTTCTCTACTTTATCACTTGCAAAAATAACAAGATCGTCTGCATACAGAAGAGATGAGCAGCTTTGCAGTGCGCTAGGGACATTATTTACAAAGAGCGAGAAGAGGAGTGGCCCCAGGATGGAGCCCGAGGCACCCACACTTATTGAGGTAACCTCAGATATAACTGCATTAAGTTTCACCGCCTGTGACCTGCAGGACAAGTAGCTGCTAAACCAGTGGACAACCGGGGGGGGGGGGCGAGAAACCCATGCTGCAAAGGCATGACAGAAGAAGGGGATGGTCCACTAGGTCAAAGGCCTTTGTAAGGTCGATGAAAACAGCCACAGTAAGTCTACCCAAATCCATTTTAGAGAGAATATCAGAGATAAGTTTTAGTAGAGCAGTGGACGTGCTATGATTTTTCCTGAAACCATGCTGAGCATCAGAGAGAATACCATATTTTGAAAGGAAGTCCAGTGTTTGGGTGGCAACAGCCTTCTCAAGTAGTTTGGACAAGACCGAGAGAATATCAATGGGACGGTAATTACCGATATCCTTTTTGTCCCCTTTTTTGAAGACTGGAGTTGTACGAGCTGCTTTCTACAGGGCTGTAACTGTGCCACTAGACAGGGATAATGTATATATTTTCACTAAAGGAGAGGCTATATAAGGGGCTGCAAGTCTGAGGAGGTGAGATTCAAGGAAGTCTGACCCTACACTAGTATTGTTAGATATAGATAAGAGGAGTTTAAAGACCTCCTGAGCAGTTATATCCTTAAAGTAGAAAGGAGGGGTATGTGATGATATATGGGAGAAAGTAGAGGAGCAGGGTGACCTGTGTTCTCCACGAGACTGAGGGCAGGAGGCCAGTGGTTGGAAGGCAGAGGTGTACAGGGACAGATCTGAGAATATTTGGTTGAAAGCATTGGCTATAGTCTTTGGGTCATTACAATAAGCCCCATTTAGTATCATATCTGAAGGGGTGTAAGACTGGGAGGATCCTAGAAAAGTCTTGATATGAGACCAGAATTTCCTAGAGTCCAACGCCAGGCTCACAAGCAGGCCCTGGCAGTATTTACTTTTGGCTAATCTTATTTTCCTTTTGCAGAGATTTCTGTAAGACCTATAGGTGTTGAACTCAGCCAGCTGCCCAGTTAGTTTAAAGCATTTCCAATGTTTGTCTCTCTCACGTAGCTCAGTTAGGAGGTCCTTATGTAGCCATCTAGTAGGTTTGCCTCCGACTATCCTGGTGATCTTCGGGGCATGCCTAGACTGAATATCAATAAATTTGTTGAGAAAGGTCTGTAGAGGCTCTTCAACATCGTCAGTGTAATAGATATCGGTCCAATCTATGGTGGTGACATGTCCAGACGGAATGCATTTTCATCCATGTGCCCAAAATTCATGAAAGTAATGTAGCGAGGACCTCTCCTTATGAACACTGTCACTGTGATTTTCTTAATCTGTCCCGAACGTTTATTTCCCACAGCGACTGTGCCATTGTGCAACAGATGTGTAGAAACGCATTTCAGGCAGGATGTGAAAAATAGACAGCTGTGCTATTCATAAGGAGGTGTGAAAAAATTGGAACGCTGAAAATCTGGAGTGAAAATATTAAAAATTCTCAAAGTTACGAGTGTGCGTGGAAACTGCGCAACGCACGCTCGTAACACAGTCATTTTTTGCAGTTTGTTCACCAAATTTGCAACATAGGCTTTTTGGGAGCCCACCTCATGAACAGTGGCACTGTCCTTTTGTTACTCAGCCCCAAAAGGTGATTCCGCGCAGTGACCATGAAATCACTTTTCTGGACCGAAAAACGAAATGACAGTGACTGATTTCATGAGGTGGGGTTCCAAGAACCCCATGTTGAAAATTTGGAGCCAAAAGTCAAAATAATCGCCACGATATCCTCCTAAGTTGAAACCCCCCCATTGATGCATTATACAGTTTGCCATAATTTTCTTCAGTTCACGGTCGGCTTTTGAAGAGTTCAAATGTCTCCCGCTCCACCAAAGATAGCTGCGCGGGCCTCCAGAGGTAAGTATGAGGTGGGGGTGTGTGCAAGGAGGTGGGCAGCGCAGAGGGTGGGTGCGGGTTGAGGGAAGGGGGTGTCATGACCACGCGGGACCTTTTTCTGTTTTACAAGGTAAAAAAAAAAAGAACAACGTTGGGGGAGATTTTTTTTTTTTTTTACAGATTTTACAAATACATTTGGGCAAACTGGAGTGGGCTCCCAGTATACCACCTGTTTTTTTTTGGGGGGGACTGAAGCCGATGGGTATTGGGCACCTATCGGCAAAGAAAGCTGGTCTGTGTTTGGGGGCATGATGTTGAGGGGATTGGGCACCCCGTTGTGGACAAATGAAACTAGGGGGACATTATGCCGACGGGATTGGGCACCCTCATCAGCAAACAAATTGAACCGGAGAGGGGGCATGCCAACAGGGGGATTGGGCACCCCTGAAGTCGGTTTTCTAGGTATTGTAAGAGGTGGACGGCGGGAGCCGCCGCCATGTTTATTGAAATGTTTCACAGGAATGGCACATCATGGAGGTGTGTCAGATCTGCCGCTGCAATGATGAGCCTGTCTCTCATTGCAGCGGCCGATTCCTTTCAAGTTGGTGGCACTCTCTGAAACTGCTGTCATCGGCACCATGCTTACCAGTTGGCGGCCGAGGGACACACTGGCTAAAGCATCCCCTGGATTCGCCACAACACTGACAAACCTTTGAAAGTGCTAGTACAGTGCTACTACTACAAAATGTTACTTACGCATGCGCACGCAAACCAACATAAAAATAAAACAAAAAAGGCTTACAGTGCACTCTGTAGTACTTACGTAGACAAGTACATGTGAAATGTATGCCAATAATTTTTTTCTGCCTTGACGCGGAGGCCAGTGTTTGGTTGCAGTCATTAATCTTTGCACTGCTGCTTTGATGAGTTGATGTTTGACAGTGAAGTATGTAATATATGTCTGTGTTAAGTCGTAACAATTACCAGTAGGATGCACAAAGTTACACATTGGTTATGTACTTACAAACTGATAACTGGTACTGGCATCACAGGACTCAGTAGCAGAGAGATAATGTTTTAAAAACTGCAGTTATTTGACAGTTAATTTTCAACTAACATTTATACTTTGCATTTAGTTCAGTTGTTCATAACATGTGCATTGTTAACATCTCGTCATATCATATGTACAAGACACACATACATCCAAACACGTATGTAAAAATTTTAAGTTGCCTCTTGTACATATACACTATAGTGTTTGGCGTAACCCTGTAATGCATGGAAATCCATGCTGGGAATATGATTTCTGTGCTGCAGTGTTGACAATATGTTGATGTGCATCAGTGGTGATGTCACTAGTTCAGCACAAGTTATAATTCTGCCACACAGCTACCTCCGTATATCCAGTTGGGCTGTCCATATATTATACTGCATTCATATTAAATACTACGATTATGCCAACCAACTACTGTATTCATATACTACACAGTAACAAACTAGCAGTACCGTAGTCTATCATTAGTTCTGCGCACATTGACTGCCAGCACATATTGCTTTCACTATCATGCACTGGATGCAGCAGGTTGTGTTTTGTACACAGCCAGGGGGGTGCCGTGGTGGTGTATTTTCATGACCGTTGTGGGGGCATAGGTGGTGTAGTGTGCATTGACCAGATGGAGCAGTGTGAGGACACTGTACTGTGGCCAGCCTTTGTTGTTTTTGATCAGAGTTGCATGTTGTACCCAGCAAGGGAGGAGGCAGGAGTGGTGTATGTTGCTCCATCCCTGAGGGGGGCCAGTAGGTGTAATGTTTCTGGCACTGATGGAGCAGTTGAAGGACAGTGTGCCGTGGCCAGCATTTGTTGGTGTGGACCATGCTGAGTGTTGTACCCAGCCATGGATGGGGAGGGCAGGGGTGGTGTGTGTTGTACAGCCTTTGGGGGGCAGGGGTGGTGTTTTGTGCCTGGCACTGATGGAGCCATTGAAGGGCAGTGTGCTGTGTCTGGCATTTTTGGGTGTGGACCAGGATGAGTTTTGTGCCTGGGTATAGTGGGCAGGGGTTGTGTATGTTGCACGGCCCTTTGGGGTGCAGGGGTGGTGTTTTGTTCCTAGCACTGAAGGAGCCACTGAAGGACAATGTTCTGAGCCTGCCATTTGTGGTTGTGGACAGGGCTGAGTTTTGTACCTCGCCATGGGGGTGGGACAGGGGTGGTGTATGGGGTGCAGGAGTCGTGTTTTGTTCCTAGCACTGAAGGAGCCATTGAAGGGTAGTGCGCTGTGATCAGAATTTGTGGGTGTGGACTGGGCTGAGTTTTGTGCCTGGCTATGGGGGGGAGGTCAGGGGTGGTGTATGTTGCACGACCCTTGGGGGTGCAGGGTTGGTGTTTTGTGCCTGGCACTGAAGAAACTACTGAAGGGCAATGTATTGTGTGCGGCATTTGTGGTTGTGGACTGGGCTGAGCTTTATGCCTGGCCTTGGAGGGGGGGGCAGGGGTGGTGTATGTTGCACGTCCCGGGGGGGGCAGGGTTGGTGTTTTGTGCTTGACACTGTTGGAGCAGTGGAAGGGCGGTGTACTGTGACTGGCATTTATGGTTGTGGACCAGGTTGAATGTTGTGCCATGCCATGGGGGGTGGAGGGCATATTTTAGTGAAAAGTGTTAAGGGAATGCTTCATAAACTGAGAAACTTTAACATTAAGATGTATTGTAAACATCTGTGTGTTCTCTGATTACAACTATTTGAAATGCTGATTTTAATATTTCTATGTAAACATGAGCAGTTGTTTAGTACTATGTTCAGATTAGCTAAAATCCTTATAGATTAAATAACCTCAGGGATCTAAAATGTTACTTAACAGTGTTAAACACTTTTGTAGTGACTTTGTATCATTGCTACGAAATGGGTCATATTAAATCTTTGTAATGCTGATTTCTATAAACAACAATTCAATGCCAGATTAGTGGTAACACACTTTACATTACGCAAACATTTTATATGAAAAAAGGAACAGCTGTTTTATACTACATTCTGATAAGCTAAATAAAGTCCATATAAACTAAATAATCTCGGAGATTTTAAATGTTAGTCAACAGTGTTAATTTTTGTAACAATTTTGCACCGTTAATATGTAAACCTTCTGTTTTCTTAAAATCCTTTGTATTTAGTATTTTCATAGGCTGCAAAATTAATTTGGCTTGTATCATAGTTTACAGACTTTTTAGTTTACATTAAAGAAAACTTTTTACTAAAACTGTTACGTGCTTATGTAACCCCTAGGTGGCGCTATCCCAAGGTTCTACTACCCCTGCCTGCTTGGCTAGTAGCAGGTTAAGGGGCCTGGCTAATGGAACGGGTGCCTCCACCTGGAGGTCAGGGTTGTTAGTGGTCAAGCTAACCTGGGCTATACAGGCACTCTCTGGCAATACATTTAAACTGCTAAAACGCAGAACACCAGCCTGGCAGTGAGCATTTAAGCAAGCTCAAGGAAGACTTTTCAGGAGCCCCCATTTGTAGAGGGCTACACTTACATGGTTTACTTCATTGATCTCAAAATATTCTGTTAGTGTATCACGTATGGCAGATGCCTGTCTATTCATTGCAGCAACTGACATCTCCTCAGCTGGTGCACAATCATCAGTGTCCTCTGGCTGCTGAAATTGGCCAATGTCAGTTTCAGGGACCCAGCTTGGGCTGAAATGCTCTGACTTGCTGTACGCAAATTGTGCAGGGCACAAGCACCAATAACGTAACACACATTGTCTATGCTGTATTCATTACATCTCGGGTAGACATCTCCACCTGTCCTTGAGATGACCAAATGTGCGTTCAACAGCCGTGTGGGCCTTACTCAACCTGTAGATTAAATTTTGTTTGCGTGTGCTGCTGTAGTCGGGTTACAACTTCATAAGCCAGAGCAATAGTGGGTAGGTGGGGTCTCCAATTATTACGACAGGAACGCTTGTGCCATTCAGGACACGTGTAAGTAGGGGAAATAACTTGACAGTTTATACAAACTGCGGTTCTTCAGTGCACGTGCATCATGCACCTTGACAGACCATCCAACATTAATATCTATAAAGCGGTATTGGTGATTGACAACAGCCAACATAATAACAGAGTAGTATGATTTTTGATTGTAGTACTCTGCAGCATTGCCAGGAGGGCAGATGATGGGGAAGTGCATTCCATCTGCTGTACTTCCACAATCTGGAAAACCCATCTCAGTCCCTGATCCACACACATGTCCTGAACATTGAGAATCACAATCACGTGGGAGAGAATTACACGTAAAATAACTTTTCAGACGTTGATTACAGTCTGGCCAACAGTTGATTGGCCCACACCAAATAGATGACTCAGTGTTCTGTACTCCACAATCTTCTTCCGAGGATATCTCTTTCATCAGATCACACCTAATGGAGCTATAGCCGCCAGGCACTAGGACCACATGAAACTTTTTCACTAACAGTCTACTAGGGGCCATCCATGATGATGTTGGACGTTGCTGTCCTCTACTCTATTAGTGTGGGGGGACCCTGTGTCCCCTTCAGTTCTTTTCTGTTGTCGACCATACTCATCAGACTCCATGGAGACTCCGTTGCTTCAGTTGACCCCCAATTTTCAATTTTCGAACTTTTTTTATTTTTCTCACCGTATTATGTTATCACTTTATTTATAAAGTGATTGCCATTGTCATGCATGTCGATGAAAGATCCTGCTAAGCTCTTTCGTTATTGTAAGTGCGGTGGAAAAATCTACTCCCATGATGACCACGATGTCTGCATCTCCTGTCTCGAAGAGGCCCACAACATCAAGGCCAGTGAGCACTGCCTGAAATTCAACCAAGCCACCCAGTGCCACCGCCAGAAAGCCCTGCAGTCTCCTCTTAGAGCAGAAGGTAGCCAGGATGGAAAAGATGCTCCAAACAAAAAGCTCCTCCATCTCGCTGGCCCAGTCCTCAGGTTCACATTCCTCCAAGGCCCAGGACAATTCTTCAGGCAAGCACAAACACTGGGAGAGAGAGTGGAGTAAGGACAAATTCTTCCACAGTCCACTCTTGGTCACCACCCTCCTTGGCACTGACCGTTGCAGCCCATCATCTGCTTTGGTGGTGACGCCTCCTGTCACTCAAACCCTTGTTCCCATAGGGTTGTTTTTGACAGTGACTTCTGACAGACCTCCAATGGCCAGCGAAGGCTTGTCATCATCTGTGATATTGACACCCCTGCTGATGCTGCATACCCTGCTGCTCAGACCTCAGCTACCTCTAGGTAAGCTGGCAGTGGGTTCCACTGGACATCCCATGGCCAGTGGTGGCCCATCAACACTGGGGCTCCAGCCACCCCCATCGATGCCACAAGGTGTTTCGTCAATGTTGGGGTTCCAGCCTCCCCTTTCCATGCCCCAAGGCGCTCCTACAATGCAGACCACCATTGACATACAGGTGGTGCGCTCCTCCATCATGGAGATCTTACAGCACCTTGTGCATCCTCTGAGCTCAACAAATATTTCTGATGCCTCAGCTAGGGCAGCCATGGCTGACATCTGCCTCAGGAGGCATTCTTGGCTGTGGGTGTCAGGATTTGTCCAGCAATCCATTTTGAATGTCCCCTTCAGAGGTTTGCAAGCTCTTTGAGGGCAGATGTGGAGGATATCCTTTCTGGCCTTCAAGCCTCAGGAAGGACTCTTAGGTCATTCCACTCACGTTATCACAGCCAGCCAAGAAGTGGCCAGAGGATGCCCTTTCATCGTGCCACCCACAGACCCAGGATGGGTTCCCGACATCAGGGCAAGCACAGAGCAGGGTCAGCTTTGCCTGCCCCTTCCTTCACTGCTGCTAAAACCTCCAGAGGTGGAGGTGTGGTCCCAGCCACAGGTTCAGCTTCGGCCTGACTCCTTATCAGACCCCTCCCTCCAGTATTCCAGTACTCCAGTAGGTGGTGGTAAGGGGTCATCTTCTGGCCTAGTGGATAAAGACACTTCCTTGCCAATCAGAGGTTGTGGTATCAAATCCTCTGTGGGGTAAAAGCACTGGGTGTTTCAGTGCACCAGTTTTTGGGCTGGCAGTATAGCCTAGAGGTTAGAGTAATAAGGTGTGAACGTGCTTGATACATCCAGCAGACCAGACCTGAGTTTGATTCTCATAACCTCCACTTGCATACTGTGTGACTCTGAGCAAGTCACTTAACCACCCAGTGCTCCCAGGTCACCCCTGAAAACAGGCACTTGTGCCTAGTGGGCCTTACCTGGTTACCAAAGACTAAAATAAAAAAAAAAAAAAGGAGGTGGTTTCTCCCGCCACTTGGACACGTGATGAGAAATTACAATAGCTGCTTGGGTCCTGCAGCATGGTCATGCTCTAGAACGTCTGGAATTGCCTCCAGAACTGCTACCAATTCTCTCTACTTATCCTCCAGATCACATACCAGTGTTACTGGAGGAAGTATGTACTCTGCTGAGCAAGAGGGCCATAGAACCAGTTGCTTGGAACAAAGGAACAGGGGATTCTACTCTTATTTCTTCCTAGTCCCCAGATCCATGGGGGGCTTAAGGCCCATTCTGGATCTGAGGGAACTGAAATTCTATATTTAGTACAAAGAAGTTCAGGATGTCACTCTGCAGTGCCTGCTGCCCCTCATGCAAGCTGAGGATTGGATAGGCTCTCTGGACATGCAGGATGTGTATTTGCATATGAAGATGTGTCAACCCCACAGGAGGTATCTCAGGTTCCTATTCCAAGGGGAACACTACCAGTTCAGGGTATTGCCCTTAGTCTTGTCATCTGCACCATGGGTATTTACCAAATGCCTAGCAGTGGTGACAGCAGCCTTCAGGAGGGAGGGACTATATGTCTTCCCCTATCTGGATGACTGGTTGCTCAAAGCTCAGTCCAAGGAGCACCTGTCTTACATCATAGTGTGTACCAGACAGCTGTTTCATGCCCTAGGGGTTACAGTCAACCTGCCCAAGTCAATCTTGACCCCTTGCTAATGTCTCCAGTATAGAGGAGCTATACTGGACACTGCTCAAGGATCAGCCTTCCTCTCCCAGGATAGGGCAGAGCACCTGATAGCTCAGGCCCAGATGCTTTACAGCAGCAGGTGTGTCACAGCCACAACATTCCTCAGACTATTGGACCTGATGGCAGCAGCCATTGTTACAGTTCCCCTTGCAAGGCTGCATATGCAGATCCCACAATGGACATTATGGGTGCAGTGGGCTCAATGCACTGACGAGCTAGAACAAAGGGTTCTAGTCACATTGCTGGTAAAAAAGGTGCTTTAGTGGTGGGTGTAATCCAGCAACTTGCTCAAAGGGGTTCCTTTCCTAATCCCTTCCCCTCCCCCCATCAGATCCTCACCACGGACGCTTTGGGGACAGGCTGGGGGCACACCTGGGCCCTCATCAGACCCAACATACTTGGACTGAAGTGGAGAGTTCCCTCCACATAAATGTCTTAAGAGACGAGGGCCGTTCTGTATACAATGCAAGCCCTTCGGACCCACCTGTCCCCAGGGCCTCTGCTGGTGCAGATGGACAACATCAGTGTGGCACACTACATAAACAAGCAATGGGGGACTCACTCAAACCCCCTGTGCAGAGAAGTGATGAGATTTTGATACTGGCCTCTACAACATGGTCTAGAACTACCAGCCATCCATGTTCCAGGTGTCCAAAACATCCTGGCAGACAAGCTAAGCAGGTCACAGTCCAGAATGCATGAGTGGGAGTTGCTGACCTCAGTAGTGGAAGACCTGTTCAACAGGCGGGGTCACTCACAGTTGGACCTTTTTGCATCCCCACTCAACACAAAGCTGCCACTTTTCTGCTTGCTCCAGGGTGTTTTCTGGTGAGACTCATTCTCCCTCTCTTGGAGAGGGAGGTTCCTCTATGCCTTTCCTCCCTTCCCTCTAATTCAGGGGGTGCTGATCAAACTCCAGATGGAAGAATCCATTCTGATTCTCATTGCTCCCTTCTGGCTTCATTAGATCTGGTTCCCCCTTACTGCAACAGTTGGCGGTGGAACCTTCAGTAGCCCTGCCCCTGTGCAAAGGCTTTGTATCACAGGAGCAGGGACTCTGGTCCACTCGGACCTCAAGTCACTCCATCTTCATGCATGGCTCCAGAAGGACATAGCCATGGCTAGATTTGGAGTGTCTCAAAAGGTGGCTGATGTCCTGGTGGCTACAAGAAAGCCTTCTGCCAGGGCCACTTATTCCATGAAGTGGAAGCGCTTTGTTCTGTGAGCTGCTTCCTATCACTTGGATCTCTTCACTTGCCCAGTGAATCAGATTCTGAAGTACTTGCTTTCAGATGCTAGACAGCAATATTTGTCCATTAAGGTGCACCTGGCAGCCATTTCAGCGTTTCATTTGCCTGTAAATGGCCATATGGTGGCACAACTACAAATATCCTTCTATAATACTATCAGTCAAAACCTAGATTGAAATATTCCATCTGATGTTATTCTCCTGGACTTCAGTCATGCATTTGATAGGGTGTCCCATTTCAAATTATTAAAGAAAATTAGGGATATGGGTTTCTCATCATGCTTGGTTAACTGGTTAGGAAATTGGCTTTCTAACTGAAAACAACAAGTAAATATTAATGGATCCCTTTCCCATCCAGGCTAAGTCACTAGCGGTGTCCTGCAGGGGTCAGTTCTTGGGCTGACCTTATTCAATATTTTTATCAGCGACTTAATTATTAAATCTAAAAACATCCTTTCAAAATTCGCTGATGATACCAAATTAGGTGGTCCTGTTGACGATTTAATAAATTCCACCTCCCTTGTAAATGATTTAGAGGACATTCAACAGTGGGCACAAACCAACAGTATGAAATTTAATATAGAGAAATGCTCAGTACTACACCTTGGTAACAATAACCCAAAACATGAATATTATCTTAATAATATCCTCCTCAAATCTTCAGTAAGTGAACAGGATTGAGGTATTGAAATTAATAATAAACTAACAGTATCAAATCGTTGTAATAAATTAACCAGGGTATCAAATGGTATAATTATAATACAGACAAAAGAACATTTACTAATAAATCTGCTCTGTGTCTGATTCCACTCTATAGATCTTACCTTAGACCTTATACCGATTATGGATCCCCATTTTGGAACCCTTATCTGAAGGGCGATATTCTGCAATTGGAACAAATTCAAAGACATATGACAAAAATCATACCAAAACTATCAGCCTTAGACTACCAATCCAGATTAATCAATACTGGTCTTTATTCATTACAAACTAGACGGCAATGAGGTGATCCGTTATTTACTTACAAATTGCTTTGATCACCTGAACTAATGAAGTTATGTGGACTGGAATATTCTAATAATCAAACTGGTGCCAGATGCCATAATAAACAGTTGAGGGTTAGTCGAGCTAAAACAAACAAAAGGGCAAACTACTTTTCTGTTAGAGCACCTAGGAAACGGAATTTATTACCACAAGAATTAATGAATCAACCAACCTTCACCTCATTTAAGTCTAACCTGGATAAGTGGTTTAAAAATTCCTTCATTATGGGCTAATGCCCCACATTGTGTGGGGGGGACAATTTAGATGGGCCTGGAGCCTTCTTTTGTCCTGTCCAAACTCCGTAAACTCAAGAAACTAGAAGTGGCCCATACATTCTTGAGAGTCATTCTTTATTTAAAGTTTTCCATCCACAATCCTGTCCCAGCTTGGGACCTGAATTTTGTTTTAGAGAAACTTACTTTGGCTCCGTTTGAGCCAGCAGCAACTAGTGAGCTATGTTTTCTGTCATGGAAAGCATTATTTTTAGTTGCTGTTACTTCTGCTCGAAGGATTTCCGAGCTTGAGGCACTCATGTATGAGCCTCCGTATTTGATTTTCCACAAAAACAGGATGTCTTTGTGTACTAGCCCTAAGTTTTTGCCAAAGGTGGTATCTGAGTTTACCTTGAATCAAACAATCCACCTGTCTGTTTATTTTCTGAAACATGCCAATCCAGGGGAAGCATTGCTCCATACTTTAGACGTACATAGAATACTCAGATATTATGTTTATTGCACGAAGGACTGCAGGAAGTCTTCACAGCTGTTTGTTTCCTTCATCCCTGGGAAAGAGGGTGTACCAGTTTCAAAACAGTACCTGTCCAAATGATTGGCCTACTGTATTACTTTTTGTTATAGGAAGTATGGTAAAGAACTTCCTGGGGTTGTGCGTGGTCATTCAACCAGAGGCATGGCCAGCTCTGTTGCCTCTTTCAGGAATGCATCAGCTGCAAAGATCTACGCTGCTGCCACACTTTCACTAAACACTGCAGTCTGGATATTGCCTCTAGGAGAAGGGCAGGCTTTGATCTGGCTGTGCTTCAAGGTCTTAGGCCTATAGTCTCCAGCCACCCAGACTGTCTCTCTGTCAGTACTGTTTGGGACTCTTTCCGCAGGTGTGGCCTGATGAAAGAAATATCCTCGAAGAAGATAGTACAGTTACATAAGAACTTATCATGACAGTAGATCTTTGAGAGAATCTCTTTCATCAGGCCATGCCATCCCACCTTCTGTCCTCTGTGGACTCAGAGCTTCTCCATTCTGGTCTCTCTTTCCTGGATGGTCTGCCTTCTGTTCTTCCTTGCTTAGTAGTGGGAACCTTTAGCTCTCTGTCAGTTCTTCAGGAGGAGATCCTCTGAGTGTGATCTCTGGTGGGGAACTGAGGAGGGCCTGGGGCCACCCACACTTATATAATGGAGGATGTTGACATCTGACACCATCGTGGGTGGCCCCTAGTAGACTGCTATCAAAAAGGTTTCCATGTGGTCCTAGTGCCTGGTTTCTATAGTTCCACAGGTGTGGCCTGATGAAAGAGATTCTCTCGAAGATATACTGTCATGGTAAGTGCTTAGGTAACCGTACTCTAGTGGCAAGGCAGCACAGTGTAATGGCAACATGTTTATCAATTGGAATAGCCGCTTGCCTCCAAGCGCCCAATTGGTGCATGCGTGGCCTTAATTCACTGCACAGCATTTTAAATATTATTTTGCACATCTGGAAGCTGGCAAGCCATTGACTATAATTCCATGTTTCCAAACAATGCTGTCCCACCATGTAAATGTCTATTCTCTGCACCACACAACTCTTTCTACTGTCCGCATAATATATGCATGAGGTATCATGCTGTGCAGTACACTGAGGCTCTCCAGCATTTTTTGCCTCATTTGGTGTAGTCTGTATGCTCTAAGGCACCTAAGTTCACACCTCTGTTTATATCTGAGGTGTTCCTTTGGTTTACTCTGCAAAAAAAAAATTGACTGACAAAAGAAAGAGCATGTAACGAGGAAAGGGAGCTGCCATGTTGTTTCCTTTGTTTCCATGGCAACCCCCCCCCCCGCTTCATGGGGAAAACCCCAGCGTGTGTCCAGACATCCCAATGTCAGTGATGATATCATGCTAGGCATTCTGGGATGCTGGAGAGAGAATACCAAAGCATGGAAGATGCGTGGTGTGCTACACAGTTGCCAGCACGCTGAAACAAGTGGATGTCTGGACAGGAGGCTACTGTGTTTAAACATGATTTTTAACCAGTATGGACGTCCTAGCACTGTAAGTGATGTAACATTTTTAAAAATGTTATAGCATCACAAATGCCAGTGTGGACAAGGCCTTAAAAGCTGTAACTTGTAAACTAATATATATATATATATATATATATATATCAAATATACAAGCGCCTGACTCATAATAGGCAGTTTCTTCATCACTTGTGAGTGAGCAGGACTTTCATAACTCACTTGTGGCTTTGCCACTCATGAGATATGGTCCTGCCCCCTCATACTTGAAGATAAATTGCATGTTTTGAGTCAGCCCATTTCATATCCCCTATATATATATATATATATATTTATGTATCTATATCTATATCTAGTAACATTGGCCTCACCTGCTCATTCAGTCTTGCACTGCCAAATGCTGTGAATTTTTACTTTGGTAACATTTGTAATTATTACACATCCTTGTTTTTGTGTATTTTGTCTCTGCATCTGTTGCGCTTTGTACTTTTTCTTATTGTTCTAAACTCTGCATATTGTGCACTTTGATTTGTTATATTCTCTCTTATCTCCCCTGCTCCCATCATTACGGCTCATACCTGGAAATGTCCTGCAAATGTTTTTCTGCTCAGTGTGCCTGTCCACATTTTTAATTAATTAATTCTGTTTTTTGGTGCATTCATAGTAACATAGTAACACAGTAAGCTAAAGGGACGCTGTCAACTCCCTTTAGGCCTCGAAGTTGCTCTAGTTTAAAAAAAAAAAAAAACATGCGTTCTGTGATTGTCCACATTCTGTAGAGATTGCTGATGTTGCTGGTAGTTTGATTCTGATTCCTTTTTATGTTTGATGTGCCTGTGCACCAAGGGTAGGATTCACAAAGAAGTTGCGCTTGGAGGGTTGGATTCAGAGAAGCCAAAACAGGACGCAAGGCAACTTGCATTGGAGAAAATGGTGCAAGTCGCACTTGCGTCCTGCGTTGCGTCCCGGTAGGATTCATATAAGCAGCCTGCGACATGCGGCAGGCTGCCTGCGTCCAACTGCACCTATGCGCCTGAAACCCCCTCGCGACTTGGCGTAAGGGGGTTTCTGGCAGCATTTGCACCCTATTCAGGTAGGGTGGCCACTACGTCCATGAATGGGATTCAGAAACAACCACCAGTGTACATCTGTCAAAGACAGTTATGCCACCGAAAAAGTGGTCTAACTGGTCTTTGCTGTTCACTGGAGGTTGCCACTGTAACCCAGTCCCACAACCCCTGTGGGTTATGGACCCCCCATGGGTTCTGGGTCCCAGGCATGGCATGCACCACACCAGGCTGGGTATGTGGCACACCCCCAATGCCCAGACCCCCACACACACACACACACATGTCAAGGCCCCCCCCGATGCTCTGGGGCATGATCCCCCCCTGCCATCCCGTAACCCCCTGGTAATCTAGTGGCCCCTACCCACCCCACCCCACAGTGTGAGCTCCCCCACACCCCCAGCCCTCCCTCGCCACCAGGGACAGTCGCCAACTCACCCACTGGGGATGTGCGTGCGTGTGTGTGTGTGTGTTGGTGGGTGGAAGACCACTGGGCCACCACTGGGCCACCAGGGCAGGTAAGGGTCCTTGTTCTGGGGGGGTCCATAGCATGGGGGCTTGGGGCTGGTGCCCACACCATATGGGGCCTTGGAGGTGGGCATGGGGTGCCATGGCAGCCCTCAACTGGCACAACTGCCGCTTACCCTGTACTGCGACCTGCGGCATTCCTCGGTGCTGCGCCCTACCTTGCGCAGCTACTGCAAGTTGCAGGACACATCCCGCTGCACCCGCTCCGATACTGAATCGGGTGCATGGGCCAGGTCGCAGGGAAGGTTGCCACAAGCTGCCATTGCTGCAGCTTGCGACGGCCCTTTCTGAATCCAGCCCGGAGTATCTCAGGTGCACCAGCGCAAATGAGATGCACCAAGCCCAAACACTGGTATTCACAGAAGATGCACTGTAAGATGCTCCTGGCGCATCCCCTCTTTGAATACCAATGATGTGCCATGGCGCAACATGAGATGCCCTGGTGCATCCCATCATGTGCTGGAGCACCTGGGACCACTGAACATGGCAATGGGAGCATCACAGCCAGGGACATAGGAGCAACAGGGGAGGACTGCAGAGGCGAAATGAGGGCTGGGGAACAACCAAAGTAGGGAGTGCGTCCAAGGCCATAGGGATGGAGAGTGGCAGCTCAAAGCAGACAAGGTACACAGATAGAGCACATATGTGTACAGGAGGGAGCACCACACAAACACCCCCAACCCAGTGGACAAACAGACACAGTGGGCAGCTGGCACGCGGTGGCACAGCAGCAGAGGTGCAACAGTCAGCATGGCCTAGGCAGTCATGCCTATATCAGTGCACAAGAACAATGCAGGGTGGACATGGGAGCCACAACACAGGCACAGTGGAGCAAAGGCACAATGGCACACAGGCTGATGCCCATGGCCTACATAGGAGGCACATGTCCACAGGCACTGTGTACTGCAAGCAGAAATGCACAGCACCAGTGTGATGACAACAACAGAACAACATGTCCCACCCCTACAATAGGGACAATGTGTACGTGAGCACGTGAGCAGGCCAAACAACAGGCCACATGCATCCCTGAGGACAAACACCGTGGTCGTCAAATAAGGTGGACGTGGCGCATGGTTGTGCACTGCCACAGACCCAAATGGGCCAAGGCAACCAAGGATAGTGGGGCAACCAGGAAGCACAACAGGTGACCAGTGCAAGATGAAGGGAATGACCACAGACACAGGCATCATGTGCAAAACATTACATTTGTGGTACATGTCTGCCCCAGGGCAATGCATGTGTGGTGCACTGAGCATGGCCAGGGCCACAGGTGTTATGCTGTGTGCATTGGGCATGATAAGTGTGGCTCTGAGTCTGCTGTGCATGTGTGCTGGTGGATACCCTCTGAGCCATGCCATTCCCCTCAATGCCAATGTGTCCCCCTCCTTTCATGTCGGACCTGCAGTGTGCATCTGTGCATGTCTGTCACCGCTCTACATTGCGCTCTGCACCTGCTGTGTAGTAGACACCTGCGCATGAGTGTGTCTTCCCCCCCACCTGTGTTTTGTGTGTGTGTGTGTGTGTCTGTCTGTCTGTATGTATGTGTGGCTGCCATGTGTTGCCCTCCTCTGTTACTCCCCTGTGGTCTCCAAAATGCTCCTCCACTATGGTGTCCCTGTGCTGCCAGGACCTAGCGGCCAGGCGTAGGTCCCTCTGCTCTGGGGGGGGGGGCTGAACACTCCCACCCTGGGGTTCCTTCTCCTCCTCCTCGTCCCCTGTACTGTTGCCCTCTTTGGCCTGGACAGATATTCCATGGTCAATGGCCATGTTGTATAGCATACAATAGGCCAGGAATATGCCACAGGCCTTTTCTGGGCTGTACTGTAGGGCACCACCAGACCTGTCCAAGCATCTGAAGCACATCTTTAGCATGCCAAACACACGCTCGATGACAGTGCATGTAGCGATGTATGCCACATTGTATCTTTCTTCAGCCTCAATGCCAAGCTGACATATGGGGGTGAGCAGCATTGGTAGAGGGGATACGCAGCATCACCTGTGGGGGACAGGGCAGTATGTTAGTCTCACACATGCATGTGCATTGGGTTCCACGAACCACTCCCATTTTCCCATCTCTGCTGCCACTGCCTGACCCCCTCTGTATCTGTGGCCCACCTTCCTGTGCAACTCCAAACTACCACGGTGGGACACCGCATCTGTTTCGCACCCACCGCCTGGCATGTCCTGGCTTACCCTCTCCTGCCCTGCACCTCCCCATCACTGCCTCTGGGACTGCCTGCTCCTGTGCTGTCCAGCCATGGTTACCTTTCATTACCCTGCGGTTACTCGTGCCTGGGAGCGTGTGCTGCCTTTGCCCTGCCACACATGCCTGCTGTGCTGCACCCATGCAGTGCCCCTGCTGTGCTCTGCCACAACACTGTCAGTGTGTTTGTTTGCCCCTTCCCAGCAGCATGCCAAGTTCCACTGTCCAGCATGGTTGTTGGCCCTTGCACTGTCCCTGTCACAGCCGCTCCCCCCAACCACTACCTACTGACCTCAGTTGTGCCATGGTGTGCATTGTATGGGCATGTTTGTATGCCCCACTCATCCACTAGGTGGCCGCTAGGGATGTCCCCACTCTTGAACCAGTGGCACAGGAACAACTGATACCATATAAAGGGATCATGTGTACTCCCAGGGTGTGTGGTGCAGACATTGGTGACGCGCCCCATGGCATTGCACACCACCTGGCAATTGATGGAGTAGAAACCCTTGTGGTTCATGTACCGGAGTGCCTCTTCACCAGGTGGTGCACAAATTGCCACATGGATGCAGTCAATGGCCCCTATCACGCCTGGCATGCGTGCCACCCTGTGGAATTGCTGCATGACTTCTGTCCACTCTGCCTGCGTGCTTTGGAATCGAATGAACTCTGAAGCATGTAGCAACAGTGCGGTGAGGAATTGGATGAGAAGCTGGGACGTGGATTCTTGGAAGATGCCAGTCATGTCACCAGCTGGCTTCTGGAAGGTGCCTGTGGCGAGCAGGCACATTGCTGCTGTCACCTTGGTCTCCACTGTGATGGCATGACCCCTTCTGGTGGATGCCTGCAGTTCATCATGGCACAGCTCACAGAGCTGCCTTAGAACTGCCCTATTCAGTCAGTCCTGGCCCACATTTTCAGTGTCATTCAGCTGTTCAAACATGAGTTGGGCACTATACCACCTCTGGGCAGGCTGCCTATGGTTCCGTCCACTACCACATTGCTCTTCTACCCATCTCCTCACTCCCTTCATTATTTCCACCATCCGAAATGGTGCCCCATCCATCTCTGCTGTCCTCCCTGCTGCTCTGTTGCTATCCTGCAAGCTGCCCAATAGGGGCTTGCACTTAGGTCTACTCCTTTTAAGCATATTCCATTTGTGCACATCTGGGGGGATGCACCGTAGATCCACTGTCATTTTGCTCTATGGATAGGGATGCGCTGTGTATGCAGATGTACGCCCCCTGCAGATGTGCCGCATATCATTATAAGTGGTCTTAGGCACATCCAAGGAGGCATTGGCGCATCTCTGTCCTTTGTGACTCACGCTTTGGAGCATCTCCAGGATATGTCGGTGCATCTCAGACGCACTGGGCACATCTCTTTTGTGAATCCTGGCCCAAATATTTTGGGACAAATGAAATGGGATGTGGGAGTGTGTCACTGCTGAGTTGATTGCAGTACAGAATAGCAAGGGCTTGGCAGTCTACACCATTGCCCACGCACTGTGGTCCTGATGCAACACTCTGCTTGATGGGTGTAAACTCAGTGTACTTCAAAGGACCGAAGCTGCTCCAATCAGAGAGGGCTTCAGTCCTTTGATCTGCATGAAGCTGGATCAGCTTTTGAAACAAGTTACCAGCTGTACACTGGAAGTTTGCTTGTTACCAGTGTGCAGCTGTTATATGAATCCCTGTAACAACAAAAAACATCCATTGATGTCTGTTGCTTGTGCCCCTGTAACTCACCCACACCCGAACCTTCTTCTCAGCACCCCCCCACCAACAAACATAATGCTTACACTGGGGGTGCCCAGTTCCCCCAGTGTCATTTTTATGTTGGCTTGCCGCGAAGCAAGCCAACATACTAGGAAAATGCAGATTTGAAACGGCCACTGTTAGGCGGATGCAGGGCACGCATCAGTAGGTCGTCCCTCATTCCCAATCAGCCTGCATGCGGCGCCACACCATGCATACATAATGGTGCGAGCACATCTAAGCAAAGGTCCGCTGCAATCTGAGCAAAAGCTGCGTCATGCATAGCCGGACCCTTTGCTGCATGCCGCCATTATCAGCATAGTCAGTGAGTAACTTCAGACCTCGATATCAAGTGCCCCAATCCCCTGTCGGTAACCCCCGCTGTTTTACTGTGCCGACAGGGGCCACTCCCGTCGGCATACCCTCCCAATGTGGAATGCGGGGTGCCAATCCCTGGGCTGGCGCTCCCCTCGCTGTCTTTATGCGCCTGACAGAGCCCACTCCCCATCGGCATCACCTCTCCCCGCAATTGTTGAATGCTGAGGGGTGCCCAATCCCCTCGACGCCCCCCACGCTGTCTTTGTTTGCGGTAGGGGTGCCCCAATCCATTGGCATTATCCCCCGTTGTGAGCCGACAAGGGTGCCCAATCCCCGTCGGCTACTGACACCCCTCAAAAAACAGTTAGGTGGCATGCTGGGGCCCACCCCAGCGTGCCAAATGCCCTGCAACAGAAAAACTGTCCTGCCATGGTTTTCTTTTTTTTTCCTGTAAAACTAAAACCGTCCCTCGAGTCTCGATGCCCCCTCCCCCCACCCGCACCCTCCCTGCGCACCTGCCTCCCCTCACCCGCCACCCCATGCCTCCGGAGTCCGGCTAGCGATCTTCAGTGGACGGGAACCGTCTCGCGCTCTTCAAAGCCGACCGCGAACTGAGGAAATGCCGATAAGCTGTATAATGGGTGAATAGGGTTTTCAACTTTGCTGCATATCTCAGGTATTTCTTGGAATTTTGGCACCAAATTTTCAACATGGGGTTTTGGGGCCCCTCCTCATAATTCTATCACTGTCATGGCGTTAATCGACCTCGAAGGTGATTTCCACGGTCACTGCGTGAAATCACCTTTCGAGAACGAAATGACAGTGGTAATCGTGTGAGGTGGCCTCTCAAAAAGCCTAAGTTCCAAATTTGGTGGAAAAATCTAACAAATGCCTGTTATTTCACAGTGTGCATTGCGCGGTTGCTACGCAGGCTCGTAACCAGCCGCATTCACAATATTTAACGCCAGTTTTCAGCATTGTCATTTTGTACACCTGCTTGTGAACAGTACAGCTGTCATTTTCCACATCCTGCCGAAATGTGTTTCTGCACTTCGGTGCAGAATAATGCAGTCGCTGTGGGAAATTAGTGTTTGGGCCAGATTATGAAAATGACAGTGACACAGTTCATGAGCAGAGGACCTAAAATGCCTATGTTGAAAATTTGATGATGATACTCCATAAAATGACTGTGTTACAAGCGTGCGTTGGCAGATTGCACGCACGCTCGTACCGTCGTGCATTTGTGATATTTTCAGTCTGGATTTTCACCATTGCCATTTTTCCACACCTCTTGATGAACAGTACAGCTCTCATTTCATATCACCCAAAATGTGTTTTCGCACTTCGAGCAGAATAATTGGTCGCTGTCTTGAGAAATCACTTCTTAGGACACTTTGAGGAAATAACAGTAACACTGTACATGAGCAGAGGTGCTAAAATGCCTATGTTGAAAATTTGGTGCGAACACCACAAAATGGCAGTGTTGCAAGCGTGCATTGCATATTCCACCCCTAGTAACCATAGAATTTGGTATATTTACATGCCACATTTTCAACACTGGCATTTTTACAACTCCTTATGAACTGTACAGCTGTCATTTTCACATCCTGCCCGACATGTTTTCCCGCACTGCACTACCAAACACCCAAATGGACACCCTAATGCCTGTCACTCTCTGCAGGGTGGGGGTGGGTTGGCATCAGTTCAATACTTCACTGCCATTCCTATGATGCATCTGTCTAACTCCTGCACTACCAATGCCAATGCCAGCAAGCCAACATTCGGCATTGACAAATGCTTGTTATATGTTCCTTTGTTAAAGACCCATTTTATATGTGCAATAACACACTACAAGGTCCCTGCAAAGCTGTAAGAAAACCCAGGCTGCATCTGGAAACAAGCCATTATCAGCTCAGTCAGTATACCTTTCCTGGTAAACCTGACTAAAGAAAATAACTGCTGTACTTCCTGGGTGACTGAAGGCACTGATCCTGTGATCTCATGTCTCATGCCTCACAATGCTCCCCATGCTTGCATTAGGAGATATTTCTTAATGTACACCCAGGTGTGTGTTACTGTTTACCCTGGTTCCCAGTGTCTGCCTAAAGACCTCTGGTGCTAGGGCATTTGTGTTTGTGGCCCTCACCCAGTGGAATTCTCTACCTCGTCAGATAAGGGAGTGTGCCTAACTGTGGAGAGCTTTAAATCTGCCTTAAAATGCATTCATTTAAGCTCCCCTTCTTGGAGTGTGCATGAATTGGGGAGTATTTAATATTCTGATATTGATGTTTTTAACTGCTATTTATGGGTTTAATTGCTGAATTTTTTCTTTGTTTTGTATAAGCACTTAGATATTGGTTTGATTTGCTCTTTTTATAAATAAAATTTGAGTTGAGTTTCTTATTTACTGTTCATCATTTTTATGTTGTCTTCTGCGCACGCGCAAACAACATATTGTGGTAGCATGGAATAGCAGGTTTTGGAGGTGCGGTCATGTTGTGGCCAATGGTGTTACTGCTTTTTCAGGCTGGGCTGTGTGGCATCAATGAAACAGCATGCTGTCTATGACAGCAGTGCAAAAGCGTGCCACCAACTTGAAACAATTTTGCTGCTGTAATGAGGGACCGACCTGTCATTGCAGGGCATGCCTTGCCTGGTGTAACATTTCAATAAACATGGTGGTGGCTATCACCATCCACCTCTTACAGTCCCATCTGAAAGCCAACGTCAGGGGTGCCTAATCCTCCTGTCGGCATGCCCCATACCCAGTTCATTTGCTGACGGGGAAGCCCAATCCCCATCGGCATAATGTCCTCCTATTTATTTAATTTGTGTGCCAAGGGGGTGCCCAATCCCCCTCAGCATCATGTGCCCCCCCCAAACACAGACACAGTTTGTGTGCTGACGGGGGGCCCAATCCCTATTGGCTTCAGTCCTCCTTGCAGAAAAACACAGGTGGCACACTGGGAGCCCACCCCAGTGTGCCAAAACACACCTGTAAAACAAAATCCTGCAATGTCTTTTTTTTTTTTTACCTGTAAAAAGAGAAAACAGTCCCTCGTTGTCTCCGGTGCCCCTTCCCCCAACCTGTGCCCACCCTCTGCATACCCCAGCTCCCTGCACCCCCTCACCCCCCACCCCATACTTACCTCCAGAGCCCAGTGCGACGCTCTTCAGTGGAATGGGAACACATCTGCATTCTTCAAAGCTGACTGCGAACTGAAGAAATGCTGGTAAGCTGTATAATGGCATAAAAGGGGGGGGCGGGTTCAATTAAGGTGGATATCTCAGCCATTTTTGTGCTTTTGGCTCCAGATTTTCAATATGGGGTTCTTGGGACCCCACCTCATGAACTCAGTCACTGTTGTGTTGTTATTCGGTCCCAAAACGTGATTTTGCGGTCTCTGTGTGGAATCACCTTTCCAGACCAATTAACAAAACAACAGTGTCACTATTCATAAGGTGGGCTCCCAAAAGGCCCATGCTGCACTTTTGGTGCACAAATTGCAAAAAATGAATGTGTTATGAGCGTGCATTGAGCAGTTTCCGTGCACACTCGTAAGTTCGAGAATTTTTTATATTTCCACTCAACACTGCCATTTTTTAACATCTCCATAATTATTTATTTAGTTTTTGTTGACCGGGTAAGTGCACTAGACAAATCCTACCTATTTTCAGGCACAACCCAGGGAAGGGGGATACAGATGAATGCCAACTGACCTTAAACCAGATTAAGCTCTTGGTGGTATTTTTAGTGAATGAGGGAAATTTGGCCAGGACACCGGGGAAATTCCCTTACTTCCTGCTTCCTGTGAGCAGGGGGGACCCACTTTCTGGTGGGACCAAGATGGCGGAGGAGGAGGACTGTGGAGGAGCTGCACATGGGGCTGCGTTGGCCCAGAGCATGTCTGAGTTTGAGAAGCCTATTGCCATTCAAACCACTGAAGCGCGGCTGGGATGCACCACGAGTGGCCAGCATACCGCCCGGTGTGGTGATCCTTTGGATTTTCGGATGGAACTTGCCTTAGTCTTGAGGAGAAGCAGCGCTGTCTGGAGGAGGAACTATTGAGGTGAGCAACCTGCTGATACAGGAGCGTCGGAACCTAGTAGTTGAGGAAGACAGGAAGCGGAAGAGATCGGCGGTTCACAGTGCTTTGGAGGCTGCAGGACCCAGTAAACTTCATTCGGCCACTGAGAGGCCTGAAGGAAAGTGAATGTGACTTTCCAGGATTGGGGACTTGGTTGAAGAATCTTGGTCACAGACAAGCGCTCGTGGGGCAGGCTGGATTCGATTTCAGGCGTGCGTGGAAACCGGAGGCGATGCACAGGCTCCCAGGGAGGCTATTCAGATAAGTACTGTGGATATTGCAAACTCTTCAGGTGTTGGCTTGGGGGCTGAAACTGCTATTTCCCCTACACCTCAGTCTATTACTGACTTTAATTTGTCTTTGGGGACTCAAGTAGAGGTGGGAGCAGGGGATGTGGTTACTCCCCGTCATCCAAGAGCGTACTCTGGAGCCTGTGGACAAACCTTCCTATGCTAGTCATTTTAGGCAACCTCTTGAGTTGGCCAAATGGCAAAATGCCATACGTTTGCGTTATGTGGGTCCTAGGGATAATCCCCCTGACAGGTTTTTTGTTGGGAAGACGTTGCTAAAACAAAGTATGGGCTTTTTTCCTTCTGAAGTCTACGCCTTAATACATGTTCCGGGGGAGTTTACGTTTGATATCAGTTTTCATACCCTTGCTCTGATGGAGCTGTTTTGGAGTCGTTATTTAAACTTAAAAACGAATCCCTTATGGTCTGACTTTATTGTGTTACCTTTGTCGAAGCAGGCCTATAGAGTCATTACAATATTGTTTAGGAATGAAGGGGTTAATATTATGGATATCATAAAATCGTTATCTAAATCATGTGACATTCAGGGAATCCAGTCCCTATCCTGGATGCGAGACGGGTTTTGGAATGGGGTTGGAAATTTGGGTTAAACTCCATTCCACGATTCTGAGTTGTTACATCTGCCCAATTGTTTCTTTCTGGGAAGGGATAAGGGGTTTCTTTTTACCCTGGGCAGCCTAGAGTTTGCTTTTAAATGTGGGTCTCGAACTCACATAAGCACCTCATGTAATGTGCTTAAATGCTCTTATTGTGGGAGACTGGCCATCCAAGTGCCCATTGTTTTCAGACCTCAAAATGTAATCTCTGTGATGTGGTGGGTCACACGTTTGAAAATTGCCCTCAGCTGCTAAAAACACTGCTGAAGCTGATTCACGGGTACAGGATCATTATATCGTGAGGTGGTTAGACTTGGTCATCCTACTAGGGAGGAGGGGACCGGTGCCGTTGGGGATGTCCCCCTTGGCTAAGCCGAGTTTGTCTGAGGACTTTGATTTGATTTTGGGTAGCACAGCTGCACTGGAGTTGGGGTAGAAGGGTATCTGGGATAGGACAGGGGAGGTCGTGGGCCTTGCTCCTTATTAAATGATTTGGAACCTACGGAAGATGGGTTTGTGGTGGTTAATAGTAAAAGGAAATCTGCTAAAGGGAAGGGAAGTTGGGAAGAAATCAGCCATACCTGCTCCTGCCTTCCATTGCTGACCCAAATATTTTTTCAGTTTTGGTGGAGAGTCCGGTGGAAGTCCCAGACGGGGCTGGGCCTCCTGCACCCTTGTCAGGGTTAGAGTCTACTGCACCTGCTGCAGACCTGGTAGGCCATAGGCCACCAGATGGTAAATGTGGTAGGATTACGAGGGCGTCCAGTAAGGTAAAGTGAATTTAGCTCCTCTTTGCTTCATGGTTCCTTTTTACTTTCGAGTGGCAACCTTAAATGCAAATAGTATTAAAACTCCTGCAAAACATCAGAATACTTATTCACATTTTCTATAAGAAAATCTGAATTGTGTTTTTCTGCAGGATGTACGATTGCATTCTCTTGAGGAGATAGAGGATACTACTGCTGGTTGGATATGGGGGGATTGTTTTTGGTCCTTAGGGAATGACTTGTGTAGTGGGGTTGGGATTTGTTTTTTTCATTTTCACATTACTGTGATACACCAGATAGAAATTCTAGCTAGTAGGGCCTTGGTTTTGGATATCAAATGGGGTTCACTACTCTTGCGATTGATAAATGTGTATCCCCTCAATCTAAGTTTGAAAGGTGGTACCTCTTTAACTCATTATATCCCTTTTATGCACCGCTTATTACATAATTCTTGGGGACTTTAATTGTTCTTTGCCTTCCAAAGTGACTTCTGGGAAAGGGAAAAAGGTGTATAGCGATGGGGCTAGTTTATTGAAACTTCTTACAGATACTGGTTTAGTGGATGCTTTTGGGCCCTCCACTAGAGGGTTTGGGACACTTATTTCTGTGGACCCAGAGCTCCAGAATCGATTTTTTTTCTCACACCTGAGGTTGTTGTGCAATCTCAATCCCTGCAGGAAGTAGCTTCATCAGATCACAGATTACTGAGACTGGCCTTAAGCGATGTTCCTAAAGCTCGGAGAGGGCCAGGTATTTGGAAATTGAACTCTGCCTTATTAGATATCCCCTGTGTGGTAGGTGGGTTACGCTCTCTTTTTTTGGCAAGGCAGTCAGTCTCATTTTTATATGATAATTTAAATCTTTGGTGGGAGGACACTAAAAGTGAAGTTCGGATCTATTTCAAGGTTGTGGGTCGTTTAAATGGGCGGTTATCGCATGCTGGGTTGAGGCATCTTAGGGACAGGCTTCATTTTTTGTCCACTCATAGACAGTTTCTTGGATCAGACTGTTTAGAACAAATTAAAGGGTTAAAACTGAATTGGCTAAGGCACAGTCTCAGGTACCACATGATATTGAAGTGAAGCATAAATTTAAGATTTGTGGCAGGAAGAAAGACACTTTACCCTTTGAGCATTTGAAATTTATTAAACATTCACAGGGTATGATGTATTTAAACACTCCAGGGGGAGGGCGGGTTACTACAAATGTTGATATTTTAGACACTATTCATGAACATATTTCTGCCTCATTTCAGAGCAGAGCGCTCTCTGCTGATTCTATTTGTGATTGGTTTGCTAGTAGGTCAGTCCCAGCCTTGTCTTTGGCTGACTGGATTGATTTGGTACGACCCATTACAGTGGAGGAACTAAAGACTGCGATCTAGTCTTTAAGATCAGGCATTACTCCCGGATCTGATGGGCTGCCTCATGAGATTTATAAGGTCCTATGGGAGATTTTAGGTGCTGATCTATGCCAGGTTTTGAATGATGGGTTGCAGTCTGGGGTTCTCCTCATAGTATGTTGCAGGGTGTGTTGCTTCTCTTGTATAAAGACAAAGGAGATCGTGAGATTTAAGTAATTGGAGGCCTTTGTCGCTTTTAAACCAGGATTACAAAATTCTGATGAAAATCTTATGTATGCGGTTGAGGGGGTTATGGGCTCCCTGTTACATCCAACACAGTTCGTGGTGTATCTCATAGAAGGGTTCAGGATGCACTGATTCTACTTAGGAACTGGTCTCTAAGGAAAGTCTGGGAAATGTTTGGGCATCTAGTTTGCCTAGACCAGTCCAAGGCATTTGATCAGGTTGAATATGTTTTTCTTTGGGAGAGTCTAAAGAGGTATGGATTTCCTTCACAATTCATAGAATGGCTGCAAACATGTTATAGGGGCATTACTCTGATTCCCAGCGTAAATGGTTGGATGGGTAGGGAGATTGGGGTACATAGGGGAGTGTGGCAAGGGTGTCCATTAAGTCCCCTGCTCTATGTGCTTTCCTTGGATCCCCTTTTACATGCCTTAAATGGTTCAGATGACATTGTTGGTTTATCAGTTGGGTGCATGGACCTCAGATAGTGACTTTGGCATATGCGGATGATTTAATTTTAGTTTTTCAGATAAGGATTCTGCTATTCAGGCAAGGCGTTATTGAGCATTTTCTGTTATGTCTGGGTCCTCTATAAATTGGCTCAAGAGTGGGATACTGCCTTTGGGGTATGATGCGGCTGATGTGTCATTAATTTGGGATATGCCTATAGAATCTGAATATAGGAAGATACTAGGTGTTTACTTTGGGGGTCTGGATGACCAACGGTTTAATTGGGAAAAGCAATTATTGGAAGCTCTCAACAGTGTACAGCTTTGGAATAAGGGACGCATGTCTAAAGCTAAACGTATTTATTTGATTAAAACCTTTCTGTTACCATATTTTTTGTTTATTGCTGCGGTTTTTCCCCCTCCCATTTCTCTGGAGACATCTCTTTATGGTGTATTTTTTTTTTGTTTATGGGGCAGCAGATTAAACCCATTAAAGAGGGTGTTAGTATTTACCTATTAGTGAAGGAGGTTTGGGATGGTGAATCCGGTAGTGTTTACATAGTATTTTTATTTTTATAATTTAGTACCCTTGCTGAAAGGGATGGATAAGATTTGGTCCCGTGGGTGGCAGATGGTATTGATCCACTTCTAACGCAATGGGACCAGGAGACCTTTCTGGCTCGTCAGGTTCGGATAGGTGTCTTAGCTAGTCATTTTTGTACAATGTTTCAGAAATTGAAAGCATGGCGTGTTGTTAAAAAATCTGTTCCTTTACAGACGCGTCAACAATTCTATTATGCCATATTGCAAGATTTCTTTTTTGTCGATCCCTGGTTCCATGATAGGCCTCATTCTGAACAGCATGCAAAGTTACGATTATTGATGAGCAAGAGGGTGCCTAAACATATGTGGAATTTTTTATGGCTTTGCCTTCATAAAAAATTAGGGGTGAAAGGTAATATGAGGCATAAGGAAATATCAGAAAGATTTTGTCCTAGGAAGAGACCTGTATTGGGGTGGTTGAAATGACGGAACACTTTTTGTGGAGTGTCCTTTTGTTGTATCATTTTGGTCACATTTTCATGATGAATGGCCTTTAAATCCTTTTAGGTTCTTACAACAGCAATTTGGGTGGAGGGGTTCTACCAAGCTCCTGGATTATTTGACTATGCGATTACACTGCGCCTATTAATAGGTCATGTTGGTTTTCAGTTATGGCAAGCTAGATGCAATCTCACATTAGCAGAAATTGCTCTCTGAATCTCAGATTGTTCACAACATTCACAAACATGTCTTTAGTTGGAGATTGCAGGAACAAGAAAAGGTGCTCCTGAACTGTTCAGATTGTGGTGGAGGAAAATGACCTGTCTTGATACAGGGTAGAGTCTTTGTGTACGCCTTGGTCCTAATCTTGGGTAAAAGGGTTTCCCTTATAGGGAGGACAAGATCTCCTTTGTGTACACTGGTATACATCATCACTATTTTTATGTGCATACGAATGTTCCACTGTTGATATATACTGTCAGTATTGACTCTGATTATTTCCTGTATGTCTATTGCTTTTATGTTCAATACAGATTAAGGTGGTTTTGTGTTTCTTTACTGGAGTGTTATATTTTTATCTAAGAGGGAAAGGTGGCATTTGGGGGTCGTTGTATTTCTTTACTTTTGTTTCTCGTTTATTCATTTGTGTTCTGTATCTATTTGATTATGTTTTCTTCTTAGCTATGCATTGTTGGTGGGTTTTTGTATTTCTTTATGTTTGTACGATTTGATTTCCAGTCATAATAAAGAATTCCTCTACTCTTTTGGTAGGGAGGGGGTTTGTTTTTCCTTTCAGTTGAGGGGTTCTGGTATGTTGTACTGATCATGTATGTTTTTTCTTTTCATTTATTATGATTTGTATGATGTAATACAATTGTGTTTGATTGTCCTTTTGAGTTTTGAATAAAAATTCCCCTACTCTGGTAGAGGGCAGTATCCCATACGTCACTGCTATGGATGATGACAGTATGCTGGTAGCAGCTGAGGAGGATGGAGGTCTGCTGCGAGACGGCGTTGCAGACGTCTCTACCGCATATTCATCTATTCAGATACCGCCTATTTTGGCGCCTCTTACTACTACGATTCCTTCTTGTGTGGAGAATACAATTCTTGAGAGTGATGAAGACGAAGTAGAAGTAATGACAAGACAACGTGAGCTGCTACAAGTCCAATTGTTTCAAACGGAAAAAGCTCTTACCTTGGCTCAGGCTGATTTGCTTGAAAAAAAACCGGAAACGTCTTTTGGGAGTCTCTCCTGAATCTCTCCATAGGACCTTTAAACTAGGTCCTGGTTTTTCGGATGACATGGTTCCTTCTGCGACGGAAAAGACTTTGCAAGTACACCATGCTGCTGCTCCGGAAGCTCTGCAGCAATCTGAACCTTGGTCTCCAGAATTGGCTCTTTCGCCGGCAGGTTGGACAAGGGGAGCAGACGGCTCTTGGGTTGCAGACCCTACTAAACCGCAGGACATTTTAGCACATTCAAGTGATTCTCGAGGTACATATACAGTTCTTCCTGATAAACCTGCTTCCCATTCTACTGAGTCTACAGTCCTACAAACTGGGGTGAAAGGTATCGCTATTTCAGCTCCGCCTTCGGAGCCTATTATTCATCCTGTTATTAACATTGAAATGGTCAATCCGGATGATCCTCCAGGTATAACTCGTGAAGCCCCTAAATCGTCTTTTGCTGACTTGTTTGCTAAACCATTAGAGCAGCCGAAACGTAGAAATGCTATTCGTTTACGTTATTTAGGTGGAATGGAAGACTTACCAGACAGGTTTTATGTAGGTAAAGTGTTAATAAAACAATCTTTAGGTTTTTGCCTTCTGACATTTATGCTCTCATTCACGCTCCTGGTGAACATTCTTTCGATGTCAGTTTCAGGACTCCTGCTATTCTGGACACTTTTTGGTTGAAATATACTTCATTAAAGACTAATCCATTATGGTCTCATTTTCAGGCTACACCTTTAACGAAGCAACCTTTTTGGGTTGCTACTGTATTGTTTCGTAATGAGGGAGTAAATTTAGCAGATATTCTGTATTGGTTAAATAAACGTTGTGATGTTCAGGGTTTGCTTGATCCCATTTTGGATGGCGAGGGATTTTGGAATGGGGGATGGAAGGTAAAATTGAAACTCCGTAGTATTCAGGACGAATTTGTTCATCTCCCAAATTGCTTCTTTATTGGACGGGATAAAGGTTTCCTGTTCTATCCTGGTCAACCCAGGAGATGTTACAAATGTGGTTCTCCTCGTCACATTAGTACGGCCTGTGAGAAGATTCTTTGTTTTCAATGTGGGGAGGTTGGTCATTCAGGTTATCAGTGTGAGAATTCTGTTAAATGTACCTTTTGTGAAGAGGTGGGGCATGTATTTTGTGACTGTCTGAGAGCTGCTTATCACACTGAAGAATCGGATTATGCTTTACAGGATCTGTTGATTTTTAAAGCAGCTAGAAATTTATTGGCTGGTGTTGCACCTGGTACTTCTAAAGGTCCGATATCTTATTCAGCTGCTTTGGCTTCTAGGCCTTCTGCTGTTTCCTCTGCATAGTCTACGATAGCCCCCCAACCCCCCTCTTCAGCTACACTCCGTAGATCACCTAGCCATGGTATCTCCAAGTGTCAGTCTGATGGTGCTTCGAAAAAACCTTTGACTAATGAAACGACAGATTCCTCTTCGTCTCTGATTGAGTCAAATGGAACTGTCTCCTTTTCTTCTGAGGAGACTCGTATTTCCCATACCCCTGTGTTAGATTGGGCTCAATCTCCAGAACCTGTGCCAGTTTCCAATACATATGGCATTTTAGCCTCCATGGGAACAGAGGAACATGATTCAGATGTGGCCTCTCAAGAAGCTTCCCAAATGGAACCTGTATCAGATCTTGATTCAGTCCTAGATCCCAGGGTGGGGGCAAAAGGTAAATCAAAAAAAATATCCAGAATTTGATTACGTAAAAGCAACAGAAAACTGCTTATTACTACTTAATCTACATCTGGTCCTAAGGCCTATGGTTATGACATTTCCTTAGCTAGTTTGAATGTCAACAGTATTCGATCTTTATATAAAAGAAGAATAACATTTGCCCTTTTTTCAGAATTGCTTTATGATATTGTTTTTTTTCAGGACACTAGATTATATACGACTCAGGACTTTCTTGCTGCGACTGATTTGTGGGGTTGGGGACCTTGCTTTTGGTCTGGGGGTACTGATGTTTGTTCTGGAATAGGAATTTGTTTTATGTCTCACAGATTTAAAATTCTAGACGAAATTCACATTGCCCCAGGTAGAGCTTTGTTATTGGACATCCTTATTGATGGTACCCCCATTTCGCCTTATTAATATTTATGCCCCTCAAAACAAATGGGAACGCATTCAACTACATCTTATTAGACCTTTTTTATTTACTAGTAAGAATGTTTTATTTGGTGGGGACTTTAATATATCTCGTGGGCCCACTACTTCTGCTAACCCTAAAATTTACCGTGATTCACATTGTTTGAATAACTTATTGTTACTCTCAGGTTTACGAGATATTTTTGAATCTACTCCCTCCTTTACTTATATTCAGGGCACTAGAAAAACTAGGATTGGTTATTGGTTCATTTCATCTTCTCTTCAGTTTTTCGTTCCACAGGTTAAATTGGTGGCTTCCTCAGATCATGGTCTGTTGAGTTTTTCCCTTTCTGCTTATAAGACCTCTTCTAAGGGACCGGGGTATTGGAAGCTGAATTTATCTCTGTTGGAGATTCCTGAAGTAGTAGATGGATTTATAGACGTTTTAAGAGCCCGTCTTTCGGTATTTTTTCTCTATGATCGAACACAGGATTGGTGGGAGGATTCGAAATTTAGTTTTAAACAATATTTTATACAAATAGGACGTTTGTTAGGAGCCTCCCGTAAAAACACCCAAAGATGTTTATAAAATTTATTGATACATTATTATTCACAGATTAATATGGGCGTGGAAATTGCTGCTCAGGAATTGAAATCGGTAAAAGCTAGGCTTACGCAGCTTCATAATTCTAAACAACTTCACTTAGAAAGAGAACAAAAATTTAATACTGATGGTTCTTCAGCACATACGAACCCCTGTGACCATAATAAGATGCTTTGAGAAAAAAAAGATATGCATCGTTTATTTGATTCAAAAGGTTGTATAGTTTCCTCCAAATCTGATCTTTTCCGGGTTATTAATTCTCATATTCACTCTCTTTTTCAGGCAGATTCTACTGTTACGCAGGAATCTATTTCTAAGTGGCTTCAGTCTATTTCTTTGCCGCAAGTACCTGAAAAAATGTATTCTTTCCCTTTTGGTACCAATTTCGTTAGCAGAATTACATGCTGTTATTCGTGCTCTTTGCAAAGGAAAAACTCCGGGTAAAGATGGCCTCCCGAATGAGCTCTATAGTCTTATTGGAGAACATTTAGGAACCCAGCTTGTTGATGTGTTAAATAATTGCCTTTTACAAGGTATTTTTCTGGCTAGTATGAATGAAGGGCTTATGATCTTTTTGTTCAAATCAGGTGATAGGGAATGTTTGAATAATTGGCGCCCGATTACTCTTTTAAATTCGGATTGTAAACTTCTTACTAAAATTCTGAGTCTGCGGATTTCATGCATTTGACATCATATTATACATTCTACACAATTTTGCTCTGTACCTGGTCGTACTGTCACTGATGCTCTCATCCTTATGAGGGAGATTCTTGAAAGGGGCAATAGAGAGGAACTAGCTAGTATTTGTGTTACTCTGGATCAAGCGAAAGCATTCAATTCTGTGTCTCACTTATATCTCTGGAATTGTATGTTGAAGATGGGGTTTCCTCCCACTTTTGTTACTTGGCTATGCCACTATTATCTCCAGGCGGACATTATCCCTTATATTAATGGTTGGTGGGGTACCAAACAACAATGTCGTAAAGGTGTGCGGCAAGGGTGTCCTTTAAGCCCCATTTTATATATTCTCTCTTTAGAACCGCTCCTTTCTGCTCTTTATGCTTCAGACAATATTCGAGGTCTCTCTCTGGGAATTGATGATGCAGAAATTAAAGTCATTGCCTATGCCGATGACTTATGTTTCTTTTTGGCAGATGTCTCTTCTTGTAATGCTACAGGTCTTCTAACTGATGCTTATTCCAAAGGCACTGGAGCTACATTTAACTTGTTGAAGAGTAAGTGTAGATTTTTTTGGTATTGATAATTCTACCCATTCTAATATTTTGGGGATCCCTGTGACTTCTGAGGTTCTCAAAATTCTGGGGATTTATTTTTTTTGCGGTGAAGATACTGCGCTTTATAATTGGGATATCCTTATTAAATCCGCTAAGTGGAAAATTGCCACTTGGAACAGATGGAATATGTCGAAGAAAAAGAGGATTTATATGGTCAGGACGTATCTCATTGGTTTATTTTTACATTTGAGCACTGTCTACGTGTTACCTACATCCCGAGAAACAGCTATATATAGTCTCTTTTTTCAAACTATATGGGGCAGTAGGTTAAATCCCATTAAAAGAAATATACTGTACTTGCCCATTAGAGATGGAGGACTGAATATGGTTAATCCTATATTATTTTTTTTCAGTATTTTTTTATGTAAGAATTTTTTTCCTCTTTTAATGGGTCACTCTACGATATGGTCTATTTGGCTGCTGGATCTGGTTTCCCAGTGGGTGGGTGGTTGGTCTTCTACTGAAATTATTCAAAAGCAAACATGAATACACACTTTGCCGGGGTATTTGCATTCTTGTTTTGGGAAGCTGAAGACTTGGCGGGTTTCGTACTCTATGCTTACTCATATTTCTCGAAAGAGTATGTATTATTTTTTATTAGATAAATATTTTTCTGTTTGTCCTGTTTTTCCAGATGTAACGGACTCTGATGTGCCTCAGGTTTCTTTAATGCTTACGTCTCTCAGTCTTCCGACTTATATGTGGGATGTTACTTGGCTCACGGTCCATGGGAAGCTTAATGTTAAAGGCAACTTGAAACATAAAGGCATAGAGGAGAGATATTGTCCGAGAAGCAGCTCCTGTCAGTTTTGTATTGAAACAATGTCCCATTTATTTTTCGAATGTCCCTATATTATACAATTCTGGTCATTTTTTTATGTTCAGTGGGCACATTTTCGATTCCCGATTATTAACAGAGATTGTTTATTTTTTGGTATTTTGTCTTCAGACTGGGGGTCCTTTAATCATGATGCTATTAGATTAATTTTGGGGGGTCTTAAATTTTATATATGGCACACGAGATGTATGTGGTCCTTGCGATCATTATTTATTTCCCCTGTTCAATTATTCTGGAAAATCCATGACTGGTTATTGGGGGTGTGGAACAGAGACTGTAACATGTTATTGACTTTGGCTTTTCAAAAAAAATGGAAAGCGATACAATGGTTAGATACTGGTTGATTTATCTGTTTTAATTTTTATTTTTATTTTTGGTTGTGATTTTCCTTCCTTTTAGATTTTTACGCTGTATTATTGCATTCTTGTTGGGTTTAAACTTGTATGTATATATATGACAGTATTGCTTATTTGCTTTTTTTTATTTTCCTTTTTGTATGTTAATATTGCTCTTGCATTGTTTGTTTCTGATTTGCTTCTGCAATTCTAATAAAACATTCCCCTACTCTTTTCGATAAGTGCGATGGGATCTTTAACATCCACCTGAACTACCACCAATCCAGGCAGATGGGACCTCGGTTTAACATCTCATCTGAAAGACAGCACCTCAGAAGTGCAGCACCCCTCTCATGCTGCACTACAGTGTCAGTACTGGGATATTAACCCAAGTGCCAGATGTGGGAACTGAACCCACAGCCCTCTGATCTCCCGGCCTCAGAGGCGAGTGTGCTACCTACTGAGCCACTGACACTGCTATGATATGAACAGTACAGCTGTCATTTTTCACATCCTGCCCAAAATGTGTTTTTGCACATCTGGTGCACAATGGCGCGGTCACTATAGGAAATCAGTGTTTGGGACAGATTAAGAAAATCATAGTGCCACTGTTCATGAGTGGAGGTCCCAAATGCTTTCATGAAGTGGGGTCACAAAAAAGCCATGTTGAAAATTTGGAATGCAAATATAAACTAATGCCCGCGACATTAGGGTTTCTAACCATAATGTCCCACCCTGTAGAGACTGACAGGCATCAGGGGTGTGCCTTTGGATTGTCGGCTGTAATGCTCACACCATTCCACTCCCACCCTCACCCTGCAGCCAGTCACAGGCATCAAGGTGTGTCTTGGACTCTTCGGCCCTAAACTTCACCTCATTCTCCTATACTGCACCCATCTCAACGTACTTCCTTATTGAATGGGGTGAGCGTAAGGCCTGATGACTCCAAGGCACAACGTGACACTTGTCAGAGTCTGCAGGGTTGGGTGAGGTGAAATGGCATGAGTGTTAAGGCCGACAACCCAAAGGCACACCTCAGTGCCTGTCAGTCTCTGCAGGGTGTGGTGGGGTTGGCGTCAGTTCCATACTTCACTGCCATTCCTATTATGCATCTCTCCAACTCCTGCACTACCAATGCCAATGCCAGAAAGACAACATTCGGCACTGATAAATGCTTGTTATTTTATAAATATATGGCCTGTAATAAAGAAAACCATCCCTCGATGTCTGTTGCTTGCACCCCATAACTGTTCTCAACCCAGAAACTGACAGGAGGTATCCACTGTCCCCAGACTCAAAGCCCCAGGAAACCTCCTTTGTTCTCTAGCTCTGGTCTCTGTCCCTGAGGTCTGGGTGGAGTCTTCTGTCTGGGATCCTGCTGTCCCGTGCTCCCTTGGCCATACAGTTCCACTCTGCCAAACTCATGAAGTCTGGCTCTACCCAGGACCTGCAAGGTCCTGCTGACTCAGTTTGGTTCACCTTGGGGTCCCAAACCCACTTTACAGCTGGTGCCATTGTCCTTCCTGCCGCTGTGTCCCATTGCTGCCCTGTCAGCTGACTCTCCCCACTCCCCCATCCACCCCCCTCCATAAAGGAAACATTGACACTGGGGGTTCCCAATCCCCCAGTGTCTTCACCTGAAATAAAAAAAACAGTCCCTCTTCATTTTTTTCATAGAAACCCTGAAAAAAAGACAAACGTCCATTGATGTCTTTTGCACCATTATTCCTGCCCCTCCAACCGCCTCTCCCACCCAGCACCCTCCCAGCTCTTACTTACCCACTGGGGTCTGACGCCAAAATCCTTTGTGGACCACAGACACATCTTCACTCTTCTACGCCAGACCACTAACTGAGGAAATCAGGTATGCGGTTCAGTGTATTTCAATGGGGATTTGAACTTAGTAGCATAACTTAGCCATTGTTGAATATTTTTACCCCAGATTTTCAACGTGCATTTTTTGGGACCCCACCTCATGGACAACTACAGTGCCATTAAAGGGGAACTGTCAGCAATAACAGCCTCACACCTAAGTGTGAGGCTGCTCCTAATTAGCTCTTTGTGTGAAGCAACACTTTTATTTACTTACTGCTTACTGCAGTGTAATAAATAAATCAGGCTAATTTCATTGACTTGTAAGATACCATTTAGTGTAACCAGACATCCCAGAATACCCTGTTGCTGACATCAGAGGGGAACTGTAGAGCTGGAAAATTCAATTGCCTTCAATAGCCTGCAGTGAATGTCAGAGTTTTTTGTAAGCTGTACTCTTCAGTTTGCTGGATTGCTGTTCTCTTGGGGCTAGGTACAGTCACAACGGACTGTACTAAGCTCTGTGAGCATAGCAGGACCAGCAAACATCTAATTTTAGCTTACAAAATCTTTAACATGTATACTGCAGGCTATTGAAAGCTATTGAATCTCCCAGCTCTGTAGTTCTCCTCTGATGTCAGTGGCAGGGAATTCTGGGATGTCTGATTATACAAAATGGTATCTTAGAAGTCAACAAAATTAGCCTAGTGCATTCTACTATGCTGCAGTAAACAGTAAGTAAAAAAAATGTTTTTGTACACAAAGTGCAAATTGGGATCAGCCTCACACTTGGGTGTGAGGCTTTTATGGTTTACAGTTCCCCTTTAAGCAAATCTGTCCCGAAAGGTGATTTTGAGATCACTGAGCAGAATCACTAATTTTCTGTACCCTTGTTTATAAGAAGGCTATGTTGAAAGTTTGGTGTAAAACTTTAAAAAAAACAGCAACGTTATGAGCCTACGTTGAAGTTTGTGAATGCAGGCTTGTAACATTGGTAAATTTCAATATTTTGATCCCAGATTTTCAACATAACCATTTCTGTACAGCACCTCATGAATGTGACAGCTGTCATTTTTGCAAATCCTGGCCAAAATGTGTTTTCATGCCCCGAAAGGTGATTTTGCAGTCACTGCATAAAATCACCTTTTGGGCAGGAGTTGAACACGTTATCTTCACTTGTTCATGAGATGGGGTCATAAGAAGGCTATGTTGAAAATTTGGGGCAAAAATATTAAAAAACAACAAAGTTATGAGCCTGCACTGAAATTTATGAATGCAGACTCGTAACTTTGGTAATTTTCAATATTTTGACCCCAGATTTTAAACATAGTCATTTCTTCACAGTGTCACAAACCCACTCAGCAGGTCAGGCCCTCTACTCCCAAAGTGCCAACCTCTGAGTGCAGTCTTGTGAACAGTTAACAGAAACAGGGTAACCCTCCTGTCTGTTTTGTGGGTTCAAAATCAACCTTTGGTCTCAGTTCTGGAGGGATTCAAACTGTGAACCTTTTGCTAGCGTACCCAATGCACAGGCTTAGATAGTTCGGTCTTTGGAGGGCCAGATATCTTTGCCTATGGGCACCTAACCAGGTGTACAAAATGAACCCTTAAAAACTCTAATAAAGACCTGAGATTACGCTTACCTTTTTCCAGTTTGGTATCACCATTCAAGCTTATGCACAGTGTCTACTTTGACCATATATACTTCACTTGTTAAAGAAATGAAATTCAAAGACAGACCAGGTAGGCTCTAAAAATAGAGTTTTACTAAAATAGATAAAAGTATGTAAAACATAAAATACAGAACCATATATCACAAGAACCATACAACCTTTTAAAACAACAAGGTTTTAGCAGTGCAATTCCTACTACAGTACTTAGATTTTGTCTCTCTCTACTTGTATAATTGCTTAAAGTGCTCAAAGATGTTTCTTTGTCAGAGTGTAAATAAAAGTGTCTCTGAAGAAAAACAGCATATTGTTTAAAAGCTGGCTTTGCCCACCTCTTTGCATGAGGTCACCTAGCTCCTCCCTGTCAGAATATATAAAAAAAATATATCTATACAAAAACAGGATGTCTTTTTCAGAGGTAAATTAATATTCTGTGATCTCAGCACAACTCATTTTCTTTTTCAAATGACATTTCTTTGATCTTATGATCAGCTTCCCCTTTCCAGGGCATCAAAACATCTTTTATGACGTCACACTAAAACATCATAACCTGCTCTTCTTCCTCTAAGTGTTATAAAAGTTCATGATCTATCTTGGCAGTTAGGTATCTTCTAGCCTGTAATTAGCTCTTGGCCTTCCAGGTCACACCTTGTATCTAAAACCTGTGTGTATGTGTGTGTGTGTGTGTGTGTGTGATCTCACATGCTGTCTCAGCATCTCTCATGAGAGACAGTCCATAACACATTTTTATATACAAAAATCATAGTGTACTCAGAACTGTCTGTCCATGTGTCACACACAGCACCTCATGAATGTGACAGCTGTCATTTTTCAAATCCTGGTCAAAATGTCCAGCTGCAAAATATGGAACTGCACCTTCTCCATGTGGGAAAGTTAAGGGGTTTGAATCTCACTACACAGTGTGGGACAGCATCATATCCATGTGGGCCAGTTGAGAGTTATGAATCCCAGGTTACAATGTGGGACAGCACCTCCTCCATGTTCAATTAATCAATCAGTCAATCAAATTTTCATTTGATATAGCTCAAATCTTATTGTGAATCAGTGCGCTTCACAAATTAACCACTATTACACAGAATACAAACAACACAATACATAGTTAAAACATATCAGTTCAGCAATCTAAAACATTAATCAGAATCCAGAAATGCTTGTCTGAATAAAGACGTTTTTATTTATGTTGGAAGAAGAGAGCATGAATCCTATTGTACAATGTGTGATAGCACTGTCTTCATGTGGGTCAGTTCAGAGGTATGAAACCCACTGTATAATGTGGAACAAGAGCCAGAAAAGACTTGCCTGCTCCTGTTGGAAGCTGAGAAACTTGTTATACTGCAGAGAACAAACTAGAATGCATTTCAGGAACTGGGAACCTGGTAAAACATAATATTGTTGGGGACTAGTTAGGAAGGTAAGCTACGCTTTCTACAGAAAGTTTTGTTATTTTCTTATTGGCATTAAGAATTGCAGGTTTCCATTAAAGTGTAGTAATTTTATAACTAGAGGGGGTGAAATACAACTGAAGTTGCATTATTTCTGTGCTAGACACATAGGATTTGAAAGGATATTTGTGCAATATTTTAGAAGTGTCCTGCTGGCTGAACAGTGAGTTTATCCCTGGTTTCAGATAAAGGGTTTGTGTGTGTATTAGAAGCAGACATAGCAAATTGTCTTCACTGAAAGGCCTGCTTACATCACAGGTGTCACTAGTCAATCAATTGATTCTGGGTGGGGCTTTTATCACTGTGCTGTCTTAGGCAAACTACACAGAGAGAAGCCAGTCAGAAAAGACTTGCCTGCTCCTGTTGGAAACTGAGAAACTTGCTATACTGCAGAGAACAAACTAGAATGCATTTGAGGAACTGGGAACCTAGTAAAACATAATATTGTTGGGGACTAGTTAGGAAGGTAAGCTACGCTTTCTACAGAAAGTTTCATTATTTTCTTATTGGCATTAAGAATTGCAGGTTTCCATTAAAGTGTAGTAATTTTATAACCAGAGAGGGTGAAATACAACTGAAGTTGCTTGATTTCTGTGCTAGACACATAGGATTTGGAAGGATATTTGTGCAATATTTTAGAAGTGTCCTGCTTGCTGAACAATGAGTTCATTCTTATCCCTGGACTCAGTATAGTGGTTTGTGTAGGAGCAGTGCTCTAGTAAATTGTGGTGTTGGTTGACTTACTATAGAGGGCAGTACTCACCAGGGTGGTGGAGCAGTGGTGTATTTGATCATTTCTAACAGTCACCAGTGGTTGTGGCATTTCCTTTATAGTCAAGGTTCTGACATCACTTCTTCCACAGGCCTTGGGGCAGAACTGTCATATTCTTAATTACCCAGCACAGTGCATAAAGGGTAAGTACACACAAAAAACAAAATAAAACAACAAAAAAAAACAATTATATATTACTCATTGTATATTATAAGGAAGAGGGACATGTGGGGAGTGGTGCAATGCACTGGCTGTGGGGCAGCAATTTTCCGGGAGACATTCTGGAACCTGTGTTGCTGCCCTATTTGCAGCCAACTGTCAGCTCTGAGGGAGGAGATTTCCCACCTCCAGGCTGAACTGGCAAGGACTAAGGAGGCCTCCCCCACCCAAAGAGCACCAGTTCCACAACCACTGCCTCAGAGGTTGCCATGTGTGAAGAGCAGATGGACCACAGTAGGTTCTGGGAGGGTGAGGGTGGTGGAACAGAGGCGTAGCCCCAAGTTGCACCTCTACACAAATCATATGTCAGTCTGGCAAATCAAGGTTCCTCTATGATGACACCCTCATTGGAGACCAAGAAGAATGCTGGGGACATCCACAAGGGAGACCCACAAAAGAGTGGCAAGGGACACCACAGGGGAAAGAAACAGCTTCTGATAGGGGACTCAGTTGTTAGGGGTGTAGACCTGGGGAAGGGAGAGGAGAGGGAAGTAAAGTGCCTGCCTGGTGCCATGGCTTGGAGAGACAGGAAGCAAATCCTCAGGATTGCAGAAGCAGCATCACAGGAGCGGAAACTAGATATCATTGTCCACCTCAGGACAAATGACCTAACTTGGCATGAGATCAGTGCAGTGCAGGATGAATTTGTGGAGTTGGGAAGGGGCCTCAGACAGGTAGCAAGCACGGTAACCTTCTCAGAGGTGCTGCCAGTCTATGGCAGGGTGAGGCTAGGTACTGCACACCATGCAGTTTAATGAATGGTTGCAAAACTGGTGCAGAGCACAGGGCTTTGGCTTCATTGGGGACTGGGGTCCACCTGGAGAGATGAAGGTCTATACTGGCATGATGGTCTGCATCTGTCCAGGAAGGAAACATGCTCTTAGGTGACAGGTTTAAAGGCTTCCTTGGCAAGCTTTTGAACTAGCCAAGGGGGGAAGTGCTGATAGGAAACAGGAAAGTTCAAGCCTCCCCCCACAAAACATGGCAGGTAGTAAGGTAAGCACTGAGGTACAGAGCTTGACAGAGGGCAGAACAGGGGTAAATGGAAAAATGGATAAGGGCAATAAGAGCAGGGATGGGGTAAAAAAGGATAAAGCCAACGTTAAATGGAGGGCAATGAGTACCAGTGCCCATAGTCTTGGAAACAAGCTTCCAGAGCTAGTAGCCCTGATGGAAGAGGAACACTTGAATATTGTGGCAGTCACAGAAACATGGTACATGGAGAACCATGACTGGGATGTCAACATACCAGGGTACACAATCTACAGAAGGGACAGGGAGGGTAAAAGAGGAGGTGGAATAGCTCTCTACATAAGGGAAGGGATCAAAGTTACAAAACTAAAAAGTAAAGGGGGAGGACAAGAGGAACTCTGGGTCACCTTGCAGACAGGGAATGGCATCACAGTCCGCACAGGGGTTGTATACAGACCCCCGTCTCAAGGGAAGGAAATGGACAAGAAAATGATAGAGGGCATTCTCAAAATGGCTGAAAAAGGGGAGATACTGTTGGTGGGGGACCTGAATATGCCAGATGTTAACTGGGCAACATGGACTGCAGCCACATCCAAGAGCAGGGTCATTCTCGATGCCCTACAGGGGGCATGCCTTAGACAGCTAGTGGTGGAACCCACGGAGGGAGCAATATTAGACCTGGTACTCTCAAATGGAGAGAGGATCACAAATTTAGAAGTCAGTAGACATCTGGGAACAAGTGACCACTGCACAATGTGCTTCACAATAAACACAACCATGGAGACAAGCCATACAAAGACAAGGATACTGGACTTTAGAAGGGCTGACTTTGGCATAATGGGTGAATACCTGAGGAATGCATTAGCAAATGGCTAGAAAGGAGGGGTGGAAGAACAATAGAGAAAAATCAAAACTGCCATCATGGAGGCAATAAGTCTTTGTGCGAAACAAATAAAGAAAACAAAGCGGAATAAAAAACCACTATGGTTCTCAAAAGAGGTGTCAGGGAAGGTTAAGGAGAAAAAGGCTGCATTCAAAAAGTATAAGGAATCACAGAGAGCATGACAGGGAACTGTATCAATTAAAGCAGAAAGAAGTGGGGAAGGCAGTCAGAAAAGCAAAGGCCCAAACCGAGGTAAAGATAGCCAACTCAGTTAAGAAGGGGGATCAAACCTTTTATAGGTACATTGGGGAGCACAGAAAGGTTAAGGGAGGGATAGTGAAGATTAATAAAGGAGAGGGGAGGTGGGCAGAGGGAGACAGTGAAAAGGCAGAGATACTGAATGAATACTTTTGCTCAGTATTCATAAAAGAAGAAGAGGAGGAGTTACCTAAACCAAACAGTAGAAGCACTCTGGATAGTGGGGTTGACACCAGTCCATTTACAGAAGAAAGAGTACTGAAAGAACTCCTAAAACTCAAGGTGGACAAAGCAATGGGGCCTGACGGGATTCACCCTAGAATTCTAAGAGAGCTAAGGGAGGACCTAGTGCCACCACTAACCACACTTTTTAACAAATCATGGGAAGATGGGGTGGTACCTGAGGACTGGAGGAGGGCAGATGTGATTCCCCTTCACAAAAGTGGGAGCAAGGCAAAAGCAGGAAACTACAGACCTGTTAGTTTGACCTCAGTGGTGGGGAAAATGATGGAATCACTTCTGAAAGAAAGAATTGTTGAGTACCAAGAGGCCAGCGGGGCACAGGACCCAAAGCAGCATGGATTCACAGCAGGAAGGTCATGTCAGATGAATCTAATCGATTTCTTTGACTGGGTGACCAAAGTAATAGACCAGGGAGGGGCTGTGGATATGGCCTACCTAGACTTTAGCAAGGCATTTGACACAGTCCCGCACAAAAGATTAATAATCAAGTTAGCCAGCCTGGGAGTGGGTCCCAGGGTGGTAGCCTGGGTAGCAAACTGGCTGCACAACAGGACACAGAAGGTAATAGTGAATGGAACGCATTCTGAAGAAAGGGGGGTTACTAGTGGAGTACCTCAGGGCTCAGTACTGGGTCCAGTCCTCTTTAACGTCTTTATAGGTGACATTGCAGAGGGTCTGGAAGGAAAGGTATGCCTCTTTGCAGATGACACAAAGATCTGTAACAGAGTTGATACACAAGGGGGTAGAAAGGATGAGAAGGGACTTGGCAAGGTTGGAGGAATGGTCAGACATATGGCAACTTAGATTCAATGCAAAGAAGTGCAAAGTAATGCACCTGGGAAATAAAAATCCAGGAGAAGAGTACACAATAGCAGGGGAGGTACTAACGACAAAAATAATGGAAAGGGATCTGGGTGTAGTAATATGAGATGACCTAAAGGCGGGTAAGCAATGTGAGAAGTCAGTAAGGAGAGCCAGGGGGATACTGGGATGCATAGGGAGGGGCATCACAAGTAGAAAAAGGGAAGTGGTTATCCCTCTATACAGACAGTTGGTGAGACCCATCTGGAGTACTGCATGCAGTTTGGAGACCTCATCTGCAAGGACATAGACAGGATGGAAGCAGTCCAGAGGAGGGCAACTAAAATGGTGCAGGGTCTACATCAGAAACCATATGAAGAGAGACTGAGAGAGCTTAATATGTATACCCTTGATGAAAGGAGGGACGGGGGCACATGATAGAAACTTTTAAGTACCTCAAGGGAATCAACAAAGTCCAGGAGGGTAGCATCTTTCAGAAAAAGAGATGTGTAAGAACAAGGGGGCACAATTTAAAGTTAGAGGGGGGATGGCTCAGGGGTAATGTGAGGAAATTCTTTTTCACAGAGAGAGAGTGGGCATGGAACCACCTTCCTGGAGAGGTTGTGGGGTCTAAAACAGTGGGGGAATTCAAACATGCATGGGACAGACATAAGGCAATTATAGTGGGGGGTTGCAGGAAGTAGGCTGTTGGTTAACTAGAATCTGCAGCTTATCCAATAGGTAGGGAAATGGGCAGACTGGGTGGGCCAAGTGATCCTTATCTGCCGTCAGAGTCTATGTTTCTATGTGGGGTAGTTGAGGGGGAGAAATCCCACTATACAATGTGGGACAGCACCTTCTTCCTTTGGGATAGGTTATGGGTATGAATCCCATTGTGCAATATATGACAACACCTTCTTAATGTGGGACAGTTTAGGGGTATGAATTCCACTGTATAAAATGGGACACTACCCTTTCCATGTGGGATGGTTTAGGGTTAAAAAAACCATTGTACAATATGGGACAGCACCCTCTCAAAGTGGGACAGCTGAGGGGTATAAATCCCATTGTACAATGTGGGATAACACTGTCTCCATGTGGGAGAGCTGAGGGTATGAAATCCACTGTATAATGCGTATAATCACTGGTCTGTTGGACAGACATAGTGGCTAGGATTCTCTAGATCACAGGAATGCACACTTCTGGGAGAATAATCACTGATCTTGGCCAGACATTGTGGCTAGGATTCTCTAGATCCCAAGAATGCGCACTTCAGGGAGGATAATCACTGATCTTGGGCAGGCGTAGTGGCTAGATCTTCTTTGGGGGTAACTCAGTCATCAGGTCAACTGTAGGAACTTCACCATTAGTGAAGCAGGATCCACACTGAAGATTTTCAGCAGTACAACTGGGGCTGCTCACGCCGCCGTCATCTTCTAATGTCACCAACCCAATAAAGGCGTGAGCGACCCTGCTCCCTCCTCAGTTTTTTCCCACCATTGACTTGTTCGCATGGGTCTCTGTGGAAGCTCTGACACAGTTTTGTGCCATTTTTCACCTACAGCTTTTCTATATGTAACTCCCCTGCAAATGGGGGTTCCCAAAAGACTTCCAGGAGCTTGCTTGAATGCTCCAAGCCTGAATGGTGTTTGGCATTTAAGCCATTTATCAGTGAGTGTTTTTAGAACCTCTGGTACTGTCTCTTTAAGAGCTGTCTGCTTGCAGACATAATTAGTTTGTATGGGGGACTGTGTGTTTCTTTGATTGAGTACCACTCAAGCTGCTGCCAATTCACTTCATTTTTGCAGTCACTAGGAGTGCAAAGGGAACCTATCTGAAAGATGTAACTGTTTGCCAGAAATTATTTAGAGTAATAATGAAATTACAGTTTGTCTAACCTGCTTTCTTTGCAGTCAGAACTGTGTCTGTTAGTTCCCATTCTGGTTTTGAACTGCTGAACTGGACCAATCAGTGTGGGGTAAGCTAGCTCTAAAATGGTGCCTTGGACGAATCAGAACTTGGACTCATAATCTGAGCCAGCCACAAGAGGATTGTATGGGCAGTGACTCTGGGAGATGTAGTTTAGACTTCAGTGCCTTTTGGACCAACAGCAGCAGTCTATTGTAGTGACAGCCAATCCAGTCAAGAACTGGGAGGAACTCAAAGGAAGTGCCGGTTTTGTCGGTTGGAGTTTCAGTTGAGCTTTGGCAGTGAAGAAGGAAGGAGCCCTGTGCTTTTTCAGTGTGCAGTTTTTAGTCAAAAAACGTGTGTAAGGCCCAGAGTTCCGGTCTGCAGCTTGTGTAACAGCTTGTTAGGACTGAATCCGTCCTGTGAAAGAATCAAAGGATCTCTGAAGAGTAGAAACCAGGCTCACCCTGTAGAAGACTGGAGGAATTGCTGAAAATTGCACTCGGTCTGTCAGGAACTGAATCTGCTGTGTGTTCTCCGGTATTGTGCAGTAATTGCGATCGGGATACAGATGCAGCCTGCCTGGTATAGTGCTTTCTTTATATGGATGTGTGAAGAGGTTTGTGTACCTCAAGTGAGCCCTGCTGACATTGAAGGACCCTATCTTATTTGGAGGTCGTGAGTACTAATTCAGGGCGCTCCCTGTTGAATTGCCGCATTAAATCCAAATGGAATTACTGTACTGCTGACTGTTTAATTCTCCTTTCTCTGTGTGAAAGGGCCCTACCAGCTGCCACGGTTTGGACTAGCCACTAGGGCTTGGGTACCCAGGGACAGTAACTGATAGGGATAGGCCTGTGCACAGAGCCATAGGTAGATTAGTAGAGTGATAAGCTAATTAACCTGATTTCCCCCTGTCCTTGTTACATCCCCCTAAATAAATCAGAGCTGCTTGTTTCAGCAAAGTTATACTGCCTGAGGTATTTGTCTATGTTAAAGTACTGTACTGTGATTGTTGCACTGTATCTTATTTCACAGGAGGTCCCAGTGCCGGAACCAGACCTGGGGTAAGTGTATACTGTGAAGGTAATTTGATATATTGTGTGGGCCACTAGTGGGAAGAAAGGGGGGTTGCAGTGTCCCAGAGGGCTGTGACCAAGTTAGTTTAACTATTGCAAACCCTGACCTCTGGGTGGAGGCACCCGCCATTGGATCCAGGCCCCTCAACCTGTTAGTGGCAAATCAGGCACGGGTAGTAGCCCCTGGGATAGCGCCATCTAGGGGTTACATCTACTTAATTGTTTAGAATCTCTTTTTCTAAGGAGATTCCTTTACCTCATTTATGTCGAGAGTTAATCCTTCAACTTCTCTCTTCCATTGCTGCCACTGTGGAAAGAAGATTAATTCTACAGACAAACACTCTCTCTCTGTGTCTGCTAACTTGGCCTGACCAGGAAGTCTCCGACTATGAGCTCCACCAGAAGTTTAATCAAACAACCCTAGGGTGACGCAAAAAGGCTCTTAAAAATGTCCTTATAGATCAATAGGTAGCCAGTTCCAGCAGGGGTCCTCTGGGGTCCCTCCTTCCCAGTCACTGGCAGGGTCATCAAGCTCCCAGGCCGCTAAGGCCTGAGACAAGTCACATTTCCTGATGGCCTCTTCTTCTTTGTCTGGGGTACTCCGTTGGCTGTGGCTGTGCTGATGCATAAATCTGCTGTCCCAGTTCTCTGTCCCTACCAGACCTATACTGACAGCACCTCTGCCTGATACCTAAGGTGGATGGTCGTTGACCTCCGGGTCATTGGTCCCCTCTTCATCAATGACGGGATCATCATCAGCGGCTTTCCCCGTCTAGGCCTGATGCTTCCCCAGGCCCTAAGGCTACAGGCTTTTCAGGCTCTCAGGGTCCTTCTGGCGGGTTGTCACTTTCTGTGCTGTCGCCCCCCCCCCATCAACCCAGTCTTCTGGTGTCATCGACTGTAATGATATTTTGACCACATTCACTATGGTTTTGGTCCACAAGTTAGGTGCATATATTCCTACATTGCCTGTGCCATCAATGGTACCATTAACTCCAACCTGGCCTTTGCGGGTTGCCCCCCCCCATGGGCCGTTGTTGGTACCTCATTTGTCGGACCTGAAATGGGAACATGTCAATGTCGAAGAGGAGTACCATCCAGATCTTATTCTTCATGGTGAGGAAGAGGAAGAGGAAGAACCACCTCTCCTCAGACAGATCTACAGCCTCCTCAGTGAGTGAGGACTCTGTCAAACACACCCCTAGGTCTCCTCCAGAGGACCCTACCTTTTTCAATATCATGAAGCAGTTGTCCTCAGCCATGGGCTTTCATAATGAGGAGGAGGATGCCACCAGAAAGGATATAGTGGATTTCCCAGAGATCCCAGAGTCTCCTCCCAAGATCATTCCTCCTGTTTTGCCTGCCTTGAGGAATGCTTCTACTGCAGCATGGCACAGGCCTGACATGATGCCAGCCATGCCCCGCAGGACTGACAAATGTTATCATGCATCTCAGGGTTTTCTGCATTATACTTCCCAACCTGCAACAGATTCTGTGGCAATAAGGCAGCTCATGACAGGTCTAAGGTGTCTAAACACTTCAGCTCCCCCCCCCCAGACAAAGAGTTCAGCAGAATTTATCTCTGGGGCAAGAGGGTTTATGCCTCCTCCACCCTTGGGCTGAGGATTGCCAACTACCTTTCTCATATGGTTAAGTACCAGAATACCAACTGGTAGAAGGGCAAGGACGCTGTCCAGGCCCTTCCAGATGGTACCCAGAAGCAGGAGATTCTTAAATGCTTGCAAGCCACTGAAGATGTTATCAAACACCTCTTGCAGGCCCTCTGTGACATCTCAGATACTATTGCCAGGGTTTCTGCCACCAGCATTTGCCTCCATAGGCACTCCTGGCTGAGGGTCTAAGGTTTCGCTAGGGACGTCCAGCAGAAGGTACTGAATGCCCCCTTCAATGGCTCAAAACTGTTTGGGCCAGATGTCCAGGACATCATTAATGATTTTCAGGCATCTGGAAGGGCTATTAAATCTGACAATTTGCTCTGTCATACACAACCAAAGAGCAGGCAGCGCCCTCCCTATCATAAGGGACCCAACAGGCAAGGAGCAGCCTCTCTGCCCCAAGGCAAATGTAGAGCCTCCACTGCATTACCGGCCCCTCCACTGCAGGGGCCATGGCCAAGCACCCTAGAAGTGACAGATCAGCCCTGGTGGCTGGATCCACCTCCACTTGACTCCTTGCCAGACCCCCACCTCTTCTGGTCCAAAACCAAGTGGTGGTGGTCGGAGATCAGTTCTCCCTCCATCTCAATCAATGGAGAAACATTACAGCAGATGCCTGGATTCTTCAAATCATAGAAAGGGATCACACTCTGGAGCTCACCAAGCAACCCCTAGAGACTCCTCCTCTGCCCTCCACCTACCCCCCGGCCCACCTTTCTGCTCTTTGGGAGGAGGATCAGTCCCTCCTGTGCAAGCAGTCCATCGAGCCAGTGCCCAGGCACCAAAGGAACAAAGGGTTTTATTCCAGGTTCTTCCTGGTCCCCAAAAGAACCAGGAATCTGAGGCCAATCTTACACCTCAAGGACCACAATCTGTATTTTCAGTACAACAAGTTCCGAATGGCAACTTTGCCAGGCCTCATGCCCCTTCTCAAGCAGGGCAACTGGCGGTGTTTTCTGGACATGCAGGATGCTTACTTGCACATCTCAGTATTTCCACCCCACAGGAGGTTCCTCTGGTTTCTTTATCAGGGTGAGCATTACCAATTCAAAGTGTTGCCTTTTGGCTTGTTCTCTGTGTCACAGGTCTTTACCAAGTGCTTAGCAGTAGTAGCTGTGGCTCTCAGAAGGGAGGGGCTGTATGTTTTCCCTTATCCTGATGATTGGCTCCTAAAAGCCCTGTCCAGGGAACAGCTCCTGTGGATTCTGGAAAGAACTTTTCAGTTATTTCTGTCCCTGGGCATTACAGTAAATTTGCCCAAGTCAGTCCTAGTTCTGTCCCAAAGGCTGCAGTACATAGGGTCAGTTCTAGACTCAGCACAGGGAAAGGCCTTCCTGTCACAGAACGGGAGGGAGTGTCTTATTGCCCAGGATCAGGAGGTTGCCCAGAGCCATTATGTCCCTGCAAGCCTGTATTTGAGGCTGTTCGGGCTGATAGCTGTGGCCGTCCCCACTGTTCCACTGGCCAGGCTCCACATGCGCATCCTCCAGTGGACTCCCCGAATACACGGGACCAGTGCATGGATGAACCAGATCAGTTAGTGCTGGTCTCCTCCAGTCCACAAGGTGCTCCAGTGGTGGATGGACCCCCTTAACCCGCTGCAAGTGGTCCGCATCCATATCTTCTCCCCCAGCAGATTCTCACCACGGATGCCTCCAGCATGGGCTGGGGGGCTCATCTGGGCCCCTTTCTAACTCAGAGCTTTTGGTCTCAGATCGAAACCTCCCTGCACATCAGTGTTCTGGAGATGAGGGTGGTCCTGTATGCCATGCAGGCCTTTTAGAATCATCTCTTCCCCGGTCAGCTGTTGATTCAGTCTGACAACCTCAGTGTCATGTATTACATCAACAAGCTTGAGGGGGGCACATTTGTTTCCCCTGTGCAGGGAGGCCATGAGAGTATGGTATTGGGCATTGGACCATGGTCTAACTCTCTCAGCGTTTCATGTCCCAGGAGTGTTAAACACTCTGGCAGACAGCCTCAGCCAAACGCAGTCCAGCATGCATGAGTGGGAGCTTTTCTCATCTGTCACAGATCTGTTGAACAGATGGGGTCATCCAGAGTTGGACCTTTTTATGTCCTCACTCAATGCAAAATTGCCCAATTTCTGCTCACTAGATCCAGGGCCTGGAGTTTGCTGGTGAGACACATTGTCCTTCTCCTGGAGCAGGAGGTTCCTTTACAGCTTCCCTCCATTTCCTCTGATTCAGAGGATGCTAATCAATCTGCAGATGGAGGGGGGCCAACATGATTTTGTTAGCTTCATTTTGGCCTCATCAGATATGGTTCCCATTGCTACAACAGCTGGAAGAGGAGCTTCTGGTCCGTCTTCCTCTCTGCAGGAATCTGCTGACCCAGGCTCTGTAGACCCTGGTCCATCCCGACCTCAAGTCACTCCATCTGCTTGCTTGGCTCCTGAGAATGTAGCCATCACCAGATTTGGGGTTTAAAACAGGGTAGCCATCTGATGTTCTAGTGGCTGCTCGGAAACCTTCCACTTAAGGTTACCACCTACTCGGTTTTTGACCGAATGGATTCGGTTTTCTAGGTCCAGATTCGGTCCTCCTGTTTTCACCATCGCAAAGTGTGTGATATTGCAGTGTGATTGCTTGCTTGCTTGCAGTGCATGCTAATCAGGAAGTGACTTCAAGTGCAGGGCACATAAAGGAGCCAAATGTGTCCCTGTCTGCCCAATTGTCAGCTCTAACTTCACATCAGCAAATTGGGAGGCTATTCCTAGGAAGGGTAAACAATACCACCTTAATTAACACCTTCGTTTTTCTGAAACCCTTAGACATTCAGACATGCACCACATTATGGTTGCCTCCTTCCCCAGTGTGGACTGTATAATCTGTGTTTCAGAAACCTTATATGCTAATCCAGTTTTATTCAGAGGCAGTACTTTTTCAGTCATTTTGAATGCTCACATATTTGTAAAATAAATTCTGTTAACTCATTCACTATTTTACTTGCATGTTCAGGTTGCAGACAAGTTCTGATGTTATGCAGACCTTTGTTTGTATACCAGTCAGTCTGAGAGATGTAAAGTAGGGCCATTAAGACCATTAGCAGCAAATCAACCTAATCCTTTGCAGGCTGCATTGTGAGTATGGTCTTTGACTGCTGTGACAGGGAATACTTTTATACCTTTAAATGCTCACAAATTATTTTTTTAGAGTCTGTCCTATATTCTAATATTTGTTACCCCTTTTGTTGTTAAATTACTACTCTTTTATTCCATTTCTAGCAATACTACACCCCACTCCCCTCAGTAGCTGTTGCTGGCAATTTTCATACTACCTGGATATTCCAGGAAGACCATTCCAGGCCTTTCAGATGAACATCACAGGACAGTGTGGCTAATGTTATGCTAAACCACAGAAATTAGAAAAGGAAGAAAGAGAGAGAGAGCAGTAGCTGATGAGGTGAAAGGAACACAATCGAGATTTGATGGCACTACAAATTTAGGTAAATTATCAAACAATTTCTCAAAACATTATTATTACTATTTTGCCAAGAGAGACACACTAAGCTGAAGCTTGTTTATGGGTGCAACCTGGGAGCACAAGGAAGTTAAGTGACTTGCTCAGGGTCACACAGTATGTGAGTGTGGGCTGTGGGATTCAAACCAAGCTCTCCAGGTTTGTAGCTCAGAGCCTTAAACCACTGCATTATACTGCCTCCATGCTACATATCACATATCATGCTATCTGCTATGTATGACTGACATGGAAAAAATAGGATATTTAACAACATAGAATAGTTTCTACCACTTTTAAAAATGTCTGACATTACAAATAACTTTGAGTAGGAGCAATGGGAGGGACAGCAGCACATCTTAAAATGGCAGAAGATATTTGTAATTACATCTCATCCACCATTACTAGTATAGTTTATTTATTTATTAAGAGAGTTTTAGAAGAAAAGGCCCCCTGATCCAAAATAGCTGGTTGTCAGAGGTGTCCTTGTAGTCACTAGGTGTGTGAGCCAAGCTGTGTACACAGGATGCAAAGTCCCCTGAACCCCCTCTCTAACCCCACCCCACCCAATATTAACACACTGACATTTAAAATATTTAAATCTAAATCAAACAAACCAAAAAAATTAATCATGATGTAATTTAAATAAGTTGTACACAATGCAATATCAGCAGCAATTCTGAAAAAATCAAGTGAATCAGAGTCCAAGTGATGCCCTCATCAGTCATGAAAGGGGCGGGGTTAGGGGTGGAGTTTGGGGGTGTGGTTTAGTATTTGTTTTTCATCTCATCCAAAGGTGGCAACCCTGCTTCCACTCAAGCCAATTATGCCATGAAGAGAAAGAAGTTTGCCATCTGGGCTGCCAAACATAATACAGACCCTTTCACTTGTCCAGTGAACCAGATTCTGGACTACCTGTTATCACAGTCGGATTCAGGTCTCCAGTACTACACCCTCAAGATGCACCTTTTGGCTGTTTCAGCCTTTCATGAGCCTGTGAGTGACCACATCATAGCTCAGCTGGATGTTTCCCATACTTTCCTGAGGGGCATCCTGCATCTGAAACCCCCAATCTGTTCTTTTGTCCTGGCTTGGGATCTGAATTTTGTTTTGGAGATATTGACTCTGTCTCCTTTTGAGCCAGCCGTGACTTACGAGCTACAGTACACTTCCTTTCTTGAAAAGCATTATTTTTGGTTGCTATTACCTCTGCTCAAAGGATTTCCAAGTTTCAGGCCCTCTGGTGTGAGGAACCTTATTTGATTTTTCACAAAGACAGAGTGTCTTTGTGCATGAATCTTAAGTTTCTTCCTAAGATCGTGTCTGAGTTTACCCTGAACCAATCTATCCACCTTCCTGTTTATTTTCCTGCGCGTGCCAATCCAGGGGAAGTACTGCTCCATACTTTGGATGTGCGCAGAGCTTTGAAGTATTACCTGCTTCAGACTAAGGAATGCAGAAGGTTGAAGCAATTTTTTGTTTCTTTTGCCCCAGGTAGACAGGGCATTCAGGTTTCCAAACAATGTTTGTCTAAATAGTTGGCAAATTGCATTGTGCTCTGCTACAATAAGTATGGCAAAGAGTTGCCAGGAGCGGTGAAAGCTAATTCCACGGGAGACTTGGCTACCTCTGTGACCTGTTTCCGAGGGGTCTCAGTCACTGATATTTGTGCAGCTGCCTAGTGAAATACCATCCATACTTTCACCAAGCACTACAGTCTGGACATTGCCTCAAGAGCAAGTGCAGAATTTGTAAGGGCTGTGGTGCAAGGCCTCTTGTCTTAGGCTTAAGGTTGGCCTTCCTCCCAGACAATCTTGTTGAACCTGTAACTGCTTGGTACACATTCCTATGGTGTGACCTGATGACTGAGATACCCTCTAAGGAGATGGAACAATTGTGTAAGAACTTATCGTAACAGTAGATCTTCGAGGGGATCTCAGTCATAAGGTCTGTCTTCCCTCCCACCATCCCCCTTTTTTAGGGGTCTCTCTCCTGGAACTGGTTATCTGGTATATTCAGACTTTCCTGTGGGCCTGGGCACCCCCTCTCTCTTCTTGGTCCTCCATGGCTTGAGCTATGCTCCCTTTGTCTCTAGGGGAAATAACTGAGGAGGGAGCGGGGCCACTCATGCCTTGATAAGGTTGGTGAAGTCAGAAGATGATGGTGTGAGGATTGCCAACTACCTTTCTCATATGGTTAAGTACCAGAATACCAACTGGAAGAAGGGCAAGGACACTGCCAAGGCCCTTCTAGATGGTATCCAGAAGCAGGAGATTCTTAAATGCTTGCAAGCCACTGAAGATGTTATCAAGCACCTCTTGCAGGCCCTCTGTGACATCTCAGATACTATTGCCAGGGTTTCTGCCACCAGCATTTGCCTCCATAGGCACTTCTGACTGAGGGTCTAAGGTTTCACTATGGATGTCCGGCAGAAGGTATTGAATGCCCCCTTCTATGAATCAAAACTATTTGGGCCAGACGTCCAGGACATCATTAATGATTTTCAAGCATCTGGCAGGGCTATTAAATCTGTCCGTTTGCTCTGTCATTTGCAACCAAAGAGCAGGCAGTGCCCTCCCTATCATAAGGGACCCAAAAGGCACGGAGCAGCCTCTCTGTCCCAAGGCAAATGCAGAGCCTCCGCCCCCTTACCGGCCCCTCCACTGCAGGGGCCATGGCCAAGCACCCTAGAAGTGACAGATCAGCCCTGGTGGCTGGATCCACCTCCACTTGACTCCTTGCCAGACCCCCCATCTTCTGGTCCCCAACCAAGTGGTGGTGGTCAGAGATCAGTTCTCCCTCCATCTCAATCAATGGAGAAACATTACAGCAGATGCCTTTATTCTTCAACTCATAGAAAGGGATCACACTCTGGAGCTCACCAAGCAACCCCTAGAGACTCCTCCTCTGCCCTCCACCTACCCCCGGCCCACCTTTCTGTTCTTTGGGAGGAGAAGCAGTCCCTCCTGTGCAAGCAGTCCATCGAGCCAGTGCCCAGGCACCAAAGGAACAAAGGGTTTTATTCCAGGTTCTTCCTGGTCCCATAAAAGAACCAGGGATCTGAGGCCAATCTTACACCTCAAGGACCTCAATCTGTATGTCCAGTACAACAAGTTCCGAATGGTAACTTTGACAGGCCTCATGCCCCTTCTCAAGCATGGTGACTGGCTGTGTTCTCTGGAAATGCAGGATGCTTACTTGCACATCTCAGTATTTCCACCCTGCAGGAGGTTCCTCTGGTTTCTTTATCAGGGTGAGCATTACCAATTCAAAGTGTTGCCTTTTGGCTTGTCCTCTGTGTTGCAGGTCTTTACCAAGTGCTTAGCAGTAGTAGCTGCAGCTTTCAGAAGGGAGGGGCTGTATGTTTTCATTTATCCTGACGACTGGCTCCTAAAGTCCCTGTCTAGGGAACAGCTCCTGCGGATTCTGGAGAGAACTTTTCAGTTATTTCTCTCCCTGGACATTACAGTCAGTTTGCCCAAGTCACCCCAGTCCTGTCCCAAAGGCTGCAGTACATAGGGTCAGTTCTAGACTCAGCACAGGAAAAGGCCTTCCTGCCTCAGAATAGGGGGGAGTGCCTTATTGCCCAGGATCAGGAGGTTGCCCAGAGCCGTTATATCCCTGCAAGACTGTACTTGAGACTGTTGGCACTGATAGCTGTGGCCGTCCCCACTGTTCCACTGGCCAGGCTCCACATGCGCATCCTCCAGTGGACTCTCCAAGTACAATGGGACCAGTGCACCGATGAACTAGATCAGTTAGTGCTGGTCTCCTCTCCAGTCCACAAAGTGCTCCAGTGGTGGATGGACCTCCTTAACCTGCTGCAAGGGGTCCCCTTCCAGATCTCCTCCCCCAGCAGATTTTCACCACGGATGCCTCTGGCATGGGCTGAGGGGCTCCTCTGGGCCCCTTTCAATCTCAGAGCTCTTGGTTTCAGATCGAAACCTCCCTGCATATCAATGTTCTGGAGATGAGGGTGGTCCTATATGCCATGCAGGCCTTTTAGAATCATCTCCTCCCAGATCAGCTGTTGATTCAGTCTGACAACCTCAATGTCAAGTATTACATCAACAAGCTTGGGGGGGCACATTTGTTTCTGCTGTTCAGGGAGGCCATGAGAGTAAAGTATTGGGCATTGGACTATGGTCTAACTCTCTCAGCATTTCATGTCCCAGGAGTGTTAAACACTCTGGCACACACCTCAGCCAAACGCAGTCCAGCATGCATGAGTGGGAGCTTCCCTCATCTGTCGTAGATCTGTTGAACAGATGGGGTCATCCAGAGTTGGACCTTTTTATGTCCCCATTCAATGCAAAATTGACCAATTTCTGCTCACTAGATCCAGGGCCTGGAGTTTGCTGGTGAGACACATTATCCTTCTCCTGGAGCAGATGGTTCCTTTACAGCTGTCCTCCATTTCTTCTGATTCAGAGGATGCTAATCAAGCTGCAGATGGAGGGGGCCAGCATGATTTTGTTAGCTTCATTTTGGCTTCGTCAGATATGGTTCCCATTGCTACAGCAATTGGAAGAGGAGCTTCTGGTCCCTCTTCCTCTCTGCAGGAATCTGCTGACCCAGGCTCAGTAGACCTTGGTCCATCCCAACCTCAAATCACTCCATCTGCATGCTTGGCTCCTGAGAATGTAGCCATCACCAGATTTTGGGGTTTACAACAGGGTAGCTGATGTTCTAGTGGCTGCTCGGAAACCTTCCACTCAAGCCAATTATGCCATGAAGAGGAAGAGGTTTGCCATCTGGGCTGCCAAACATAATACAGACCCTTTCACTTGTCCAGTGAACCAGGTTCTGGACTACCTGTTATCACAGTCGGATTCAGGTCTCCAGTACTCCTCCCTCAAGATGCACCTTTTGGCTATTTCAGCCTTTCATGAGCCTGTGAGTGACTGCACCATAGTTCAGCTGGATCTTTCCCATACTTCCTGAGGGGCATCCTGCATCTGAAGCCCCTAATCTGTTCTTTTGTCCTGGCTTGGGATCTGAATTTTGTTTTGGAAAAATTGACTCTGTCTCCTTTTGAGCCAGCTGTGACTAGCGAGCTACAGTACGCTTCCTTTCTTGGAAAGCATTATTTTTGGTTGCTATTACCTCTGCTCAAAGGATTTCCAAGTTTCAGGCCCTCTGGTGTGAGGAACCTTATTTGATTTTTCACAAAGACAGGGTGACTTTGTGCATGAATCTTAAGTTTCTTCCTGACATGGTATCTGAGTTTACCCTGAACCAGTCTATCCACCTTCCTGTTTATTTTCCTGAGTGTGCCAATACAGGGGAAGCACTGCTTCATACTTTGGATGTGTGCAGAACTTTGAAGTATTACCTGCTCCAGACTAAGGAATGCAGAAGGTTGAAGAAACTTTTTGTTTCTTTTGCCCCAGGTAGACAAGGCATTCAGGTTTCCAAACAATGTTTGTCTAAATAGTTGGCAAATTGCATTGTGCTCTGCTACAATAAGTATGGCAAAGAGTTGCCAGGAGCGGTGAAAGCTAATTCCACGGGAGACATGGCTACCTCTGTGACCTGTTTCTGAGGGGTCTCAGTCACTGATATTTGTGCAGCTGCCACCTGGAATACCATCCATACTTTCACCAAGCACTACAGTCTGGACATTGCCTCAAGAGCGCGTGCAGGATTTGTAAGGGCTGTGCTGCAAGGCTTCTTGTCTTAGGCTTGAGGTTGGCCTTCCTCCCAGACAGTCTTGTTGAACCTGTAACTGCTTGGTACACGTTCCTATGGTGTGACCTGATGACTGAGATACCCTCTAAGAAGATAGATCAATTATGTAAGAACTTATCGTAACAGTAGATCTTCGAGGGGATCTCAGTCATAAGGTCTGTCTTCCCTCCCACCATCCCCCTTTTTTGGGGGTCTCTCTCTCTCTCCTGGAACTGGTTATCTGGTATATTCAGCCTTTCCTGTGGGCCTGAGCACCCCCCTCTCTCTCTCTCTTCTTGGTCCTCCATGGCTTGAGCTATGCTCCCTTTGTCTCTAGGGGAAATAACTGAGGAGGGAGCGGGGCCACTCATGCCTTGATAGGGTTGGTGACGTCAGAAGATGATGGTGTGAGGATTGCCAACTACCTTTCTCATACGGTTAAGTACCAGAATGCCAACTAGAAGATGGGCAAGGATGCTGCTCAGGCCCTTCCAGATGGTACCCAGAAGCAGAAGATTCTTAAATGCTTGCAAGCCACTGAAGATGTTATCAAGCACCTCTTGCAGGCCCTCTGTGACATCTCAGATACTATTGCCAGGGTTTCTGCCACCAGCATTTGCCTCCATAGGCACTTCTGGCTGAGGATATAAGGTTTCGCTATGGATGTCCAGCAGAAGGTACTAAATGCTCCCTTCAATGGCTCAAAACTGTTTGGGCCAAATGTCCAGGACATCATTAATGATTTTCAAGCATCTAGCAGGGCTATTAAATCTGTCCATTTGCTCTGTCATATGCAACCAAAGAGCAGGCAGCGCCCTCCCTATCATAAGGGACCCAACAGGCAAGGAGCAGCCTCTCTGTCCCAAGGCAAATGCAGAGCCTCCACCGCCTTACCGGCCCCTCCACTGCAGGGGCCATGGCCAAGCACCCTAGAAGTGACAGATCAGCCCTGGTGGCTGGACCCACCTCCACTTGACTCCTTGCCAGACCCCCTTTTCTGGTCCCCAACCAAGTGGTGGTGGTCGGAGATCAGTTCTCCCTCCATCTCAATCAATTTAGAAACATTACAGCAGATGCCTGGATTCTTCAACTCATAGAAAAGGATCACGCTCTGGAACTCACCAAGCAACCCCTAGAGACTCCTCCTCTGCCCTCCACCTACCCCCCCGGGCTCCCCTTTCTGTTCTTTGGGAGGAGAAGCAGACCCTCCTGTGCAAGCAGTCCATCGAGCCAGTACCCAGGCATCAAAGGAACAAAGGGTTTTATTCCAGGTTCTTCCTGGTCCCCAAAAGAACCAGGGATCTGAGGCCAATCTTACACCTCAAGGACCTCAATCTGTATGTCCAGTACAACAAGTTCCGAATGGCAACTTTGCCAGGCCTCATGCCCCTTCTCAAGCAGGGTGACTGGCTGTGTTCTCTGGACATGCAGGATGCTTACTTGCACATCTCAGTATTTTCACCCTGCAGGAGGTTCCTCTGGTTTCTTTATCAGGGTGAGCATTACCAATTCAAAGTGTTGCCTTTTGGCTTGTCCTCTGTGTTGCAGGTCTTTACCAAGTGTTTAGCAGTAGTAGCTGCAGCTCTCAGAAGGGAGGGGCTGTATGTTTTCATTTATCCTGATGACTGGCTCCTAAAGTCCCTGTCCAGGGAACAGCTCCTGCGGATTCTGGAGAGAACTTTTCAGTTATTTCTCTCCTTGGGCATTACAGTCAATTTGCCCAAGTCAGTCCTAGTCCTGTCCCAAAGGCTGCAGTACATAGGGGCAGGTCTAGACTCAACACAGGAAAAGGCCTTCCTGCCTCAGAATAGGGGGGAGTACCTTATTGCCCAGGATCAGGAGGTTGCCCAGAGCCGTTACATCCCTGCAAGACTGTACTTGAGACTGTTGGGGCTGATAGCTGTGGCCGTCCCCACTGTTCCACTGGCCAGGCTCCACATGCGCATCCTCCAGTGGACTCTCCAAGTACAATGGGACCAGTGCACCGATGAACCAGATCAGTTAGTGCTGGTCTCCTCTCCAGTCCACAAAGTGCTCCAGTGGTGGGTGGACCTCCTTAACTTGCTGCAAGGGGTCCCCTTCCAGATCTCCTCCCCCAGCAGATTCTCACCACGGGTGCCTCTGGCATGGGCTGAGGGGCTCATCTGGGCCCCTTTCAAACTCAGAGCTCTTGGTCTCAGATTGAAACCTCCCTGCACATCAATGTTCTGGAGATAAGGGTGGTTCTGTATGCCGTGCAGGCCTTTTAGAATCATCTCCTCCCAGATCAGCTGTTGATTCAGTCTGACAACCTCAGTGTCAAGTATTACATCAACAAGCTTGGGGGGGGCACATTTGTTTCCCCTGTGCAGGGAGGCCATGAGAGTATGGTATTGGGCATTGGACCATGGTCTAACTCTCTCAGCGTTTCATGTCCCAGGAGTGTTAAACACTCTGGCAGACAGCCTCAGCCAAACGCAGTCCAGCATGCATGAGTGGGAGCTTCTCTCATCTGTCGCAGATCTGTTGAACAGATGGGGTCATCCAGAGTTGGACCTTTTTATGTCCCCATTCAATGCAAAATTGCCCAGTTTCTGCTCACTAGATCCAGGGCCTGGAGTTTGCTGGTGAGACACATTGTCCTTCTCCTGGAGCAGGAGGTTCCTTTACAGCGTCCCTCCATTTTCTCTGATTCAGAGGGTGCTAATCAAGCTGCAGATGGAGGGAACCAGCATGATTTTGTTAGCTTCATTTTGGCCTCATCAGATATGGTTCCCATTGCTACAGCAGCTGGAAGAGGAGCTTCTGGTCCCTCTTCCTCTCTGCAGGAATCTGCTGACCCAGGCTCAGTAGACCCTGGTCCATCCCAACCTCAAGTCACTCCATCTGCATGCTTGGTTCCTGAGAATGTAACCATCATCAGATCTGGGGTTTACAACAGGGTAGCTGATGTTCAAGTGGCTGCTCGGAAACCTTCCACTCGAACCGGTTATGCCATGAAGAGGAAGAGGTTTGCCATCTGGGCTGCCAAACATAATACAGACCCTTTCACTTGTCCAGTGAACCAGATTCTGGACTACCTGTTATCACAGTCGGATTCAGGTCTCCAGTACTACTCCCTCAAGATGCACCTTTTGGCTATTTTAGCCTTTCATGAGCCTGTGAGTGACCGCACCATAGCTCAGCTGGATGTTTCCCATACTTTCCTGAGGGGCATCCTGCATCTGAAACCCCCAATCTGTTCTTTTGTACTGGCTTGGAATCTGAATTTTGTTTTGGAGAAATTGACTCTGTCTCCTTTTGAGCCAGCCGTGACTTATGAGCTACAGTACGCTTCCTTTCTTGGAAAGCATTATTTTTGGTTGCTATTACTTCTGCTCAAAGGATTTCCAAGTTTCAGGCCCTCTGGTGTGAGGAACCTTATTTGATTTTTCACAAAGACAGAGTGTCTTTGTGCATGAATCTTAAGTTTCTTCCTAAGATCGTGTCTGAGATTACCCTGAACCAGTCTATCCACCTTCCTGTTTATTTTCCTGAGAGTGCCAATCCAGGGGAAGCACTGCTCCATACTTTGGATGTGTGCAGAACTTTGAAATATTACCTGCTCCAGACTAAGGAATGCAGAAGGTTGAAGCAACTTTTTGTTTCTTTTGCCCCAGGTAGACAAGGCATTTAGGTTTCCAAACAATGTTTGTCTAAATAGTTGGTAAATTGCATTGCGTTCTGCTACAATAAGTATGGCAAAGAATTGCCAGGAGCGGTGAAAGCTAATTCCATAGGAGACATGGCTACCTCTGTGACCTGTTTCTGAGGGGTCTTAGTCACTGATATTTGTGCAGCTGCCTCCTGGAATACCATCCATACTTTCACCAAGCACTACAGTCTGGACATTGCCTCAAGAGCGCGTGCAGGATTTGTAAGGGCTGTGCTGCAGGGTCTCTTGTCTTAGGCTTAAGGTTGGCCTTCCTCCCAGACAGTCTTGTTGCACCTGTAACTGTTTGGTACATGTTCCTATGGTGTAACCTGATGACTGAGATACCCTCTAAGAAGATAGGACAGTTATGTAAGAACTTATCGTAACAGTAGATCTTCGAGGGGATCTCAGTCATAAGGTCTGTCTTCCCTCCCACCATCCCCTTTTTTTGGGGGTCTCTCTCCTGGAACTGGTTATCTGCTGTATCCAGCCTTTCCTGTGGGCCTGAGCACCCCTGTCTCTCTTCTTGGTCCCCCATGGCTTGAGCTATGCTCCCTTTGTCTCTAGAGGAAAGAACTGAGGAGGGAGCGGGGCCACTCACGCCTTGATAGGGTTGGTGACGTCAGAAGATGATGGCGTGGGTGGCCCCAGTTGTACTGCTAAAAATCTTCCATGTGAATCTTCCTTCACTGATGGTGAAGTTCCTCTGGTGTGACCTGATGACTGAGATCCCTGCGAAGATCTACTGTTATGATAAGTTCTTTCTTAACTGTTCTATCCCAGGAATGCACACTTTAGGGAGAATGTTGTGAAAATGCAGTTTCTCAACAAACGCTGAATGATGTTATTCCTGGGGAGATACAGTGTTAAATTACTGATCAAACCAATTACACTGAGTGCACAGAATGGAGGGCCTGCAGCCCCTACAAAACAAAGGCAGAGCCAAAGGAGCGAACTGTAGGGTGCAAAGATGCAGAGATTGAAAAGTGAAAACAAAAGCAGACAGCGTGAAATAGAGACAAAGAATCCAGGACAATTTGAAGCATTGGTGTTGTGATTATCTATTCTCTCACTGCCACCACTAAAATCTTGATCTGGCACTGACCATATTCTGTTGTTTTTACTTTTTGACCTCTGCACCTTTGCGCTCAACTGCTTGCTCATTTGACTTTGCCATTAAATTTCAGAACACTCTGTCTGAGAAAGGCTAAGCTGGACATCTGACCAGTCCAGAGCTTAAGTGGTGAAGAAAAAGTGGGTCAGATCCTAGCTGCTTAACCCTTTATTTAAAGTCAAGTTTATGTGGAGTAGTCTTTCCTTACTAACGCTGAAATCTCAATAGTAAAACAGTATGGTGGGGGGGGGAGAGACTCTGAAACTCCATGTATTAAGGTTTTAAATACCAATGTGTTTTTTTCTGTTTTACAAAACAGGACCACCGCTGGCCCCGAGGAAGTGGCCCTTTCAGCCACAAAATGTTGGCTGGATACTATAGGTGACTTTCAAGCATTTGTAAAAATAAAATTATTTTGTTATTACATATTTTTGGGAGTTTCAGAATCTTTCTTCCCCCTTTCACTACACAGCTTAAGTGGTACCTCAGACAAACTGACGCTTTCACTGCAGCTGTCACCCAGTTGTTCATCCCCCTTGCATTCAAAACAAGGTGGTATGTGAATAGTGTGTGCCTGAATAAGTTATTTTGTAATAAAGATCTGTGCACATCTCATTTTCATCTCCAAAAAGCAGAGAGAGAGTCTGTCATCTAAGAGATGCCTAAAGACTACTTAATGCTTGACACTCAAGTAGAAGGCAAAAGGTGTAGGCAGAATTACACAGACAGTACTGGAGACAGTACTACCCAACAACTAACATGCTCAATACATTGGTGAGTGTAGGAGCTTTGTGTCAAAAGGAACAGAAAAAACAAACTCTGGTGGGGGCCAATTCGAAATAATAATATATTGGATTTAGTATTAACAGATGTTCTGGACAAAATTAAAAACATAAAGGTTAAACCACCACTATTATATAGTGATCACATGATAACTACCATTACCAGTTCAATGCATATTAAAACCGTAATAGGTAAAACAATTGTAAAAAATTATAATAGAGCTAATTTTGTTAAACTAAAACATGATTTATCTAATTGGAGATGGGACAGTAAATTTAGGTCAAGTAATGATTTATGGATAAAAATCAAAAACAAAATTCTTACGTTGGAAAATAAATATATTCCAAATCGAATTGTGTGTAATAAAAAGGGTAAAATTCCATCATGGATAACTCCATCTATTATCAAATAAATTAATCAAAAACAGAGATATTTTAGAGCTATGAAAAGAGATGAAAGTGAGTATAATATATGGAAATATAAGACATCTCTAAAAAAATGTAAAACTAATATAAAAAATGAAAAAACAAAGTTCGAAACAAATTTAGCTTATATTAAAGATGGTGGAAAAACCTTTTATTCTCATATAAATAATAAAGACCCCAACTCAAGAAATGTAGGACCATTAATTATAGACTATAACGAAATAACACTTCAGGATAGCACCGAATAATTTAATAAATACTTTTGTTCAGTTTTTAATGCAAAGTCAAAAACTGCAAAACAATCACTAAATCATATCATTGAAAGGGATCTGGTATGTGAGATAACTAAAGAGGAGATTATGACTAATTTACATAAATTAAACATAAATAAATCATAAGACCAGATAAGTTACATCCAAGGTTATTGAAAGAAATTAAAGAGTGGCTTGTAGATCCATTATACAAACTTTTCAATATGTCATTAAAAACTGGTGATGTTCCAAATGATTGTAAAACAGCGATTGTGACATCTATTTTTAAAAAGGGAAATCAATCACATATACAAAATTACAGACCTATTAGTTTAACTAGTATAGTAGGTAAAATTTTTGAATCAATACTCAAAAACAGGATTGAAAGTGACTTATGAGATAGGGGATTGGAGGATAAATTACAACATGGCTTTAGAAAAAATAGATCTTGTTTATCAGGTAATATGGCTTTCTATGAATATATAAGTAAAAGTCTGGAGAATAATAATGCATTGGATGTAGTATTTCTTGATCTTTGTAAGGCATTTGATAAGGTGCCACATGGACTCTTAATAGAGAAAATGAGATTTTTAGGAATTAAAAACCCAATTATAAACTGGGTAGAAGAGTGGTTAAACGACTGTACTCAATGTGTAAGTATAACAGGACATATATCTGGAATAAGAGCTGTGACTAGCGGAGTTCCACAGGGATCAGTCTTGGGACCAATCCTTTTTGACATATTTATATCAGATATGACATCCAACTTAAATAGCTTTGCTATAAAATTTGCTGATGATACCAAAATAACAGCAAATGTTGAAACTTTAACAGATTATCAAAAACTCGCCAGTGATTTAAAGAAAATTGAAACATGGGCTGACAAAAATCAAATGTCCTTTAGTATTGATAAATGTGTTATTATGCATTTTGGAAAAAAAAAACATTATCAATATACATTAAACGGCCAAACAATAAGATCTGTAACGCAGCAAAAAGATCTAGGTGTAACAATTGATTGTGACCTAAATTTTCAAGTTCATTACAACATTATAAATAAGACTAATAAGATAATAGGCTGTATAAAGAGAAACTTTGCTTCCAGAGACAGAAGATGTATTATGCCATTGTATAGGGCTTATGTGAGGCCACACCTGGACTATTGTTCCCCTTTGTGGAGTCCCTATCTCAGGTGAGACATAAACAGAATAGAAGGGGTTCAATGGAGAATAACTAAATTAGTAGGTGATATTTCCAGTAAAAGTTATGATAAAAGACTGGAAGAGTTGGGAATGTATTCCCTGGAACAAAGAAGGAAAAGAAGGGATGCTCTATTTATGCATAAGATCCATAATGACGATGAGTTACTTATACAATTTAATATGTCTTATAATAAACACAATTGTAATCTAAGAAGTCATAAATATCAGTTGACCCTTACATATCCTAAAACAAATAAAAGGAGATCTTATTATACACAAAGGATAATTCCCTTGTGGAACTCACTCCCTAATTCCCTAGTAGAAAATGTGGATCATGTTAGCTTTAAACATAAACTTGATACATTATTGTTATAATAAATATGGAATATACCAGCTTGGCTGGAGACATACTTATATGGGTGTCAGTCTTTTGTATGTCTATATCTCCTAGTATAATGCATTAGCCTGATAAGGGATATAGAACAATGTGTGGCTTAGTTGAAATTTATTTATTGCATTATTGTGATGTAAAAATTCCACATTTAGTGGACCACAGGGAAAATGTTTATAAGACATGGATTCAGCTATACTCCAGGAACTACTCTGGGGGGGGGGCAAGCTGTTGGCATGCAATGGTGCATATTGCTATGCAATCTATAGCACTGCATTACAGCTCTGCTGTGTTCGGCACCCAGCTGACTTTTTCCCTTGGAGGGGTTAAAACAGAAGAGTTCACCTTTTCCAGTTTTGGCCATGTCCTTCAGAACACTAATGAGAAGTCTTCTTTCAGTGTTGGAAATGGAAAGGATTCACTGAAGGAACCCATCACGTGTGATCTAGTATTGAACATATCTGACAGGGGTCGGGGGTATGTTTCTTCATTGTATGTTGCATTTTTTACACTTTATTTAGTCAGCTGTATTCTTTTAGGGGTGTGTATTTTACATAGAAGCATCCTTCCTCATTTTACTCCTGGAACTGAGTTAGACTTTTAATTTCACTCCTGGAACCAAATTCCCTCGGATTCCCTCCCATTTCCACTATTGTCTGCATTAAGCTTCACTAAGCAGCCTTAAAACTTGATGCCTGATGTCACACTACCTAAAAAATCTTGTTGGTCATTTCCTCCTGCAACCAACCATCCAAATCAATTATTAACAGTCCTCCTGATGTATGTTCTATTATTTGTAGCCGGAGACATAGAACCTAATCCAGGGCCTAACATGTCTGCTACTCCTTCTTTCTCACCCTCCCCTGGGCTAGGGGTGAAGGGGCTTAAAATAGTTCACCTTAACATTAGAAGCCTCCTACACAACCTGCATGAATTAACTGCATGGATCCCCTACTACCAACCAGACATACTGGGCTCGATTCTCAAAAAGGGCTGTGATCGGCACAAGCTGTGGCAAACAGCAGCTTGCGCCAAAGTCTGGTGCGCCAGGGACCCTGCACCAGATTCTGGTACAGAGGGTGTCCCAGTGCCTAAGTCCCCACAGTTGCGGCAACCTCTCCCATGTGGCAAACACATGGCACATGGGAAGGGTCTGCTGCAGGCTTCTTGTGGCAAAGCAAGCGGTCCCCCCATCCCCAATCCCTTGGTAATCTACAGAAAACCCTCCCTGGTGTTCTGGTGCCCCCCTCCTGATCCCCAATGTCTCTGTAATAATAATTGACAACCCCCCTTCCCTGGTGGCCTAGTGGCCCTCTTCCCTGATCCCTGATTATGCCTGACAAAAGGGGAAAAAATATATATATAAAATCCCTGCACAGCTGTCAATCAATGAGCGCGTATGGTATTATACAGTACGTGCTCACTGACAGGTCAGTTGGCATCCGGCCGTGGTGGTGAAAGGAGGACTGTGCTGGTTGCTGGCTCAGGGTGTAGGATGGGGGACAGGGTGGTGGACACTACCAGCCAGGGTGGGAAGGTTGGGGTCCACTAGACCACCACACATGGGCTTTATTTATTATGTACAGTAATGGGTGGCATCCGGGATCGGGAAGGGGACCACTAGGGATGGGGGAATTAAATATATATTTATATTTATTGGGCGCAATCGGGAAGGGGGGCAACTAGACCACTAGGGAAGGGGGATTAAATACATATTTATATTTATCAGGTGCAATTGAAGATTGGGGCTACTAGACCATTAGGGATGGGGGGATTGAATACATATATTTTTTTTATCGGGCACAATCGGGGAGCAGGATGGGACCACTAGACCTCCAGTGATGGGGGTTGTCATTAGTTAATATTATGGGGACATTGGGGATCTGGGAGGGGGGCCACTAGATCACCAGGATTGGTTAGTTGTATACTTATGAGCAGTGTCACAGTGTCAGGTAAACAGAAACAGGCCAACTCTCTCAGAGAATTTTCTAAGAACCCATAGGCCAGCTTTGGCTGGTCTAAGGGTACTTAGAAGTTCTCCCTCTGGGAGAGTTCTGAAAATCCCATTTTCAGGGATGTGGCAGCTTGCATCTGCCACATGCCCCCTAGTGCCATGTCGCAGCCCATGTTTGGGCACACGGGTGGCGCAAGCCCCTTTTGGGGCAGGCAGCCTGCGGTTGACACAGACTGACATTGAGAATGGCTCCTGGTGCATTGTTTGGTGCAAGGGGCATTTTCACTATTCTTTATGGCACAAACCCCTTGCGCTGCACTGGGGGCTTTGAGAACTGAGCCCACTGTGTTTATCTGAAACCTGGTTCAAACCCTCAACTCCAAACAATCTCTGTAACCTAGCAGGTTACAGCTTCACCAGGTGTGACAGGCCCTTCTCTAAACAGGGACCAGGTACCATGATATACTTCAAGTCTCACCTTAACTTCGCCACTCCAAACTCCTCTTCACTCCCTGCTAGAGCATCCCTCAAAATGTGCCATGGCATACTAACATTAGGTACCTCAAAAAAATTGCATATTTTCTATGTATATCTGCACCCTGCCACCAGCTCCATAGGCCTTACCTCTGCCATCAACTATGTTGGTCCCTGTATGAACAACAATGACTGTTATTCTCAGTGATTTTAACATCAATTGACTCAACTGTAACGCATCAACTGTGGAACAATCGCTCAATAATTTATTCCTCAATCAGCTTATCTCCCTACCCATGAAGCTCTCTAATATTGGACAAACTGCCACCCGAATGGACTGGATCCTTGTCCCAAAGGCTGACAAAATCACTTGCTCTAGTATCCTCCCTGATTCCATAAATGACCATTTGCCCGTGTTCTGTGTATGACGTGCCAAAGTACCTAACCCCTCATCTCATATTGTCCACTTCCATGATTTCTCTCACCTTGACCCCATCCAATCTAAAACTGATCTGTCCAATCACGACTGGTGGTATCTATGGGTTACATCAGATGTCGATCATGCTCTTTCTTACTTCTTTTTTTATGTTTACTTGTGCGCATGTGCAAGAAACATTATGTGGCAGCTTAGGAGAGAAGCGGGTTATGGAGGTGCGGCACTGTGGCGGTCAGTGCCGCCACTGCATTTCTGGGCTTGGCAGTCTGTAACCAATGTGGTCGCAGGCTGCTGCTGACACTAGTTCAGCAAGCCTGCCACCAACTTGAAATGAATTGGCCACCTCAGTCAGGGAGCACCTCATCATTGCAGCATCGGCCATCCACCTCTCCCTTGGGTTTCAATAGTGCAGACGACAAGCTGACGGTGCGATGGCAGGCAGTCCCTGATTGTTGCAGCTGTCCGATGTCGTAGTCTTTTATTTTTTTATTTGTATTTCGGATGACACCTTTGAGCCGAGGGCAATTTACAAAGGTTCCACATCAAGGCAATAAGGACAATAAGGTACAAAACATAACATAACATGATCATTACAATGGAACTTACAAAAAAAAAAAGACAAATAAAGTTACAATAATAGCAGCCAAAGGCATTGTCAAGGAATTGTGTTTCGATTTAATTATACAGTACAAGTCATAGGCATCTCAGCGAAGCTTTGTTAGGAGTGGGTTAGTGGGAAAAGAGAAAGAAGAGTGGTGGTGAGGGGGGGTATGGGGAGAGAGAGAGGGAGGGAGGAGGGGAGAAATGGGGAGGACATTGTGTTGGGTATGTGGTAGATGGGAAACAGCAAGGGAGGAGTAAAGGGGGATGAAAAGAAAAGGAGACAGAGTCATCCTATACCCAGTAATGGGGGGTAGGAGAGGAGGAGGAGCTGAGGCAGTGAGGAGGGATACTTGAGGGTAGTATGCCTGGAGGGGATTATAAGACGCAATCACAGAAGGCACTAGCCACGAGGTGTTGATGCAGTTTACACTTAAAAGCACCAATCGTGGCAATGTTGGAGATTTCTGTAGGTTGCAAGTTGAACCAGGTGGAGGCTCTGACAAGGTAAGAACACTGAGCTTGAGAGGTCCGACAGCGAGGTATTGTAAAGGTTAGACTGTCCAATCTTCTAGTTAGGTGGGCGGACACGCTACGGGGTCAATATTGACTGGACTCCAGGGGGCATAAGGCCCAGTGATGTCTTCTTAGCTAGGATGCAGGTCTGGTACTTTAGCCTGCCAGATAGCTGGAGTCAGTTAGCCTGCTCGTAAATGTCACACGTGTGAGAAAGGCGGGCAGCTGAAATAAGGAGTCTACATGCCTTATTAAGGGCTACAGCTATGCGCCAGAGTGCAGTATCAGTAGCGGATCCATAGATAACAAGCCCGTAGTCAATAGTTGAGATAACAGAGCTTTGGATAGCGAGGTTCAAGGCTTCAGCTGTTAGGCAATGATTATGCTTGTATAGTAGCCCTATGCAGGAGTTCACAGTTTTAGCGATATTGTCAATGTGTTTGGTATTTGAGAGGGAGCAGTCAAGGGTCAGGCCCAGATAGTTAAACTTATCCACCTGCTCAAAAGCGATGCCTTCGTGATTGTTAATTATGAGCTCATGGTCCTTGTACTTGTTGTGGGTTCCATGGAACAACATTGTTTTAGTTTTTTTGTGGCTAAGGATGAGTTTATGTGAGCAAAACCAGTCTTCCACATCTGTGAAACTTTGTTGTAGTTGAGACTGAAGGGAGGTGGGTTCAGTGTGGCAAGTAAAGATTACTGCATCATCTGCATACAGTAACATTCTGTCATGGCAGGAGGCAGGGAGATTGTTCAGGAATTTGCTGAATAATAAGGGACCCAGGATAGAACCTTGGGGGTACTCCAGAGTGGATTGGTAGGGATGACGAGAGGAATTCACCAATCCTGACCTGTTGGGTCCAGTTACTGAGGTAGCTTTGAAATCAGAGGGTAGTTTCACTTGAAAGACCAAGGAGGGATAATTGTTTGAGGAGAATGAAGTGATTGACAGTGTCAAATGCCTTAGTCAGGTCAATAAAAGAGGCGCCAACCAACTGGCCCTGATCAAGTGCATGATGGATATGTGTGGTGAATTTGAGGAGTGCCGTGGTAGTGCTGTGCCCTTTGTGGAAGCCATGCTGCTGGGAACATTTCAGGCTGTATTTTACAAGGTACTCCATGAACTGATCAGCCACTATCTGTTCAAATGCTTTGGATAGAGGAGGGAGGATGGATATAGGCCTGTAGTTGTTCGTGAGAGTCTTGTCACCACTTTTATGGACTGGAGTCACCACTGCCAGTTTCCACTTTTGGGGGAACTGGGAGAGCATGAGGGAATGGTTGAGGATTTTGGTTAGTGGGAGCAGGACTTCATCAATGGTGAGGGCGAGAAGTTTCATATCCAGTGAATCGCCGCTGACCCTAGACCAGTGGTTCTCAAATGATGAGGCCAGCCTCCCAAGGGAGGCCCCAAACTCTTCCAGGGGAGGCCCAGTCAAGTCTGAGAGTGCATAGTATTTAAATGTTAAGCTTTGGCTGTTTTGTGTGAAAGGATGAAGCAAATAAATATGGATGACCATAGGTGAACTTCTTTACTTGTGCACAGATTTGTGACCAGGAAGGGCCCATTGAGTCAGAGCTTATTTGTAGGTATATATTTATATGTAAATTAGTGACTGGGAAAGGCACACTGAGTCAAGGCTCGTTTTCTATATTAGGTGTTTATATGTAAGTTGGTGACTGGTAAGGCACAATGAGCCAATGCATGTTGGCAGGTGTGACCTGAGGTAAGGGTACAGGAAGTTGCATAACAGCAGGGTAAGAGGGGAGATGGAGTGGCTAGGTTAATTGTTCCAGCTAGAGAGGAAACAGAGTAACGAGGGTCCAAGAGTCAGAAAAGTGGAGTGACAAGGATAACATGAGGTGCAGGATTGGGGGTGGAGAGCAATACGTTGAATAAAAACAGAATATACTCTGTCAACTTTATCTGTTTCATTTTATTCCCGAAGTACTGTGCAAAGCAGGATTTTTTTTTTTTTTTTCTGTAGGGAGGCCCAAGATTTTTTCCAAATTTGAGGGAGGCTTGAAATCTTTTCCATGGCTTGGGGGAGGCTCATTATCACAAAGTGTGAGAACTAATGCCCTAGACTTTCCAAGCACTTTAAGAATGTGTTTTTTAGCTAGGCTTTCCGGGATTGCTTTGAAATGGAATGGAGGGATGTCAGATCACTACATTTAAATACACTTTTGTGCTGGTCTGTGAAACATGTTCTACCCCCCTCCACCACCACCTTGTCATCTGTGTTTCTTGGTGTTGAAAGCCAAGCAGGATGTTAGAAATAGCTTCTCCCATCTGACAGGAGACATTTGTTTAGTGACAGCGTCCTTATGCTGTCTAATTTGAACTTCCATTCATATGGGATTAACTAAATCTCTCCATTTAGATTTTGTCATTGCATACAAAGCTATGTCTGCTTCAGTTTCAGTTAGAGAGTGACCCTTGTATATTCTTTTAGTAAATGTGCTTGCATTGCTTGCTGATAGGATGTCTTAATTTTTTAAACCAGCCTTCACCTTAACTGTGTTTTCCAAGTACACACATACTAGTTAGAAAAAGTTAAAAAATCAATTAAATTAGTTGGTAAAAAATAACGAAGAACCCTGTTCTCTATGCGCCAATTGACTTGTGTGTACAAACATAGTGTTTACCTCGTCCCTTGCTGCGGATTGATGCAGTTTAAAAGCATCCTTCATCTTGTATACCATCGATTGCCTCCAAACATTTCCCTCTCTGTTGGCATGATTTTTTTTCCTGGCACCATTGAAAACATACCAGTTACATATGCCTCTATACCACTGACCCCCCCCCCAACACACACACACACACACACATGCACTCCATTCCAGTTTGCCAGTCTCTATCACCTGTGCTGGAGATTGTTCTGCCTTATTATATCTTCATGTGTAATTATTTAGTATGTTAAACACGTTTTCGATAATGTTCTCACTGTGATCCTTAATTTAACAGCAGTAACATATTTCTGACCCTTTACACTAGTAGCCAGTCCCATTAGCCGTTTACTTCTAAGAATAGTTTTCCAGTTCTTTTCACATACCAGCACCTCAACCGTAGCCACAGCATAACTCAGACATGCTTTGTTAAATGATCTGTTGTGTGGTCTGAACCTAGAATACCCTAATTAATTTGTTGGAGTGCCTGCTTTGCCGAGGGTTTATGATAATTGTTAAACCTTGTGTCTATGTTGTTATGTACGTTTTTATTAAAAATATTTGATCCCCCATCAGTTTTCACCTGCAATGCCTACTATTGAAACTGAGCATGAATTTTACTGTACAGTCTCAGCCCAACCAGTTTCAGGAGTGCTGTTATACTGTACATACATGCTACCACTTTTAAAAAAAGATACCTGGTCGAACCCTTGGTGCTTTTGATCCAAATCCAACCCCTGCTAATCACTTTTCCAATCTGTAACTCCTTCCCTCACCACTTCAACTCATGTCCCTCTGTCCCACACAACTACTTGTGCTGCATTGTTGTTAGTCTAAACTGTATTCTTTGGATTTTTTAATTTAGCTTATTTTGATGCAGCCATTTTTATAGTCCCTCCTAAATCTAACATCCGTCACTTCAGAACATTACATTCTACCGGTAGCAGGATTGCAAGTCATTGTATTTTAATTTTGCAATACTGTTAATGGCAATACATAAACAGAATTTTACTGCCACCGACACCAATTGCTCAGCCACTGTCATCCCATGCAAATACAGACCCTCTAAAATACTTATGAAGTTGACGGTTATGACCCCAGTATATACTTCTGTATTTTTGTATCTAGACTGACGTAAACATTTAGTTAATCCTCACATCAGAAACTGATAGCAGTCTCCCTTCACCTATCACTTACCACCATATCTGATAGGCATTGTTCAACTGGCTCTTTTAACACTGCTAAACGTCCATGCACCCACATCCCTTTTTCTATTGCTTGAGGTGTCATTTTTTTTCAATTAAAAAAAAATTATATAGACCACGAGCACATTCAGACTAGGAAAGGGCAAGGGGACATGGACTAACACAATGAGGCACACTATGCATATTTGTTCCATCAGGGATCACGGAGCACAGATAAATTAATTTGATTGTGCATGTTTATACCGTATGCAGCTGCTGGCTGATGTAGATGAACCCAGGTCTGCTTGTTTGCTGCTCATAGTTCTATATCACAGGGCTCTATTGCCTAATATATATTTATTTATTTCTATATTGTTGCACATTTCCTTTATTGTTTTTTTTGTGTGTGTGTTTATTTTTATTTCTTTTACATGCCTTGTTTCTCTCTTACCACTCTGAAATCTCTAAGTAATAGCAGTCTCCATTCCTGGATTAATTAGCATCATAACTCACCTCAGATTGGAGTTGCCTGTTTTACTGGACTCTTTTCATCACCCCTAAATGTCCATACACCTCAGTCCCCATCCCTGCTAATTTAGCTGACATTGGATTTTTTTAAAATCATAATGCAACCCACAATCAGATGCAGTCAAATTTTACCACCATGTGTCTTTCACAAGTAAATTCCAAACCCATTCATCCTAACTAACTACTCAGTGGGGACATCCAATCAATCAAATGCACTGGAACCCCTGGGCATGGAGGAGGTGCTTCACCCAACTTTTACAGATAAACTTGTAACATGCCAACTGGAATTCGGATACAATACAGGGATAACTCAAAAAGAGCATAAGTCATCAAGTATGCACTGTCCTTTAGTTATGATTTTAAACCTAAAGGCTATTTGGCCCTATCCCCCAAAAACCCTACAGCAAATGCATAGCAGGGTGACAACCCTCCTGAAACTGCATTATCATTACAAAGTCATGTATCCTCCCTTGTCTGACTTGCTGCAGGTGGTAGTGATAAGCTATGACTATTCATACTGCTATAAGTTGGTGTCGGTCTGTGTACATGAAGAAGTACGGAATCCAGAATTGTTGCCACACACACGCACATTTTTATGGTGCAAAGGGGTTGCTTTGGAATGTGAGCAGATACTTGCATTATAGATACTGGACTCAGTAATTTACACACTCTGAGATACATTTTTATGATTTTATTAGTACCTTCATATTGTGGAAATATGAACTTCTTTTAAAAGAATAGCCGTCAAGGTACATGAACCTCCTGCACATGATGTTTCCTCAGTTGGGGAAGGGGGGTTACCATTTACAGCAAATATGCAAATGAGAGGCAAGTCAGATTTATGTATTTGGCAAAGTGTGCCACTACTCATATGACATCGACATTTATTCATTTGTTTTACTTTTTTATAGATTTAATTATTAAATTAAGTAGATGATGAGTGGCCCTATTTGTATCCACGATTAGTATGATATTGTTTTAGGTAGAGCGTCACCTATGCTTTTGGCAGATGCCTGCCATTGAACTGTGAACTCCGCTGTAAGCGTGTTACATTGTGCATACTGTAACTGGCACTGGTCATCAGGTAACAAGAAAAAAAAATGTCATACATTAATGTACCAACATTTACATATTGACGGATAAAACTGTGTCCAGAAGCATTTCATCAATGTACTGTTCACTTGAATAGTGAACTGTATGTTACACTGATGGTGACCTGTCAATAATGTTCATAACCAAATTGCATCACTCCTGAAAAATTCAAGTCAACAACAGCAAGGGCTAACAAGATGATGAGATCAGTAGAAGGAGTAAGGATGGTACTCTTCCCTTATTATATTCACTGGTTAGTCCTTATTGATATTGTAGATTTCAGTACTGGTTCTGACCTTTGGAGGGTGTGAGGTTGTGGAATCTCAAGTAGTATGCTACAAAAAAGAAAACAGGTCAGCACAGTAATGCATACAAGTGCAGTTTAATTGCACTTAACATGAACTCCCTGGGCGATGAGAGAGAGAGAGAGTTGGTACATGATTTAGAGGTCAAAATAGAGCAACACAATAAATATAACTACTCTGACGTGCAACAACATATGTAAGCAGAACACAGACACACAAAAATAGTGTTTTTTTTATTGTGACCGAGGCAGCGTGCAGTTGATATGAGGAATAGAACTCCTGCCTGCTTTCTACCAAGCTGCTGTTATGATGCCCTTGAGCTAGGGAGATGTCCAGATATCTGGGTTCTTAGTCAAGCTGTGAATCAGGAGCTCGGGGGAGGGGGGGCAATATTCTGAGCCACTCTCCCGAATCCAGGGTGTGCACACGCACTCTGGTTTGTTCTCAGCCATAGCCTGCCATGGACTGAGAAACAGCTTCAAAGGTGCTATATTCGTGACAGTGCAGACTAGCGTTTGTGCTGGCTTCACTGCCCTCACTGGAGTCTGGTTGTGCAGCTCCTTTGCTGAGATGGTGCTTTGGCTCCATAAGGCATAATTACACACATGCATGGCAGTGCAGTCAATGGTGGCCACGACTTTTTTAATTCACAGACTGGCTGCTGGCATTGGGGTCAGAAAAACTGCCAAATGCAGCCAGCTACACTTTCCAATACATTCTCAGCCTCCATCACCAGTTCGGGGCAGAGAACACATGAGTGCTGTGCAGTACCCGCTGCGATTATACAAAGTGATTAGGTTTTATCCAGATTAAAAAACATATACAGAGATGGTGGTCATTCGATGATTGGTAATAGGGATAACGTTGTGTTGTGGGATTCATGCTACAGTCGGCAGAACATTGGAAGGCTGAAAATTCTAAATTCATAACATAAACGATGTGAAGGATGTAATTGAATTTAATATATGGATTGTGAAAATAATATGCTTAAAAAGCATACAAAAAAATCCTTGTAATACCATCGCTCCTGGAGCGATAATACTACTGTTGGTAAGTGATAATACTATCGTTCGGGTGCCGTAATAGTATCGTTCGGCACCCGATCGATAGTATTATCAAGAAAGCTGAAGAGCACATGCGCAAGGGTATCTCCGATGTTTCACAAAGCATGCCCTCTGATTGGCCGCTTTTCCTCTGTGGGCGGGCAGAAGGAGTCTGAAAACATGGTGGCTTGCTCGCTCGCTTAGCGAGACAATCTTCCGTGAAGCAACCGTTTTTTGGGGTTTTTTTTAGGTTGAAAACCATCTGACAACTGCACTCGCTCTGGGGCTCGTCGGCTCGCTTGATACCGCCACCGTCCAAAAAAAAACGGCTAAAGGAAGCCCACAGCCACCCGTCTACACACAGGACTGGGGAACCCTGCCAGCACGCACATCCACCCGCTAACTCCACTGCTGAAATGGAGGGAGTCAATTCACCTCGTATCCATATATTAAAATAATAAATAGGTTCTGGTGTAGTTACAAGTAGATTATCTAGAGGTTCTGAGACACATGAACCCTCCGAAGCTCGGCCTCGAGGTTTTCTGTGTCCCCAGAACCTCTCGATGGAATTACTACCTTGTAATACACCAGAACCTATCTATTATTCTATATATAGACTGTGTGTGTGTATGTGTGTGTGTGTGTGGGGGTCGGAGCAGGTAACACTCGTCAGAAAAAGCAGTCATAATTTTTTTAGCATTCATTTCAAAGGCTCCAAATCTGGTGTGAGCAGAAAACAATGGGATGAAAATGAACCCGTTTATTCTTAGTTTATTTATTTTGTCATGCAGCATACTAAAACAATGCAGTCAGTTGACTGATTAGGGGCACCATCAAAAGGAACTGTGTCAACGAGGACATAACAACAAAATGCCCTTATAAAACTACAAGGACGGAAGCATCAATACATTTACAGATCCACTTATGTTGTCAGCATCAAAAGTACATGGCACAGCTGTGGGCAAGAAGTTTTTTTACCGCGTTTCAACTGCACAGAATGCATGAATGAACACATAATCCTTTGGTTCCACATCTGTTCATTTACTCACAAGCTTGCTCAGAGTGATTCTCGTAACAGCTCTGGTAGTCACATGTGTGAATAAAACTGAAATATCAGGAACAAATGTGGCACTTTATGAGTGAAAACGTGTCTGGCTACTTTCTATGCCATAAACCAAATCAAAACAATGACAGGACATAATTCATGTCCCCTTTAAGTATACTTCTGTAGAAAATTCCAAAGGTCACCCTGAACGTTATCAGTATTAAAAAGCACTTTGCACTGCAACCAATATATTGGTTCCCACAGAGTGGAATTACCTGTACAGGCTGCACAGTAACATCTACTCACATACAGGTGGTCACTCACACATATGGGAGGTCAAATTGTTAACCTTAAATGCATGTGACTCCAACCCTTCGGGACAGAAACTAAAAAAAAAGGGGGGGGGGCACAAAGCAGGAATCCACCCACGAATGATGACGTGCCCCAGGGTATAGCAAAACCACAGGGCACAAGTCCATCAATTACCAAAATACTTCAAGCCTAGAAGAAAATCAGTACTGGGGAGTCATACAAGAATAGCTATCAGAAGATTAGCACATCATGCTCTCCTTTGTATTTGATCCTAATGGCATTCCTTCTTTTTGAAGATTCCCCTGCTTGCTGGACACCACCCGCCCCCATGGCCGTCCCTGTATGTGTGTGAATTTTGCCCTGTATATTACTTAATAGACAGCTACTAGAATATGATAACTTATGAGGGAATGGGAGTGGGAAATAAGTGCTGTGAACATATCATCTGGGGATGGGAGTGGGCAATAAGTGCTGTGAGCATATCATCTGGGGATGGGAGTGGGCAATAAGTGCTGTGAACATATCATCTGGGGATGGGAGTGGGCAATAAGTGCTGTGAGCATATCATCTGGGGATGGGAGTGGGCAATAAGTGCTGCGAACATATCATCTGGGGATGGGAGTGGGCAATAAGTGCTGCGAACATATCATCTGGGGATGGGAGTGGGCAATAAGTGCTGTGAACATATCATCTGGGGATGGGAGTGGGCAATAAGTGCTGTGAACATATCATCTGGGGATGGGAGTTGGCAGTGAGTGCTGTGAGCATATCATTTGGTGAATGGGTTGGCTGGTGGAGTTCATATGGCTGGGTATAAGTCTCTGAACAACTGTACTATCAAGTTAGCATTTTCTTGCTCTCCTCCCCCGCCTGCTGCCTGGGATTATAAAACAGATTTTAACAGATCTTAAAGGAGCCTTACTCAATGCCCCCCACCCACCCTACACACAGGAGAGAGATACAGGCTAGTAAGTTGCTAAGGTCTCTTGTTTTGTTTTTGTTTGTTTTGTGTTGTTTGCACATACATTTCTGTTTGCTGCTTCAACAGGCAGCATTTTTCTTTGCATATTTTGTGATCTTTTAAAATATTTAATAATTAAATGTAAATATTTTAACAATGTAATAAAAAGAAAAGTCTCATGGGAGTCTAAAGTCTCATGGGAATTCGAACAGGCTTCCCCCCACCTCTGATTTTCGATAATGGCACAAGCTCCTTCCTGATGAGTGAGGTAACAGACTCTGACTACCTGCTTGAGTCAGGTAGTAATCCACTGAAATACATTTACTGTCTGTTTTTCCTTTTTAAAGACAGGATCGACTGACATTTATTTATCTGTATGTTTTTTTTTAAATCTGTGCATTTAATGAATGTCACAACAAAAAAAAAAATTGCACTGCTAAATTGTTAATTCATAAATCAATCAATTGTTTTATCTAACTGTGATCAGGTAGAGAACATATTGTAGTTTGTAAAAATTGTTAGCCACAGATACAGTATATAGCGATTGCTAGTATTTTTGAGGTTTTGATTTAATAGGAGCTGATGGTGGTTAGTAATTTAGGGCACTAAGCATGAAGGTCTGCCAAATTTGTGCCATGTGGTAGCAAACCATGTGCATCCCTACATGTCACGCAGTGCCTTGCGCGTATGCAGCATTGACTAATGCCTGCGTAAGGTGCGTACACTGAGTGGGCATAAGTGTCATGCGGAGGGACACGTGGACAGGATGGGGGCGTAGCCTGAACAGACGGAACTGCCCCTTGACCCCACCATAAAAGACAAAGTGTACCGCACTGCGCAGCTGACCAGATGTGAATGCAAAGTGGCAGCAGTGTGCAAGAGGCATGGCAGAATGGTGAGGGGATGAGGACACCACTGTGGAAGGCAATGGGGAGGACATGGACGTGGAACATGCACACGGTTCCTGAACATCAGTGGCGGACAGGTGGCTCCGATGGTAGCCGAGATCAGACAACTGTACGATTGGCTGTATGGTGCCCTTGCACCCCCCCCAGAGGAAAAGGCACAGATGTGGCTGGACATACAGACCAGCATCAATTCCATGGGGCCAGAGGTGAGGACACTGACGGCCATCAAACACAAGTGACGGGACCTCCGTGCGGCCATGAATAAGAAGTTTGCAGTGGTGGCGCGTGAGTGGCAAGGCACAGGAGGTGGGGAACCCACACAGGATACCCTGCTGACACCCCTGGAGAGACTGGTAGCTGAGACACTGACACAGGTGGCAATCCACAGTGTGGAAGGAGGAGTGGACACACAGGCAGGTAGGTGCAGAGCAGGTACAGGGCAGGTGCAGGTGAATGGCTGGTGGAGGTGCCACAGTAACACATCCCCCGTCTCCCCACAGACATGGCCCATGTGCCACAGGACACAGCAGTGGGCAGGAGGCAGACACCACAAGGCACGGTGGTGGAAGTGGTAACGCACAGCAGCACACAACGGTAGGCACTGTCAGGTAAGTAACAGGTGGTAGCGTAGCGCAACCACACAGCAGGGCTGTGAGGCACACAGGTACAGTGATGCACGTTAGTATGTCATTACAGGGATGGAGATGGACACAAAGACACAGATGGACACTGACAGTGATGCCGAACAAACCAATGTCCCCAAGGAGGTGGTGGAGAGCAGCACCGGGGGTGAGGAACCACATGACACTATGGACAATGGGGAGCATGGCCGAATCCCAGCACTGGGCCCGAATGCACCACCACCAGGTGGGAAGGGGGGCAGTTCCGGCCACCGCCACCGGGCCACGGGCAGCACCTATGGCACCCCACAGGATCGCAGTTGGTGCAGACAGTGGGGATGAGAACACATCCACCAGTCCCTGGGGACGCGGCCAGCACCGTAGGCATGACCCCTACCTGAGGGAGCAGTACCGCATGCTGCAGCAGCTGGAGTGGGACTGGCTCGAGGAACAGTGGCACACCATAGCCACCATCATGACGATGATCGACATCGCACGCAGCATCAACAATGGGATTACATGGACCACCGTGGCCCTGGAACGGATAGCCCAACACCTCCACGATGCACCCCAGAACCCCCGGAGGGCATGGCACCAGTGTCAGCAGTGCAGACGCGGACAGTCACCACACAGACCACTGCCGCAGGGCATGGAACTGTGCAGGATGCATGTGTGGAGCCCCCACCTACGCAGGGTGCAGGCAACCCTGAACATGACGCACAAGGGCAGATGGAGCGTGGGACCATCACGGATGGCACCGGCAATGCCACAGGTGTGGATAATGGCAACACACAGGGGAACAGCTCACAAGCCAATGGTGCAGACACTCAGAACTGTGTCAGGTGATGGGGATGGGATGTGGGACGTGCCCAGGCAATGGCCGGCCCCTGAGGCACATGTGCAGACACACGGTCCCAGTCTCAGGGCAATGGCACAGACCCATGAAGGCCCCCACGGTGCCATTCCACCCCCCCCAGCCGACCCCGCTGTAAACAGTCCACCCATTGGAGCTGAATCCATGGGTGCCTGAGATCTCTAGCACACACGATGCTGCATGTCCTCTGGTGCGCGTTGTTGTATGCATCCTCTGCTGGTGTCCCTGGTGCTAGGAATGGTGTCATGAGGTAGGCACGCAGGGGGTAGCTGCTGTCACCATCAGGGAGAAGAGACACAACATCAGAATGTGGCACTGGGACAACTGTCAGTGTTGTCCTTGCCACTGCATGTATACGTACCCAGTAGCCAGCTATCAACCAGTAGCCATCCTGTAGCAGTGCACCAATCCCAGATGCATCCAGTATGTAGGCATTGTGCGTTCGACCCCAGAAATCTGGCGCACACATCCGTGAATAGGCCAGCTGCGTCGCACACAACCTTGCAGTTCACACTGTGGAACCCCTTCCTGTTGCAGTTTGCCTCCTCATCCAATGCGGGTGTCATGATCACAATGTGCATGCAATCAGTGGCCCCGCACACATTGGGCATCTCATGCATTGCATAGAATGCCTGCTGCGTAGCACATAGCTCCTGTGAATCACGGGGCAGGTATATGTGGTCCCCCAGGTATGGCAGCAGTATGTCCATCACCCGCACCATGGCACGGGACATGAAGGACTGGCTGACGCCAACTGTGTCCCTGGTCACACGCTGGAATTACCCCGTGGCATAATAGGACAGGGCGCACATGACCTTGGTGTCCACTGACATCGCCCTGGAGCACTGGGTCCTGGGTGCAGTGGCCGTGAGGACCAGGTCACATAATAGTGTGATGATCAGCCTTGGGAAGCAGAACCACTCCAGGCAGTGCATGTCCTGCCACCGTGTAGCGTCGACCCTGTCCTGGAATACCTGTGGCCATGACAGCTGGTTCCGGCATCCCCGTTCCTGCGCCTCCAACAGTAACATATGTAGGTTCACACCTGGACACAACCTCCATCACTGTGTTGTACACCACAAACAATGGCATGCTGGTGTGTTCCTACCCTTATATCCATGCGGCGCCGTGGGCATGGCTGCCATCGGCACTGGAATGCCCTCCCAATGCCACATGTCCCACAGCATGTGTCCACATCCACGCATTGCCCGTGGTGTTGTGCAGTCAGGACAGGATGGCATACTACCCTCATCACCTATTCAGGGTGTCGGAGGATCTTTATACGCTGAACTGGGGCGTGGGGAACCTGTGGCAGGCCAGTGCCTTCGGGCAGGTGGGTACCGTGGCAGCTGCATTTGCTGTGCCGTATCACCATTGTGTGGCTGTGTGTCTAACCTATGCTCCTGTCTTTCACATGCAGGTTTCCAATGGCTGGCCAGAAAGGATGAAGCTGTGCCTTCAGGTGCAGCCAGCCGGGGCTTTGTGCTACATCATGGCACCCAGGCAGCAGATGTACCAGCAGAGGCTCCCAAACTACCTATACCTGAAGGGGGGTGGTGGCTTCCTGTTCTACAAGGATGTGGGGAACAGGCATTGGGAGGTGTATGTCCCATCACCAGTGGGTATTGAAGTACGGGGGAGCAGCTGGGGGGGGTGTCAGTTGTGTCCTGGGCCCTGACCTGTGCCATTTTGTCTTTCAGAGATACAGGGGCCCTGTACAGCCAATGATGCTCTGGAACAATGGAAGGCTACCGCAGAAGCCGGATGCTGATGAGGTCTCAACGAACCGCGACAGGGACATGGGCGGTGTTCAGGCCGCATCCCTATGATGGGTGGCAGCAGTGACACGCAGGCCATCCCGCCATGTTGCGGTGGGGCCTTTGGACTGTGCCTTTGAACTCAGCTTTGTGTGCCATGTTTGGCTACCAGCAGGACGGGGGTTGTTGTCCTGTATGGTATTGGGGTGGTGTTATTGTACTGTTGTGTGTGCTGCAATAAAGCATTATTCCTACCACCTGTGTGTTCCTTGTCTATGGGGGGGGTGGCTGTATCTCAGGGGCGGACATGGCCCGCCACAGTCATTGGCCCAGCGGGGGTGGGTCCCTGTGCAGACTCACTGTGCCTGCCGTGGTGCGTGTCCACACGTGGTGCATGTGTCCATCCCACTGTGCCCATGTCACCACCATGGCGTACAGTGTGCCACGTGGGCTGTGGTGGTATGCCCCTGTTCTGCAGACTGCCAAGCGGCACACCCCTGTACAGCATGGTGGCACATCCAGCGGCTGTGTTGGCCACGTCCATGGCTATCCGGTGGTGGGGCTGGTTCCTGCTCCTGCTCTGTGCAGTGCCGCCTCTCAGGCACGCTTGTGTGCTGCTGGGTCGGGCATGGGCCGCCTGAGCACAGTGGCCCAGACGTGTTCCGATGCACACCTGTGCACAAGTCCCTACATCTGCCTCTGCCTTCATGTATCTGTATGCCTCTGGGCCTGCACACCTTTTTGATGTACCTGTGTTGGTGCATGCTGGCTTGTTCCACTACGCGTCTGGTTATGCGGCCACGGCCTCACATTGTGGCTCCTCTTGTGTGCCATGCATGGATGCATGTGTGTCCACTGGGCATCCTTCATGCATCCTGCCCTGCATAGGTGTGCACGGCCTTGCATCATATCATGCTCTGTGTGGCCTTGCACGCCATGCGCAGTGTACGTGCATAGCGCCCTTAGTGAATAAAGCCATTTGGCACTCCATTGACTGATGCTGGTATTTGCTGGTTGGACACTTTTTGGATGATAATAATCAATGTGCAGCTTTTCTCTCTTCAGAGGCTGTCTAAGGCAAAGCTCCCCTCTACAGCTTACAGGTCCCATTAAAGAAAGAAAGAAAAAAAAAATTTTTTAATTTGACTCCATACAAAACAAAAAAGATTGTTACTTTGGTAATTTAATCATCATTTTGCTGACAGTAATTGCGGTTGTATTATGTGGCACATCTAGCTACTGTACATGTTAATTTTGCCTTTAATTTTATTTATTTGTAAACTTTGGCCAGTAAAAGTACATTTTGTCGAGGTTTCTTTTCAAGTACTGTATCTCTCCAGCTCAGCAAGAATGTACGATTCTAAAAGGAGCACTTTTTCAGCAGAGCAGCCTGTTTTCTCCACGGTTTGATATAAAGTACTGCATTCCAGCAAATAAGAGGAAGATCTACTGAGTACTACTCAGAATACTTCCTTTAAAATTTCAATAACATGTGCGGCCCAATAAACTGAGGATTCCAAAAGCCACAGTGGTACAGTATATTTATTTGATGTACAATATTTGGTTTATCCTTTCAGCTTGATAGTGCATGTTATTTAAATTCAAACTAGTACTCTCTAGATCTTCCTCATATTTGCTGGAATTCTGTATACCAAAGTGAGGAGAAACAAGCATTTGTCAATGCCGAATGTTGTCTTGCTGGCATTGGCATTGGTAGTGCAGGAGTTAGAGAGATGCATAATAGGCATGGTAGTGAAGTATGGAACTGACGTCAACCCCACCCCACCCTGCAGAGAGTGACAAGCATTGAGGTGTGCCTTTCGGTCGTCGGCCATAATGCTCATGCCATTTCACCTCACCCTACTCTGCAGACTATGATAAGTGTTGTGTTGTGCTTTGGGGTCATCGGGCCTTACGCTCACTCCATTGCATAAGGAAGTACGTTGAGATGGGTGCAGTGTAGGAGAAAGGGGTGAACTTTGGGGTCAAAGAGTCCAAGGCACACTGTGATGCCTGTCAGTGTCTGCAGGGTGGGGGTGGGGGGACAATGGTGTGAGCATTAGAGCTGACAATCCAAAGGTACTCCCCTGACGCTTGTTAGTCTGTACAGGGTGGGACAATATGGTTAGCAACTCTAATGCCCCGGGCATTTGCTGGTATTTGCACTCCAAATTTTCAACATGGCCTTTTTGTGACCCCACCTCATGAAAGCATTTGGGACCTCTGTTCAAGAAGTGGCACTGTGATGTTGTTAATCTGTCCAGAATAGTGATTTCCCACAGCAACCATGCCATTCTGCGCTACGTATGAAAACAGAGTGTGAAAAATGACAACTGCACCATTCATAAGGAGGTGTGAAGAGATGGCAATTTTGAAAATCTGGAGTGTAAATATAAAAAATTCTTTAAGTTACAAGCGTGCGTGAAAACTGCGCAATGCACGCTTGTAACACAGTCATTTTTTGGAATACTTTCACCAAATTTTTAACATTGGCATTTTGAGACCTCTGCTCATGTCCCGAACATTGATTTCCCACTGCGAATGTGCCATTGTGCACCAGATGTGCAAAACCACATTTTGGGCAAGATGTGAAAAATGATAGCTGTACTATTCATAAGGAGGTATGCAAAAATGGCAATGTTGAAAATCTGAAGTAAAAATATAAAAAAATTCTGGAAGTTACAACTGTGCGTGGAAACTGCGCAATGCACACTCGTAACATAGTCATTTTGTGGAATTTTGTCATCAAATTTTCAACATAGGCATTTTGGAACCTCTGCTCATGAACAGTATTACTGTGATGTTCTTACTCTGTCCCAAACATTGTTTTCCTACAGCGACTGCGCCATTGTGCGCCGGATGCACAACAACACATTTGGGGCAGGATGTGGAAAATGACAGCTGTACTGTTCATAAGGAGGTGTGGAAACGTGGCAATGTTGGAAATCTGGAGTGAAAATATTAAAAATTCTCGAAGTTATGAGCATGGGTGGAAACTATGCAGCGCACGCTCGTAACACAGTCATTTTCTGGAATTCTTTCACCAAATGTGCAACATAGGCTTTTTGGGAGCCCACCTTATGAACAGTCACATTGTCGTTGCATTAATCGGTCCCAAAAGGTGATTCTGCATAGTGACCACAAAATCATCTTTTGGGACCGAATACTGAGATGACAGTGACTGAATTCATGAGGTGGGGTCCCAAGAACCCCATGTGGAAAATTTGGTGCCAAAATTCACAAAAATGGCCAAGAAAAGCACCAAAGTTGAAAAAACCCTATTTATGCTATTATATGGCTTACCGGCATTTCTTCAGTTCACGGTCGACTTTGAAAAGTACAGACATGTTCCCGGTCCACCGAAGATCATCGCACCAGGCTCTGGAGGTAAGCATGGGGTAAGGGGGAATGTGTGGTCAGGTTGAGTGCCCAGAGGGTGGGTGTGGGCTGGGGAAGGGGACCCAACGGAGAGGGACCGTTTCCTTTGTTGCAGGTAACAGAAAAAAAACACCGCAGCCTGTTTTCTACTTTTTTACAGGATTTTGCCACACTGGGGTGGGCTCCCAGTGTGACACATTTGTTTTTTTGGGGGGGCATGTTAGCCACACTGGGGTGGGCTCCCAGTGTGGCACACAATTGGGCCATCAGGGTGGGACTGCACAGGAAAATGCCGGAGTGATTGGGGGGTTAAACATGCTGACGGGGATTGGGCACCCCCATCGGTAAGCATGTCTATGTGTTGAGGGCATGATGCCGAGGGGAATTGGGAATCCCGCACAGCACACAACACTAAACGTAAACAGATATGCCGACAGGGATTGGGCACCTGAGTCAGCTCTAGGGATCTGAGCGCTGGCAGCTGCAGCCCGCCATGTTTATTGAAATGTTACACCATGGAAAGCATGCCCTGCAATGAGGGGGCGCTCCCTCATTTCAGCGACTAAATTGTTTCAAGTTGGTGGCACACTTTTGCACTGCTGTCATAGACAGCGTGCAGTCTCATTTGTGCCACGGAGCCCAGCCGGATAAAAAGCAGTGGTGCCACTGGCCACAACACGACCACACCTCCAAAACCTGCTATTCCAAAGTTACTGCAACAGGTTTCTTGTGCAGGTGCAAGACAACATAAAAAGGCCACTCATCTGACCTTATAATCTAATTGAGCTGGAGAGGCATGCATGCTGAAAAGTGGTAGGGCACCCTCTCGAAGCAAAAAATGCAGTTTAATAATCGATGACACTGAGCAGACTGTACTCTTTTTCATTCTGTTCTGTAAATATGAATGAAAAAAGTCCTCCTGTAGTTGTAACACCATATTGACTGACTGTTGGCCATTCAGGTGTTACTACCATAGGAGGATGTCTTTTCATTCATACTTAACAGAATGAAGAATGTACTCCAACTTACAGTACATTTCTTTCTTGGTCCGGGTCAGCTGTAGTATCATTTTGGGCATCCTGTAGTCTAGAATGCTGCCGACTTGTAAGATAGGAAGTTACAGTGGTTTTTGAGACAAGAGGAGATGATGGTTCGGAGAGGGGGATCAGTGTGTATGTGGGGGGGGGGGATCACTACAGTGTGGAAGAAAATATTTTTAATATCAGACGGGCAGTTGGGGACTGAGGTGGGACACTACACTACAGAAAAAATATTTTTTATCTCGGGTGGGTGATTGGGGACTGGGGTGGGGCACCACACTCTTCAATGAGGGAGAGATTCAAAGACAGAGGGCTAAAGACATTTTTTTCCCCTTTATTTTCAGCTATGCCAAAATACAAAACTTTTTATGTTTGCTTGTGTGTATGCGCAAGAAACATTATGCGGCAACTTAGGAGAGAAGCGGGTTGTGGAGGTGCGGCAGTGTTGCAGCCAATGCCAACACTGCATTTGTGGGCTTGGCGGTGTGCACCCAATGCAGGCCCAGTGTTCTGATGACACTGGTTCTGCAGAAGTGCCACCAAGTTGGAACAATTTGGTCGCTGCAATGAGGGGCTGTTGCATCATTCTCATCATTGCAGTGTCAGCAATTCCACTGCAATGAGGGAGTGCTCTGTCATTGCAGGGCGTGCCTTGCATGCTGAAACATTTTTGTTCACCCCACTCCCTCCATTGTGGTACCAGGAGTGCCAGTAAACCCTCCCACTGCATGCTGTCTGTCCCGCTCCCTGTCCCTGGCACCCGAAGTGAAAATAAACCCTCCTGCTCACTCCCACTGCATGCTGTCTGCCCCACTCCCTGTTCTGGCACCCAAAGTGAAAATAAACCATCCCACTCCCTTCCACTGCATGCTGTCCACCCTGCTCCCTCTGTTCCCATACCCCGGAGTGCATGCAAACCCTCCCGCTCCCTCCCACTGCTTGCTGTCTGCCCCGCTTTCCATCCCGGCACCCACAGTGAAAATAACCATCCTGCTCCCTCCCACTGCCTGCTGTCCACCCCGCTCCCCATTCTGGCACCCAGCATCCTCATTCGCATATACACCCCGGGCAGCAGACATATTTTAGACACACTGACACCTGGGACCAACACACTAACATTACGGCTGGAGCAACGAGTTGTCTCTACACCCCAGACTCGGGTACCAGCCCGAGCTGCAAGCTGTCCCCACCCCCCCCCTTAGGATTCAGGGTTTAAACTGGAACTTAACTCAGTTGCTTTAGTTACATTTTTATTTGTATTTGCAAGTCAAACTGCAACAGGGCTACACGTGTAAGTAGAGTTTTGTGTTCTAATATGTACTACTAAGATCTTTATCTGTTTGTATCTATGGCCCAGTACACACTAGGTTTTTTAAACCATTTTAAGCAAGTTAAAATGGCTTATGAAGCACTAACATGGTTTCCGGCCACATTATAACATGATTTATACCATTTTTAAAAACCATGCTAAAGCTCTGCTAGGTACCTAGTCCCTAGCCTGGTTTTAAAAATGGTTTGAGTTAAACATGGTTTGACTTACTAGTGTGGACGCACTGAAGGGTGCTGGGCTTCTAGTTGTGATATGCACAGTATTGGAATTGCTTGGGCTGCTGGGATACACAGCCGTCTGTGGCATAGCACGGTTGAAGGTATAATAAGGTTCACAACTCCAAAATGTGCCCAGAGTGGATAGAAATAGGGTTGAAGAACCATGTATAAACACAGTCATATCACAATGTGGATGCTCCAACACAGTAAGACTTAAACCAGTTTATAAAATGGTTTTCAACCTGCTTTCACAAGTGTGTACAGGGCATTAATTAGCAGAACAACAGAAGCAGCAACTGCAGCTTGCAGAGTATTGTGAAGGTTACATACTGTAGACCAGTGTTATTTTTAAACCACAGAAAACGTTCCCTGCACATTTACACTAACACACAGAATACAGCAAAAAAGAGTCATGGAAGAGAAATCAACAGTTGCCATTAACATTGTTTAAACAATTATGTGATTAAAATATCTGCATGTTACAAGCAGATCTCACGTCTTTCTTCTAGCCTCTAAGTTTAGCAAGTGTGTCCTCCCAGATACACCAGTGTCTACCAGTTATGACAATGTCTTCTCCCAGTTATGGCAGTGTTTTAGTTGCAGAAGTGTCTGCTCACAGTTAATGCAGTGACTGCTACTAGTTAAATGTAGCATCCAAGTTATGCCAGTGTCTTGGTTGCAGCATGAGCTCTTCAGAGTTATGGCACTGTCTCCCCCCAGTCACTGTATACCAGCATCTCCTCCCTGTTACAGCAGTGTCTCCTACCAGTTTTGGAGCCACCTCCTTCAAGTTACAGTGGTGTCACTTCCCAGTTACAGCAGAGTATCATCCCTATTCTACTGGTGTATTTTCCCAGTTAAACTAATATCTCAGATACAGCAACCTCTGCTCCCAGTTGTGGCAGTGGTATCATCCCAGTTACACAAGTATCTCATCACAGTTACAACAGTATCTCAGTCTTCTTACAGTTCACAGATGCAGTGAACAACAAGAAAAGAAAGGGGAATGGAACACTGTTGCAAAAGGGTACAGCTAATAATACTCAAACAGAAGCACTCACAGCAAATGGAATACAAATAATAGAGAATACTGGTCAATTCAATATGAAGATTTTATTGCACCTATTAGCAAACTGTGCAAAAACAGTTGTGCAGACTGAATTACAAACACTTGATTGAGTGCCAGTGCAAAAAAAGCACCCCTGCATTTCTGAGTGTCCTGCTCCACTTATTGTGTGTGTATGCTATGCCCTGCAAAATTACCTTTATAGTGGGGAGATCTGTCACATGACAAAACTTCCAAGGACATGTGTCAAGATAATGAATTAAAGGATTAAATCCCTTTGCAAGATTATGGAGGCACTCCTTAAGGAAAGGATAGTGCAACACCTGGAATCCATAGGGGCACAGGATCCAAGACAGCATGGGTTTACAAAAGGAAGGTCCTGTCAAACTAATCTCATAGATTTCTTTGACTGGGTAACCAGAGTGGTGGACCAAGGGGGAGCAGTTGATGTCGCCTACCTTGACTTCAGCAAAGCTTTTGACACTGTTCCACATAGAAGATTGATAAATAAGCTGGGTAGGCTCGGATGAGTTGGTCAACTGGTGGCAAACTGGTTGACGGGCAGAAAACAGAGAGTGGTGGTAAATGGTATACAGTCAGAAGAAATGCAAGTCACAAGTGGGGTACCTCAGGGATCAGTCCTGGGGCCAGTCCTCTTCAACATCTTCATTAGTGACCTTGCAGATGGACTAGAGGGTAAGGCTTGTCTGTTTGCAGATGACACCAAGATTTGCAACAGAGTAGATGATCCAGATGGGTGGGCAGAATGAGAAGAGATCTGGATAAACTAGCAGAATGGTCAGAAGAGTGGCAACTGGGATTTAATGCAAAGAAGTGCAAAATCATGCACATAGGGAAGAGAAACCCTGAAGCCACCTATAGGCTGGGAGAATTGCTAGCAGTCACAAAGGAAGAAAGAGACTTGGGCATCATCATCACTGATGACCTGAAATCATCCAAGCAGACCTCTAAAGCAGTAGGTAAGGCTAGGGGGTGTTAGGGTGTATTAGTAGGGGTATCACAAGTCGTAAGAGGGAGGTAATAATCCCTCTTTACAAGACACTGGTTAGGCCCCATCTGGAGTACTGCGTGCAGTATTGGAGGCCACACCTTCACAAGGACATTAACCAAATTGAGGCAGTCCAGAGAAGGGCAACCAAAATGGTGCAGAGACTGCATCAGAAGACATATGAGGACAGATTAACAGAGCTCAATATGTATACCCTTGAGCAAAGGAGGGAGAGAGGTGATATGATCGAGGCATTCAAACACCTTAAGGGCATAAACAAGGTGAAAGAGTCTAACATGTTTAAATATAAGAAAAATAGCAGGACAAGAGGACACAGCATGAGATTAGAGGGAGGCCGATTAAGGGGGAATGTGAGGAAATTCTTTTTCACAGAAAGGGTGGTGGTTGCATGGAATGGCTTACCACAAGAAGTGGTGGCTATGAATACAGTGCAGGGCTTCAAACAGGCATGGGATAGGCATAAGGGAGCAATACAAATGACTATGAATAGATAGGTCACTGACAGAGCAAAGGCCGAAGGCACATTTATAAGGTAGAAAAAGAAATGGGCAGACTGGATGGGCCTTGCGGTCCTTATCTGCTGTCAACTTCTATGTTTCTATGTTTCTATGTTCATCTTTATATATTAGCAATATATTTTTAGCATTTCCCTACTATATTATGTAAATGTGTCAGAAAGCTACACACACACACACACACACACACACAGCATCCTAAAGTGTTTGTGCATAAATACAGTGAAAATGTGAAAATGCCAACACAATATTAAAAAAAATATAAATATTGTTGCAGGCATAAACTGTTCATGGACAAAATGCCAAGCATGCTATGACCATGCATAATTACCTAATGTATAAATACACTGTAATTAATGTCTCTCCCATTTTGTCATTGAGAGACCGTGGCATAATTTGCCATTATAAAGGAGCATTTATAACGGCAAATACGTGCTCGGTTCTCCTCCCTCTGCGCATGCGCCTACAGCAGTGTCTCCCTTCCTGGCTTGCGTTGCCTTCTAACGCACAACGGAGCCATCAAAGAAACACAACGGTGAGTAAATTTATAGAAAAACAAAATCAGAACTAGTGTAACAGATGGGGGACTATGAACATTTTTTTTTTTAAATACGAGAAGCTGCCGAAAATGAAAATCCAACCGGTGGTAAAATAAAGTGAAGCGTACTCGTAGCCACACTGAAACTGCCGATATTTTATATAATTGCTGTGGCCAAAAAGGGGAGACCCAGCGATTATATAAAATAAAATATGGGGTAGTGTGTTTAAACTTGAAGTTTACTCACACCCTCGGGGTTAGATGTATCTAACCCCTCGGGTGTGTGTAAACTCTTGTTAAACACACCACCTCGTACTTTATTCTATATGTTGACTTCTAACTACTGTGACATTTGATACAAACTATTTATTGTCCCCCAGAGCCCAGCAAATAAAGATACTGACAAGATATGTGTGGGTGCTCAGATCTGGCAGTTATTTTACTTAATTTGACTTTTCATTCTTTCACCATATACATATAAAAATTCCAGTTTTACAATTTACATCTCTTGCACTTTTACTAACACACTTTGTTATTCCTATTAAAACAGTTTAAATCAAACATTCATGTTGCTGTTTTTTCTCATCTTCCTTCCTTCTTCTGCCCCTCAGATGTACATCATGGGGGGCCACCCTTCTTTATCTCCAGTCAAGCAAGCGGGGAGTAAGTGCGCTGTGCCCCAAGCTCACCCCCTTCCACGCAGTGCCAGTGCACTGCCCCCAGCCTCCACCACAGGTCGCAAGCATGCCGACAACTGGTAACCCCTCCTCCCCCGGAGAGGGACAGCAGTCCAGGAATGCTCAATCCCTCTCTGCCCCTGCTGACCCCCAGTGACCCAAGTCAGTTCCCGAACCCGGGTCGCCGGTGTGGAGCGAGGTGTGGCGTCCAGCGCCTCAACCCTCAGCACCATCAGGCCAGCTTCAAACTTATTTCTACAAATAATTTTGTTGAACGAATTATCACATTTTTATTGAAAATATAACATGAGGGGATGGGAAGATGTAAACCCTTCCTTTAAAAGTTTACTTAGATAGTTGTTCCATATTAAGTTATTAAACCTACAACTATCAGATATACATTACAGGGGATGCAAACTAATACATTTCAGTGACTAAACTGATTCTGTGCACAGTATTTCTTACTATACACAAACAACAACCCACTGTTTGCAATTTACTGTGAAAATGAGGGTGATTTTAATCTGCATGTTAACAGCACAGTACATTCATACTGGAGTCCACACAGAACAAGATAAAAGAACGTTATACACAAAATACAGTTTTGGTTCGTTTTATTGCAAAATATTGGAAGCTTGTTGTTCCAAAAAAAATAACTCCTGTGGACAGATTTTGCAGTTGTTCCTCTTCTGAATTGGATCTGACACATGTAATGTTTAATTGTACGTGGTATAATAAACAGAGAAATCATTGGCTGCTACCAATCTGGAATTCAATCCAGACTGACGTGTTTACAACTCATGATGAGCACGTAATAAATCAGGTTGCTTCCTATTTAAAGAATATTGCACTAATAAGGATGAAACACTATAAAGCCTGAGATATTATTTGTATCCTGAAATCCCTTAACAGGGAAAAGTGTCCCAGAAGTAGAGCTCCTACATCATGCACTTTAAATATACACAAAATACTATATTTCTAAACTTGTATTGTATAAGTGTCTCAAATGTAATATGATGTCTATGTTTGTATTGATGTATTCTATTTTTATAATCGTCAATGACCAAAAAAATAGAGGAAAGAACTATTATACTGGAGTCTAATACATGTAGGTTTGTTTTCATATTTTCTCTTCATTTTGGTCCAATGTGAGTGCTTGAGAAGACTGTCCATCACAGTAAACAAAGCACAGTATTGTATATAAGTTGGGGCTCACACTGTGGAGCCATTCTTACAACTATTGTGTGCTTTTACTCAGTGTCCAAAGGCAAGTAATTTTCCAGACCATGAAATGGGGTATATTGTCCTTATAATCCTGAAACATTTTTTTTACTAATATAACAAACCACATCGAAATGAATAACCAAACAACAACAAAAAGATATCAAATACAAAATAGGATGTACTTTGTGTGTGCTTTACAGATAAATAAATAAACAAGAATAACATGTACCAGATTATTATATTCAGGGCAAAGGTGCCAAAGTCTGGCGCAATGCTGGCGCAGCGTAAAACCGATGCACCATGGCCCAACAGCACGAAATTCAAAAAGTGCACCATAGCGCAACCCAACATGTGCCATTGTACAGTCCTGCTGAATATCACGCGGATGCACCAATGCACAAGCAGACATGTGCCATGGCGCAAGCAGATATGCACCAGGGAGCAGCCACAGCTGGCCTACACCACACCCAGGGCTGACACAGGGCCACTGGGGAAGGTCCTAAGGCACACATACAGAGGCACAGGCACAGGTCGGGGTACAGCAGCAGGAGAAAAGGCGTGGGCCAGGACACAGACAGACAGAGTAAAGGGCAGGGATGCAGAGTGGTAGGGCAGAAGTGCACACCACCTGTGGGACACACACAAGGGCACCCAGACCCCCCCCCCGGAACACACCAGTGGCAGGCATATCAGGCAACAGGTGTCAATGCCCCCCTGAGGGCTGTCAGTGGGGTTCCCACTGTGCAGTGCCACCACCACCCAGGTCCTGCACCACACACCCAGACCCATGCAGGCAGGGGCACATGCCACACAGCCACCGCAAGGCACACCCACTGGCCAGGAGACATGGTAACAGTATGCACGCACACCCAGCAACACAGCCACACTACAGACACACACCCTGGCACTGCAGCCTGGCCCCACTGGCCAGCCACAAAGCAGACATGGACACAGGCAGCTCAAACTGTAAAACTATATTATTAAACATCAATAACATCTGTACATAACGGGGGGGAATGGGTAAGATAGGGAGGGAAGGGGACAGGGAACAGGGACTGTACAACGGGAAGGGGGACATGAGGGAGAGGAATGGGGAGGGGAACAGGGAAGGGCAGCAAAGTCAATGGTGGATCCCCTGAGCTGCAGCCAGTCGCTTGACATCACGATGGAGCCCCTGCACCATCCCGTACACCTGTACCACTGCCTCCATTGCTGTGGACGTTATCAGCACAATCTGCCGCAACAGGCGGCAGTACAGTGGCAACCTGGGACATCTCCTGGCACCTAGGAAAAGGGACAGAACATAGGTTCAGTGCAACTGCCCAAGGACCACAGCCAGCCCAGTACACAGAGCCAGCAAGGGGTGCGCAACACACTGGACAGTCAAAAAGCCCACCTGGAGAGGTTTGTGCCAATGCCTGCCAGCGGGCGGCACATCATGGCAGTGCCCATCAAATGTGTACTGCACGTTGGCCACCTACTGCAGCACAGCAGTCACATGGCACAGTGCCCTCCCCACACCACAGCCCTGTCCATGGCAGCCATGTGCCCACCCACCCCACCAGCGGCAGGCACCGGTGTAGACATCCACGCCACAGTGGTAGGACCCACCCACAATGCCACACAGACAGCAGCCACACCACCCAGTCCCTCTTGCTGAACCCACACCCACAACAGAAGAGATGCACAGCATGCACAAAACCTACCTGGTCACCTGTGCCCCACAGGTGGTGGTGGCGGAGGTGGTGGTAGTGGTGGTGGTGGTGGTGGTGGTGCTGCCACGGGCTGGCCTCCTGCCCCTGTGCCCCCTCCTGGCTGTTGAGCTGCGGCCTGGTGGGCAGCCAGCACCGCCCTCCTCTGGTACTCATGCACTGTAAATGGAACAGAGACAGAGACGGAGAAAGATCAGTACACAGTCAACACAGCAGGCCCACACCCCCACCCCCAGGACCAGGGCAGTCCCCCGCCTGACATGTCCCACAGGACGGTTGCACAGGCCGGGGCACACCTGTGCAGCACACCACCCTGCAGGACACGCCATGGAACTGCACCTGGACACACGACCATGGAGGGTACACTCACCTGGCTGTGGAACAGCCCCACACCTGGCACACGCCTCCAGGTGCCTCAGCAGCCCTGGATCCCTTCTCCTGAGGTCACCATAATGGTGTCTGCACTGCTCCCCCATACGCACTATGCCCGTGCACCTGGCCACTGCCTGGGCGACATCTGCCCACACTGCCACCTTTGGCTGGTGCAGTGGCGCAGGTTCATACAGCTGTGGCACATAGGGTGCCACACAGGCCACAAGGTTGGCCAGCTCTATCTGGCTGCAATTAACCGCATGACCCCAATGATGCTGTGCCATGTAAGCCGAGCAGATGACAAAATGGCGGCTGTCCAGCACGTGGAACTTGCAAGCGCGGGTAGCACAGCCATGAGGAGATGCACTGTACAAGTCAATTGCGCAGTCACGGTGATGCACGAGGAGGGCGTGGCCTGCCTGTGCCAGGGGTCAGGGGTCAGGGTCACTATTGGGGCACTGACGCACATCACGCAACTGCGCCATAGTGACACGACAACTCAGTGTGCTGTGGGTCCCAATGCCCCAGGTGCGCAGACTGCATGATTGGCAGTCATAACACGGGCAGCGAATGTGCGCAGTGGCACTACCTATTGTGCAGGTGTGAGAAGTGCTTAAGGGGATGCTCTGGCCTAATCACAATGCAAATGGTGCACTGCTGCGATATTCAGCGGACATGTGCAAATATGCTCATCCGCTCATGCAGTGGTGCACCTTGCTCATTAGCATGTCATTAGAAGTGCACCAGTGCTCATTTGCATGTTTTGCGCAATAAGAGTGCCCACACAGCTCAGTACGTCATGGACCAGTATTGCAACCATTAGCAGTATGTAGCACGTGTAGCAGGTAGCGACTAACAGGCAGCGGGGATGGTGTGGCGCCACTGACATACTTGTTCATGTTCACAGGTAGCACAATGTCAGCATGTGAGGGAACAGAGGAGCCTGGGCCTGCATGGAAATGCAGGCCCAATCTCACCAGAGTGGAGGCAGATGCCCGTTCGAGGCATATCTGGACAGGGAGCCACTGCTCAGCAGTGCCACTGGCACGCCACAGGCCAGGGCTGCGGCAGGGGCAGAGGTGGCAGAGTGTATGAACCAGCAGGGCAGCCACCAGCGGTCGGTGCAGGAGTGCCGTAAAGAAGGTGGGCACAGACAAGCGCCACGTAAAGGAGGAGGTAGCAGCGATACATGCTGCCCAGACTGCCACAGGGGGGGCCCGCTGCAGCAGTGCAGCTCTTGCCACAGGAGGAGATGGTGGTTGCCACTATGTGACGCTGCACAGTAGAGGGCATACCGGGAAGCGGCTTCCAGATGGGTGCCAGCCCGTCGCTGCATGGTATGAATGTCGGGACTGGTGGGGGGGGGGGAGCATGTCCATGGTGGTGCAAGTGCTAACACATCTGTTTTTGCCTCAGAGATCCAGCATGCCTACATGCAGTGAGAGTGACATCAGTGGCTGCTGTGGAGGTGGGCCCAGCCCCCGGAGAACCAGCCATCAACATCCACAGGCATCCAGGGGCCTGCTCGGATGCAGAGCACAACCACTGTCCAACCAGAGGACCTGGGCATGGGGTTGGATGAGGCCCTTGCTGGTTTGCAGCAGGATGCCACCCATGGAATCCTGTGCACAGAAACACAGCTCAGGTCGGGGTCCGAGTCTGAAGACGATGAGACCATGATCATGGACAGTGGTGTCGCTGTCGAGGGTGAGGTGCCCATACCTGAGTCCTCCATCGGTGGCGTGCCCACTGGCGATTCGGCTGTGGGTCTGCTGGCCCACACCACAGGTGGCACTGTTGTGGTTGCCACCATGGTGGTACCCTGTGGTAGCGGACTGGCTGAACAGCCGCTGGGCAGCGTGGAGGGGCAGCAGCAGTGGGCGGCGGAGGAAAGGGGCAGGCAGCTGCAGTGTCTGGCGCCAGGGTGCCTGACAGGGCCCAACCCCATGCAGCACCCACTGTGCAGCATCCACCTGAGCAGGGGGCTGTCCAGCATGTTTGTACACTCCCTGTTGGTCGGAGTGCCAGTAAAGGGTAGGGATGCAGAGTGGTAGGGCAGAAGTGCACACCATCTGTGGGACACACACAAGGGCACCCAGACCCCCCCCCCGGAACACACCAGTGGCAGGCATATCAGGCAACAGGTGTCAATGCCCCCCTGAGGGCTGTCAGTAGGGTTCCCCACGTGTGCAGTGCCACCACCCACCCAAGTCCTGCACTACACACCCAGACCCATGCAGGCAGGGGCACACAAGCCACACAGCCACCGCAAGGCACACCCACTGGCCAGGAGACATGGTAACAGTATGCACGTACACCCAGCAACACAGCCACACTACAGACACACACCCTGGCACTGCAGCCTGGCCCCACTGGCCAGCCACAAAGCAGACATGGACACAGGCAGCTCAAACTGTAAAACTATATTATTAAACATCAATAACATCTGTACATAACGGGGGGGAATGGGTAAGATAGGGAGGGAAGGGGACAGGGAACAGGGACTGTACAACGGGAAGGGGGACATGAGGGAGAGGAATGGGGAGGGGAACAGGGGAAGGCAGCAAAGTCAACGGTGGATCCCCTGAGCTGCAGCCAGTCGCTTGACATCATGATGGAGCCCCTGCACCATCCTGTGCACCTGTACCACTGCCTCCATTGCTGTGGACGTTATCAGCACAATCTGCCGCAACAGGCGGCAATACAGTGGCAACCTGGGACATCTCCTGGCACCTAGGAAAAGGGACAGAACATAGGTTCAGTGCAATTGCCCAAGGACCACAGCCAGCCCAGTACACAGAGCCAGCAAAGGGTGCGCAACACACTGGACAGTCAAAAAGCCCACCTGGAGAGGTTTGTGCCAATGCCTGCCAGCGGGCGGCACATCATGGCAGTGCCCATCAAAGGTGTACTGCACATTGGCCACCTACTGCAGCACAGCAGTCACATGGCACAGTGCCCTCCCCACACCACAGCCCTGTCCATGGCAGCCATGTGCCCACCCACCCCACCAGCGGCAGGCACCGGTGTAGACGTCCACGCCACAGTGGTAGGACCCACCCACAGTGCCACACAGACAGCAGCCACACCACCCAGTCCCTCTTGCTGAACCCACACCCACAACAGAAGAGATGCACAGCATGCACAAAACGTACCTGGTCACCTGTGCCCCACAGGTGGTGGTGGCGGAGGTGGTGGTGGTGTTGGTGGTAGTGGTGGTGGTGGTGCTGCCAGGGGCTGGCCTCCTGCCCCTGTGCCCCCTCCTGGCTGTTGAGCTGCGGCCTGGTGGGCAGCCAGCGCCACCCTCCTCTGGTCTTCATGCACTGTAAATGGAACAGAGACAGAGACGGAGAAAGATCAGTACACAGTCGACACAGCAGGCCCACACCCCAACCCCCAGGACCAGGGCAGTCCCCCGCCTGGTAGCAGTGATACATGCTGCCCAGACTGCCACAGAGGGGGGCCCGCTGCAGCAGTGCAGCTCTCGCCACAGGAGGAGATGGTGGTTGCCACTATGTGACGCTGCACAGTAGAGGGCGTGCCGGGAAGCAGCTTCCAGATGGGTGCCAGCCCGTCGCTGCATGGTATGAATGTCGGGACTGGTGGGGGGGGGGAGCATGTCCATGGTGGTGCAAGTGCTAACACATCTGTTTTTGCCTCAGAGATCCCGCATGCCTACATGCAGTGAGAATGATATGAGTGGCTGCTGTGGAGGTGGGCCCAGCCCCGGAGAACCAGCCATCAACATCCACAGGCATCCAGGGGCCTGCTCGGATGCAGCACACAACCACTGTCCAACCAGAGGACCTGGGCATGGGGTTGGATGAGACCCTTGCTGGTTTGCAGCAGGATGCCACCCATGGAATCCTGTGCACAGAAACACAGCTCAGGTCGGGGTCCGAGTCTGAAGACGATGAGACCATGATCATGGACAGTGGTGTCGCTGTCGAGGGTGAGGTGCCCATACCTGAGTCCTCCATCGGTGGCGTGCCCACTGGCGATTTGGCTGTGGGTCTGCTGGCCCACGCCACAGGTGGCACTGTTGTGGTTGCCACCATGGTGGTGCCCTGTGGTAGCGGACTGGCTGAACAGCCGCTGGGCAGTGCGGAGGGGCAGCAGCAGTGGGCGGCGGAGGAAAGGGGCAGGCGGCTGCAGTGTCTGGCGCCAGGGTGCCTGACAGGACCCAACCCCATGCAGCACCCGCTGTGCAGCATCCACCTGAGCAGGGGGCTGTCCAGCATGTCTGTACACTCCCTGTTGGTCGGAGTGCCAGCCAGGCACCCCTGGGGCAGGACACATTGGACGAGCACACCAGAGTGCTCCGGGCATCCATGGAGCAACAGGTGCTGCTTGTGGCAGGGGTGCATGCACTGCGTGCTGAGGTGCGCCAGGCTGCAGAACTGTGCAAGAGGGGCACAGCACAGCTCCTTTGAGGCTATGCAGTGCCTGCGGGTGGACACGACCACATCCCAGGAGTGCATTGCCAGTGCGATCAGGGTTTGGTTTGCGCTGCTGGCCGCCACCGGGCATGGCTTGCCACCTGACATGCTGCGTGGTGCACCGTCCACCCCACTGACCAGGCATCAGGTCTCACCCTCCCTGTCGATGCCTGGTTCTGCTGTGGGCATCCCTGGCATGCCTGGAACAGGCCTGTTTGGGAGCCTACATACCCCTGCGAGGACCCGGACGGGGGCAGGAGCTTGTACCCCCGGCAGCTGATGGGAGCCTGTGGCTTCCAATCAGCCATGGCATGGCCGCCCACATGTCCGTGGTGGCCATGCTACTGTGCGTCGGACCTGAGGTGCCTGCGGCCACACCAGCCATCTGCTGCTGCCACCCTGTGTGCGCATGGGCAGTGTGCATGTGCAGTGCATGGGTGTGTCACCCCATGCACTGTGCCATGCACTGCCTGTGCCAGTGCATGCCTGGCTGCTGGACCATGTGGCGTGGACGTGATGATGATCTGTATACACCGGTTGCCGGTGCACTGCGTCTGATCCATGCCACATGCCAGTGCCTGGGCAAGTTGGAGTGTGTGTGTGTGTGTGCTTCAATGTCTCTGTGTGTGGTGCCAGGCTGCACAGCATGCTACTGTGTCAGGCTGTGTGGACCATGGCCATTGCCCTTGCACCACACCCCTTTGTGTGCAGTTCCCGTGCCATGCACTCCCCCACCTGCTGGCCAGCCCGGTGTGTGCTGTGCATGTGAGCATGTGTTGCTACCTACCTGTGGTCACCGTAGCACTCCCGGGTTATGGTGTTCCTGTGATGGTAAGCCATCTTCAGCATCCAGGGGTCCCACCGCCCAGGGGGCGGCAGCCCAACCCCCTCAAGTCCATCATCCCCATTGTCCGCACTGCTGTCTCCCTCCTCAGCCTCTACAGCAATGCCACGGTCAATGGCCATGTTGTGCAATATACAAAAGGCCAGGAATATGCCACAGGCTTTGGAGGGACTTTATTGCAGGGCAGGCCAGATCTGTCCAGGCAATGGAACCGTGCCTTCTGCATCCCAAACACATGCTCAATGATGTTCCGTGTGCTGGCATGTGCCTCATTATACCATTCCTCTGCCGGGGACGATAGGCACCGGTAGGGGGTCAGCAGCCATGGCCTCAGTGGGTATCCGCTGTCACCTGTGGGAGACGCACATGGTTATTCCACTGTCCTGTGTGTCTGTGCCCCTCCCTGGCATGCCTGCCACCAGTTCCTCCCTGCCCACCCATGTCCCTTGGCATGCCTGGTCCCTCGTCCATCACCTATTCACCCACTAGGTGGCCTGTGGGGATGTCCCCACACTTGAACCTGTGGCTCAGCGCACTGCTGTGCCAGATGAAGGTGTCATGTACACGCCCAGGTTGTGTGGCACAGACATTGGTGATGCAACCCCTGGCATCGCACACCACCTGGCAGTTGGTGCTCGGCAACCCCTTCCTGTTCATGTAAGATATCCTCTCTGGCCCAGGTGGCATGCAGATGCCTACATGGGTGCAGTCAATGGCCCTTAGCACACCAGGCAGGCGTGCTACCCTGTGGAATGCCTGTATTGTTGCTGTATGCTCTGCCTGTGCTTGGGAAGTGGATGTATTCCGAAGCATGTGGCAGCAGTGCGTTGAGGAATTGTATGAGGAGTCTGGATGCGGCCAACTGGGTTATGCCTGTTGTATCTCCTGTTGGTCTCTGGAAGGTGCCCGTGGCGAGCATGGACATGACTGCTGTCACCTTTATCTCCACCGACATGGCGTGGCTTCGTCTGGTGGGTGCTTGCATCTCCTCATTGCACAGCTCACAGAGCTGCCTCAGCATTGCCCGGTTCAGGTGATACCGTCCCACAATCTCCACATCAGTGAAGTAGTTGTAGGTGGTCCGGTAACGGTATTGCCTGTTCCAGGCATACTGCCGATGGGCTCTCCCATGGCCACACAGCTGTTCCTCCCACCTCCTAACACCCCTCATTATGGCCTCCATCAGGAAGGGTCCGCTGGCCATGCCCCTGCTGTCCTGGCACCCCCTGGGCGGTCTGCTGCTGTCCACGCCCGGTACTCTGGTGCTGTACCTGCTGCCTGCCTCACCTTGTCAGTCGCACTTCCCCTGGTGCACCTTCCAGTCCCCGGCTCCCCTGTGGCTGCCTGGGTTGGGCTCCTCCCCTGCCTGGCCTTTGTCACTTCTGCTCTCCTGTGTCAGTTCCCTGCATCCTCCAGTGGTCCTCTTCCTTCCACTGTCCTTGTGTGTCTCTCTCACTGGCTCTCTCACTCTCTCTTTCCCTCTCTTACTGTTTCCCATCTCCCTCGCTCCTGGTGCATCTTCTGTGCTGCCGCTTGTGCCATGTATTTATAGGCTGAAATCTGCTCTGCGCAATGGGCAGTTGCTCCGCACTTGCGTTATTGTTCCACCATTGAATATCGCACTGTGTCAAGATATTCATGGGCATGCCCCTCAACCCTTGTGCATGCTTGTTGTGTCATTGCACCTTGTGCACTGGGACGGCACTGCACCTCGCCTCCCACTGAATATCACTCCATGGTGCACCGCCGCAGTTGCGCTGGCACAAGTCTTTTGCGCCTTGCGCATGTGCTTTGAAATTCCCGGCCTCACAGTCAAACTATACCATGTGCTAATGAAAAGGACTGAAATCAATTACTTCATTTAGACCTTCTGATACTAATGTATTAAATTTATCTGTCTAGCACAACTCTCTCTAGAGTAGTCATGACAGCCTAGGTTCCCCCTTTTTATGTCTGCTTCTACGCATGTGCAAGAAACATTATGTGGCAGCTTAGGAGAGAAGCGGGTTGTGGAGGTGCGGCACTGTGGCAGCCAATGGCGGCACTGCATTTGGAGGCTTGGCACTGGTGGACCAATGCAGGCACACTGTGTTGATGACATTGGTTTCCAAAAGTGCCACCAAGTTGAAACAATTTTGCCGCTGCAATCAGGGGCCACCTCATCATTGCAGCGTCAGCCATTACACTGCAATGAGGGAGCGACCCATCATTGCAGGACGGTACCTTGCCTGGTGTAATATTTCATTTCATTTTTATTAAATGGGTTAGACCATTGAGTAAAACTCATTTAAAATGGTGACCCTTGGTCATACAAAATTTTGGTTACAACAAATATATAAACAAAAAGAAACAAGAACATACATACAAACTAAAAAGAACAATACAACTTATTTAACCATAACAATTCTTCTTTTGCCCTGAAAGTGTTTCAAATACCAGGTTTTAACAGCATTGCATGAAGGTGTTTTTTGTCCACACAGTCGAAATCTTACAGGAATCATATTCCAAAATCTAGGAACAAACCGACTAAAAAAGAAATCGGAACGTTTAGTTTTCAGTCTAGGTATAACCAACCCCCTATGTCCTGCCTTTCTTATATTCCCCTAAAGATGGTGGCTTATGCCGCCGCCTCACAGCCCCATGAAAGCTGAGTGACTGGGGTGCCCAATCCCCCTGTCGGCATGCCCTCGACCCAGTTCATTTGCCAATGGGGAGCCCAATCTCTTGGCATAATGTAACCCCATCCCCATTGTTGTAAGTGGGGGTGCCCAATCTCCCTCGGCATCATGCCCCCAAACAGTCATTCTTGTCGATGGGGACCCAATCCCCATTGGCTTAAGTCCTCCCACCCCTGTGTGCAGGTGGCAATACCTGGGAACCCACCACTGTGCTGAAAGCAAGCTCTGGAAAAACAACCTTCCCGCGACATCTTTTTGTTTTGTTTTTTCTCCCTGAAAGATAGAAAATGGTCCCACGGTGCTTGAGTCCCCTTCCCCAACCTGTACCCACTCACTGCACACCCTACCTCCCCATGCCCCCCTCACTCCATATATACTTTCGGAGTCTGGTGCGATGATCTTTGGTGAACTGGGAACACAATTGTACTATTCAAAGCAGACCGCGAACTGAAGAAATGCTGATAAGCTGTATAATGGCATAAATAGTGTTTTTTCAATGTTGGTGCATATCTCAGGCTTTTTTGGAAATTTTGGCACCAAATTTTCAACATGGAGTTATTGGGACCCCTCCTCATGAATTCAGCCACTGTCATGGCATTATTCGGTCCAGAAAGGTGATTCTGTGGTCACTGCATAAAATCACCTTTTGGGACCAATTAATGAAATGACAGTGCCAGTGTTCACGAGGTGGCCTCTCAAAAAGCCTGTGTTGCAAATTTGGTGAAAAAAAATCCAAGAAATGACTGTTTTTCGAGCATGCATTGCGCAGTTTCCACACATGCTCGTAACTTCAGGAATTTGTAATATTTTCACTCCAGATTTTCAACATTGGCATTTTCCACACCTCCTTGTGAACAGTACATCTGTCATTTTTCATATCCTGACTGAAATGTTTTCATACTTCCAGCACAGAATAGTGCAGTCGCTGTGGGAAATCAGTGTTTGGGACACATTAAGAAAATCACAGTGACACTGTTCATGAGCAGAGGTCCTAAAATGCCTATGTTGAAAATTTGGTGACAAAAGTCCATAAAATGACTGTGTTACGAGCATGCATTGCATAGCTTCCACGCACACTCATAACTTCTCGAATTTGTAATATTTTCACTCCAGATTTTCAACATTGGCATTTTCCACACCTCCTTATGAACAGTACATCTGTCATTTTTCATATCCTGACTGAAATGTTTTCATACCTCCAGCACAGAATAGTGCGGTCGCTGTGGGAAATCAGTGTTTGGGACACATTAAGAAAATCACAGTGACACTGTTCATGGGCAGAGGTCCTAAAATGCCTATGTTGAAAATTTGGTGACAAAAGTCCATAAAATGACTGTGTTATGAGCATGCATTGCGTAGTTTCCACGCACACTCATAACTTCGCGAATTTGTAATATTTTCACTCCAGATTTACAACATTGGCATTTTTCCACACCTCCTTATGAACAGCATAGCTGTCATGTTTCACATCCTGGCCAAAATGTGTTTTTGCACTTCAGGTGCAGAATAGCGTGGTCGCTGTGGGAAATCAGTATTCGGGACACATTAAGAAAATCACAGTGACACTGTTCATGAGCAGAGGTCCTAAAATGCCTATGTTGAAAATGTGGTGACGAAAGTCCATACAAGGACTGTGTTACGTGCATGCATTGTGCAGTTTCCACGTATGCTCAGAAGTGCAAGCATTTTAAATATTCCCACTACAGATTTTCAACAGTGCCATCTCTTCACACCTCCCTATGGATGGTACAGCTGTCATTCTTCACATCCTGCCTGATCTGTGTTTTCATATGTCAGGCACAGAATGTCACAGTCGCTGTTGGAACTCAAAGTTCGGGACACATTAACAAAATCACACTGCCACTCTTCATGAGAAGAGGTCCCAAATGCTTTCATGAGGTGGGGTCACAAAGCATCCATGTTGAAAATTTGTAGTGCAAATACCAACAAATGCCTGGGGCATTAGGGTTTCTAACCATAACGTCCCACCCTGTACAGACTGACAGGCATCGGGGTGTGCCTTTGGATTGCCGACTGTAATGCTCATGCCATCCCACCCCCACCCCCAAGCCAGTGACAGGCATCGAGGTGTATCTTGGACTCTTCAGCCCCAGAGTTCACCCCATTCTCCTATACTGCACCCATTTCAGCGTATGTCCTTATGGAATGGGGTGACTGTAAAGCCGAACACCCCAAGGCACTCCTCAACACGTGTTGGTGTCTGCAGGAGAGGGTGAGGTGACATGGCATGAACATCATGGGCGGTGACCCAAACACATACCCCAATGCCTGTCTGTCTCTGCAGGATGGAGGTGGGGTTGGCGTGAAGTTCAATACTTCACTGCTATTCCTATTCTGCATCTGTCTAACTCTTGCATTTCCAATGCTAATACCAGCAAGCAAACATTTGGCATTGACAAATGCTTGTTTATTTTTGCCACAGTAAAACTGGGAAAAATACAGAGGACACACAGAAACATGGTGCCCCATTGCTTCAATCCTTTACAGCTTTGCCAGGCAGAGGGCTCCTCTCTCTACAGTCCGTACTTTAACACCACCTGCTTGGCCACCAGCTGAGAACTAATTGGTCTGTGGTTTACAAATTTATAGTTACCATGGCTAGTGGTTGCCAGGAGGTAAGGATCCCAAACACTGCAAAGCAAAATCACCAAACAGTGCAAAATTAATTTAACAGTATCATTTAAACTTACAAATTAATTTTTTCATACTGTAGTGTCCCACCCCAGTCCCCGATCACCTGCCCGTTAAGAAATAATTGATCCATAGTGTACTGTCCCACTCTGGTCTCTGAGGGCCCACCCAATATTAAAAATAATTTCCCCCTACTGTAGTGTCCCAGCCCAGCCCCAGATAGCCCACCTGATACTGAAAATCAGTTTTCCGCACTGTAGTGTCCCACCCCAGTCCCCGATTGTCCACCCAATATTAAAAAGATTTTTTTACATTGTGTAGTGCCCCCCCACCCCCACACACTGGCTGTCATCTCTGAACAGAAAAAAATACAGTCCCTGGTAGTCTTTTGCTCCCCCAAACCCACCATGTACTCAGGTAATCACCCAGCACCACATCACAACTGCCCCTCGGTGAGCAGCACAGCCCTCCTCTCAACACCCTGGCTGCCCACTGACTGAGCTACTGTATGAATGAACATACTGAATCATAGGTCAGTTTGCAGGCAGCCATAGAGGTGAGAGGTTGGCTGTGCTGCTTGCAAACGGGCAGTCGTGCTTGGTGCAGGGAGTGGGTTGGTGGGTGGTGGGTGGTGAATGATTACTAGAGTGGGTGGGGGTTTGGGGCCACTAGACTACTAGGGACTGTTTTTTCCCCTGTTCTGGGACAGGGATGGGTGTATGGGGGGAATCACTACATTATGGAAAATATCATTTATTAATATTGGGTGAGCGAAAATATGATTTCAAGAAAACAGTATCTCTGTCTTGCAATAGAGGGTGTGTGTGTGTGTGTGTGGTGGTGGGGGGGGGGAGTCCAGGCCATTTAGTCACTAGGATGGCAAGAAATTATGAGCAAGCCCCAGCACCCTCACTGACGCTGATGGCATATAGTGACTGGCTGAAACACAAGCAGAGTGCCTCCGATGGGTATAATAATAAATAATAAATATGCACTGACATGCGATTAGGGCTAGTGTGGTTATCTCACTTATACTGGAATCATCACTGTGTTACAGTAGGGGTACGTTGTAGAAATAAAATCATGGTTTTGGAGGAAAACCAACAGGAGTACTGGGGTTTAGAGCAGTACTCTCCTGTCCATTTCCTCTATGTAATAAACCATGATTTTTCTTTTCCTGCAGTTTATTGCCACTGTATTTTTTCTACTGAACCACTGCAGACCTTGGGTGGGATATTCAGAGCGGATGCGCCATGCGCAACAGGGATGTGCCAGTGCAAGTGCGGAAATGTGCCATTGTGCGATATTCAGCAGGAGGTGGCTGCGCAGCGCAACAAGCAATGCACCAGTGCACAACAATAATGAATGCATGCACAACCGTAGGGGGCGGAACCTTGAATAACATGTGCAGTGCGATATTCAACAGCATGCGACGTGTGCACTAGCGGAGCAAGCGGAAGTTGCGAGACAGCAGAAATGAGCCAAAATAAAAGGGAGCAAGAGAGGGGAGGAAGAACGTGCCACAGGGAAGCCACAGGTGGGAGTGTGGAGACAGAGTGCTAGGGAGGAAATACAGGAAGCAGGGAGCAGGAGTGGGTAGGAGTAGGACAGGGCCCACCAGAAGTGTGTCAGAGTGAGAGTAGAAGTGGGTGTGCCCATGCCAGTGTGCGGAAAAGGGCATGAGTGCCACCGTGGAATGAGGGCAGTGGCAAGAGGCAGGACAGCCACAGGCAAACAGCCGGAGGTGAACCCGGTGCATGGGAAGCACCAGGAACAGACAGCAGGGGGGAACAGGAGAACAGTCACCCGGGGGCGGAACACCAGCCAGGGACATGGCCAGTGCCACCTTCCAGATGGAGATGGTAATGAGGGGTGTGAGAAGGCAGGCAGCAGGGAGGCGCGGCTGTGGAAGGGCCCATCGGCGGTACACCCAGAACAGGCAGTATCGAGCCCGCACCAGCTTCGAACAGTACTCTGACACAGATTGTGGGCCGATACTGCCTGAACCGGGTGATACTGAGGCAGCTCTGTGTGCTGTGCAGTGATGAGATGCAGGCACCCACACGACGGAGCCATGCTCTGTCAGTGGAGACAAAGGTGACAGCCGTCATGTGCCTGCTCACCATGGGCACCTTCTAGAGACCAGCAGGGGACACGACAGGCATAACCCAGTTGGCCGCATCATGCCTACTCACAAAATTCCTCGGCGCACTGCTGCCACATGCTGTGGAGTACATCCATTTCCCCAGCACACAGGCGGAGCGCACAGCACACATACAGGAGTTCCACAGGGTAGCACAGTTGCCTGGTGTGCTCGAGGCCATTGACTGCACCCTTGTAGGCATCCGCATGCCACCTGGCCTGGAGGGTGTGGCATACATAAACCGCAAGGGGTACCCGAGCATAAACTGCCAGGTGCTGTGCGATGCCAGGGGGCACATAACCAATGTCTGTGCCATGCACCCTGGAGGAACACATGATGCCTTCATCTGGCACCAGTCTGCACTGTGCCACAGGTTTGAGAGTAGGGACATCCCCACCGGCCATCTAGTAGGTGAGTATGCATATCACGCAGGACAATGTGAGAAGACGTGGAGGGGTGCATCGTCAGAGGTGCCATGGGTACCGGCCATGATGGCCCATGGCATAGCGACACAGACCACCATTCTAATGTCCCCCCTCTACACATAGGTGACAGTGGTTACCCGCTATGGCCCTGGCTGCTCACACCATACCGGTGCCCCACAACCCCATCGCAGCTATGGTACAATGAGGCACACGCCACAACATGGAATGTCATTGAGCGGGTGTTTGGGCTGCTGAAGGCACAGTTCTGGTGCCTGGACACATCAGGCAGTGCCCTACAGTACAGCCCCTCAAAGGCCTGCAGGCTATTCCTGGCCTGCTGTATCCTGCACACCATGGCCACCAACTGTGGGATAGCCATAGAGGTCAAAGAGAGGGACAGCGGAGGGGACAATGAGGATGGCGGTCCAGCTGGTGAAGGGCAGCCACCCCCTGGGTGACGAGACCCCAGCTGTTCCAGATGGCACAGCAGTACTGGGACACCCTTACAGAGGAGCACTTCAGACAACACAGGTAGGTCACGGGGCCATGTGCAACCATCAAGGACAAGGGCACACCCCAGAGACAGGCAGGGCTGGACACCAGGGGCGGACGGCAGTTAGGGAATGAGTCTGAGTGGGGCACCGCACATGGTGACAGGGATGGGCAGGGCTGAACACGACACGTGCACACACAGGCACACATACCACAACACATGCACAAAGGGAAAACAGCACGCCCACTCCAACAGCCACCCCCAACCCCACACAGGACCACACAAGACCATGCCCAGTGGCCGGCACTGTACGTGCCTCAGATGCTGGGCACCATTGCACACTGGTGGACAGCACAACGCAGGCATCATCATGCACATGCCACAGTGGCCAGCAGCCGGAAGGGTGTGCACAGGGACCGTGTGTGTTCAGGGTCGTGTACCCCACCCGTGTGTCACACAATGCACACCACAGTGCACACAGGGCAGCAGCAGACAGTGGCCACAGTGGGAAACAGGTCAGTCATGCGGCACAGTACCACAGCCACCACGGATGTGTGGGCGGACCCGCTGAGACCTGCCAGCCATGCCAGGCTGACCAGTGGCCTCTTGGGGTTGCACCGACGGGCCCCTGGGGGTGATGCTGCATGAACGTGACCATGCAGGGGTCTGCAGCCCACCAAACATGCCCATGCCAGGCGTGCTCGGTATGCCCACAGCCAAACCCGGAATCAGCATAACAGGTGTCGCACAGTGCCGGAAAGGGTGGGTGGAAATGACACTGTGCAGTCTCAGCAGCGGCTGGGCACCTAACTGGGTGCCCAGTGTAGCCATGACAGTTGTAATTGCAGTGGTCTGCCTGTCAATGGCAGTGGTCACATCCACCCACTGCCGGGCCATCTCTGCCAGAAGCAATCCGTGGTTCCTGCTGTGCCGCTCATCTGCCTGGCACAGAACTGCACTGAGTGCATCCACCGCCATCATGAGCTGCATCTGCTGATCTACTGAAGCCTGGAGAAGACGGCTGTGTTTGTCCAAGGGGTCGTCCGCTGATCCGGCATGCTGTCCCTTGTGGTGTTCCTGGCCCTGCTGGCCAGCACCCCTTGACATTGGGCGCTGCACACCAGAGCCATGGCGGGGCATGTCCACATGCGGTGCACTGCCACCGCCCACTGACACTGTCCTCCCGTTGCCATTGACTGGCTGCTGGCGCTGCCTCTCTGCCTGCCAATCGCCAGGGCATACCAACGCCCCACCACCCTGGATGCACACCAGTGCTGCCCCACTGGGGCATACAGGCACAGGCTGGGACTGGGTTGTCATGCAGGCAGCCACGGTGGCATCACCATGTAACGCCTGCGGGGGTTGCCTGTGGTAGGAATCATCTTGTGTCCCACATGTATCACTGACCAGGACGTGCGGCCCATCATCATTGGTGCTGTATCTGGCCCCAATCTGTGGCCCAACATGCTGGAGACTGGGGGCGATGTCACGCTGGGACACAGGCAGGGCCTTGTCCACACCCGCACCACCCACATCAGTCTGGACAGACGTGCAGGTATGCACTTGGCCGGTTCCTTGGACACCTGTGGAGATGGATGGGTGATCCTCCATGTCCAGGGCCTCCCCGTTGGTGGACACACTCACCACCGCTGCCCCATGTAGACGCTCAGGAGCTGTAAGGGAACACATTAGCGTTAGTGACCCCGTCTTGCCCTGTGGCATGCCCTCCGCCACCCACACACTGACAGCACAGGACCTACCATGCAGTGATGGGCTGCCACCCATCTGGAAGTCACCACCAGGAACGCCCTTGATGGTACTACGCCGCATGCTGCTGGCCACACGCTCCTCCTGTGGTGTCAGGCGTGGTACATCTGGCTGACCCCCACTGGTGGCAGCACGTGCAGCCCTGATATCAGCCACCTTGTCCTTGATCCACCTCCTGTTTGTGCCTACCATCTTCTTGCACTCCTGCACGGACCGTTGGTGGCTACCCTGCTGCTTCACGGCACGCGCCACCTCACTCCACGCCGCAGCATGGGCCTGTGGCATTCCCCGCTCTCCACTGAGCTGCAGTTCCTTGTCCAGATATGCCTCGAACATAGCATCAGATTCAGCCCTGATGAAGTTGGGCCTCCTCCTTTTCCCCCTTCCCTGTTCCTCCTCTTCCTCACACTCGGTCATGCCCGCACTTGTGAGAATGACAGGTGTTACCTTAGACTGTGCAGTCCCATACAGCCCTCCCAAACCACAGTCCCCACATCCCAACAGCATGCAACCTACCACAAAGGACTGCAATACCGAACCATGGCCTCTGCAGCCCCAGGTCGCATTTATATAGTGCAACTCATGCAAATAAGGGCCGGCGCAACTGTAAGTGGATGCTAATGCAGTAGATGCACCGTGGAATGGCTAATGAGCTGATTTGCATAACCTGGCTGAATATCGCACTGTTGCGCCTTGCGCAATGTAGGTGAGCGTACTCAGGCTATAGCGCAGCACTGTAATGTGTGCAATCGGCATCGCACAGTGCATGCCTGGGGTGCTGACACTGATGCGTGTGGCGCAGCTGATGTGCTGTGCATGGGAGGCAGTGCAGAGCATGGCCACCCCTGTGCCTGTGGCGCTAGTGTGCTGTATGCCCATGTGGCACTCGTGCCATGGTGCACTGTGGGTGCCATGGTGCCACAGCGTGGTAGGCCACTGCAGGGCATCACACACAAGCACCCTACCATGCTACATGCAGAGCGTCCCAATAACGCTGTGGTGAACCGTGCGCGAACGGACCCTTGACCCTGCGGTCGACCTTTGCCCCTAGGTGCCATGTTTCCGCATGGCTGCACCCCTATCACGCAGTCCGGTAACAGTGCGATAGGGACTGGCAGCGCAGTACCGCGCTGCTTCCGCACGTGGAGCACATGCGCTACAGAGCGCCATTTTGTTGCTGTTTGAGACAGCAACACTCCGAGGACAAGGGCACAGGTCTGGAGTGCCATTGAATTGGCAAACTTGGTGGCCCTGGTGGAGCCACATGCTGGTGCCCTCTTTGGGCAGGAACCCCTCCACAGGCCACGGACTGCGGTGTGACTGGAGGTCTCAGAGGGCCTGGAGGAGGTGACAGGGAGCAGCAGGTCAGCACAGCAGTGTCGCCACCACTATGGCGACCTCCAGCGGTGGGACCCTGACCATCTGGGGCAGCTGCAGGCAAGCGCCCGGTGAGGCACCGTGCCACGGCCAGGTAGGTGCTCCATCCCATCACTGATAGTTTCCGTCTGTCTGGGTATTGCGGTGTGCATCAGGCCACACCACAGGGGGGTGGGGGCCATCTAGTGGGGGTAGTGGTGGTGGGGGTGCGTCATGGCTGGGCTGTGCGGGCATGCACACACCGGGGGGGCTATGTTACTGACCCGTACTGATGTTTCCCTCTCCATGTTTGCACCCTAGGCCCGGAGAATCACTGTAGGGTACGTTTAGCCCAAGGACAGGGACAGCAGGCCGGAGTGGCTGCCGTGGACATGCAGCTGGACCACGTTGGTGGAGCCATGGGTCAGCAGCACCCTGCTGGCCAGGATGCAGGTGAGTGCCGTGTTTCCCCTTACATCTGTGCATGCTGGGTTTCAGGGGTGGTGGCAGGGTGTGGCCACCCGCACTTGGCCCCACTGCTGTGCATGCCACATGGTGCACTCAGCACTATCCTGTGGCACTGCATGTGTGGATGGGTGTCGCAGGTGGGCTGTGCGTGCACTGGGTCCATGGATGTGCCACTGCCTTCGCACACATAGCCATGTCACTGTACGGCCACGTTGGTGCTGTGCAGGACATGGGCGGTGGGTGTGTGCAGCATTCTGCATGGCTATGGGTGCCTGGGTAGGTGGGTCTTGTGGGCATGGACACTATGGGTGGTTGCATGCCATCACAGGGTGTGGCCCACGGCCGTATGCCGTGCACATTGGGTGGGCTGTAGGGGTCTGGCCAGTCATGCGTACTGACTCTGCTCCCTTGTCCTAGGTGGACAATGCTGGACTGCCCTGGAGTGGAACATTCAGGAGCTATTGCAGCTGTCCCAGGCTACTCTGGAGTTGCTCCAGAAGATGGATCGAGGCGACCGTAGGAGGCACAGGTGGTGCCACAGGGACCGGAGTGAGGAGAGGGGCTGTCATTAGGGCCTACAGTGCACGTGTTGTTCATTCCCCCTCCCTGGACTGTATCTCACACCCCTTTGTCTTACTCCCTGATGTACACCCTTGCCCCATGCCAACCCCCACCTGGTTTGTGGCCCTCCCCCCCACTTTGTACATAGTTTTGATTTATTGAGTTGTTTGTACAGTTTACTCCTTCAATATATACTTGTTTGATATGACAACTGTGGTGGTCTCTGATTTGCAGTGGGCATATGGTGCTTGGCTGCAGTGATGTGCATGGCGTCAGGGGTGGTGCAGGCCTGGGCGTGTGTGTGTCCGGCAGGGGCCCCACTTCAGGTGTGGTGGGCACAATCGTGTCTGTGGTATGTGTGTTGTTTCCTATGCACTGGATGCCTGTGTGCAGTGGTCCCTGGTGCATGCACTGTGTCCCTGATGCCCCTGTCAGTATGTCCATGGCCCATGCAGCTGGGCCCTTGCATGTCTGTGGTACACACGGTCTGCTGGCATGTCATTGGTGGCTGTCCATGCCGGCCGCCCTCTGGGCACGGTGCAGTGGCAGCTTGCCTCCTGTCACCAATTTGTTGCATGTCTGCCTTGGGTGACAGTGTGGGCTATGCTGTTGTTGTCCCCCCTCCATGCTGTCGTTGGTGTCTGTTGCGATGTCTGTGTTCTACTGTCTGTCACTTGTGCTCCGACCGCATGCTGGCAGCAGACGGCTTCATGGTGCATGCGCCAGATAGCTGATTCACCTGGGCCATGGTGGGGTGCAGGCTGTGGGTACACAGCATCAGTGGACACACACCAGTGGCATTTGTTGCCCCGCTATTGTGGCCTTGTGTCGGGATGCTCTTGGGTCAGGGTGGGTGTTTGTCCATGCCCTGTGTCATATCATGTGTGGCGCATGCCTTCATGCACCACAGTGGGCGGCTATGCTGTGTGTTGGGGCCAGTGCTGGGACAGGGTGTGTGCATGGGTGGGTGTGCGGGGTGCTGTCCTGCTGGTGGTAGTGTCCAGGGCAGGCCTTGTTGCATGTGGGGTCGCTTGGGTACTGACGCAGAGTTGACCTCTCTGCTGTGCCACGGGGGGAGGCCGTGCAGGGGGGCATTGCATCTACAGTGGTTGCATCAGTGTCTGGTACCACCCACTGCATGGTGCTCACAGCGGGGCTGTCATGCATGGCTCCATGGTGCACAGGGTTGCATTGTCATGGTGGGGGTGGTGACGTGCATTCAGTGCCATGCACTGTTGGGCACTGCTTCTGGGCCGGGTGTCTGGGGATTGCTGTACAGGGTGTGCTCTGCATTGGTGGGATGGGGTGGTGCTGGGTGGTTGGCCCTCCTTGTGTTGCAGTCACTGCTTGCCAGGGGAGGTGTACTGGGGCACCGTGCCCCGGCTGTGGATTCGGTGCTGGTGTTCATGGGCTGGTGGTCCATCCGGCTCACCACTGGTTGTGCAGTTCATGGGGTGCCAGGGGGGGCTGTCTGGCCTGCTGTGTGCTCCTCCGCCCATGGCTTCCATGGGTGGTGCACCCCTGCATCCTGTCCCTGTCCCTGCGCATCCCTGGTTGTGCTACTGTGCATCGCCCTGCTCCACTGTGCATCCCTGGTTGCACCATGGCGCAGTTGGTGTGATATTCAGCTGTGTTGCGCAAGCACACCTTGGCCTGCACTGTTTGAATATTGTGCGTGTTGCACAGGGGTGCACTGCACTTGCGCCTGCTCCTGCTATTGCGCTTCTTTGTGGCGCAGTCTGAATATCCCGCCCCTTGTGTTGTTACTGTCCTTTATGTCCATCCAGTGTGTTTTGTTATAGTTTTTTTTGTGTTTGTGTTTGTTTGTTTGTTTGTTTGCTGCTGGCAATTTGTACTGGGATAAAACTGATAAGCTATTACTGTAAATAGCACCCACATACAGTACAGTAGGGAGAATAGCACTTGTGCACCACCTGTCCCTAGCCACCTGGACATGGGCTGAGTTGATATTTCTGTATGTCTAAAGGGAAATTGTTTAACCAGGAAAGGCACACTAAGCCATAGGTTCAACCTGGGAGCACATGGTTCTGTGTGATAATGGGGATTGCAAAACCGCAATCGCTGTTATGATGAGTATACATCACCGAAAACCACAACGGCGATGTACACTCTTCAGTGACACCACAAGTGGCCCCCCTACACCTCCCTTTTCAGGGGGCTTCACCCCACACACCCTCCCATGATTCTACATTGCTAACTCCGGGGTGTCGGGAGGGGAGACAGTCTGAAAAATAAATTATGGCAGCGGCAGTAAAATGTTTCCTGGTCCCAACCCAAAACCCAGTGCCTGTTGCACCAAAGCTAGCCACCCTCTCCACCACATTATATGGCTAGCTCAGTGACAGCAGGCCACACTACCCCACACAAACCCTCTTCCCGTGCTTCCCCTTCTGGTCACTGTCGTTATCCTCCCTCGCTCATCCCTACCCTCACTGTTCCATTCCATTGCTACCCTTACACGGTACCTCACATGTGCAGTGCTGCAAATGAGTCGCTCTTTTGAGAGTCACCCATTTGCAGTCGCTATTATCACTGAATACTGGAGGGCATAGAAATTAAGTGACTCACTTGCTCAAGGTCACACAGTATGCAAGTGGGGGCTGTGGGATTCAAACCTAGGTCTCGAGGATCGCAGCTCAGAGCCCCAAATCACTGCACTACTGTATACTGTCCTATTACAAAGCAGCATTTGACCAAATACTGGTAACCAAAGTGTACACTCGAGACTACAATGCAGGACTTTACTCAGATGATTACTTCAGTGCTCTATAATTCCACACCTTATACAGGTGTTTTCTTAATCTGCAATAGCATTGTCCTTAACCATACTTCTCAACTGTACCTGCTGCAGACACACACACACACACACACACACACACACACATATTTTTATATGCCATGTGTTTCTCCAGGAAAGCCCAACTGAGTTTGAATATACTCATTTCCATGGGTTCCTACATTTACCTTCTTTTACAGCTGTGTGGGACTGAGGCACCAAAAGACTATGAGGCTTGCTCAAGGCCACAACAGGAGTAAATAGCCCATAGTGGGATTTGAACCTGGGTCTCCTGGTTCCCAAGCTTGTGTTTTAGCCAACATGGCTGCCTTCCCTGGGATGTACCTAATTTTCCCAGACTGGCTGCTCCTACAAAGAAGGGGCCGAATTGACAACCCCTGCTAGCCCTTCTAATGAGCTGTCCATTTTCAGCTGGGCACTGCAGTGGCTGTGAGTGGTATGGGGCTGTGCTGAGATTTATACAATAGGTGTCTCTGCTCTCTGTTGTCCCAACACACACTGACTTGGGACAGGAGCTAATACAAATACATTTTCCTTACCCCCTACAGTACTAAGGCAACTGTAGTAAGCTTGCTATTGTGTTTTTTTGTACCATTGCTTGTAAACACAACCCTGTAAAACTTGTTAAAGTGTTTATAGTACTGTTTGTTGACTGATTATTACCTATATTTTGCATAATTACAGGTACTGTATCAGTAAAATCACTGGGCAGTTCTACAAATATATAATTTTTTGTATTTGTGATAATACTGTATAAACATAGTCAAGTAGTTAGTGAAACATCTGAAGGAAAGCTGCACACTTCCAAATCCCTGCTTGCCCAATGAGAAACAATGAAAAGCAACACCATATTATATTTGTGTGTGTTACCTTTGCTGGACATACAGAATAAATTTGAAAGAGCTACACAATAAATTTGAGAACATTGAAACCAGGACCACCAGTGCCACAATGTTACCAAATAATGTTATAGAACATTGATACGGTGTTATTTTTCATCGCCCAAGTAGGGGTATGGAACTCTGCATGTTCTTTCTGAGTGAGACTCAACTATACACAATGGCAGTGCCTGTGAAAAAGCAAGGGTCCCATCCACTGTGTAGAACTATAAGAAAACTCCAACACCCAGAAAAGTCTGTTACATCCTCTTCTCACTCTCCAGAAATAACATTTGATTTTTGCATTTGTGGATAAATATTATGTGGTATTTCTCTTGCAGTTTCCTTTGCAAAAAATAAATAAATGATAATAAATAAAATCCTCATACACCCATGTTGTAGCAGCATTCTACCACTAACTGGACACAGTAACGAACTAGTCCCTCCAATATCTCTGGCATGCCACCACCACTAGCAGGGCACTGTGATGCTATTTGTACCATGCTGGTGTAAAAATCCTTCTGACAAGAACCTAATACGCAATGGAGGCAACTAAATGTTCTTTCCATTTTTCTTCTACTAAGATTCAAGTGTGTTAGTACAGTTCATTAAAAAAAAAAGAAATCCTGAACACCAACCGCATACCCAACTCCTCAGGTCTTAAAATGGAATTAAAAAAAATGAAACAACCACACCATCATGGTTTATTAAGTTACAGTAAGTGACTTGTGTCCCTCCACACAGAACATCTCAGCCAGTGCCAGACAAATAAAGAAATATCCAAAACATTAAAGAGACTGCACTTGTTCAGGAAAAAAAATACAGTAGCAATACACTGCGTAAGCAATAATACCCGACAGGGTGGGCGGTATTGTGCTATACCGGACCACCCAGGGGCGTAATGAGGCCCGACGCCATAGGCGGAGGGCCTTATAGCCCCTGGAAGGTCCGGTATAGCACAATACCACCCACCCTGGAGGGTATTATTATGCTTAGAAAATGGGCATTGTAAAAAAATACAAAATAGTTGAAAAGCGTTAATGAAAAATAAGTTTAAAGTAACTTTTGAAATAAAATAGTTCCTCTGCCTGCATTTGACTTTTGTCCTGTCACACACATACACAGCCAAACACTTCACTTTCATTTTTTTTTTTTATTTATTTTTACATTTAGTGATTTTTTGCTTTTATTAATACATTGTGGAAACTGGCCGAGGAGTGTTGGTAGCTGTGGAAACTGGCCGAGGAGTGTTGGTAGCGGGCGACTGAGCAGGGAGAAAAAACAAATGTAAGCCTTCAATTTACAGTGCTCCGACCAGACAAAAAGTCTATACATGTTTTGTTTTATGTTTGCGTTGCACAGAAGTCCAAAGGGCATTGGGGAATGGATTCGGGAGGAGGAGGAGGAGGAGCTATTGTCCTTAAAAGAAAAGTGCATCACACAGACTCTACCCATGCCCAAAGTGCTCTCATACAGGCAGCAGACACCGGGATAAAGGTTCTTGCGCTGCTCCGCTTTACGGCGGAGGGGAGTCAGATTATTAAGCTGGTCAAGAAGGCAGGCGTACCATAGAAGGCAGGGCAATGTAACAGTTAGAGCGCATGCTTGGGGATCAGGAGATCTATCCCCATGTTCAAATCTAACAGTCTAATGCTGCTGTGACCTTGGTCTTGTCACTGAACTCTCCAGTGTATTTATCTCATCCAGCTTTATATAAATATGGGTAAAGGCAGGACCCCGCGGTAAAAAAAACGAGATGATGCAACTCAGCTAGGCTACACTGACAGCTAGGCTATACTGGGTAAACTAATGCATACTTAAAAAAACAAAACATTATTTTTTTCGCAAGGGTTCAACGCGCATAATCACTACTTTTATTTCGACCTGGAAATAGAGTACAAGAGATTTACTAGTCAATGATCACTATACGAATTACAACTGACACCCTAACTATAATGCTACTGACCTGATGGCCACTAAAATAACTGATTAGGCATAATAATTTCAATATGAAACAGCAGGTATGATTCTTTTACACATGAAGCCTCAAGCCTGATCCGCCGAGAGATGTTTGAAGTAGCTGTCCATTTCCGTTGATGTGGGATGGAGCGTGCCTGTCTTTAGTGGTGAGCGTGCGATGTGCTATAGCTATTGTTTCGAATGAAAAGCTAATTTTCTTACAAAAAAAAAAAAAGACGAGGAAATGTTAAATGGCCATTTTTGTCTTGCAGCCTGTACCTGTTTCCATCATCATGTACGTTTGTCTTTCGGGGGGGGCATCTTGAACGCTCACTCGGTAATCAAGCAGTTGAAAACAGCTGCATTTTGTTTAAAAACTGTGGCTATGCAGTGATGGTTGAAAATACTTTAGTTTTCAGAAAAAGGGAAAATGGGCACATGGATCTGGGCAGTTACTGGGTCGTGTTATGTTTCAGGAAAGTGTGTGTGTGTGGGGGGGCTCTCACCCTCTCGCTGAGGGATGAAAAAAATGGCGGCAATTTGAAATTGTGTGTCCAGTGCTTCAACCAATGATGAAGCAGGCTGGGCACAAGGATGCTTGGCTGGGCATCAGGTAGGTTTGGGCTGGAACTTTTTATTTGGTGGGCATCTATTGTCTGATAGATGCCCACCTAAATAAGTGTCACAGCCAATCAGAAGACAGAATAGTCTTTGCCTATTTTCTAAAGAAATACAATCATGGGTTTTAGAAGAAAACAGAGAGGAGTACTGGGGTTTAAAGCAATGCTCTCCTGTCCATTTCCTCTATACAATAAACCATGATTTTTTTGCTGCAATTTATTGCCACTCTATTTCTCTTTACCTGAGCCACTGCAGACCTTGTGTTGTTTCTATTCTCTATGTCCCTCCCGTGTGTTTTGTTTTATTTTTTTTTTGTGTTTATGTTTGTTTGTTTCTTTATTTGTTGCTGGCAATCTGTACTGAGATAAAAGTGATAAGCCATTCAATAGTACTCGCATATAGTACAGCAGGGAGAATAGCACTTGTGCACTGCCTGTCCCCAGCCGCCTGGATGTGGTCTGAGTTGAGATTTCTGTATGTCTAAAGGGAAAGCAGAAATTGTTTAACCAAGAAAGGTGCACTAAGCCACAGGTTCGAGTTGGGAACACATGGAAGTTAATTGACTCACTTGCTCAAGGTCACACAGGATGCAAGAGGGGGCTGAGGGATTCAAACCCTATGAGGACAACCTAGTCCTGGGGAAGCTTCTGGAATCACAGTTGAGTGCAGACATTGGCAGACTAGGTGGGCCATAGGCCCTTTTCTGCCATCAACATCTACATACCTATGTATCTATGTAAACCCAGGTCTCTAGGTTTGCAACTCAGAACCCGATACCACTGCACTACTGTATACTACCCCCTTACAAAGCAGCATTTGACCAAAAACTGATAACTAAAGTGTACACTTCTGACTACAATGCAGGACTGTACTGAGATGATTACTTCAGTGCCCTATAATTCCACACCTTACACAGGTGTTTCCTTAATCTGCATCAGTATTGGCCATAAACCATACTTCTCAACTGTACCTGCTACAGACACACACACACACACACACACACTTTTATATGCCATGTGTTCACCCAGGAAAGTCCAGCCGCATTTGAATATATTAATTTCCATGTGTACTTACTTGTACCTTCTTTTACAGCTGGGTAGGACTGAGGCACCAAAAGACTACGAGGCTTGCTGAAGGCCACACTAGGACTACATAGCTGATAGTGGGAACTGAACCTGGGTCTCCTGGTTCCCAACCCTGTGCACATGGCTGCCTTCCCTGGGATGTCCCTAATTTTGCAACACAAATGGCCAGCCTGTCCCCCCTGACATAATCTTTTTTGTCATGGAAATATGATTTTACACAGAGAATAGTATCAAAAGTCTATTTCTAGAGAACATTTGAACTGCTGACAGATACTGAAATGGGGCAAGCTGTTACTGGTGGTATTTAATTTACTTCCTTGCTCCACCATGGCTGCCATCTGATAAATCTGAAATAACAGAGAGCAGTCTGGCTAATTGGCACATTTCTTTAACCTAACTTCTTTGCATTTAATGTACATTTACTATAAGTGTTATTAGTCCTGCTTGTGGTGTTTGAACTGGGTTACAGATACAATGCTGCTCACTTCTCTTTTCTTGCTCGGCCCATGCCAGCAATCTGACAGCCTCCATCCCTAACTCTGCCTTGTGAGGTACAGAAGTGCAGGTGGGCTTGCCCTGTCCACTAGAGATGGGAGCCTGTTTCCTCCAACTACAGTATATTCTCTACCAATTATATTCCATACCAGCCATATGACAGTTTCCAACCCTAACTCAACCTGCCGACATATTGAGTGCAGGTAGGTTCACCCTGCCTATCTGGGGTGGGAGTCTGTTTCCTCTGACTGCGCTCTCAACCACTTACTTTCCATATCATCCAGTTGTCAGTCTCCATCCCAAACTCTACAGGTGAGGATTTGTTTAGTAAGCTTAAGTTGTGATTCGACTAACACAATACACCCCTGCCACATACACCATGCAAGGAAACATTCGGCATTGACAAATGCCTGTTTTGAGTATGTGCTGTAGCTGACTTTTAAAATGCCAACAGTTCTCCCATGAATTTATCCCTGTTTACGTTTTACAAGCTGCTCTGCACACCCCATCACTTACCCTCTAACCCCTCTATCCCACCTTCACCATCACAGCGACTCAAATGCATCGCAGTAAGGATCTCTCAATGTGCGGATCCACACACAGTCAGATCTGTGGTTCATTGCCCTGTGTCCGCGGCATGGAAGTTAAGATGGATGCTGCACAATGTAATGTATGTTGCCAGCCTGTCAAGGGATGTCTTTGCCTCTGGAAATGCTCTAGGGACCCTTGCTGTTGTTTCCCTCTCTCTATTATGGTTCTGGGCTGTGAAACCCCACTCTTTCATAGTCTTTCTGTCTCTGTCTCTCTAATCTGGACAGGCAAGTCAAAGATTTATTTTGACATTTTTTTGCTCCCCTGTAAACACAGCCCCAATCAGGTCCTGGAAAGTAAATAAATCATTTTGAGAGATTTATGTGCCTGTAAAATTGTATTGTGGCCTCCTGCTATCTCTCTCCCATCTGTTTTTTCTTCTTCCCCATCCTGCCATGGCTCTGTCCTTTTCACACAACCACTCTGATGTTGGAAAAGAAAACACACTTAGATTTGGGTTGCCCGTGGCTATAATTTCACCTAGAGCCCCCTCATAGTCTCTCTCTGTCTTTCCTCTTCATCTAGATAACACAATTTTAATATTTATTTTATTAGCATTCCCTGGCACATTGTACACACATACACACACAATGAGGCATTTAAAATACAATCAAGAAGACACAACTCAAATATTTATTTTGCCAGCCTGCCTTTGACCTGTGCATTAGGAATGTGTGTGACTGTACGATTGCTGTAGGGACCCCCTGTTGTCTCTCTCTCTCTCTCTCTCTCTCTCTCTCTCTCTCTTATCTTTATCAGGGTTTTGGAAGGCACAAGTAAAAGATTCATTTTACCAGCCAGCTCTTGTCCTGTACACACACGCAGACTGATGCTTAAGAAGAAAATTACACTTTTGTCATTTATGTGGCTATAGGATTTCTCCATGGACCTCTGTTGTCTATCTCTCTCTCTCTCTCTCTCTCTCTCTCTCTCTCTCTCTCTCTCTCTCATCTGCATCTAAATTCCGGGAGGCACAATTACAAAAGCTATTTTGCCAAATGGATTTTTTCTGCTACACACAGCCACACTAAGTCCAAGAAGAAAAACAAGCATTTGTCAATGCCGAATGTTGTCGTGCTGGCATTGGCTTTGGTAGTGCAGTGCAGAAACATATTTTGGGCAGGATGTGAAAAATGACAGCTGTACTGTTCATAAGGAGGTGTAAAGAAATGGCAGTGTAGAAAATGTGGCGTGTAAATATTGCAAATTTGCGAAGTTACAAGAGTGCGTAGGAAATGCGCAACGCAGGCTTGTAACACAGTAATTTTATGGACTTTTGGCACCAGAGTTTCAACATAGGCATTTTAGCACCTCTGCTCATGTACAGTGTCACTGTCATTTCGTCACACTGTCCCAAAAAGTGATTTCGCACAGTGACCGCGCTATTCTGCGCCGGACATGCAAAAACACATTTTGGGCAGGATATGTAAAATGACAGCTGTACTGTTTATCAAGAGGTGTAGAAAAATGCCAATGGTAAAAATCCAGAGTGAAAATATTACAAATGTACAACGTTATGAGCGTGCGTGCAAGCTGCACAACGCACATTCGCAACACAGTCATTTTCAGGAGTATCATCACCAAATTTTCAATATAGGCATTTTAGGATCTCTGCTCATGAACAGTGTCACTGCCATTTTCATAATCTGCCCCAAACACAGATTTCCCATAGCGACCACGCTATTGTGCGTCGGAAGTGCGGAAACACATTTTGACCAGGATGTGAAAAATGACAGCTGTACCGTTCACAAGGAGGTGAAAAAAAATGATAATGTTGAAAATATGATGTGAAAATATTGTGAATTTGCAAAGTTACAAGCGTGCGTAGCAACTGTGCAACGCACACTCGTAACACAGTCATTTTATGGAGTATTGTCACCAAATTTTCAATATAGGCATTTGAGGACCTCTGCTCATGAACAGTATCACTGTCATGTTTGTAATCTGCCTCAAACACTGATTTCCCACAGTGACTGCGCTATTGTGCGCCGGAAGTGCGGAAACACATTTCAGCCAGGATGTGAAAAATGACAGCTGTACTGTTCACCAGGAGGTCTAGAAAAATGACAATGTTGAAAATCTGGTGTGAAAATATTGCGAATTCATGAAGTTACGAGCATGCGTGGCAACTTCATAACGCATGCTCGTAAAACAGCCATGTTTTGGATTTTTGCCACCAAATTTGCAACATAGGCTTTTTGAGAGCTCACGTCATGAACACTGCCACTGTCCTTGCGTTAATCAGTCCCAAAAGGTGATTCCACGCAATGACTGCAAAATCACCTTTCTGGAAGGATTAACGTCATAACAGTGACAGAACTCATGAGGAGGGGTCCCAAAAACCCCATGTTGAAAATTTGGTGCAAAAATTCTGACAAATGCCAGAGATATGCATCAAAGTTGAAAAAAACCCATTTATTACATTATACAGCTTACCAGCATTTCTTCAGTTCGCGGTCGGCTTTGAAGAGTGCAGACATGTTCCCGGTCCACCAAAGATCATCGCGCCGAGCTCTGGAGGTAAGTATGGGGTGGGGGGTGTGGGGAGGCAGGGTGCGCAGTGGGTGGGTGGGTGGTGGGTAGGGAGACTACAAGGGACTGTTTTCTGTTCACAGATGTACAAAACAAACAAAAACATTGCAGACGGTTTTCTTTTGTTACAGGTAGTTTTGGGGATACAGTAGCCGATGGAGGATTGGACACCCCAATCGGCAAATAGGGAGTGGGGGCCGGATGCCAATGGGATTGTGCACCCACTGGCAAACAACAAAAGTGGGGGTGCATGAGCCGAGGGGGGATTGGACACCCCCTCGGCAAGCAAGAAAGGAGGGGGGGAACACAGTATGCCGACGTGGAGTGGGCTTCCCCGTTGGCACATAGATTATGGGCAGGGAAAGCCAACCGGGGGATTGGGCACCCCCAAAATAGGCAGTTTAGCGGCCACTGTGCCGCCATGTTAGTAGCAATGAAGCATGTAGGAAGGGTCCACTGCGTGTGACGAGCTTTGCTCGCATTGCAGCAGATCTTTCCTTAGATGTGCTCACCACATTAACTATGCATAGTGTGGTGCCGGCATGCTGGCTGATTGGGGAATGAGGGCCGCACCTACTGGTGCATGCCTTGCATTCGCCGGACAGCAACCGCGCCTCCAAATCCCCACAGCCGCAACATGTTGGTTGCGCAAGTGCACCAACATAACAAATGTTTATTTGTGGATTATGTGACTGCATAGCTTCTCCTTGAGCAACCCCCCCAACACACACACATTCCTCTCTCTCTCTCTCTCTCTATATATATATATATATATATATATACACACACACACATACACTGTAGATATGAAAGGCATAAATCAACAATTTATTTTGCCAACTTTACCATTCACAAACAGCCACACAGTGGACAGGATAAGACAATAAACTTTTATAAGTGATGACAGGGACTGTGAAATGTCTCATATGCCACCACCATAGTCTGTCTATCCTCCTAGACCCAGATGACAATTCAAGTATTTATTTTGCCAACTTTGTCTTAGCCCTGAACACATAGATTCTCTGAGTCCCCAAGAAGGAAATAAACTATTATATATGGTTCCACTGAATGTAAAAGTTCTCTGCTGTCAACACATACTCTTCTCTCTCTCTCTCTCTGTCTTTCTCTCTCTCTGTTTTCCAGATCTGGATGACACAAGTACAATATTTATTTATTTGCCAGCCTGCCCATACCCTGTACAAACTGCCATAATGATGCCTACAAAGATATTTTATTTGGGATTTCTGTGACTATAAAATTATATTGGGCCAAAAGTGTTTGCTATCTCTTTCATCTGGAAACTGGATTATTGATAGAAAAGTCGTATGTATTTTTTTGTTACTCTACCATTCCTCTGTACATTACACACATCGACACACTGACGGTTACAGAAATAAAATACACTTTTACTTCTGATTTATGTGACTGCAAGGCTGTATTTTGCCAGCCTGTCCCTCGCCATTCACACACATTGTCACACTGATGGGGCAGGCAGTATAACCTAGGGGTTAGAGTTATTTATTTTAGTTTTTGTTTACTGGATAAGATGTCGAAGCCACAAAATATGACTATTTTCAGACACGACCCGGGAGGTTACAATACAAAATTGGCAGACAAAACAAATAACAGGTATAGTTCAGAGTTAATCAAGCATACAAGGAAAAATCTACACAATGTTCTGTGATGTAAACAGTATTGCTAATATGACAGAGACAATGGCAGAAAAATACACAAAAGTACAAAACACAATAAGCATACAATCATAGTGCAGTCGAGCTTTAACACATAAACCATGCTAAGTGCTACATATGACAGCAACAAGGGGTCAGAGCAAAACTGAACATTTTGAGAGCTGAGGAAGGGGATGTCAAGTACCCTGTGGGGGTTTAAAACAGGAACATAGGGCATGTTTGATGAGGAAAGTGTGATGCATCTTTTTAAAAGCAATGCGACTAGGTACAGAGCGAACATCAAGAAGTAGGGAATTCCAATATTTTGGAGCCGGGCAGGAGAAAGCTGAGGTTCCTTTTAGGGTTCTGCACCTAGGGGTGTATAGTAGAGAGAGAGTGCAGTAGAGCGGAGGCCATAGGTGGGGGACAGAGGCACCAGCATGCCTGCAAGAGAGGTAGGTAGATTAGTTCCTTTTTTTTTGTTATTATAATTTGTATTCATTTTCCAACTTTTGGGGGTGGGTGAAGGGGTACAAAAACCAAAAAGGGAGGGGTGGAGGGCAAAAGGAGGGGGCAAAAAGACAGTCACATTTCATTAAATACACCATATTTAGTACTAAAATTACATATAGTCAAAACATTTTAACAATCAGGTTTCATTCAGTGTCTACACTCAATAGGTAAGTAAGCATTGCACAGAGATGATAATGACTATAAATTATGGGTTGTCCCTTATATCTATAAAGTATAGGTTTAACTTATAATACTAACTGATAGGCTAGGAGAGCCATAGACCCATATATTCATAATTTATTCAATTTCTAGGATTTAATGGGATTTATAAAATTAATGAAAGACCCAGGTATGACCATCATGGACCCATATGACCAAATATCTTTCCTTCTTCAAGGGTGGTCTCTAGCTGGCCCACTCCCCTAAGGAACAAAGAAAGGGTCTTTTGACATAGTATATAGCACCCATTTAGACCATTTTGCGGTGCATAACTCATATTTATCATTTAGATGGTAAGAAATACTTTCTGATCTATAGATCCTAATCACTATCTCCCTCCATTCTAACATTTTGGGGGGCTTGGGGGTAAGCCAATGTCTGGTTAATGTATTTTTGGCTGCCATCATTAATACTCCCCAGAGGTAGCGTATATTCGGGTCCTTAAACTCTGGAGGAAAAAAATGGAGTACAAACAATTCCACCGTAAGCACAATCGAAAAATCAAACAAAGCATTTAATTCAGATTGTAATGAGTCCAAAAAGGGTCTTATCTGGGGACATGTCCAGAAAATGTGGGTATGGTGTGCATTACGTTCACTGCATTGACGCCAACAGGCCCCTGACCATGATGGCACAAAATGTGCTGTTATTACAGGGCTACGAAAGTACCTGATTACAATCTGCCAGGAAAATAATCTCCAACTATGGGAGTAAGTAAGCTTAGCTGTTGAGAGGCAACCCCAGTACCAACTCTGCATTTGTACCTCAAAACCAAATTCCCTGTTCAACTTTTCATATACTGTATATTTTCAGTACTCATACCCATTGTATCCCCGAGTGTCTTATATAGTATAGAGATGATATGAGGTGTGCTAGCATTTTTAATAAGTTGCTGAAGACAGGAGATTAATGGGGGGAAATGTTCAGGATTTCGTATCTGGGCTAGGAGGGAGTAATAGTAGTGTTTTAATTGTAGGTAATGAAAGAAATCCTGTCGTCTAAGACCTCTAGGCTGACATAGCTCTGAGAAAGATTTAAATTCTCCTCCAATTAAAAACTGGTTAAGGAAGTGATTCCCCAGGTGTTCCAAGGAGGTAAATGTGTGGTCATTAACTGCTGGGTAGAAGTCTTCCAGAAGGGCTATAGGACAAATAAGTGGGAGGAATGGAGAAAGAGATAGCTGTCGCCTTATCACCCTCCAGGTTCTCATCTGGTGTATGGTCCAAGGATTCATCTGCACCAAACCCTGGGGATGAGTGATGGATAGTCGATACATCAGGTTTTGATTAGGTTCTTAAAGGGCATAAGACCCTCCTCAATCTCCCTCCATAGAATCTGACTAGTACCAGCCAGACGATTGACCAGAAAAGACAAATGTGAGGCCCAATTATAAAGCCTACGATTGGGAAGAGCTAGCCCACCCTGTCTCCTAGGGAGTTGTAGAATGGACAACTTTATTCTGGGCATTTTCCAGACCATATAAATCTACTAATAGATTTGTTCCAGTACTGGAATATTTTATTTGGGATATATATTGGGACATTTTGGAACAGGTAGATAGCTTGAGGGAGTACCACCATTCTAATAACATCAACTCTCTGAAGCATATTCAGTGGGAGAATGTCCCATCTCACCAGGTCCTCATGGAGTTGGGCTGAAAAAATATCACGGTTATTTTTTGACGTTTCAGCCGCCTGACGAGACAGATAAATACCTAAGTACTATATTTAAGTTTATCTAAGTCCCATTGAAAGAGGTACTTCTGTTTAAATTCTGGTATTGGGGCAAAATTAAAAGTTAGTGCTCCCATTTTAGTAGTGTTAAGTTTATAAGTTGAGCATTTACCGTACTGATCCAGTACTTCAAAGACAGCTGGGATGGACTGGGTTGAGTTTATTAAAAAAAGTAATACATCATCTGCATAGAGTGCTACGCGGTGCTCCATCCCTTTCATTTGTATTCCTTCTATCCAGGAGGAATCTCTAATAGCCTGTGCCAAGGGTTCAATAAAAATGGCAAATAAACCAGGGGATAAGGGACAACCCAGACAGGTGCCCCTGGACAAAGTGAAAAAAGGGGAATGGTGTCCAGAGACCTTCACACAGGCCCGTGGTGAAGTATAAAGTGTTTTAATTAGGGAAATGAAAGGAAGGGGAAAGCCCATTTTTAACATGGCGGTAGTCAAAAAAGACCAGGAGACCCTGTTGAATGAAGGACAGATGGTGCTGCATTGGATTGCATTTCCTGTACCAGCTAGAAGGCCCTTCTTGTATTGTCAGTAGTGGATCTACCACTAACAAATCTCGTTTGGTCTAAGTTAATTATTGAGGGGAGTATTCCATCTAGGTGTTTAGCCAAGATAGACATCAGGTATTTATAATCCACATTCAGGACCAATATTGGTCGGTAGGATAAGCAACATGGTGGGTCTTTTCCAGGTTTTGGAATAAGGGATATCACAGTGTATGACCAACTAGGTGGAGGATTCGACCAATTTTGCATTGTGTCATTATATACCTGGAGAAGGATTGGTACAAGTATTTGCTCTAGGTGTTTATAAAATTCAGTACCATATCCGTCCGGACCTGGGGCCTTCATAGTTTTTGACCGAGAGATAACTGCTTTTAGTGCAGGGTATGACAGGGGGGCAATCAGTGTGCTCCGCTGGTCCTCGCTCAGCTGGGAGAGGTTCAGCAAGGACAGAAAAGCCCACCATTACAGCGTTTGGGGGGTGAGAAGCCGAGGAAGGAGCAAGCCCGTCCAACCAGCAGGCACATCTGTAGCACGTGGATTCAAAAATTCGGCTGCCCTGGTAGTTGGGGGAAGGATTACATCTACACGCCAGTCATACCAGACACACTCTTTATCAAAATGGGGACCAAAGACAAGACAAGAAAATAACTTGCCTCAGCATATACCCCCCCAAAAAAATCCAGCTCTAAAAACATTGTGAGCATGGGCCCAGGGACAGTCAGTTAATGCCCCAATTGTCCTCCTCCCTCCCCGAGTGCAGCCTAGGCATGTCCTCAACCCCACTGTCTTCCCCGTCAGGTTCCAGGACCCAGTGCGTAGCTGTTCTCTATGGGACTCTAGGTCTACGGGTCCCTAGAACACCTGCCGAGGGTCTTACAAAAATAGTGTAGGGGAGATAGAATCACAACATATTCAAACCTACGAGAGAGGGGTGCCCCAGGGGAGAGCAAGGCCTCCACATATATGTTCAGTCGGGGGGAAGAAACAGATTAGTCCATCAATAATGTATAAAAGGATATTGTCCCTTTAGTCCAATCACTTGACTTCTTGGATGTTTGAAGGGTCCTCAGATTGTGCTGTGGCCTGCTTTCTCAAGCCCTCGGCTGTCTATTGAACAGCAACAGCGCCTTCATGTCGGCGTTGCTCCCTGGTGGTTTCTTTAGTCCATAGTTTCTGCACCAATTTGGCTGAGAGAGCCATGCCTTGTTGCTTCTGAGGGAGGACCACCTCTATTCCAATTTTAAGCAATTCCCAAGCAGCTTCCTCCACCGATTCAAAAGTCCTGGGCCCATCTGGTAATTGAACCACCAACTTCGCAGGGTAGGGGGTGCGGAACTTAATCTTAACTTCCCCTAATCTTTTTAAGAATCGGTGCATACGCTGTGCACCTCAATGCAATTGCAGTCGGATAGTCATTATCTACATATATTCTCCGGTCTTGATATGTCAGGTCTCCCTGCTGCCAGGATTTGTGTAAAATCATTTCCTTTTCCTGATATCAGTGAAAATGGACCAGAATGGCGCATGGACAATTGCCAAGCCATGGACCCAGGGCACGGTGTACACGATCCATTTCCAAAGAGCTACCATCAGGTATATCCAGCTTGGATTTAAAAATTTGTTGTATAAACTGAATAAGGTTGTTGCCTTCAGCGCCTTCAGGAAACCCATTGCTCCTTAGATTATTTCTCTTGCTCTGAGCTTCTGAGTTGTCCACCCTCTCATGTACACCCTGAACCACGCGATGCATGTATACTATGGCACGCTCCGCACAGTCCATTCGGGAGTCGGTGCTTGTGGCCTGCTCTTCCATCTCATCTAAGCATTTTTCCATCTTCCCAAGGTCCTTACGGAGAGTGGAGAATGTATTATGGGTCTCATTTCTAAAATCCCGCAGCTCTTGCAGCACAGCATCCATTTGTCTTGCAATATTAGGCACCTTGCTCGTTTCTTCTCTCGGAAGGTTACCCTTGCTGGATACCTGAGAGCAGTCACTATCGGTGCACATTCCATCGGGATCCGTGCTGTCCATCCCCAATCTACTAGACTCTGGCTTCTTTTTAGGCATCTTTGTTCTTTGTGAGTTAATTATTGCCCCAGTTTCAGTTATTTTAGCAATTTAATGCTGTTTTTTAAATCTGGCGGAACGGGAGCTGAAGATTTATGCGGCTTCCACGGGCATGACGTCACTGGAAGTCCTAGGTAGACTAGTTCTGATGATGTTGTCCAGCAGAGTACCAAGGGCAAGAAGTCGATTGGCCGATGGAGGAGGCCATCTAAGGTCTGCATATAGCAAGCAATGGTGCATCAAACGTGGGGAAGCTGAGGTATAATGACAGACACTATTGTACGTTGTATCCCACTTACTTAGGGTGGTTTTCGAAGCATTTATGTAGGTGACAGCACCATACGCAAGGGATGGAAGTAGAATATCCCTAGAAATAGCCAGTCTAGCTGAGGGGGTAAGCATCCAACTAGTCCTGTAAGCTATTCCGAGTTTGGAGTTTACTGACTTGCAGGTGTCGATGATGTGTTGCTCAAAGTTGAGTTTCAGCAAGCAGGACACCTACATACTTGAATGAGGTTACCTTCATAAGGGGAGAGCCATTTGCACAGGAGATGTTGAAAAGGTTGCGGTTTGTTCTAAGTTTGGTTGCAGATCCAAAGAGCACGCCCTGAGTTTTACATATGTTTAGGACAAGCCTTTTGTTGTGGATCCATTCTTGCATTATGAGAAATGCAGATTTTAGTCAACTGTTTATTTCTTCTATGTTTGCAGAGGAGGTGTAGAACACCAGATCATCTGCATACAAGATTGTTGAGCGCAAAGGGGTGTTAGAAGATATGTCATTTATAACAAGCATTTGTCAATTCCGAATGTTGTCTCACTGGCATTGGCATTGGTAGTGCCAGAGCTAGAGATGCATAATAGGAATGGCAATGAAGTATTGAAATGACGCCACCCCCACCCCCACCCTGTAGAGATCGACAGGGGTGTGCCTTTGGGTCATCAGCTATAACGCTCATGCCATTGTACCTCACCCTACCCTGTAGACACTGACAAGTGTTGTGGTGTGCTTTTGGGTCTTTGGGCATTATACTTACCCCATTCCATAAGGCAATACCCTGACATGAGTGCAGTATAGGAGAATGGGGTGAATTTTGTGGCCAAACAGTGCAAGGCACACCAAGATGCCCATCAGTTGCTGCAGGGTGGGGGTGGAATGACGTGAGCATTACATTCAGTGATCCCAAGTCACACCCCTGGTGCCTGTCAGTCTGTACTGGTTGGGGTGCTACAGGTGGAAACCCTAACATCGTAGGCAGGTGGTGGTATTTTCACTCCAAATTTTCAACATGGGCTGTTTGTGAGCCCACTTCATGAAAAGTGGCACAATCAGTTTGTTAGCTGAAAGGTGGTTTTGCACAGCGGCTATGCCATTTGTCGACACAGGGACAAAAACACATTTTGGGCAGGATGTGGAGAATGCAACTGTATTGTTCATGAGGAGGTGTAAAAAAATGGCAACGTTGAAAATCTGGAGTGAAAATATGAAAAATTGGTGAAGTCATGAGCATGCATAGAAACTGCGCAACACACGTCCGTAACCCAATTATTTATTAATTTTTTTTATACTTTCTAGTTACTCTTTCCCTCCCATGGCACTCCCCTCTCTTCGGGAGACACCTATGGCCATTCTAGTCCCCACCTCCTACCTGTATCCCGTGGCGGTCCGTCCTCCATGTAGCCTTGGCTTACCCGCCGGCGGGGAGGAGGTGGGGAGACAAGCACCCAGAATTCCTTGTCTTCATCAGGATGCCGGTCACTGGGGTAGGTAGGGGTGTTGGGGATCGGGGCCTGGTGCTCTGTCTACGCAGGAGTGCCATGGAGTATTTCCGATGTTCTTCAGGAGAGACCTCCGCCCTGACTTCAAGGCGTATCCACCGACGTCTGCCACTTCCCAACCCCTTGTGCACTCCTGTCTGCTATGCCTCTGGCTTCTGCCAGAGGCCAGTCAGGCACCAAGCATGTGTTCCCCCTCCCTCCCAGGTGAGGAGAGCTGTCCTTGGATGCTCAATCCTCTGCTTCCCCTGCCGACCCCCAACATCCCGGGCTTGTTCCCGAACCCGTGTCACCGGTGTGGAGTGAGGTGTGGTGTCCAATGCCTCAACCCTCAGCGCCACCGGGCCAGCCCATAACCCAATTATTTTTGGGAGTTTGTTAGCCACATTTTCAACATAGGCATTTTGGGACCTCCCCTCATGAACAGTGGCACTGTGATTTAGTTAATCTGGCCCAAAAGTTGATTTCCCACAGCGACCACACGATTGTGTGCCACAGGTGTGGAACCACATTTTGGGCAGGATGTGAAAAATGACAGCTGTACTGTTCATAAGGAGGTGTGAAAAAATGCCAGTGTTAAAAATTTGGCATGGAAATATTGCAGATTTGCGAAGTTACAAGAGTGCGTAGAAACTGCGCAATGCACATTTGTAACACAGTCATTTTATGGACTTTCAGCACCAAATTTTCAAAATAGGCATGTTAGGACCTCTGCTCATGAACAGTGTCACCGTCATTTCCTCAAACTGTCCTGAAAAGTGATTTCGCGCAGCGACCATGCTATTCTGCGCTGGACGCCCAAAAACACATTTTGGGCAGGGTATGTAAAATGACAGCTATACTGTTCATCAGGAGGTGTGGAAAAATGACAATGTTGAAAATCTGAAGTGAAAATATTACAAATTCATGATGTTATGAGCGTGCGTGGAAACTGCTCAACACACACTCGTAAAACAGCCATTTTTGGGAGTTTTGTCACCAAATTTGCAACAAAGGCATTTTGAGAGCCCCCCCATGAACAGTGGCACTGTCGTAACATTATTAAGTCCCAAAAGGTGATTCCATGCAGTGACTCCAAAATCATCTTTTGGGACCGAATAACACCATGACAGTGATTGAATTAATGAGGAGGGGTCCCAATAACCCCATGTTGAAAATTTGGTGCAAAAATTCCAAAATATACCCGAGATATGCACCAAAGTTTAAAAAACCCTATTTATGCCATTATACAGCTTACGAGCATTTTCTTTGTTTTGCGGTTGGCTTTGGAAGCGCAGGCGTGTTCTGGTCCACGAAGGTCGATAAATTGCCAGACAGGTAAGTATGGGGCGAGGGGTGAGAGGAAGAGGTCAGAAGGGCAAGGGTTGCAAGGGGGAAAGGGAGACATTGAGGGACTGTTTTCTTTTCACAGGTTTAAAACACATCACAGGACAGTTTTTTTTTTAGGTAGGACATTTGCACGCTGGGGTGGGCTCCCAACATGCCACCTAAGTGTTTTTTTGGGGATTCTGTAGCTGATGGGGAATTGGGCACCCCATCAGCACATACTGAGGGGGTGACACGAGCTGAGGGGGATTGGGCACCGGCAAGCAACAACAGGGGCATGGACACATCATGCCGAGGGGGAGTGGGCCTCGTCGGCAAAATACAAGTGGATGGGGATAAACTCGATGGAGATTGGGCCCCCATCAGCAAAGAAAACTGTTGGGGCTGCATGATGCCGAGGGGATTGGGCACCCCTCAGCATACATTTTACATGGCAGAGGGGTAATCATACTGACGGGAGGGCTCCCTGTATTAAGTATTAGGGACAGACGGTGGCAGACACTGCCACCATGTTGCTTGCATAGGAGGTGTGTTGTGGTCCCACTGCATGAGAGCTTCGCTCTCATTGCAGCTGACCTTTTCTTAGATCTGGTGGCCTCATTAAGGATGTGTGAGGTCACCGCCTGCTGTTGGCTAATTGGGGAATGAGGGACTCACCTTGTGATGCATGCCCTGCATTCGCCCAACAATGACCGCTCCTCCAAATCTGCACTACTGCAAGATGCTGGCTGCGCAAGCGTGAGCCAACATAAAAATGGAGAAGAGAAGAGGCCCCAAGATGGAGCCTTGAGGAACACCAATATTGACAGGCTCAGAGTATGACACTGTAGAGTTAAATTTTACCTGTTATCTTCGATTGCTTAAGTAGTTCTGGAATCGGTTTGTGGCTTTCTCTAAGAAATCAGTAAAGCTAAGACAATCAAGCAGAAGAGGGTGATCTACAAGATCAAATGCCTTTGAGAGGTCAATGAACACTGCACCAGTCATGAGACCGTGATCCATAGCAGTAAGGGCATCATTTGTAAATTGTATCAGAGCGACAGAGGTGCTATGCCCCTTGCGAAAACCATGTTGAGCAGGTGATAGGAGGGTATATATAGAGAGGAACTCAATGACCTGTATAGCCACTAATTTCTTGAGTATTTTGTTTAGTACTGAGAGAATGACTAAGGACCTATAAATAGCTATGTCCTTCTAATGATCTGAGAATGAGCTTGGTACATCCAGCAGAACTGGGTTTGATTCCCACAACCTCCACTTTCATACTTGATCACTAAGAGCAAGTCACTTAACCACCCTAGTGCTCACTAGTCACCCCTGAAAACAGGCACTTGTGCCTAGTGGGCCTTACAAAATTGCTGGTTGCCAAAGACTAATTCCAGGAAAAGAAAAGAAACTGTTATAAGGGATGTCTCTGTTTGTGGAATTACGCTACTGTGTTTACACTTACACTGCATTGACAGGCAGCAGTGCAGTGCCCACGTGTAGAGCACAGCCACACATGGGAGGCGTACTGCAATGCAAGTCGGTTTCCTTCCAAACTACCCTGCAACTGACTGGAGCATAAAAGTAATTTCCTGATCATGCATAACTACTACACATTCTGTATTTATTTTATTTATTTATGTCATTATTTATTAACCAGGTAGGCCCAATAGGCATACGTGCCTGTTTTCAAGAGCAACCTGGCAGCACTGGGGAGGTTAAGGTTAAGTGACTTGCTCGGAGGCACACAGTCTGCAAGTGGGAGATTGTGGGAATCAGATGTAGATCTGTATGCTGACTGTACCATGCTCATTCACAGCTAAACTTTTAGTTGTGATTTCTGTGACTCCAGTGATGTATTCTGCCTGCCTGTCCTTCACCATTTACACACATTGCCATACTAATGCCAGTAAAAGAAAATAAACTATTATAATGCATGTCTGTCTCTGTGGAATTAGTCTACACATTTTGTATTTATTTTATTTATTTATATAATTCATCATTAACCAGATAGAGCCCACTAGGCATATGTGCTTGTTTTCAGGGGTGACCTGAGAGCACTGGGGCACTTAAGTGACTTGCTCAGAGGCAATCTGCCACTTGCATACCCAAGTGACAGATTGTGGGATTCAAACTCAGATCTGTCCGATGGATGTTCCATGCTTATTTACAGCTAAAATTTTAATTATGATTTCTGTGACTCCAAGGATATATTTTGCCAACCTGTCTTTCATCATTTACATACAGTGTCACACTGATGCCAGTAAAAACAAGCATTTGTCAATGCCAAATGTGGATTGCATTGGTCTGTTGAGCATGTTCACTGGCCCTCTGTCACTCGCTCAGTCTGTTTCTCCCAGTGCTGCAGGCTGCTCTTTTGTACTGGGCTCCTGCCTGCGTTGGCACCTTGGTCTGCCCACTAAGAAATCCACAGCTGACCCAACAGAGCTCCATTGAGGTGGCTCACTCCCCCTCTCTCACTCACTCATTCTGTTTCTCCTGGTGCTGCAGTCTGCCCTTTTGTACTGGGCTCCTGCCTCTGTTGGTGGCTTTTTCTGTCCACAATAAAATCTGCAGCAGTCCTGACACAGGACTGTTGAGCCTGCTGACTCTCCCTCTCTCGCTCCCTCATTCCATTTCTGCCGGTGCTGCAGGCTGGCCTTTTGTACTGGGCTCCTGCCTGAGTTGCCGCCTTTTCCTGCCAACAAAGAAATCTGCAGCAGTCATCATAGGGCTCCATTGAGCTCGCTCACTCCCTCTCTCTCACTCACTCATTGTGCTTCTCCCAGTGCTGCAGGCTGCCCTTTTATACTGGGCTCCTGCCTGCGTTGGCACCTTTTTCTGCCCACAAAGAAATTCACAGCTGTCCTGACAGAGCTCCTTTGAGGTCGCTCACTCCACCTGTGTCATTCACTCATTCTGTTTCTCCTGGCACTGCAGGCTGCCCTTTTGTACTGGGCTCCTGCCTCTGTTGGTGCCTTTTTCTGCCCACAATGAACTCTGCAGGAGTCCCGACAAAGCTCCGTTGCGCTCACTCACTCCCCTTCTCTCACTCGCTCATTCCGTTTCTGCCAATGCTGCAGGCTGCCCTTTTCTACTGGGCTCCTGCCTGCATTGCCACCTTCTTCTGCCCAGAAAGAAATTTGCAGCAGTTACAATACAGCTCTGTTGAGCTCGCTCACTCCCCCTCTCTGACTCACTTCTTTTGGGTTTCCCGCCACTGCAGGCTGCCCCTTTGTACTGGGCCCCTGCATGCATTGCTGCCTTTTTCTGCCCACAAACAAATCTGCAGCAGTCCCAACAGAGCTCCGTTGAGCTCACTCACTCACTCTCCCTCACTTGCTCATTCTGTGTCTCCTGCAGCTGCAGGCTGCCCTTTTGTATTGGGCTCCTGCCTGCATTGGTGGCTTCTTGGCTCAAGAAAGAAATCTGAAGCAGTCCCGACACAGCTCCATTGAGCTTGCTCACTCCCCCTCTCTCACCTACTCATTCCGTCTCTGCCGGCGTTGAAAGCTGGCCTTTGTATGGGCTCCTGCTCATGCTTAGCCGTGATTTTCTGACCACAAAGAAATCAGCAGCAATCACAATAGAGCTCTGTTGAGCTCACTCACTACCGCTCTGTTACTCACGCATTCTGTTTTTCTTGGCGCTGCAGGCTACGCTTTTGTACGGGGCTCCTGGCTATGTTGGCACCTTTGTCTGTCCACAAAGAAATCTGCAGCTGTCTTGACAGAGCTCCATTGAGGTCACTCAGTCTCCCTCTCTTGTGTGCTCATTCTGGTTGTCCTGGCACTGCAAGCTGCCCTTTTGTACAGAGCTTCTGCATACATTGGTGCCTTTTTCTGCCCACAAACAAATCCGCAGCAGTCCTGATAGAGCTCTGTTGAGCTCACTCAGTCCCCCTGTCTCACTCGCTCATACTGTTTCTCCCACCGCTGCAAGCTGGCCTTTTGTACTGGGACCCTGCCTGCATTGACGCCTTTTTCTGCCCACAAAGAAATCCGCAGCAGTCCTGACAGCGCTCTGGTGAGTTCGCTCATCCCCCCTCCCTCACACGCTCTCTCATTCTGTTTCTCCCACTACTGCAGGCTGCCCTTTTGTACTGGGCACTTGCATTGGGGCCTTTTCTTGCCCACAAACAAAATCCGCAGCAGTCCCCACACAGTTCGGTTGAGCTCGGTCACTCCCCCCTCTCATTCGTTCGATCTTAATCTGTCGCAAACAGTGATTTTTTGCAGTGACCATGCTATTCTCTGGCAGGAGTGCAAAAACATATTTTAGCCAGGATGTGAAAAATGATAGCTGTACTGTTCATAAGGGGGTGTGAAAAAATGCCACTGTTGGAAATGTGTCGTGAAAATATTACAAATTTGCGAGGTTACATGGGTGCGTGGAAACAGTTCAATGTACGATTGTAACACAGTCATGTTGTGGAGTTTCGGCACCAAATTTTCAACATAGGGATTTTAGGACCTCTGCTTATGAACAGTGCCACTGTCATTTTCTTAATGTGTCCTGAACACTGATTTCCCACAGCGACCGCGTTATTCTGCACCACAATTGTGAACACACATTTCAGTCAGCATGTGAAAAATGACAGCTGTACTGCTCATAAGGAGGTGTGAAAAAATGCCACTGTTGAAAATCTGGTGTGACAATATTACAAATCTGCGGAGTTACAAGGGTGCGTGGAAAGTGCGCAATGCACACTTGTAACACAGTCATTTGATGGGCTATCATCACCAAATTTTCAACATAGGCATTTTAGGACCTTTGCTCATAAACAATATCACTGTCATTTTCTTAATCTGTCCCAGACAGTGATTTCCCACAGTGACCACTCTATTCTTCGCAGGAAGTGCAAAAACACATTTCAGTTAGGATGGGAAAAATGACAGCTGCACTGTTCATAAGTAGGTGTGGGAAAATGGCAACGCTGAAAATCTGGAGTGAAAATATTATAAATGCGCGAAGTCATGAGCGTACGTGCAAGCAGCACAATGCACGCTCATAACACGGTCATTTTATGGAGTATCGTTACCAAATTTTCAACATAGGTATTTTAGGACCTCTACTCATAAGCAGTGTCACTGTCATTTTATTAACCTGTCCCAATACTGATTTCCCACAGCGACCACGCTATTCTGTGCCAGAAGTGCGTAAACACATTTCCACCAGGATGTGAACAATGACACTGTATGGTTCACAAGGAGGTGTGGAGAAATGCCAATGTTGAAAATCTGACGTGAAAATATTGCACATTTGCGAACTTACGAGCGTGCGTATCAACTGCGCAACGCACGCTCGTAAAACAGTCATTTTGTGGATTTTTTCCACCAAATTTGCAACATAGGCTTTTTGAGAGCACACCTCATGAACAATGGCACTGTCGTTGTGCTAATCGGCCTCGAAAGGGGATTCTGCCCAGTGACCACTAAATCACCTTTTGGGGCCGATTAACACCATGACAGTTCAAGAATTCATGAGGAGGGGTCCCAAAACCTCATGTTGAAAATTTGGTGCCAAAATTCCACACAATGCCCGAGATATGCATTAAAGTTGAAAAAAAAACATTCATTCCATTATACAGCTTACCGGCATTTCCTCCGTTCACGGTCGGCTTTGAAGAGTGCAGACGTGTTCCCGGTCCATGGAAGATCATCGTGCTGGACTCCGGAGGTAAGTATGGGGTGAGGGGGGTGTGGGGAGGCAGGTGCGAGTGGGTAGGCTGGTTGTGGTGGGGCCACGGAGACAACCGAGGGACAGTTTTTTTACAGGGTAAGAAAAAAGATGTTGCAGGACTGTTTTGCATTTTACAGTGGCATGTGGCATGCTGGGGGGTCTCTCAGTGTGCCACTGGACTCTTCATTGTGGAGGTCCAGCAGTAGCTGACGGGGATTGGGCACCCCGCTGTAACACAATCAGTTGAAACATTATGTCAAGGGGATTGGGCACCCATTGGCAGACAATAACAGCGGGGGTAGTTTGACATAACGCCGATGGGGAGTGGGCTCCCCTGTCAGCACAATCAACATTAGGCCACTGAAGCCAACGGGATTGGGGCCCTCACCGGCAACTAAACATAGGAAAGAGTATTGTTTGTGAACATGGCAGCAAGGCGCCATGTTCACAAACAATATCAGGGTTTTACATCCCGTCTCTGCAATGACGGGTCGCTTCCTCATTGCAGCGGATGGCTGACGCTGCACGACGAGGAGGCCCCTGATTGCAGCGGCTATGTTTTAGAAGGTTGTGGCACGCTGGCTGAACTATTGTCAGCAGCAGTGTGTCATGGCATTAGGGGAAGCCGATGTTTTGAAGGTGTGGGGCATTATTGCACAACACTACCGCGCCTCAACCTGCTTGTGGAGAAAGCTGCCGACACATGTTTTTCATACATGCATGCAATCAACATAAAAATTATTATAGTAGATGTCTTTCTAGGGACACCTATTGTCTCCTCATCTAGTCTGGTTCTGAGTTCTGGTCCCCCCGTTGCTCTCCTCTCTGTCTCTGTCTCTCTGACCTGGATGCCAGAAGTCCAGTATTTCTTTCAACATTCTTTTACTGCCCTGTAAACATAGCCACAGTGAGGCATGGAAATGTAAATAGATCATTTTGTAGGATGTATGTGACCATAACATTTTGTTGTCCCCTAGTACTACCTCTCTCTCTCTCTCTCTCTCATCTTTCTTTTTTTTTGGGGGGGGGATGGGTGGTAGCCTGCCATTGCTCTGTACTTCACACCCATACACACCGAGGTTTGGAAGGACAGCAACGTTTGATTCAAGTTGTTGGTGTGTATGTAATTTGACTTCAGCCTTCATGTAGTCTCTCTCTCTCCTTCCCTTAATCTAGATAACACAATTATAATATTTCTTTTACCAGCAGTCCCTAGGCCATTGTACACACACATACACACACACTGAGGTATGAAAAACAAAATCAGATTCTCACTAGTGTGCAAATTGTATGGTGTAGTTAATAACAAGTTATGAGTACAGTTTCCTCGTGTGTGGACAGCTTTTATTTTGGGGGGGGGGGGAGAGTCAAAGTGCAATTACTGTGAACAGTGTTTACACCTACACAGCATTGTGACAACAGTGCAGGCCCATGTGTAGAGCTCGGCCCCACATGGGAGCTGAACTTCAATGCAAATTGGTTTCCTCTCAAACTACCCTGCAATTGACTAAGGCACAAAAGTCATTTCTTGGTCAGATATCACTTCCAAACATTCTGTCTTTATTTTCTTTATTTATGTAATTCTTTGTTAACCAGGTAAGGCCCACTAGTCATTGCTGCCTGTTTTCATGGGCAACCTGAGAGTACTGCGGAGGTTAAGTGATTTACTAACATGCTATGAAGAAGTCAGAAGATTAGGCCCTATGGTCTATCAAGTCTGCTTGATGGTCAGTGCCATCCCAGGGCACCATAGCCCCCCTCCCTCCCTACAAGGTCCCTCATTTCCAAGCGAGGCTACGAGATACACCCTCCCTCTATGCCTCTCTCAGTCTTTCTTGCACCCCTCCACAGTAGTAGTAGCAGCCACCAATTCCCTGGGCAGCTCATTCCAGGGCTCCACCACCCTCTCAATGAAGCAGCGCCTCCTTGTTCCTAATGACTTGCTCACAGTCACACAGTATGCAAGTGGGAGATTGTGGGAAGCCACTCTGCCCACCCCATTCTTTACCCTCAACCCCCCCATACACATACCCATCACAACTTGAATGCATCATAGTAATGAACACTCACAGATCTAAGGATACGCAGTCAGAGTTGTAGTTTGTTGCCCTGTGTCCGGGTCATGTAAGTTAAGATGGGTGCCATGCAATCTGTTTCAGTGTATTTCAGCCTGTCCTTCGCTGTTTACACACGTAACCAGACTAATGCTTTAGCACAGCATACTATCTGATAAATCAGTGAGACTTTCAGCAATTACAATTTTTTTGATAAATACTAAAACACGCACACTTGCTTTACTTGCTTGTTTTATTAATCTGGATGTAACACAAGTAAGAAACGGAAATCTGAAAACACAACAGGAATCTACGATAGCTTTTTGCAGTGATACTGTAGAACATCAGAGTCGGTACTTACAAAAAGAAATTCCCTGTGACTTTCCTCTATTGTTACCTAAAGATTGTGCCATACTGTTACTAGGAGTTGCAACTTTGTTGCTAAACAATCTGTCTACCTTTTATCACTTCCTTACGGAAACAGTGTGCAACACTGTAACATACTTACATTCTTGCAGCTTCTGATACTTATTGTAACATATTATTTCAAACACAAACCAAGCTTCTCATACAGCATACTGGATTTATGGGTGCTGCAGAAAATTTCATTGTACTGCTTCTTTTCTGTGCTCTACCTCTGATATTTGCATTTCCTGAGCTCTCTTCCCCCCTTTCCCAGCTCAGAGACAGGGTGCAATCACAGCAAATCTCCATTAACTATTGTGCTGCACTGCACACAGTCCAATTTGCAAGTAGCTGGATTTCCTGTAATTAAGCAGTTGCCTGCTCCCTGTCAGACTAATGTTTGCAGGATGTTGTAAAATATTATACTTTTAAGAGGAAACAGAAATGCAGGAAAATCTGTCATTGATTCTGATAGGGCCACAGAAATACTTACAGCTACATAACTCTATACTCATTCACACTAACAATGTCAAAACCAGCAAGCAAACATTCGGCATTGACAAATGCTTGTTTATACTAATTTCACTATCTCTTACTTCAACGCAGTCTTCTCTAAACTTCAAGACAAACATGGTCTCCTCACATCTACGAGAGTTTGTGGTCATAAAACAAAATTGGTAACACATCCCTTACTTTTTCTCCTGAAGGAGACAGACAGATTCTGGGCCTCCGTCAAAACCTGTAACTCTAGCTCTGACTGGTGTCCTACAGAGCTCTTAGAAATAAGTGTAAACATGCTATCTGGCAGAACAAGAGTAACTTTTACCAAACTCTGTTGGCCCCCTCAAACCAAGCAATCTGGCAGAACAAGAGTAACTTTTACCAAACTCTATTGGCCCCCTCAAACCAAGCTATCCGGTAGAAAAAGAGTAACTTTTACCAAACTCTGTTGGCCCCCTCAAACCAAGCTATCCAGCAGAACAAGAGTAACTTTTACCAAACTCTATTGGCCCCCTCAAACCAAGCTATCCAGCAGAACAAGAGTAACTTTTACCATACTCTATTGGCCTCCTCAAACCATAATCCCTGCCTACATTGGAACTACCTCAAACAGTCCCTTGGACACAACTGCCTCTCCACTACCCCTGATTTCAAGATCAATGGAGTCAACTGTAAAAACCAACATACCATACCCAACGCCTTTAATAAATTGTTCTCTGACCTCTTCTCTTTCACTGAGGTTTTAATATCCCTCTGGAAATCCAGCTTCTACTCCAACTCCCCCACTGCTGCATGCCCCCCTTCCTCTTCAAACAGGTCAGTGCTAACAATGTCCATAAGCTTCTTAAACAGATCCCAAACTCCAAATCCGCTGGCTCTGATGTGATTGAGCCAAAACTGCATAAGCGTGCAGCACGTGAGCTGGCTGCCCTCCTAGCCTAAATCCTTAACCTCTCCCTCTCCCACAATGTTGTTCTGGCTGTCTGGAAAATGGCAAATATCATGCCAGTCTTAAAAAAAGGGAACTGAAAACTCATATCCAACTATAGGCCGATTGCCATCCTACCTGCTCTGAGTAAAGTACTTGAGAAAATTGTTGCTGCCCAACTTACCTCTTACCTTGACAAATACAACCTCCTCTGCCCTGCTCAGCATGGATTCCATAAAAGTCATAGCACTTTTTTTAAACTCTCTATTTTATTTTCACTTTGAGTTGTTACACTTCATTATTTCAACATCCAGACATATGAACTTCAATTATGACATGTTGTTACATTCTTAAAGATGTTCCATTCTGTTTAAGAAACACTTTATACATTATTATTTAAAATAACTTATTTTAAAAACAAAACTTGAAAATTATAATATAATATATAACTGAAAACAACAACAAAAATATAGCTGCCCTTCTTTGCCTTTCACCTCTCCTTTAATTATTTACCTTTATTATGTTGATATATAATTTTATGCCCATCTCTCTGTCTAATTTTCTATTCCTTCTTGTAACCTTCTGATTTGTCTATTTCTGGGTCCCTTTTTGAATGACATTAATTAATCCATTTATCCCTGGTAGAATGAATTCCAATGTTCTCAATCTACTTCCATACTAGTAACATACAGTTCCCATCTGTTCCATCTGTTCACAAATTGCTCTTGTCTTTGTTGGGTTGCAAATGTTAATCTCTCCATCCCCTGCATTGCAGTGATTATTTTAACTCAGTCTTTTACTGTAGGGCTATCTCTCTGTAACCAGCACTTTGTAAGTGTTTTTAATGCTGCTGCTCATAAAATACGCCAAAGATATTTGCCCTCTTTACCCCTTAAGTGAGCTGGCTCAACACCAAGTACCAAGTGTGTGGGACTCAGTTCTTCTCCTTCACCAAAGATGGCTCTCAGGTGTTCTTGAATCTTTTCCCAGTAAGTTTTTATTTTAGAGCACTGCCAGAATATGTGTAGGTGTCCTGCTACATTCTCTCCGCAACTCCTCCAACATTTTGAATCTCCCTCTTCTTTAAATTTGGCCTTAGTGTTAGGGATTAGGAAGTATCGACTTCTAGCTTTCCAAACAAATTCCTTCCAAGAGGGTGAGGAGGTAGTATTCCATATTAAGCCCCAACTTTTCTCCCATTTGTCTTCTTCTATTTCTCCCATCTCTTCCCCCCACTTTATTTTAATACTAAGTGAGTTGTAATCCTGATCTAGTATAAAGCTAGTATGTAGTTCAGTGATCGCTCCTCTCCCAGAGGGAGATGACCAATTTTTTCAAATGGTGGTGAATGCTGGTGTTGTCCTTGTATTACTTTTGGGTTATTAAGATTATTATGAACCCAGTTACTGATTTGGTAGTATTTAAATCTATCCTTTGGCTTTAAATCAAACAGGGGCATAGCTGCCTTAAAAAAGATGAGAGCACCTGCCCTTATAACCTGCCATGGGGAATCGAAGCCTTTGAATGGTTGATCCTTAAACCAGTCATCTAGGGTAGCTGGGATAAAGTGTTCTTCCCAAGCCCACCACCTATATTTCCATATATGTTGTGCTGTTCCTCCCTTACTGGTTCCCCTTCTCCAACCCTCCAGGGCTGTATTAATTCCCATAGGAAATTGCCTAGTAACTTGACGTTGAAAGCGTCTGTTATAAAGTATGGCCTGCAGTGGAAGACCCTTAATTTTTGGTAGTTCCATCTTTTTCCAATGTGAGGCATAATGGGGGTGCTGCCACAGCAATCCAATTTTCATCTGTGAGGCTATCCAGTAACCTGGAAGGAACAGGACCACTAAACCTCCTGCTTTTCTTGGTAAATATAATATATTCCTAGACACCCTAGGTTTGATGTTACCCCAAATGAATCTCATTAGTTGCCTCTGCCAACCTAAAATGGTCTGTTGTGGAACCAAACAGGGGACACTCTGAAACAAGTACAACATACGGGGTAGAATGTTCATTTTGGTGGTTTAAATTTTGGAATGCATTGGTAGAGGAAGTAGGGACCACCTCTTGTAATCTTGTGATATCTCATGTATTAGATTGGGGTAATTATCTTGAAAAAGGGATAATGGATTCATCCCTAAGTATACTCCTAAATATTTTAATTTATTTAACCCCCATCTCATTGGATATCTCCTCTGAATTTCCATGGGGATCTGATGTGAGCAGACCAGAACCTCAGTCTTTGCCGTATTTAGGGAATAGCCTGATATTTCAGTAAACTGTGGTATCTGTTCAAAAACCTCTGGAAGTGACAGGGCCGGGTCACCCAGAAACAATAAAATGTCATCCTCATAAAGGCCCAATTTATATTCATAGCCCCCTATCTCTATACCCCGGATGGACAGGTTCAAGCAGATCACCTGTGCCGATGGTTCTACAAAAATGGCGAAGAGGAGAGGAGACGGGGCAACCTTGCCTCTTTCCCCTCTCCAATTCAAATGCTCTCCCTACATGGCCATTCATCTGTACACATCCCTTAGGGAAAATCATAGAGCCTGGATATTAATTTACAGAAGACTTCTGGGAAGCCAAAGCCCACCAGGGATGCCTGTAAAAATGACCACTACACTTTATCAAATGCTTTTTCTGTATCTAGGCTCATGACTAATGATGCTTCTCCTGTTTCCCTTACTTGTTCTAGGATATTTACAGCTCAACAGATACTAACCTGTGCCTGACAACCCGGGACAAAACCTGTCTGATCTGAGTTTATGATTCGAGGGACGATACCCTGAAGTCTTGTTGTCATTATTCCTGTCATTATTTTATAGTCAGTACTGAGGATGGATATAGGTCTACATGAGGCACATAATAATGGATCCCTGTCGGGCTTGGGCAACACAGCCACCACTGCATAACGCCATGATGAAGGAATTAATCCTCCCTCAGACATCAGAAAGTTGTAAACTCTAGTACTGGAGAGATCTGACTCCTAAAAAGCTTGTAAAATTCAGATGGATATCCGTCCATACCCAGGCATTTCCCTGTTTTAATTCTAGATATTTCAGCTATAATTTCTGAGTCTCCTATTGGAGCTATCAAAGAGGCAGCATCTATTTCCCCAATTTGACCCAGTTGTAGCTTCTCTATAAAACTTTCTAGCTTATGTGTTTCAGGTATGGTCCCAGCCCTAAATAACTCCCTATAGTAGTCTATAAAAACTTCTGTTATGTCTAGAGTATTTACTATTTGTTGTTTAGTGATAGGGTGCTTGATTCTGTTAATTGTGGCTCTAGCCTTTCTTTGCCTTAGTCTACTAGCTAATAACCTTGTGGCCCTAGGTCCCCCGTCGTAATATTTCTGTCTCAAGTACAACATATTTTGTTCCACATTATAGTCCAGGATGGCATTAAGGGGACGTCAATGTTTCTGAACTTCTCTCTCTGTAGCAGAATCATATTGCTCTTTTAAGGCTTGTTCTAATTCCCGTGTCTTCTGTTGTAAAGTTGCCTTTTGAACCTCTCTATCCCTCTTTTGTTTAACAGCTTTCGCTATAAATTTTCCCCTTATTACTGCCTTTACTGTGTCCTAGAGGATGGATGGGGAAATTTCTGGGGTATCATTTATATTGAGTATTTACTTAATCATCTCTTGAACTTGTTCCTGATTTTCTTTACCCTGAATAAGTGACAAGTTAAGGCACCTATACAGTCTTTTTCTTATTTTGCCCTAGATGTTAACTGTAACCACATGGGAGCATGATCCGACAGATATATTTCCCTTATTTCTATATTCTGCATTTGATATGTTATTTCTTTAGGTATATAGAAAAAATAATCTATTCTGGTATGTTCCTGGGGAAAAAAAGTATAGTCACGTTTCTGTCCATGATAGAATCTCCACGCATCTATGTAACCTACTTCAGACAGAAGTTTGCCAACTTTTAGAGCCACTCTCCTATCAGACCTCTCAATTGTAGAGGTGGAATCAAGATGGTCATTTAGAGCGAGATTCAGGTCTCCTCCCATAATTAATGACCCCTCTGCCCATTCTGTAAGTCTCATATATAACCGCCTGTGGAAGTTATAATCTGAGCCGGGGGGGGCATAAATCGATGCTATCGTGATGAGTTCCCCATTGTAATAGCCCTTCAGGGCAGCTAAACAACCTTCCGAATCTGTCAGGGTGTCTTTAACTTCAAAGGCAACCCCTCTTCCCACTATAACTATCACTCCCCTTCATCGTCCTGTTCTGTATGAGGATGCTACCACCCTTGTGAAACCAAATTTATTCAGTTTTTCATGTTCTTGTTGTGAGAGGTGTGTCTCTTGAAGCATACAGAAATCTGCCTTCTTTTTCTTAATATAGGCGATGATTTTACTACGTTTTACTGGATTTGTTAATCCATTAACATTGAAAGAAAGAAAGCTTGTACATATCTTAGCCATTTTTATATGCTGTTTATGCATTTCTATAATTTACCCCTGCTTTTCGTGACTCTCAATCTGTGGAGAGTGGCTCTAAAACAAGAAGGGTGATGGCTTTAAGATAGGCAGCAAAAATAAACTTATTGACTATAAAACATTTAACTGTAACAGTAACTTTATCTAAATTGTAAACAAACATTCTCTCTCTTTTGTTTGGTGGGAACATCACCACCTGCTCAAAGAGCTGACTTCCAAGGTAGAAGGCCTAGTCACTATAGACCTCTTTGCCCTTCCCTGTTGGGAATGGGCAGAAGGGGAAAAAGAACTTCCCTCTCTAGAAAGATCCCCTTCTCGAGTTCTCACTAAAAATGTGGAGCTCGATGTAGAACTGTCAACGGACCAAGGCAGTCCAAAGAACTAAGTGTCGGTCTGCAGCTTTCCTTCCATAGTCCTTCTCCCTCCTGCTTTATTTGTATTTAACTGATTGGTCCCACATTTTTAGCAGATATATTTCATCTCCCCCCAGAGCCAAAACTTTAATCAACTCAGTAAGAACAAATCCCATTAGGTTGATATAATACTTTTATCCTTCCTCCCCCAGCTTTCTTATCCATCTCAAATCTGGTTTAAATTTTTCTATGTGTTTCAGAGCATACATTTGTCCCCCTTCCCCAGCACATCTGCACCCTGCATTGTGTCTTTCTGATTTTCAGGGGATCAGAGAAAGTGATCTCCCTCCTTCTCCACCTTTTCCCTTTTGTTACCATTTAACTCTAATATTCTCATAATACCACCTTGCTGACCATTCAAATCCCCTTCCAGCAAGTGAAAGAGTAATTGTCCCGGATATTCAAAATCTGCTTCAGGTATAATATCGTTAGTTACATAAAGAAAGACTTGCACATTGTCTCTTCTCCTCATAGCGACTTATGGTGCTCTCAGTCCCTTAAGGATTTACCTCTGGTTTCATCATTCTCTCAGTCTTCTCCCATATCTTCACTCTCGCCTTCTACTCCCGGAAGTTTCTTAATTAAATCTTGTAATAAAGCTGCTGATCTCGATGCACCCTGATATATATTTCTTCTGGTTTTCCTTGATGTGCTGAGTTACTATCCAGAACCTCTCTCTCTCCTTCTCTGTGGGGCCTGCACGCAGAGCTCTGGTGTAGATAGGCCTCGTTTCAGCATTGCTTCCCTAGCTTCCTGTGGGGAGTTGTATATTTCTGGGCCCTCTTTTCCAGTGTACTCTGAGACAGGCAGGGTATGGCGTTTGTATTTTAAGTTGTTTTTCTTTCAGAGCTCGTATTAGTGCGCCATGCATCAACCTCTGCTGCTGAATCACTGTTGTATAGTTCTGGTCAAAAAACAATTGTGAGTCCAAGTATTTAACTTCTTTTTTCTGCCAAGATCGTCTCAGTATATCTTCTTTAGTATGAAAACTACTAAATTTTATAATACTAGATCGGGGTCTGGCTGTTTCTTCTTTTGGTTTTGGCATTAGGGCCCTATGCACCCTCTCAATTCTGAGCTCATATGGGGGTAGAACATCTTTAAGTAAGTCTGCCATAAATTCTACCAATGCTTCCATTTCAGCTCCCTCCTTTATGCCATATATCTGCAGATTATCACAGCGGGCACGACTTTCCAGGTCAACATACTTCTCCTCTAAGTCCATAGTATGATAACAGAGTGCCTGCACCATTCTTCCCAAATGCATCAGGCCATCTTCTGTTTGCGATATATGATCCTCCGTCTCTTGCACTCTGCATTCCATATGGTTTAATTTTTGATTTAGGTTACCAAATTCTGTTACATACGAACATATGAACATACGAAATTTGCCAGCAGATAAAGGCCTAGCGGTCTATCAAGTCTGCGCGAATGTGCAGCTAGCACCCCTAATTCTGCAGCTGCCCCTGCCTTCCACCCTCCCCCTTCATTAACCCTCCCCCTTGTCCTGTCCCATCCTCGTTTGAAGCAGTCCACTGTTCTACTGCATACCACTTCAGCAGGTAACGCATTCCACCCAGCCACCACCCTCTCTGTAAAAAAGTGTCTCCTCATCTCCCTCCTGAACCTTCCTCGCCCAGTCTCATATCATGGCCCCTGGTGGCCCTCCCTCCTTACTTTGAACAGCCCCTCTGTACCCATCTTGTTTATTCCTTTCATGTATTTAAAGGTTTCAATCATGTCACCCCTGTCTCTCCTCTCCTCCAGTGAGTACATGTTCAACTCCTTCAACCTCCTCTCGTGTGATAAGTCCCCCAGCCCCTTGATCATCTTTGTCGCTCTGCGCTGCACCCCCTCCAGTAACTTAATGTCCCTCTTCAGATATGGACACCAGTACTGCATGCAGTACTCCAGGTGTGGTCTAACTAATGACCTATACAGTGGCAGAATCACCTCCTCCCTCCTTGAGGATATACCCTTTGCAATACAACCCAGCATTTTGTTGGCCTTTGCAGCTGCCTTCCTACATTGTGCCGAGTTGTTCATTGACCCTGTAATGAGCACACCCAGATCCTTCTCCTCCTCTGTCTGGGCTAGCTGCCCCTCTCCTAGCTGGTAACTCCTCCGTCTTCATCCCAAAATGCAGCACTTCGACTTTAGGCATTAAAGCCCAGTTGCCAGGTGTCTGACCAGGTTTCAAGCTTTGCCAGATCATCCTGCAACCCCGCCATCCCCCTAGGTCATCCACCACCGCACCTACCTTGGTATCATCAGCAAACAGACTGATCTTGCTCTTGATGTCCCATGATATGTCTGCAATGAATATCCCAAACAACACTGAGCCCTGTGGAACACCGCTCGTCACTGCCCTTGGGTGTGAGAGCTCCCCACCCACTACCACCCTCTGTTGCCTTCGCTGCAGCCAGTTTCCTACCCATCTCACCAGCTTTGCACCCGCCCCTGTGCCTACTAACTTCCTTCCCAGCCTTCCATGTGGCACTGAGTCGAATGCCTTACTGAAGTCCAGATACAGGACATCCACTGCATGGCCCCTGTCCAGCTGCCTAGTTACCCAGTCATAGAACTCAACCAGGTTGGTTTGGCAGGATCTGCCACGCATGAAGCCATGCTGTCTGCTGTCCTGTAGTCCTTGGCCTCTAGGAGGGCTACCAGCCCTCCTTCAGGATAGTTTCATTAGCTTACCCACGATGGATGTGAGGCTCACTGGTCTGTAGTTTCCCAGTTCATCCTTGGGGCCAATCTTGTGGAGGGGCACCACACGAGCCATCCTCCAGTCCTGAGGTACACACCCCAAATGTAGTGAGGCATTAAATAGGTCTGCCAAAGGTCCTGCAAGGACCTCTGCCAGCTCCTTCAGTACCCTGGGGTGGATGCCATCTGGCCCTGGCGCCTTGTCCACCCTCAGTGCCTTCAAACCCTCTCGAACTCTGCTCTCCATGATTTTCCCATCTGTCACCACTTCCCACCCTGCTTCTGCTATTTCTCCCACCTTGGATGTCACCCCCCTCTTCTCTTTAGTAAATACTGAGCAGAAGTACTCATTTAGTACTTCCGCCTTATCGCAACCTGCTTCCACCCAACCCCCCTCCTTCCTAATCCTTACTATGTGGTCCTTACAGCTCCTTTTCTCCCTGATGTACTTAAAGAAGTCCTTCTCCCCCGTCTTAATGCCTTGTGCCAGCCTGAGTTCCATAGATGCTTTGGCTCCTTACTGCCCTTGTCACCTCCTTCGATTCTGTCAAGTACTCCTCCCTGTCCTCCCCCCTCCCTGTTTTCTTGTACTTCCTAAAGGCAGCTCTTTTCCTCCTTACCTTTTCCATGACCTCCTTGCTCAACCAGATCGGTTTCTTAGCCCTAGCCTTCTTGCTCTGGGCTTTGCAGCAGGTTTTGGTTGCCTCCACTATCCTCAGCTTTATGAGCTCCCACCGCTGGTTTCTGTTTTGTTTTTGGTCCTCATTTCTATCAATTCTTTTAAGAGCAGGTCAAATCTGCACCGAGAAAGCCTGTCTGCCTCCTCATCTGTATCATAGGCCACTGCAGAGTCAACTGTTCAGTTTTGCACCGTCATACGAGTGGGAGAACTGCCACAAATTCCCATTGCTTCCTTCTCTCCTTTAGATTGTTACGATCTGGACCTAGAATTTTTATCTTTTTGTGCACCCCCTCCTGACATTTTGTTGGTTATTTTAGTTCAATTTTGTTATTTTCGGGGTTGTTTTTATCAGGTTGTCAAGGGAGCTTACTCTCTAGCTGCTATCTTGAGCCATGGTGGAACCAGAAGTCCATAAAAGTCATAGCACAACCACTGCATTGCTCACTCTGTCAAACAGCATATACACCTCCCTTGATAAAGGTGAATACACTGGAGCTGTATTTATAGATCTTATGAAAGCTTTTGACATGGTCAACCACTCCAGTCTTCTCAACAAGCTAACCGACTTTGGGATTTCTGATCATGCTCTACCCTAGTTTACCAGCTACCTCCCCAGTAGGCAACAACGAGTTAGGATTGGCCCCTCTGTCTCCGGCTATCTTCCCTCTTCACTTGGTGTCCCTCAAGGGTCTATACTTGGGCCATTACCCTTCTCCCTGAATGTTAATTCTATCCACCACTGCTTCAAAAATAGCACCCCTCTCCTTTATGCCAATGATCTAGCATTCTATAGCAGTACCCCTGAAGTGACTGACATCAATAGTTACCGTACCTCTGATGTTACAGCCATCCAATCCTGGTTTAGGAACAATAAACTTCTAATGAATCATACTAAATCATACTAAATCCCCAGCCATGCTCTTTGGAACCCCCTGTCGGCTAAAAAACATGCACATCTCATTATCAGTGCTCATTGACAATGGCTCCCCTAGGCGTTTTCACTGCCTTTAAGTATCTAGGCATTATGTTTGATCCCTTCACATATTTGCCGTCTGTAAGTCAGTCAACTCCAGTCTTGCCATAGCCTACCTCTCCTCATCTGCAAGTATGGCTGTCTCCTTCCCAAGCTAACATATGGCTTGCCTGTCTTTGCCCATGCCTTCAACACCCTGCTGTGCAAATGGGACATGGGGTACAATAACATCTGCAGGTTTGCTCTAGCATGCAATCACTTCACCCACCACTGCTTACTATACAGTAAGCTAGGTTGGACATCCCTGTCAGCCCTACGTGATCTCTCACTTGGAAGAATAATCCACAGTGCACTACTGCACCAGATTCCCCACTCCATGGCCTCCATCCTCATGCCTTCCAAAAACCCTTACTCCCTCAGATCCCCAGATTCTGTTCTGTTATTCACTCCCAGGTCTTGGTCCAAGTTTGGAGAAATGGCTTTCTCCATCCCAGCCCCTGACCCATAGAACAGTATTCCACCTCCCATACACCTTTGCCTAGGCTCCCTTGGCTTCCGACACCAATTCCACTATTACCAGCTATAACGTTCTCAGTGTGCTTGCCCCTAATCAGTGTACCCCAACTATATCCCCCCACCGGATAACCGATAGCACTTAATCTATCCCTCCTATACTTCTTACCTTATCCTACCCCTCTGGACCCTTTCCTTAAGTATCTGATGTATATGTGTGCTACTTGGAATATGCTCATTACTATGGAATCCAATGTCTTTATCCTGTACTGTATTACATTTATTGCTTGTGTTATATTTTCCCTGTGATTAATGTTAACATGTGTTCCATCTACATGTGTATTTGTATTATTTTTGGTACCTTGGAAATGTCTACGTTTACATTATAACATTGCCTTGTAACCTGCTGGGTCATGCCTGAAAATAGGTAAATGTATGCCTAGTGCACCCCACCTGGTCAACAAAAATGAAATAAATAAATCAGTAAGTAAAAATGTGACAAAGGGATGATATTGGGGTCTATAGGTTACATCACAGGCTTGGGAATAAGCAAGTTCAGGTTCAAATCCCGGCACAGCCACTAACTCCCTCACCGTTATCCTGAGCAAGCTGCAGTAGCTAAGTGTAAGAGCAAGGTTCATGAGATATCAAGAATTAGTATGGTGTTTTGTAACTGGTCAAACTGGGATTTGCTCTGCTTCTAATAGTAACAAAAGTATTGCACTTACTTTTGTTATCTTTTCTTCACCCTTTTCCCACCACCACTAATTTCTGCAGAAGACGTTGTACACACCAGTGTGGATCTACTTTGGTCTATTCTGATGGAGACCTGTGGCAGCCCTGTTAGTCCAGTCTATGATGTAGAAGAAAAATTAAAAATATGCTGCAGGTGCTACTTTTTATTGGACTAACAAAATTGTTTTTGAGACTAGCTTTCAAGAGTTGAAGACGTAGTGCAGCCAAAGCAGGCAGACACATTTTGAGAAGTAGTCCATTGTAACATTTTATTTCTGAAGTATTTTTCTTTTTCCTTTTGCTCGTTAGAAACTCTTATTTTTTGTTTTCCTTTTGCTCATTAGAAACTCTTCTATGTAATAATATTGTGTTGGATATGTGGGGCAGCTCATTACCTGACTGCTGACATCTATCTTTATCCCCCCTCCCCACTACATCATTAGCATTGTGATCTCACTGGCAGTGACATCACAGGTGACTGACATGGCAGCCTCTGAGTGACTGTTCCTAAGCAGCAGTGATGTCACAGTTAGTGAGGCCACAGTGCTGATGATGTAGTGGGGGGGGGGGGATAGAGACAGATATGTCAGCTCCTAGTGCTGTTCTACACAGCACACCTACTAGCATCAAGTAACAATCTTCTAATTACCCAAAGGAAAAAGAAAATGTACCTCAGATATAATAGGTAATGGTTAACTGCTGTTAAAAACTGATATTGTTTTTAGGCAGTACACTAGCTCTTTAAAAGTCCAATAAAAGGTATCACCTACTTATACGTGTTCTTTTTTTCATATATTCTGATGCAAAGCAGTGTATGTACTTGTTTTATGCTCTTTGATCGGTATAGTTCCTTGATGACTGGGATCACAGCACCAGATCACAGTCCCAATTGACCAACATTAATTGTAAGTGGTAGTGTTCCTTGGTGATGTGGCATTTTGGTATTGGTCTGCCACAACTGACTCTTACCTTCTTCCAAGATCTGCCAGGCCCATCTTTTGTTTCTGGGGTGGACACCTTCTGGACCATAGGAATAACAGACCGACACCTAAAATAAATGTAGAAGTAAAGTTTATTCTCATACTACAGAGACAGCATACCAAAAGAGTCTAGCCTGAACGGCAGACTCACACTGACTGACTGACCACTGAGAATTCCAGAGATTCTCCCCAAGCCCCTCCTAAAACAGTAATAATACACCAACATCTGTTCAGAGCTCTTAAAGGGGCAGCAGCAGACCTTAACCCAATGCTAAAGTGTACTCCACTCCACCCCCGGGGCAGTGAACGTGAGTACCACTGGAACAAGCAAACATTATAGATTACAAGAAAAGTTTAAAAATGAAAGCAGAGCAGGACAACAGGGAACTGAACAGTAGACTGCTGTGATGGGAGGGGAAGGATCATGACCACAATAGTGACCAGGTGGCGATGTGCTAACTGAATGGGAACCACCATAGCAACCTGAAGCTCATTTAGGGCATCAGGTTACACAGTGCAGGGAAGGGGGAAAAGAAGGGATGGAATGGGTATTGGTTGGAAAGTACCTAGCACACAAGATATGAATAGTGCAACAAACAGTGGCAGAGTAATACAATATACAGTGGCAATCGCACAAAGTTGACGATGGCCCAGTTACCAAGCATTACTGATGTAGGTACCATTGAATAACATGTATACCGCTACTGTGCAATGATGCGTGATGTGCAGTAACAGTCAACTTTTGTGTGATCATCACTGTACAAGGAACTGTGCATTTGAAGAGACATTCCTGCAAGGAAAACATTTAATGCCATGCATGCAGTACCATGAGCAACAGGTGCACTGGAATAAGGTAGCAGAAAGCACTATTGAGAGAGAATACCACTAGAAGAATTACTGAGTCCAGTTACACAAAAGTTCAAGACAGTCGTTGACTTTTCTGGTCAGTGGGAATAGTGGCATGTGTTCCCTGAACCAGTTGTTGACAGGCTGGAATTAGGTCGTCATAAGCAACCCACAAGTTCTGTGAGCTGTCAAAGTCACACCACTTGACTCTGTAAGTCCAGGACCCATTTACATATTTCTTTCTTAAAATCTTCTCGATCTGGTACACAGGAGTGTGCCCAAGAGAGTCCTGAGAAGAGGAAGAAGGCTGAGATGTCCCAGGAAGTTCATCTGGCTGATGATCAGGCAAAACAGAATCTGGCTGGAGCTTGTCAGGAGTGTGAGGGGAAGAAGCAACTGATTGCAGGTTATCAGGAGGAACTTCTGATTCAGACAGGATAGCAGGCTCAAGTGCAGCTTCATTACTGGGTGGACTGGTGTCATCTGGAATGGTGTTACTCAAGTACGCATGTTTCAGATGATTGATGTGGACCTTGTTATGTATGAGATTTCCATCAGATTTGCATCACAAATGAACATGAACTGGAGGAAGCTTTTACATGATGTAGTAAGGATCAGTCCAAGGGTGGAGTAGTTTCTTTGTGGCGCCAAAAACTAGGACAGGTAGACAACATCCCCTACAGAAAATGAAGGCTCTTGAGATTTGGCTGCTGACGTGTGCTGCATGGCAGATTTTCTCTGTTCCAATGTGGTGACTGCCATACGTCTAGCCAATTCAAGCTGTTCCAGTACAGGAATGATGACTGAAGAAGCTGACTTAGGAACCTCTAGCAGCAAGAGATCCCTGTCCAAGGGAGTTCTTGGATGTCATCCGTGGACCAAGAAAAAGGGGGTGTACTCTGTACTGTCAATACAAGGGCTGGTGTTGTAGGCAAATTGCACAAGTGGAACAAAGTGGGCCCAACTGTTGCGAGTTTCATCCAGGTACTTGGAGAGTGTGTTTAGAATGGTAGACATCATTCTTTTACTCAGTTTATTGCACTGCGGATGCTAACTTGTTGTGTGTGTCTTCTTAATGTTGAGATGTTTGCACATTTCTTGAACAATTGTTGAAAGGTAGTTAGTGCCTCTGTCAGAATGCAGATACAAGGGGGTACTGTGATGACAAATAACAGTGTTGAGGAAGGCACTTGCTATTGTAGCGGCTTTTATGTCTTTTAGGGGTATTAGTTCCAAATACTTAGTAAGGTAGTCCACAAAAGCAAGAATGTATTTGTTACCAGAGTCAGAGCATGTAGGTAATGGTCCGAGAATGTCTGTGCTAACTCTTTGGAAGGGTTCAGTAGCTACAGACATTGGAATGATGTGTGTTTTTGTTGGTTTGGCAGGAGGCTTTCTTTGGGAGCAGAGCTGGCAGGATTTGCAAATTGGACAATGTTCATGTGAGGCCAGAAGAAGTGAAGCCTTGTCTTTTCGAGAGGTCTGTGGATTCCCATATGACCTCCAGAAAGTGGAGTGGCATGAATGGAGAGAAGAACTTCATCAACTAGAGAGGCTGGCACAACTAACTGTACATGAGTGCTATCCATGCAATGGCCATTGCCTACCTTGGTCCAAATATGAAAATGCACACCGTCATTGAGGAAGTACATCCTGATGATGTTGCTCTATTGCGGTAAAGTTCTAGACTCTAAGTAAGAGAGTATGTCTGTGAATTGAGGCTCTACTCTTTATTGCTTTTGAACAGTTGCCAGGGAGAGATCAGAAGTAGAGGAGGTGAAAAGCTCTTCAGCTGCTTGCTGCAGGTGAAGATTTGTGTTCTTTTCTGATGATGTAGGTGGTAGCAGCAAGGCAATTTGAGGTGCCGTAGGAGTGTCCACAGGAAGCATATCTGTAGCATGGAAGGGAAGAGCTTGCAAGTAGGAGTCTGTCTGTTGAGGATGATCGGAGGGATACCATCTCTGGCTTACACTATCAGCATTGGTGTGAACTTGACCTGCTCTGTACTGAATTTCAGAGTTGTAGCATTGCAACATGGCAATCCATCGGGTGAACTTGCCTACTGGCTCCTTCATTTTGAACAACCATCTGAGGGCTGAGTGATCAACAAAAGCTCTAAAGGAGGAGTAGCGAAGATAACAGTCAAATTTCTTTATGGAAAATACCATGGCTAGGCATTCTTTTACTGTGATGCTATAGTTTTGCTCAGCTTCGGAAAGGGAGTACCCAGCATAGGAGATGGCCTGTTCTATTCCATCTTGTACCTGACAGAGCACAGTACCCACTGCAAAGGAACTAGCATCTGAGTAGAGTTTGAAGGGTTGGTCAAACCTTGGGTAGGCAAGTACTGGAGAGGAGATCAGTCTGCCTTTTAAGGTTTCAAAGGCCTCTTGGCACTCAGGAGTCCAGGAATATTCACACCCCTTTTTGGTTAGGGCGTAAAGTGGAGCTTCAATCTGTGCATAGTTACAAATGTACTTTCTGTAGTATCCAGACAAGCCTAGGAAAGCTCTAAGGTCCTTAAGATCATTAGGTTCTGGATAGTCTCTGAATACTGAGAGCTTGTCTGGGTCTGGAGAGATGCCTTGAGAGCTGACAGCATGTCCTAGGTAATGAATTTGTTGCTGTGCAATACAACACTTCACTGGGCGAAGCTTGGGCTTGACTTGTTGGAGACATTCAAACACTTCCTTGAGGTGTTGGAGGTGTTCTGGAAAAGTTCTGCTGAAAATGATAACATTGTCTAGGTAAACTAAACAAGATTCCCAAGACAACCCACATAGTATGGCTTCCATAACATGCTGAAATGTAGTGGGACTGTTCCGAAGTCCCATAGGCAGTCATTTAAATTGAAAGAGCCTCAAGTGACAGCTCCAGGCTGTGTATGGACGAGAGGCTGGATCAATGGAGACTTGGTAGATCCCACTTAGTAGGTCTAGAGTGGTGAAGTAAGCTGGGCTGGCTGCACCAAGACTCTCTAATGCATCCTCTGTTGTAGGTAAGGGATGAGCATCTTGCACCATGTAAGCATTAAGCTTTCTGTAGTCTACCACAAAGCGATACCTTTGTCCTTCTTTACCACTAGCAGGCATGGTGCACCTCAGGGACTCATAGACTCTTCAGTGATGTCCTGGTCAAGCATGTCTTTGATCATGTTTTCTAGGATTTGTTTCTGTTTGTGTCCCACCTTGTAGGTTCACTTACGGATGGGTTGCTGACTGACATGCACCTCAATAGTGTGTTGAAGGATATCACAACATTCAAGCTTGTTATCTGGGACCAATAGACATATGGGTAGCCCTCCAGGAATTTTAAAGTTGTTCTCTCTCTGTTGGAGATGCCGGGAGTTTAGAAGAGGGTAGTCATGTACTGAGGGGTAAAGCTGGTGATGCTGGGGTGGTTGTGACGGAACTACCTGGACTAGAGCTGGTAGAACCAGGCTGAGATTCTTACATAAGATGGAGATGGTTCCCTGTAGACAAGCAAAGAAACTTTCTGATAGTGGCACCCTTGGAAATGACTGCTGGTGCATCTGTGAAGTTGCAGCATTGCTGGAAGACTGTTCCACCATGCACAGCAAACAAGGTGTTCCTTGGGAGAAGACCTGATGAATGCAGAGCAGGGGAGCCTGTGACGATGCCAACCACACCTTGTGGAAGAGGTTCACCTTGGATCTTGACAATCAGAACCATCTCAGTCTTAGGAGGTACAGTGATGGACCCTGTAGCCATGAGTTGCCTCCGAGGGTCTAGTGACGGTTTGTTTGATGCAAAGTCTAGGATGGCTTTGTGAGCTTTAAGGAAATCTAAGTAGAATTTGACAGTAGCTTGCTGTGAGCCAAAGCGTAGCTTGAGATGGACCACGCCTGTGATAGGTACCTTAACGGCATTGGCTGTGATAACGTACTTTAGGCCAGCTGGAGAGACATTAAATAAGTGATGAACCGCTTCGTTGGTCAAAATACTAATGTTAATAACTGAGATTTCAGCTCCAGTGTCGACCAAGGCATGCATGGACCAAACTCTGATGGTTACGGAGACATAGTTGGATAAGAGTAGTGATCTAATGACAGGGACATTGGCCCCTGAAAGTGGGAGTTTGCCAGACTGGGTAGTTAGAGGATGCTGTCTGCTTGAGTTGTGAGAGTCAGAGGGGTGGTCAGTTGAAGTGTTCCTCTGCCCAACAGGAGCCCCTAGTGTGTTGGGCAGCTGTCGTTTCCCAGATCCTGGATGTAGTTACGATCATTGTGCTGATTGTACTGTGGTAGGTGCCTTTGGTTCCTGTTATCTTGGCTGTTATTATGGTACTTTAGCTTTTGGAAAATGGCAGCAGTGTGCCCTCTGTATCCACACCACCTGCAGGTCACTGGTTCTCGTGAAGGCTGAGGTGGTGCAGGTGGCTATTGAGGTGGCTGCAGAGCATTGACAGAAGTAGTTGAAGGAGAAGTGATGCTCAGGTGTAAACTATAGACAGTCATGATGAGCTTGTCTATCATGGCCTGTTGCTGCTGCTGGACAGATGTTATGAGTGCAGCCAATTGTGATGAATGAGGTGTTGGTGCACTAGTGGCCCGGAACAGTGAAATGGACTCCTGTGCAAGTTGTGCTACTTAGATTGTGTCCATCCATGTTGTTGGCTTCTGCTGAATGATGTAAGTGTGAAGTTGAGGAAGCAGGCCTTGAACAAAAGCCGTGATTTGATCTTTATGTTGTCTGTAGATGCTTACAGCATGACTCAGTGTCGACTATGAAGGTTTCCAGGGACTCAGAAGGTTGCATTGTGTGTTCCCACAGCTGTTCCAGTAACCAAGGAGGATGTGCGTGCATAAAATAGCCTCTGAAAGTTGTATACAGAGTAACAGTATTTCCTTTGACTTGTTCTGGAAGTGAGTTAAACCAGAAAATGGCAGCCCCTCTCAGAAGCAAGCGCAAGGCATTGGTAATATGCAAGAGATCAGTCCAACCATTGAAAGCAGTCCAGACTTGGAATTGCTCGAGCCAGTTGACAGCGTCTTAATGAGGCAAAGCTGAGAAGGCAACTGGCTGTAGGCTGGTATGGACAGGGGACTGGGGTGACATAGTTCTAATGTAGGCATGGTCTGCTTAAATGGCTTGCATAGCAGGTGACCCTTGGAGTGAGAGGAAAGCTCGGATGTCCTGCAAGATGGTTTCTATGTTGTTGCTCAACTCTGGCGAGGTGGGTGAAGGTGGAACTGCAGATGCTGCAGCTTGTGTTATGGTGTCACTGTCTGACATTGTGGTTGGAAGCATGCTTCGTGTCCCCGAGTGAAAGCTGTAATTATGAGAAGAAGTTGCCTTCATGCAGGAAATGGGACGTCATGGAGCAGATGGAGTATCATGGAGAAAATTGTTTTTGTAGACCAAAGTACAATTATTTGTAAGCAAAGTCCATAAAATTACATCTTAATAAATAATTCCAACTCAATTCTATGTTGTCTGTTATTTCAATAAAGTTTCTTTTGCAAGATGCAGCTATTTATTGCAGAGTCCATTCAATTCAGTGGGTTGCCCCTCAAAAACATATCCACCATTACTTTCCATGGAGTGAGGTCATTTTGAACAAGTTGGTGCCCCTCACAAACATGGCTGCTGAACCTGCAGCATAGGCTTTTTGGCTAATTTGACATTTTCAATATGGCTGCCAACAGGGGTAAAGGTTGCTTCCTGTTTTGTAGTTGTAGGCAGTGGCTTATGTCAGGGCAGCAGAAAGAATGCAAGATGGCCATTCTGCAGTCTGTTCAAAAGATAAATGGCAAGCTTTGGTTTGGCTGAGTGACTCTCATGCTATCCAAAGTATTTGTGTTGAGAGATTTATTGCTGTGTTCAAGGTTTAGAAGCCTGGAATACTTTCTTCTGACAGAACTGGCAAAACAAATGTCTGTGTCTTGGAAGGCACCGCCAGTTAAAATAACAGAAGGCCATATGTCTCTGGTTTAAGAGTTAATGAACAGGCAGTCCACAGCAGTGCTCAGGCTTGCATGACTGTAATTTAAAGTTCATTTAGTTAGCAGGCTTGTAATATGCAGCACACATTTTTTTTCACATCCTACAGTGTCAGAGAAGGGCTGCTGCACAAGCAGGAGAGAGTTCATTGTTTTTTTTGTTTGTTTGCTTTTCACTGCAGCTAAGGCTGTGGTGCAACAACACGTAAGCTGTACAGGCATACTGGGACAATGAATTGGGGGTACCCAGCAATGCAGACAAGCGAGATAGGGTCTTAGCAGAAAAAGGGCCACATTCTCCATGTGTGGCATTTTGGTATTGGTCTGCCACAAAGAACCCTTACTTTCTTCCAAGATCTGCCAGGCCCATCTCTTGCTTCTGTGGTGGACACCTTCTGGACCATAGGAATAACAGACTGATGCATAAAATAAATGTAGAAGTAAAGGAGTTTTTTCTTATACCACAGAGACAGCATACCAAAAGAGTCTAGCCCAAATGGCAGACTCACACTGATTGACTGACCACTGAGAATTCCAGAGATTCCCCTCAAGCCCCTCCTAAAACAGTAATAATACACCAACATCTGTTCAGAGCTCTTAAAGAGGTGGTGAAGCAGGCCTTAGCCCAATGCTAAAGTGTACTCCACACTGATTGGATAGGCAGTAGAGGAATCTAGATCTCAGATTTCAGTTTACATTGCCACTGTCTGCATACCTACGTAAATTGGCGTAATCAGAATAATGATTTACTGCCTGTCTCAGTCTCTCTCCACCATTTGTCTTTTCCGTCAGTATAGTACAGTAAATACTTGGAGGGGAAAAACTGTTCTTGCTATGTCAGATTGACATTAGCTGATAATAGCATTGTTCTTCAGTGACAGACACTTGCCCCTGCTGTGTTAAATGTTGTCACAGGCTGGTTCTGTCCCAGAACTCAATCTCCTCTGCTACCAGTTTTCTCAACCCTTCCGACACCTTAAATGGTCACTTTGGTATGCCACTATCCTCCAGCTGGACTATCACTTGGAGTGTCTGTAGGTATGAATCCCACTAGAACCACTATTCACACATTACAGTGAGTGCTCTTACCTAAAAGGCAAATGACCCACCCCTTCGTCACAGCTTAGAACACTTTTGCTCTAGATGTGGTAGCTTTCTAGCATGTCTCTTTGGAAATGGATCACAGACTTGCCAGTTTACCTTGGTTATCAATACCTTAAATGACCCAGTCACAAAAAGCATGAAGTATATAAAAATAACATTTAATAATCCATGATGTTTACAATTGTTACAGGATAAGACACACTAAAGACTATGGGGAATACAGTATTCTACAGAGATAAAAATAAAAGCATTTGAAAAGATAGAGATCACACAAAAAAACCTGACTCAAAGCTTACTACATTTCTAAATAAACTAGCTTACCCCAACTGGGAACTGGTGAGCTATGGCAGACTCGAGCACATTATCTTGCAAGTTCAAAATCCTAGACACAACTGAATTCTCATTACAAACATACAACAGAAGTATCCTTGGCTGGCTGGCCCACTATACCTGCATCACTGGACAGACCTTTTTTGACATTGTAATGCAATCCACAAACCTGGGCTAACTGAGAAAGGATGTCCACACTCCAGGAAAGCTTAGGAGAAGGTAAACACTTTTATTTTAAAAATCATAAAATGGCAGTAGCACCTCCTGCCACCACCAACATTTTGTGCCAAGATTTTGCACTTTTTCAAGGTATAACTCATTTCATGAATGAACCCACTTTTAAATCCCTCCCTTAAAGAAACAAACCACAATTATGTTAGTTCTAGAAAATGATTATCAATATGAAACCCAATACATAAGGGGGAATTGGAACCTGGAGAGATGGGCTGGGGGGGGAGTAATTTATATATATACAATATATACAACATAAATCCACAAAATCTACAAAAATAGTCAGTGAAAAAATATTTCAAACAGTATAAAATTTATAGAAAAGGTCCTAATTGGAAATGTTTGTTTAATCCTGGTGTTATCCAGGCCCTCAGTTTAAACTACGGAAAGGCTTCCCTTTGTAACAAAAGTTTCTCAATGTCATACCACGGGAATCCAAAACAACTCTCTCAATCCCATAAAATCTAAATTTATGTACCCATGATGAGGATGCCACATGTGTTGCTAATGCCTTTTCTGGATCTTTTTTTGCTAATTCTTCTCAAGTGTTCACCAATTCGTATTTTAAACTTGCAGCTTGTTTTACCCACATAGAAACTGTTGCAAGTGCACGTTGCCTAATACACTACCAAAACAGTGTTACAGTCACTGTAACTACTGGCCTTAAAAACTCTGTATTTGCTACAGAAAACCAGTCACCCACTGACATAAATTCACAAAACGTACAATTCCTACACTTAAAAGTCCCCTTTGGTAATTGACCAGTTGCCATACAGGAATTCTCTCTGTATAAACTGTGTGTGATTCTATCACCTAAGTTTTGTCCTCTTCTGAACACAATATATGGTTTATGCTTTGAAACTTGTGATTTTAGTTTCAGTACTCAGAATGTGCCAGCTATCAAAAATAATCTTTTTTAATAAATGTTGATTGTGCACTAAATGTGGTAATGAAAGATACAGTATCCGCTCCATTGAAAACTTTGTCTCTATTTTTTTTACGTTTCATGCAACAACTGGGTTCTCTCTATAGTGGCAACAGTTTGTGAGGCTTTGTTTATGCACACCTCATTGTAACCTCTTTCCAAAAAACATCTCTTAAGCACGTGGGCCCCCTCTTCATATGCCTCCAGATTACTGCACATTCTTTTTAGCCTTACAAATTGCCCTTTAGGGATGTTTCTATTAAACTCCTTGGGCGGTGAGTCATAGAATGTAGGACCAAATTTTAATCTGTTTCTTTATGGTATAGCTCTGTAATAATCCCTTCCTGACCATCCTTTAAAATCTGTAAATCCCAAAAATCCACTGTCTGCTTATGTCAAGTCATAGAAAATCTTAAATGAGGATTAATCTCTTCTAGATAACGTACAAATAGAATGAGTTTATCTTCTGTCTCACCCCAAATTAAAAATAAGTCATCAATAAATCTCCTAAATATTTTTATATTTCCAAAAAACGGATTATTAACACATGAAGAAATAACATCACGCTTCCACATACCAAAGTAGACATTAGCATAATTGGGGGCAAATGTTGCCCCCATTGCAGTGCTATTGATCTTTAAGTACTGTCTACTTTGGAGTGTAAAATAATTTAATGTAAGCACCAATTCAACCATAGTGAGTACTAATTCAATAAAATTAGCTTGCCAGTCTGTGAATTCACAAAGCATTAAGTCCACATTCATGGGGAATGTTAGTGTATAAAGAATTAATGTCCAGTGTTACTAATAACCAATCTTCTTCCACAGTAAAATTTTGTAACATGTCCCCAGTGTCTTTAATATAAGTGGGCACCAGACAAGCCAACTCACGAATGTGCACATCAGTGAACTGAGATAAAGATTCAGTTAATGATCCAATACTGGCGACAACTGGTTTAGCTGTAAACCCTCACAAAAGTGTGAGCCCTGATGGTCTTGACCCCAGACTTCTGTCTCTCTCTTCTCCTGCCGTTGCTCTCCCTGTCACCTACCTTGTAAACCTCTCCTTCTTGCTTGCCTCAGTCCCTTACACATGAAAGCAGGCTGGGGTCATCCCCCTTCCCAAAGTTAAGTACCACCCCAAAGGTAAGTACCACCCTATCTCCCTCTTCCCTACCCTGGTTAAACTCCAGGAACACTGTGTTCTCTCCCATCTCTTTGCTTTCCTTGATTCTTCCTCTTTCTTCGTCCCCTTCCAGTGGTTTTAGGAAGTCCTACTTCACCTCCCTCCTGCTACTTACTGACTCCAGCCTATCTGGTATGGATCAGGGCTTGGTCACCTCCTCCAGTTTTGTTGACCTGGCCAAAGCCATCGACACTATCGCCCACACTATCCTTCTGGACAAGCTTAAGGCGAGAGGGCTGCCTGCTCACTCAGTTGAGTGGCTTTGCTCTTTCCATGAGGGTAGGTCTTAAGTTGTCTGTATTGGTGATGCCTTATCCCTTCTCTCCCTATCTGCCCTGGCATCCCACAAGGATCCATCCTCAGCTCTATTCTATTCTATTCTATTCTATTCTATTCTATTCTATTCTATTCTATTCATTACTGAATGACCTTCTCTCTGCCTGTTCCTCACCTTTCATTCACATGTATTCAGATCACATGGTCCGTATGCCTCTGGATCCTCTGCCTCTGATTTCATGGCCTGGCACCAACTAAATTTCTCCAGCATTCAGCACTGGTTCCAGGAAAATCAGTTATCCCTCAATGCCAAGAAAATGGTCTCCATGACTTCTGGTACAAGACACAGACTAGCTAGGCTTACCCCTTCCCTTCCTTCTACACCCTTGATGGTACTGGACTTGAGGATGTTTCTTCTCTGCAGGGTCTGGCTGGATCATCATTTCAAGTTCTCAGTTGATGTGGATGCCATCCACCAGAAGCTTCACCTCAAACTGGGTGCACTTTATAGGAATAAAGCAAGTATCCTGCTTCCTCCCTGTAGAGAGATTGTCCCGAAGATGATTCTCCCTACCTTTGACTATGTGATGTGTTCACAATTCTGCTCCTAAATCCAGTTTAGCCAGACTGGACCCAGTGTTTCACTTCTTTGCTGCTTTGTCCTTGACTGGCCTCCTCACCCACCACTGCTCCCTCCACTCCTCCCTTTCCTTTCCCTCTCTTGAAGCCAGGTGCCTCATTCATTGTGCTACTTTCATCTCCAAATTCTGTCTTGGGTCTCCCCCCTTACCTTTTCCCTCCTCACCCCCCCACCTTGTACTCGCTTTGCAGTTCTGGTCCTTGCTCTCCCCTCTGTAAAATCCTCTGCCAGCTAAGATACCTTCTCTTTCCATTTCCCCAAAGTGTGGGGCTCTTTTCCATTTACCATTCATACTGCTCCTTCCTCCCACTCACTCAGATCTGTCCTCCGTGAATTCAGTACTCATTCCTGCAGCTGTCTCTGATCCTGTGCTGTATTTTGCCACCCTATAGTTCCCTGCCCCTGCCCTAATTCATTTCCCCTGGCCCCCAGTTTTCCTCCTTCTTTCCTGCTGAATGAAGTGGAAACAGCTCTTCATTCACCCTTCTAATGGCTGCATCGGCACTTTAATTCTTCACATAGCAGTGCCTTGTTCATACTGTATTGTGTCCCAGTTTGCACTTTTATTACTTGTTGCTCTTCAGTTGCTGGATAATTGTGTTCATTTTATTACTACTTGATTAACTTATATTTCTGATTATGTAACCGCCTGCTGTAACTTATTGCTGTACTCTCCTCAGTTTCCCCCTCCCTAGGATACATGTGGAAACAAGCTACAGTATTTCAGCTCCGTACAGTGGTAGTTATACGTAAGTTGACCAGTACTGCGGTATGATGCAGTTGCGGTTAACAAAGCATATAGTGTAATGCAGTTGTAGTAAAAATGTGTTATACCACTTTTTTTTACTGCAACTGCATCATACTCGCCGCATTGGTCAACTTCTTTTTTTCATATAAGTACCAATCCTTCTGGCTAAGACAGGCTTGGCCCCTGCGCCAGCTTCCATCCCTGCTGCCTCCCCCATTGTCTGCCATCCCCCAGGTGTATCTGTGGTCTAGCATACCATCACAGATTTCCCATATGGTGGGGTCAGGAGAAAGAAGGCAAACCTCCCTCCAAGAAACATATCCAGTAACAGCCCACAGGTCCCCAGTGATGGAGTGGGTGCGGAATGTCATGTAGGGCTTCATTCATGCCCACCTCGTCACCATTTTTCCACCAGTATTTCTCCCATGCAGTGCTGTAGCTCACATGGCAATGAATGCATGTAGACACACGTGTGCACTACAGAGTCCTGCAGCACCCTCCTTTCTTGCTGCTCCTGTCCCACACTACCACCAAGCCTCCACCTGGTGGCAGTAATTTGGCAGAGCTAGCAATCCATCCACCCCAGGAGAGGAGATGAGAGCAGTCCTTTGGATGTGCAGTCCTCTACTCCCCCAGCCAGCCCTCAGCAACCCAAGATTGTCCTGATCCCAGCTTGCCAGTGTGGCAGGCAGTAACACTACCACTGTGCCACTAGGCCAGCAATATTGGTCAACATTTGTATAACTACTACTGTATGCTTCTTCTGGTAAATGTTTTGAAACAAATAAATAATAAGAAGAAACAATCACTGCAGTGACTAATTTAGCATAATTCCAATGCTCTGTTGTGGAACTGCCCAAACTCTAGGAAAACCTCACCACCCATTCACCAAGATTCAGGAGAAAGTTTATCCTTATGTCACATCTAATGCCACATTTCTATTACTTTTGTAGCTTTGTGCTGCAACTGTAACAGGTACCTAAATATTTTTTTTATAATTTAATTTTGATTGTTTTTAAAAGGCTAATGAAATCTGGTGCAGTGGCGCTGAGGGTTGAGGCGCTGGACATCACACCTCACACCAGGCTGGTGACCCAGGTTCAGGAGCGAACTTGGGCCACCAGGGGTTGGCATGGGAGGAGAGGATTGAGCATCCAGAGGACTGCTGTCCTCTGGTGGGTGGGTTAGAGCTCTTTGCTGCTGTTGTGGCTCCCAGTGCAGACTGGGAGGTCTGCAGCTGACGTGGAGCCTGCATTGGGTAGGGGAGCAAAAGCAGACATCCTGCGGGGGTGTGCAGGAGCATGCCCATACTGCACTGGATGCCATTGCACGCTCCGTGCTCCCAGGAGAAACAGAACAAAGGAAAATCCCTGGCACCTGGGAAGGCAAAGGTGGGTCCAGCAGTTGGCCCCTCCAAGCTGGGTCTGCTGCAAGCCTGCCTCCAGATCTCCTCCTCCTCACCTCAGACACCCCTGCTAGATTCTAGATAGAGCACCAGCAGGAGGTAAGGCAGTCACGCCTTGGGGGGCTCAGAGCCAGGGGGTTTGGTTGTGAGGTTGGAAGGTCGTCCGAGGATGGAAGCATTGTGCGGAGTGACTTCAGGTGGAGCGGTAAGTGGCCATTCCCCACGACTACACTGGAGAGAGTCCTAAGGGACCAGCATAAGGAGGATAAATAAAGTCTACAAAAAAATAAAAGGTTAATGAATAATGAATGCACACTGCATTGCAATCGCACTACCTACCCAGGCCAAGCATTTAATCAGGGCTCTGCATTTGTAAAACAAAGAAAAAATTTCACTTGTAAGGCATAGTTATATGAACTGGAAAAATAAACCTACAGGAGAAAGTGATGATTGACACATGGAAGCATTGAAATTGCAGTGCAGTTGCAGTGTGGTTATACTGTAACTATGGTGCAGTTAACTGACACTTAAAGTGTAACCTAAGCAAGCATTCGATTTATAACAGCAGAGAATAACAGTTTACAGCAACTTGGACCACTCCCTTGGGAAAGCATGGTCACACATTGCAAAGCGCTGGGGTTTTAGTTTTGTTCAGTGGCCTTCAAACATAGTTCTGAAAAACAGAAAGACAGTTACTGTATTTATATCCTCTGGTGAGTGCACGGGCTTTGTTTCGCTCTTGACCTCCTCCTCCTGCCCATGCCAAACACTCCCTGGTGTCTAGTTGTACCCCCTCACTTGTTTCAACCCCCCAATGACATCATGAAAAGTCCTTCTCTCACTTCTTATTGTAGCTAAGCTTAATCATACTAAGGGTCTCACTGGAAATGAGCTTGTCTCAGTTGCGTTTTCCTATTCCACTGCATTGTCAATTGAATACAAATCTTTACTACTACTACTACACTTTCTCAGATGGCTGCTGTCTGATTACAAACAGCATTAAAACACTATTCGCTTTCAGTGGGTTAGTGGTATTTTAAGCTGAGCCAGTCATTATCAGGTGCAGGTGGGGAGAAATCCGGTTCAGGGTGATAGGAATTTGTTTTTGCTTCTGTTGATGGGGATGTCCACTGGTACTAGGGATGGATTCCCCTTGCCAGACTTATAGTGGGAGGGCATCAGAGATGGGCCCCGGTGCAGCAGGTCGAGTTTGGGAGGGGGATCATGGATGTCTGCCAACAGTAGAGCTAACTCCCATTATCAGACTTTCTTTTTATTTACAGTTTGTTTACTGGATTACCACAAGGGCATCAAACACCCATTTTAAAGACGGACCCAGAGGTACAGCCATATAAAACAGACCAAAAAATACATCATACAGAAAGAAATCATTTAGAAAACATTTACACAGCGAAATGTTAAAGCAATATTTCTTCGGAATGAGTTTGAACATATTATGGGAATTAATACTGCGATGTGAGGAGGAAAAGTTATTCCAGAGGGTAATGGCTCTGCACATAGATGATCTTTGACCAAGGGAAGTTTGAAAGAAAAGTGGACATATACCTTGATTTTGAGAAAATCTTGCAACATAAGACCCAACATTTGTGCCTACATCTGACATAAATGAAAATAAAACTGGACTTTTTTGTTTATATATTTTATTTTTATTGATACTTTGTTACAACAATAAATTCCAGGTTGTTGATCATATCTGTGTAACCCCAGCCCGGCATGCCATTTGTATCTGACAGCAGTACCTGGTGGGGACTGGGTTCGGGGAGGATGAGGTTACTCGGCACAAGGGACCTAGGTTTGGCTACTCTGCACAGGGGCACCCAAGTAACTCCAAACACAGGAAGCAATAACTGTAATGTCCAATACCAGAAGTGGGATTCTAAAGTGTGGCTTTTATTCACATCCAAACAGAATAAACAAAGCATAGATGGACCCCCACGGGGCTACACTCCTGGTAATGCAGATTAAAGGAGACCAGGACACATCCTCATCACTTTAGCCCTCAGGCTCTGAACCCACTGGGCACACAGCCCAGACTTGCATGCTGCTTTGGGTTACACAGCCCGAACTTGTACACTGTTCTTGGTTTTCCCTGGCTCAGCTCCCTTGCCAGCCACTTGGACACCTTCCATACATAATGGAAACATTTTCTGGTGGCTCCCTAAACCACCTAAGAGCACCTCAGCTCCATCAGGGAATCTTCCTTTCAATCCCACGTCTGGGTACTTTCCTCAAGCACTGGCCAAGTACCTGAGAGAAAGCAAAAGGTGTCTCACAGCAAATCCGTAGAGGTGAATTTGGTTACTACTGATGGGGAGTCTCCCACCTCTCGCTCCCACAATTCATACCCGCCATTTCTCTGGGCAGAAACACCTCATCCTTTAACACTGCACTGTGTAGATTCTTGCTAAATGTATTTCACACTCCATCTGCGTGTCTTGCTTCCCATTTGTGCTGTACTTGAACATACTTATACGTGGCTTTGTCCATTACTCTAGACCCCCCCCACAAAGTTAAGCAGTCCAATCCCCACTTTCTTTCTTTCCCTTTGTGCTGGACTTGAACATACTTATAAGTGGCTTTGTCCATTACTCTAGACCCCCCACAAAGTTTAGCAGTCCAATCCTCACATTCTTCCAACTGTACTTGGCTGTCTTTTCCTGACCCCACAGTAACAGTCCCTTTAGTTTCCTTCTGTTCAGGTGAAAACACTTGGCCCTTTTTTCAGAGTGAACTCACCCTTTGGTTGCAGGTGCCCCACAGGCGTTTCCTCCACAAGGAATCTTCCTCTCAGAGCTTCTGGTGCCTCAGCACAACTTGAACAGGCAGCTTCTTTCCCTTAGCCAGACCCAGGGGGGTTGCCCCTGGAAAACAGGCAAACACCTTCCCCCCTTCCCCCTCAGGGATGGGGCTACTGAACCACTGAAAGCGGTCTCCACCACTTCAATTACCAGTTCCTGTGTTCCCCTTCAGGTGGAAACACACACCTTACTCAAAAATAGCTCTGAAACAGAGCTTAAAGCTTTGAGAGCCTGCACACACTCTGCTGCACTATAGTCTCTCTCTCAGACTGCACACAGACTGGCTTCAAATTCCCCAGTGTTCTACTCTAACCTCCAACTGCAACATTCCAGTGTGGCTTATGCAGCTGCGACAGTTCTAAAATGATGTCATCCCTCAGTCTCAGCTGAGACTGGGAACAGAGTGAGACAGTGTGAAATCCATTTAACTGGAGTTTCACAAGCTGCTTCCCTGCCTACCACTAGGTCTTACTGGGATTCTAGTAACCCCAGGTAACATGGGGGTTATAGCTGCATAGTACTGGGATGATAATACTAGATACACAGAATGTTGTTTGAACTATTAGATGTATTCTAGTAACATATTACAGTATGTACTGTCCAGTTACATCTGCCACCTTTGGATACCAGTAAATGTCAGTTATTGGATAAGGTTATTTTGCTACTGAGCAGTCAGTATCTTTCATAGAGTTTCCATCCTTAAATTCTGATGCTATTACTACTTGAAGGGTTACTCTGAGCTCTGAGTGCTGTTGGAGCACAGCCTGAAGAAAACTGTATTTAAAAATCTATGTCGGATGGCTCATCAAGCAGATCATTGTTGCTTCTGGCTAGTAATGTCTTAAAAAATGTCTAAAACAAATCAGCAAGAAATAAACAATATGAGACTCAAAGGAAGGAAGGCCAAGCTCATTTTTCAAAATGCAAACAATGATTGGGGTTTCTTGTACATGACTTACAGGTGGGGAGTCTGAGATGCAGGACTTAGCGTTTGGTGGGGGTGGAGATGTCTATTAGCACTGGGGATGGACTTCTGGTGCTGTACTTAATAATTTGGAGAGGGGTCGGGGATGTCTACCAGCTCCAGGGATAGACTACATTTTTTTCATTTCATTTCATTTTTTATTTTTTATACTTGTAGGCAAGATGAGCTAAAAGCCCATTTTCACAAGCGACAAGTTAACATATAAAACATTTTGTCAAACAAGACATACTTAATATCAAAACTACAATATATAAACACAAACATATTATAAATACATACAATAAACATATAACAATCAATTACTTTTGAAAACAAGTGCACTCTGAGGGAGAGTCAAGCCACTGAGCAAGCTGATGTGTAAAGGACCTAACAGTCCTACAGTTAATAACTGCATTAGGAATCTTGTTAAAAAAGTGGTAGCTCTATATACAACTGATCTTTGGGCTGAAGGGTGACCAGAAAGGGGGGATAGCGAGGGGAAGGGGAGGAATAGGGAAGGGGTTTGTAGGGGAGTAGTGAGCCTGCTGCAGCCGAGCTAGCAGTGTGATGTGCTGTTGAGTGTGGCTATCTCTGGTGCAGGAGGTACTGGGTTCAGGGCTGGGGACTGGAGACACTATTTTGCCAATGCCTGTGGCTGCCATAATTTTTTTGCCACAAAGGGACTGTTGCTCCTCCCCAACATGCACCCCTTTGGAGTTAGGTATCTAAAGTTGTGGGGGGGGGGGTGCCGGATGTCTTCTTGCTGGCACGTGTATATCGCCGATTTGCTTTTCAGAGATATACACTCGCCATAACAGTGATTGTTGTTTTGCAATCGCCATTATGACATGGAACCGGGGAGCACAGCCCCCTTCCCACAAGAAACGTGATCAGCGACATTGCTGATTAGCACCCTAATTGCCTGGCGCTGGATCGCGGGCACGTCTGATGGTGGAACCCTCCATTGGCAATCAGTATAAAGGGCATTTTTCACTTTGAGAAAACACTGAAAAAACATAATACAGTATTTAGATACAATTCAGCTTATGTTTTACATGCTGTATATCCTGCAGTTAGATAGATACGAGATGTTTACAGACAGAAGAATACTTATGGGCCAACCAGTCTGTCCATTTCCTAGTTAGGCCCTCACCAGCATAACACTGGCTAGGCCTTAAGTGGTTCAGTCATCCCTCAGTTCCACTTCTATTAAACTATCACCCCCACTGGCACCTCCTCCTGTCACCTTCACCAAACCCTTGTGTCTATCTCACCTTCTGTTGAAACTTGTGACTGTCTTAACACTGACCAGCTTCTCTGGCAGCCGGTTCCACTTGTCCCCCACACTCTCTGTGAAGAAGTACTTCCTCATGTCCTTCTGACTGATGGATCCCTCACAAAGCTTATAAACAGTTCTGGTAGTTCATTCTGTTTATACCCGTCAGATATTTGAAGGTTTTGGTCATGTCTCCCTCTCTTGCCCCTGACCTCATATGAAGGTTAGCCATTCAGTCTTTCCTCATAAGTCCATGCCTGCTGGATCTGGATCATTTTAGTCACTCTCCATTGGATCTACTCTGGGTGGTCCTTGTCCTTTTGTAGGTAAGGGTTCCAGAACTGCATGCAGCACTCCAGATATGGCCTCACCAAGGATCTGTACAGTGGTAGGATTCACTTCTTAATACCTGCTTGACAAGGCTCTATCAGCACATCCCAGCATCCTATTAGCTTTCTCATATGCCTTGTTATATTAGCATGAGGTCTTAAAGCTGTCACCAATCATCATTGCTAGATCTTTTACCTCTGAGGTCTGCTCCAGCCATATCCCCCTCCCCCATACAATACTTAGTCCTCAGATTTCCCTTCCTTAAGAACATAACCTTGTACTGTTTTGTGACAAATTTCAGTTGCTGGATCTTAGACCATCTTTACAATTTTGCCAGATCTCTTTTCACTTAAGAGTAGTAATTTATTTATTTGGTGTCCTCTCCTGCAGGACATGAGACTGGTTTCCCTTACACTAGACATACTCATTGTTCCCATAACCAAACTATTTAACAAATCACTCACCCTGGTGGAGTTCCCTGCAGTCTGGAAACAAGCACTGGAGACCCCCATCTACAAGAGCGGGCAATGGTCCTGTATTACTAGTTATAGACCCATCTCAATCCTCTCCCCTCTATCAAAAGCTCTGGAAAAATTGTGGAGGATCAACTCACTGAATACCTCAATAAATATCAACTGCAGTGCCCCAATCAACATGGTTTCAGGCAGAACAATAGCACAACCACTGCTCTGGTGGAGTACACCGAATACGTACACAAGGCTATGGACAAAGGCAAACTGTTCAGGTCTGTGTTTATAGACTTAACAAAAGCCTTTGATACTGTTAACCACACCCTTCTCCTGCTGCAGCTGCAGAATCTTGGTGTGGTTGCCAACGCTGCAAGTTGGCTCCAGGACTACCTGACTTGCCAGTCTCAGCGAGTCAGTGTTGGTCAAACAGTGTTGGGGTCCAGCGAAATCTCACCGGGAGTTCCCCAAGGGTCGATCTTGGGACCCTTGCTTGTCAGTCTTTTTCTAAATGATCTTCCAAAGGCCTGCTACACCAAACTTATCCTATATACTGATGATGCAGTCATCCTCAACAGCAACCAGTAAATCGAGACTTTTCAATCTGAACTGCAGCCATCCTTCCATCTCCTCGAGGATTGGTTCTGCAAACACAAGCTTTTGCTTCATTATAAAAAAAAAACAAGACAATGCTCCTATCTAGCCCACAGCTCAAGAAAAGGTTCCCCACCTTCTCCATCTCCAACAAAGTCCTCGCACCGCTGGATTAAGAGCACTCCTTCAAGTACTTGGGGGTCACCCTTGATGAGACCCTCTCCTTTATTCAACACATAGATCTGGTGGTCAAGGCAGTCAACTCCAAGTTGGGAGTGTGCTACAGGCACAGAAAGTACCTCACACCAGCTGCCCTCCGCCTCTCGGTCTCAAGCACCATACTATCAACTATCGAGTGCGGTCTGGTAGTCTATGGAGCAGCCACTGACACAGCGCTAAAGAGGGTACAAATAGCCCTTAACAAGCCATGCAGATTCACCCTATTCACTGATCCCTTCACTCACACCTACTCACTCTATGAGCAGACAAACTGGCTACTGCTAGGGTGCAGAATCAAGTTCCAGACCTGTCTCCTTGGCAGAAAGGCTCCACTGGGAAAGGCACCCCCATGCATATGTGATATCTTCTTAAGGGCCTGCTCTGTGTATGGCACCAGAGGCAGAAAGCCAGGGGCACTCTTGGTGCCTTTTCGGAGAACCGCACTTGGTTAACGTGCCTTCTCATATAGAGACACTCTCTGGCTCAATGAGATTCCTGAGGTTGCTCAAAACTCCCCTAGTGTCTCTTATTTCAAACCTGAACTCAAGCACTACCTTACCTCCAGTACTGCCTGTGAATGTTTCCTGAATGCCTGACACCTCACCCCCCCGGCTGTCCACTATTTTGCCTTCCTGGGTTTGCCCTGCCTGCCCTTGGCTGTGTCATATCTCCATGACCTGCCTTCCCACCCCATCCCCCTGTCTTCCCATGCTCCCCCACTGTCTCCACCCCTCCTTCATCCGCCTCTGTGCTAGTGGCCAACCTGCCCCTCCAATAACACATCCTGTCCTCCTAGCTTCTTCCTCTGCCTAACCCACTGCCTGACAAGGCCTCTAGCCATGAGGCTGCTCCATACCTCCCTAATCTGCCACCCTTCCACCTGGAGGGGCTCATCCTGAATTCTGCTCTGTTCTTGCCCCCCTCCGACACCCGTATGAGGTTAGCAGGAGGGTGGCGTCTCCTACATTTTGCGTTGTTTCCTGCTCCCTCTATCACCTGAAGATGGTCAGCTGTTTAATTCTTGTTTATTAACTGTAATCCTGCACTATTATATTCTGGTTTATGTTTGTGAATTTGTTATATGACGTGGCACCTTTGTAAAAGAGCCTATACTCAAAGGTTGTTTCCGAAACTCTAAAATAAAAATAAAAACTTGGGGAACCTTACAAAATGCACATAATTAAAGCACTCCAGGTTTTGCAGATGGTTGAAATATACCTAAAACAATGATAAATACTAATAAAAAATCCAAAAGAATAATTATGGTCAGCTCATGTGGCTTATCTGGATAAGCCAGGGTAAAAAGGTGGTGTGTAAGTCTCCTCCTAAAACCTGCAAGTGAGGGGCTTTCCTTAGATATTGGGGCAGTAAACCTTATAGCACAGTTGCTTCTTCTTCAAATGCTTGGTCCCTAGACTGCTTTAAACTGGATCTGGGAACCATCAAGAGACCTACCTCGGATGAGTGGAGAGGGTGGCCAGGAGCATACAGACAGAGGAGCTTCTTCAGGTAGCCCAGGCCAAAATTGTGCAGAGCTTTGTATACATTAACAGACCAATCCTAAAGGTGACATGTCTCATAACTGGCAGCCAGTGCAGCTTCCACAACACCAGGGTTATATGCTCAGAGTGAGAAGCTCTAGCAATCAACCTGACTGTAGCATTCTGCAGTAGCTAAAAGTAGCATGTCAAACCTCCAGATAGCCAGAGGTAAGAGCACTGCAGTAGCCCAATCCCTTACATAGTACATTCCTCACTGCTTACCCCACCACGTGTCTTGGTGTCATCTGCATGTATGTCAGCCTCCCATGTTGGGGCTTACCTTAGGGCTTATAGGCACCCTGCTGCCTCTATGCCCATCTGGAACTTCTCTGCATCTTCATTATTTGTCCCCCAACTACTTGGACTATTGCTGTGATAGGTGAACCAGTAGGAAATCAGCATGCATTCCTCAGGAGCCCCGGGTGGGAGTTGAACCCAGACTCTATTTTTTGCATGGCCGGAGTTGCCTGTAATGGCCCACAATCCTAGCCTCAGGACTGGCCTAGAGGATTTGGACAAGGACCAAAATGAGAAGGGGTTCAGCATTTAAGTGTCCCTAACCCCAGGACAGGCATCAGGCTCAGGGAACAAAGAGGAAACTGGCAGAGGAGCCACCATGATGGCTGCCTCATATGTGGCAGTATTTAAAGGAGTAGTAGCATTATTTAACAATCTTGAGCCATGCATCTGCAAGATAATGGAGTCCCAGCTCCAAGATAGGCAGCGGAGCTGGAACTGAAGACAGAAAAGTGCCAGTGGGCGCTGACCTGATGTGTTTCCTAGCCCCAGGGCAGACAACAAGACCAGGATCAGAACCCAGTCAGTGTGCATCTGCCCAGCAGCCATGAGGGAGTGGCACCAAAGCTGCTTCCCCAAATAACCCCCGACTCACAAATGGGCGAATCGCCCATAAAAACAAATACAGTCCTGGCCTCAGGGCAGGCAGCGGGGCTACACAGAAGAAAAGCAGTTCTCTGAGGCTTATAGAACAGTAATAAGAGGTAGAAAAAGAAAGACTGCAAGTTACGGTTGCTTGGAATCTGCTAAACGGAAATGGATTCACTGGATTCCAGGCTTATCTAGGAATTTGGAATTTCGGTATTCATGGTTGAAAATCTGAATCCAAACACCCTAGTCAGATGTGGATTGTGCACTCAAATGCTGCCTAATCCTTTCTTTTATTCCCCCCCCCAGGTAGAAGAACCCAGAGGAGTTCCTAGAGGGCCATGAGAAAAGCCGCTCCCAACTCCTTCTTCCTCCCTTTCCCTTATGGTCTCTTATCCAGCAGTCATTTCATTTTCATTTCACTTTTCATTTCATTTTTATTGGTTATACTAGAAAAGCATGTGAGCATTGCTCCAGTTTACACCAGCGTCCAGTTACATTCAACAATAAAGACAATACATGAGCACAGAAACATTCAACAGTAAGCAAGTTCTTTTCCCGCCATCGACCATACTCGCTGGACTGTTTACGGAAACACCGCTGCAATTGCCATTGATTTATTTTTTCTGTATAGTAAAGCAATCACTTCAAGAAGTGATCTTCCACGGTGTGTATGTCTTAGAAGGAACCGTTGAAGCTGTTCTGATATTGTGAATGTGGTGAGAGGCTTTACACAGGCGATTCTCATGACATCTGTGTCTGTTGCCTTGGCCCAGACCACAATGTGCAAGCCTGAGATTTGCAAAGGTTTCAACACTGCCACTCGGCGACACCAGAAAGGGGCCCAAGAGAAGTACCTTTTAAAATGGCAAGTAGCCTGCATGGAGAAGGAGCTCCAGCAAAAGAGTGCTGTCATGTCGCTGGCTCACACGTCCCAGTGCAGGTCTTACAAATTCCCAGAGAAGTCGTCTGTGAGCCACAAGCAAAAGCACCAAGAGAACAAAAAGGAGAAGGAGAAAATCTCCCCGGTGGACTGCAGGCCACCCCTCTGCACAGCAGGTATGACCTCCACAATGCTGACAACTGCTCTGACGCCGCTCACCCCCCCTTCAACCAGGTCTTGGCATGGCATGGGTGCTTACCAGCTCCAGTACAAATGGTACATCGCCATTGATGTTGGGGCCCTTGCCTCTTCCGTCAGCCTCAACTGGCACACTGTCGACCACATGGGTGCTGATGTACAGATGGTGCTATTGTACTTTACAGACATACTTCAATGCCTATTGCCTCTTCCTCCTGTGCCAGGAGACCCATCGACAGGGTTTGTTACTCAACCCCCATGAACGATGCACCTTAGGGCCATGCCTAAGCTGCTTCCTTGAACACTGATGACCTCGCTAGCACGTTTCCTCATACCCGTCGACCAGGCCAACTATCCTGATCTAATAATGCAGGATGAAGAGAAGGAACCTGAGGATTATGTGGAAAGCCCCTATGAGAGATGCACTAGTTCCACTGTGTCCAGCTGCAGTGAAGACTAAGTGGTTCACACCCCAACGTCCCTCCCAGAGGACCCAACTTTCATCACCATGATGCAGCAGTTACAAGCTGCCATGGTTTTTTTCTTAGAGGAACAGGATACCACCAATAAAAATCTCATAGATTTCTTGGAGTTACATATTGCTCCCCCATCCTACCTCTCCTGTAGAGGATGCCACCTTTGCTGCCTGGCATAGGCTGAATGTCACTCCTGCCATATCAAGAAAGGCAGACAAAATGTATATGGCTCTCTCATAGAAACCATTTTTTGCTAGTCAGCCTGAGGCAGACTCTGTAGTCATCAGTTCTGCCCATGATAGGTCAAGAGCACCAAAACACCTAAGCTCCCTTACTCCTGATAAAGTACCCAGGAGGTTGGATGTGCTTGGTAAGAGGACTTTTGCCCCAGCCTCCCTGGGCCTTAGAATTGCAGTCAAGTCCACATGGTCAAGTACCAGAATTCACTCTGGAAAAAGGCCAAGGTGGCTGCACAAGCTTTTCCAGAGGTACCCACAAAAAGGAGCTTCTAAAAGCTCTTACAGCCAGGGCTGATGTAGGAAAACACCTGCTCTGCACAGCCTATGATGTTTCTGATGCATTGGCCAGGGCTGCTGCCTTAAGAATATGCTTAAGGATGTATTCCTGGCTTAGAGTGGCAGAGTTTGTGAATGACGTACAACAGTCCATTCTCAGTGCCCATTTAGAGGATAGAAATTATTTGGCTCAGATGTCCAAGATGTCTTCTCTAACCTTCAGGCCTCAGGTAGGACCCTGACATTGGTACACTCCCTGTACCATACCCAACCAAGGGGTAGGCAGTGGGTACTTTTTTACCCAGCTGGTGCTAGACACCATCCTGCTACCAGACAGCAAAGTAAGGGCAAAGGTAGCAGGAGCCTTGCTCACCCCAGGAACCACTCTTGGTGCACACTCAAAAGCCCCTAGAGGTGGCGGCACAGTAGGAGAAACCACAATCGACTCTGCCTGACTCCTTATACACCACCCAACAACCTTGCCTCCAGGAGTGGTTGTAGGGGGTCATCTCTCCCTCCACCTAAATCAGTGGAAGTAGGTGACATCAGATGCCTGAGTCCTGGAAATCATAGCACAAGGTCATGCTCTGGAACTTCTAAACACCTACAGATCATCCACCAATGCCAACACACTATCTTCCAGACCACATTGGAAAAAGTTCAGACTTTGCTTTAGAAGAAGGCCATAGAGCCTGTGCCCTTCCAGCAAAGAAACACAAGGTTCTATTCATGGTACTTCCTAGTCCCAAAATGGATAGGAGACCTGTGGCCTATTCTAGATCTCAGGGACCTGAATTTTTAATAGAATACAAAAAGTTCAGAATGGTCAGCCTCCAAGGTCTACTTCCGCTGCTCTAAGCAGGGGATTGAATTTGTTCCCCCAACATGAAGGAGGCCTACCTTCATATCAAAATTTGCAAACCTCACAGAAAGCATTTGAGGTTCCTGTTTCAGGGGGAACACTGCCAATTCAGGGTATTGTCTTTTGGCTTTTTCTCTGTGCCATGGGTCTCAACCAAATGCTTGGCAGTGGTGGCAGCAGCCATTCATAGGGAGGGCCTCTGTATCTTTCCCTACCTGGATGATTAGCTATTGAAAGCCCACCCCAAGGAACAACTCCTGCACAGCTTAGCTCAAACAAGGCAGATGTTTGATGCTGTGGGGGTCACTGTCAACATACCCAAGTTTGTCGTGATACCTTTTCAGTGCTTGCAGTACATAGGAGCAGTCTTGGATACAGCTCAGGGCTTAGCCTTCCTGCCTCTGGACAGGGCCAAACATCTGATTGCTTAGGCCCAGCTGGTACATGACAGCCAGTATGTCTCAGCCAGGACATTCCTTCAGCTTCTGGGCCTTATGGCAGTGGCCAATGTCACAGTACCTCTGGCCAGACTGCACATGAAGATCCCTCAGTGGATCTGAAGAATCCAGTGGGACAATCTCTCAGATAATCTAGAAAACAGGGTTCTAATAAACTCTTCTGCAGGGGGGCACACTTTGGGCCCCATCAGATGAAGGGTATATGGACCACAGCGGAGAGCACACTGCACATAAATGTTCTAGAAATGCGAGCTGTTCTCTATGGACTACTAGCCTTCCAGGTTCATCTGTCCACAGGTCCTTTGTTAGTACAGCTGGACAACATCCATGTGATGCATTACATTAACAAACATGGGGGAACTCACTCTTACCTCCTGTGTAGGGAAGCAATGGGAGTCTGGTACTGGGCTCTGGAACATAGTCTAGAACTGTCAGCAGTACATGTTCCAAGCACCAAAAATGTTTTGGCAGACAGGCTAAGCAGGTCATAGTCCAGAATACATGAGTGAGAACTGCTGATCTCAGTAGTAGAAGACCTGTTTGACAGATGGGCTTGTCCAGAGTTGGACCTTTTTGCATTCCCACACAATACAAAACTTCCACTTTTCTGCTTGCTCGCTTCAGGGCCTGGATTTTTCTGGCAAGACGCATTGTCCCTCTCTTGGAAGGAGAGGTTTCTGTATGCCTTCCTTCCCTTTCCTCTAATTCAGAGAGTGCTACTCAAACTCCAGATGGAGGAAGCAACTCTGATCCTTGTCGTTCCCCTATGGTCTCATCAGATCTGGTTCCCTCTACTGCAACAGGTGGCAGTGGAACTATCAGTACCCCTGCCCTTATGCCAGGGCCTACTGTCACAGGAACAGGGAACCCTGGTCCATCTGGACCTCGGATCACTTCATATTCATGCATGGCTCCTGAAAACATAGCCATTGCCAGGTTTGGTGTTTCCCAAAAGGTAGCTGATGTCCTGGTAGCTGCCAGAAAGCCTTCCACCAGATTCACTTATTCCACCAACTGGAAGCGGTTTGCTTTGTGGGCTGCTTCTCATCACTTGGATCCATTTATCTGTCCAGTTAATCAGGTTTTAGAGTATCTGCTGTCCTTGACAGATGCAGGCCTGCAGTATTCCCCTGTCAAAGTGCACTTGGCTGCCATTTCATCTTTCCATGTGCCTGTTGAGGGTCATACGTTTGCCTGGCTGGAGGTGGCCAATACGTTCTTGAAAGGCATTCTACACTTGAAGCCTCCTATCCACAGTCCAGTTCCAGCTTGAGACCTGAATTTAATTTTGGAAATGCTCACTATTTAGTTGCACTATTATGGAATAAAATTCCACCCAACTTAAGAGACTCAACAGAGATAAAAACCTGGAAAATAATTAAAACATGGTTGAGGAGCACATGTAGTAAATCAAGACAATGCTGTCACTATAGAACTTTAGTTACCGGGTAATTGTTAACGATCCTGTACAATAACAAGAGGTGAGGTGGTGTTTAAGAAAATGTTGTGTATGAAGAATAGTCATGTGATCTCTCCTCTATCTCTTTGTTATTGTTAATTTATATGTTTTGCGTGAATATATGAACTTTGTACCTGTACCTGTTCTGTGACATGATTTGTAACTATGCACTTTATGTATTTAGAGGACCTCACTGTAAATGAGTCTTTGACTCAATCAAGTTTTATCCTGATTCATAAAATCTTTAATGAATAAATATTTTACTACTACTACTACTTTGGCTCCTTTTGAGCCAGCTGTGACTTGTGGCTTACACTTTCTTTCTTGGAAAGCGTTGTTTTTAGTTGCAATTACTGCTGCTCAAAGGATTTCAGAGCCACAGATTTTAATTTGTGAGCCTTCTTATTTGATTTTCCACAAAGACAGGGTGTCTTTGCGTACTAATCCTACGTTTTTACCAAAGGTGGTGTCTGAGTTTATGGTAGTAAAGGTTTATTGATCGACATGTAGGTCATTACAAAAACATAAGCAATACATAATAAAAAGTATTTCCATTAAAATCCAGTGACACTTAAATAGGGCATCACACATACACATTTCAATACATCTTTACAAAAGTCATAAATATGTGTAAAAAAAAAAAAGAAAGAACTCATCTAAATGTTCAAGTATTCAATAGTAGAGAGCATAAATTGTGGAAGGCTGGCAAGTTAATTTCCATCTCTAGTATATTCTAATACATACATTTATGTTATATTCCTTCTATTTGTCTCATTTAAAACTGTAATTTTCTTCTTAATTCTTGCCACATTTGCAAAATAATTCGCTAAAGCTTTAATAGTTACAGGGTCTTTAGAGTACAACAGAATCTGTGTTAGTGGAACTATCCCTACACCTAAACATTCTTTGGAATCAACATGGAAGATAGATTTTATACAGATTTTTCTTTGTTTGCTATACCAAGTGCAAAACCAGAGTATATGCACTAAATTCTCTGTACCGCCTATACTACCTTCACAATCAGTAGATAAAGTTTGTATTTTATTACATCATGCCCAAAGCACGTTACTAGTAACACTTTCAAATTTATATCTGATGAAGACATTTCCTTAGATTCTTGTCAGTAAGTGCTTCCATGTAGTACTGTAGTTGGAAATTACATTTACAGTTTTTAGCAAACCATGAAGAATAACCAGATTTTGAAGTTTCTTCCACATCTTTTTTGATCCAAAAACTGCTTACTTTTTTAACTATATACTTCTTATATTGTGTGCTAAGTATTATGTGTTGCTCTGTATATTTTTTAAGAAATTAGAGTTGATACTTGTCTAATAATAAATACAAATTATGTAACCAACCTGCTTTATAACATCCTATATTGTTCCAGCTGTTTTTTTTTCAAGTAAACATAGCTTAGCTACTCGTTCTTCAAGCAACCTAGTTAACTGGAGCCAGGAGTTTAAAGTTTTAGTGGCACAGCTGATATTAATATTTGCTAACCCACCTCAGCCTTTATATAAGTGGCTGGAAAAGACTGGAGTGCTCCCATAGTTCTTCTCAGTTCTTTATGAATCAGTACCATTAGCATGGACCTTTCAACATTGGTCCATGCTTTCATTACTACATTATTTTGACTACTGCAATGCCCTCTACCTAGGGCTGTCTGGGGTTGATATTTGCTACTTGCAGCTAGTGCAGAATGCTGCAGCCAGGCTGTTAACTGGTACCTCTAGGTCCAGTCACATAACACATATGTTGCGCAGATTGCACTGGCTGCCGGTCCAGTGGTGGATCACTTTAAAGTCCTACATGAACAGGGACCCAGCTACCTGAAAGAGCTTCTGACTCCCTACTCCCCCAATCACCCCCTCTGATCTGCTGATGAGGGATTGTTAGAGATTCCCAGGGTTTGTCTTAAAACATCTGGAGCACGTGCTTTTTCATGTGCAGCACCAACCCCGTGGAATTCTCTATCTCGTCGGTTAAGAGAATACCTGACCCTTAGTAGTTTTAAATCTTTGTTAATAATTTATTTATTTTCACTGGCTTTCCCAGACTGATTTTAAATGTATACTGCTGTTTGCTTGCATATTTATGGTTAATACTTTGTACAGCACCTTGATATTGAAAGGTGCTATATAAATAAAGATTTGGTTGCTTGCTTGCTTCTCCCTCTGCTTAATGGCCCATACTTCAGCTGCATAAGCAATTTGTGCCATGTACTTTGCTCTAATGGCTTCAAGAAGAGGTTTCATAGACGTGCCTTCATAGACATAATTAAATTTATTCAGTGCAAAAGCTGTTTTTATTTTTGCTAAAGTCAGAACTTTCTCACAATGTTTACTCCAGGAACTGTTTGTTGAAAAGGATAATCCCAAATATATATATATTACACACACACACACACACACATATATACACACACCCTAGTTTTATTAATAGTTTGAGATCCCAAATTCCAGTGTAACACCCACCGGTCACTTGTTCAACTAGTAAGTGCATCTTCCATACTTTTTCTGTCTAGGGGAAAAGAGAGGGGTGGGGTACAAAGCAATAAACACAAAATGTGTACAAAACACAAACAGACCTTTAGCAAACCCAGATCCCGAGGAGAGAACCTTTGCTGAGGGCTATGACAGGTTTGCACCTCTGGAGGGGTACCCAGAAATTCCACACAGGAAGCAGTAACAAGATTGTCCATACCAGGCTGGGATTCTAAAGTGTGGCTTTATTCCAAAGTTGGTACACAGAAGCAAAGGTGGACCCCCAAAGGTTTACACTTCATGGCACAAGGCAGTGCAGAACAACATCTGTAGAAAACAGGAACTCGAATGTTCCATATAGCATAGGATTAATATCTGGAAATGTGGCACACTGGTCATGATGGAACACACAATTTCTTTTTCTAGTAGCACTAGGCCATGACCTAGGACATATTCCTATATGGCATAGGCTTTAGAGTAGGAAATGTGGCATATTGGCCATGACAGAGCACACTGGTGCTCAAGGGTAGAACACCCACACCAGGGGGTAAACTTCATCTTCAGGCATTGGCCTGGGTCATTCTTGAAAATAGGCAGGTCTCTTGCCTAACGCGCTTATCCGGTTACCAAAAGCAAATAAATAAATAAATAAATGACCTGAAAAAAAACAGGTGCCCTTACAGAACCCAAAGGGCTGAACTGGTCACTCTAGATGGGGGATTGTCCACCTTTTGCTTCCTCATCCATACCCAACCATTCTTTCAGAGTTATCACCTCAACAGATAATAAATAGTAGAACCATGCTTCTCAGAATGTTTGGCACATTCAACATTAGAAAACTCTACAAAGGAGTGTACAAGAAAAGTTCTGTACAAAGTGATAAGTCACACCTGGGACTCCATTATTGTCAGCCAGTTTTGGGAAAATTTCTTGAGAAAAGTCTCAGCAGAACTGGGTGCATAGGTCCCTTTGTCAGAGTAATACCCCAAAGAAAACAAAGCAGGTACATCACTCCTGGGAACTCACAGACATAATTTACTCACAATTTTTACACAAAGGCAGCTTCAAATGTCCTGGATCAAATCAGGGGATTGCCCCTCAGATCAACTCTTCAGTCTTCCTCATCCCACTGGGGATGAGGACATCAGGAACTCCTGAAGACTGTTTCCACCACTTCAACAGGGCAGACAAATGGTTCTCAGACTAGGGTGAGAAAAAGTAGGTTCTCCTCAGAGCCCACACTGCAGCACTTCACTCCTCCACTGCTCACACTCACCAGCTACTGCAGACCAACTGAAAATTCTAAGACTCCTCCACTCACAGATAGCTATTGTGGCTTATGCTGCTGCAAGAGTTCTAAATGATATCACCTCTCTGCTCTCAGCAGAGACCAAGTAAACAGAGAGGGAACAGGTGAAAATCTATTTAACTAGATATTCACCAACTGCCTTCCCTACCTAACACTGACACTGATGGGATTCTATAACCCCAGGGAACAGGTGGTTACACCAGTGACCTGTAACTCTTTTGTTACCAAAAATGGAAACTTGTGTTTTTGTAATATTAACTTGAAGCTTCAGTTCGTGTGTTTTAGCCATGAGATAATCTATTTTAACTTGTAAACCTTTTTTGGTCAGGGAAAATAGAACAATGTCATCTGCAAATGCCATAACAGTGCAGTTATTTAATATTTGAGGGGAATCAGATTGTAGTAAATCAAAGTCAGATAGCAAAGTATCAATATAAGTTGAAAAAAGCATTGGGGCAAGAACACATCCCTGTCTTACCCCTCTTGTAATACAGAAAGGTTGAGTAAGTTGGCCATTTATATCCATTCTAACTTTGGCCTATGAATCCTGATATAAATTGCTAATATGGATTGTTTATCTATACCTTTTTTCTCCATGATATTCCATAATATGTGTCTATTTACTGTGTCAAACACAGATTTAAGATCCACATATAGAACATAAAGATTTTGTTTTCTCAGATGGACATATTTCTCTATTAAGTGCAAGAAGACAAAACAATTATCAGTTGTACTATATCCGGTTCTAAATCCTGCCTCAGATTTGCTCAATCCACCTGTCCTCCCCAGTTCCAACAAGCGCTTATGAAGTATAGTTGTTGAGAAAATCTTTAAGGAAGTATCAAGGACACTTATTGGTCTATACATTGCTGGATTCTGAAAGCCACCTTTTTTATGTATGGGCACAATAACAGCCCCTTTCCAGGACTGAGGGATATATGATTCCTTAATTACTTTGTCAAACAGGATCAAAAATAAGTCAATCCATGTGGTTGGACTGGCCAGAAACACTTCTGAGGGTATGTTATCTGGCCCTGGAGCTTTACATAGAAACATAGAATTTGACGGCTGATAAGGACCACTTGGCCCACCTAGTCTGCCCATTTCCGAACCTAATGGATAAGCTGCGGATCCTAGTTAACCAACAGCCTACTTCCTCCTACCCTCACTAGAATTGCCTTATGCCTGTCCCATGCATTCTTGAATTCCCCAACTGTTTATGACTCTATGACCTCCTCAGGAAGGCTGTTCCATGCATCTACAACCCTCTCTGTGAAGAAACACTTCCTCACATTACCTCTGAGCCGTCCCCCCTCTAACTTCAAATTGTGCTCCCTTGTTCTTGCGCATCTCTTGTTCTGAAAGATGCTACCCTCTTGGACTTTGTTGATTCCCTTGAGGTATTTGAAAGTTTCTATCATGTTCCCCTCTCCCCCTTTCCTCGAGGCTATACATCTTAAGCTCCTTTAGTCTTTCTTCATATGTCTTCTGGTACAGACCCTGCACCATTTGGTTGCCCTCCTCTGGACAGCCTCCACCCTGTCTATGTCTTTGCAGAGATGGGGGTCTCAGAACTGTACACAGTACTCAGATGTGGCTTACCAACTGTCTGTACAGAGGGCCAACAACTTCCTGTGTTGTACTGGTGATGCCTCTCCCTATGCATCCCAGTATCCCCCCAGCCCTCCTTACTGCCTTCTCACATTACTGGCCCACCTTTAGGTCATCTGATATGACTACCCCCAGGTCCCTTTCCATTTTTGTTGTTGTCAGTATCTCACCACCCATTGTGTACTCTTTCCCTGGGTTTTTGTTTCCCAGCTGCATTACTTTGCATTTCTTTGTGTTGAATCTAAGCTACCATACATTTGACCATTCCTCCAACCTTGCCAAGTCCCTTTTCATCCTTTCCACCCCACCTTGCATATCAGCCCTGTTGCAGATCTTTGTGTCATCTGCAACGAGACATACTTTCCCTTCCAGTCCCTCTGCAATGTCACTTATAAAGATATTAAAAAGGACCAGCCCCAGTACTGAACCCTGTGGTACCCCACTAGTAAAACTCCTTTCTTCACTGTGGACTCCATTTACTACTACCCGCTGTGTCCTGTTGTCTAGCCAGTGTTTTAGCCAGGCTACCTCCCTGGGACCCACTCCCAGGCTGGCTAATTTGTTTATTAATCTTTTGTGCAGGACTGTGTCACATGCCTTGCTAAAGTCTAGGTAGGCCATGTCCACAGCCTCTCCCTGGTCTACTACTTTGGTCACCCAGTCAAACAAATCAATTAGATTTGTTTGACATGACCTTCTGGCTGTGAATCCATGCTGTCTTGGGTTCTGTGCCCCACTGGCCTCTAGGTACTCAACAATTCTTTCCTTCAGAAGTGATTCCATCATTTTCCCTACTACTGAGGTCAAACTGACAGGTCTATAGTTTCCTGCCTCTGTCTTGCTCCCACTTTTGTGAAGGGGAATCACATTCACCCTTCTGTAGCCCTCAGGTACCACACCATCCTTCCATGATTTATTAAAAAGGATAGTCAGTGATGTTACTAGTTCTTCCCTTAGTTCTTTTAGAATTCAGAGGTGAATTCCATCAGGCCCCATTGCTTTATCCACCTTCAGTTTTAAGAGTTCTTTCAGAACCCTTTCTTCTGAGAAAGGATTAATATCAACCCTCCTATCCAGAGTGATTTTATTGACTGGATTAGGTATCTCCCCCTGCTTTTCCATTGTGAATACTGAGCAGAAATATTCGTTCAGTATCCCTGCTTTTTCACTGTCGGTCTCTGCCCAACCACCTTCCTCTTTATTCAGCCTCAGTATCCCTGCCTTCATCTTTCTTTGCTCCCAAATGTACCTATAAAAGGTTTTTTCCCCCTTCTTAACTGAGTTGGCATTCTTTTCCTCGGTTTGGGCCTTTGCTATTCTGACTGCCTTCCCCGCTTCCTTCTGCTTTAACTGGTACAGTTCTCTGTCCTGCTCCTTTTGTGTTTCCTTATACTTCCTGAATGCTATCTTTTCTCTCTTACCTTTCCCGCCACTTCTTTTGAGAACCATAGTGTTTTTTTTTCTCATTTTGATTTGTTTATTTGCTTCACACAAAGGCTTTTTGCCTCTGTAATGGCAGTTTTGATGTTTCCCCATTGTTGCTCCACCCCACCTTCTTGCCTGTTTGCTAGTGCTTTTCTGAGGCACTCTCCCATTTTGACAAAATCAGCCCTCCTGAAGTCCAGTATCTTCACTTTTGTGTAACTTGACTCTACAGCTAAATTTATTGTGAACCACACTGTTTGGTGGTCGCTTGTTCCCAGATGGCTACCCACTTCAAGATCAGAGATTCTCTCTCCGTCCCCATTTGAGAGTACCAGATCTAAGGTTGCTCCCTCCCGAGTTGGTTCAAAAACTAGCTGTCTGAGGCATTCCCCTTGTAGGGCATCGAGAATGGCCCTGCTCTTGGATGTGGCTACAGCCAAGGTGCTCCAGTTAACATCTGGCATATTCAGGTCCCCCATCAGCAATATCTCCCCTTTCTCTGCCATCCCAAGGATGCCTTCTATCATTTCCTTGTCCATTTACTCCCCCTGAGATGGGGGTCTGTATACAACCCCTGTGCAGACTGTGGAGCCATTTCAAGTCTCCAGGGTGACCCACAGTGCCTCTTCTCTCCTCCCTGTTTACCCTTTAGTTCTGTTGCTTTGATCCCTTCCCTTACATAGAGAGCTACTCCTCCTCCTCTTCTTCCCTCCCTGTCCCTCCTGTAGATTGTGTACCCTGGTATGTTGACATCCCAGTCATGGTTCTCTGTGTACCATGTTTCTGTGACTGCTATGATATCCAGGCATCCCGCTTCCATCAAGGCCACCATTTCGGGGAGCTTTTTATCTAGACTACGGGCATTGGTACTCATTACCCTCCATTTCTTTATGGCTTTATTTCTTTTTGCCCCATCCCTGTCCTTACTGCCTTTGCTTTTTCTCCATTTACCCCTGCCCTTATCCCTATCAACTGCTCTGTCTTGGTGTTTGCTTCACTAACTACCCTGATTTTTGGGGGGGGGGCTAGGATTTCCCTTGTCCTTTTCAGTGCCTCCCCCCTTGGCTAGTTTAAATGCTTACCAATGAAGCATTTAAACCTATCACCTAGGATCCTGGTTCCCCTCCTGAATAGATGCAGACCATTGTGCTTGCATAGGCCTGCATCTCTCCAGGTGGAGTCCCAGACCCCAGTGAAGCCAAATCCCTGAGCTCTGCACCAGTTTTTCAACCAGTCATTGAATCCCATGGTGCAGAGTACCCTAGCCTCATCCATGCCATAGACAGGTAGCACTTCTGAGAAAGTTACTGTGTGTGCTACTTGTCTAAGGCCTGTCCCCAACTCCACAGACTCCTGTTGCACTACTCTGATCGCATTCTCAGCCAGGTCATTCATCCCTAGGTGGATAATGACATCCAGCTCACTCTTCCTTGCTGCTGCTCCCATGATCCTGAGGATTTGTTTCCTGTCCCTCCAAGCCAATGCACTGGGCAGGCACCTTACCTCCCTTTCCCCTCCCTCCACCAGTTCTACCCCCCCAACAATTGAGTCCCCTACCAGGAGTTGTTTCCTTCCCCTGTGGGGTCCTGTGCCACCCTCCTGTGGGTCTCCACTGCGGAGGTTCCCAGCATCCTCCTTGGTCTCCACTGTGGGTGCCTGCATAGAGGAACCATGCTCCACCAGAGTGGTGAGTGACTTGTGGAGAGGCACAACTGGAGGGATGCACCTCTGTTCCACCACTCTCACCCTCCCTGAGCCCACCGTGGTCCAACCACTCCTCTTTCTTGGCAACCTCTGAGGTAGTGGTGGTAGCCTGGGTGATCCCTGGGTGGGGGAGCAGGTTTCCCAAATCATTGCCAGGTCAGCATGGAGACAAGCAACTCCTCCCTCAGACCAGAGAGGTGCCTGCAAATAGGGCAGCAATTCAGTTTCCAGAATGTCTCCCGGAAGACTGCTGCTCCACAACCAGTGCATTGCACCACTCCCAACATGTCTGTGTCTCTTCCTGTTACAGGTGCTTCAAACACCATGAAGTCTTGCTATATTATAACAATAGCAGTCAGCCACTGCAGCTGAACTGCCCCGGAGAGGAAGGAGTTAACTCCAGAAGATCTGGAGTTCTACAGCGCTAGGGCGCTGTGCCCAAAGCTCTATCTGGCAGTTTCAAATGAAACTGTCAGATTCTTTACTCTGCTTCACTGAACAGTCGCTCCGGAGATCAGCTCCTTCAGCTCGGTTCATTCTCGGTTCAAGCGAGTATTTTTCGGTTCATTTGAACCGGCAGAAGTTATTATTTTTACCGCATTTCGGTTTTAAAGCTCTATCTGGTAACTGTAAGTACTAAAATTTAAGTCTGTGGGGAAAATTAATTATCGGTTCGGTTTTGAACCGATCGGTTGGTTTTGTCTGCATTTTAAAAGTGTACAGTGGGTTTTAGAGTGCGGTTCCCGGTTCTTATCGGTTCTAAAAAGAACGGAATTATAGCGGTTTTTCAAATACCCGTGACACGGTTAGGAACCGATAAGGGTGTCTTGCCTGGCACTGCCATCAAAAGGGCAAGTTTTGGTTAGGCTGGCATTATGTCTGAGAAACCCAAAGAAAAACCGGCCCACTGGGTTTCAACACTGTGATGTCTGTGGGATGCCTTTGCCAAGGCTGACCCACACACCACTTGTGTTTATTGTCTGGGGCTGACCACCTCCTGTCAGACTGCCAGGTGTGTAAAATTTCCTGCAGCCACCCTGGAGAAGAGATTGGGCGGCTCAGGGACGAGAGGCAAAAAAGTCCGCTGACCGGATGGCCAGCCCGGTCCAGTACCCACTGGACCAGAGGGAGTCCCTCTGACCAGGGCGAGACTTCCTCGGGAAAGGAAGGCTGGTTCAGAGGAACCAGTCCCAAGTAAAAGACAAGGAAATCAGTAGGTCTGGAGTCCAAAATTGTGTCTCCAACTGCTGCAGAGATAGCTAAAGCCATTCAGATTGTCCAGTCACTGTCTCGGGATCTGTAGAACCACCAACAGCTGGTAAAGGTTGGTTCGTTCAGTCCCAGTGGTTCAGGATTTTGAAGTTGAGGATTTTGTGAACCACAGGAGGGGAGGAGGAATTTGATCAATATATGTGTGGCTGGGGGGTCTGGACGTGCCCATTGAACGGACATTTCTCCAGACAGACCTTTAGAATCTCCTCCTATTCTGTCTGAGTCCCTTCTTTCTTTATTTTTTCAAAAAGGTTGCAGAAACCTCCAGCTTCCTTTAGGGAGGCTGTGGATGAGCAAGAGGAGCCTGATTATGTGGAAATGATGGATATTCCAGAGTCTAGGAGGTTGTCTATTCCTTTGCATAAGTCATTTAGGAAGCAAACAACAAAGATTTAAAAAATCCTCATTCTGTCCCTCCTGTAGATAAAAATGGACAGAAGGTATACTTTGTCAGGCTCGGATACAGACTTCCTTACTGAGCAGTGTAGTCATGTAGGTGTGGTACAAGCTGCAGCCTGTGACAAGGCTAATATTCCTCTGGCCTCACATCCTCCTGATAAGGATTCCAGGAAGATTGATGCCATGGTGAAGAAACAGTATATGGCAGCTTCTTTGGGACTCAGGCAGGCAAATTATATGGCTTATGTAGCTAGATATCAGAAATCTAGGTGGGACACAGTATTGCAGTTAGCCAAGCAGGCCCATGGCCAGCTGGCTAGTGAGTTGGAACAGGTGGCTGCTGATGGCATTGAAGCCTCTAAAGTTCAATTTCATACTGCTGTTGATGTTAATGATGTTTCTTCTAGGGTCGTGGCCACTTCTGTAGCTTCCCGTAGGTTGGCATGGCTCAGATGCACTAATCTGTCCCAAGATACCCAGTCAAAGGCTATGGATTTTCCTGTAGTGGGAAATTCTCTTTGGGGAGCAAACAGAAAACTATATGAAAAGATGGATGAATACAGAACTACCTCAAAGTGCCCAGGCTAAGGAGAAGCATGCCATGCCACAAAGGCATGCTCCCAGAGGTAGGGGCAGGCCCTTTTCCAGGCCTTTTTACCAAATTCAAACCTCCTCTGCTGTCTCGCAGAGGGGTTTCTTCAGAGGCAGGGGTAGACGTGGCACAAGTAGACCGTCCCCCTCCCCCCAGCCTAAGGCTGCTGCTAAGCAGGCACCCTGATGGGGTGTCCAGGGCCAATTCTCCTGTACCAGTGGGGGGCAGGTTGGCCTATTTCAGCCGGAACTGGCTGTCCCTAACTCACGGACAGATGGGTTCTGGAGGTAATAGGCCAGGGTCTGGTTCTCAGCTTCAAACACTTTCCAAAGATGAGAGCCAGGCATTTTCCACCTGCAAATCCTTCAGAAGCCCTTGCTTTGGAAGCAGAGGTTTCTGCTCTGCTGGACTGCAAAGCAGTGGAAAGGGTTCCTCCTTGCCATCAGGCAAGGGCTTTATTCAAGATACTTTCTTACCCCAAAAGACAGGAGAATGGCGTCATTCTAGATTTAAGATACTTGAACAAGCATCTGTTGAAACCAAAGTTCAAAATGTTGACTCTGGCAATGATATTGCCTTCTCTAAGGCCAGGGACTGGCTAGCTTCCTGGACCTCAAGGATGCCTATTTTCATGTTCTGATCAGGCCTTCTCACCGAAAGTACCTCAGGTTCGAACTGCCCTCAGGCCACTACCAGTTCAGGGCAATGCCCTTCGGCCTTACCTCTGCGCCAAGGGTATTCACAAAATGTCTCGCTGTAGTAGTGGCTCACTTAAGAAGGCAAGGGGTTGCTGTGTTTCCCTACCTGGACGACTGGCTCATTGTGGGTCAGTCTCCAGGTCGGGTGAAATCCCACTTGCAAGTCACCCAGCAGCTTCTCACTTCCCTGGGATTCCTGCTAAACTTACCAAAGTCAGTTCTGGAACCAGTTCAGGTCCTAACTTTAATAGGCGCAGAATTGAACACAAGGTTAGCCAGGGCTTTTCTTCCCTCGGAAAGGGTGGACAGACTCATCGCCCTGGCATCCTCCTTTACCCTGCGGGTCTCTCGACCAGCAAGGCATTTTCTGCAACTCCTCGGGCACATGGCTGCTTCCACAGCTGTCGTGCAGGGAGCAAGATTCCAGATGAGGGACATTCAGTTCCATTTGAGGGCCTATTGGTCTCAAAGGAAGGACCCCTACCAGTTGGTCCCAGTTACTCAAACTCTGATCCTAGCCCTCCACTGGTGGCAGATCCAGAGCAATTTAAGACAGGGGTTCCCTTCATTCCCATTTCTCACTCCCTCACCCTCACCACGGATGCCTCCCTGTTAGGGTGGGGGGCTCACCTAGGCGACCTTGCCACTCAGGGGTATGGTCTCCTCAGGAGTCTGTGTCCACATCAATCTTTGGAACTCAGAGCTGTCTTTTAGCTCTTCGGTGTTTTCAGATTCTGTCCAGAACAAAGTGGTTCAAGTCAGGACAGACAATACCACCACAATGTGGTACATCAACAAGCAGGCACCTGGTCTTCAGCCTTGTGCACGAAGCAATGAAGTTGTGGTCTCTGGCTTACCCCTGAACACCTCCCTGATAGCGGTTCATCTCCCAGGGAAGGACAATGTCCTGGCGGACACCTCAGCAGAATTTCTCAGGGCCATCACGAATGGGCTCTGAATCCACAAGTGCTGGGGTCTGTCTTTGCCAGATGGGGCACTCCTCAGATAGATCTTTTCACAGCCCCAGACAACCACCAACTTCCTCTTTTCTGTTGCAGGCCTCCAGTTCTGGGCTCAGTCCCTCTGGACGCCTTTCTGTTGGACTGGAAAGGGAAGTTCCTGTATGCCTTTCCCCCTTCCTCTCCTTTTCAGGGTACTAGTAAAAATCAGATCTCAACCTTGCAGAGTGATTCTGATTGCCCCAGATTGGGCCAGACAGCCCTGGTACCCTCTGCTCCTGTCCTTGGCAGTTCACCCTGCCCTGAGCCTGCCCAGAGTCCACGACTTACTGGCCTGTGCACAGGGGAGAGTGTGGTATCCGGACCTCAGATCCTCCCACCTCAAGGCTTGGCTCTTGAGGAGCTAGAATTTGCTGACTTACACCTTTCTCAAGGTGTCATGGATATTTTAAAGGCTTCAAGGAAGCCTTCCACTAGGGCCACTTATAATTCTAAGTGGAAGAGGTTTTCATCTGGTGCTCTGAGAGGCAGATTATCCCAGAATCTGCTGATCTTCCCATTCTACTGGACTATTTGGTCCATCTGAATTCCCTAGGCCTTAGACCAGCTACCTGAAGGTTCATCTGGCAGCTGTCTCTGCTTTTGTGTCAGCAGGGAAGCCTGCCTCCCTTTCTTCTCACCGGTGTTCTCCAAGTTTTTAAAGGGTTACTTCATACTAACCTCCTTTTGGGACCAGCTCCGCCTGGGGCTGAATATTTGCATTGCTCAGTTAATGCAACCCCCTTGAGCCTCTGTCTTCTGCAGAGCTCAAGTATTTAACTTGAAAACTGCTTTTCCTAGTAGCTATCACCTCTGCCAGACGATAAGTGAGCTACAGGCCCTGTCAGTGGAAGAAGATTTTATCTCTTCACAGAGATAAGGTAGTCCTTAGGACTAATAGAAAGTTTTGCCTAAGGTGGTTTCTGATTTCCACCTGAATCAATCTATCTCTCTCCCAGTATTTTTCACTGAGCATTCTTCCTCAGGTGAGAGGAGACTGCACAGCTTGGATGTCAAAAGAGCCTTAAGCTACTATTTAGAGTGCACCAGAGGTCATAGGTTTGAATCCTCCAACTCTTTCTTACCTATGGCGAGGTTGGCAGGAAACCTGCCACTAAGAGAACAATTGCAAGGTGGATTGTTTCTTGTATCCAATTCTGTTATCAGAAACTGGGTGAGTACCCCCTCAGGATTGAGGGCCCACTCCCACAGGGGTACAGCTCGTCTCTGGCGGCTGCTAGGGGTATCTCCATTCTGGAGATTTGTCAAGCTGCTACCTGGAAGACAGTTCACACCTTTACCAAGCATTATTCCCTGGATGTCCAGTCAGGAGATGCTAGGTTTGGCACAGCTGTGCTTCAGAGCCTATTTCCTAAGTAGGTTCTGACCCTCCTCCATGGAGGTACTGCTGTGTAATCTGCTATTGTTATAATATAGCAAGACTTCATGGTGTTTGAAGAAAAATTACTCACCTTAGTAATTGCTTTTCTTCTCATGGAGTCTTGCTATATTATAACCACCTCCCTCCTACCCCTCTCAGAACTTCTACTTGGTAGGGGTGAATTGGTGCAAGCACTGTGTCATGCCATTGTAGTTTTTCCCTACCCTCTTTTCCTTTGGGTTAGGGATCTAGATTGTTTCATTTAGGTTATTTATATTGCCCCCTTCCTGGACTTGAGTCTTTTTGGTAAGGGGGGGTTCATATGTGCTTGTCAAGGGTGGTAAAACGAACCATAATACCATCAATTTTTGTTATTATGGCTCTGAGTGTTTCTTTGTTCTTTATATTGTTGTTATTACTACTAGTAGGTAGCCATGGGCTAGTGTAGTTTTTTCCACACAGACTTTCCGTCCTTTGATGTTAGTTTATAAAGATCTGACAGTTTCATTTGAAACTGCCAGATAGACTTTGGGCACAGCGCCCTGTAGAACTCAGATCTTCTGGAGTTAACTCCTTCCTCTCCGGGGCAGTTCAGCTGCAGTGGCTGACTGCTATTGTTATAATATAGCAAGACTCCATGAGAAGAAAAGCAATTACTGAGGTGAGTAATTTTTTCTTTTCTTTTGTTGTTTTTTTTGTTCTTGTTTTAGTGTGTGCAAGCTTGTGAGTGTCTCTACCCCCTATTCAGTGTGCTGTGCCTTTAAAGATATGAACAGGTGTATGTGATAGCAGTTTTGGGGAAGTGATGTCAGAACCCCTGCTATAAAGGAAGTTATGCGCTTGGGGCAGATAGGGTGATGGGAAGGGTGGGAGGGAGTAAACCTATGCTGTCCAGAAACAATCAACTGCAACTCTGACCCTCCACCCCAGGGAGTGCCTTCCTTCCTTTCAGACACCTATTTCACAGAGGTTAAGTAACAGGTCTAGTCACAAATGACTGCATATATCTCCCAGTTACAGTTTCTCCCTGGCAAATTAAAGTTAAAACTAAGACAAGTCAACCCCAAAAACAGAATCAATACTAGTTATTTACACAGGTCCAAAAAGTAATAATTCAGTTCAGTGTAGTCTTGAAAAAAAACTCCTTGACTTAAGGAAGCTCTGGTTGCTTTCTCTCTCTCTCTCTGTGTCTCAACAGACAGAGACCACAAACAACTCCTGTTTTAAGTCTACAGTTCAACTGGGCCCCTTTCAGCTAGTCCCCTTAACAAACACCTCTTTCACAGAGGTTAAGTAACAGGTCTAGTCACAAATAGCTGCAAATATCTCCCAGCTACAGTTCCTCCCTGGAAAATTAAAGTTAAAACTAAGACAAGTCAACTCCAAAAACAGAATCAATACTAGTTACTAGCACAGGTACAAAAAGTAATAATTCAGTTCAGTGTAGTCTAGAAAATAACCTCCTTGAGTTAAGGAAACTCTGGCTGCTTTCTCTCTCTCTGTCTCATGTTCTTAAATGCCATGTAGACTTCCTATTTGGATACAGTAATATTATTGTTAACAGGAAGATATTGATCACCTGTTATTATCTCTTTTTCATTAAAAATTTCACTAAAGTGTTTTATCCATTGTTCTTCATGGATGTATGAATCCAGGCAAGGGATAGGACCATTAGTACCCTTGGCCACTAGGGACCAAAAAGTTTTATTATCCCCAATGAAAATACACTAACATTTCTGTCCATTTATCCCAATAATATTGCTGTTGTTTATTTTTGAGGAATTGTTTATATGTTTTTCTTTGGTGATTTAGCAATTTGAATTCTTGCCTGCTTTTTGAATATCTAGTTGCTCTTTCTTTTGCTGAAAGTGCTGCTTTATGTTATTTATATTCTATATCAAACCACTCATCCTTTCTTTTATTTATATCATGTTTTTTTAAACTTGCTGATAAGAGTTCTCTGCTACCGTATTAAAAACTGCCACTACATGTGCCCATATTTCTTGCACTATTTGGTTTTGATGATAATTATTTAAGATATTAAGTAGACACACCTCACTTTGTTAAACAATTTGTCTCTCTAATTCAATGCACCATTTTAAACCTTTTTTTGTATCTTACTTCCTGTAGACCTTGCTCCCTATGGTGGTCATTTCTATTTTCACAGATTGTATCTAAGTTGCCCCATAATTGGATAGGGAAGTGGTCACTTTCTGAATGAGCTGGTATCTGTAAAGCATGCCATTTCTTAATATTACCAGACCAGAGTGCCAATCTAATAGAAACATACTTGTACTTTTTGTGTATGAACAATTCCCATGAATGTCGCCCTCCAATCTGCCATTTGGAGTTTACAAATCATGATGTTTTAATATCTCTATTAAAGACAATCCTGATTTATTCATTTTAGGATCCATGTTGCTTCTATGTTTACTTTCAAATAGTGGATTGTAAGTAGAATTTTCTAACATGCCATCAAACTTGCCTATTCTATAATTTAGGTCTCCTATAATTAATATATCAATCTGAGGAAATTTTAATTTGAGATCAGTCAGTACATTATTCAATTCTGTCCATACACTTTTGCTATAATATTTTGATTGTCTAGGAGGCACATATATATTTAAAATAATTAAAGGTGAAACTTGATATTTGAGTAGCAATATAATAAAATTACTTTTCACATGTAGAGTAGTATGTTTTGAAAATCATCAAAATTTAATATATATTATTAACCCCCTGGATAATCTTCCTATTTTTTTTCCCTTACTGCTGGAGAGTTTATCATATCATATCCATTTAATAAAATGGAAAAAAAGGAGGTGGATGTTTAATCTATACCTACAACAATCTGCAATGCCACAGAGTCCAATTGTCAGCCACTAATAATGACTGTGAATGCCTAGCTATACAAATCCTGATAGGAAAAGGGGGTAAAGGTCTGATTGTTATGGCTGTATACATCCCACCAGGGCGGCAGCAAGTGGGACTAGAAGCTTTCGTTAACCTCAACACCTAGGCCAGCCAGAATAAAGAAACAATCATACTTGGAGACTTTAACTCCAACTGGCTTGCCAGCTCCGGCTCTGCACAGAGAGATCTGGTATTGGAGCTATAGCTAACACAGATGGTCATGACCTGCACCCACACAAATTACCGCACAGGCTCTAGCACACCGATTGGCTGGGTGCTGACAATGCACCCGGTGTGGCTAAAGAATGTCAAGGCGCTCCCTGACACCCTCAGTGACCACTCACCTGTCCAATATGGGTGGCAACTAAACAGACTAAGTCTCCCCCTAGAATGGTGAGGAACCAAGTCATAAAAAATTCTGCAATGGGTGTCTTTAGAAATTACCTCAATGGGATAGACTGGAGCTTCCTTGACTCATGCCCCTCTGTTGACACAGCCCTGGAGCTCTTCCTCAACCACTTCAATGTGGCGGTGGATAAATTTGCGTCGTTTCAAAAGAAACTGATTTAAAGCTGCATCATGGACTGGGCCATTCCACAAATCCTAAGCCTGATGTGACAGTGTGATCTACTTTGGCACTGGGCTAGAGCAACTGGGACTGCTACAGATATCCAAAGCTACAAAGCGGCCCAAAACAGGTGCACTTGGGCTATCCAACTGACTAAGGCTACTTACCACAAAAACCTTCAATCTCAATACTGGGGTGATGGCAAGAAATTCTGGGCATCTATAAAAAACCTAATCAGAAGCGGCAACAGATCCCCCCTTCCATGCTTCACCACAGTGATGAAGTAATACTTGATGCAGCTATTATGGCCAATATTTTCAACAAGGCATTTACGGATTACAGTGCCATCCTTCCCCCAAAACCGGCAACATACCCGGATGGAACGGCAACCCCTGATCACTGGCCCTCTTCCTCCAATACCAGGAACTTCCCAGCCTTTTACTTCAGAAGGGTAACCATCAATGAGACAAAAAAAAATACCTTACCAGAGTCCTTGGCAAAACTAGGATGGGTGGTGATGGTATAGATATGAAACTGATCTCTATAGCCCTTCCCGAAGTCATTGGACCCATCAACAGGCTATTCAACCTGTCACTTCGATTGACTACCTTCCCCACCACATGGAAAACCTCCCTGATCACACCTGTGCACAAAGGGGGTGACCGGTCACTAGTCTCAAATTATAGGCCCATCTCAATTCTCTCGCCACTCTCAAAAGCTCTTGAGAGAATCATAGCTGACCAACTCATGGACCATCTGCACAAATACGACCTCCTCTCCCACCAACAGCATGGCTTTCAGAGATTTCACAGTACTAATACCGTCTTTGTTAATTTCACTGAATACGTACATGAGGCACTTGACTGGGGTCAGCTAGTTGGGGCAGTCTTTATAGACCTAACCAAAGCCTTTAACCTCGTGGACCACCAGCTGCTGCTTCACGGGTTAAGAGGCCTAGGGCTGTCCCCTGGCTCAGTCCAATGGTTCTCCATCTATTTATCTGGGCGATCTCAAAAAGTCTGAATTAACGGTGCTACCTGCAACACCTGTGAGGTGTCAGTAGGTGTACCCCAGGGGTCTATACTGGGCCCTCTCCTCTTCAGCATCTTTGTGAACCACTTCCTTGATGCCTGCCCCACGTCTAAGATCCTGCTATATGCAGACGACACAGTGCTGTTCTCACAAAACTCCTGCCAGGAAGCACTGACTAAGGAGTTGCAGAACAACTTTAACCTATTGCAGGAATGGTTCAAGGACAGCATGCTGGTGCTCAATAGTAAAAAAAAAAACAAGGCAAAGCTTTTTGCTGGATGACAAAACAAGATGCCCACTGCACCTCTCTCAATTACCTGCAGCTCTCACACTGCCCTGTAGCAGGAAACTTCCTTCCAGTATCTCGGTCTCTCCATAGATGAATCCCTATTGTTTGATGAACATATACGCAATATTACCACGGCAGTCAATAGGAAACTAGGGGCTATGTACAGGCACTGGTTCTGTCTTACTCCCGAGGCCAGGACACAGGCAGTCAGAGGTATAATTCTTCCAATCCTGGACTATGGGAATGTAGTCTATGGGGCTGCCACTGAAACTAACCTGCTCAAAGTGCACGCCTCCTTAAATTAAGCCTGTAGGTTTGCGTTAGGGGCAGATCGCCTATTGCATACATGTGAACTGTACATACAGACTGAATGGCTTCCACTTATGGACCGCATTAAGCTTCATGCCTGCATCTTGGGACAGAAGGCCTTACTCGGACTTGCACCTCCCTCTAAACAAGCCTTATTCCATCCTACTCCAGCTGAACATGCCACAAGAAGTGTTACCAAACATGCATTAGCTGTTCCATTCAGAAAGACTGCCTTGGGGAGACAAGCCTTTGCCGTCAGGGCCCCTGCTTGGATAAATGAGCTACCAGCCGCCACCATAAGCCTTACCCAACTTGGGCCTTTCAAGTCCGAGCTAAGGAATTCTATCCACCCTCCTGTACATTGCTGTTGCCACTCTGAACCCACAAGCCAGCATGCCTCTGTTCCCCAGAGCCATGCTTCTAAAGACTATCTCCCCTTCTCTATGCTGCCATAGCCACGCTTAGCCTAGCAGGTACCAGAACCCTAGGCTTGCCAAGGTTCTTCTTTCACTCTACAATTTGACATAAAACTCCCTGTTCACCACCTGCCCATGTCTGCCTACCTGCCTGCTCACCTTTCTCCTTTAAACCTCTCCCTGAAAAACCTTCACTCACTGACCTCCTTACACCACCCACCTTTGAGCCTACCATCATCCCCCTCCTCTGATTCCTCTTCTCTTACCTAATCCTGATTGGTTCCCTCTACCCTTTCTGACTACTATGCCTTGGCTGACTCTTCTGGATATAGCCTAGTAACTTTTAGGTATCAGTTTTGATGAGCAGCTTCATCTCCATTATGGAATAGTTTGCCTGAAAATCTGGTACAGAGTGGTAACAGAGACATATTTAAACAAGGTCTTGATAGTCTCATACATACTGGTCTTAAATTACAATATTATTAAAGAAAAGGAGCAATCATGGGTGAAAGCCTTTTTAAGCTCATTATTGCAATAGTGACAATAGAGACAATCTCCTGTTTCCTCCCAATACAAGATCCTGCCTAGCTTCCACCTCTAATTTTTTCTCAAACTAGCACCTAACTCTGACTTAAGCACTTAATTGTGTGGCATGACGTGTGAACCCAATCCCATTGACTATGTACCCTTGTCTTGGTTATGTGTTGTTATTTGCCTATGTTATCCTACATTGTTATGCTATTGCCAGTGTTTACTGATTTCTCCTGTTCACATTTTTCTTACTACAAGATGTTCTTGACAATGCCTATTAAGCTTCTACTGACTCAAAACTTGTGCACCCTCCCCTACCCTTGTGACGATGATCATTTGTAGATGAGCTTTTAGCTCAAAGGTTGTAATTCTGATTACTAAATAAATAAATAAAAATAAAATAATAACAAATTATCAACTTTCTTGTGCCATGTTTCACATAAGCAGAGAATATTTGCTCTTTTAATAAATTCTAACCAATCCCTAGCACTCCATTTGTTCATAATGCCTGCAACATTCCAGGATATTATTAAAAGTCCCATCCTCAGAGGGGTATCTATTAGTGTTTCTATGAACTCCTCTTCAGTAGATCAGGATTGCTGGTCTTTTGATGTCGTCCTCTAAGTTACAGATGGAATAACACAATTGATCATAGACATGTCATGGTTTGTATTGGCATTAGTAGATTCAGTTTGTCTAACAGGGCTTAAGGTACAATTATCATAAATTCGAATATGTCTATCAGGTACTGGAACAAACACATCACATGGGTCCACAAGCTGGATCCCCAAGGTATCTAATACTGTGCTATGTTTCAGTGGCTCTTGTGCAAGTTGTTTATCCCTAACTTCTATATCAATCTGGGAAGAGTCATAATTTCTATTTACTCTTGTAATACCATGATATCCCAAATGCATATTCAAAACATAGGCAAACAGATTACATATAGCTCCCTTAAATTTCCACTTATTTTCCCTATTCAAAATTGACATGCCATACATAGATAAAGTTACTGGAGCTTCATTCTCATTGGTTGGAGGTCTTGGATTAAACTGATCACTATTTGGAAAGCTAATCATTAGCCCTCTTTTTCCTAATAAGTCATCATTATACCACAAATGATTTGCAATTTTTGAAGAATCTATATGGGCTTCAAAGGTATTTATTCGCCCATCCTTTGTGGTTCCAGTCCATAAGATCTCTTGAAAAATATCACCAGCAGCTTAATCTGGTTCAAGGTCAGTTAGCATTCATCTGTATCCCCCTCTCCTCAGGTCATGCCTGAAAATAAGCAAGAATTTGTCTTGCACATTTACCCGGTAAACAAAAACTAAATAAAATAAATAAATCATTTAGATCAAAGTCATATAAGTACTTATTTATTAAATATTCCTTAAGCTCTTGATCAAACAAGTTAGACCATTCTTCAAACCTAGTAAATCTCATTAAGGGTTCAGTTAATTTTCCTTTTGATCGACTATTTTCACTCAATAAGATATCTGCTCCAGTATTTACATTGCCATGATTAGCCTCAACTTTATGTTCCTCATGATGTATACTCTTCTGTCTATTTATACTCTTAGAAGATTCTACATTTGGGCACAGCTGTTTAAGAGCATTAACTTATTTTTCTAAAAGCACCAAATGTTGTTCTAAATTGGTTTCTATTAATGCTAAATTAGAATTAGCAAATGGCTCTTGCAAAATTTTATTGTCAAGCTTTAGATCGTTATAGTCCCTAATTTCTGTTTGTTTGCTTTCCTATTTTGTTTCTTTTTTATTAGCTGTCTTTCTTATTTTCTTTCCCTTTTTCTGGGGTGGGGGAGATTGTCTCTCATATCATTTATTTCTCTTTTTCCCCTTTTCCCCCTCCTTTTCTTTTTTTACCTTTTGTACACTAATAACAGAATCAGGTATTTCAATTGTGGTAAAATCTGGTCTTTTGTATTCAGAAACATCCTCATTTATTTCCTGAGCTTCTGTATATATGATGGCATCTGATGGAGGTGTAAGAAACATCATCTCCAGTTGGTTTTCAGTTGATACCAATTTGGCATGATTAGCAGCACTACCATACCTAGCATTCTTGATTTCACTCTTAAGTACAATTAATTGTTCCATTAATATGAGGTTAGCTGTATACTGGTGGCCTAAATGGGCAACCCCTTTGTTGCTAATGGATATAGGTATGTACTGGGGAATTTCAGAAGTTTGCTTACCATCACCCTTTGCTACATCTCCTGTCTGTAAGTATACTCTCTGAGGGCCTTCATTCTGAATGAGAGTTTGATTATGACCATAACTTAGTGCTAATTCTTTTATCCCTTTGATGATTTTCTGTAATTCAGTATTTACTTGCCAAAGTTGCGACCCTGCTTTCAACACCATGTCTTGTTGTATTGTCTGGTTTTTGGGGGTCCCCCCCATACCAGGTGCCATCCCATTATTAAAAAGCTTTGTATATTCTACATCCAATGCATAACTAGCATTCCCCGATGCTTCATACTCTAAAATTTCACTGTCCCATAAGACAGGCGAGTCTGAGAAGGTGGCCTTACACTCTGCTGAATTGCTCTTACTTACAGAATTTTCACTACAAAATATCACTAGAGTAGCTTCTAGAGAATTATCCTTATGCTTTGTTAGTGATTTGTTAGGGGTAGATGTTCTATCACTTTCCATTGCTATATATGGTTTACTATGGTCAGTAATCTTTGTTTGTCTCGATCGCTTTATTTTTCTGCTCTTCCCCTCTTTTTCAAGATTCGCTTAAAAGCTGTGACCAGCTTTGATTTTTCCTCTGGAGCCTGGTATTTACCATGGTTTCACAGGTACTAATAGGGATAATTAAGACAAAAATTGGATAAAGGATCCCCAAAAGCTTTTCTCTATAATAATATCAACAAGGTTTAAATTTAATTTTAAGATCGATAAACACCTTACATAAAATTTGGCATAAAAAGCTCAATAGGCAGTAAATCACAGATCAATATGACAGTTCAAGGAGAAACCATTAAACCAAAAATTTAAATTGCGTACATAAACTCAATGGCACCTATAGGTCATCAAGAAGTAACTCAAAATAAATAAAAAAAAAAAGAGTAGTAAACAATATACCTCCAGTAAGTGTAGGTTCTTAGTTTTCAACAGATTCTTAGAGCTTTTTGGATGGTTTTCCAAGAAAGACTATAAGAAAAAATAGAACTTCCAGTTTTATAAGTCAATGTTCAAAGTTCAAATTCTTCATCTTTTTTTATCTTCAGTCTGGTAAGTTCAGTCTTGTAAGGCAAACACACAACTGTCCATGGAAAGTGAGATACGTCTCTACTGCGGGTGAAAAAGTCTGGCACCAATCTCTGTTTCCCTTAGATAGCTGAGTCACTCAGACAGTTCCAGACTTGGAAACAATCGGTCATAGGACCAGCCGTTAACACAATCAGGGATTCAAGCAATAACATTGGTGTAACTTCCCATGGAGACACTAGGCATGCAAAAGAGGAAGAAAACAATAAATGGACTTAAAACACTAAATAAAGTTCAAGCACTCTGTTTACTTCAGTATACGTCTCTAACCTACATATAAATTGAATCCCTTAAGCCCTTAGTCAGAGATGCCCAGAATCATGCATTTATCACTGAGGATACTACATATCCGAAACAACTACCAATTATACAGTTGAGCTATTTAGTCACAAATTAAAGACATTCAGTGCTCTGCATACCTCTGTAAAAGAGAGTCGGTTTCAGTGGAATTATCAAAATTGTCTAACTTTTTCTTTAAACACGGCAGAAGCCAGAAGCCAAGTTTTTCAGTCCCAAGGTTCAAGATTTAAAAGATCTAAACTCTAAATAACAGCCCAGATCAGCTATAATATTCTCTGCAGTATGGGTCATGGCGTAGTCATGGCAGTTCAGAAATAATCTGAATCTAAAATGCCACGCATGCGCATTTAAGGGGCATTTCACTTGAGTAAAATTAGCACATGGTGTGAAAATGTTAAAACTAAAAGAAAATTATTAAAAACTTTTATAACATATATAAAACACAGGTAAAATACTTCTTCCTCCACAAACCCAAGAAGTCAGTCCCACAAGGAGTAACAGCAGGAGCAGTAAACACAGAATGTGAGCCCACTCTCTCATAAACACTGGAGCCCTCCCTGATAGCAGCAAATGTATCGAAATACCAACTAACAGGTCTAAAAAAAGAAAGAAAGAAAGGATACTATAAGCCCCAGTAATACAATGAATATGGCCCTTTTAGTAAAAGTTGAATTGGGGATGTTAGTGAGACAGATAATTCAATTTGCTAGAAGAGCAATAATTCTTCCTAGTGCTGTAAGCTGTTCTGATTGGCTTCCTGCTTATCTTCGGTCCTGCACCACCTCAAAAAAAAAAACCCTGGTCACCACCGCAGAAGCAGGCCTTCCTCCTCTGAAGAAAAAAGCAGAAACACACCGGGAGAAAACTGCTCCGACTGAGAGCGGAAAATAAGTTATACGGGAAAGGAGACAAACAAACCAAGCAGCGGTGGCATACCTTTTTGTAAATTATAAAAAAAGTGCTGTCTCCCTGCTTCTTCACTTTACTCCACAAAGTAGAGAGTGAGTATTCAGCTTCAGTCACCTTCCATCTCTCTTCTGTAGATCACCCTCTAGTGTCTGATCTGAATATGTTGTCTGGTGAGTTTACTTTAAATCAAACCATCCACCTGCCAGTTTATTTTTTGAGCATGCCAATCTAAGAGAAGCATTGCTCCATACTCTAGATGTACATACGTAACCCCCCTACAAATGGGGGTTCCTAAAATATTTTTCTGGGCTTGCCTAATGCCCACTGCAAGGCTGGTGTTCTGTGTTCTAACAGTTTACAAGTGCTTGCTTGCGAGTGCCCTGTTAGCCTCCATGCCTGTCTCTTTAAGAGGTATCTATTTTATGGGTTATAATTAATCTGGGTGGGGACCGAGTAGCTTCAGGCTTGAGTCCTACCCAGGCTGTGTTACAGCCACTTCATTCTGCCATCTCTAATTGCACAGAGGAAGCCCTACTAGGATCTATGATTGTTTGCTGATTATCTACTTTAATAATAATAATAATATTGTAGTTTGTCTAACCTGCCTTCCTTTGCAGCATGGACTTTTTTGCTAAGCACCACCATTTTGGTTGTGGGCTGCCAGTTTGGACCAATCAGTACTTTGGGGGACCTTAAAATGGAGACTGTCCTCAGAGGTCTTGTGGGAGTGAATTTCTGTAGGAATTGTAGTTTTTACTGTTTTGCGCCTAAATGGACCTGGATGGGAGCCCTTGCTGTGACAGATAGATGGATCAATCAACCAAACCTTTTGGATCACTGGGAAAGCCCAGAGCTGCCTGCAGCAAAGAGTCAGTGTGTAGCTGGAGTTGAGAGCGTGAACAGCTCGAGTAATTCGAGCAGCTGCTCCTGCATAGTAGCGCTGGGGAAATTGCGGTAAGGCTGTGTCTGGCCTGCCTGCTTCCATCTTCTCAAGTGAAGAAGTTTGAAATCTAAAATCAAACCTTATCTGAGATTGCTGTTACCGTGATCAGAGTCCTGAATTGTGGAAGAGTGAATTTTGACTGGTGTGGACCGAAGACTTGCTCCTGGAGTGATCGGCCTGTCAAGACTTAAAATAAATGCAGAGCGTACGGTTTGTGCACAGACACTGTTTACATCCGGACTGTCATCTGAACTGTGGTATTTAACAATTCTTACTATAGTTGTGCTGAATGTGTAGAGTGGGTCGCAATTTGGTTCCCCACCTCATCGAATGTGTTATGCTAGCTGGACGCTGCATCCAGCAACTAACCGGACTGGCATACGAACTGTTCACTTGGTCTGGGCCTCACCATCTTGGCCTAGATTGCTGCTCACACCACAGAGATTCATCTGACAAAAGACCCGCTCTGGGATTCGGCTCCCTGCTCAACACCATCAAACAGGATCGACCAACACGATGCATTGTGTGGGCTCTGCTTTCCCAGGCAAACCAGCATACCATCCTGAGGTCTTCATCTCGTCAATCCTGCATCCTGGTCTGGGTAGCATGAGTAAACATCAGGGTAGCTCCCTGCAACAAAGCTCAAATCGAAGTGTGTCAACTGATTTAATTGTTTTGGTTGATCATTACGAACTGTGCCATCTGGCTCCGGAATACAAATTGTGGGTTAAAGTGCATGTTGTGTTTTTCCTTTCTAAGGGCCCCAACAACAGCTGCAACGCCAGCCTACCCGGGCAATGCTTCAGGCTAGCCAGGCATGGAATCTTGAGCACGAGCTCGGTTGAAAACTCTGTCTGTTGTTCTTCAAACTCTAACTGTCAGATCTTTACGAGCAAAACTCACTAAGATTCTGTGTGGAAGCTGTAAACCTACACTAGCCAACTGGCTACTAAAATATTAACACATTTTTTGGTCCCAAAACAAAGACTCAAATCAGGGGATCCAAAAAATAAAATAAAATACAACACCCAAACACCCCAAAAGGAGGGGTGAAAACACAAGGTGGGCATCACTAAGTGCCAACACTGCACTGCCCACCCACATCCCAAGAGCAGAGGTTCTGAGAGGGGCAGGCAGGGGGGAGGTCATAATATAGCAAGACTCCATTAGAAGAAACAACATTACTAAGGTGAGTAATTTTTTCTTCAAACAACATGAAGTCTTGCTATATTATGACATATGCAGACTACACAGCAGTACCTCCATGGAGAAGGGACAGAACCTACTTAGGAAATAGGCTCTGAAGCACAGCTGTGCCAAACCGAGCATCACTCCTAGCCTGGATGTCCAGGGAGTAATGCTTGGTGAAAGTGTGTACTGTTTTCCAGGTAGCTGCTTGACATATCTCTAAGATAGGGATGTCCCTGGCTGCAGCTAGGGACGCAGCTGTACCTCTGGTAGAGTGAGCCCTCAGGCCTGAAGGGGGAACCTTACCCAGTTTTTGATAGCAAAATTGGATACAAGAGACAATCCACCTGGCAATGGATCTTTTAGTGGCAGGTTTCCCTTTACCAACCTCACCATAAGTGAGGAACAGTTGGAGGGAGTCAAACCTGTGACCCTTGGTACGCTCTATGTAGTAACTAAGGGTTCTCTTTACATCTAAACTGTGCAGCCTCCTCTCGCCAGAGGAGGAATGGTCAGTGAAGTACACTGGAAGAGAAATAGATTAATTAAGGTGGAAATCTGAAACCACCTTAGGCAAGAACTTCCTGTTAGTCCTGAGGACTACCTTATCTCTCTGAAAGGAGATAAAATCAGGCTCCACTGACAAAGCTTGTAATTCACTTATGCGCCTGGCAGAAGTGATGGCTACTAGAAACACAGTTTTCCAAGTCAAGTACTTAAGCTCTGCTGAAGACAAAGGCTCAAAGGGGGGTTGCATTAGCTGAGCAATGCAAACATTAAGATCCCAGGCAGGAGCAGGGTCCCTGAATGGAGGGTTGTGTGCAGCAATCCTTGAAAAACTTGGAGAATACAGGGTGAGCAGAAAGAGAAGAGGGCTTTCCTGCTGAAATAAAAGCAGAGACAGCTGCCAAATGCACTTTCAGGGTAGCTGGCCTCAGCCCCAAAGTATTTAGATGGACCATATAATCCAGGACTGTGGGCAAATCAGCAGATTCTGGGAAATATGCTTACTAGAGCACCATATGGAAAACCTTTTCCATTTAGAATTATAAGTAGCTCTGGTGGAAGGCTTCTCAGAAGCTTTAAGATATCGAGTACACCTTGAGAAAGGTGTAGGTCAGCAACTCTAACTCTTCAAGAGCCAGGCCTTGAGGTTGAGGGATTTGAGATTCGGATACCAAACTCTCCCCTGGGCACAGGTTAACAGATTGTGATTCCTGGGAAGACACATGGGAAGGTGGACTGCTAAAGACAGAAGGAGTGGATACCAGGGCTGTCTGGCCCAATCTGGAGCAATCAGAATCATCTTGCAAGGTTGAGATCTGATTTTGACTAGCACCTTGAACAAGAGAGGGAAGGGGGGAAAGGCATAGAGGAACTTCCCTTCCCAGTCAAGAAGGAAGGCATCCAGAGGGACTGAGCCCAACACTGGCGGCCTACAACAAAAAAGCAAAAGTTGGTGATTGTCTGGGGCTGCAAAAAGATCTATCTGAGGGGTGCCCCACCTGGCAAATGCTAACTCCAGTACTAGGGGATCCAGTGACCATTCGTGATGGCCCTGAGAAATCCTGCTGAGAGCATCTGCCAGGACATTGTCCTGCCTGGGAGGTGAACTGCCATGAGGAAGTGTTCAGGGAATAAGCCAGAGACCACAACTTCATTGCCTCGGTGCACAAGGTCAAGACCGAGTGCCCCTTGCTTGTTGATGTACCACATTGTAGTGGTGTTGTCTGTTCTGACCTGTACCACTTTGTTCTGAACAGATGCAGAAAACCCTGAAGTGCTAGAAAACAGCTCTGAGTTCCAACAGATTGATGTGGAGCAGAGATTCCTGAGGGACCACAATCCCTGGGTGGTGAGGTCGCCCATGTGAGCTCCCCATCCCAAGAGGGACGATCTGAAGTAAGGGTCAAGGAGTGAGATTGAGGATGAAAGGAACCCCTGTCTCAGATTGCTCTGATCCTGCCACCACTGCAGGGCCTGGATCAGGGTACGAGTTACTGGGATCAATTTGGTTAGAGGATCTCTCCTTTGAGACCAGAAGGCTCTCAAATGGAACTGAATGTCCCTCATCTGAAATCTTGCTCCTTGCACTGCAGCTGTGGAAGCAGCCATGTGCTCTAGGAGCTGTAGAAAGTGCCTTGCTGGTCGAGAGACCTGCAGAGTGAAGGAGGAGGCCAGAGCCACCAGGGTCTTTATTCTTTCTAGAGGAGGGAAAGCTCTGGCCTGTTTTGTGTCCAGTTCTGCGCCTATGAAGGTGAGTAGCTGAACAGGCTCTAGAACTGACTTTGGAAGATTGAGAAGAAAACCTAGAGATGTAAGCAGCTGCTGGGTAACCTGAAGGTGTAATTTGACTTGGTCTGGAGACTGACCCACTATGAGCCAGTCGTCCAGGTAAGGAAAGATGGCAATCTTTGCCTTCTTAAGTGAGCAACTGCTACTGCCAGGCATTTTGTGAATACCCTTGGGGCAGAGGTGAGGCCGAAGGACATTGCTCTGAACTGGTAATGGCCTGAGGGCAGTTCGAATCTGAGGTACTTTTGGTGGGAGCTTCTGATGAGAACATGGAAGTAGGCATCCTTGAGGTCCAGGGACGCTAGCCAGTCCCCTGGCCTTAGGGAGGGTAAAATAATTCCCAGAGTCACCATTTTGAATTTTGGTTATAAAAGGTGCTTGTTTAGGTATCTGAGATCCAGGATGGGCCGCCATTCTCCTGTCTTTTTTGGGGTAAGGAAGTACCTGGAGTACAGTCCTTTGCCCTGGTGTAGGGGAGGAACCCTTTCTACAGCTCTGAGAGCCAGGAGGGTTGAGACTTCTGTTTCCAAAGCGAGAGCCTCTAATGGATTTGCAGGTGGAAAGGATCTGGTTCTCATCTTTGGAAATTTTTTGAAGCTGAGAACCAGTCCCTGGCTTACTACTTCCAGGACCCACTTGTCTGATGTTAAAGACTCCCAGTCCTGGATGAAGTAAGCCAGCCTGCCCCCTACAGGTAATGGAGAATCGGCCCTGGGCATCCCATCAGGGTGCCTGTTTGGCAGGGGCTTTAGGCTGAGGGGTGGGAGCAGGCCTGCTCGTACCCCGTCTGCCTCTCCCTCTGAAGAACCCCCTCTGGGCATAAGCTGAAGAGGAGGCCTGGGCTTGCTAAAAAGGCCTGTGAAAAGGCCTGCCCCTGCCCCGAAAGCTGCCTCTGAGGAGTGGCTTGCCTCTCCTTGGCCTGTGCACTCCTATAAGTGGTCCTATACTCATCCATTTTCTTCATGTAATTCTCTGTCTGCTCCTCAAACAGAGAATTACCCACAACAGGAAAATCCATGGCCTTAGCCTGGGTATCCTGGACAGGCTAGTACACCTGAGCCAATCCATTCTGAGAAAAGCCACAGATGTAGCCATGACTCTTGAAGATACATCATTAGAGTCCACTGCAGCATGGAATTGCACCTGGATGCCTCAATACCATCAGCAGCCACCTGCTCCAGCTCCTTGGCAAGCTGGCCAGGGACCTGTTTCGCTAAAGCCATAACAGTATCCCATCTGGATTTCTGGTATCTTGCAACATAGGCCATATAATTTGCCTGTCTGAGTCCCAAGGATGCTGCCATGTATTGTTTCTTTGCCATGGCATCAATCCTCCTGGAGTCCTTGTCAGGGGGGTGTGAAGCCAAGGGAATATTTACCTTATCACAGGCTGCAGCCTGCACTACTCCAACATGGCTGCGTTGTTGTGAAAGGAACTCCATATCAGAGCCTGACAATGTGTACCTCTTGTCCATTTTTTTATCCAGAGGAGGTATAGTGTTAGGAGCTTTTAAAATTTTTATTGTCTGTTTCCTAAAAGATTTATGTAAAGGAATAGACAATCTCCTGGACTCTGGGATATCCATCATTTCCACATAGTCAGGCTCCTCCTGTTCATCCACAGCTTCTTCCAAAGGGAGCTGGAGGGTTTCAGCAACTTTTTTATAAAACATAAAATGAGAAGGGGACTCAGAAAGCCTAGGGGAGACACTCTGAAGGTCTGTCTGGGAGATGTCCGGTTCAATGGGCACATCCAGACTTTCAAAATCACATTCACTCTCTTCATAATCCTCCTCCTCCTCTGGTTCATAAAATCTCTATATCATATTCTTGAACGGTGGAAGGAACTTCCTTCCCAGTCGAGAAGGAAGGCATCCAGAGGGACTGAGCCCAACACTGGGGCCTACAACAAAAAGCGGAAGTTGGTGATTGTCTGGGCTGCAAAAGATCTATCTGAGGGTGCCCCACCTGGCAAATACTAACTCAGTACTAGGATCTGACCTCATTCTGATGGTGCCGTTCGGTCGGAACCGGGGAAAGCGACTGGACAATTTGGATCACTTTGGCTATCTCTGCAGCGGTTGGAGAAGGAAATTTTGGCTCCACACCTGCTGATTTTCTAGTCCTCTTTGCTGGAACTGGCTCCTCCGAGTCAGCTCTTTGTTTGCCTGAGGAAGTCTCGCCCTGGTCAGAGGGCACTCCCTCCAGTTCGGTTGGCACCGAACCGGGCTGGCCATCCGTGTCAGCGGACTTTTTGGCCTCGCGTTCCCTGAGCCTACCAACTCTTATCCAGGGTAGCTGCAGGGAAATTCTTGCAAATCTGGCAGTCTGCATTGAGGTGGTCAAACCCCAGACAATAAACACATGGTGTGTGGGTCAGCCTTGGCAAAGACTTCCCCACAGACACTACAGTGCTGAAACCCAGTGGGCCCGTTTTCTTTGGGTTTCTCAGATATAATGCCAGCCTAACCAAAACTTGCCCTTTTACGGCAAATCACCAAGCAAGACACCCTTATCGGTTCCCAACCGTGTCACGGGTCGTGGAAAAAACCGTAATGAAATCCGTTTTTTTTAGAACCATAAGAACCGGGAACCGCACTCTAAATGCAATTCAATTAAGTTTAACAACATCCTGATCGGTTCAAACCAACCGATAATAACGCTTGCAAGTTCCACACAGAGAAAATGTAAAACCTATCTATTACTTACGTATACCACAGACAGAGCTTGAACCGACCGGTTGCGGTTAAAATAAGACAAATGTGGTTTAAAAAACCGAGAAATTACACTTTTTAACCGACAAAATGAACCGAGCAGAAGGAGAAATCTCCGGAGCGACTGTTCAGTGAGGCGGAGTAAAGAATCTGACAGTTTGAGTTTGAAGAACAACAGACAGAGTTTTCAACCGAGCTCGCGCTCAAGATTCCATGCCTGGCATGCCCCCTCCTTCATGAACATGTACCTTATGAAGATGCTAGCCTCAGATACACTGTTTATGACCATTATATACTGGCAGGTTTCTATTATGTCTCCTCTGTCTTTATTCTGTCTCTCCTCTCCTCCAGGGTATACATAGGGAGGTTTCTCAGTCTCTTTTATTACAAATTTTGTTTTAATCCCTGCACCATCCTTGTTGACCCTATTGGAACTGTGTCCACACTGTCTAACTCCTTACAGAGATGTAGCCTCCAGAACTGGACTTAGTAGGAGATGTGGCCTCCAGAACTAGACACAGTACTCCAAATGAGGCATCACAAATGATCTGTACAGTGGCATCACCACCTCTTTTCTTCTGCTGGTGATACTGATCCCTATGCATCCCATCATCACACTGGCTCTCCCTGCTGGCTTGCAATATGGTTTGGTTGCTGTTAGGTTATCAGGTGTGATTATCCCCAAATCCCATTCCTGCTTGGTGACCATCAGTATCACCCCCCCATCATGCAATCCTCCTCTGTCTTGCACCCCAATTTCATGATATAGCACTTTTTTGCATGGAATCCCAGATGCAGCACTGTACACCATCACTCCAGTTTACCTAGGTCCCCCTCATTTGTCCCCCATTCATGGAGTGTGCACCCGCTTGCAGATATTACTGCCATCTTCAAAGAGGCACATCTTTCCTTCCAGCCCCCTCCCCAAAATGTCACTTAAGAAGCCATGAAATAGAACTGGCCCCAGAAGATATAACTGTGGCACCCCACTGCTCACCCTACTTTCCTTAGATTGACCTCCATTTACCACCACCCTCTGTTATCTATCGCTCAACTGGTTCCTAACCCAGTTTACCACCTTTTATAAAATGGCAAGAAAAAAACCTAGAAATCTCATTGGCCAAGACCGATCAGCTGACTGTACATTAATTCTCTGTATACGCAGTCATCTTGGTCCTAAACCACATTACACAATGAGCAGATCAGTCCTCCTACAACCAAAACTATCTTCCATCAGTTTCCCTACAACCGGAACTGATCTTCCACCACAAACATGGCCGCTACCTTTACACTGTAGAAACCTTCAACTGGGCCCTAAAATTAAAATTATTTTAAATATAAAATAAAACAAATTAATTACATGTTGTTTACCAGATTGCCACACTCTCCTTACACACATAAACAAATTAAAAACATTAAGTATTGTTTATAGTTTTCATTACAACTGTTTGTTTGCTAACAGTGAAAAATCCCCCTTCTATCTTTACATGCTCATCAGGGAAATCTCTTCTGCTTTCCCTGACAAATGAGATAATTGAGTCTCTGGCTCTAAAACAGGCCTTTGTAGTCTGTGTGTACAGTATGCTAGTAGAGGAACATTCTGCTAGTAGAACTGAGCAGAATTTTGAATCCCTGTATTCCATGGTAAACATTCCATTTCTTGAATGTGGGGAAACAGAGGGGAAAAAAGCAGAATGAAGAAAGTAAGCAATAATACTCTATAAACAAAGAGAAAAGGTGGTAAATGACTCACCCTGCTGTTTTTCTTTTAGGACAGAGTGAGCAGTTCATGATGCTGTCAGTGAGTGTGGCAGTTTTGAACCATGCTCATGCTTGCACCACTGTACCACCAGGGAACCGAGAAGCCTCTGTTATGGTTTCCTTTTAGTTTTGTCTACAGGCTGAGGAGAATGAAATAAAGTAAGGGGGCTATGTGTCATACTTATAATGAGGAAATCAGCATTTATGAATTGTTGTGGCTGGCAGAGGAATATGAAGCTTAAGTGGGCAGGGAGGTACACACTGTATAATTTTACTTTAATCTGGCACCAATAGGCAGAAGGACTATTTTATGTTAAAAGCACAGGTTTACTTACATTTTTACTTATTTAAAAATGTGTTTAAAAGTAAAAAAAACTGCATCTCAAAATAAAGGGACATTTTATGAGCGCAATAAGACACTCTGGGGTTGTGCATTACGGTGTGATAACTGCACTCCTAGGGATGACCGGCACTTGGCCTTCGGCCTCGTGCCTAACTACACCCCTAGGAGTGTGGTTATCACACTGTAATGCACACCCATTGTGTCTTATTGCTTACATGACCCACTCCCTGGCTGCCCAACTTGTTCAGTACTCTTCTATGTGCAGTGGCATTCAAGGCCTTACTGAAATCAAGGTAGGTGTCAACCACTGCTCCTTCACCCCCCCCCAATCCACTTCCCTTTTCACCTAGTCAAACATATAAATTATATTTGTCTGACATGTCCTTCCTGCTGTGAAGCCATACTGTGTCACGCCTGGTGCTCTGCTGATTTCCAGGTGTTGAACAATCCTTTCCTTAAGAAGTAAATCCTTACTTTTCCACACTATTGAGGTTCTGCTGATTGCTTTCCACTTTCAAGCCTCCTCACTACCCCACTGTTGTGAAGAGGAACTACGTCTTCCCTCCTTCCGTTCTCTGTAAACACTCCCATAACGACTCATTCGTTCAAGATCCATTGGTTGTGTTGGTCACTTTCAAGCCATGCAGTTGCATGTGGGCAGCAAGGGCTGTCTACTGTCATGAGTCTGACTCACTACGGAGCATTGCATGTTTGAATTAATCAGCAGGCTGGCATGAAATTAGAATTAATGCACCTGTTGCTATGATGGCAGGCTAAGCGGAGTTTGACTCACATTTGCTCCCACTCCGCCTTCACACAGCTCTCCCCAGAATGGCATAATAGAATGCCTGTCATCCCAATTTGCCTGTGTCATCAACCTGTCCACCCGCGTTCCCTCCTCATCCTTGTAGAAGATGTCTGGATTGTAGTTGTTGATCAACCCATTGAAGTGCTATGATGTGTGGTCTGGCAGTATAGCCTAGAGGTTAGAGTAATGAGCTGTGAATGAGCTTGGTACATCCAGCAGACCAGACTTTGGTTTGATTTTCACAACCTCCACTTGCATACTGTGTAACTCTGAACAAGTCACTTAACTGCCCAGTGCTCCCAGGTCACCCCTGTAGCCTAGAGGTTAGAGTAACGAGCTGCGAATGAGCTTGGTACATCCAGCAGACCAGACTTTGGTTTGATTTTCACAACATCCACTTGCATACTGTGTAACTCTGAACAAGTCACTTAATTGCTCAGTGCTCCCAGGTCACCCCTGAAAACAAGCACTTGTGCCTAGTGAGCCCTACCCGGCTACAAAATACTAAAAAAAAAGCATTTGTCAATGTTGAATGTTGTTTCGCTGGCATTGGTACTGGTAGTGCAGGAGTTAGAGATGCATAATAGGAATGGCAGTGAAGTATTGAACTGACGCCAACCTCACCCTGCAGAGAGTGACAGGCGTTGGGGCATGCCTTTCGGTTGTCAGCTGTACCACTCATGCCATTTTACCTCACCCTACCCTGTAGACACTGATGAGTGTTGTGGTATGCTTTGGGGTCTTTGGGCCTTATACTTACCCCATTCCATAAGGAAATACGCTGAGATGGGTGCAGCATAGGAGAATGGGGTGAACTTTGGGGCTGAAAACTGCAAGGCACACCTCAATGCCTGTTACTGGCTGCAGATTGGGGGTGGGGGTGGGGGGTGGGGGTGGAATGGCGTGAGCATTACAGCTGATGTTCCCAAGTCACACCCCGATGCCTGTCAGTCTGTACAAGGTGGGTTGTTACAGTTGGAAGCCCCAGTACCATAGGCGTTTGTTGGTATTTTTATTCCAAATTTTCAACATGGGCTTTTTGTGACCCCACCTCATGAACAGCGGCACTATCAGTTTGTTAGCCAAAGGTGATTTTGCACAGCGACTGCGCCATTTGGTGCCACAGGTACGAAAACACATTTTGGGTAGGATGTGAAAAATGACAACTATATTGTTCATAAGGAGGTGTGAAAAAATGGCAACGCTGAAAATCTGGGGTGAAAATATGAAAAATTGGTGAAGTCATGAGCATGCATAGAAACTGCGTAACACACGTCCATAACCCAATTATTTTTGGGATTTTCTTAACCGTATTTTCAACATAGCTATTTTGGGACCTCCTCTCATGAACAGTGGCACTGTGATTTTGTTAATCTGTACCAAAAGTTGATTTCCCACAGCGACCACGCCATTGTGCACCACAGGTGTGAAAACACATTTCGGGCAAGATGTGAAAAATGACAACTATACTGTTCATAAGGAGGTGTGAAAAAATGACAGTTTTGAAATTCTGGCATGAAAATATTGCAAATTTGCAAAGTTACAAGGGTGCATGGAAACTGCGCAACGCATGCTTGTAGCTCAGTCATTTTATGGACTTTCGTCACCAAATTTTTAACATAGGCATTTTAGGACCTCTGCTAATGAACAGTGTCACTGTCATTTTCTCAAATTGTCCTGAAAACTGATTTCGCACAGCTACTGCGCTATTCTGCGCAGGAAGTGCAAAAACAATTTCGACCAAGATATGTAAAATGACAGCTGCACTGTTCATAAGGAGGTGGTAAATGCCAATTTTGAAAATCTGGAGTGAAAATATTACAAATTCACAAAGTTAAGAGCGTATGGAAACTATGCAACGCGACGTCAGAGCAGCTATTTTTGGATGTTTTTCACTGAATTTGCAACATAGGCATTTTGAGAGCCCCCCTTATGAACAGTGGCACTGTCATTTTGTTAATCAGTCCCGAAAGGTGATTCTGCGCAGTGACTGCAAAATCACCTTTCGGGACTGAATAACACCATGACAGTGACAGAATTCATGAGGCGATGTCCCAATAACCCTATGTTGAAAAGTTGGTGCCAGAATTCCCAAAAATGCCCGAGATATGCACCAAAGTTAAAAAAAAGAACCTATTTATGCCATTATACAGCTTACCGGCATTTCTTCAGTTCGCAATCGGCTTTGAAGAGTGCAGACATGTTCCCGGTCCACCGAAGATCATCGCGCCAGGCTCTGGAGGTAAGTATGGGGTGAGGGGGGCTGTGGGGAGGCAGGTTGCACAGAGGGTGGGCACAGGTTGGGGAGGGCCACTGGACTCGACTAGGGACCGTTTTCTGGTTTGCAGGTTTAAAAACATTGCGGACTTTTTTACAGCGGCATTTGGCACGCTGGGATGGGCTCCCAGCATGCCACCTAACTGGGCTGTAGCCAACAGGGATTGGGCACCCCTGTCAGCACATACACTAGTAGTGGAGGGAGGCAAGAGCCAACTGGGATTGGGCACCTCCTCGCACACAATAAATGGGGCATTATGCCAATGGGGAGTGGGCTCCCGTTGTGAATTGAACCAAGAACTGGGACTGAAGCCAATGGGATTGGACCCCCCATTGTAAAAGACTGTTAGGCGCATGATGTCGGGGGGATTGGGCACCCTCTGGCACAGAATTGAAATGGGGGGTTATTATGCCAAGGGAGGGCTCCCCATCGGCACATGAACTGGGTCAGGGCATGCTGACAGGGGGATTGGGCACCCCCCAAAGTCGGCATTGTGGCAGGCAGCGGCATCAGTCACTGCCGCCATGTTTATTGGACTGCTTCACCAGGAAGGGGATGCCGGGAGGTGTGTTCTGGTGTGCTCTATGAGGAGCTTGCCTCTCATTGCAGCTGCACTTTTGTTTTATCTGGTGGCCAGTTTATGTATTGCTGGTGTGGCGCCTGCATGCTGGCTTTTTGGGGAATGAGGGATGCACCTACTGATGCGTGCTCTGCATTCGCCCACAGTGACCTCACCTCCAAATCTGCTACTAATGCAATATGTTGGCTGGCGCGCACGCGCGAACCAACATAAAAAAGACAAAAAACCCTATGTAAAAAGTGTGCAACAAAGTACATCAGTTATGGGGTGGCAAGGATGACAGCTGGGGGAGTGTTCAGCCAATATATGACAACATATTTTTAACAGAATCATGGTGGCATCAAATTCAAATTACAGAGTCCACTGAGTTTGAAAGCAGCAGTATTTGTTAGTCACTGTATAGTTTTTTTCTGCAGTAATGTTTTTTCTGACAAAAATATCAAGATACTCAATTTTTTTCTTTTCGTTTTATTTCATTCCTGAACCAAGGTATGGGATTTTGGAGTTTTTAAAAGTTCCCACCCTCGTGCAATGCCCGCCATGGAAAAATAAATATCTTGGTACAGTGCTGTGCACTTTACCATCAGAAATATGTGGCGCTACCAACCTAATACATCCACAGTAGGAATCTAGTATGTATAAAGGGAAATTGTTTAACCAAGAAAGGCACACTAAGCTGAAACTTGTTTCCAGATGCGACCTGGGAACACAAGAAAGTTAAGTGACTTGCTCAGGTCACACAGTATGCAAGTGGGAGCTGTGGGATTCAAACCCAGGACACCAGGTTTGCAGCTCAGAGCCTTAGACCACTGCGCTATACTGCCTCCCCCTGTATATTCAACAAGGAACCTCAGTGGAAGAGATTTTTAAAACTTGTGAGTGGTGGCAATCTTTAATGGTGTGAGTCGTTATAAAAATTAAATACAGTAAGTTGTACAAGTTATTTTAAAAATATCTGGGAGAGTCAGCCTGGTGGTGCTGAGGGTTGAGGTGCTGAATGCCACACCTTGCGCCACGCCAGCGACCCAGGTTCAGGAATGCGCCCAGGTCATCGGGGGTTGGTGGGGGGGAGGCTGGGAGATGGATTGAGCATATCCCCTCCCGGGTGGGGACCCAGCCATGTCCACTACAAGGCTGCCCTTGGGTGGAGGCCTGGAGGTATGAAGTGGGTGGTGACTAGAGTGGGCAGCGGGTCGCTGCATGTGGTAAGGGCAGAGAGAAATAGTAAAAAATGGATGGCAGTGGCTCATGATGCCCCGCAGCACCGTGCTGCCCCCTGAGTATAGATGTTTATCTCCGGGGAAAGTCAATGCACTTCTCCTCAACCCTGCCATGGGGGAGCAACCCATGAGGGACTGCTAGGAGGTTCGGCAGAAAACGTGGAAAGTCCAGAGACTGAGTCCTCCAAAGGGGTCCAGAGCCACCTGCCAGCTCCACCATGTACCCTGTCACCAAAAGTAGGTGGGAGGTAGCAACAGGGTCAAACAGATGAAAAAAAAATATATATATATATATATATATATATTATAGTGCCACGATAGTAGCACTGTAGTTAGGAAGTAAGCACTTTAATGTTAAACCTCAAAATTTGCACCTTAATAACGTTGCCACCATATGATGGATTTGCCTGGAATTTTGCAAGTATGGTGTGGTACCATAGATCTCTGGATCTGGCAAGTTACGTTATGGTCAGATGTACGGTTGCAGAGCTGCAGAATATCAAAAAACGTAAAGAAATGAACTTTTAGCGCATTTCTTTCCTCGTGCCACAGCCTGCATGATTTGTCCATTTGGTCTGAAAACTTCAGGGAAGATGCAGTCTGGGCCACTGATGTGCCTTTTGAAGTTTTGGTGTGAAAATATTAAACAGTTCAAAAGTTATTCAAAAAACAAATTTCCCATTATAGTCAATGGTGAAAAAATATATGTGTCTCACGAACGTGTCGCAAGTACTAAGTTACATACTAAGTTACGTACTAAGAATGTTAGATGTACAGAAGGTTTTGAACCCATATGAGTACATCTCCAGTGTCTGGATAACCCTATACCTTATTTAATAAGAATTTATCAAGGGAGACTTTAACAATTTCCACATTGTCTGTTTCTAACAATAGTTTTGGTAATTTATTCCATATGGTTATAATTCTTTGGGTAAAGAAAGAATGTCTGGTATCTACTTTAGGATATGTTAGTGCCAGTTGGAAGTTATGGCTCCTAAGGTTACATTCTCTCATGTTGAAGGTCATTCCTAATTGTGTCATCAAATCATTATGTCTGACAATGTTAAACATCAAAAGAAGATCCCCCTCAGCTCTTCTCATCTCCAACGAGTACAAATCCAGTTCCCTCATTCTGTCTTCATAGTCTCTATTCTGCAAACCATCAATCATTTTGGTAACCCTTTGCTGAACCCCTCCAATGCATTGATATCACGTCTGAGATTGCGACTCCATAATGGTGAACAATAGTCCAGGTATGGACGCACATATGCTCTATAAAGTGGGAGTATGCATGCCCTGTTTCTAGTAACAAAAGATCTCTTTATACACCCTATTATTCTGTTTTTTTTTAATATAGTTACAGTGTGAGGTAAATGTGAGATCTGCATTAACAATAACTCCAAAGATCTTTTTCTTCTTTTACTGATGCCAGTATTGAACCATTTAACGTAAACTGTACATTTGGGTTGTTATCACATAGATGCATAATAACAGTTTTATTGGTGTTAAAATCCATGTCGTTTAGTTTGGCCTAGTCTTCTAGGTTTTGAAGGTCTTTAATAACATCTGCTATTTCATCTAATGATCCCACTTTAGCTGCAATTTTGGTATCATCGGCAAATTGTATAGCCATGTTCTTAAGGTTTTCAGTCATATCTGACACAAATATATTGAAAAGAACAGGTCCAAGGACAGACCCCTGTGGAACCCCACTAGTAACTGCACCTATGGAAGAGGTATACCCTCTTATACGTACCACTTGTGTACGATTTGTTAACCACTCACTTACCTAGTTTGTCAGAATAGGATGTATCCCACAAGATTTCATTTTGTTAATTAGGGTTAAATGAGGCACTTTGTCAAAGGCCTTACATAAATCTAAATATACTGTGTCCACAGGTAATTTATTATGGAGGACACTACTAATTTTCTCGTAAAATACTAAATTACTGGTGAGATAAGATCTCTTCTTTTAAAACCATGTTGATCTATATCAACAATGTGTTTTCTCACTAAGTCTTCTTCCAGTCTAGTTTTTAGGATACTCTCAAATATTTTACCCAATATACTAGTCAGGCTGATTGGCCTATAATTTGATATTTCGCTTTTGTCTCCTTTTTTATGGATAAGTGTTACTAATGCTGTTTTCCAATCACAGGGTGCCAGTCCAGTTGTCAATGACAAATTGAACAGTTTATGTAATGGGTCAATCAACCATGGTGCAATACTTTTCAACAAGCGTGGATGAAGATTATCGGGACCAGAGGATTTATTTGTTTTGATCGCATCCAGTTTATTTTTTATTTCTTGTTTGGTTATTTCTGGCATAGTATAGTCAAATGTGTTATTTGTAATATCAATATTCGTTTTGGTGTTATGAGTAGAATTAAAGATTAAACAAAAATATTTATTAAATTCCTGAGCCATTTCTAATGGAGTCTGAATAGTATCATCATTAATAAGTAGTGGACCGATAGTTTTAGTAATTTGTTTTTTATTATTTATATAAGAATAGAAACTTTTACCACCATCTTTTATGTGGGCTAACTTGAATTCCATTTTTTTCTTTTCGTTTTTTTATGGCTAATTTACATTTCTTTAATATTGCCCTGTATTTGCTTTTATTATATTCATTGTTCCATCTAGCTGATGCTCTGTAGACTCTTTTTTATTTTTATTAAATGTAAAATACCAGGGGTTACCCATAGTGGTAATTTACCCTTGTTATTGTACCCTATTTTATCCTGGACATTTTTTTGTTCTAGAGTAAGTATTTTATTAGTTAGTGACTGCCAAAGTTCATCTGGAGATGTAATATCAATGTCCCATTTCCATGCTGCTAATTCTTCAATAATAAGATTAAAGTTTGCCTTGCCATAGATTTTAAAGGTGGTTTTACCAGGATTTCGATCTAAGTTTGTCTTTGTTTCAAAAGTTATTATACAATAATCACTATTTAGTAATGGTTCATGAACTTCAGTATTATGAATTTGTTGGGGTATGTCTGTTAGTAACAAATCTAAAATGTTGTTTTTCCTTGTTGGAGTATGAATGAGTTGGACTAGATCATGTGATTCACATAAGTCCAAAAAATGTTTTTCCATTTTATTATTAGTTGTGTAATTTACTGAATCAATTCCTGGATAGTTAAAATCTCCTAATGGAATAATATCAGATTTGTTCATTCTTAATTCTAAATTATTCAAACATTTCTGATGTTCACATAAATCAGTATTAGGTGGTCTATAACATAGTCCCACTGTAAGTTTAGTTTGAGTCTCTCTTATTATTTCTATCCATAGAATATCACTAGATATTTCACTGTCGTTGGTATTAATGGATCTATATTCTGTATTATTTTTAATAAGGAAGGCTACCCATCCGCCCTTTTTAGTTGATCTATTTTTATATATTGTATTATAACTAGATATGTTTAAGTTCTAGCTTGTTTGGTCTTCCCACCATGTTTCGGTAATTGCTGCTATATCAATATTATCTTTATGAAGTAGTATCTCTAACTTGTCTAATTTAGTAGAATGAAGGCTTTTTGCATTTGTGAGTAAAAAAGTCAGCCCATGTTTATTTTGTTTAACAAGACACTTAGTGGATTTGTTAGTAAACTCCCTTTGCCCCCTAGCATTTAGTTTTTTGTTTGCGTTGAGTTTCTATTTATTGTATTGTACATTATATACCCCAGTAGTCTTGTGCCTTTTTTGTTTAAGTGTAAACCATCTTAGCAATATAGATTGTCTTGTCCCACAAATGTTTCCCAAGTTTGTATGCATTTGATATTATTTGTGAGGCACCATCTGCGTAGCCAGTTGTTGTATGCTTTTATTTGTTTTGTCCTATAATTTCTTGCTCTTGGAACAGGTAACACTTCTGAGATGATGGGAGCCACATCTAGTGATTTTAAAGTTTTAATAGCATCCTCCATATCTTTGGTGATGTTTTCCACTTCCTGTTTCCCCAAATCATTTGTTCCTACATGCAAAAAGACAGTTTTTGGGTTTGCTATATTTTAAAAGATACCTGGATGCATACCAGTCACATCCTTTAACGTTGCACCACCATAGCTACAACTGGCTTCATTGTCTTTGTTTCCCCTAGTGGTGTATCTCTCGGTGTATCTGGTAATTGAATCCCCCAGGATATAAATTTGTTCAGGCAGTATGTTTAGATTTGAAGTTTCATTTTTAGGAACACAAGTATCAGGTTGTAGTGCAAAAGAATATTATTATCATTTTCTATGTTTACGAGAGGAGCTGGTGTATTATTAATACTATTTTCTTCACTATGTGGGAAGGGGGAATGAACATTGGAAGACTGCTTTGGAGGCACAGTGTAGGGGACAGGTGATGGATCTATAATTGGTTCTTCATCTATGAGTTGTACCAAAGGGTCAAAGTTATTTGATAATGGTAACATAAAACCCTCAGATTTCCTTCCCCTTTTTTAATTTGTCTTGTACTTTGTATCATGTACAAATTATCATCACTGGTTTCATCAGAATCTTCTAATCTGTTTAATTTTTTTGTGGAATTTATTTTGTGAACAACAGGGTTACTGATTTCCAAATTCATTATGTCATTGTTGTCATTTGTTTGGTGTGGGGGCAAAGAGCTTAATTGTTCACTTGGTTGTTCATTGTTTACATCTTTATTGACTTGTGTATGTAGTTCACCACATTCTCTTTCATTTATTCTAGACACCATAGATTGTTAGCTACATCCAAGGGCCTCTAGTCGAGTGCCAAAAGTTGTTATTTCAACTAACATGTCAGCATTTTGTTTACACTTTAAACATGTAAAGGGATTGTCGAGGATTGGTATCTCGGAAAATAAATACATTTCACATGATATGCATTTTGACCTATGCTTCCCCAAAAATAGAGTGTTAAAATCCCTTATACTTTAGTTGCTGTTTTCTAGTACTGCCTTTTTTGCCTTGCAGCAAACTATGTATGTCCCTACCTGGTTTCGTTGACTACTCACACCCCTCGCAACACACGAAACATGCTCCGATGCGTGTGTCTCTGCGTGTGTCTCCATGCGCATGATCGTGTTCCCTGCCCAAGCTTGGCCTGCTCACTGCAGGGTCTGTTTATATATCCAGGTGTGACCCGGAAATGCCTCCCAATAGTCACAGCACCCTCGCAATGCTAAATGCCCAGATATTGATTTAAAACATTAGTTTGAAAGCCCTGAATAGACACTCATACGTGTCGAAGTGATATTATGCCTTGGCAGTTTATATAACTCCCAAAACTGGTATATTTATGCAGCGCTTCATTCACTTAGCAACAGTTGCTAGGTGCAGCATCTCTCTACCTGAGTGCTTTATAACAACAGGGCTCCAAACACACACACACACGTGCGCGCACACACACACACACACACTATAAAGTATACAACACACTTAATTAAGAATTGCAATCAGTAGGCAGTGCAATGATGGGTGCCTGACCAAGTACAATTTTCCTTTCTTAAATGGGCCTTTTACTTTCGTGCTGCCGCCATCTTGTTTTCAGTTAGTGAGAGAGAAAAATGCTTGTCATTTAAATTTGGGACCCTCTAGGTAAACACTGACAGTTGGGTTTACCTAGTCAGGTCCTGAGGATGCCAGCCCTATCTTTTTTGGGGGTAAAACCCCCTAGAAATGCCATTTTAAGAATCACCGCCCCAGTACTTTCGTAAATTGTGAAAGAAATGGCCGTGACACTTTCACAAATGCAAAAGGTTTCATGCTGTTTTTTGTGACTATTTCGCAATTTGCGAAAGTATTTTGATACAAAACAGAAAATATTTGCTATCACCCTGCAACAAAACAGTTGGGTCTTTTTGGCTGAAATTTGCAGGGTGACAAGCTCTGGTCCCTCAGATGTGTCTTTTGGTGGTATGGTGCCAAAACATTCAATGGGCCCAAAGTTACCGTGTTCCAAAGTTGATAAATTTCCCTTAGGATAACACTGCGGTGCCCGTGATGCCTTTCAGAGCCTGTATCTCGAAAACGAAGCGAGATACGGAGTTTTCGCTACCTGTAGCTTAGATCACCTTTAATCTGCAGAAACAAGTTTGGAAATCATAGATTACACCAGCAGTGGATTTTTTTTCCTACTTGCTACAGTTATGGAGATACTGGCAAATTAGTGTCACAAGGGTTCCAAGGGTGCCTTTTCAGCGTATTTCAGTGCCCATATCTTGTAAATGATGCGAGATAGAGATATGGTTATTTTATCTCGCGTGGGGTACTCACTGTCATGATTGCAACAGCACTAGAATTTTTTTCCTAGCTACTACAGTTGCTGAAATATTAGCAAATTAGTGTTATAAGGGTTCCTTGCCCTGTAGGGCTGCTGTATGGCTTCCGTAGTTATGTGTAAGTGGGAGTGCAGGGCCTGAAGGGCCCCCATTCCCACATACACATACCATTATGGAAAAAATGGGCAATATGAAGGAAACACAAGGCTCAGAGGGCCTACACTCCCACTAACACATATCACTTACCAGTTATATTACACTTTCTCAAAAAGAAGGGAAATTCATGGTAAAAAACTTGGTTAATACATCAGTTAGGGTTCATAGCATAGTGACAAAAGCATGGAAATGAGGTGTTAGAGTTACCACCCTACCACCCCTCCCCCACCTCCACACACCAACAGGCATTGGCGTTGGGGTTGTTGTGCTAACTCTCACCCCATTCTCCTATACTATACCACCTCAGCTTGTTTACACATGGAATGGGGTGAGAGTTAGGCCAACGACCCCAACGCACATCCCAATGCCTGTTGGTGTGTGGAGGGGGGTGGGGGAGAGGTGGTGGTAGCCCTAACTCCACATTTCCATGCTTTTGTTGCTATGCTATGAACCCAAACTGATGCATTAACCAAGTTTTTTTGCCATGAATAAATATATATATATATATATATATAATATCATATTTCTGGGAGAACTCAAAATACACTGAGGATGAATCTAAAGATGTCAGAACTACATGCAGGGGTCGAAATTGGCACCGGCCTACTAGCCAAATACTGATGCTGACATTTTGGCTAAAAGAAGTATATAATGAAAGGTTTTGCAGGCTAGCAAATACTTCTGCTTTAAGCTATACAATAGGGTTAGAGACAAAATTGGTAAATAGTGGAGGGGTGACTAGGGCGTGGGTCAATGTAGTGCAGAGAAGAGAAGATGGTTAGCTGCAGGTGCATACTTTTGATAAGCATAGAAACAGAAACTGTCAGCAGATAAGTCACTAAGCAAGAAAGAGTGATCTGGATCTCCCTTCTTTAGTTGTGGCTGCAGATGGTGTGGTTCAATGATGCATGCTTTGATCACTCAGCAAACTCTCACTGACGCAGACATGGGCTGCAGGGTGGGTACAGTGCATACCACAACAAGCTCTGACTTAGGCAAGTATATCTTGTACAGTGAAGTTCAGACGTAACTGACTAAAAACCTCAGACCAAAAATGAACAAGCATTTGCCAATGCTGAATTGCTTGCTTGCTGATATTAGTACTGGACGTGCAGGAGTTAGACAGATGCAGAATAGGAGTGGCAGTGAAGTATTGAACTCACGCCAATCCCACCTCCACCCTGCAGAGATGGACAGGCATTGGGGTGTGCCTGTGGTTCAATGCCCATAATGCTCACAGCATTTCACCTCACCCTATCCTGTAGACACCAACAAGTGTTGAGGTGTACCTTGGGGAGTTCGGCTTCACAGTCACCCCATTTCATATAAGGACATACACTGAAATGGGTGCAGTACAGGAGAATGGGGTGAAGTCTGGGGCTGAAGAGTACAAGGCACACCTCGATGCCTGTTACTGGCTTTAGATGGGGGTGGGATGGCATGAGCATTACAGCCAGCAATCCAAAGGCACACCTCTGATGCCTGTCAGTCTGTACAGGGTGGGACATTATGGTTAGAAACCCTAACGCCCCAGGCGTGTGTTGGTATTTGCACTACACATTTTCAACATGGCCTTTTTTATGACCCCCACCTATGAAAGCATTTGGGACCTCTTCTCATTAACAGTGGCACTGTGATTTTATTAATGTGTCCCGAACTTTGAGTTCCCACAGCAACCATGCCATTCTGTGCCAGATGTGTGAAAACACAGATCAGGCAGGATGTGAAGAATGACAGCTGTACCATTCATAGGGAGGTGTGAAGAGATGGCAATGTTGAAAATCTGTAGTGAACATATTAAAAATGTTGGAAGTTCCAAGCGTACATGGAAACTGCGCAACGCATGCTTGTACTGCAGTCATTTAATGGAATTATTTCACCAAATTTTCAACATAGGCATTTGTGACCTCTGCTCATGAACACTGTCTCTATGATTTTCTTAATCTGTCCAAAACAGTTTCCCCCCAGCAACCGCGCCATTGTGCGCACACATATTTCGGGCAGGATATGAAAAATTATAGCTGTACTGTTCATAAGGAGGTGTGGCAAAATGCCAATGTTGAAAATTTGGAGTGAAAATATTACAAATTTGCTAAGTTACGAGGGAGCGTGGAAACTGCGCAACACATGTTTGTAACGCAGTCCTTTTATGGACTCTTGTCACCAAATTTTCAACATAGGCATTTCAAGACCTCTGCTCATCAACAGTGTCACTGTGATTTTCTTAATCTGTCCCGAACATGGATTTCCCACAAGCAATCTCACCATTCTGCACCGGGAGTGTGAAAACACATTTCGACCAGGGTGTGAAAAATGACAGCTGTACTGTTCATAAGGAGGTGTGGAAAAATGCCAATGTCAAAAACCTGGAGTGAAGATATTACAAATTCGCCAAGTTATGGGCATGTGTAAAAACTGTGCAACGCACGCTCATAATACAGTCATTTTTTGGAATTGTTTCACCAAATTTGCAACATAGGCATTTTGAGAGCCCACCTCATGAACAGTGACACTGTCGTTTCATTAATCGGTCTGGAAAGGTGATTCCACACAGTGCCCACAAAATCACCTTTTGGGACTGAATAATGAGATGACAGTGACTGAATTCAAGACGTGGGGTTTCAAGAACCCCATGTTGAAAATCTGGTGCCAAAATTAAGAAAAATGGCGGAGATATGCACCAAAGTAAAAAAAAAAAACCCCAAAAAAACCATTTATGCCATTATACAGCTTACCCTCATTTCTTTAGTTTGCAGTTGGCTTTAAAGAATGCTGACATGTTCCTGGTCCACTGAAGATCGTCGTGCCAGGCTCTGGCGGTAAGTAAGGGGTGAGGGTGGGTGTGGGAGGTAGAGTACACAAAGGGTGGGTGCGGGTTGGGGAGGGGCATGGGGCTCAACAAGGGATCTTTTTTTACAGGATTTAAAATAAAAAAATTGTTGGACACTTTGGCACACTGGGGTGGGCTCCCAGCATGCCACCTGGCCAGGTGTTTGTTGGGGAGATGGGTACCTCCATTGGCCATACAGTGTGGTGTGGGGGAGTGGGAGCACATGAGCCGAGGGGGATTGGGCACCCCCTCAGCACATAACAAATGGGGGGTGCATCATGCCAATGGGGATTGGGCTACCCCGTCGGCAAATGAATTGGGGATTGGGGGCATGCTGACAGGGGGATTGGGAACCCCCAAGTCGGCTTTCATGGGGACTCTGAGGCGGGCATCGAGAGCTGCAGCTGGTCACCATGTTATAAGAAATGTTACACCAGGCAGGGCACCGCCCTGCAATGATGGGTCGCTCCCTCATTGCAGTGGCAGATTCGTTTCAAGTTGGTGGCATGCTGCCTGAACTAGTGTCAGCAGCAGTGTGCCACCACATTGGGGAAAGCGGGTCAAGCCTCAAAAGGCACTGGGGGCTTTGGCCCCCACAGTGCCCCACCTCCAAAACCCCGCTTCTCTCCTAAGCTGTCATGAAATGTTTCTTGTACTTGCGTGCAAGCAAACATAAAAAACAAAGGCTGGCTGATTAGTCAGAGGTGTGCACATCGCTCCATTCACACACACAGATAGGCCACTCGGCTGGCTTTTGCTTTTCTGACATCTTTATCCTACTTATGACTGTTTTTTTTAAAGTGTCTTCTGGTTTCTCTAGCTATGAAACATTATCTGGCTGGCTGATTAGTCAGGGATGTGCACAGCTCTCTATTTGTACACAGACAGGCCACCCAGCTGGCTTTTGTTTTTCTGCCACCTTTATCTGATTTATGACTCTTTTTCTAAGTGTCTTCTGGTCTACTTGTATTTTCTTTTTCTAGCTATGATACTTTATCTGGATTATAACTGACAGTTAAGGTTATGTTGTGCTATTGCAGCCTTCTGCAGAGCATTAAACTGCTAGTGAACAGCCAGCTTACCTTTGCTGCCACCTACTGAGGTCAAACCAGCACTGCAGTGGGACTGGTACCACATTGTGAAGTCACCTGATGAAATCCAGATTCTTATTTATTTGTTTTCCATCTTCTGTTTCTGCACTTGACTGCCAACCTGACCCATTTTGACTGCCTCCCCCAGTCCCATTACCTGACTTCTCTGGGTGCATGCCCTGTTCTCATCCAGCCCTCCATGGTTCCCCCCTATGGCTGGTCTGGTGGGATTGATCTTATCACATCGGAACTGCATCGAGTTGTGGAAAAGTGTGCGCAGTCATCAGTGTGGGGCCTGTGGGCACTAGATCATAAACCTGTGTAGGTTGGGGGGGCAGGCTGCCTGCAGTTTTCACTCAACCCGGGGACGTTGCACATTTATTGATTTCAAATGTTTTCACAGGAAATACATACTGATCTGATAACAGCTACTTTCCAGATGCGTCCTTGGGTGGGACTGTGCATGCACATGTAGCCACGTGCCTGCGCCACCACGGTACAATGCCCCCCACCCCGTGCTATAGTTAAGCCTGCAGTCACACCCTGTCTGGGTGAGCACCATGAGGTAGTTTTTAACTCCTGTTTTCTGTGCTACAACTAAGCCTGCAGTTACAGTCTAGCTGGGTGAGCACCACAAGGTAGTTTATCCCTGTTTTATATGCTACAGCTGAACCTTACAATTGCACCCCATCTGGGTGAGCTCTACAAGTTAAATTAGACATCTGCTTAGTGCAGATCTTTATGGGGATGGAGTTTAGAGATGAAGCAGTCAGTTGTGCTGACCGTTGGGAGTTCTTCTCTAGGGATATGCTCTGGAGGAGGGGGCACTGCCCCATCTGTAGGACCTTGGCAGAGCTCCAGGCTCGGCTGACGGCAGCAAGGGTAGAAATATCTCAGCTGCATCATCAGCTCAGCAGGAGCCCACCTCCCACACCCCCACTGCCCCAGAGACCCACTGGTCTGGAGGGTGAAGAGTGGTGGGGGATGGGGATGGGGAGGGGAAGCAAGGTTAGCCACAAGGAGGTTGTCCGGCCCCTCATCATCCAGTTGATGAAGAACTTCGAACCCCTAGAGGAGGTTCAGACACCTGCTGGAGGTGTCTCCAAAACAGTTGAAGGGAAACAGCAGGACAATGTGATGGCAACCAAGGGTAGCAAGTCTGCTAGGAGAGTCTTAGTGGCTGGGGACTCACTGATTAGTGAGGTAGAGAGGGTGGTGAGGAGGAGGGATGGATGGGAGGGGATGGACTGGTTCCTTCCTGGGGCATCTGCTATCTGGGATTTAGACAGGATGGTGGAGAAGGAGGAGGGAGACTGGGGGTGCTGGTACAACTGGGTACCAATCATCTGGCAAACCAGTTGGTGGAGATGGTGAAGAAGAACTTTACACTGGGGGAACTCAGCCTCCCTGGCCTTTTCTGAAGTCCTCCCTGCATGGGGAAGGGAGGGGAAGCAGGATAGGATAAGGAGATAGGTAATAGAAGAGTTTAACGGATGGCTTAAGGGATGATGTTAAGGGTAAGGGGTACCACTCTGTGGGGGGAGTGGGGGAACTTCTGGGATAGGAGGCCCTTCAAGGGTGATGGACTTCACCTGATGAAAGAGGGGGCCTATGTGCTGGGACAGAAGTTTGACATCCATATCAGACGTTTAAACTGACTGCAGGGAGACTGGGTCTAAGGGACCCTTAACGTCAGGAAAGGAAAGGAAGGGGATCCTAGATAGTACTTCCACACATCTGGGGGCTTGTAGCAGCACAGCAGGTACTGTATGAAGAAAGCTGTGGCCCATTCTGGACTAGGTGAAGAGACTTTGCTGAGGGGGAACACAAAGGGTGCAAGCACCAAGAAAATCAAAGGGGCTGGGAGGACATGTGAAGCACAAGGGTAGTAGCAAAGCAGGATCAGGGATCAGATAGAAGGGGGTATGCCTTAATGCCAGGCACTTAGGAAACAAGCATTTGTCAATGCCGAATGTTTGCTTGCTGGCATTGGCATTGGTAGGGTGTGCCTTTGGGTCATCAGGCATAACGGCCACGCCATTTCACCACACCCTACCCTGCAGACACCAACAAGTGTTATGGTGTACCCTGGGGTCTTTGGCCCTTATGCTCACCCCATTCCATCAGGAAGCATGGTGAGATGGGTGCAGTATAGGAGAATGGGGTGAACTTTGGGGCCAAAGAGTCCAAGGCACACCTCGATGCCTGTCACTGGCTGCAGGGTGTGGTTGGGGGTGGAATGGTATGAGCATTATAGGTGACAATCCCAAGTCACACCCATGATGCCTGTCAGTCTCTACAGAGTGGGGCGTTATGGTCGGAAACCCTAATACCTCAGGCTTTCGTTGGTATTTTCACTCCAAATTTTCAACATTATTTTTTTGTAACCCCCACCTTATAAACAGTGGTAATATCAGTTTGTTAGCTGAAAGCTGATTTTACACAGTGACTACGGCATTTGGCACCACAGGTACCAAAACACATTTCGAACAGGATGTGAAAAATGACAGCTGTACTGTTCATGGGGAGGTGTAAAAAAATGGCAATGTTGAAAATCTGCAGTGAAAATAGTAAAAAATGTGGTGAAGTCACAAGCGCGCATAGAAACTGAACAACGCACACCCTTAATGTAATTACTTTGGGGATTTTTTACAGCAGATTGTCAACACAGGCATTTTGGGACCTCTGCTCATGAACAGTGTCACTGTCATTTTCTTAATTTGTTCTGAACAGTGATTTCGCACAGCGACCACGCATTTCTGTGCAGAAAGCGTGAAAACACATTTCGGCCATGTTGTGAAAAATTATGGCTGTACTGTTCATAAGGAAGTATGGAAAAATGCCAGTGGTGAAAATCTGGACTGAAAATATTACAAATACATGAACTTACGTGGGTGTGTGGAAACTGCGTGATGCTCGCTCATAACAGTCATTTTATGGACTTTTGTCACCACATTTTCAACATAGCCATTTTAAGACCTCTGTTCATGAACAGTGTCACTGTGATTTTCTTAATCTGTCCCAAACATTGATTTCGCACACCGACTGCGCCATTGTGCACTACATGAGCAGAAACACGTTTTGGGGGAGATGTGAAAAATGACAGCTGTACTGCTCATAAGGAGGTGTGGTAAAATGGCAATGTTGAAAATCTGGAGTGCAAATATTAAAAATTCACAAACTTATGAGCATGCGTAGGAGCTGTGCAATGCACACTTGTAAAACAGTCATTTTTGGGAATTTTTTCACCAAATTTTCAACATAGCTATTTTAAGACTGCTGCTCCTGAACAGTGTCACTGTGATTTTCTTAATGTGTCCCAAACATTGATTTCGCACACCAACTGCGCCATTGTGCGCTACATGCGCGGAAACACATTTTGGGCGAGATGTGAAGAATGACAGCTGAATTGCTCATAAGGAGGTGTGGTAAAATGGCAATGTTGAAAATCTGGAGTACAAATATTAGAAATTTGTGAACTTACGAGCGTGGGTAGGAACTGTGCAATGCACGCTGGTAAAACAGTCATTTTTGAGAATGTTTTCCCAAAATTTTCAACATAGGGTTTTTGGGGGCCTACCTCATGAACTGTGACACTGTAATTTCATACATCAGTCCTGAAAGGTGGTTTCGTGCAGTGACAGCAAAATCACCTTTTGGGACCGAATAACAAAATGACAGTGCAAGAATTCATGAGGTGGGGTCCCAAAAACCCCATGTGAAAATTTAGTGAAAAAATTCCCCAAAATGCCTGAGATATGCATCAAAGTTGAAAAACCCTACTTATTCCATTATACAGCTTACCGGCATTTCCTCAGTTCGCAGCTGGCTTTGAAGAGTGCAGACGTGTTCCCGTCCACTGAAGATCGTCGCGCCAGACCTCGGAGGTTAGTATGGGGTGGGGTGGGGTGGGGTGGGGGAGGCAGGGTGCTCAGAGGTCGGCGCAGTAGGGGAGGGGGTCAAGACAGTCAGCGAGGGAACGTTTTTTTCTTTCTAGGTTTTTGTTTTCTTTTAGGAAGACGATGCAGGACGTTTGCCAACTCTGGGGTGGGCTCCCAGCGTGGCAGCTGAAAGTTTTTTTGGGGGGAGACAGTGGAGCCGACGGGGGATTGGGCACCCCCGTCAGCCATAGAGAGGTTTGCCACGCTGGGGTGGGCTCCCAGCGTGGCACCTGGAAGTGTGTTGGGGGCAGCAGACAGACATTTTCCACGCTGGGGTGGGCTCCCAGTGTGGCACCTGGAAGGCTGTTTGGGGAGGAGCCGACGGGAATTGAGCACCCCTGTCGGCCTTACAGATTTTTGCCATGCTGGGGTGGGCCTCAGCGTGGCACCTCAAAACTCTGCTGGGGGAGAGCGCAGCGCACCTGCCGGGATTGGGCACCCCCGTCGGCCATACTGTGTGTGTGTGGGGAAGCGTGAGCACGCTGGGGTGGGCTCCCAACATGTTACTTGTTTGGCGGGGAGAGGAGCTGTCTATGACAGCTCTTTCAGTGTAGTTAACGTAGGCACTTTGCATTAATGTCACGCAGTATGCAAATTGCCCACACACTGCAGTGCTTTTCTTTCAACTGTACGCAGCTGCATTTGCAAACACTGTCATAGACAGCTCTTACATTCATTGGCGCGGTGGGGCCGCACCTGCAAAAAGCAGCAGTGCATTGGAAGTAGGGAGGCGCACCTATGAATTCTCATGTGGTGGCACTATGTTTCTTGCACATGCGTGCAAGCAAACATAATAAAATCAGTGAGCTCCAGATGCTGATGGCAGACACTGAGGTAAACAGTGTGGCCATAACAGAAACATAGGCTTCAGAAAATAATGATTGGGAGCTGACAGTTCCTGAGTAAACAATGTTCAGGAGGGACAGAGGAACAGGTGGGGGGGGTAGCCCTTTTTGTCAAGGAGGGCATCAAGGTGGCAGAAGATGGGTGTGTCAGGGGTAGCAGTGTGGCGATGAGTCTATGTGAGTGCAACTCACGGCAGCCTCAGGCAAGAAACTGCACTTGGAAGTGATCTATATACTGTGGGGCAAGGGAAGGAGAAAGAAAGTGAGCTTAAGGAAGAGCTGGGAAGCGGGGTAGCTAAGGGGGAAGTAGTGGTGGTGGGAGTTCTGAAGCTGCCATACATCGATTGGGATGTTCCAGTGGCTAGTAGCACCAGAAGTCAGGCTTTGCTGGATGTGTTCCAGCACTATCTGCTGCATCAGGCAGATCGCAGTTCTCGACGTGGTGCTCACCAAATTGGCAGTGGTAGGAGCTGTGGGAATAGGGGAGCTGCTAGGGAACAGTAACCATGACTCTGTTTGGTTCAAACTTGCCCTTGGGTCCGGGAAACTGCAATCGAGAACTGAAGTCCTTGATTTTAGAAGGGTGGACTTCAATAGGCTGAAGAAGCTGGTCAGGGATAAGTTAGTAGAGGTGGACGACATAGATGGGTTGGAAGAGGGAGGGGGGCAATTAAGGGGCCATTCTCAGGGCATCTAAGGTATGCAAGAGAACTGTAACCAAAAAGAACAGGTTCTAGAGAGTGCTGTGGTTCTCGGCAAGGGTCAGGAAGTGGTGAGGGCTGAGACAAAGGCCTTCTACAAATTTAAAGAAAAGCAGTGGCAGAAAGAATGGGAGACCATTTGCTAAAAATAGGGAGGTAAAGAGGACGGTTGGGGAAGCAAAAGCAGACACAGAGCTGTGCATCACTGAGGGGGTCATGAGGAGAGAAAAACAATTCTTCCAGGTATATTAGTGAAAAAAGGAAGGCAGGAGGGGGAATTGTGAGGCTAACCAAGAGAAGTAGGGTGATTGAGGAAGACATGCAAAAGGCCACCATCCTTAATGATGACTTTTTCTCAGTTTTCACTAGTGAGGACAGTGGGCCTTTGCCAGACAGTGGCATCAAAGCTGCCATTAAGGGTCTCACAGAGATGAGGCAGCCAACATTTACTAGTGAAAGGATCCTGAAAGGGCTGGCATCCCTAAAAATTGATAAGGCCTCAGGACCAGATGGGTTGCATTCGAGGATAATCAGGGAATTGGCAGCGGAACGGGCTAATACCCTGGTAGGTTTATTCAACAGCTAAGGACAGGGGTGGTTATGAAGGATTGGAGGGTGGCAGACATAGTTCTACTTTATTGAAGGGGGGAACGGGGGCGGGGAGGACAAGGAACAAGCAGGGAACTACAGACCTGTCAATCTTACCTCTACTGTAGTGTAAGCCCCCCAAATTGGCTTACCTTGGAGCCCCGTGGCTCCGGTGCTCTCCCATGGTGCTGTATCCTGTGGCTCCTGTGGAATCACACCTTGCAGCCCCCTCTGGTGTGGCTTGCGGCTTGCAGCTTTGTTCATTTTTCCCTGGTGTCTCGGCCTGTTTGGGGCTGGGCCAAGCACCTGGATTTGTGCCGTGCCTCCGGGGTTGGAGGGAATGGTCTCAGGTTTCGTTTGGCAGTTGGCTGGGCGTGGGACCACTCCATGTTGTAAATAAATAAATAATGTAAATGATAATGGTGGTTCTGTGCACACTGGGCATGCACGGCTGCTGGCTCAGTAGAATTTGGAGGAGTAGCTGCTCCTTTTCCATTGGAGTGATTCGGTGCCAGCTGGCACTGTACTTGGGGCAAATTGTAAATAGTGAAAATGGGACTACCTGTCCCTGTAGAGAGGGAGCAGAGTGAGAGGAGAAGTTCAGAGTAGGGCGTTCGCCAGCTCAGCCATGCAGCTGTGTTTTTGTTTTGTGGGCTGCACAGTTCAGTCAGGGATTAGGACGTGGTGGCAGCCGTTGATTTGTGAGCCCTGTTCAGGGCTAGCCTGTTCATTTGGTCCCTAGGAAGGGACAGAAGAAAAGCTTGCTGCCTGCAAGGGAGCATAGTGGAAGGGACCAAGACATTAGGTGAGGGGGTATAGTTGAGGGCCAGGGGTTCTGGACATCCCCCTGGTCCAATTCAGTCCATCTTTCTGAGATTTTTTTATTCCTGGGCTCTGTGCCCTAAAGGAGCCTGTGCCGAGGGCGGCTGTGGGGCTGGGGCAGCTGTCCCCTAGAAGGCTGAGCTCTGTGGGCCTGGAAGGAGGAATGGATAAAGTGGGTGGCCTTTGCAGTGTTGGCCATCCCCGGGAGGTCCATGCTTCTCACTGGGAGCTAAGAGAGAGATTCTAGAGGACTAGAAAGTCATGTTGCTGTCTGCTGTTTGAGGGCCTATTTCAGCCACAAGTTTTTACTGCCTGCGTTTGGACTGTAGTTGCCTAGGCTATGGGTAGCCACCTGAACTGACTTGCTCATGTTGTGACATCCACGGTCCAGAGCACCACTAATTTTAATTGAACTTTTTTGGTCTGGAGTGACTATTGAGCTTATGAAGTGACCACAATGTCCTAAACAACCTAATTGTGTTTTACTGCTCTATGGCGTGACGGTTCCTGTTTTTATCAGCTGTTCATTAAACGGGATCCCCTGTTTCTGTAGTTCTGGTGTTTGCCTTCTTTTTTCTGGATGAACTGTTCTGCTGCTAAAAGAAGTTTGCCTCCACAGCCATGTTTCCCAGTGTGTTCCAGGGTGGATCCTGGAGAACCAGTGCACCATTGAGGAAGGCAGCGAGGGGCCTGCCTGGTGAAGACAGCCTACAAAGGCCTGTGGGTGAAGTTGGCAAGGCCAGGCAGGTGAAGGTCAACGTCATCTCTCCAGTGTTTCAGTTCATCACCCCGAAGGTCCAAGGGCACCCCCGATGGAGCTAATCCATCACCTACACCACCCAAGGGAATCAAGGTACTGTTTTCTTGTTTTATTTGTAGACTATCTGCTTCTTGGTTGTACAGTGCCCCCTCCCACCATTGCACCATCTGGATACCCCTAGACATTGGGAGTGGGGGATCTTACAGTAGAAAAACTGTTGAAGTCACTGGTCAAAGAAGATCTCATGGACTACTTGGAAGGCAACAGTCTTCAGGATAGTAAACAGCATGGATTTATTGCAGGGAGTCTTGTCAGACTAATCTAATAGTTTTCTCTGACTGGATGATGAGGTAATTGGATAGGGGCCATGCTGTGGATTTTCTCTACTTCAACTACAGCGAGGCTTTCAACTCGGTGCCCTGCAGATGCTTGCTGAAGAAGATGTAGGATCTTTGTGTGGCAAAGGTCATAGTAAACTGGATAGGTAACTGGCTAAAGGGGAGGCAGCAGAGGGTAGTGGTTAATGGAGTTAAATCATAAGAGAAGGAGATCACATGTGGGGTTCCAGAGGGGTCAGTTCTGGGTCCAGTTATCATCGTATTCATCAACAACATTGGTGAGGGGATCCAGGGCGGCTTGTGGTTTTTTGCTGATGACAGTAAGCTCTGTGAGAGGGTGGATAGTAACAAGGGAATAAAGGAAATGGAGAGAGACTTGCAAAAGCTGGAGGGGTGGTCAAAGGTTTGGCAGCTGAAATTAAATTACAAAAAGTATATGGTTTTGCCCCTAAGGAACAAGAACCATAGGATGGATTACTGGATGGGAGGAGTATGACCCATTACCATGGCTGAGGAACTAGACCTTGGAGTTATCATATGCAGCTCTCTAAAGCAGTTGAGTCAGTGCAACAAGGCCTATAGCAAGGCAGATAGCATGCTTGGCTGTATCAGGAGGAGGACTGATAGCTGAAAAAGGGAGGTAAAACTTCCACTGTAGAGATCCTTATTGAAGCTACACCTATCTTACCCCAGTCTGTATCTCAGTGGTTAGAGCACCTGGATAGTATTCCGGTGCCTGGGTTCAATTCAAAGTAGGTCACATTATTACTTTCTCACTACAGTTTGTGATTGCTCCAATCTGGTAAGCCCTATCTAATAGCATGCTGTACTGCCCCGTCCCTTTACAGGTCTTCACTACCTTAGCAGGTGTTGCATAGCACATATTGATTTGGCGTAAGTTACTAACTGGTCTGCCAAGAAAATCAGTTCTGACTGTGGTGCTGCTGTAACCTAGTTCTGTTTCCAGTTGCCTAATGAACAGCCCTGTTTCAGCTGACAGCTGGTGCATTTGTGGTGACCGGACTTAGGAGGGTGGTTAGTCTGTTTTTTTAAGGAGAGGCAGGCATGACAGTTTCAGGTGCAAACAGCAAGCTTTTATTGGGACAGCCACTGGTTATGCTGGAAAATAATTGGTTATGTGGTTGCAGAGTACAAAGCACTCACAGTGACTGTCATGCACAATACAATACTTAGTGATAGAAGGCAATTACACAGGTCTAGGTGCAGTGAAGGTAAAAGTAAACAGTTATAACATCAATACATAAGGTACCTCTAAAAGAGTTACCTAGTGCCCTACGTCTGCAGACATCAAACATATTAACTTTACCAATGCCTAACCACCTTGGCCAAAGGTAGCTAGAAATACATCAGTCTATATTTGGACAGTCCAGTAGGAGGAGCAGTCTTTGTGGTGTGGAGCAGGTGGTGGCTAGCTAGCTTGAAGAGTTGGTACAGTACCTTAGTGACCGATCGGTCTTGTTGGTCGGCATGAGGGCTGAGAACACTAAGAAGAAGATGAAGGAGATGAAGAAGAGGAAGGCCCGTCCAGAGCTGAAGATGCAGGTGATGAGAGGATGGAGGATGGTCGAGGCAATGTCCTTCTGTGGCAATGGCGGGTCCTCTGAAAGGCTCCAGATGAGTTGCCGCCCAGCTGGGGAAGGGAGCTATGGCCACCTCGGCAAAACAAAACAAAAACAGGGCGATTTCCTATTTGCATACTGTGGAGGGAACCTCACAATCATGAGCTGGGGTGACTCCTAAGCTGACTATACTGGGGTGGGGACCTGACTACCACTACGCTGGCTAATGCAGTCTTTTGTCATCTTTGGGGGTTATTGGCAGGCTAGGCAGAAGATACTACATGCTTTGCTGGCAAAAGGCGGACGACCCCTGAACTTAGGGGTGCAGACAACTGTAGTGTTTGAAGGGCAATTAGTTTAGGTGGTGGGACTGCCACAGTTGGGCAGTCCATCCACTCTCCCATGGCAAAAGCTCAGACTGGAGGAAGAGAGACAACTGACGTGGCTTGATGCAGTTGGTGATGGGGCAGGCAGTTTGAACCCCTTTTGGGACAGTTCAGGAACCAACTGGTTGAGGTGCAGGGCAGGCAGTTCAGGCCCTATTGCAGTTTTTGTTAGACCCCGATACAAATAGTTCAGTCATTTGGGGTCAACCACGTCCCAGGGTGCAGCCCAGGGAAAAACACTGAAGATGGCAATTACACAAATACACAATAATGACTTCTTTTTCTTTACCAGGCACTGGGTTTTCTTAGGGTCAGGGTCCGGGTGGCAGGAAGCACAGCATAGGCCTGGCCGTCCCGTCAGTTCACAGATTACACCTGCCATCAGCAAGCAGTCCAGGGAAAACATGAAATGGCTGATAAAAAGGGGGGGTGGTCGTGACTCCCAATGAAGAGGCTAGGGCCTGTGGGGCAACTTTCTCCAAAATGGGGCACCGGCTCTTTAAATCCCTAAGGGAACTCTCTGGTTCAGTAGGCCAGCAGGGGATTATCTAGGAGGGGCTTACATGTTTTGCATGTGTATGAAGGGTGGTAGCTGGGTTATGCAGTGAACCCAGCTTCACCATGCAGGGCCTAGGGCTTGGTTTCACTCCTTCTGCCCTAAGGCTACAGTCCTAGCTCTGTGACTCCACCCATGCTATGAATATTAAAATTAGGCTGCCTTTTTGCTGCCAAGCATGGTCCAAATGCAACTCCGCTCTCCCTGTTGGCCTACTCTAAATCTCTCCCCTCGTTCCCTCCTGCTGGGGTGCTGTTTTGATGCCATGTCTAAACCCTGTTGCTCATGCCACGTGGTGCCCCTTCCTTATTTTCTTGTGGGTACTATGCCCACTTGTGCCCCTTTATGCCCTGTCTGTACTTCCAGGTGCCTTCGGTGCTGAATAAAAATTCCTTTTGGGCTTACAGCCCACTTACTGCCTGGCCTGGGTCCTCGGGGGTTAACTTGCATTGGTGGTGTGAACTGGTGGTGGCCAGGGAGCTACTTTCCCACCCGGCACCTCTGCTGACTGACCGCAGCAGCAGGGGCAAAACTGTTCTGTTACGGCTGGTGGTTTCCACCGGAATGCACTTTACTGCTGCACCTCGCAGTCCATCCTGCCAAAACGGTCCCCTCCATTTGTGCGGCATGGGCTCCATTGCCGGGAAAACCCGCTGCCATGCTAGTGCTGTATGTGTTCCGGAGAGGGCGGAGATGGAAGCAAGCGGCCAACAGTGGCAGGAACCCCACTCACCATCACCGATCACCAGACCGGACTTTGCCTCGGTCGGGGGGGGGGAGACCTCCCAAATTTTTAGAATATGGCTGGACCAATAGCAAGGACGATGAAAAGAACAGAAAGAAAATCCCCAAATGGTCACACACCGAAGGCAGCTTTCCCTAGACAACCAAGGGATTAAAGAAACAAATAAAATGCATTTGGCCACTGGGCAGCTGGCTTGAAGTCAGCACAGAGCAGCCCAAAGGGGCGGAGGGTTGGAAGGACTGCAGGGGCTGCCACCAGGGAGGGCGAAAGGGAATGCACACACAGAATGGCTGGAGAAAAGAAGGACCTACCAGACCAGGGGGACCCCTGGAGTAGATGACCGAGGGAAGCTCACCCTATGGAACTGCATGCTGCTGGCCATCAGAACGACTGCTGGACCTGCCGAGGGGCTTGAGGATGGCTACCTGCTGCTGCTGAAGATACTGTGGACCACTAGCTACAGAGGAGCAGCCACCAAGCAGCTACAGGCCCGAGCTTCAGGTAAGCCTCCAGGCATCCGTACCTTTGAGCTCTCTACTCTGTCAGCGACTCAGTCCAGAACTGCCCTCTGGCTAGCAGGGGAAAAGCTTTTCTAGCCTGGGGGTAGACTTGGCTTTTGGACAGTTGATTCGGTTCCTGGGGCTTGAATCAGCTCCTTGGGCTGATTTATGGATCCTTTAGGCATTGGCCAGAGCCCTGGCCTGACCAGGACAAAGGATCCAGCCTGGGAAAAGTCCAGGTGGGGAGGGGGAGAGGGGGGATGGGGCCAGGAAGTGGTCAGCCAGCTAGCTTGGTCAGCAAGCCAGCTGGCTGTGTATGGGATGGGTGGTGGCTTAACCCTTTCCCTCCTTAAGGTTTTCCCTGGTCTGCTTGCAGTCGAACTTTGGGGGCACTACATATGCTAGCATTTATAGTTTAAGTGCTGCTTTCCCAGATAATAGTGCCCTACAATGTATTGCTTTGCCCATATACTTGTTATTCTGCAGTATATCAATTATACTTGCAATATTGTTTTGTCCTTTGTTTATACTGCTCTACCTTATATTGTCAGAGTCCTGCTACATTCCTGTGCTGCTCTTTCCAATCCTACTTACTCTGCTGCTTCCTAACATGTACCCTCCTCCACTCCGAGTACCTCATCCCATCTTCCCTCATCTTCTGCCCCCATCTTCCTCTGTCATACTTAGCACCCTATACTCCTTCTGCTACCCTTTCCTCCTCCTCCCCAACCAATAGATCCTGGCATACTAATTGCAACCTCTGCTTGACTTCACCTAGAAGTCCTCTAGTGTCTTTTATCCCCTTTGGCTCCTCTTCCCCCACTACCTTGCATCCCCAACCCCTCTCCTTGTCAGCTGCTTCTTCTAGCGGCATTTGATATTGGACTCAGTCCTGGCCCAGTCTCCACACCTTTTTCTTCCTCTCTTCTCCCCAAAGGACTGTGAGTCACCCACTTGAACATCCCCAGCCTCCTTCCCAAGCTGGATCAGTTGAATCTGCTGCTGCCAAGCTGTTCTGGTCATCTCTCAGTCTTGCTTCTCCTCCAAGATTAGTGACGTAGCTGCTTGGACACCAGGTCCTAGCTAGTTTTTCCTGTCATAAGGGAGAAGGTGACCCAGTTGTGGTCGTTGCCTCACATTGGTTCCATGACTTCTACACTGGAGATGACCCCATCCCCACTGATAAGAACAAAGTCTAGAGCGGCCTCTAACCTAGCACCCTGTCGGACATAGAAACATAAAAACGTGATGGCAGAAAGAAACCAAGGGTCCATCTAGTCTGCCCGAAAGTTCCCAGGACCTTTTCAGATCCCAGGACCCAGCACCCCTTCTAACCCCTACCCAGTTCTTGATTCTCGGATTTTATTTGAACATACTCTTTATTCCAGCCCAGTTTAAAAGCTGTCACTGTCTTGCTCCCACCACCTCCATGGGCAACCTATTCCCATGTTCAACAACCCTTTCCAAAAACTAGTGTTTCCTGAGTTCCCTCTTGAAGCTCCCTCCCCTCAGCTTCCATTTGTGCCCTCTAGTAGTTGAGTTGGAAGCCTTGTTGAATAGTTCAGAGCAGGGCACCTTATTTGTTCCTTTCAGGAACTTGAATGTTTCTATCATGCCACCCCCCCCCCCCCAGTTTTTAGTGAGTACATAGTCAGTGCTTCCAAGCGCCCCTTCTACGAAAGTCCCTGCATGCCCTGAATCATTTTTGTCACCCTTCTCTGCACAGTCTCCAGTCTGTTTGTGTCCTTCTTAAGGTGTGGGCTCCAAAACAGCTGGAGACAGTACTCCAGGTGGGGGCCTCACCAGGGACCTGAAGAGTGTCAGCTTCACCTCCTTGTTCCAGCTGTCAATTCCTCTCCCAATACATCCTAACATTTTATTGGCCTTGCTGTAAGCTGTATTTCATTTGCTGGTTGACATTAGCCCTCTCAAGAAGACAGTCTATGCCTGGAAGATTGACATACCTCCAGACCACTACTGCATCTGACTTGGCAGCTCTCACAGTTTCTCCAGTCAGCTGGGTATCATACTCTACTGAAGTGTTTGGCCTGTAGTATACCTCCAAGACTGCTCCTCTGACTTTTTTCCGCCAAGCTTGACCCAGATGGACTCTGTGGCACTGTTTGCCCCTCTGATGTCCTTCTTGTCTCCACAGGGACTCTTTCCCTTATGAAGAGAGCAACCCCACCCTTCCTGTCAGGCTTATCCTTCTGGAATAGCCTGCATCCCTCTATCCAGTTATTTTCTTACCACACCAAGTCTTTTGAGGATCACAAAGTCCTGGCCTTCAAAGCAAATTAAGCTCTAAAGCTCACCCATTTTGCTGGGTAGGCTCCTTGTATTGGTCCGCATGCAAGTGAGGACAGTCACCTCTCCACGCTTCCTTGACCCCCTAGTTGATCTCTTTCTCTTGTGCTCAACTATTCTGCTGTCTTTCTGTCTGTGGTCTCCTGTATAGTGTTCTGCTCATGGTGATCCCATGCACATGGCTTCTCCCCCCAATCCTCTGCTTGCTGTGTCCATTCTACCCAGTACCCCCAATTCTTTTGGGCACATGAGCTGCCCATTCTGTGTGTAAAGGCAACCCTTGCTACAGAACATCCTCCAGTTGTCCAGACCAACAAAACCCTCACCCTTGCACCTGACCCTTAGCCAAGCATTGGTCTGCCTAATGGTCCACTGTTGCTGCTTACTAGCCACAAGGATCAGGAAGATATCAGAAAAGATCACCCTGGAAGCCTTTGCCGTCAGGAACATCCATTGTCCCAGGACTGCAGGGGTCAAAATTACACCAAGTCTTTCGAATGTCACAAAGTCCTGGCCTTCAAAGCAAATTAAGCGCTAAAGCTCACCCATTTTGCTGGGTAGGCTCCTTGTGTTGGCCCGCATGCAAGTGAGGACAATCACCTCTCCACGCTTCCTTGACCCCTAGTTGATCTCTTTTTCTTGTGCTCAACTATTCTGCTGTCTTTCTGTCTGTGGTCTCCTGTATAGCGTTCTGCTCATGGTGATCCCATGCACATGGCTTCTCCCCCCAATCTTCTGCTTGCTGTGTCCATTCTCCTACCCAGTACCCCCAATCCTTTTGGGCACATGAGCTGCCCATTCTGTATGTAAAGGCAACCCTTGCTACAGAACGTCCTCCAGTTGTCCAGACCAACAAAACCCTCACCCTTGCACCTGACCCTTAGCCAAGCATTGGCCTGCCTAATGGTCCACTGTTGCTGCTTACTAACCACAAGGACCAGGAAGATATTAGAAAAGATCATCCTGGATGCCTTTGCCATCAGGAACATCCATTGTCCCAGGACTGCAGTGGTCAAAATTAGACTTTGCAGCCAGCCCACAGGCGCAGCGGTTGGATTTCCGCTTGCGGCGTCGGTGACCTGGGTACGGGAACAGACCCGGGTTGTCTAAGGGCTGGCCAGAGTAGAAGGATCGAGCGTCCATAGGATTGCTCTTCTTCTCCGGGGGGGAAGGGGGTCGAGCATTCGGTGCCATGGTGACACCTAGTGAAGGCTGGGTGCATCGCAAGCATCGATGCCAAAATTGAATCAGGGGCGGGTTGGACGCTGGTCGTCATTGGATGTCCCTGCCCCTGTTCACAAGGCAGAAAAATCAGGCTATGCCTGCCGTCTCAATGAAGCTCACCCCCTGATGCCTCGATCAGCCTCAAGGAGCCGGCTCCCTGACCAGATATTTGTAGCGCGGCCCGATATGGGGGTTGGTGCCATGACCCCGCTCTCTGGGGGGTAAGCCAGAGATGACAGGGTGAGTGCGGGCATGTTCTGAGGTGGAGGCTAGGGGGTCCGTGACTGGAGCAGCTCCCGACGGTTGGCAGGGGACCAAAAAGTACAGTAGTTGAAAAAAAAATTAGACTTTGCAGTCACTAGCCAGCAGGGCTTGTGACTGGGAAAATCCACTAGCCCCACACACCAGCCCATCATCGCAGAGGCAGGGTGTCCATCTACAGCACAGACAACTCGGGTTCAGTAACAGACTTGGGATGTCGGCGAGCTGGCTGGGGGGAGAAATAATAAGCATCCTAGAGACTGCTCTCTTTCTGTGGGGGGGGGGCGGTAGAGTGTCTGGCACACTACAGATCTTTGGCGGAGGCTGGAGGGATCCACTGTGCTGGTGCCATCACCTGAGGGGTTGGGGCAGACACGGGATGTCATTGCACGTCCCCACTCCCAGGTACTACTGCAAGTCACGAAATTCGGGCCCCCGAGCATGATGCCCTGTTCCGCCACCGTCCCCGCTGCCAACAGTGTCTGCCGGAGGGGGGGCCCACTCCCATGGCTCCAGCCTGGGGATAAGCCAGGGCACACTACGAAGGACCATGGGGAGGGGGCACTCGCCCGGAAGCCCAGCCTAGAGGGATAAGCCTGGGCAGGGGGGTCAGCATACGGGCAGGGCTCAGCTCCCTTCAGGGAGGGTAGGGGCCAGACCTCCCCCCAAAAAATCCACTAGTCCCACAAACTTTTCCGGTGGCTCATCTGGTGTATTTATTGAAATGTTACCTTCTCCAGTACAAGTCCACATGTCTAGTTAAAAGAAAAATCTTAGTAGCCTGATACAAAACATACCAGTATTTGGCTAGCGAGTCAGAGCTTGGAATTTGTTCTTCCTATGTTGCTCATGCCAACATGGTCATGACAGTCTGCTCCTCCCCTCAGCTGTATTGCTTGGCCCTGGATAGAACTCACTCAATCCACACTTCAGGCAGGAAAACTACCTCAGTCAAGCTACTATTATGGCCCCCACATCTCACCTACTGCTGTAACAATACAGTCCTTTATTACTACTGCCTTCCTGCCCCACTTCCCAGCCTTTTCCTTCATCCTCCTTGGAAGGTTGGATGTCAAGGTGCCAGGTCTGCTCCAGTGGAACTCCGTTGTCTGTAGGCTTCCTCAGCCTGGCCAACTAGAAGCTGATACCTGGTGCTGGTGCCCGCTGGCAGTTGTGCTTCCTATGGCCATGCCTGCTACCCCCATGTCTATTCTGATCCATCACACATATCTACCACTAGAGATCACAGTCCCTTCCATCCTTCTGCTTACCGTGTCTATCCGTACCAGCTGTTCCCCAGGCCGAATTGAGTGGTATGGTTGGGTTCTGTGGGGTGAAATGAGTGATGTTGCATATAAAGCATGACAGTTAGTAGGTATGTGTGAGGGGTTCTGAGGCATAAGAAGAATGATATCCCTTCTTATATGATAAACTTGAGAGGTATGAGCAGAGAGGCTCGGGGGGGGGGAATTATGAATGCTACTCGTCATGTGTTACAGTTCAGAAGTATGGGAAGAGGGGTTCTGAGGGCTAAAATGATTGATGTTACTAATAATGTGTGCCAATTGACAGGTATGGATAGAAAGGTTCTAAGGGGTAAAATGAATGACTACACTTGAAATGTGAGACAATTAAGAGGTTTGGACAGAGGTGATCTGTAGGGTATAATGAGTGATAATGTGTTAGCTGAAAGGTATGGGCAGAGAGATTCTGAGGGGTTAAATGAGTGACACGATATGAAATATGTGACAGTTGAGAAGTATGTTACAAGCCACGTAACTCATTTTACCCCTCAGAGCCCCTCTATCTATGCCCCTCGTCTGTCCCACATTATTAGCCACTTTGCTCATTCTGCCCCTCAGAATCCTTCTTTCCATACCTCTCAACTGTCACACAATATGACCCACATCACTCATCTTACCCCTCAAAACTCTTATGGATTCTGAGGGGTAGAAGGAGTGACATGGCTCACAATGTGTGACAGTTGAGCGGTACAGACACAGTTTCTGAAAGGTAGAATGAGGGACATGGCTCATAATGTGTGACAGGTGAAAAGTATGGACAGAGGGTCTCTAAGGGGTAGAATGAGTGTCGTGACTCATAATGTGGGACAGTTGAGAGGTATGATAGAGGGGTCTGAGGGTTGCAATGAGTGACATGGCTTATAATGTGTGACATTTGAGAGTTATGGGCTAAGCGGTTCAGAGGATTAAAATGAGTGACATGGCTTATAAGTGGGACAGTTGAATGTTATGGACTGAGGGGTTCTAGTGGGTGCAGTGAGTTACATGACTTATAGTGTGTGACAGTTGAGAGGTCTGGGCTGAGGGAATCGGAGGGGTAATGAGTGGCATGGTGCTTAAAGAAGGACAGTTAAGGGTACCCTCCTCCCATGCTTCAGACTGACTAAGATCATCCGAATCCAACTTTCGGAGACCCAAGATGCTCTGGATCCAAATCACAACTGAGCCATTGAGAGATTGCCTTATGTTCACCATGGCTTGTGACTCGGCTCGAATTCAGATACAAATCTCCCTCTGAGAAACTAACTGAAGCTAACTTGGCTTTGCCTGGATCTACTGGGTCAGATGCCCAAAGATCAGGACTGGAACTGACCTAGGTCACAGCCACCTGGCCTGTCCCTTGACTCATTTAGTTTAAAATATGGCACATAAATTATTCTTGCCTGGCAACATGCTTTCTCAGTGTTTGCACCCAAGCTTTGGGACTCCCTTCCAATGACATTTAAATGTGCTAAGTCTCACCAGGTCTTCAAGAATGACCTCCGCAAACTTCTTCTGACCAATGATAAATGCTCGATTATCTGATTCTCTGTGTCTTTGGAATGGATCTGTTATATTTCATGTTACTGCAGTACTTATTTGGTTGCTTTCTTATACCCCTGTACTGCTCAAGTGTTACTTTGTTATACCCCCATACTGCTCAAGTGTTGCTTTCGTATACCCCTGTACTGCTCAAGTGTTACTTTGTTATACCCCCTGTACTGCTCAAGTGTTGCTTTCTTATACCCCTGTACTGCTCAAGTATTACTTTGTTATACCCCCGTACTGCTCAAGTGTTGCTTTCTTATACCCCTGTACTGCTCAAGTGTTACTTTGTTATACCCCCTGTACTGCTCAAGTGTTGCTTTCTTATACCCCGTACTGCTCAAGTGTTACTTTGTTATACCCCCTGTACTGCTCAAGTGTTGCTTTCTTATACCCCTGTACTGCTCAAGTGTTACTTTGTTATATCCCCGTACTGCTCAAGTGTTGCTTTCTTATACCCCCTGTACTGCTCAAGTGTTACTTTGTTATACCCCCTGTACTGCTCAAGTGTTGCTTTCTTATACCCCCTGTACTGCTCAAGTGTTGCTTTCTTATACCCCTGTACTGCTCAAGTGTTACTTTGTTATACCCCAGTACTGCTCAAGTGTTACTTTCTTATACCCCTGTACTGCTCAAGTGTTACTTTGTTATACCCCCGTACTGCTCAAGTGTTGCATTCTTATACCCCTGTACTGCTCAAGTGTTACTTTGTTATACCCCTGTACTGCTCAAGTGTTACTTTGTTATACCCCCGTACTGCTCAAGTGTTGCTTTCTTATAACTGCTGTGCTGCTCAAGTGTTGCTTTCTTATACCCCCTGTACTGCTCAAGTGTTGCTTTCTTATAACTGCTGTGCTGCTCAAGTGTTGCTTTGTTATACCCCCTGTACTGCTCAAGTGTTGCTTTCTTATAACTGCTGTACTGCTCAAGTGTTGCTTTCTTATACCCCCTGTACTGCACAAGTGCTGTTTTCTTATAACTGCTGTGCTGCTCAAGTGTTGCTTTCTTATACCCCCTGTACTGCTCAAGTGTTACTTTCTTATAACTGCTGTACTGCTCAAGTGTTGCTTTCTTATACCCTCTGTACTGCTCAAGTGTTACTTTCTTATAACTGCTGTACTGCTTAACTGCTCAAGTGTTGCTTTCTTATACCCCTGTACTGCTCAAGTGTTGTTTTCTTATAACTACTGTACTGCTTAAGTGTTACTTTCTTATAACTGCTGTACTGCTCAAGTGTTGCTTTCTTATACCACTGTACTGCTCAAATGTTGCTTTCTTATAACTACTGTACTGCTCAAGTGTTGCTTTCTTATAACTACTGTACTGCTCAAGTTATGGAGGAGGGTGACAAGGGGAGATATGAACAATATGGAGGAGGGTGACGATGGAAGTTATGAGCAGTACAGAGGAGGGTGACGAGGGGAGGCCGGAAACTTTATGGGTTAAACTGAAGAACAATAAAGGTAAAAGAATCAGACTGGGGGTTGTGTACAGACCACCCACACAGTCAGAAAATGTTGACAGAGAACTGGCAGATCAGTTATGGAAACACTGTGGAAGGGGTGGCACTATGGTGGTCGGGGATTTTAATCTACCAGGGGTGGATAGGAAAACCATTTCAGGCATAAGCACCAGGGAGCAGGTCATTCTGGAAGTCTTCCAGGATGTATTCCTGTCACAAAAGGTGGAGGAACTGACAAGGGAAGGGAACATCTTGGATCTTGTGCTGACTGATGGAGACTTTGTGCAGGGCGTATAGCCCGAGGACCCCCTAACAGGTAGCAACCACCAAACAGTGTGGTTCTCCCTGGATATGGGTAGAGAGGGGACATTTACAAAAACTGAGACAGTGGGCTTCAAAAGGGCTGACTTCTGCAGGATGGCTGACATCCTCAGGGGGCATTTGGCTAGCATCACCCCTGACATGGATACCATCCAGAAATGGGCCATCCTGAAGGAAGGCCTGTTAGTGGCCACAGACACCTGCACAAAGAAATGCAGTAAGAAAGCAGGGACCAAGAAGCCATGTTGGTGGTCAAAGGAGACGCAGATAAGAGTGAGAGAGAAAAAGACAGCCTTCAGAAGATGGAAGGGGTCCAAAAGAGAGGAAGATAGGGAGGAGTACACAAGGAAGACCAGGGAGGCAAGCAGGACTGTGAAGGCTGCCAAGGCTTCAAAGGAGCTAAGGCTAGCAGCAGGGATTAAGGAGGGGGACAAGGCCTTCTTCAAGTACATAAGGGAGAAGAGGAACTGCAAGAAGCAAATCACCAGGATAAAGAAGGATGGAGATTAGTTAGAGAAGGGGATTGAACAGGCAGAGGTGCTCAATGAGTACTTCTGCTCAGCTTTTACCAGGAAGAGAGAGATGGGCCAATACTGCAGGAGCAGAGCAACACTGGCTTGGGATGAGATAGGATAATGGATGGAGAGATCCTTGTGAGCCGAGTACTTGAGGGCCTTAAGCCACTGAACACGGACAAGGCTCCAGGGCTGGATGGGCTGCACCCTAGAGTCCTGAGGGAGTTGACTGAGGTCCTGTCGGCACCACTGGCAGACTTGTTTAATACCTCCCTGCAGACAGGGTGCATGCCTCAGGACTGGAGGATGGCACATGTGGTACTCCTGCACAAGAGCTGCCCCATGGACAAGCCTGGTAACTATAGACCAGTCAATCTGACATCCATTGTGGGTAAGCTCATGGAAATGATCCTAAACGAAAGATTGGTGACCTTCTTGGAGGTGAACGGTCTTATGGATGACAAACAGCATGGGTTTGCCTCTGGGAGATCATGCCAAACAAACATGATTCACTTTTCTGACTGGGTGACAAAAGAACTAGACACCAGTCAGGCGTAGATGTCCTGTATCTGGATTTCAGCAAGGCCTTTGACTCAGTACTGCATGGCAGATTAACTAGCAAATTGACGAACCTGGGAGCAGGAGAGAAACTGGTTAAGTGGGTTGGTAACTGGTTGGGGGACAGACCATCAGAGGGTGGTTGTGGGAGGAGGACTCTCAACTCATAGGGCAGTCACCAGTGGGATCCCACAGGGTTCAGTGCTGGGGCCAGTGCTGTTTAACATTAAAAGCCAATATAGCAGTTGGTGAGAGCATAATCAGTCTATTCATGGATGACACCAAGACAGCGGCAGCTGTGGATGGGGTAGAGGGAGAAAAAGTCCTCCAAGAAGATTTAGGAAGGCTTGAGCAGTGGTCAGACACTTGGCAACTGGGTTTCAATGCTAAGAAGTGCAAGGTCATGCACTTCGGAGCGAGGAATCCTGTGTACCGTTACCATCTGGGAGGGGTTCAGCTGTCCGTCTCTGACAAGGAAAAGGATTTGGGTGTAATGGTCACAAAAAATATGAACGACTCGTCTCAATATATGAAAGCAGCAGCAAAAGCCAATAGAATGCTGGGGTGCACTGCTAGAGGAATCACCTCTAGGAGGGAGGAAGTCATTCTGCCACTGTACAAGTCACTGGTGAGGCCGCACTTTGAGTACTGTGTACAGTTCTGGAACCCATACTTAAAGAAGTGGATGACCACTCAATCTCAGATATGTCTGTGATGGTCTTGAAAGGACATTTCAATGGTACACAACAGAGACGTGCTTGTGAGATCAGACTTATGTTACTTCTTAATACGGCGCAAGATGGCTTGAACATTGATGTTGGATTCATGACACATTACAAGTAAACTTACATGGACCTTTACTTTGAAGGATGGACATACCTGTACATGTTTTAGGTTTTCAGCGAGCCTTGGACTTTGACTGTTATACAATCCCTCTTAGCTGGTTATCTACAGGTTGGCCTTTCACATTAGTATTGTGTGAATGTGTGCGTGGGTGTGTGGGTCTGTCTATGGGTTTGTGAATATGTTTATGTGTGTGCTGTGAGGGTAGAAGAATTGTGGCACATTGAATTTTTAATATGGGTATTTGAGGTGGGTGGTTATGTGGGTATAGAGGAAGTGAATATTGTGGGGATATTAAGGTAAACTTATGTTCAGGTACATGACATTATGTTGTCATTGTGGCTAGGACTCTGGACTCATGTTATAGTGGATATTTACTTCCTTCTGCTAGTTCTGTAATTTGAGTATATATTGTAATGTTTTTGCACTCTGTACTCATTAGAGCATGTGTCTCATTTACTTGGGGGTTCATGACAGGAGTAATTTATTTTTTGGGGGTAACTATTGTAGTGATGGGTGCAACTGATGATTTTTTTTTTTATTTAGTTATTTAACCAGGTATAGCACACTAAGCTGAAAGCTTTTTTACAGGAGTGACCTGGGAGCCCAAGAAGGTTAAGTGACTTGCTCAGGGTCACACAGTATGCAAGTGGAAGCTGTGGGATTCAAACCCAGGTCTGGTCTGCTGGATGCCACCAGATTTGCAGCTCAGAGCCTTAGACCACTGTGCTATACTGCCTCTTCCTCTGCCTCTGATTATTAGGGTTCATGTTCATATATTTCATTTTAAGTAGTTACTTTCCCTTGGGAGGGGGTAATTCCTAAGAATTTTTGTTTAGATTCCTTGGACTGTTTCTATATATGTATTATTTCGATTATACACTGGCAATTTCTTGAGATCTGTACATATCAGGCTGCACAGTCTCAATTTCTCAGGGGTCCCTGACTAGCACTCTTTGTATCTGGAGCTTACACTGACAATTGATAGTATCATGTATAAAATCTTGTTACAACAAGGCTTAACATAATAGTTTGTTGAGAGTATTTGGGACTACATCTCCAGCCAGCCGTACTTTCATCAGTGTGATATACTTACTCCCTTTGGGTGTACATAATTTTCATCATTCTATATGCCATGTAAAGATAATTTCTGATGTTGGAATTTTGGTGCTCAATTTTTTATTAAAGGAATAACGTCACGCCTGGGGTGATTAGGCACGAGCCCGCAGGCCGAGTACGACTAATCACCCCAGAAGTGACGTTATCCCAGCATGACACACACCCTGGAGTGCATTATTCCTATTATACAATGGCCCATTTGTAATATTAAAAAAAAAAGATATGAAAAAGTTAATTTAAAATTGATTTTTGGTCATTTTTGTATATGCGTAGGATTACTTTATTGGAAAATAGTGCTGATTTACACTTCCAACCAGCAGGTGGAGCTGTGTTTCTGCAGTCCTCCTAGTAGCTAAGCAACTCTTCTCAGCATAGCACCTTAGAGGCTGGTGCTTGATTTGTTACTGTGCCCTCCTTTTTTTAAATTCAGGTTTTCATTTTGTGTCTTTCTGTGTAGTGAGTAAATGCCAGTGGTAACTCTGGGAATCGTGTTCTCCACGCCCACGGTTTTGTCCGGGCTGCTCGCCTTCAGAACATTTCTCCTAGACGGAGACGAGGTAGGGAAACGGCAAGGAGAATTTTATTTTTATTTTCTGTCGTGGATGGTGGAATTGAAAAAAGGAAACAAGAAGAGTGGTTTGACGGTGAGGCGAGGGCGGTTTGAGGAACATGAACACGCGATCACGCCTGTTAATATTTATCTCGCTCGCTCACCCAGCCAGGTGCATTGTTCAGAGGAATCGGGTGCCGAGTGGGGATCGGGCTGGGTTGTGAAGCGCTTCCGGAATTACACAGATTTCAAGGCGGTGGATTTAAAAAATAAGAACTTTTTTGGGATGGGGGTGGGCTTGGATATGTGTCACAGTTGTGTGCTGGCTTTTGGCTGTTTTTGTGTAAGAGAGGAATTTATAGCACGAGGAAGAAGCGCCAGGCGGTTTTCTGCAGTGTGGTAACGGAAATGAAAGTAATAGCTGTGCAGTGATTTTTCCCCTTTATTTACATTTCATGCGGTCAGTGTGTGTGCTGGGACTAGAGCCGTGATGTTATGCCAGGATAACATCACGGGTCCAGTGCCAGCCTGACGAATCAGAGCACAGGATTCTTTCTTGCCATTGTATAATATTTGTTTTACTTGGTTATATGTTACATTTTAGCATTCAGTTTTCTCGAGGGTCATCTCATTATCAAAGGTTCTATTCTGAGCAGAGTGACGTACTGTGACCTCGCTTGTGAAATATCTTTACAGAGCTTGACAAATATAATTCACTTTTCCATAACTCCTCCACCCCCAACTCGGTCCCACCTTATAAAGCTGCCCTTGATGGGCGCCCGGAGTTCCACCTGAAACTTGCCACTCTCAAAGAGGTCCTGACACTTTTCTCTTATCTTCACCTCTCAATTACTGAACATTGTTCATATTACCACATTTATCACTTTTTGCAATTTACTGAATGTCTTGCCATAGCCTGCCCTAGCATGTATTTCGCACATGGTTGCTATTTCTGATGCTATAATACCCTATTGATTGTAGCCCTTTTGCTCTCCACGTACATCCTGTCTAGGTTTGTGTTTTATTATCAATACATGTATATAAGGCTTCTCCAATATGTTTACCCTAAATACTGTGTTTTGTTAACTGATATTTTATACCTTACATGGAGGATAGTCTTCTAGTGTATATGATGTGTGCTTTCTTATATACTCGAATTTCAATAAAAAGATAAAGTGAAAAAAAGTGGTCCAGAATCTCCTCCTAAACCTTAATCCTGGTATCTCGACTGGACAGGACTCCCTAGAAGCTAAATTTCTCAACTTGGGTGCATCAGCCCTTGCTTGCCCTTGCTCAGTCCAAGACCTCTTCAACTGGTTCTTCCTGTCCAATACAGTACCTGATAAGTGGAAGCTAGCAGTGGTAGTATAGATACATAAGGGGGGGTCCAATACTGTTGTTGACAACTATAGACCTATATCCCTCGTCTGCCACTTGGCAAAGATACAGGAGCGGATAGTTTACAACCACCTTCAAGACTACCTTGAATCACACAACCTACTCTCCCCTTATCAGCACAGATTCAGAAGGAATCACAGCACCCAAACTGCACTGATAAAAGTAACAACAGATATATACCATGCCATGGACGAGGGCTATGATACGGGTACCATTTTTGGTGATCTTAGTAAAGCATTTGATCTGGTAAACCATGATCTTCTGCTCCACCAGCTGGATACCCTAGGTCTGGATAACAATGCCCAGAACTGGGTAAAAAGCTACCTATCGTGCCGCTTTCAGAGAGTCAGATGGAATGGCTCCTTCTCTGAACCCAGGCACATAACACAAGGAGTACCGCAGGGGTCCATCTTAGGACCACTACCATTTTCCCTCTTGATTAATGACCTCCCTTGTTTTTGTGGTGGTGCCTCAGTGCATCTTTATGTGGATGATGCCATTATCTATCATTCCTCATCAACTACCGACCAAAGTAATAGGGATCTTGCCAATTACTTTGCTTCCCTTGAGGACTGATTCAACTGTCGACATCTGGTCCTTAACACAAAGAAAACTAAATGCATGGTTTTCTCCTGACACCCCTCTACAAAGCATCCTCCACCCTCTCTTAATATTACATCAAACATGGGTGACACCCTGGAAACAATCATGTCCTTCAAATATCTGGGCTTCACCCTGGACCCCGTGCACTCTTTCAGCATCCATGTCTCCAACATTGTCAAAGCTATGAATCAGAAGCTTGGGCTGCTTTATCGAACTCGCCTGTTTCTCACCTCTGCCTCCAGCCTAAGAATTGCTTCCATATCGCTCACTCCCCTCCTGACCTATGGAGCCCCTCTGCTGCTGACTACTAATTCCTCCTCTCTCTCTCTCCTTTCCCAGGCATACCATAGGATTGGGAGGTTCGCGCTGTGAGCCAACTCCCGTTCGCACCACTGCAAAGTCCTCTCCTCTTTGGGCTGGTTACCCTATGAATCTAAACTGAAGTACTTCTCCATGTTCCTTATGTTTAAATGTGTCCACTACCTCATGCCCCCCTGCCTAAGGGATATAATAAGCTTAAGACAAGCTCCTCACACCCTCCGCTGTGCATCCCTATCCTTACTAGCTATCCCCAATCTGCGCCTAACCTCCACTAGGAGATCCTTCTCTTTTGCTGCAATCTCTAACTGGAACTCTTTTCCTCCACTTGTCCTGAATAGTACCTCTCTTCCTCTATTTAAGTCCAGTTTATATGCCTCCTTTGGTTCCCCTACCTCCTGCTCCTATTTTCACTGATGCACCTTAACTTCTCCTATCCTACCCTATCCCTACCCCCATCCCACCCCCTCACTCTCTTCTCTCTCTCTCTCTCACCCCCTAGTAAACCACAACAGTATTCATCTACTGTCTGCACCTTCCCCTAACTTTCTCCTTTTACACGTTTATAGCACTATGCTCGTATCCACTTGTCATAGCACACATTATATCTATGTAGCATTTATGTATGCGCATAGCTCTATATCAGCAGTTCTCAAACCTTGTCATAGTGAGCCTCCCCTAAGCTATGGAAAAGATCTTGAGCCTCCCCCAAAATACTGAAATATTTTTGGGCCTCCCCATAGAAAAATAGCCTACTTGTCACAGTACATCAGTAATAAATTATTTGCATAGCTGGCTCTCATGTTATTAAGCTTATTAGCCCCCCAACAGGACAACCTAGTTGCTCCAATATTTTGACTCTCAAATCATTGTTACCTCTTACTGCCATATCTTCATGGGTCAGATGGATTTTTCTGTTTCCCCTCTAACTTGAATAACCTTCTGTCACGATCTCTGCCTCCCCTCTCACCCTTTTCTTAAACAACTTCTCAGGGGGATATTTTGTCCTCCCTGCTCTTATTCCTAGTACCTGTATGGTTAACTTTTGTATTTGGACAGTTCTGCTGCCAGTCGAATTGATCAGTTGTTTCTTGCATTGTTAGTTTATTGTTCTTAATTTGTGTCACTTTTATTCATTTTGTATTGATTGAGTGTTTAGTAATTACATTTTGAAATGTATTCTCTCACTACCCTTCCTGGGTACACCTGAAATAAGCCATGGCTCAGTGTACAGTGCCTTCCCTGGTCACAAACTTGTGAATAAATAAATAAATTCACCTACTGTTATCCTCTTTCAGTTTGCCTTAACCCTTCACACAAAATCTATAAAGTTCAAAATTTAAATATAATACTTTTTCAAGGATTGCTTGAGCCTCCCCTGGAACAGGCTGGGGCCTCCCCAGGGAGGCTGGCCTCACCATTTGAGAAACCCTGCTCTATATGGCTATATACCCATTGTACAAGGATTTGATGAAGCTTTTACTGATGACCTGCATTTTTACCTGTCCATACTCTGTACGGTTCTGTAATATTTTTTGTACTGCTCTGTAATATTTGTGACCCCGGGTCAACCACAAAATTCAAATAAATAAACATGTCTTCAGGAGGTTTCCTTCACTTGACATGTAATTTAGTGAGCAGAGAATTGTAAGGTTTTTTTTATCCATTAGACCAGCGTTTCTCAAATGGTGAGGCTGCAACCTGTTCCGGGAGAGGCCCAAACAAGTCTGAAAGAGTAGTGTAATTAAATTTTGAGTTTTAGATATTTTGTGTGAAGGAATAAGGCAAACTGAAAGAGGATAATAGTAGGTGAATAATTTATGTATTTATTTACAAATCAGTGACCAGGAAAGGCACCCTGAGACAAGACTCACTTCAGGTGTGCCCAGGGACATATAGAACATAAATGCAATCCAAAAGGTAACTGCAAAACAGCCAAGCAATACAAAATGAACAACAGTGCATACAAATAGGAACAATGAACAAATAATGAGAGGTAAGAACTGACCAATTAGACTGGTAGCAGAACAGCCCTAATACAAGAGTTTAGCAGAGAGGTACTAGGAGCAAGATCAGAAGGGAGAAAAAGGATCCCTGACAAGTTGTTTAAGAGCAAGGTAAGAGGCTGAGAGGCAGAAGTGGGATAGAAGGTTATCCCAGCTAGAGGGGAAACAGAGAACACAGTTTGACCAATTAAGGTATTGCAATAAGGAGAAACAATGGTTTGAGTGTCAAAATAGCAGAGCAAGTATGTTTAACTGGGAAGGGGGGTTACAAGGTGAGGTTACAATAAGCTGAAGAAAATGAGAGCGAACTACTCAAACAAGTTTTCCTTTATTCCTGATGTACTGTGCAAACTTTGCTATTTTTCTATGTGATGGCTCAAGATTATTTCAATATGGGGGGGCTCGCCAGCCTGGTGGCGCTGAGGTGCTGGATGCCTTACTTCGCGCCACACCGGTGACCTGTGTTTGGGAACGGACATGGGATGCCGGGGGTTGTCAGGGAGGAGAAGGATCGAGCATCCCTAGGACTGCTTTCCTTCTCCAGGGAGGGGGGACTGCAGGGCTTGGCAATTGCCTGCCACCTAGCGGAGGCTGGGAGGTGGCACATCAGCACTGAAGAAGGGCGGGAATGTGGCAGGTGCTTGGCGGGATGTGCACGGGAGCATGCGCGCTGCTGCCGCTGGCACCACTGCACACCATACCTCGAGGGGGAATAGAGTAAACACAGAAAAATATGGAGCCCTCTGCAAATGAAGATAGTCCGCCTGCGATGGTTCTCCGGAAGGCACCTCCCCGAACGCCATCCAATCCGTGGTTGTGTCGCCCCCACCCCTGCCACTAAGGGTACATCGTGGTGTTATGGGAGGGGTCTCATACCCGTGCCTACATGGGGGACGTCAGATGCTGGCAGAGGACTCCAGGAGAGAAAAAAGTAGCTGTAAAAAAAAATATGGGGGGCTCAAGATCTTTCCATAGCTTGGGGGAGGCTCACTATGACAAAATATGAGAACTAATGCAATTAGACTGATACATGGTAACTCTTTGCCTGCTGTTATCTTTAAACAACCTTTGACCTTTAAGTTTGGTGCAGCTGAAATCACTCTAGATATGCAAGCTTTCCAGTGTCACTTTATTTCTCTTCTCACTCTACCTCAGTACCATGCCCAGAGCCTGCACAGGTAAAATCCTGCTGTACGCAGATGATGCCGTCATTTTCGCACCCACCGAAACCCCATCTCCCTTCAAGACACCTTGCAACTAGCCTTCAATGATGCTAAAGCCTGATTCAAAGAGCACAGACTTGTAATCAATCTAAAAAAAAACAAAGCTATGCTCTTTGCCCATCCCCAAAACAAATCCAGTAATTTCCCACTCCGCATCCTCCCTGGCTCCAAGCATCCTCTCGATCAAGTTCGCCTGTACAAGTACCTCGGGGTCGCCTTTGACTTGGCACTCACATTCCATGACCACATTGATACTCTAGCCTCAGCTACAAACGCACGAATAGGTATCCTCCACCGCTACAAGCACTGCCTCCCCCCCGATGCCCATCGACTAGCAGTCACCTCCTCAATCATGTCCCTTTTGGACTATGGCCTGCCAGTCTATGGTGCCGCAGACACAACCGCCCTCAATAAAATCCGACTCACCTTGAATAAGGCCTGTAGATTAATTACGGGAGCCCCCAGGCTAACCCATACCTGCCAGCTATATGACTTGGCTAAGCTGCTTAACCTAGACGAATGGCTCCGATACCAAACCTGCCTCATAACTAAAAAAACACTCCTTGGACTATCCCCGCCCGGACTGACAGCCTCTATCCACCTAGCTCAACCCTTAGTCCAAACTCGTAGCTCCTCCAAGGCCACCCTGTTAGTTTCTAGGACCAGGACTAGTCATGGTCAATGTTCCTTCTGCTACAGAGCCCCCTCCTGGTTCGACACTCTCCCTAACTCCATCATTGATACCCATACCATCTCCCACTTCAAAACAATGCTGCGAAGTCAGCTATTCAACATGCGTAGCTGTGCCTGTGCCTGGCCGTAGGTGCTCTAGCTCACTGTATCAGACAAAACTCTCTGAGTAGCTCCTCCACAAAACTGACAAAACTCCCTGAGTGGCTCGCCTCCCAAACTTTTTCACCTACCTTGTCCCATAGCCGCCTGTTGCTACCAACCTCTAGCAGTATCTGCGCTAGACCAATTGTCTACTTAACCAATGTATGCTTATCTCTCGATCTTATCCAAATAACTGTAATAACCTGTGAATACCAAACCTGTAATACTCATGTTGTAACATAGAAATTACTGCATATATCTTCCAAAACTGTGTCTGCAATGATGTAATAAGCTGTATCTACAATGATGTAGCTGAATGTTGTACTGTATTTGTCTTCTTTGTAACGAGGTACCTTTGGAAACGAGCCTCTGGCTCAAAGGTTGTAAACCGATGTACAAATAAATAAATAAATAAAATTTCTGAAGGCCTGTTTTAAACCAATGAAAATGATTTCTGTTTTTATCTGCATGGTCTAAGTGTTAATAATATGAGATTTTCTAAATAACTCTCATTATGCTTCTGATGAAAGACTTGGTCAGAAAGCTAAGGCTCTTTGTTCTTTTTGTAACATCCTTGTTGTTGGTCCAATAAAAGGTATCAAACCATTTGTTCTGGATTTATACTAAAAGAAGGACATCAGGTTACTGGAGGAGGTACAGCGGAGGGCGACTAAAATGATTAGAGGTATGGAGGGGAAGCCTTATGAGAACAGGTTGAGGGACTTCAATATATACTCATTGGAGGAGAGAAGGGAAAGGGGTGACATGATCGAAACCTTGAAGTACTTAAAGGGCATCAACAGGATTAGTACAGAGGGCATGTTTCAATTAAAGGGAGAAAGGATTACTAGAGGGCACAGCCTGGAGATTGGTGGGGGGTAGAGTCAGGAGGGAGGCGAGGAAGCATTACTTCACAGATAGGATGGCTGGGGGATGGAACGTGCTTCCTGAAGAAGTGGTATCTCTTTAAACAATGGAGAGCTTTAAAAGGCAGTGGGACAGGGTTAAGGGCAAGATACTAGTCAGTGGGAAGATGAGGGGGAAGAGAGGGGAGCAAGGGGTGGGAGAGGGAGGGAGCAGCAGGAGTCTAACCTCTGTGCTGCACAATCGAGCAGACACGATAGACCATTTGGCCTGTATCTGCTGGCAGTTTTGTATGTTCGTATGTTGCCCTAGTATCTTGCTTACAATGTTTGATGTCTTGCATCATTGTAATTTGATCTTCACTTTCTCTTTAACTGTCCTGGGTTGTGCTTGAAAATAGGCAATGCTTTTGTCTAGTGCACCCACCCAGTCAACAAAAACTAAATAAATAAATAAAGTGATTGGGAACACTGCTTGTTCTTGTTCCAAATGATAAAGTGGAATATGGAATTCAACTAATTACAGCAGGTCACTTTGGCAAGGTTTTTATGTTGGCTTGCACTTGCGCAGCCAACATCTTGCGGTAGTAGCAGATTTGGAGGCATGGTCACTGTTGGGCGAATGCAGGGCACACATCAGAAGGTGTGTCCCTCATTCCCCAATCAGGAAGCAGGAGGCACTGACCTCATGCATGCCTAATGTGGCCCTCACAACAAAGAAAAGGTCCGCTGCAATGAGAGCGAAGCTCTCATGCAGTGTGACCATTACATGCCTCTCTCAGTGCAGGCAACATGGCGGCAGTGACTGCAGCCGCTGCTGCCTGTTACAATGCTGACGGGGGAGCCCACCCCCCATCGGCATAATGTTCCCCCCCTTTTGTTGATTGCCGAGGGGGGTGCCCAGTCCCCCTCGGCATCATGCATTCTCTCCCCCCATTTATATTTGTCGATGGGGGTGCCCAATCCCCCATCAGCTAAAGCACCCCCCACCCACAAACACTGAGGTGGCATGCTGGGAGCCCACCCCAGCATGCCAAATCCCACCTGAAAAATGGAAACCGTCCCACGATGTCTTTTTTTAAACCCTGTAAACCAAAAATGGTCCCTCAGCAGTCTCCCCTGCCCCCACAACCCGCACTCCACCCACTGCGCATCCTGCCTCCCCACACCCTCACCCCATACTTACCTCGAATCTGGCATGACGATCTTCGTGGACCGGGAACACGTCTGCACTCTTCAAAGCGGACTGCGAACTGAGGAAATGCCGGCAAGCTGTATAATGGAATGAATAGGGTTTTTTAAACTTTGTTGCATATCTCGGGCATTTTTTGGAAATTTTGGCACCAAATTTTCAACATTGGGTTATTGGGAACCCTCCTCATGAATTCTGTCACTGTCATGGCGTTATTCGGCCCCAAAAGGTGATTTTGCAGTCACTGTGCAGAATCACCTTTTGGGACTGATTACCAAAATGACAGTGCCAGTGTTCATGAGGTGGGCTCTCAAAAAGCCTATGTTGCAAATTTGGTGGAAAAAATCAAAAAAATGACTGTTTTACGAGCATGTGTTGTGCAGTTTGCATACATGCTCATAAGTTTGCTAATTTAAAACATTTTCACTACAGATTTTCAACATTGCCATTGTTCTGCACCTCCTTATGAACAGTACAGCTGTCATTTTTCACATCCTGCCCAAAATATATTTTCACGTTCCCTTGCAGAATAGCGTGGTCACTGTGGGAAATCCGTGTTCGAGACACATTATGAAAATGACAGTGACACTGTTCAATAGCAGAGGTCCTAAAATGCCTATGTTGAAAATTTGGTGATGAAAGTCCATAAAATGAGTGTTTTCTGAGTGTGCATTGCACAGTTTGCATGCATGCTCGCAAAAACCCCAATGCCTGTCGCTCTCTACAGGGTGAGGGTGGGGTTGGCATCACTTCAACACTTTACTGCCATTCCTATTATGCATCTCTACCTCTGCCACCACCAAAGCCAATGCCAGTGACACAACATTTGGCATTGACAAACGCTTGTTATAAATTGTTTGGAGGCCAGTAAAAACACAGAAGCAATCTCATACTTTTGAGTTCATCAGACAAGATACCTTTATTAGGCTAACAAACAGTCTGGATAAGCCTATGAGACCTTTAAAGAGCCCCTGACACCATTTACAAAACTCTGAAAAAATGTAAGATCTGGACGCAATTCAGTTTATGTTTTGTGCATTTGCTGTAATTCTTTCCTAATTTTAATTCATTACTGAAAATAGTTGCATGAAAACAAGATCACTGACCCCTAGACTTTATTTGTTTTGGCTTCTTGTCTACACCTGACATCATAGCCCCTGTTTATGACCTCATTGTCATCTTCAGAGCAACAAACTGCGATGTCACAGATAGAGGATTGTGATGTCAGGTGCTGACAAGGAGGCAGACCAGATAGGACAGAGATCCAGTTTTTCATGAAAATGTCCTTTAAAAAAAGAAATACAGTCTGAATTATGAGGAAAAATTAAATATAAGCTGAAGTGTGTCTAAACATTACATGTTTTCAGAGTTGCCCCAACAGCATCATGGGCTCTATAAAATTGCTTCACCTGTCGTGTATACTAGATGAAGATGTCTCAAAGGGGATCACCCACCATCTAAGTCTCACACCTTTGGGACCTCTGTTACATAGAAACATAGACGTTGTCAGCAGATGGGGACCATATGATCCATCAAGTCGGTCCTTGGCTTCCTACCCCCCTACTTAGCTGCCTGCTTGCGTATCCCCCAGTGTCTGTCCCATGCCCACTTGAATTCCCCCACTGTCTAGGCTCCCACCACCCTCTCTGGCAGTCTATGCCATGGTTCCACAACACACTCTGTGAAGAATAATTTCCTCGTGTTGCTTCTGAACTTTCCTCCCTACGTCGAAGGTTGTGCCCTCTAGTCCTGCTGTAGTCCTTTACCTGAAAGAGGTTCTGCACATGCACTCTGTTGTTGCCTTAACTCATTGCCTCCACAGGCTCATTCTGAGATTACACCACTTGTCTCCTGAATCTCCTGTATACTTTTAACAGTGAATCCTGGGCCTTTCTAAGCAAAATCAAGCCATAGTCAGCATGTTGCAAACAAATGCTAATAGCTCAATAACTGTATATGCTAGACACAAAGTATGAGTGGCAGAGTTATTCAGCACAAAATTGCCTTTCCAATGGTGGCATGCACGTAATAATAAGTAATTTAGTTTTTTTTCTATGCTGGTCGAAAGAGCAAACTAAATATTTTTTTCACTAAAAAAGTGCAACATAAGCCATTTTTTGCTGGAAAATATGTAAAATATAAACACCAAATTAAGCATACAGACATTAGATGGTGTTTTAATATTATGTTAGTTAAAAAAAAGATATCTTTTTACTATAAAATGTAATTTTTCGCCATTTTAGTCAAGGTGCTTTGGCGAGATTTGAGGGCTGAATCTCAACCACACACACCATATCATAAACAATCATATAACTCCAAAAGTATACATGATACACGCAGTATCAGCATGAAAGTTGATTAGCACAAAAATGCCTTTCCAATGGTGCTCTGCAACCAGTTGTAATCAATACGGTTTTTATTTTATACCTGCTGAAGTGCCAAAAAAGTGAATTTTATTCAAGCTGCTTACGTGAATCTTGATGGAAAACATATCAGCCATACACACCATACCATAAACAAATGTGAATAACTCCTAAAGTATACATGATATACACAAAATATCAGTGGCAAAGTTGTTCAGCACAACATTATCTTTCCAATGGTGGTGTGCAAATAATAATATGTAATTTTGTTTTGTTATTTTTAAACTGGTTGAAACAGCAAAAAAATATTTTTTTCACTAAATCAGCAACATAAGCCATACACACCATACCATAAACAAATGCAAATAACTCCTAAAGTATGCATGATGTACAGAAAATATCAGTGACAGAGTTGTTCAGCATAACATTACCTTTCCAATGGTGCTATGCAGTCAAATATATTTTATATTCTGTTACACTATATATTAAAATATATAAGTGACTTCTCCAGACGTTGCTTGGGCACACTGGGAGTCAGTAGCCGACTTCTGCAGACGTACTCAGGACACACCAGTGTTTTTTTACTGACGACTACAGGCGTCGGCTAGGGAGACAATGAGTTAAGGGTATTTGAATGTTTCTGTCATGTCCCCATGGTTCCTGCATTGTCCTAGGGAGCATAATTTGAAGTCATCCAGTCTTGTCTTGTACAGTTCCTAATGCAAGCCCTGCACCATCTTTGTTGCTCTTCTCTGTACCATCTCCAGCCTATCTATATCCTTCCTGAGGTGTGGCCTCCGGAATTAGACACAGTACTCTAGGTGAGGCCTGACCAGGGACCGATACAAGGACATGATTACTTCATGGCTTCTCCTTATGATGCCTCTCCCTATGCATCCCAGGAAACCACTAGCCTTTAGTGCTGCCTTTTCACATTGTCTACTGACCTTGAGGTCATCTGATATGATCACCCCAGGACTTGTTCCTGCCTGGTAGCCACCAGCTAACCCTCTGTTAACCCTTGGAGTACCATGGAGTCAGCAACCAGCATATCAGAGCTTTTAAAAGCTCCAAGAAGCATCGGATCCAATTGAATCTCCCACTGCTGTTTTATCATTGATGTCAGCTGATGGGGGATCTGGGATGCCACCAGAGTGACAGTTTTTATGTAAGGAATAATGCCCGCTGAGGTGACTGGGCATGCTGTGATATATAGACACCTTGGGTGAGTTGTGAGGCACAAGGCGTATGTCAAATGCCTTCAATAACCCAAAAAGTCCATATATCACCTTGAAGAGTGTTATTCCATTTACAAAATTGGCCCTAAATTGACTTTTGATGTGTAAACAGCCATTTAGTTCTGAACTATTCAGGCATGCTCGGATAACCAGGCAGGTGATGCTCTTGGCCAATCAGATCAGTAGGATTTTATCATCTAGTTTATAAATGCTGTCAGAGCAATTTCAATCAGATATTTATTTACATGAAACATATTTTACAAGGAAAACAAGTATAATCCAAATGGGCTTGTTTCTATTTGCGGTGAGGGGATGCACAGGGACAATATATACTGAGTCAAAACATACAGCGAATATAAGCAGTAAATGCAATGAGGTAATGCATAAGGGACTAATTGCTGGTCCTGAAAAGAGGAATAGCACAGGTAAATATGTGCCCACCTCCCGCTGTTTAGGGGCAAACCGATGATCCATGGAAGGGGGCACACAGCACAGCACAGAAATCTCACCAGAAATATCCCACAGGCTGAAAGCATGGAAAGACAAAAAAATATGGGCCTACTTGGAGATGACTTCAAGGTGGCAAACAAGCCCCAGGACTTACAGCCATGAACTCTGAGGGTACCCCAACTCCAATGGAGATCCTCGGCCTCAAGATATCTTCATTCTTCTGTCACAGGACCCCCACTGACCCCGGGACCAGAGATGCAGGATTTAGACTGAAGCCCAAACTGGAAAATGAACTCATTTGAAAGTTGAAACTCAAGGATTGCCATTTCATTTGAATCCTTATTTATAAACAGAGAAAGACTCCGAATTTCTTTCCTAAAGCAATCATTTTATTTCTCCTGCACCCAAGTGATTGCCAGGGCTACAGGGGTCTGTTGGTGGTACTTTTAGCAAATGGGGAAATTTGGTCAGGACACTGGGAAATTCCCCTCCTTTTTTGAAGTGCCATGGGATTTTTAAATTCCTCCTGAACGAAAAGGCAGATAGGACGTTGGTTTAATGTCTTATCTAAAGGATGACACACATCAACATTACAGAATCCGCTTAGTATTACATTTGGGTATTAGTGTTTATGTTTGAGCCCAGTCCCAGTATAGGGCTAGAACCCACAACCCTCCAGCCCAGAAGCAGATGGGCTACCAAATGAGCCACACTGATTCCTATAGATAATATACAAATACACAAGAGGTAGGGTCAGGATACCTGAGCCAAGAAACCATTTGTTTGCAAAGACTGAGTGGATCAGACCCGGACCACTCCACGATGCATAAGAGACCCCTGAGAAACAAACCATAATTATAAACTGGCACAGTAGGTAAAAACAAGTTTGTGCTTAAAGTACTAATCAGGGCAGCCTACATTTAGGATGGTGCTTGTTTCCCTTAAAGGTTTTTAAATCTTGTATACCTCAACTATTAATTTGTCTAATGAAGGTATCATCTGAGCAGAACACATAATTATTTTGTTGGTTTTGCTGAGGACTTCAAAAGCTTCCCAAATCATGCTGGCTGAAGCCCTTGATGGAGAATCGTGAATGGGTTACATTGTGCTTAATTGCTGCAGGTGTGGTAATGATGTACTCTGTTTGTAAACCGTCAGTAGTCAGGCAGGAAGCCCACAGTGGCTTTGCAAACCACATACACGTACAGGAAAGGCTGGGCGTGCCTTCAGCAAGCAAACAGCTTGTGAAGTGTGTATGCATGAATGGGGGGAGGAAGATACCAGAACCTTTGGCATTCTTAGTGGTAGAGCCTTGGTCTGAGAGTATGTGCTCACTGCAGCCCAGAATCTTGCCTTCCAAATCAAACCTTGGTGTCCTGAGGGGATTTTGTGGTGGTGGTAGGGTGGGTAGGAATTTTAGAAGCAGGAAATGTAGCAAACATATCCTTATGTGATCTTAAGGTGGGGAAGGGGTAAATATGCTTAGTATGCATCCTTAACCCACACAGTACTGACTTTCATGTGTTAAATGCAGTTTTTTTAGTGATTCATCTTTTTTGTTTATTAATTTACAAACAGAGCACATAAATGTTGTTTGATGATGAAGCATTCCAAAGAGTCATTTAATGCTATAAAACAATTAGAATGAAGAGAGAGAGAGAAAAAAATACAAACATTTTTTATGTTGATTGCGTGCATGCTCAAGAAACATGTTGCGGCAGCTTGCTGCAGAAGCAGGTTGTGGAGGCGCGGCACTGTTGTGGCCAATGCCCCACTGTCTTTTGAGGCTTGCCCTGTTCCCCAATGGGGTGCTGCGCTGCTGCTGACACTAGTTCAGCCAGCGTGCCACAACCTTAAAAAGTTTTCACTGCAGCAATTGGGGGTCACGTCATCATTGCAGCGTCAGCCATTCGCTGCAATGAGGGAGTGACCCATCATTGCTGGGCAGAACTTTGCTAAGTGTAATATTGTTTGTGAACACGGCGGCTTGACGCCGTGTTCACAAACAATACTAATTGACCCCCACTACCGAGGGGGTGCCCAATCTCCCTCGGCAGCATGCACCCCCCCAGCAACAGTTTTTGTTTGCTGACGGGGGCCCCAATCCCCGTCGGCTTCAGTCCCCCTCCTGGTTAATGTTGCCAACGGGGGAGCCCACTCCCTGTCAGCATTATGTCCCCCCTCCCAGTTTGTTTTGCCAACAGGGGAGCCCATCCGTGTCAGCATAATGGCCTCCCCACGAAAAACAAGTAGATTTAGGCCGAGGGGACGCACCTCTTGGCTCTTGGCGCCTTTGTGCTGGACAGGGTGCCTAACCCCGTCAACTACAGCTGCCTTCCCAAAAACACTCCATTGGCATGCTGGAAGCCCACCCCAGTGCCACATGCCCCTGTAAAAAAAAATCCCACAATTTTTTTTTTTTAACCCATGAAAAAGAAAACGGTTCATTGCGGTCTCCTGCCCCTCCCACAACCAGCGTCACCCACTCGCGCACCCTGCCTCCCCACACACCCCCACCCCATACTTACCTCCGACTCCAGCGCGATGATCTTCAGTGGACCGGAACACGCCTGCACTCGGCCAAAGCTGACCGCGAAATGAGGAAATGCCGGTAAGCTGTATAATGGCATAAATAGGGTTTTTTCAACTTTGATGCATATCTCGGGCACTTTGGGAATTTTGGCACCAAATTTTCTACATGGGGTTTTTGGGACCCCGCCTCAGGAATTCAGGCACTGTCATGGCGCTATTCGGTCCTGAAAGGTGATTTCATGGTCAATGCGCGGAATCACCTTTTGGGACCGATAAATGAAATGACAGTGCCAGTGTTCATGAGGTGGGCTCTCAAAAAGCCTATGTTGCAAATTTGGTGGAAAAAATCCAAAAAATGACTGTTTTTTGAGCGTGCATTGAACAGTTGCTACGCACACTCGTAACTTTGTGAATTTGCAATATTTTCATGCCAGATTTTCCACATTGGCATTTTGTCACACCTCCCTATGAACAGTACAGCTGTCATTTTTCTCATCCTGGCCGAAATGTGTTTTCGCACTTCTGGCGCAGAATAGTGTGGTCACTGTGGGAAATCAGTGTTTGGGACAGATTAAGAAAATGACAGTGACCCAGTTCATGAGTAGAGGTCCTAAAATGCCTATGTTGAAAAGTTGGTGATGATAGTCCATCAAATGACTGTGTTACAAGTGTGTGTTGCACAGTTTCCATGCACCCTTGTAACTTTGCAGATTTCTCATAATGTCACGTCAGATTTTCAACACTGGCATTTTTTCACACCTCCTTATGAACAGTACAGCTGTCATATTTCACATCCTGACCAAAATGTGTTTTTGCACTTCCGGCATACAATAGTGTGGTCGCTATGGGAAATCACTGTTCGGGAAAGATTAAGAAAATTACAGTGACACTGTTCATGAGCAGAGGTCCTAAAATCTCTATGTTGAAAATTTGGTGATGAAACTCCATAAAATGACTGTGTTACAAGAAATCAGTGTTTGGTACAGATTAAGATCGAGCGAGTGAGAGGGGTGAGTGACCGAGCTCAACTGAGCTCTGTCGGGACTGCTGTGGATTTCTTTGGGGGCAGAAAAAGGCCCCAATGCAGGCAGGAGCCCAGTACAAAAGGGCAGCCTGCAGCACCAGGAGAAACAGAATGACAGAGCGAGTGGGGGGGGGGTGAGCGAACTCAACAGAGCTATGTCGGGACTGCTGCGGATTTATTTGTGGGCAGAAAAAGGCGTCAATGCAGGCAGGGGCCCAGTACAAAAGGGCAGCATCCAGCGGTGGGAGAAACAGTACGAGCGAGTGAGACAGGGGGACTGAGTGAGCTCAATGGATCTCTATCAGGACTGCTGCGGATTTGTTTGTGGGCAGAAAAAGGCACCAATGAGGCAGGAGCCCAGTACAAAGGGCAGCCTACAGTGCCAGGAGAAACAGAATGAGCATGTGAGAGAGAGGGAGTGAGTGACCTCAATGGAGCTCTGTCGGGAAAGCTGTGAACTTGTTTGTGGGCAGAAAAAGGTGCCAACATGGGCAGGAGCCCAGTACAAAAGGGCAGTCTGCAGCGCCGGGAGAAACAGAAAGAGCGAGTGAGAGAGGGGGAGTGAGCGAGCTCAATGGAGTTGTGTCGGGACTGCTGCAGATTTTTTTGTGAGCAGAAAAAGGTGCCAATGCAAGCAAGACCCCAGTACAAAAGGGCAGCCTGCAATGTTGGGAGGAATAGAATGAGCGAGCGAGTGAGAGAGGGAGAGTCAGCAAGCTCAGTGGAGCTGTGCCGGAACTCTAGAGTTGCCCACCCTCCTGCCCAGGGTCCTCTGTGATCCTATATTATAGCAGGGTCTTTGGAGTGGAGACAAAGCAATGACTGGATACTTTTAGGATTGCTGTAATAATACAGATTAAGTTGTTCTGTTTATTTCTCTAACTGAGCTAAGTACTGACCTGTACTGTTATGATTGCTGTAATAATACATATTTATTTGTTCTGTTTATTTCTTTAACTGAGCTGAGTAATAAATTTGGTAGAAAATATCCAAAAAATGACTGTTTTACGCGCGTGTGTTGCGCAGATGCTACGCAAGCTCGTAACTTCGCAAATTTGCAATATTTTCACTCCAGATTTTCAACATTGGCATTTTTTCACACCACCTTATGAACAGTATAACTGTCATTTTTCACATCCTGGCCGAAATTGGTTTTTGCACTTTTGGCGCAGAATTTATTTATTTATTGAAATTGTTTCACCAGGAAAGGCATGCTGAGCAAAAAGATGCTTGTCTCACAGTGCGACCTAGGGGGAAGGGATTACAGTGGAGGCAGATCATATACAGACAAATATAGCGCGATCACTGTGGGAAATCAGTGTTCGGGACACATTAAGAAAACTACAGTGACACTGTTCATGAACAGAGGTCCTAAAATGCCTCTGTTGAAATTTTTGTGATGAAAGTCCATAAAATGACTGTCTTATGAGCGTGCGTTGTGCAGTTTCCACGTAACCTTGTAACTTCACAGATTTGTAATATTTTGATGCCACATTTTCAACACTGACATTTTCTCACACCTCCTTATGAACAGTACAGCTGTAATTTTTCACATGCAGGCCAAAATGTGTTTTCGCGCTTCCAGCGAGTAGTGCAGTCGCTTTGGGAAATCAGTGTTTGGGACAGATTAGGATCACGCGAGTGAGACGGGGGAGTGAGAGAGTTCAACGGAGCTCTATCAGGACTGCTGCAGGTTTTTTTGTGGGCAGAAAAAGGAGCCAGCGCAGGCAGCAGCCCAGTACAAAAGGGCAGCCTGCAGCGCCGGGAGAAAAGGAATGAGCGAGTGGGGGGGGGAGTGAACGAGCTCAACGGAGCTCTGTTGGGACTGCTGCAGATTTCTTTGTGGGCAAGAAAAGGTGCCAAAGAAGGCAGGAGTCCAGTACAAAAGGGCAGCCTGCTGAGCCAGGAGAAACAGAATGAGCGAGTGAGAGAGGGGGAGTGAGCGACCTCAACGGAGCTCTGTTGGGACAGCTGTGAACTTCTTTGTGGGCAGAAAAAGGTACCAACTCAGGCAGGAGCCCAGTACAAATGGGTAGCCTGCAGCTCTGGGAGAAATAGAACAAGCGAATGACAGAGGGGTAGTGAGCGAGTTCAATAGAGCTATGCTGGGACTTTACAATTAAACTATATGAGAGCCAAGAACAAAAAGTATGGTAGCTGAGGGGTGAAAAACAGACAAGGAGGCTTTAGAATTGCTACAGTAATACAATATCTAATGGATGACATTTGGGCCTGAATTACCCCCATCGGCAAGGGGTCAGTAGGGGGAGTAGTGTGGGGGGGGCAGGAATTTGAGTAAATAGGGGCCTAACACTTGTAGTAGGGTACAGAGCCTGGGAGTAAGAGCCCCTAACATAACATGGGGGCCAAAATGGGGCAGGTGCCACATGTCAGTAGGGTGAGCATCTTTGGATGGGCGGAGGTGTGTACAGGGTGTGGGTGTGCCATGATCCTGGACTGGGCTTGGAGGATGGAGGGGGGGTGTATGGTCTGTTGATGACTGGCTAGTTTGAGGGAGGAACTGTGGTTAGGGAGGAGTGTAAGTGGCAGGGCAGATGAGTATGGTGGGCATCCTGGGGGGGGGAATTAGGGGATGGTAAAGGGGGAAGGAGGAAGAATAACTAGAGACTGAAACCGACCCCAGTATCAGAGGCACTAGCAGAAAAGAGAGAAAAAGGGAGGGGGTGCCCAAGGTGAGGCCGGGGCTGCCTTCTGATGGGGGAGGAAGAGACTATGAGAGGAGTACTAGGGGAGAAAGCAAATGGCTGTGAGTACGGAGGCACCAGGAGTGGGACGGAGGGGAACAAGTAGGAGGGGGGACCCGATAGGGGGAAGAGATGTAGCACAGGTATCGACTATGAATAGATTTGAACCTCTGCTATGGGACAGAGAGGGGAGCAGGAACATACTGAAGGGGGGAGGACAAGCAGGGCATGAGAGGGATGGCAACAGGTAGAAGAAGAGATAGCGAGGACAAATGGGTAGAAGGGGGCTAGTAAGGAAGGAGGGGGTGGTGACTGAAGGAGAGAAGGCTACGGGAAGGGGAAGAATGGGAGGAGCATCACTATCGGAGTAGAAGGGAATGGTGGCTCAAAATCAACAACAGCGGGGATAGGAGAGGGGTTGGAAATCAGCAGGGGAGGAGGGGAGGTCGACATGGGAAGCCCAGTAGGAAGTAGTCAGGCTGGGAAGGGGTTCAAGGGGGATGGGAAGAATAAGGCAGAGAAAAGGGGTGAGGTGGAAGTAGGGGGTACAGATATAGAAGTCACAGAGGGTGCAGTTGGCGGGGGTAACGGACAGGGAAGAACGAATACTGGGGTGGTGGAAGGGGCATTAAAAGGGAAAAGGGGGTAAAGGGTGAGGGGGTACTCATCCTGGGGGATTCTATACTGAAATGGGTGAGATGGGGTGGAAAAGAGGAAAGGCACAGCCATATTTGGATTGAAGCTGTCCCCAGGTTGACTGCAGTAGGAGCAGGGCAGGCACTGCTCAAGTGTGCAGCGAGGGGCAGGAAGAAACCTCCTTTACTGTTGCATGTGGGTACAAATGACTTAGTGGGGGACACTGTGAAAGTAGTAAGGGGGAGGTTTGAGTACTTGGGCAGGCAGTGTGAGGGGTTGGGGAAGTCGGGGGCATTCTTGGAGGTACTGGCAGTACCAGAGCACCCCCTCCACACACACACACATACACACTCCCCGAAAAGCTGCTTAAAAGCCTGCAATTCATTCAGATCAGTTCCATTTTCACGCACTTGGGGTTCAGTGCCAACAAGTGTAAAATCATGTATCTAGGGCATAGGAACCCATGCTGGGTATAGGATGGGGAGGCACTGATACTCACTAGATGTGAGGCATCAGGTTATTATATCAGAGGACCTCAAGATGGCAGTACAGTGTGACAAGCCTATGGGCAGGGGAAATTGGATTCTGGGGTGCATAAGGAGTGGCATCTCCAGTAGGAGGAGGAGGGATGTTGTGCTGCCATTGTATCACTCCCTGGTATACCCCCAGCTGGAGTACTGTGTCCAGTTTTAGAGTCCACACTTCAGAAAGGACATAAGGTAAAGGTTTTCCAGAGGAGGGCAACTAAAATGGTTCAGAATTTTCACAGGAATTCCTACAAGAAAAGACTGAAGAATCTCAACATGTACACACTGGAAGAGAGGAGGGTGAGAGGTGACATGATCAGGACCTACAAAGTACCTCACAGGGGTAAAGAGGGTACAGTTGGGGAGTTTCCTTCAAATGAGGATGAGCATCGAAACCAAAGGACATACAATGAAGCTGGGGGGGCATTCAGGATAGATGTGAAGAAATATTTCTTTACTGAAAGGGTGGTACACGCCTTGAACAGACTGCCAGGAGAAGTGGTGGAAGCTAAAATGGTAGGGGGCATGAAGCATGCATGGGATAAACATAGGGGTATATTACAGAAAGGGGAAGGAGAGGGTCAACAGAGATCAATAGGGCCATGAAGTGGAGTAGGTTCAAGTTCATTGCAGGAAAAATCCATTAAGCAAGCTCATTCACAAGGAGGTCCTGAGGGACATAGGCAGAATAAGACATGCAGTAACATATACAGGCAAGAGTTACAGTAGGTAGAGAACACTTGCCCAGACTGGGTGGGCTGAGCGGTCCTTTTCTGCTGACAAATTCTAAGTTTCTATTGCATCATGTGTTAATTCAGGTGCAGTGTTTGAAGTTGGGCCTACCATACATCCAGTTGTAAGGTACAGTAAATTTCTGAATTTGATGCAGCCCACTTACAGTACAATACACAGAACCCCTGTGCTTCAAGAAGCCTTTACTCTTCATAAGGCTGCTTAAAGAGCTGGGGTTCTATTTGCAGTGTCCACACCAGTATGCTGATCTTAAAATCAACACAGCATCTGAATGAGTACTTGATTCTTGCTCACTCCATTTCTTCCCCACTTTGAAACCTGCTTGTCCTGAGTTAGTTTTGGGCTGGCAGCGCCTCACCTGTGTTGGAAGATGACCAATAAGCGACACTGAAAGATGTCAGACTTCACAGACTGTGAAGGCAGCTGCTCACGGACAGACATAAGGCTATTCTACTGGGGGGTAGGAGGAAACAAACTGTTGATTAACTAGAATCTGCAGCTTATCCATCAGGTAGGGAAACGGGCAGACTAGGTGGGCCAAGTGGTCCTTATCTAGGGTTGCTACCTGTCAGTTTTTTTTACCTGGTGGTCAGGTTTTCAGGGTCCCTATCAGGTAATCCGGTTTTGCTCTGTGCTGGTCAGGTTTTTGAGACATTTTGTGTGCTCACATACTTTTGAAATAAATGTTGTCACATCACTCATTGTTTCAGCTACATGTCCAAGTTACAAACAAGTTCTGTTATCAATGTAGCCTTTTGTTTGTGAAAGCAGTCAGCCTGGGAGGTGTAAAGCATGGCCATTAACACCATTAGCACTTACTTAACCTAATCTTTCCACTGCATCTTAAAGTGGCATAGCAGCACAGTTGCCCCCGTCTTTTGTTCAAGTTCAAGTTTATTGCAGGAAAGACTCCATTGAGCAAGCTCATTCACAAGGATGTCCTGAGGCACATACACATACAGTTCGCAATTACATAGACAGGAGATATAAAATGTAGAACAACAAAGAAAAAAATATATATAATACAAGAGGTATACACAATAGAAGTCCTTGTGCTATATATGCGGTACATTCCAGCTTTAACCTTGCCCTAAATTATGCAACACATTTCAGCTTAATAAGTAGAGAGCCAGTTGGTACCTAGGAAGTTGACTTGGCGTTGGGGGCCTAGTAGCACCTACATACAGTATGTCTTTTAATTTAGAGATAGCTAATGTTTTGTAGGAGTTAATTGATACGATGCTGGTTAGCTTCAGCATGGCTTGTAGTTGGTTCCAAATGTTTGGGAGGACGTATGAAACAGCTCTTTGACCAGCTGTGGTATGTGTCCTGGGAACATCTAGTAGGATAAGGTCGGATTTCCTTAGGGAGTAGGAGCTATGCGAGATGTGTATGAGAGACATTAAATAGACAGGCAGTTTGTGGAGTAGTAATTTGAGGGTCCAAATGCCAGCATGCTGGAGGCATCTGGTGGCAAGAGAGGTCCACCCAACTGCTGCATAAAGATCACAGTGGTGGGTCCTGTACGCAGAGTTAGTAATGAAACAAAGAGCACGGTGATAGAGTATGTCCAGTTTAGATAGGCTCAAGGTTGGGGAGGAGATCAAGATAATGTCTCCATAGTCAAGCAAGGGAAGGAATGTTGCTTGGACAAGTCTTTTGCGGGTCGCCAGAGAAAAGAGGGTCCTATTTCTAAAGAAGAAACCCAAGCGTGCTTTAAGCTTCTTTGATAGATCCTCGATGTGGTCATTGAAGGAAAGCTTGTTGTCTATCCACATACCTAGATATTTAAATGTAGGTATGACTTCCAAGGGTTCACCTAGGGAGGTAACTATGAAGTTTTTAGGTGGGGTAGGTAGGGCACCAGACAAGGCAAGTCTCGAGAAAATCATTGTCTTGGTTTTTTTGGCATTTAAGAGAAGCTTGTCATTGATAAGGTTGCTTTCTAACTGGATAAAGTCAGCTTGGAGTGCTTCCCTGACTTCAGCAGGGAAGTAACAGTAACAGAGCCAGTTGTCCTCCACTTTCATTTGCTGGTAAACATTTTCATCTCTAATAGAATTTAGGCATTTTTAAATGTTTTAAATTATGTTATTTCCTTAAGAAAAAAGTATAGTCACTTCTTTGGCTTTGAAATAGTACTGTGGACATGAACAGGAAATGGAGCCAGAAAAAGATATAAAGTATGCATACTATTGTATGCTGTTTACAATATTTCCCTCGTCTCCCCCAGATCATATCTGTAAATGAGATTTCTTTTATCTCTGTATGTTTATCTGGTAAACCAATGTCAATAAATAAATACATAAGTAAATAAATAATTAGGAACAACCTAGGAAAGTAACTTTAACAGGTGCAGTACAGTATCTCCACATTTTGTTGAACTGCTGCTTTAAGTGTTTTTTTTTTATTGATATAACAAATGGACTTCTAGGAGGAACAATGCATGATGAGTCATGAAAAGGGTTGGGGCTAGGGGCGGAGCTTAGGATCCGTTTTTTGCCTCATCCAAAGGTGGCAACCCTGTGACCTTATCTGCTGTCAAATTCTATGTTTCTCACCCCCCATCTTGGCAAGAAGAAGGCTGAAGCTGTGGCCACTGATGACTGTTGGGGTGTGGAGATGGGGGGGTACCAAAGGGGATAGACATAAGGAGATAAAATCATAATAAAAATTGTCAGACCTTCACCAGCTTTCCAAAACGCTTACCAGTAAAAGAACACTCTATGAAGCTTTTCAAATGGCAGCACAATCTGGTGAGCCCTCTGTCTGCCATCTGACACCAGGCATCAACCAGCATAAAATTGCCTAAAGAAGGCAGTGTGGTCATGTGGTTACTGAAATATTGTTGATTACAGATTTATAAGAACAAAAGAATATCACACAGAAGTTGGCACATATGCCTATAGCAGCTGTCTCCTGCTTCTCAGTAGTTATATTTATACCCTTGAGGTACTTGAATGTTTCTATCATACCCCCTCTTTCCCTCATCTCTTTCACTGAGTACATATTGAGGTCCCTTAATTTTTCCTCATAAGTCTTGTGTTCCAAGCTCTGTACCATCTCATTCACCCTTCTCTGGACCATCTCCAGCCTGTTAAGATCCTTGCGAAGGTGCGACCTCCAGAACTACACATAGTACTCCATGTGAAGCCTGACCATGGTTTTATATAATGGCATCACTACCTCCCTCCTTATGCTGGTGATACCCCTGCCTATGCACCCCAGCATGTCACTGGCCCTCTCAGCTGCCTTACCACTTTGACATTTTCAGGTCATCTGACATAAGAACCCCCAGGTCCTTCTTCTCTATGTGACTGTCAGCAACCCCCATCCTGTGCCTTTCCCCAGGTTTCTGTGTCCCTGATGCATAATTTTCACTTTTTGAATTAAACTTCAGTTGCCAGTCCTCAGACCATTTCTCAAGCTTCCCCAGGTCCCTCCTCATTTTCTCACCCCGGGTTATCCACTGTGTTACAGATCTTGGTGTAATCTGCAAACAGGCAGACCTTTCTCTTCACCCCTTCTGCAATGTCACTAATGAAGACATTGAACAGGACTGGCCCCAGGACCAATCCCTGCGGCACCCCACTGGTCACCCCCTCTCTCCAGACTGCGCCCCATTTACCACCACTCTCTGCCTCCTGTCTCTTACCCACTTTTTAACCCACTTTACCACCCTTTCCCCCATGCCCATCCTACTCAGCTACTTTATCAGCCTGCTATGTTGGACAGTGTCAAATGCTTTGCTTACATCAAGGTAAGCATTGTCCACTGGCCCACCCTGATTTACTTCCTTTGTCATCCAGTCAAAGACATCAACCAGATTTGTCTGACATGACCTCCCCACTGTGAATCGATGTTGCCTATGGTCCTGGGCTCCAATGGCTTCTACATGCCCCACTATCCTTTCTTTAACCAATGTTGCCATGATCTTCCCCACTACTGACATGAGGCTGACCGACCTATAGTTCCCCACCTCCTCCCTACTGCTTGATTTGTATACAGGGACCACATGTGCCCATCTCCAACTCTCTGGTACCACCCCTGTGTTGAATGACTCAGTGAACATGGCTGCCACAGCTACTGCTATTTCCCTTCACAGTTCTTTTAATATCCTTGGGTGTATGCCATCTGCTCCCATCACTTTGTCCACCTTCAATTTACTCACCTTCTGCAGGATTCTTCTGCCTGTGAATGGACTATTGTCCACATCTTCACGTGTTTGCAACTGCTGTGATCCTTGCCCCACCCCCTCTTCTTTGAATACTGAACAGAAAGACACAGCGGATGTTTTTTTTGGGGGGGAGGCAGTTCCTAAGCAGCACATATATGCAATCAACATTTGCCATTGACAAATGCTTGTTTTTACACTTGTACTGTAGTGACAAAAACAAGTATTTGTCAATGCTGAATGTTTGCTTGCTGTTATTAGCATTGGAAATGCAGGAGTTAGACAGATTCAGAATAGGAATGGCAGTGAAGTATTGAACTTCATGCCAACCCCATTTCCACCTTGTAGAGATGGACAGGCACTGGGGTATGCGTTTAGGTCATCACCCATAATGCTCACAGCATTTCATCTCACCCTACCCTGCAGACACCGACAAGGGTTGAGGTGTGCCTTGGGGTGTTCAGCTTTATAGTCACCCCATTCCATAAGGATATACGCTGAAATGGGTTTCAGTATAGGAGAATGGGGTGAACTCAGGGCCCGAAGAGTCCAAGGCACACCTCGATGCCTGTCACTGGCTGCAGGGGGGTGGGGTGGGGGTGGAATGGAATGAGCATTACAGTTGGCAATCCAAAGGCACACCCCGATGCCTGTCAGTCTGTACAGGGTGGGACATTATGGTTAGAAACCCTAACGCCCTGGGCGTTTGTTGGTATTTGCACTACAAATTTTCAACATGTCCTTTTTGTGACACCCACTTCATGAAAGCATTTGGGACCTCTTCTCATGAACAGTGGCACTGTGATTTTGTTAATGTGTCCAGAATTTTGAGTTCCCACAGCGACCATGCCATTCTGTGCCAGATGTATGAAAACACAGATCAGGCAGGATGTGAAGAATGACAGCTGTACCATTCATAGGGAGGTGTGAAGAGATGGCAATGTTGAAAATCTGTAGTGAAAATATTAAAAATGCTTGAACTTCCGAGCATATGTGGAAACTGCTCAACGCATGCGTGTAACAGTCATTTAGTGGATTTGTTTCACCAAATTTTCAACATAGGCATTTTGTGACCTCTGCTCATGAACACTGTCTCTATGGTTTTCTTAATCTGTCCTAAACATTGATTCCCACAGCGACCACGCTATTCTGCGCCAGATGTGTAAACGCATATTTTGGGCAGGATATGAAAAATGACATTAAACCAGATACTCTGCGATTGGATCAATCCCCATATAAGTGACTGGTGCAGTGGAACAGGGGCAGCCAGCCCCAAACACACTTAAGAAACACACAGTTTGCACTGCACTCGATCCTTAGGAACAACAGATGTCAAAAGAAATTCAAAAGTCATTGAATTTATTAAACAAGTTGGCACACACGGTCACGGCAAAAAAACACAATACAAACTCCCCAACGAGTCTTCCTCAGGGGGTCCAAGTGCAGTGCAAACTGTGTGTTTCTATGAAAAATTACAGCTGTACTGTCCATAAGGAGGTGTGAAAAAATGCCAATGTTGAAAATCTGGAGTGAAAATATTACTAATGCACGAAATTACGAGGGTGCGTATAAACTGTGCAATGTACGCTCATAACACAGTCTTTTTATGGACTTTTGTCACTAAATTTCAACACAGGCATTGTAGCACCTCTGCTCATGAGCAGTGTCACTGTGATTTTCTTAATCTGTCCCGAACACCAGCTTCCCACAGCGACCATGCTATTGTGTGCCGGAAGTGCGAAAACACATTTTGGCCAGGATGTGAAAAATGACAGCTGTACTGTTCATAAGGAGGTCTGAAAAAATGCCAGTGTTGAAAATCTGAAGTGAAAATACTGCAAATTTGCGAAGTTACGAGGGTGCGTGGAAACTGCTCCATGCACGCTCGTAACAGTCATTTTATGGACGTTTGTCATCAAATTTTTAACATAGGCAATTTAAGACCTCTGCTCATGAACAGAGCCACTGTGATTTTCTTAATCTGTTCCAAACACTGATTTCCTACAGCAGCAGAGCTATTCTGCGCCGGAAGTGCAAAAACACATTTCGGCCAGGATGTGTAAAATGACAGCTGCAACGTTCATAAGGAGGTGTGTGAAAATGCCAATGTTGAAAATCTGGAGTGAAAATATTACCAGTTCGTGAAGTTACGAGTGTGAGTGGAAACTGCACAACGCACGCTCGTAAAACAGTCATTTTTTGGATTTTTTTTACCAAGTTTGCAACACAGGCTTTTTGAGAGCCCATCTCATAAACAGTGGCATTGTCATTTCATTAATCAGTCCCGAAAGGTGATTCTGCACAGTGACCGCAAAATCACCTTTTGGGACCGAATAACGCCATGACAGTGACTGAATTCATGAGGAGGGGTCCCAATAACCCCATGTTGAAAATTTGGTGCCAAAAGTCCCCAAAATGCCTGAGATATCCACATAAGTTTTAAAGAAAACATTTATGCCATTATACAACTTACCAGTATTTCTTCAGTTTGCGGTCGGCTTTGAAGAGTGCAGACGTGTTCCCGGTTCACCGAAGATCATTGCACTGGACTCCAGAGGTAAGTATGGGGTAAAGGGGTATGGGGTGGTGGGATGCGCAGTGGGTGGGCGTGCATTGGAGGAGACTCATTTTCTACTTTACAGGTTTAAAAAAATTTTTATAACATCATGGGAAGGTTTTCTTATTTACAGGGACTTTTGGCACGCTGGGGTGGGCTCCCAGCATACCACCTGGGTGCTTTTCTTTGGGGGGACTGTAGCCGATGGGGATTGGACATTCCCGTTGGCACATAGAATGTTGGGGAGGTAAGAGTCAAGGGGGATTGGGTACCTCCCTCAGCACACAACAAATGGGGGGGGGACATTATGCCCATGGGGAGTGGGCTCCCCTGTCATCAAATGAACTGGGTCAGGGGCATGCCGACAGGGGGATTGGGCACCCCCATCTGTCAGTTTTTGTGGGGCTCTGTGGTGGCGGCATAAGCTGCCACCACGTTTAGGGAAATGTTACATCAGTCAAGGTACCGCCCTGCAATGATGGGTCATGCCTTCATTGCAGCGGAATGGTTGACACTGCAATGACGAGGCGGCCCCTCATTGTAGCAGCCAAATCATTTCAAGTTGGTGGCACTTCTGCAGAACCAGTGTCATTGGGACACTGGGCCTGCATTGGGTGAACAGTTCCAAGCCCACAAATGCAGTGCCGGCATTGGTTGCCACAGTGTCACACCTCCACAACCTGCTTCTCTCCTAAGCTGCCACATAGAGGATAATATATGGGGAGCAGTTAACAACCACGTTGTATTTGCATCGAGCGGTAACCATGGTCTGTAAACCTCAAGAATGCAGCTCGAGAGGTTTTCAGTAACCATGGTAACCTCAAGATGAGAAGTCAACGAGGTTGCTAACTGCTCCCCATACACTGTCTTTTATAGTGTATGGGGAAGCAGTCGAGGCACATAGTTCACAAAAATAGGAAGATAAAACAAATTAAATGTTTACCTGAGTGAAGACGTGGACACGGTGGTGTCAAAGTTGCCAAAACACATTTAATTAAAACACATTCACAGAAGTACTTTTTTACTTTTCAAAAATGCCATTGGTAACAGGTTTTAAAATAAATGCACTAAACACGCTACATGATAAAAAAACATTGCTGTCCCATGCGACTAGGAAGTTTATAACTAGGGGTCAAAACGGATCGGCATCAACAGTGCGCCATCCGGAATAGCCACAGGAAAAGGCCCATTCCAGAAGGAAACACTTTGAGGGCACTGTTCTCGATCACGAGGTACCTGATGAGAAAAGTAAAAGAAGAACTAAGCAAACAAGTGAGGAAGTGCCATTTTTTGTTTGAATGCTGTAGAGTACTGTGAAAGACTGTGATGCGCTGGTGTGGTGGAATGTTTATCTCTGCAGCATTCTTTTTTGTTATGCCATCGATGTGACGTACCATCGATGGGTTAACAATTTAATTATGTCACATCGATAGCATAACAACATGGGGAAAAGATGAAAATCACCACATAACAACGTTCTACCATACATTATATAATGTTTCTTGTGCATGCACTCAAGCAAACATAAGAAATCATAAAACACACACACACACACACACACACACACGAAGGTGGAGTCAGATTATTAAAAGTAATGTTTCTGTATCAGGAAAATGGAAAAAGTCAGATTTCTTGTTCACGTCTCATAAAATTGCTTAGCCATTGTATGTGGGGCTCTTTTAAAAGGTTACATTTAAAAGACCATTGGATGCCAAAGTCCTGCACCCCCTGTCTTGAACCAGTAAACCTGTGTTTTCTGTTGATGCTGTGTCTGATGATTGAATGGCACTGGTACTTGACAACAGCTGCATGGGATGATCTCTCTCTCTCTCTTTCTCTCTCTCTCTTCTCTCTCTCTCTCTCTCGACCTTAGGTATCAGGGTGTTGCAGTTTGCTTCCCTGCCCAAGGAAGAAAAAGAAACGTACAGTAGATTTGGGAGCCAAGGCAGTGAACTGAGGAGATTCCAGTATCAGGGCAGCTTCCCTTGAGACTGATACCATGTCTCATTCATGAGCTGGCCACAGGGAATTTATCATTCCTCCTTTATCACTAAATTCTGGCTGGGCTCTCTCCCCTCTTACGTCACCCACCTTCCCACTACTAGCTTTATAACTCTGGTTTCCATTCCCTTGCACTCCCTACTAAGACATCCTCAGCTGGCCAGGCTGCCTTCTCCTACTGCTTCCCCAAACTATGGAATTCTCCCCCCTCTCCATCCACTCTGTCTTTTCACTATGCTCTCTCTCCTCAAGTTCTCTTCTCATCCTTGCAACTGCCCCTGACCCCCCTCTGTACCTCTCTTCCCTCCTTCCACTCCCTTCTCCTCTCCCTCGCCTTGTCTCCTACCCTTTCTACTCTAACTGCTCGCCCTGTATCCTGCTGCCAACCCCCGTTTCCCCACCTCCAGACAGACTCTTCTAATATCTACTGGTTAGCATAGCTACCAACTGTCTGCATTTCTGCACTCTGCCCTTAACTGCAACCTTCTGCTTGTCTTCAAGATACATCCTGCTATATCTGTCTATGCTAGAGTACGTAATTTGTTTTAAAGCCTCAGTGTTGCTTGTTATATGATGCATACGTGATGGTTCGTATGTTTTTACCTGCTATGTAATTCAGTTCTAATTGTTTTTCATGTCACTCCCCTACCCCATCCCCCCAGGATGCATCTGGAAATGAGTTGTTACCAGATCAGTATGTCTTTCCTGGTGAAACTTTTGAAATAAATACATATATGCATGCATAAATTAATAAATAAATGTCCTTTAAGTCCAGTGCACAATCCCCTTTGTGGGTAGGCCATGGAAGGATGCCGAGCTCCTTTCCTAAGCTAGCCACAAAGTGGGGGGACCAGTTCTAAGTATGGTGGGCAGTAGTTTACTATGACACTGATACCAGCTTTCAGTTGTGGGACAGCCACATAGGGGACAGGAAAGTTTCCATTTTGACCGTTTCTTAATTGGGGGAAGGGGCGACAATTTACCAAGAGCCTGATGCAAAGTTCTGCTGAGTCAGCCATGGGAGAGGGGGTTACAATTTCCCAATAGGCCAGTTCAAAGTCAGGAGAAGAGAGGGATGAGCAGCTTCCCCTGAGCCGGATGTAATCTGCTTCCTCACTCAAGGAAGAAAAAGAAATGGAAATGTGGAAGAAGAGGAAGTGAACTGAGGGTATTCCAGTATCAGGGCAGGTTTAAAAGAGTAGAACTATTAAAGACTGAACCTATGATTACAGTATGAGGAAAGACTGTATGACCTTAATAGGTACTCACTGGAGGCAAGGAGGGAAGGGGAGGACATATTTATTTATTTATTTTTTATTTATTTCAAAAATTGGATTTACAAACCTTTGAGTCAAAGACTTATTTACAAAGGCACTTCGTCACAGGGAGGGGCAACAACATATTTGCAAAGCAAGACAGTGGAGAACAATACAGGTGAGATACAAAACAGCATACAGAGCAAGGCATTTCAGAGAGCAAAATAAGCAAGATACAGATGAGCATACAAAATTAAGCTATTTAGTGTCCCAGTGGAGCACTCAGGTTACAGTGCGTGGTGTACAGACTACAACAAGCTATTTTAAGTGGACTAGTACATACGTAATGCTATAAGAGGCAGATTGGTTCAGAACGGCACACTTGGAAAGCCCTATAATGGGCATTTACAGCTCCGAGTGTCAGTGAGGTGTTTGCGTAGGGCAACTTTGAAGGGGCAGATTTTGGAGATGTTTGTAATGTGTGAGGGGAGGGAGTTATACCAGGAAGGTGCTCTGTAGTGAAATGACCTTTGGGCGAGAAAGGTCCTAACTCTGGGCACCTGGAAGGTGGCTTTGGTAGTATTGTGGGTGACAACCGAATGGGAGGCCCGTTGAAGGGGTGTAGTGACTCTTGGGGGGCAGAGCTCAAGTAGAGCCTTTTTTGCCAGTATACAGGTGTGGTATTGCAGGCATTCTTCAAAAGTGAGTATGTTTGAGGTGGAGTAGAGCTGGCATGTGTGAATTCTGCTGGGGGCCCCGGTGAGGAGCCTGCAGGCTTTGTTGATAGAGGTCTGGACTTTGGTGAGGGCAGTGGGGTCAGCAGCTGCATAGGTAGGGAGTCCATAATCAACCAAAGACAGGATGGAGGAAGTGATAGCCAGCCGTAGGGCAAACTCAGGGAGGCAGTCTTTGTGGCGGTAGAGGAGTCCAATCCGGGCATTCATGGCAGAGGACAAAGAGTTAAGACGGGCATGGAAGGAGAAAGCCAAGTTGAAGGTGATGCCCAGGTATTTGTATGTTGATACCTGTTCAAGGGGGTGGAGGGTACTGGGAATGATCCGAAAGGGAGGATTTCTGGAGTTACTTTGGCGGTGTGCAAAAATCATAGATTTCGTCTTCTTGAGGTTCAGAACCAGACGATGGTCGAGGAACCATTTTTCAGCTTGGCTGAAGGTGAGTTGCACGAAGCTCTGGAGTGTGAGTGGGTCGGGGTGTGAGGCGATGAGGATTGCATCGTCAGCGTATAGAAGCATTTTGCCTCTGCAGGAGCTGGGGGGGAGGGTGTTTAAAAAGAGACTGAACAATGTGGGGCCCAGGATGGAGCCTTGAGGGACCCCGGAGTGTACAGGTAGGGCCGTTGATAGGATACCATTTAATTTGACCCATTGGGATCTATCCCTGAGGTAGCTGGAGAACCAGGCCAGTGGGCCAGATAAGAAGCCCAGCTGACGGAGGGAGTCAGGCATTAGTGGGTGACACACAGTGTCAAAGGCCTTGGATAGGTCAGTGAACACTGCCCGGCGATCTCCCCAGCATCAAGTGCAGATTGTATTTGGTGGGAGAACTCCAATAGGGCTGTAGTGGTGCTGTGACCAGGGCAGAAGCCATGCTGCTCTGGGCACAGTATGTTGTAATTGGATAGATAATCCATGAGTTGGGTGGATACTATTTTCTCCAGGGCTTTTGGGGGATGGAGATAGGTCTGTAATTGTTTGGTGATGTGTGGTCTCCATTTTTATGGATAGGGGTAATTTCAGCCAATTCCCATGCACTCGGGAATTGGCTGAGGCATAGGGATCGGTTCAGAAGGTCAGTGAGGGGGGCTAACATGACATCAAGTGTTAGGCGGAGTATCCTGGAGTCAAGGGGGTCACAGCTCGGGTTGTGGGAGGAGAGGACTTTTATGAGGAGTGGCTCGGTGTCATGGGGAGAGATGGTCCTGAAGAGAAATGGGGGACAGGAAATAGTTGGGCTAGAAGGGGACCCGCTCGATTGCTTCTTTGAGCAAGAGCGAGTTTACCTCCTTGCAGACTAGGAGGGTCTGGTCCTGAGAATACGAGGACTTCTGGGGCAGAGTCTCTGGAGGGATTTCCAGGAATTCTATGGTGGGTCCGACGGACACTAGTTGCAGGACCCATTCATCGGAGGTGATCGCTCTCCACTCCCGTGCATGGAGGGCGAACCTTCTCCCCACCTGCTCCCTGTCACGAGACTGAGGAGGCAGTGGGGCCGGGGAGTCAAGAAATGGTGGGACATTCAGGGGGAGGGCCTCCTGAACGTCTCTGATTTTTGGAGGCAGGAGGGGTGGCTGTACCCGTGGTCTTACGTTTCCCTTGACGGTGTGCCTGAGCATTCTTCCTCTGCCTCCAGGTCCTTTTCTGAAAGGGCTGCTGCTGCTGTTGTTGGGAGCCTGATCGGTACATTGATCTCACAGACCAAAGGGCAAGGCCTTTGTCCAGTAGGTCTGTGATAATATCTTTGGTGTCTCCACCAAAAAGTACTGAGCCCCTGAAAGGGGCATCCTGAATCGCCGACTGGACTTCGTTGGTGAGTTCAGAAAGGCGAAGCCAGGAATGCTGTCTAAGGGCAACAGCTGTTGCCGAGGTGCGAGCCACCGAGTCAACAGAGTCATAGGTGGCATGCAAGGCATGCCTACAAGAAACTTTGGAGAGGCGGAGATCCTTGGCAAGTTCCTCCTTCAAAGGTGAAGGGTCCATGGACTGGACTCATGCTTCGAGCCTGGCCAAGGTAGCCTTCTGGTGGGACACCATGTGGGCCACGTAATTGAGGGACCGAAGGGCGCACATGGCTGTTGAGTATATCTTCTTTCCAAACTGGTCCATCTGCCTCGACTTTTTGTCAGGAGGAGAGGTGCTCATGTGCTTTGGAGTTAAGAAGTGATCATGAGCCGCAGAGATGACCACAGAGTCAGCCTTGGGATGAACCTTCAAGAACGGGCATCCTTCGGCACTCGGTAAAGCCTGTCCGCACATTTGGGGACAGCCAGGAGTGTATGAGGCATCTGCCAAATGGTAGTGGTGAGGTCTTGGTGAGGTGCCACCCAGGGAGGAATGGGGACCGGAGACAGAGATTCTAGGTCGAGATGCTCCGCCAGTCTCTGTCTCATGGGGTCCTGTTCCTCCAATACCCAGTCGAAGTAATCCTTCATGGACCTCAACAAATCTGAAAAGGCAGGTCCTTTGGTGGGGACTTCGAGGACTCCTTGCCTTTCGTGTCCTCAGGGTCCTCCGGAACCTCCTCAGAAGAACTGTCCACCCCCTCTGAACTATCGTCATCTGCCTCCTCGACGGGATGACGTCTGGTATCCGGAAGGGAAATGTCCTGCCGAGTCTTCCCCGAGATGTGGACAGTGGTAATGGAAGAGCTGCTTGGGGAAGGAGACCTGGGAGACCGCGGCTGTTGGAGCCTAATCACCAGGTCTGAGACCAACTCCAACCATGCCGCCTGCCACCAAGACTGGATTAAAGCCTTGAAATCTGGCGTGACCAGAGGAGGAGGGGGTGGTGGTGGAGTAGGCTGAGGGGGAGGAGGAGGGAGAGGAGCAGGAACCAGTGGAGGATAATAACCCTGGAATCCCTGAAAGTACAAGTAGGGATTGGATCCAGGGTAGAACTGCCCAAAATTACTCCAGTCTGGAGCGGGGCCCCCCTGGGTAGTAGCCCCCAGGATACCCTTGCGGGTAATGCGGGACAGTTCAGGGTCTGGTATAGTTCCCTGTCATCAGATCTAGCATTGGGGGTACCCACGTCAGACCCGCCATTGTGTAAATAGGCAAAGGATCCAGCGTTGGGACAGCCCACGACAGGGGAACCAACGTCAGGACCGGCACCACCTGATCCAGTGCCGGAAGGGGGTCCAGCGTCGGCGGGTCGGCATCTGATCTGGATGAAGGGGCCCTGGCAGCAGGACCTGATCCAGCATCGGGGCCAGAGGCAGAGGCCGGACAACTGGTCACGGTTGCGGAACTGTCGTCGGGACAACCAGTGTCGGAGGCGCCGGGAGCCCACCAGAAGGTGGAGGAGGGGCCTCTATAGTAAGGCCAGAAGGACGAAGAGGAGCCTCCTTCTCCTTGACCCCGAGAGGGGACAGAGGAGCAGACCCCGTGGCATCGTCTAATTCGAGGGGTTCTCCGTTTTCCTCACCGGAGGTACCCGCCGGAGAATTGGAGGGTACAGGCGAGGAAGGAGGAGGAGGGAGAGGGCCTTTCTCCCTCTGGTCCCACCGGATGTCAGGTGAGGCGCCATCAGGCCCCGACGGGGGAACTGTACCCGTGCAATCATCTGGGATGGCCGACTTATTTACAAGGAAAAAAGATCTCAGAGTTGCCAAATGATTTTATGACAGAAAATGGCCCATTGAAACTTTCAGATGGGGCAGTTGCCATATTGAATAAAATGTTTGTTGATATAGGGTGTTCCCAGATTAATGCATGTCCCTTTCTGGTATAGTTAAGCAAGAGAGAAATCAAGAAAAGAGAGATGAAGATGGTTTACTATTTTGCTTCCAAAATATCATTCCATGTCAAGTGTACTGGGAATTATTAAAACTAAATATAAATAAGGCCCAAGGCTCAGATGGGATTCCATCTTTTCTGCTTAAAATGTATGCCCCAGTAATAGCTCCAATACTGACTGACATCTTTAACCTTTCATTAAAGACTGGTACTTATCCATTAGTCTGGAAACAGGCAGAAGTGATACCAGTGTTTAAGGGAGGTGAGAAAAATTATATGCGGAATTATAGACCAATATCATTGCTTTTGGTTACTTCTAAAGTATTTGAAAAAATTGTGGTTTCCCAGCTAAATAGTTATCTTGAAAAAACCAAAAAATATAATAAATATCAGTCAGGTTTTAGGGCACAATATAGTACTACTACTGCACTTGTTAAGGTTGTGTCAGACATCCAGGTGGCCATGGATAGGGGCCTTCTGGTTAGAGCAATTTATATCGATTTATCGAAAGCTTTCGACACTCTGGAACATCAGGTATTAATGGAAAATTTGAGATCTGTAGGCCTCAGCCAGGGTGCCGTGGGCTGGTTCCATGGTTACCTGGATGGCAGACAACAAAGGGTTAGGTTAGGTACAAATTTTGTGTCTGGTTATCTAGATATTAATTCTGGTGTTCCTCAGGGGTCAGTGCTAGGACCCATTCTGTTTAATATATATATAAATGGTGTCGGAAATCTGATGAACGATGTCCAGCACCATTTGTATGCAGATGATACAATTCTGTATCTTGAAGGGAAATCTGTGGGATATATACAGGAAAAATTACAGAAATGTTTTAATACATTACAAATATATTTTTCAGAACATGGTTTGGTCCTAAATTCACAAAAATCACAGGTAATGTTGTTTTCAAATAAAAAAGTATCTGCAGATTTGGACATTGAGACATTGGATGGGTGTAGCCTGGCCTCTGTGGATCGTTATAAATACTTGGGCATCTGGTTGGACTCCCATTGTAGTTGGGATTTTCATATTGATAACTTGATACAAAAAGTGTGCAAAAAGCTGGGGGTATTGTATAAGCATAGAAATTGTCTTTCATCTGATGTCAGGTTGAAGATTGTGAATTCGATGATAATTCCGCATATCGATTATGGTGATGTCATATATAAAGGGGCAGCTAGGAACAATTTAGAAAAACTTGACGTCATTTATAACAGATATGCGCGTTTTGTTTTGGATGCTCCTAGGAAAACACATCATTGCACTCTCTACAGGAACTTAAATTGGATATCCTTGGCAGAACGGCGAAATATGCATGTGCAATGGTTAACTTATCGCTGTTATTCTAAAAAAGTTCCAGGATATCTTGTGGAGTTTCTGGAGCAGTGGAATGTTAAGGTAGGATTGAGATCTGAAGAGGAAGTAAAATTTAGGGTACCACTTATGAGAACAGTGAAGGGCCAACATTGTTATGTATATGAAGGACCAAAATTGTGGAATTCATTGTCAGGCCACTTGAGGTCAAGTATAAATAAAATATCTTGGAATGAAATAAAATCATGGCTTGTAAAGGAAGCAATGTCTTTAAAAAGTTGTTGTATTTGAGATGCTTGTATACATGGTTTATTGTTTCTAATTATTATTATTATTTTTTTTTTTTTTGGTTATATATATTGTGTTTTATGTAATGTGTAACTGTGTGTATCTGTATGAAAAAATTACTCACCTTAGTAATGTTGATTCTTCCAATGGAGTCTTGCTATATTATGACTATTGCAGTTTGTCCCACCATTAGAACTGCTCCGGAGGTGAAAGAGTTAACTTCCATGCAGGGCATGGAACTTAGAGCGCGAGCTCGGTTAGAGAAGCTCTGTCTGGGATATTTCAAACCAAAACTGTCAGATCTTTACGAGCAAAAGTCACTAAGGTTCAGTGTGGAAGCTGTAACCTACATTAGCCAACTGGCTACTAAGATATTAACACATTTTCCTGGTCCCAACACCAAGACTCAAGTCAGGGGACCAGAAAAAGATAAGATAGAATAAAAATAAAAACACAACACCCAAACACCCCAAAAAGAAGGGGTGGAAAACATAAAAAGGGGCATCAATAAGTGCCAACAGTGAATTGCCCACCCCATACCCCAAGTAGAAGTTCTGAGAGGGGCAGGCTGGGGGGGAGGTCTTAATATAGCAAGACTCCATTAGAAGAAACAACATTACTAAGGTGAGTAATTTTTTCTTCAAACAACATGAAGTCTTGCTATATTATGACTATTCAGAACCACAGACAGTACCTCCATGGAGGAGGAGAAGAACCTACTTAGGAATAGGCTCTAAGCACGCCTGTGCCAACCGAGCATCCTCCTGGCCTGGATATCCAGGGAGTAATGCTTGGTGAAAGTGTGTACTATTTTCCAAGTAGCTGCTTGACATATCTCTAAGATAGGGTGTCTCTGGCAGCAGCTAGAGACGCAGCTGTATCTCTGGTAGAGTGAGCCCTCAGGCCGAAGGGGAACCTTACCCAGTTTTGATAGCAAAATTGGATACAAGAGACAATCCACCTGGCAATGGATCTCTTAGTGGCAGGTTTCCCTTTCCCAACCTCACCGTAAGTGAGAAATAGTTGGAGGGAGTCAAACATGTGACCCTTGGTACGCTCTATGTAGTAACTTAGGGCCCTCTTAACATCTAAGCTGTGCAACCTCCTCTCACCAGAGGAGGAATGGTCAGCGAAGAACACTGGAAGTGAAATAGATTGATTAAGGTGGAAATCTGAAACCACCTTAGGCAAAAACTTCCTGTTAGTCCTGAGGACTACCTTATCCCTGTGAAAGGAAAAGTCAGTCTCCACTGACAAAGCTTGTAACTCACTTATGCGCCTGGCAGAAGTGATGGCTACTAGAAATACAATTTTCCAAGTCAAGTACTTAAGCTCTGCTGAAGACAGAGGTTCAAAGGGGGGTTACATCAGCTGAGCAATGCAAACATTAAGATCCCAGGCAGGGGCAGGGTCCCTGAATGGTGGATTGGTATGAAGCAATCCCTTAAAAAACTTGGAAAATACAGGGTGAGCAGAAAGAGAAGAGGGCTTCCCTGCTGAAATAAAAGCAGAGATAGCTGCCAAATGCACTTTCAGGGTAGCTGGTCTCAGTCCCAAAGAATTAAGATGGACCATATAGTCCAAAACAGTGGGCAAATCAGCAGATTCCGGGGAAATATGCTTCCCAGAACACCATATGGAAAACCTTTTCCATTTGAAATTATAAGTAGCCCTAGCGGAAGGCTTTCTAGAAGCTTTCAAGATTTCGAGAACACCTAGAGAAAGTTGTAGATCAGCAAACTCAAACTCCTCAAGAGCCAGGCCTTGAGGTTGAGGAATTTGAGATTCGGATACCAGACTCTCTCCTGGGCACAGGTTAACAGATTGTGGTTCCTGGGGAGACACAAGGGAAGATGGACTGCTAAGGACAGAAGGAGTGGGTACCAGGGCTGCCTGGCCCAGTCTGGAGCAATCAGGATCATCTTGCAGGGCTGAGATCTGATTTTGACTAGCACCTTGAACAGGAGAGGGAAGGGGGGAAGGCATAGAGAAACTTCCCTTCCCAATCGAGGAGAAAGGCATCCAGGGGGACTGAGTCCAACACTGGGGGCCTGCAACAAAAAAGTGGAAGTTGATGATTGTCTGGGGCTGCAAAAAGATCTATCTGAGGGGTGCCCCATCTGGCAAAAACTATCCCCAGTACTCTGGGATCCAGTGACCATTCGTGATGGCCCTGGGAAATCCTGCTGAGAGCATCTGCCAGGACATTGTCCTTGCCTGGGAGGTGAACTGCTATGAGGGAAGTGTTCAGGGAATAAGCCAGAGACCACAACTTCATCGCCTCGTGCACAAGGCCGAAGACCGAGTGCCCCCTTGTTTGTTGATGTACCACATTGTAGTGGTGTTGTCTGTTCTGACCTGTACCACTTTGTTCTGAACAGATGCAGAAAAAACCTGAAGTGCTAGAAAAACAGCTCTGAGTTCCAACAGATTGATGTGGAGCAGAGATTCCTGGGGACCACAATCCCTGGGTGGAGAGGTCGCCCATGTGAGCTCCCCATCCCAAGAGGGACGCACTGTAGTAGGGGTCAAGGAGTGAGATAGAGGATGAAGGCACCCTTGTCTCAGATTGCTCTGATCCTGCCACCACTGAACGGCCTAGATCAGGGTTCGAGTCACTGGGATCAACTTGGATAGGAATCTCTTCTTTGAGACCAACAGGCTCTCAAATGGAACTGAATGTCCCTCATCTGAAATCTTGCTCCTTGCACTACAGCTGTGGAAGCAGCCATGTGTCCTAGGAGCTGTAGGAAATGCCTTGCTGGTCGAGAGACCTGCAGAGTGAAGGACGAGGCCAGGGCCACCAGGGTCCTTACCCTTTCTAGGGGAAGGAAGGCTCTGGCCTGTTTTGTGTCCAGTTCTGCACCTATAAAGGTGAGTACCTGGACAGGTTCCAGAACTGACTTTGGAAGATTGAGAAGAAAGCCCAGAGAGGCAAGCAGCTGCTGGGTAACTTGCAGGTGTGATTTGACCTGGTCTGGAGACTGACCCACAATGAGCCAGTCGCTAGGTAGGGAAGATGGCAATCTTTTGCCTTCTTAAATGAGCAACTGCTACTGCCAGGCATTTTGTGAATACCCTTGGGGCAGAGGTAAGGCCGAAGGGCATTGCTCTGAACTGATAATGGCCTGAGGGCCGTTCGAATCTGAGGTACTTTCGGTGGGAGCTTCTGATAAGAACATGGAAGTAGGCATCCTTGAGGTCCAGGGAAGCTAGCCAGTCCCCTGGCCTTAGGGAGGGTAAAATCATTCCCAGAGTCACCATTTTAATTTTGGTTTTAAAGGTGCTTGTTCAGATATCTTAGGTCCAGGATGGGCCGCCACTCTCCTGTCTTTTTGGGTAAGGAAGTACCTGGAGTACAGACCCTTGCCCTGGTGTAGGGAGAAACCCTTTCTACAGCTCTGAGAGCCAGGAGGGTTGAGACTTGTTTCCAAAGCAAGAGTCTCTAGAGGGTTTGCAGGTGGAAAGATCTGATTCTCATCTTTGGAAATTTTTTGAAGCTGAGAACCAGACCCTGGCTTACTACTTCCAGGTCCCACTTGTCTGATGTTAAAGACTCCCAGTCCTGGACGATGTAAGCCAGCCTGCCCCCTACAGGTAATGGAGAACCGGCCCTGGGCATCCCATCAGGGTGCCTGTTTGGCAGGGGCTTTAGGCTGAGGGGTAGGAGCAGGCCTGCTTGTACCCCGTCTGCCTCTCCCTCTGAAGAACCCCCTCTGAACATAAGCTGAAGAGGAGGCCTGGGTTTGGTAAAAAGGCCTGTGAAAAGGCCTGCCTCTACCCCTGGGGGGCTGCCTCTGAGGAGTGGCTTGCCGTTCCTTGGCTTGTGGACTCCTATAAGTGGTTCTATATTCATCCATTTTCTTCATATAATTCTCTGTCTGCTCCCCAAACAGAGAATTTCCCACCACAGGAAAATCCATAGCCTTAGCCTGGGTATCCTGTGACAAACTAGTACACCTGAGCCAAGCCAATCTACGAAAAGCCACAGATGTAGCCATGACTCTAGAGGATACATCATTAGAATCCACTGCAGCATGGAATTGCGCCTTAGATGCCTCAATACATCAGCAGCCACCTGCTCCAGCTCCTGGCAAGCTGGCCAGGGCCTGTTTGACTAAAGCCATGACAGTATCCCATCTAGATTTTTGGTATCTTGCAACATAAGCCATATAATTTGCTTGTCTGAGTCCCAAGAACGCTGCCATGTATTGTTTTTAGCCATGGCATCAATCTTCCTGAGTCCTTGTCAGGAGGATGAAGACAGCGGAATATTAGCTTATCACAGGCTGCAGCCTGAACTACCCAACATGGCTGCATTGCTGTGAAAGAAATTCTGTATCAGGACCTGACAAAGTGTACCTCCTGTCCATCTTTTTATCCACAGGAGGCACAGAATTAGGAGCTTTTAAAATTTTTATTGTTTGTTTCCTAAGGGATTTATGTAAAGGAATAGACAATCTCCTGACTCTGGGATATCCATCATCTCTACAAAGTCAGGCTCTCTGCTCATATCCACAGCTTCCTCCAAAGGAAGCTGGAGGGTTTCACAACTTTTTATAAAACAGAAAATGAGAAGGGACTCAGCAAGCCTAGGGGAGATTCTCCAAAGGTCTGTCTGGGGAGATGTCCAGTTCAGTGGGCACATCCAGACTTTCAAAGTCACATTCACACTGTTCATAATCATCCTCCCCTCCTCTGGTTCATAAAACTCCTCTATATCATATTCTTGAACGGTGGAACCGACCGAACCGACCTCTTGCCAGATAGTGGCGGTTCGGACTGAACCGGGGAAAGTGACTGGACAATTTGGATTGCCCTGGCTATCTCTGCAGCAGTTGGAGAAGAGATTTTTGACTCCACACCTGCTGATTTTCTAGTTCTCTTTGCTGGAACTGGCTCCTCAGAGTCAGCTTTACGTTTGCCCGAGGAAGTCTGGCCCTGGTCAGAGGGCACTCCCTCCGGTTCGGGCTGGCCATCCGGGTCAGCGGACTTTTTGCCTCTCATTCCCTGAGCTCACCAACCTCTTATCTAGGGTAGCTGCAGGAAATTCTGCAAATCTGGCAGTCTGCATTGAGGTGGTCAAACCCCAGACAATAAACACATGGTGTGGGTCAGCCTGGCAAAGGCTTCCCACAGACACTACAGTGTTGAAACCCAGTGGCCCGGTTTTTCTTTTGGGTTTCTCAGACATAATGCCAGCCTAACTAAAAACTTGCCCTTTTTCGGCAGTGCCAGGCAAGACACCCTTATCGGTTCCCAACCGTGTCACGGGTCGTGGAAAAAAAGTAATGAAATCCGTTTTTTTTTAGAACCGATAAGAACCGGAACCGTGACTTAAATGCTTCAGAATAAAGTATTGACGACCTGATCGGTTCAAACCGAACCGATAAACATTTACAAGTTCCACACAGAAATAAACCTATCTATTACTTACAATACCATAGACAGAGCTTGAACCGATCGGTTTGCGGTTAAAATAATGATAATCGTGGTTGAATTTAACCAAGAAAAAACTCTTTAAACCGAGAAAATGAACCGAGCAGTAGGAGGAATCTCCGGAGCGACTGTTCAGTGAGGCAGAGTAAAGAATCTGACAGTTTCAGTTTGAAATATCCCAGACAGAGCTTCTCTAACCGAGCTCGCGCTCTAAGTTCCATGCCCTGCATGGAAGTTAACTCTTTCACCTCCGGAGCAGTTCTAATGGTGGAACAAACTGCAATAGTCATAATATAGCAAGACTTCATGTTGTTTGAAGTATTCAATATGAAACTGATGTTTTCTTTTTTGTACAGTAGGACCCCATTGTAAATTAGCTGATGCTAAATTGGGTTTTATCCTGTTTCTGATATCAGAAATAAAACTTTTTACTACTTACTACTACTACTACTACTACTACTTATTGGGTGGAGTCGGGTGAGCGAGGGAGGAGCCCCCAGCCGGCTTATCGACTGGAGCCGAGCGAGTACCCACTGCCTGGGTAGATGTCATATCAGCTGCCGCGCGGTCCCTGGAGGGGCCGGGGGCCATCTTATTGGCCGAGGCGGTGCAGTCGCTGGAGGAGCCGATGGCCGACTGACCTGCTGTGGATTTACCAGACTTAACCGTCCTTGCTGGGCGGAGGCTGGGCCTTGCTCGTTGAGGGCCTGGCATTGTCCGCGGAGCGTTCCTGCTCCCTGGATTTCTCCTAATGTTTTTTAGAAGGAGAAGCCTTTTTAGACGAAGAATGTCTAAGCCAATCCATTTTCTTCTCGAGAGAAGCCATGCGGACTTTTAGCAGATGGGCCTCCAAAGCCTGCTGTCTCCTCTTTTTTGTGGCCTGATTGAAGGTCTGACACTCAGGGCAGGAGTAGACTGGATGGTCCGGGCCTAAATAGAGGATGCACTTGAGGTGACCGTCTTTATGCGGGATCTGCATGCCACAGGATGAGCACTTCTTCTTTGGAGAAGACAGCAATAATAAACATGAAATTAGAGGGAAAATTAGCAAGGGAAATTCCAACGCAAGACACTTTTTCGATGATCGCTATCTGGGAGTCTGCTATATGACTGACACGAGGCGACGGCGAGAAACAACTGGAGGGCAGGCATGGGGACCGCCCACTGTATACAGTCACACTGATGTCGGTCACATGACATTGGGTGGGCGGTCCCCCATCAGGTATTGCTAGAAAAGTCTTCCGTGCAGCCCGACGCCAGGTGGCGCCAGTCCTATATGTGATGACCTACTGAAGGAACCTTCTAGAAATAAGATTAAGTAAGTACTTCATGGAAGGGGTGAACAAGGTGCAGGTCGGGAATCTCTTTAAAGAGCAATTCTGCACTTCAGCATGTGCTTTCCTAAAAAATATGTCTCAGCTGTTACAATTTACTAGAAAACACATTTTGTTTTTCATTTTCATTGTTCCTTTCCAACATTTACAGCACATCATGGTAGTCTATCTAAAAAGTCCATATAGAAAACTTTTGAAAACATGTGCCTCTATTAACCTCATAGAGTCTTTGTTTATGACATCTTAGTGCTCACCATGACAACAGACTGTGATGTCACAAACAACAACTGTGAGGTTAACAGGGAAGAATGAGATACATTTTGAAAGACTTAGTGAAATAATTGCTGCATTATCTACAATACAGCAGGGGAAAGTAAAAACAAAACTAGAAAACAGTATTGGGCACATTGGCACCCTCATTTCACGAACTTACCCTTTTAAAGTTTCCAGAAATACCTTTTCTAGGCACCCAAAATCCAGGGTGCACAGCTTAGTGAGAGGTGCCATTCACCTGTGTTCTCAGTTTCTAACAACCGCCCAGCACGGCTTTCGCAAAGGTTACAGCACCTCTACTGCCCTGCTTAAATTTACCACAGACACTCACTGCTATGGACTCGAGTCTTCTATCAGGGGCTGTCTTCATTGACATGACAAAGGCTTTTGACCTGGTGAACCATTCCCTTCTCCTCACCACCCTGCAATCTATGGGCTTTGCATCTAATGTAGTCAGCTGGTTCAGCAGCTACCTGTCAAACAGGGTCCAAGTTGTTAAGTTCAACTCATCCTATTTGGATAAGGCTACTGTGAATATTGGAGTACCCCAAGGCTCTATCCTGGGACCACTTCTTTTTTCAATATTCATTAATGACATTACCTCCAGTCTCTCTGCCTCCTCCTCCGTATTCTATGTGGATGACATTATTCTCTATACCAGTGTGAAAAATGTATCTGACATCAATCTACGACTTTCTGCTGACTTCCAATGCACACAAACCTGGCTCTCGGATCATAAACTTGTTCTTAATGAGACTAAAACCCAGTCCATGCTATTTGGTACCCCCTCAAAACTCATATCATACCAAAACAACTTTAGGGTATCCTGCTTAGATGGCTCACACATTGGCTTAGTTACCTCTTTTAAGTACCTAGGAGTCGCTTTGGATCAATCCTTAAACTTCGAACATCGCATTTCGAACACGTGCAAGTTTGTGAACTCCGAGCTAGGTGTAGCATACCGTACTAGCTATGTTTTAACCCCCTCGGCGAGACTAGCTATTGCCCGAGGCATACTCCTGCTGACCCCAACCTATGGGGTATCTTCATGTGCCACCATACCTAAAACAAATCTCCATAGGTAGGACATTGTCTATAATAATATATGTCTGTACGCTGCCTCATCCCATAGGCAGAAACACCACTGCCTCCTCTACTCTGATCTTAATTGGCTATCTCTAAATGCCACCAGGCTCTACTCCCTTGGCTCCACTATAGACAGTATTATGAGGTCCCAAACCCCTAATTCACTGGTGGTACTGCTCACACCACAGACCTCCAACTATGGTCTGCGCTCAACTGAGAAATCCTTCTTAAGTGTGTTGAAATACACAACCACCAAAGGTTCTAGTGCTTTTGCCCACTACGCTCCTCGGCTGTGGAACTCCTTCCCTCTAGATGTCTGCCTAGCACCCACTCATGACACCTTAAAAAAAGCACTGCATCACTACCTCATCTCATCTAACTAATGCTCCTGCTTTAAACCTCCTTAGCTCCCTGTTCTCCTCCCTGGCTGCAGTTCTTTACCTGCTTCTGCCAAAATAGCATTTCTTTTTTTTTTTTTAATTACTCTTTTCCCCCCTACTGCCTGCCGACTCCGACCCTTCAGGGCATCCAAGGAGTCATCCTCCTGCCTCTCACTCGCCGAGACTTACCTTGTGATCCCCCACGGAGCTGTGGTTTTCCCCCCGAGCGGGGATGGGGTGGGGCCTCAACACCCCGACATCCTTCCTTTTGTCAGGCCGAGGAGGTAGTCTGGTGAACGGGGCATACTAGAGGCATGCACTGGGAAAAAACGTCCTCCCGGAGCTGGCAGGGGTTTTTCCCTGTTCTTCTTCCCCTACTGTGTACAACCCTTGACGTCAAGGCGCTGACATCCACGCTGTATAGCGGCCACCCATCCTCTACAATTGGGGCTTGCAGTACTCCAAGCCTCCGCATGGAGTCAGGCAAGTGCATCGGTATTGGCCACCCCCCTCCCCAGAGAAGGTGAGCTGTGGGACGCTCCAAGCCTGCTCCCCGGCTGACCCACCAGCAACCCGAGTCCACTCCCGAACCCGGGTCGCCAGCGTGGTGCGAGGTGTGGCGTCCAGTGCCTCAACCCTTAGCGCCACCGGGCCAGCTCAAAATACCATTTCAATGTCTCTTCTCTTACACCTTTCCCCAAGTGCACCCCCTACTCGACAGGCCTACATCTCTAAAACTAACCCTGTTCCTTACCTAACTTATCTCAGCTTGCCTATCCCCTGCATCAAACCCTCTTTGCACTTATTTGTTCTGTTCTCCTGTCCTTTGCATCAATACAAATGTGCCTACTTACCCGTGCAAGGTATATCCTCTCTCACCTTGTCCCCAGCCGCACCCACTACTTGCCTTGGCTAATATCTCTGAAACTTACCCTACTCCAGATATGAATAACTTCAGTTTTCCTATCCCCTGCATCTAACCCCCTTCGCACTTATCTGTTTCGTTTCTCATATCTTCCTTGTCTGTATAAAATTATTTTCCTCCAGGGTCATATCTGCTGTATGTCTATTTTTTCTTTTGAATTTGTGCCCATGTATCTCTGAGTCATTCATTGTATTTTGTAACTACACTGTTTTGCTTTGCTGCCAATATGCCTCATCCCAGTGCTATAGCTGTGAAAATATGTCCTGTACCCTGCTCTCAACACCTTGTATCTTATTTGTGCTGCATAACCTGCTGTGTAACACCATTGTTTATACCTTGCTGTAACCACCTTCTGTTGTATCTCTGTAATGTTACCCTGTAAACTCCTGGGCCGTGCCTGAAAATAGTCATCTCTATGGCTAGCGCACCTACCCGGTAAACAAAAACTAAATAAATAAATAAAAAATAAATGTCAAACATAATTGATATAAATCTAGTGTTCTAAGTTTCTTATTATAATAGAGAGTAGCTCTTTAAGAGGAGGAAAGACACCAGAACATGGGGGCATGCAGCGAAGTTGGTGAGTGGAGGGAATTTAAGAGGGAAATGAGGAAGTACTTCTTTGCAGAAAAGGTATTGGATGCATGGACCAGCCTGCCAGAAGAGGTGGTGGGAGTGAAGACAGTGGGAAGCTTCAGACATGCGTGGGATATATAAGCACATGGGCATAATAAGTAGAGGAAAAGGAGGTGGGAGGGACAACAGTGACCAAGTGTCAGAATAGACAGGGAAAAACTAGAGTAAACAGGACGATCCTACCTGTCCTTTTCTGCAACAAATTCTGTTTCTATGTCTTCAATAAAGGGATATGTGTGTTGTTTAGTCATGTAACTAACAGCCCTCCCACAGCAGCTGCACACAGTACCTCTATGACGTAGAGAATGAGGGAAAGGGATCGGGAAGCTAGTGGGCATGGAGGGGAGGTCAAAGGGGTAGAGGAAAAATGGGATGTAATAATCATGCTAGCCACATGGTTGTAAGTCTTATAAAATACTTGAAATGATTTATTAACTTTATAGGAACACCAGGACCCTTGAGGAAGCCACCAGATTAGGAGGGGGAACATTGGGCATTAAATTTTACTCTATGTATTGTACAGGGCTCTTGTTAGAAAAAGGACTTGTCCCTAACAAAATGATCCTGTATGACAATAGCATTTTATCTAATTTGATGTTAGATTAGCGGCTTGGATATTCTTGTTACTCTTATGAAATAAATTCATATAGAAATTGAACAGGGAGTACCAGCATTGTGGAATCTGTTCTACTAGCAGCAATGCAATGAAAAGGGCCATAGTGGAGGTGACTGGCTCATGTATGAGGAAGGACACTAAGGGAAATAAGGACAAGTGGCCAGTATGGCTTTCCTGGGAAGTGGGGAGACAGTGAGGGCCAAAAGAAGGACCTACAAAAGATAAAATCATGTCAAAGGGAGGGGGGGTCCTGTGCCTTCTTGGTACCTTAAAAAGGGGGAGTCCCTATAGCAAGGACACAGAGAGCAAATGGTCAAAGCTATGTTGCACAAGCATTCAGAGCTATCTACATACATCGACTACACTCGCATCCTGTTCTACTTTCATGCAAATGCATCCCCCCCCGGCCTGTCCTGCTAAGTGTGCCCAGATTTAGGGTGGGCATTGCCGCAAACAACTAGTCCCCTCAAAAACACACTCCTTGCTCCCACAGCCTCTCTCCAGTCACCTTGATAAACAGTCACAATGACACAGTAAAATATTACTCTTCACACCAGACTGATAGTTCAAATATAACAAGAATGAAGTACTTAAATTATTAAATAAGTTAAAGTCTGATAAATCTGGTGGGTCTGACAACTTGGCACCAAAACCATTGCAGTTGGCAGCACCTGAGATACCTACCCAGTTAGTATTATAATTAACCCATCTAGCCCTTTCTCTGGCACAAGTACTAGAATTATGGACATGTTGTTATATTGTGCCTATACATAAATTAGATTCTACTTGTAATGTTGGCAATTATAGGCCAATATCTATTCTGTCGGCTTTTGCAAAGATATTGGAAAAGGTGGTCTATAATCAGCTTATCGAACATCTTGAAAACTATAGTCTTCTGTCACAAAACCAGCATGAATTCAGGAGGGAATGTGGAACTGAGACTGCCTTGGTCAAGTTCACTAGTGCGGTCCATGACTGCATGGAGAGGGGATGTCTGATTGGGTTCGCGTTCATGGACTTGACCAAGGCATTCGACTTGGTTGACCACGCACTCCCAATAAAGAGACTAAAACAACTAGGCTTGGGGAAACCAGTATTGGAGTGGTTTACTGATTATTTGACAGGGGGGCAACAGGCTGTTAAATATGGGGAATGTTTGTCAGATGAGGCAAGGGTGAAATGTGGAGTCCCACAAGGCTCCGTATTGGGGCTAATATTATTTTTCTTATTTTCCGATTCTGTAATATCTGTTATTAAGGGGGCACAATTAATATTGTATGCTGACAATGTAGTTATTTATACTACTGGTTTGTCTACTAGGGAACTGGATGGGATACTAACAAGGGAATTGAGTCTGATGCAGAAGTGGTTGGGGGATCACAATTTTGTGTTAAAATAAAAACTAAAACAATGGTATTTGGAAGACATGCTAGATTAAGGGACAGTGGTGACAGCCTTCATGTAGTATCCCAAGATGGTATTTTGTATGAAAATGTCCCTAATATAAAATACTTGGGTGTTACATTGCACCCTACCCTGAGTTTTGCTCCTCATGTACAAACATTAATGACTAAAATACATACTAAAATTGCATTGTTATATAGGTTACGTAGTTATTTGACAACAGAAACCAGATTGGCAATAGCCAATCAGGGTCTTTTGCCAATAGAAAATGATGCACTATCCAGCGATGACAGCGACCGAAAATGAGCGACTACAAAAATGGCGACTCATTTTCAGTGCTATCATTTTGGGCTGCTCTGCAAGGGTAGCGATGCAATAGCTAGGACGGTGATCAGAAGGGGAGGGATAGGGAGGAGGAGGGGAGGGATACAGAAGAGGGTTTAGGTGGGGGGTGCCTGCTGCAGCCAAACCAGCCTTGTGGTGTGGTGCTGCGGGTGGCTGGCTCCGGTGCAGTAAGCACTGGGTTCGGGATGGAGTAGGGGAAAGAATTTTGCCACTGCTTTTATTTTTTCTATTCCCACTAACGGAGTGTTGCCCCTCCTTGACATGCACCCCCCCCTGGAGTTGGTAATCCAAAATCAGGGGTGTGTGGGGGGCAAAGCCCCACCCCCCACTAAAGCACTACATTTTTCCAGAAGTGTGGTCGCTGAGAAGTGCATATCACTGATTTGCTTATCAGCGATCTGCACCCTCCATAATAGGGATCATTGTTTTGCGATCGCTATTATGACATGGACCCAAATTATGCATCAATAATAATAGATAATGCCCCTTCAAGTAAGTACCTTAACTATGAAATCAGCCTTGATACAAAAGATAGGAAAATTTGCATTAACTTGCACCTAACAAAATGCACAATTGTGATGTGCTTAAGAAATAAGGGTGGCTCCCTGTACCTTTGTATTTTAAACTCTTGATGACCAGGTTTACATACAGGGTTAGGAATATAGGTACACCTAAAAGTTTGAGCAACCAACTGATAGGTTATAACTCAAATTATGGTACACGATCCTCCAAGGATCATACACTTTTGCAAGTCCCCCTGATGTGCACCCTGAATGCCAGCTCAGCGCTGCTGCACACAGGGGTGCTTGACGGCAGGCCAGCGAGCCAGAAGCTCTCCCCCCTCCACATGGGCAGCCTTCCTACAGCCAGCTCAACTCCAGCTCCCAAAATGCTAGCTCAGCGCTGCTGCACACAGGGGTGCTTGAGGGCAGGCCAGCGAGCCAGGAGCTCTACCCCCCATCTCCACGGACAGCCTTCCTAGAGCCAGTTCGACCTCAGATATTGTGCTACTCTTACCTGCTGCATAGCATACGGCGCCATCTTGCTCAGCTTGTCTGTTGACTGTGACACACCACGTGACCCTCTATGAAGGTTGGCGGACAGAGACTGATAGAAATTTATCCACAAAAAGTTGTGTGTAACTTACATTATATGCATTGTACCACAATGTTCCTTAAGGACATTTTTGACTGCTCTAGCTTATTGTAACTGCTGACTCAAAGCTCCACTGCATATTAGGTACTAGTCACATTTCACGTGTAGTTTGTACGGAGCATTTTCCCTGCTTGTCTTTAGAGCTGTAGCTAGTGTGGTTTGTTCTTTCCCCCAATTCTTAAAGCAATGCTTCATGTGATTATCTTATATAGTTCGGTGCAGCCTGCTAGTTTCGCCATTGTAGCCCTTATTTAGCGCTTCAGGCAGCCAGGCATTGTGTTGTGTTTGTGGGGCTGTAACTCAAGCAGGCTAACCCCCCCCCCGAGCCTAAGCCTAAGCCTAAGCCTCTCTTCCCACCCCTAACCCTCCCTATATAACCTGCATTCTCTTCTCTTTCCTTCCCAGCTCCCAGAACACCAGCTCAGTGCTGCTGCACACAGGGGTCGTTGAAGGCAGGCCAGCGAGCCAGGAGCTCTCTCCCTCCCCATGGACAGCCTTCCTACAGCCAACTCAACCCCAGTTCCCAGAACACCAGCTCAGCGCTGCTGCACACAGGGGTGCTTGAGGGCAGGCCAGTGAGCCAGGAGCTCTCCCCCTCCCCACGGACAGCCTTCCTACAGTCAGCTTAACCCTAGGTCTGTACTGCTGCGCTACACATAGCAGCACTTCCTTCTTGCCACCCACCCTTCCCAGCCACCCCCTCCCTAAGGTGGTGCATTTTTATAGGCTAAAAAAACTATCAGCCCACTTTTGTTCCCTTCCCCTTCCCAGCAGATAGAACATTCCAGCCTCCCTACATCTAGCACTCACTTGGTATCTGCGTTAAGCCAGTGACTCTAGCTAATATAAGCCACCTGTTGATTGCCCTTGTAACCATACGTCTCAAGTGTCCCTGATTTTCAGGGATGTCCCTGATTTTGCCTCAAAATTTTGCTCTGTCCCTCCTAAGATTTGTGTTTTTGTGGCTAAACAGTGGGGACTTGAAGCACAAAACAATATCAAGCATTAAAGTTACAGACGTGTAATTATAGACCAATCTCTATACTCTCTCCTCTCTCCAAAGCCCTGGAAAAAATAGTCTCAGACCAGCTTACTGAGCATCTAACAAAACACAACCTGCTCAGCAAGGAACAGCATGGGTTCAGAGCTGGCCACAGCACCATCGCGGCTCTCGCTGAGCTCACAACGTTCATCCATGAGGCGCCGACCAAGGGTCACTAGCAGGGGCTATCTTTATAGACTTAACTAAGGCCTCGACACGGTCAGCCACGAATTACTCCTTCAAGTCCTGCCGCAACTAAATGTAGTCTCTGGAGGCCGCTGCCTGGCTAAAGGACTACACTCACAGAACGCCGCAGCAAGTAAGAATCAACTCCACCATCTCACTCCCAAGCCTGTTCGCTCCGGTGTTCCGCAGGGGTCAATCTTAGGCCCTCTGCTTTTCACTCTCTTCCTAATTCTCCCCAAAGCCTGCAGTGGTCATCTCTTACTCTATGCCGACGACGCCGGGTTCTTCATTGAAACACCCCCAACTGCATTTACACTCCAGCACACCCTCCGCAGGAAATACTCGCAGGGAGCTGGAAAATTGGTTCGCTGACCACCGGGCTGATCATTAATTATTCCAAAACCAAGGCCATGACCTTTGCTCACTGCCAAAGCCCGCACAGCCAGATGGCTCTTCACATTTCCAACGGATGGTTCCCTGCTGGAGCACGTCAATCACTTCAAATACCTGGGGGTCACCCTGGATACCTCCCTCTCCTACCACAGACATGTACGCCTCCTCTCGGCAGCAATCAACTCGAGAGTGGGTACCCTCTACAGAATCAAAAACAGTCTGCCCGCACATGCCATGCAGATAACTGTCACATCCTCCATCCTCTCCCTAATTGATTACGGGATTGTAATCTATGGCACTGCTGATAACTCCACCCTAAGCTGCATAACCACTGCGCTAAACAAAGCACGTCGCCTTGTCTCGGGTTGTGACAGACTCACCCACACCTGCGACCTATACAAACTGACTGGCTGGCTTAATTTCCATCAAAGGCTCAAGTACCACATCTGCATTCTAGCAAAAAAGATCCACCTCCAGCTAGCGCCAACCGCCCTTCACCCCATCATCAAACCGGCCCCTCTCAGGCGTATTACCAGACTCACGGCTACCACATCCTTCATGGTTCCCCCATGTCGAACGTCCCTTGCGCAGAGATCCCTCCGCTAAACACTCTTCCGCCCTCCCTCTCCCAATCCCGCAGCATCCATCTCTTCAAAGTAGGCCTAAAACCTTCCTATTGGGTAGCTCAAAATGTGAATGCTACGTTGGCCTATCTGTCTCCTCTCCCTCCCCCACACCCCACACAGGGCCCCCAGGCTCATCTAAACCCCCATGCTCAACCCAGGGGTCACAGGTATGTCTCCTACCTGCCCAAACCAGAGGAAAAAAAAGAAAAGTCTCTCTGCCATCATACCTACAATTAATTCAGTAATACCACTTGTTTATTATGTATTGAAAGTTGCCTTCCATTGCCTTTACTGTCATATGTCTCTCCACCCTCTGTAACCACCGGAGAGCTAATGTTACTAAAATGTGATTGTACATAAATCTGTAAATAATTTGTGCTTGTATATAATTTTGCCTGTTCCGTCTGTCTTCCCCCAACTCGTGTTCCCCCCTCCACCCTCTGTAACCGACGTGGAGCCTTTGCAAAACAGTCTTTGACTCAAAGGTTTGTAATTCCGAATTTACAGTAAATAAATAAGTAAAATAAGATGTGTTCTTCTTTAGAAAATGTATTTTGCACTAAGTCCCACATTCTACCAGCTTTCTGGGTGGATATCTCTAATTTTGAACATGTGTCCCTGATTTTGGTCCTTTGTCCCTGATTTTTTTAAGCCTTGTCCCTGATTTATGAGGCAGGAGGTTGAGAGGTATGCTTGTAACACTCTAGAAACAAACTGCTGCACTGCCCTTGCAACCTCACCCTGAAGTTGCTTGCTGCAAGCAGATTATTTAGGAAAAAAACTGAGACTATCTTTAAGGCCATAGTACACCTGATCTGCTATACACACCACAATACTTGAAGGCAGTCATGATTCCCTTCATACTCATCCTGCTAGCATTTTGTCCATACCTGTCCCCGTTCACTGAATCTAGGGCAATTATATCTGCTCCCCATTTTCTTCCAAACTCAACTTATGCACCCAACCCACACCCCATATGGGACAAATCTTCCAACTCCCTTGCATCCTCCTTTATTTCATTACACCCAGTATATCTCAGGCCATCTCCGTCTTCTACTTATCCCCACCTTTTTGCCTTTATCCCTCACCAAAGCGCCCCACGTCGATCATGCAACATAGTGCTGCCACACATAAGAAAGAACACATCTATTCAAGGCACAGGTTAAGAAAACTTATTACAATACTGCTCCTCTGTTCAGAGTAAACCCAGGTCCTATCTCCACTTTAACTTCCCCAACCAAATTTGCTTCAGCTCCTGGATTAAAAATGATGCTAATTAACGTATGTAGCCTTCAGAAAAAACTTAATGCTGTGAAAATGTGGGCATCACACACAGACCCAGACATCCTAGTAATCACTGAATCATGGCTAAAGAGCTCCATCTTTGACCAACAGTTAGCATTACCATCATACAACACCTTTAGACTTTTTTGAGGGGAAGAGGAGTGGTAATTTATGTTAATTCAAAGATCACAGCCACTGAGCTGCTTGCTGTCTCCAGATGCTGGGTTGGGTCATTGAGGTAGGTTGTGCTGTTTGAATTTAAAATTCATTTTTAACCCGCATCAACTACAAATGTATGGAGGTACATGTTGTTGTTTGGCACTAAACTCCCTGCATTGCTTTATACTGCAATGTGTCCCACCAGCTTGGCATGTCCCCCTTTCACTTGTGATGAGGAAAACATGGCAGATTAATGATTAATGAGGAAAACACCCCACCGCAAGCTGATTTTACCTCATGCCTTCTATGACTAGGCCCTATGGGAGAAAACACAACAGAATACTTATGTCACAGGATTAAAAGGCAGTTGCTATATAGTTATCTAAAGTGACCAATCAAAATGGCTCTGCCTTCGCCAGAGACCGATATTGCAAAACCTGATGTGACCAGCATCAAAAGGAGGTTGTGCCAGTGAGCACCTGTCAAGAATGAATTCTGCCATCAGCCAATCTGTAGTGCATCAATTACCCTGTAACACCCACCCCAAAGGGGTTTATTTTGCATCTATAAAATGGTTAAAAAACATTTGTCAATGCCGAATGATTGCTTGCTGGTACTGGCAATGGTACTGCCAGAGTTAGAGAGGTGCATAATAGGAATGGCAGTGAAGTATTGAAGTAACAGCAACCCCACCCCACCCTGAAGAGACTGACAGGTGTTGGGGTGTGCCTTTGTATCGTCGGCCATAGCACTCACAACATTCCGCCTCACCACACCCTGCAGACACTTACCGGTGTCGCAGTGTGCCTTGAGGTCTTTGCCCGTGATGCTCACCCCATTTCAAAAGGAAATAAGAAAATGCCTAAGCATCCAGAGTTTTAAAACCGCCTTAAAACTCATCCTTTCAGCTTGGCATTTGTTGATTGATGCTGCTGTTTTTGCTATGTCTTTGGTACGTTTTGTTATGCTGCTACTATACTGCTTTTTGTCATAAATTATTTGTTTGTTTTTAATAACTTATTTTATGTATTTTATTGAACAGGCACCTTGGTTTTAGAAAGGCTCCTTTTAGAAAGAAAACTGATTTGATTTGATTTGAAGATGAGATGGTGGCATTTCTTCAGTTTGTGGTCTGCTTTTAAGGGTGCGGCACCGGTCCTCCAGGAGTAAGTAAGGCGTGATGGTGTGTGTATGTGGGGAAGTGGGGTGAGCAGAAGGTGGGTGTGAGTTGGGGTGGGGGGGCATCGTCGACAGCAAGGGACTGTTTTCTTGGGTTCCACTACAGGGAAAAGAAATCAGCACTGGGTATGTTTCATTTACAGGTGAAATCAAAAAAAGGTTGGGCACACTGGGGTGAGCTCCCAGTGTGCCCCATGACTTTGGGGGGGCATGATGTTTGCCACACTGGGGTGGGCTCCCAGTGTGCCACACAATGGGGGTGGGGTGGAGGCAGGAAAATGCCAATGTGGTTGGCTTTCCTGTAAACGGTGGCTTACTGGGGTGGGCTTTCAGTGTGCCACACAATCTGTGATGGGGGGGGGGCATCAGGAAATGGAGAGATAGTAGAATCAGTCCGATGCACTGACTGGATCAGTGAATCACACCAGATGGAGAATCGTTACCCCACCCTCTGTCTGTGCTATGTCCCATAAGAAAATATTTTATATTCTTTTTGTTTTTTTGACATAAAGATTTTTATCCTTGGCTCAGGTAGGTGGCTGCTCAGCACTGTCCCTGCTTCACATAACCAGATGCCACCTCTCCCAGCCCCGGGAGGCTTGACTATCCCCTGGATTAACAACCATGGAAGGGCCAGAGGAGGGTTGCCCTCAGCCCTTGAGCACAATCCAGATGTGCCTAAGGGACCAAGTGGTGGTCTGGTTAAGGGAAAGCAAGCAGGGCTTCCTACAGCCCACCTGATTGCCAAATTTCTGTTTCTGTTCTCAGTCCCCAGGCCACTGCAGTGTGTGTGTGTGCTGCGGCATGCACATGCTGTGAAACTGCAGTCCCTACCCTTCGAAGCATCTCAAAACTTGAATTAGCAATAGGCTTCCACCACAGGGCAGTCAAGTACTAACACAGTAGTGATACTGCCAATATACAGATAGACACTATACGTGTTACGGTATATAATGCATACTAAACCTCAATATTTGGACATTATAATAACCAACTGGTTCAACAGGAAACTTACAAGCAGACAATGATAGCATTCATCAGTCTGTCATGCCTGCATAATAAAATTTTTTTCTTCTTGTCTTGGTGTGTCTGGTGTATTTTTTTTATTTATGCAATCGGCATGGCGATAAATCTCCAATGATAAATGCTGTTATTATATGATAACAACTGATGACTTGTCTACTATGGGTGCGATATTGAAAATTGAACCATGCAGTGAGAGTAGCGCTAGAGCAACAAAGGGATATATTCATAGGAGATGTGCCATGGGGCATCTCATCTGAATACACCACAAAATGCCCACAGCACAAATACAATGCGCCGACACATCCCCCCCCCCACCCCCGGCAGGTCTGAATACCAGGAATGGGAAATGTGCCAGCACATCAGAGATATTCCGTGCACAAATTCCTGATGTTCAGGAACATATATGCAAATGGGGCCATAATGCATACAAGGCGCAGATGGGGCCATTTGCATGTCACCTGACCTGACAGTGGTAAGACACACATCCCTCCCTCCCTCCACATGCCACTTGTTATGCGTGCTAAGTTTAAAAATGAAACAGGAAGGCACCCACAAAATGACAACAAAAGATGATGTGCTGCTGCTTGGAGACATCAATTTTCATGATGTCTAGCCACAGCAAGGAGCAGAGGCCTCCTGGATGCCCTGCAGGGGGGTTTGCCTGAAGCAGCTTGTGGCAGAACCCACCAGAGAAGGAGCAATATTGGACCTGGTTCTAACCAATGGGGACAGAGTAACTGATATAATGGTGGGTAGCCACCTGGGTTCCAGTGAGTATTGTACAGTGTGGTTCACACAAACATATGAACATACAAAGAAGCCAGCAGAAGAAGGCCATTTGGTCTATCAGGTCTGCTCGTATTGCATGGTCAACATGCAACCTCTAGGAGGCACTATCCCAAGGGCTACTACCCCTGCCTGCTTGGCTAGTAGCAGGTTAAGGGGCCCGGGTACTGAAACGGGTGTCTCCACCTGGAGGTCAGGGTTGTTAGTGCTCAAACTAACCTGGGCACAGCCCTCCAGGACATTTTAAAACCCCTCTTTACCTTCTAGTGGCCTGAACAATATACAGTAATCACTTTCAGAATGACACTTATTTACCATGCAATTACACCCACAGTTTGCATTTACCACCAGGGCTGGTTTCTCTGGCTCTACCCTGGGGACCCCCTGTAAAACAAGATTATGCACACCAAATAGCAACAGTATAGTTCTGTCTTCTCCACCATCTTGGCCTGGGACTGTCAGAATGGGCCAATCAGTACATTTGGGACTCTGAAATGGAGCCTGCCTACAGGGCCTTAGTGGGGCCAAGACTTGTAGTAATAGTAGTTTTGGGCTTTTGGCACCTAAAAGAACCTGGAGGGGGAGCCCTTGTTGTAACTGACAGACAGATAGATCAGCAAATCAAACCTTTTGGATCTTGGGGAAAGTCACAGGCTGCTTGCAGTTACTTTCAGTTTGGAGTCAGGAAGTGAAGAGGTAACACCTTGAGTGTTTCAAGCAAGAGGCCCTGCGTAGATTCGCATGGGAGAACTGTGAAAGAGCAGAGTTTTGGCCTGCATGTCTGCCTGCTGTCCCTAAGAGGGAAAACAGAGTTTATTCAGACAGAGTCGGAGATGAGAGACCAATTTAAGTCACAGGACTGTGACCAGGCTTTAACCATAAGAAGACCAAATATTTGCTGAATGCGATCGGCCTGACAGAATTTCTAGCCATCTCTGAACTCCCAGTTTGTGCAGAGACTCTGTAATTGCTACTGGATAGCAATCTGCCTGGTATAGTGTAATTTCTTACATGTAAATGTGCTGTGTGCTGTTAGTGGGTCATGATTTGGTGCCACACTGTGTGTTGAACTGTGTTTGGCTCACTGGAGGCTGCATCCAGCACCAACGGACTGAATCAGAATTCATCGCCATTTCACCTGGGCATTGCTACACTGGCCCAGCCAGACTACCCTTTGCACAGAGAAAGCCATTGACTTGAGACCTGCCTGGGGATCAGCCCACTGCTCAGTGCTTGTACCAGAAGAATAACTCGGTGATTTGTGTGGGCCTTACTTCTCCTGGCACTCCAGCTCAACAAACTGCAGTCTCAATTTTGTACGGCCCGTGTCCTGTATTGGGTTTCAGGAGGAAACATCAGGGTATCTCCCGACAACAACAGCTACATCTAAAGTGTTGTCATCTGATTGTCTGGTTGCCTTTTCTTTCACGGACCGAGCCCTCCAGCTACGGATTACAAATAGTGTGTGTTGTGCATGTTGCTTTCTTCCATCGCAAGGCCCCCACCAGCTGCAACGTTCCTAGCTATCCCAACATCTTCCTACCTGGATACCCCAAGTTGTGTGACTGTGTGGTGACTTGACACACATACAGAACTGTTTTATTGATATAGTCTTTAAGCCAATCAACCTGATTACACCCCTCGCTTGTTCAAGTCCCCTCAATAAATCAAATCTAACTTTTTCAGCATTTAACCTGACTGTGGTTCCAGTTTGTGCAAAATGTACTGTACTGTTCATATTTGCTGTTTATAACATTGTTTTACAGGGGTTCCCCAGGGTCGAGCCAGGGGAACCAGCCCTGGTGGTAAGTGCAAACAGTGTGGGTACTTGTATAGTGTACAAGGGGTACTGTGAAAGTGATTATTGTGTGTTGTTCAGGCCAATAGGTGGGAAAGAGGGGGGTTACAGTGTCCTGGAGGGCTATGGCCAGGTTAGCTTGACCACTAACAACCCTGATCTCTGGTTGGAGGCACCCATTTCAGTACCCAGGCCTCTTAACCTGCTACTAGCCATGCATGCAGGAGTAGCTGCCCTTGGGATAGCGCCACCTAGGGCTTACATATTAGAGTCTCACTGCTGGGATTTTGTGCCTTCTAGTGGCAAAAAATTAGGAATTATTGTTACAGATTAATGGCTACCCAAGTTGAAATGGTTGTACACCAGTTGGTGGAGTGATGTACTGTGCAGGAGATCGACCCCTGTGGTGGGCCGACAGGCTGATTTGATCGGCCACACTTGCATAGCCTTGGTAGAGTGTAGTGACCTCATGGACAGCTCTAAAATGCCACAGACTGTTGCCTCAGAATGGGTCCCAGCTGCCTGGAGAGTGATAATAAAAGACAGTAAAGACCCTGGTGAGGATAAGCTCCCACCATTATCTGAGGCTTTCAGGAGAAATTTGCTAAGATGTTGTTGGAGGAAGGGAAAACCGTTGAGGACTTTAAGACTTTAATTCCTGAGAATGCCATAGGTGATTTCAGGTGGCATGGCCTCCTTTCAGTGACTGATGGAATGTGCGGTGGGAGATATGAACTTGCTGGAATGTCTAAGGGTACCTAGACGATGTCATAGTGTTCGGGCGCACATTAGAGGATCATGAGATCCAACTGTTTAAAGTCTGAGACCGATTGGAAGACTTTGGACTCAAGTTGTCCATTGACAAGTGCCAGTTTTTTCAAACCTATGTGAAGTATGTGTGGCACATAGTATCTGCAGAAAGGACAGAGACCGATACCAGCAAGGTTGAGTCACTGACTACTTGGCCCCAGCCCCAGAACTTGAAAGAACTACAACGTGTCCTGGGGTTCTGTGGCTACTACCGCAGGTTCTTCAAGGACTATTCAAAGGTGATTTGCCCACTCCTGAATCTTACACAGGTTTAATGCCCTCCCAACCGTAAATACAAAAAAGAGGCTGTACAACCCGAGAAAGTATACTTCTGAGCAGGTGAACCTTTTGGGGGCCCGCTGGATGCCAGAATGTGAAGCAGCCTTCCACGAAGTCATGTACAAGTTCACTCATGTCCCTACCCTTACCTATGGTGACCCTACCAACACACAACAACAACAAATCTTGCTGCATGCCGAAGCATGCATGGCACTGTCCTTGGCATCATTGCATGAATACGGGGCCACGCCCGGGCCAAGAACAAACGGAGTTGGAATAGCATAAAAACATCCATGGGAACATAAAAGCCACTGTCAGGCACAATGCCATGTCTGTTGTCACCACATCTTGCCAATAAGGCATTTGCAGTGCAAGAAGGGGTGACTGTGTGGTGGAGTGGTTGGGGCGGTGTTAGTTGGCAGGCTGCTGTTGCCAAGAAACACATGAAACAGCAAATGAAAACAAAAATTAGGTACTACGGATGCTAAAAAATGTCAGAAAGACACCAAAGTTTAGGCTTCTGAAGAAGGACTGGTTGGTCTGAAAGCTAGAGCACTTGGTTCTGGTTGTTATATCTATGTTGGTCCATTAAAAGGTATCAAACAATTTGCTTCTGGATCTGTTCTTGTAAGGACCAATATGGCTAATACTAAATCTAGATTTCAGAGTCCACACAGTAATACCTCAGGGCTAGGATCTGAATTGTGCATTTCGTTTTTGCTACTGTTTTACTCTTTGCACTTGTTGGTCTCCACTGACACTGCTGGTCATAAGACATGCCCATGTAATATGTATATGCCAAAGACAGCATACTTAGTGTCTCCCACACTTCAAGAATATGCCTGTGTTTGATTGTCTGTGTTCATGGCTCTAAGAGACATGCTTAGAAATTATGAAACGTAATAATCAAGACTACATCCGTAGCTTTGCTTGACACATTTACATTCATATTTCCTCCCACTAACCACTAAAGGGCATGAGTGTATGGAGGTTGTAATAAAGGATGTGAATGTGTATTCCAATGATAATGAACAAGGATGAAGCAAACAAGGAAGGAAGCATGGAGGAAACAAAAGAATGACAAATGAGGGTCTTTTGTGTAAAGTGCTGCAAGACAAGAACAATAATAGGAGAGTAGGACTGTGTCTGCTTTGCTACACTCAATGAGGTGTTAACAAAGGTCTCTGAAGACAGACAATGAAGTAAGGTCAATGTGAGATGCAGGGTTACAAGACAGCATCCTGTCACAGAAGCGACTATGAAAGAGCTGTTTGAAGTCAAAAGTAGAAGAAGTAATGTAAATGGATGGATAACATGGTTCATGAATAATAGTGTGATCAGTGATAAAAACTGGGCCTGATACAATGTCAGACTATCAATGAGGGCTGATAGTTATCAAAGGTCAACTAAGACCAACAAGTACAAAGAGTAAAACAGTGGCAAAAACGAAATGCGCAATTCAGATCCTAGCCCTGAGGTATTACTGTGTGGACTCTGAAATCTTGATTTAGTATTAGCCATATTGGTCCTTACAAGAACACAGGGTGACTGTGAAAAGGCAGAGATACTAAACAAATATTTTTGCTCAGTATTTACAAATGAAGAGGGGGAGGTACCTAACACAAACAGTAGAAACACTCTGGATACAGAAGTTGATACCGGCCCATTTACAGAAGAAAGGGTTCTGAACAAACTCTTAAAACTGAAGGTAGACAAAGCAATGGGGCCTGATAGGATTCATCCCAGAATTCTAAAAGAACTAAGGGTAGAACTAGTGACACCACTGACTACCCTCTTTAACAAATTATGGGAGGATGGGGTGGTACCCGAGGACTGGAGGAGGGTAGATGTGATTCCCCTTCACAAAAGTGGGAGCAAGGCAGAAGCAGGAAACTGCAGACCTGTTAGTTTAACCTGTTTGATAGGGAAAATGATGGAATCACTTCTGAAGGAAAGAATTGCTGAGTATCTAGAGGCCAGAGGGGCACAGGACCCAAGGCAGCATGAATTCACAGTGGGAAGGTCATGCCAGACGAATCTAATAGATTTCTTTGACTGGGTGACCAAAGTAGTAGATCAGGGAGGGGCTGTGGACATGGCCTACCTAGACTTTAGCAAGGTATTTGACACAGTTCCACACAAAAGATTAATATACAAGTTAGCCAGCCTGGGAGTGGGTCCCAAGATGACAGCCTGGGTAAAGAATTGGCTGGAGAATAGGACACAGAGGTAATAGTAAATGGAGTCCACTCTGAAGAAAGGGGGTTACTAGTGGGTTACGCAGGGTTCAGTATTAGATCGTCCTCTTCAATGTCTTTATAAGCGACATTGCAGAGGGACTGGAAGGAAAAGTATGTCTCTTTGCAGATGACACAAAGATCTGCAACAGAGTTGATGCACAAGGTGGGGTGGAAAGGATGAGAAGGACTTGGCAAGTTAGAGGAATGGTCAAATGTATGGCAGCGAGAGTCAATGCTAAGAAGTGCAAGGTAATGCACCTGGGAAACAAAACCAAGGGAAGAGTACTCAATGAGGGGTGAGATACTAGCAACAACAAAAATGGAAAGGGACCTGGGGTAGTCATATCAGATGACCTAAAGGTGGGCAAGCAATGTGAGAGGGCAGCAAGGAGGGCTGGGGGGATATTGGGATGCATAGGGAGAGGCATCACCAATAGAAAACAGGAAGTTATTATCCCTCTGTACAGACAGCTGGTGAGACGCCATCTGGAGTACTGCGTGCAGTTCTGGAGACCCAATCTCCAAGAAAGACATAGACAGGATGGAAGCTGTCCAGAGGAGGGCAACTAAAATGGTGCAGGGTCTGCACTGAAGACATATGAAGAGAGACTTAAGGAGCTTAATATGTATAGCCTCGAGGAAAGGAGGGAGAGGGAGGACATGACAGAAACTTTCAAGTACCTCAAGGGAATCAACAAAGTCCAAGAGGGTAGCATCTTTCAAAAAAAGAGGTGTGCAAGAACAAGAGGGCACAATTTGAAGATAGAGGGGCGGCTCAGAGGTAATTTAAGGAAGTATTTTTTCACAGAGAGGGTTGTGGATGCATGGAACGGCCTTCCGGAGGAGGTTGTGGAGTCAAAAACAGTGGTGGAATTCAAGCATGCATGGGACAGTCATGGGCAATTCTAGGGGGTGGGGGTAGGAAGAAGTAGGCTGCTGGTTAACTAGGATCTGCAGCTTATCCATTAGGTAGGGAAATGGGCAGACTCGGTGGGCCAAGCGGTCTTTATCTGCCCTCAAATTCTATGTTTCTATGTTTCTAAGATGAAGAGCACAATTGGCAGCTGTCATTGGAAAATGTTATTTTGTGTTTTTCCATACTTTGTTTTTAATTTTATTTTACTGCTGGATGACTGTGGAAATCCAACCGAGAGGAACAGCCAATTTGTTGGTACATCATTGCACAATACCATGTCCCAGACCTTAGTATTAGAAGTAGTGTGACAGGGTAGATAACAGAGCAAAATGTCTATAAATGGATCGCAAGGTCAATAAAGAACAACCAGTAGTATTCAGAGTGCAAGGCAATAGAAGGAAACAGAGTAATCAATGGCAAGAGTTGTGTAATATTCACTGCTGTAGCAGTGATGTCACTGCTACAGCAGAACAAAGGGGAATTCTGCAACATAGTTGCTTTCCACTATTCAGGTATTCTGGAAATATTTCTTTTTCCAACTTGAACTTGTAGTAATATCAACAGCACTAAGTCATAAAAAAGAAAATTGTAACATTTGAATCGTCCACTGTCGTTTCTGTGTGATTTTGTGTGATTGTCCATGCTGTGACAGCCCATACACCGAAAAAGACTGTGAATGAGCAGTCATTAACAACATGGATATTATTGAATCTTGGGTTTCCATTAGTAGCCAAGCATCGCTTGAGCGGAACTCTCAAGGTCATTTGTTACCAAAGTCAACAAGTAATCCTCTCGATACAAGAATATCACAGCAGTGTATGATTGCGCATACACAGTCCTCTTTATTCTGCTGCAGTAGTGACATTTATTTATTTTATTTATTTATTTAAGAGTTTAACCAGGCAGGCATACTGAGCGGAGAAACTACTCATTTCCAGATGCAACGTGGGGGAAAATTGGGTGAAGGGTACATAGGATGGTAATACATATGTAACCCCCTTGTTACCGGGGTTACTAGAATCCCAGTAAGACCTAATGGTAGGCAGGGAAGGCAGCTTGTGAAACTCTAGTTAAATGGGTTTCACACTGCCTCACTCTGTTCTCAGTCTCAGCTGAGACTGAGAGATGACATCACCAATAGAACTATCGCAGCTGCATGAGCCACATTGGATTCTGCAGCAAAGGGAGTTAGATAGAACGCTGGGAGTTTTCAAAGTGAGAGTCTGCAGTTTGCCTGGAGTGAGTGAAGTTGTACTCAAGTGGTGAAGACCGCTGTTTTTGGGTCTCAGTGCCCCAGCCCTCCGGGGGGGGGGGGATGTAAAGATTCCCAGCAGATTCCTGGGGCAATCCCCTTAATTCTGCTAGTGTAAGGAAAAGCTGCCTGTTTAGTCCAGGATTTATTTTGGAAGATGGAAGATTTGTAAGTCGCCTGTGGGGCACCTGCAACTTAAGGGTGAGTGTCTGCTCTGGCTAAAAGGGCATAGGTTTTCTTCACCCTGGGACTTGTATGAAAATCTAGGGATTGAACTCCATATTGGGAAGCCTAGAGAAATGGGCCAAGCAAGTAGAAATAGTGTCAAATCCCAGAGTTTTGTGAGTTGCAAATAATATGTAGAGGAGATGTGACAGACATCTACCCTTAATCTACATTTAGAAGTTCAGCAAAGTAATGGTTCAGTTTTCCAGAGAAATGGCCGGGTATGGGCTGTGGGAGCTGGAGGTGGGTGGCCCCCCATCTTTAGTGACCAGGTCCACCTCTATGGATTTCTTCTGTGTTTTCTACTTTGCCTCAGGCACTTGGTCAGTGATGGGGGAAGTACCCAGACGTGGGATTGTAAGGAAAATTCTCTCTAAGAGTCGCAGACTCCAGTGTGGTGTGGGGAGCCATGACAGGATAATTGGTTCATTCTTCCAATGGACCGTGAATGGGATAATTGGTTCATTCTTCCAATGGACCGCAGATCAACTGGCCGACGGGGGAGCCGGGCCAGTGGGGAAAACCCAAGTGTGTACAAGTCGGGCTGTGTACCCAAAGCTGCGTGCAAATCCGGGCTGTGTGCCTGGTGGGTTCAGAGCCTGAGGGCTGGAAATGGTGATAAAGTGTTCTGTAGTCTCTAATCTGCATTACCAGGAAATGTAGCCCCATGGGGGTCCGTCTATGCTTTGTTTGTTCAGCTAATATGTGAATAAAAGCCACACTGAAGAATCCCATTCCTGGTTCTGGACATTACAGTTATTGCTTCCTGTGTTCAGATTTACTTGGGTGCCCCTGTGCAGAGTAGCCAAACCTAGGCTCCCCTGTGCTGAGTAACCTCATCCTCCCCGAACCCTGTCCCCACCAGGTACTTCTGTCAGCTTCAACAGCATGCCACCTGTCATTTTGGCAAAAAGGCAGGGGTGAGGGGTTACAAAAATGGAGGCACTGCTTTGGATTTTGTTCTGTGAGGAAGGTGCTTGGACAAGGGGACTAGCGTTTTGGCTATCTGGCAGTGGGTAGCCCAAAAAAGCTGAAGCAATTTCCCTAGTGTGTTGCTGTGTGCTGTGGATCTTGTGCTGCTGTTTAAAATTGCCAACTGTTTACCAAGGAGCAGTAAAGCCAAAGAGTGTGCCCTTGTCCTGCATCAAAATTGTTTACAGTGTTTTGCCTGCTTGTTAAAATGAACTGTTGTGAAGAAAAGTGTGGAAGACTAGGGGTAGCAACAGGAAAATTGTGCCCTGGACGTTGGAAATGCTTTCTGAATGAATTGAGAGACTGCAGTGTAAATGGCTATGTTAAATGGCTGAAATGGGCTCCCGCCGTGGAGTCAGTTGGAAAAGAAAAAATAGTTGCATCTCTGCAGTTTAAATTTGCCTGCTTGACGATCGCCGTGAGGAGAAGAGCCCTCGCGAGGAAGAAGAGGCTCATTTGCATGGCATTGTATGGTTATCCCTCTGTACAGACAGCTGGTGAGACCCCATCTGGAGTACTGTGTGCAGTTCTGGAGACCCAATCTCCGCAAAGACATAGACAGGATGGAAGCTGTCCAGAGGAGGGCAACTAAAATGGTGCAGGGTCTGCACCGGAAGACATATGAAGAGAGACTTAAGGAGCTTAATATGTATAGCCTCGAGGAAAGGAGGGAGAGGGGGGACATGATAGAAACTTTCAAGTACCTCAAGGGAATCAACAAAGTCCAAGAGGGTAGCATCTTTCAAAAGAGGCGTGCAAGAACAAGAGGGCATAATTTGAAGATATAGGGGGGCGGCTCAGAGGTAATTTAAGGAAGTATTTTTTCACAGAGAGGGTTGTGGATGCATGGAACGGCCTTCCGAAGGAGGTTGTGGAGTCAAAATCAGTGGTGGAATTCAAGCATGCATGGGATAGTCATAAGGCAGTTCTGGGGGGTGGGGGTAGGAAGAAGTAGGCTGCTGGTTAACTAGGATCTGCAGCTTATCCAGTAGGTAGGGAAATGGGCAGACTGGGTGGGCCATATCTGCCATCAAGCGGTCCTTATCTGCCATCAAATTCTATGTTTCTATGTTTCTATGTTGAGTCAAGCTGCAAACAGTCCCGCCCCTCAGCCAGCTCTACAGAGGCTGCCCCTGCGTTTGAGACGGAGTTTGAGTGGAGTGCGTGTACTGGCAGTGGAGGAGCATCGCGGAGTGTTAAAATTGCTGTAAACAGTTTAAAAAATTAGACTTTCTTGTTTAAAATCGGGCTCAACCCACTAATCGATCGTCCGAATTGCAAGTTTGGTGGTTGAAAAGATGATCGGTAGGACTGCCCACCCGTTTCTGTTCTGAGGCCTCCAAGAACTGGCTACAGGCCGTTTTTCCCCATCGCAGCAAACTGCTACTGATAACATTATGGCCTCAGGACCAGCTCGTTACCTGGATCATGCCTGGGTTGCAGTAACAGCAGCAGTAAATAAACTGAGGGATATTGAAAAGTGGTGCTATGGAGGGCAACTGCCTCCTCATGTGGCGATTCCTAATTTTCCAGTGCATGTATGTCAAATATGCTTGAGAGCTGGAAGGGACGTCTTCATGATTCCTCACTGTGCTGGGTGCCTAGAAAAATATGGCTTGTATAAAGTGCCTCAAGTTCGTTTGGCTCCCACATGGACAAAGGTTCAGGAATCTGCAGTTGGCAGCACACAGCACCAGGCGGAGCCTGTGGAGGAAGGCCGCTTGGGGGAGTGTGGCACAAAGCTAGAGGGTGCAGAGTTAGAGACAGAACCTGAAGTTGAAGTTTCGAAGTGCTGGATCCCAAAAGGAAAGTTCGGATAAAGCATCAATCGACTTCTGGAGGGGGGGCCTAGCCCAAGTCTCTTAGGTGAAGATGAGATGCGGGAGGCCTTTGAGTGGGAGGTGTCAACCTCCGCGCCTAGTGATGAGTGGATAGTCTCGGGAGTGAGAATGACTGCTCACTCCTGGGCTCAGATCCTCAGTGAAGAGGAAGATGAGGGGGAACCTATGTGGCCTTGTGAAAAAGAAATGGGTACACAGCCTCAAGATCTTGCCTCGGAGGAATTCATGGAAGAAAGTGGTGATGCCACTGCCCTGGCTTCGCAAGAGAAAGAAGTCAGGGATCTGTTTCTAATTTCCTTAAGGATGCGTAGCTGGCAGAACCAGGACTGGCCACCCGCAAGCCAGGCCAGCGGTCTCAGATTGACCAAAGCAAGTAAAGAGGAGAGACTGGTTCGTAGGAAGCCAAATGAGATCTATGGTATGACCTTTCCTACCTTTCCTCGGAAAGTCTGGGAAGAGATTGAGAACTGCAGGAAATCCTGGATCTGGGATGAAGCAATGAAAAATGTGCATCCTGGGGCCAACAAGCATGTAAAGAATAGACTGTTCCACGAAAAGTATACCCAGTGGAAGAGAGGCAGGACACTGTTTATAGACAGAGTGATAATAGTGGATGGAGACGGACGTGAAATCTCCCACTGTGTGAATTATGTGCGCCCAGACGGGGTAATAATTCAAGCTCCTGACCCCCGGTACTATTGGCCTCAGTGCAAGGACCTCCCAGCAAATAAGCCTGTGCCTACAAAATGGAGAGCTGAGCAGTGGTAGTCAATACTGCCACACCAGATTGTGAAGTGCCTTTATTGATCCGCCAATATGGACATCCAGGACTCAGGTGCCCCACATTCATCAGTCTATGGTGTACTGGCCTTTCCAGCATTCATCGACTGGCCCACCAGATGACTTCAGATCCAGAGAGGACACCAGCCCAGCTGTATCCTGTTCATCGCTTGGTAATCGGATGACGTCAGACCAGTTGTTTTCTTTTTGTTCCTGTTCTATGGTTCCATCTCCAGAGATGACATCAGCCCTGCTGTTCCCAGATGTGCCCTCCTGTGGTTCCCAGAAGATGTCTGCCCAGCTGTATCAGAAGAAATGCTGCCAGGGAGAGTCTTCGTCAGAGGTGCCGGTCGGTGCCAAATTTTTCATACTACAAGTGGCTGGTAAGTCATAACTTTTCTATCTTTACGACATTGCAGTACACACCCTACACTAACAGACTTCAAAATGTGTGAACTGTCTGCAAAGACTCTCCCCTTCGGGACTTTGGCCTGTTAGAACTGTGCTTCACCGGGCTCCGGCCCAGGAGAGACTCTTTATTGGACTAGCCTTCGGGCTTTTAGGGCACCCCATCCCCCCAAAATGTGTATTGTAATTAATGTCATTGTTTTCTAATGTAAATACTGCTTTTCTACCTTTTTCTAAAAAATCTTTTGGGGATTTTTCAGTGTTTTGATGGTAGGGGTTTAGGTAGACTGTGTATGCAGATTAGGAGTGTGTGTTGTCTTTCTTTTTCTTACAGGTGTTCCTGGGAAGACAGAAGAGAAGACAAGAAGAGGAGGAGGGGCTCATCGGAGTTCCTCATCAGTGCTTTAGTGTTTAGAAATTTAAACTACTGTGGCGTTATTGTTATGGTTACTGTATTAACCCTTTCCTACCACAGGTGTGTTTGTGGAGGTAGGGAGGAGGCAGTAACGTGGTATTTTAATGGTGTGGTTGCAGGTTGCCCAAGGTCGGGGAGGTCCTCGGGTTGTTTTTGTTTTGGAAGTATTAGGTTAAAGGCAGATAGGTTTTCCCTAGAGGGTTAGGGGGGATAGACAGGTTGTGGCCCTGACCTGCAGCAGGAACCGCAGTGCTGATCTATCAGGGCTATGCTCTGGATAGTTCTACCAGAGCCACTAGGTGTCCATAGTAAGTGGATAGTGTAGAGGCTGATATCAGCTACAGGCCTCTAGGCCCTTAGTGTTGCCTGCCAGTGCTTGCACATGGTAGGAGGGGGCCTGATCACCCCCCTCCACAGGTAGCACATAGGGTGGGATGGCCTAAGGCCGGGTAAATAATGACTGCGGACAGTCATTTTCCTGGTCAAGGGCGAGTGTAATCCCCTTGTTACCCGGGGTTACTAGAATCCCAGTAAGACCTAGTGGTAGGCAGGAAAGGCAGCTTGTGAAACTCCAGTTAAATGGGTTTCACACTGTCTCACTCTGTTTTCAGTCTCAGCTGAGACTGAGGGATGACATCACCAATAGAACTTTCGCAGCTGCATAAGCCACATTGGAATCTGCAGCAAAGGGAGTTAGTTAGAACGTTGGGAGTTTTCAAAGTGAGAGTCTGCAGTTTGCCTGGAGTGAGTGAAGTTGTACTCAAGTGGTGGAGACCGCTGTTTTCAGGTCTCAGTGCCCCCTCCCTCCGGGGGGGGGGGGGGGAGGGAATGTAAAGATTCCCAGCAGATTCCTGGGGCAAGCCCCTTAATTCTGCTAGTGTAAGGAAAAGCTGCCTGTTTAGTCCAGGATTTATTTTGGAAGATGGAAGATTTGTGAGTCCCCTGTGGGGCACCTGCAACTTAAGGGTGAGTGTCCGCTCTGGCTAAAAGGGCATATGTTTTCTTCACCCTGGGACTTGTGTGAAAATCTAGGGATTAAACTACATATTGGGAAGCCTAGAGAAATGGGCCAAGCAAGTAGAAGTAGTGTCAAATCCCAGAGTTTTGTGAGATGCAAATAATATGTAGAGGAGATGTGACAGACATCTACCCTTAATCTACATTTAGAAGTTCAGCAAAGGAATGGTTCAGTTTTGCAGAGAAATGGTCAGGTATGGGCTGTGGGAGCTGGAGGTGGGTGGCCCCCCATCTTTAGTGACCAGGTCCACCTCTACGGATTTCTTCTGTGTTTTCTACTTTGCCTCAGGCACTTGGCCAGTGATGGGGGAAGTACTCAGATGTGGGATTGTAAGGAAAATTCTCTCTAAGAGTCGTAGACTCTAGTGTGGTGTGGGGAGCCACGACAGGATAATTGGTTCATTCTTTCAATGGACCATGAATGGGATAATTAGTTCATTCTTCCAATGGGCCGTGGATCAAGTGGCCGACGGGGGAGCCGGGCCAGTGGGGAAAACCCAAGTGTGTACAAGTTGGGCTGTGTACCCAAAGTTGCGTGCAAGTCTGGTCTGTGTGCCTGGTGGGTTCAGGGCCTGAGGGCTGGAAATGGTAATAAAGTGTTCTGTAGTCTCTAATCTGCATTACCAGGAAATGTAGCCCCATGGGGGTCCATCTATGCTTTGTTTGTTCAGCTAATGTGTGAATAAAAGCCACACTGAAGAATCCCATTCCTGGTTCTGGACATTACAGTTATTGCTTTCTGTGTTCAGATTTACTTGGGTGCCCCTGTGCAGAGTAGCCAAACCTAGGCTCCCCTGTGCCGAGTAACCTCATCCTCCCCGAACCCAGTCCCCACCAGGTACTGCTGTCAGTTTCAACAGCATGCCACCTGTCATTTTGGCAAAAAGGCAGGGGTGAGGGGTTACACATACATACAGGTTTTACATTGTGTACTGAATATACAAGAGAGCTGTAACATTAATAACATTGAGGACCCTAGGTTTTTACATATATACAGAATAAATAACATAGTGTCAGAACATCAATAATTTTGTGGACCCTACAGTACAGCAGCTGTTTATAGCATGACTATCAGTTGGCGGGACCAGAGGACATGAGATCTTATGCTTCTAGTTACTGGGAGCATGAGCATGTGGTGGAGAAGTGTACGTGGAGGAGTGGGTTGAGGTGGCCAGGGTTCGTGGAGTGCCTGATGTCTGCAGGCAAGTCATTCTATAGTTTGGGCATGCGGCATTTGAAAGTAGATTAGCCCTTGGAGGTGTGCATGAATGGGACTTGGAGAAGCCTTGAGTCTGTGCTTATGAGTGAGTAGACGGGGGGGGGGGTTGAGCCAATATGGTGGAGCCGAGATAAGGGGGAAGGGTCTGGGACCAGAATTTTGCAATGACTGTGGTACAGTGGATCTGTCTGTGGGTTGTGAGTGAGGGCAGGGCTAGGGAGCTGTATAGGTCGCAGTGGTGGGTCATTGGTGGGCACTCCAGGATGAAGCAACAGAAGGAGTGGAATAGTGTGTCCAGGCTGGCCAGGTTGGATGAAGGTGCGGCGCCATAGACCACGTCACCATAGTCAAGTAGTGGGAGTATCATCTTTTGTACAATTTCCCTCCAGACCGGAGTGGGCATACAGCCTTTTTTGTGATATAGAGCTCCAAGTTTGGGGTGCAACTTCTTGTGTAATGATTCAATGTGTGTGGAGAAATCTAGGTATTGGACAAGCCAGACTCCCAGGTATCTGGATGAGGTGCATGTGGATGTTCTTCTGCTGCAGTAGTGATGCAGCAGAACACCTTGGAATGAGGCCATATAGTTGCTTGCCCATATCCTATTTGGTTGTATAACATCATTATAGAACCTCTAGAGACTTTTCAATCTTGTTTCATTTTGTTATTTTTTTTTTCCTCTTATCTGTTAGTCTTTTGGTAACGGATAAGGCCAACTTGGCACACGTGCGGTTTTTTGCTCAGAGTCACACAATATGCAAGTGGAGATTGTGAGACTCAAACCATTGTTGCAGTGAAATGATAAAACACTGTTAAAAAAAAAAAAGAGATGAGCAACTTTCATAGACAGTGTGTTATGTCTACTCAGGAAACTTGATTACAACATGATTTTGCAGTCCCACCACCACCCCTGTAAAAATCTGTACACTATGTTCACATTATCTGAATGCACTTTGGTTTTCTATGAGGAGTTAGCACTTGAATAGCATAGAGTTGGTGGAAAGAGTTGAGTGAAGAACTAACAAGATGGTGCTGGGGAAGGAAGACAAACTTTATGAACAGAGATGCAGGGAACTGGGGCTGTAGAAGCAGGAGACCAGAAGGGAGATGGTAGACATGATTGCTAGCTCACAGTACATCAGTGTGATCCATACACCGGAGGAGCGGGGATTACATCATAGCAAGTTAGGCTGTGGCACACATGGCAAGTGCACGACACCGCTGCTGGTGGTGTGGGGAACCTAGGCGAAAACTGATGAAATGCTTCTTAACCAAGAGAGTGGTGGCATCTGTGAACAGGCTGTCAGAGGAGGTGGTGGTGGATGAAAGGGGGGCACACCTGAAAAACATGATACAGGACAATGGGGTTACTGGACAGTGCACTACGTGGTAGAAGGGTGTACTGGGGGGGTGATGGAGGGTCCCAGTTGATGTGCCAGAGGGTTAATTGCTGCAACAAGATTCTTACATTCGATGATTCTATGCCACCACCCCCCTTGCCGTCCCATGTTTTGTCGGGTATTACCCACACCTTGTGTACTTCTACACAGTGCTTTTGCTTACAAAGTGCCACTATCTTGCACCAATTTTTGTGAAGGAGCATGACCTACTCCCTACTCCTGTCATTAGGTAAAGCATCATTGTGCCATGATGTGGTCAAATCAGTACTCAGTGTTGTCACTATTTCAGAGCTTTGTACTATTAGAAATGGGGGGGATGGATCATGTCATGCCACATTGCTTCGAATCGCTCTACTCTGGAACTCCAGCACTCTGTAATTCTTGTGCATGCACCATTGTCAACTATCAAATCAAACAGTCCAGTAGGTTCGGCATCACCAGCCAATTATCAACACCAAAGGACTCTACCGCTTACACCTTTGCGTAGGCTGCACCGATGTCCTGTAACCAACCCTATAACTGTTTTGTTCTGCGTGCACATCTTTAGTTCATCTGAAAAAGGAACACGCCAGTGTCTTTGTTTGTTGGTGATGGCTGCAGAAGGTAATGAAATACTCAAGTACCAGGTTATACACTGTTCAGGAAGGATAGGGGGAGTAAGAAAAGGTGTGTGGGGGGGGTGGCTCTATACATCAGAGAAGATATAAAGGCCAAGGAGTTACAGGGAAGAAGAGGAGGAGGCAGAGGCTTTCTGGGTCACCCTCAAACCTGACAGTGGCACAGCAGTATGCACAGGTGTGATCTACAGGCCTCCAGCACAGGGGGAAGAGATGGAAAGGGAGCTGGTGGCTGAAATACATAAAATGGCATTAAAAGGGGACGTTCTGCTGCTGGATGATTTCAATATGCCAGACATGGATTTGATCACCCTAGTTGCTGCTTCGAGCAGAAGCAGACATTCTAGATTCCCTACAGGACACAGGCCTCAGGCAGCTAGTGCTTTACCCCAGCAGAGACAGGGTGACTCTGGACATGGTGCTATCCAATGGGCATAGAATCACAGACATCTGGGTAGAGGGTCAACTGGTAACTGGTGGTTTAACATGAAGACAGGGACACAATTTAATCACTCCAAGGCAAAGTTCTTAGATTTCAGAAGGGCGGATTTTGCTAAAATGGGGAGGTGCATCAATGAGGCCTTAACAAAGAGGGAGATAGGAGGAGAAGTTGAGGAGCAATGGGAACACCTGAAGGAAGCCATAATGGAGGTGACGAAATAATGCATCAGTGTGGTAAACAAAGGCAAGAGAAGGAGGAAACCACTATGATTCATGAGAGAGGTGGCAGACAAGGTAAGGGTCAAAAGGGCAGGGTTCAGGAAATAAATGGAGACTCAAAGGGAGGAAGACAGGGAGGTGTACCTAAAGAATCTAAGGGAAGTGGGGAAAGCTGTTAGGAGCGCCAAGGCATAGACTGAGGAAAAATTAGCGCAGACAGTGAAAAAAGGGGACAAGACATTCTATGGGCACATTAGCGAAAGAAGGAAAGCCAGGGAAGGGATTGTAAGGCTCAGAAGGGACACAGGGGAGTGCAAGGAGGAAGACCTGGAGAAGGCGGAAATACTGAGCAAATACTTCTGTTCAGTATTCACTGAAGAGGGGAGGGTCAGGAATCACAGTTGGGCAAAAGACACGGTGGGGGGGGAGAGGTAGACACAAGTCCATTCACAGTGGAGAGAGTCCTGGAGGAGCTCACAAAACTGAAGGTGGACAAAGCAATGGGGCTGGATGACATACATCCAAGGATATTAAGGGAGCTGTGTAGAGAGCTGGCAAAGCCTCTAGCAGCCATGTTCTCAGAGTTGCTCAACACAGGAGTGGTTCCAGAGGACTGGAGGAGGGCTCATGTAGTCTCTCTACACAAAAGTGGGAGCAGGGAGGAGCCAGGGACCTACAGGCCAGTTAGCCTTACTTCAGTAGTGGATAAGATCATGGAGGCACTGCTCAAAGAAAGAATAATGGAACACCTGGAATCCAACGGTGCCCAGGATCTGAGGCAACATGGATTCACAGCAAGAAGTTCATGTCAGATGACTCTGATAGATTTTGTTGACTGGGTGACAAAGGAGGTAAATCAGGGAGGGCCATGGACTTCGACTTCAGCAAGGCCTTCGACACTGTCCCACATAGAAGACTGGTAAAGAAGGTGGGTAGTCTGGGCATGGATCATAAGATGGGAAACTGGGTTAATAACTGGTTAATGGACAGGAGGCAGAGGGTGGTGGTAAATGGAATCCAATCCGAGAAGAGGGGGGTGACCAGCGGGGGTACCTCAGGGCTCAGTCCTTGGGCCAGTCCTGTTTAATGTGCTCATTAATGAAATTGCAGAAGGGCTTGCATGTAAGGTCTGCCTATTTGCAGATGACACCAAGATCTGCAACAGGGTGGATACTCCAGACAGGGTGGAGAGAATGAGGAGGGCTCTGGGGAAGCTTGAAAAACTATCCGAGATGTGGCAACTGGAGTTCAAGTCAAAGAAGTGAAAAATAATGCACCTGGGATGAGAAAACTTGGGGGAGGGATGCAGGATGGGGTAGAGTTTATTTATTATTTATTTATTTAGCTTTTGTTAACCAGGTAAGTACACTAGACAAGACAATTGCCTATTTTCAGGTACGACCCAGTAGAGTACAGGAAATTGCATACTTACATACATAGGACAACATGGTACATAGGAAAAGCTTACAAGTCACGTGTTGCTGACAATCACCAAGGAAGAAAGGGATCTGGGGGTTATCATTACAGATGCCCTCAAGATGTCAAAGCAGAGTGAAAAGGCTGCAGGGAGGGCCAGTGGCATGCTGGGGTGCATAGGCAGAGGTATCACTAGCAGGAGGTGGGAGGTGATGATGCCTTTGTATAAAACAGTAGTGAGGCCTCATCTAGAGTGCTGTGTGTAGTTCTGGAGGCCGCGCCTTCATAAGAACATTGACAGGGTGGAGGCGGTCCAGAGAAGGGCGACAAAGATGGTACAGGGCTTACATCAGAAAACATATGAGGAGAGATTGAAGGACCTCAATATATATATTCCCTGGAGGAAAGGAGGGATTGGGGGGGTATAATAGAAATATTCAAGTACCTTAAGGGCATTAACAAGGTGCGGGGGGAAACATCTTCCAACGTAAGAGATGTACAAGAACATGGGGGCATGATATGAAATTGAAGGGTGGCACACTGAGGGGAAATGTGAGGAAGTTTTTCTTCACAGAGAGGGTTGTGGATACATGGAATAGACTGCCACAGGAGGTGGTGGTAGCGAGCACTGTGTAGGAATTTAAATGTGTATGGGACAGGCCTAAGTGTACCTTAGAGGTGGGAAGGAGGGGTGAAAAAACATTGACCAAATAGGGCTTGGTAGGGTAAACTAGTGTGGGGCTCATGGGCAGACTGGATGGGCCTGGTCATCCTTATCTATTGACAGTTGCTATGTTTCTATATCCCCTCTCTCCCTCCTGTCTTTCAGGGTGTACATATTGAGTTCCTTTAGTCTCTTCTCGTAAGGCTTTTGATGCAAACCCTGCATCATTTTGTTTGCTCTCCTCTGGAGTGCTTCCACTCTATGTCCTTCCAGAGATGTGGCCTCCAGAATTGTACACAGTATTCTAAATAAGGTCTTACCAGTGATCTATACAGAGGCAGCACCACCTCCCTCCTTCTGCTGGTGATACCTCTCCTTATGCACCCAAGCATCCCACGAGCCCTCCCACCTGCCTTGTCACGCTACCTAGACATTTTTAGGTCATCAGACATTATTACCTCCAGGCTTCTCTCATGCTTGGTGGTCACCAGTAACACTCCCCCTATTTTGTACTCTGCCCTAGGGTTCTGTGTCCCAAGTGCATTATTTGGCACTTTCTCAAATTGAAACCCAGCTGCCAAACCCTTGACCACTCCTTGAATGTTCTCAGGTCTCTGCTCATCCTTTCTGCCTCCCCCAGAGTGTCCACCCTATTGCAGATTTTGGTGTCATCCACAAAGAGGCAGGCCTTCCCCTCCAGCTCTTCTGCAATGTCACTTATAAAGACATTAAAAAGGACTGGTCACAGCAGTGATCCCTAAGGTACTCCACTTGTCACGCCCCTCCTTGGAGTGAACTCCATTTACCACCACCCTCTGTCTTCTATCTCCTAAACAATTTCTTTCCCAGTTTATCACTTTGGACCCACTCCTAAGCTACTCAGCTTGCTTAATAGTATTCTATGTGGAACTGTATTGAATATCTTACAGAAATCTACATAGGCCATCCACCACTCCAACTTGATCTAATACTTTGGTCACCCAAACAAAGAAATCTGTCAGATTCATTTGACATGACCTCCCACCCGCAAATCCATGCTGTCTTGGGTCTTGTAACCCATTAGATTCAAGATATTCAACTATCCTCTCCTTTAGCAGTGATTTCATTAACTTTCCCACCACCGATATCAGGCTGACTGGTCTATAAATGCCAGCCTCCTCCCTTGCTACCACTTTTATGAAGTGAGACTACAACTGCTCTCCAGTCCTCTGGACCACTCTGGCTTCCAGTGAGCTATTAAATAGGACTATCAGAGGTTCAACCAGTGCATCCCTGAGCTCAGTACCTTGGGATGTACCCTATCTGGTCCCACTGCTTTGTCCACTTTCAGATTAGCGAATCCCTTTAGGACTCTCTTCTCTGAAAAAGAACTAGAGGTTGGTAATATGGATACTGTAGGTCAGGTGAGGGACTAAGTACAGTTCAAGGTATCTGAATTTGTAGACTTGTTCTATGATGTTACTAAGATTGTCTGAGAGGGATCGGCCTATGACTGTGGCTTTTCTTGGGCCAGAGAAGATCATAAAGTTTTTTTTGAAGTTGAGAACCATGCCTTTAGCAGAGAACCAAATGTGTAGCTTGCTGAAGTCAACCTGCAAATTACTGAACATTGTGTCCAAGTTAGTGTCACTGCAGTAGAGGGCCGCATCACCAGTGTAAAGGACTAGTTGGGTGGTTTGGCAGACAGAAGGGAGATTACTGATGAAGAACGAGAACAGGGGCAGGCCCAGGATGGAGCCCTGGGGTACCCCATATTTAATCGGACATTCAGCAGAAAAATGATTGTTGATATCAGTTTTCTGAGATCTGCTGGAGTGGTAGTTTCTGATCTATTTGATGATGTTTTCAGATATGTGCAAGCCCTCAAGGGTGTTCAGGAGCAGCCCATGGTTGACCAGGTTGAATGCCTTTGTCAGGTCCACAAAGGCAGAGCCTGTGTAGTGGCCTTTATCGCTTGACTTGATGATATCACTGATGAACCTGACAGGGCAGTTTTGGTGCTATGTCCAGATCTGAAACCATGCTGGGCAACAGAGAGCAAGTTACTGCGATCGAGGAAGCAGGTGAGCTGGGTATGAACAACTTTTTCAATTATTTTCGAGATGGGAGCAAGGAGGGGAGATAGGTCGGTAATTTCCTACTTCATTCCTTGATCCTGACTTGAACAATGGTTTGATGGTGGTGGTTTTCCAGGTGCTAGGGAAATAGCCGGATCAAAGTGAGCAGTTTAGTGTGTTGGTGATGGGGGCCACTAATGAATTAATGGCACGTTTAAGGCTTTTAAAGTCTATTCCATCTGCCCCTTTGCTGGGTTTAGGGTTGTTACTTTGGATGAGTTTTATGGTGTCTGAGGGTTTTAGGACCCTAAAATAGAATCTGGGGCTGGGCTAGGACGTAGTATTGGGGCAGGGGTGGTAGGGGTGGATGAGGGGGAGGGGGAGTGGAGAGGGAGGGGTTTATATTTATAAAAGTCACCAAAGAATGAGTTGAAAATGTTTGCTACTTCTGAAGGGTCGTTAGTCTGCTTGCCACCTTGGATCAGAGTGATACGTTCTGTATTTTTGTATTTCTTCGAGTAGTGAGTTGAGTATAACCCAAAGTTGATGGGGGTTGGATATTTCCCTGAGTTGTTTATTATTGAAAGAGTCAATTTTGGCTTTTCTGATGATGGATTTGCACTTGTTTCTGAGTGCTTTGTAAAAGGAGAGCTGGGCAGGGCCTCTGTTCTTGAGAGAGCATATTAATGCTAGATAGCTATATGAAATATCAATGGCAGTAGTAGAGAAATTGTTCTGTACCTATAACAACTCCTAGTTATATACTTTCTGACTGCAAAATAGCTTTGTCAACTTCATTTTTGGGGAGGAATAAGCACAACAGGACTTTTCTGTTATTGCAGATTTGATGGCAAAACTGCTATTTTATAATCAGTGTGTGCACAAGTACAGTAGGAGTACGTAGGAAGCTAGATGACCGACCCTTGCTCTGCATTTGAAACTCTGACTGAGTTCTTGCTGCGCTGGACAAATAACATTTGTATGTTTTTACAATTAGTTGAAAATCATTGATATGCAATTAAAAGAAATCCCCCAGTAGACTGAATTGGGAACATGCTGGAGAAAGGAAATTTTGTTTTATGAAAAATATAGCACTTTGTCTGCATTTGGGTAATGCAATCACCCACTTATCAGTCATTAAAATGCTTTCTCAAGCCAACACTATACCACGATGTGCAGAAATGGTTCTCAACTGGTCGGTGGGTGGTGTCATGCAGATGAAAGAAGGTAGCTGCTGTCTGATGGGCAGGTTACCTCTTTTCAACTACACAAAGTTTTCGCTCATCAATCGGCAGAGCAGTGCTATGACCAGCCTCGCTGATCATTGGACTGTCATGGTGAAGCCCATTGAAGCTTGAGCTGCATTGGGCCCAACAGTGACACACGTCTGAAATCCAATATCATAGCAATATGTTCACTTTGCGCAAGTGCAAGAGTGAACATAACAAGCATTTGTCAATGCCGAATGTTTGCTTGCTGGCATTGGCATTGATAGTGTAGGAGTTACAGAGCTGCATACTAGGAATAGCAGTGAAGTATTGAACTGAAGCCAAGCCCGTCACCACCCTGCAGATAGTGACAGGCATTGGGGTGTGCCTTTGGGTCATCAGGCATAACGGCCACACTATTTCACCACACCCTACCCTGTAGATACCGACAAGTGTCATGGTGTGCCTTGGGGTCTTTGGCCCTTATGCGCACCCCATTCCATCATGAAATACGGTGAGATGGGTGCAGTGTAGGAGAATAGGGTGTACTTTGAGGCGGAAGAGTCCAAGGCACACCTCAATGCCTCTCACTGGCTACAGGGTGTGGGTGGGGATGGAATGGTATGAGCATTGCAGGCAACAATCCCAACTCACAGCCCTGATGCCTGTCATTCTGTACAGGGTGAGGCATTATGGTCGAAAACCCTAACGCCTCAGGCATTCATTGGTATTTTCACTCCAGATTTTCAATATGGTTTTTTGTGACCCCCACCTCATGAACAGTGGCACTATCAGTTTGCTGGCCGAAAGCTGCTTTTGCACAGCGACTACGGCATTTGGCACCACAGGTGCAAAAACACATTCCGAACAGGATGTGAAAAATGACAGCAGTACTGTTCATGGGGAGGTGTAAAAAATGGCAATGTTGAAAATCTGCTGTGAAAATATTAAAAAAACTGGTGAAGTCATGAGCGTTTGTAGAAACTGTGCAATGCACACCCGTAATGTAACTAGTTTGGGGATTTTTTACAGCAGATTGTTAACACAGGCGTTTTGGGACCTCCAATCATGAACAGTGTCACTGTCATTTTCTTTATCTGTCCTGAACAATGATTTCTCACAGCGACCACGCACTTCTGTGCTGAAAGTGTGAAAACACATTTTGGCCATGTTGTGAAAAATGACAGCTGAACTGTTCATAAGGAAGTGTGGAAAAATGCCAGTGGTGAAAATTTGGACTGAAAATATTACAGATTCATGAACTTACGAGGATACATGGAAACTAAGCAATGCTCACTCATAACGCACTCATTTTATGGAGTTTTGTCACCAAATTTTCAGCATAGCCATTGTAAGACCTGTGCTCATGACCAATGTGGGGGGGTGTTACCTATGGTTCCCCCCAAGTCCAGCCAGACCCCTTAGCCCTTACTCTTCCCCACACCCCAAGGTCTTACCCCTTCCTCGGTCCTGCACAGTGGTCCACCATGGCGGGTACGCAACCACCACCGTGGGATCTGGGTGGGGGGGTCTCGATCAGGAGGAGCATCCAAGGCTGAAGCCGAGCAGCATTGCGAGGTCGGCCATCAAGCAGCACGCCGAGGAATTTTTTTCCCCTTCTTTCCTTGCCCCTACGCACGCAGCCGTGCAATGACGTCAACACGGAGCTACCATAGACATCGGCTGCATGCATCCCCGCTGTCCTTCCCACAGCAGCAATGCCTCTGGCTTCCACCGGAGGTCACCACTGTGCCAGGATGCCCCTAGATCCCACCCCAGGGAGAGGAGAGCTGTCCTCCGGATGCTCGATCCTACTCCCTCCCTCCCTGCTGACCCCCAGCTCCTGGGCTCGTTCCCGAACCTGGGTCACTGGTGTGACACGAGGTGTGGCATCCAGCGCCTCAACCCTCAGCGCCACCCCGAGCCCACTGTGATTTTCTTAATCTGTCCCAAACATTGTTTGCGCACACCGACTGCACCATTGTGCGCTACATGTGTGGAAACACATTTTGGGCGAGATGTGAAAATTGGCAGCTGTACTGCTCATAAGGAAGTGTGGTAAAATGGTAATGTTGAAAATCTGGCGTGCAAATATTACAAATTCGCAAACTTGCCAGCGTGTGTAGGAACTGCGCAACATACACTCCTAAAACAGTAATTTTGGGGAATTTTTTCACCAAATTTTCAACATAGCCATTTTAACACCTCTGCTCACGACCAGTGTCACTGTTATTTTCTTAATCTGTCCCAAACATTGATTGCGCACACTGACTGTGCCATTGTGTGCTACATGCACGGAAACACATTTTGGGCGACATGTGAAAATGACAGTTGTACTGCTTATAAGGAGGTGTGGTAAAATGGCAATGTAGAAAATCTGGAGTGCAAATATTAAAGTTGCAAATTCTGATGCGTAGAGTACTCAACACTGCGGCACAAAGTAAAACAGTCATTTCAGAATTTTTTCACCAAATTTTCAACATAGCCATTTTAAGACTGCTGCTCATGAACAATGTCACTGTGATTTTCTTAATGTGTCCCACACATTGATTTCGCACACTGACTGTGCCATTGTGCGCTACATGCGCGGAAACACATTTTGGGCAAGATGTAAAAAATGACAGCTGTACTGCTCATAAGGAGATGTGTTAAAATGGTAATGTTGAAAATCTGGAGTGCGAATATTAAAAATTCGTGCACTTACAAGGGTGTGTAGGAACTGCGCAATGCACACTCGTAAAACAGTCATTTTAAGGAATTTTTTGCACCAAATTTTCAATATAGGCTTTTTGAGAGCCCACCTCATGAACACTGGCACTGTCATTCCATTAATTGGTCCTGAAAGTGATTCTATGCAGTGACCGAGAAATCACCCTTGTGGCCCGATTAACGCCATGACAGTGACAGAATTCATGAGGAGGGGTCCCAAAAAACCCATGTTGAAAATTTGGTGCAAAAATTCAATAAAATGCCCAAGATATGCATCAAAGTTGGAAAAAAAAACCTATTATATTATACAGCTTACCGGCATTTTCTTAGTTCGCGGTCGGTTTTGAAGAGTGCAGACGTGTTCCCGGTCTACTGAAGATCATCACACTGGAGTCCGGAGGTAAGTATGGGGTGAGGGGTGTGTGGGGAGGCAGGGTGTGCAGTGGGTGGGCGTGGGTGGGGAGGGCCAACGGAGACGCGAGGGACCGTTTTTCTTTCAGGGACTTTTTTAAATGGAGGATGACCCGGGACGTTTGTCACGCTGGGGTGGGCTCCCAACGTGGCATCGGGAAGGCTACTTGGGGGGCTGGAGCTGACGGGGGATTGGGCACCCCCGTCAGCCATAACAGTTTCTGCCACGCTGGGGTGGGCTCACAGCGTGGCACCTGGAAACATTTTAGGAGGGGCCTGGAGACATGGAGCCGACGGGGGATTTAGCCTCCCTGTCAGCCATTACATTGTTTTGCCATGCTGGGGTGGGCTCCGGGGCTTGTTTTTTGAGGGGGGCAGGAGCTGATGGGGTTAGGCACCCTGTCGGCCATAAAGTGTGTGCGTCGGGGGGAGCTCGCACGAGCATGCAAAATGCAGTGCTTACGTGCCTGTGTGCTTGGGGGGTGGGGGAGAGCTCTGCTCACTAAAGCTGAGCTCTCCCTTTCAACTGTATGCCATTGCTTCCAGAATCTCGGATGATGGCACTATGTAAACATAAAAATGTCTTGTCCCCTTTTGTTACTGCTTAGGCTATTCTCTCTTCAGTTTGTGCCTTCATTCTCCTTACTGCTTTTCCTGCTTCTCCTTGTTTCTCCTGATACACCTCCCTATCCTTGTCTCTCTGCATTTTTTTATATCTCCTGAATGCCACCCTTTTAACTTTTACCTTGCAGCCACCTCTTTCGAGAACCATAGTGGTCTCTTTTCCCTCTTATACACTGGTGTGTCCTGAGGACATCTGCAGAAGTCAGCTACTGACTCCCAGTGTGCCCTTGCAACGTCTGGAGAAGTCACTTATATATTTTAATATATAGTGTAACAGAATATAATATATATTTGACTGCATAGCACCGTTGGAAAGGTAATTTTATGCTGAACAACTTTGTCACTGATATTTTGTGCATATCATGTATACTTTAGGAGTTATTTGCATTTGTTTATGGTATGGTGTGTATGGCTTATGTTGCCTGTTTTAGTGAAAAAAAATATTTATTTTGCTGTTTCAACCAGCTTAAAAAAAATACATATTATTTACATACCACCATTGGGAAGGTAATTTTGTGCTGAACAACTTTGCCACTGATATTTTGTGTAGATCATGTATACTTTAGGAGTTATTCACATTTGTTTATGGTATGGTGTGTATGGCTGACATGTTTTCCATCAAGATTCACCTAAGCAGCTTGAATAAAATTCACTTTTTTGGCACTTCAGCAGGTATAAAATAAAAACTGTATTGATTACAAGTGGTTGCATAGCACCATTGGAAAGGCATTTTTTGTGCTCATCAACTTTCATGCTGATACTTTGTGTGTATCATGTATACTTTTGGAGTTATACGCATTTGTTTATGATATGGTGTGTCTGGTTGAGATTCATCCCTCAAATCTCATCAAAGCACCTTGACTAAAATGGGGAAAAATTACATTTTATAGTAAAAAGATATCTTTTTTTAACATAATATTAAAACACCATCTAATGTCTGTATGCTTAATTTGGTGTTATTTTACATATTTTCCAACAAAAAATGGCTTATGTTGCCCCCTTTTTTAGTGAAAAAAATATTTAGTTTGCTCTTTCGACCAGCATGGAAAAAAAACCAAAATTACTTATTATTACAGGCATGCCACCATTGGAAAGGCAATTTTGTGCTGAATAACTCTGCCACTCATACTTTGTGTCTAGCATGTACAGTTATTGAGCTATTAGCATTTGTTTGCGACATGCTGACTATGGCTTGCTTTTGCTTAAAAAGGCCCAGGATTCACTGTTAAAAGTATACAGGAGATTCAGGAGGCAAGTGGTGTAATCTCAGAGTGAGCCTGTGGAGGCAATGAGTTAAAATACTCATTTAAAAAAATACAGCTGATGATGTCAGAGAAGTTTAACAGTACCATATTACCTTCAACCAGGAGGGTCCCAGGGCCAAAGGTGCTTGGTGCAAAACACATAGAAAGAATCCTACTGCATATAAATTTAATTGACATAAGATAACACTGCTGCAGCAGATGACTGTTAAATCAAGCTATGAGTGTCACAGTGTGTGTAAGGATGTGATTACTGAAAAGCAACCCCCAGAGTCCAAACACAGGCAGCTCACATGCATGACTGAATCAGGCCATTAAATGCATGCCGCATCCTGGGTCACCCCTGAAAACAGGCACCTGTGCCTGGTGGGCTTTACCTGGTTATCAAAGAATAAAAACAAGCACTTGTCAATGCCGAATGTTTGCTTGCTGGCATTGGCAGTGGTAGTGTAGAAGTTACAGAGCTGCGTAATAGGAATGGCAGTGAAGTATTGAACTGAAGCCAACCCCATCACCACCCTGCAGAGAGTGACAGGCATTGGGGTGTGCATTTTGGTCGTCAGGCATAACGGCCACACCATTTCACCACACCCTACCCTGCAGACACTGACAAGTGTCACGGTGTGTCTTGGGGACTTTGGCCCTTATGCGCACCCCATTCCATCAGGAAATACGGTGAGATGGGTGCGGTATAGGAGAATGGGGTGAACTTTGGGGTCGAAGAGTCCAAGGCGTACCTCGATGCCTCTCACTGGCTGCAGGGTGTGGAATGGTATGAGCATTACAGGCAAGAATATCAAGTCACACCCCTGATGCCTGTCATTATCTACAGGGTTGGGCATTATGGTTGGAAACCCTAATTCCTCAGGCATTCATTGGGATTTTCACTCCAAATTTTCAGCATTTTTTTTTGTGACCCCACCTCATGAACAGTGGCAATATCAGTTTGTTAGCTGAAAGCTGCTTATGCACAGCGACTACGGCATTTAGCACCACAGAGGCAAAACATTCGAACAGAATGTAAAAATGACAGCTGTACTGTTCATGGGGAGGTGTAAAATGGCAATGTTGCAAATCTGCAGTAAAAATATTAAAAAAACTGGTGAAGTCACGAGCGTACATAGAAACTGTGCAACGCACACCCATAATATAATTAGGTTGGGGATTTTTTTACAGCAGATTGTCAAGTCAGGCATTTTGGTGCCTCCTATCATGAACAATGTCACTGTGATTTTCTTTATCTGTCCCGAACAATGATTTCCCACAGTGACCATGCATCTCTGTGCTGAAAGTGTGAAAACACACTTCGGCCATGTTGTGAAAAATGACAGCTGTACTGTTCATAAGGAAGTGTGGAAAAATGCCACTGGTGAAAATCTGGACTGAAAATATTACAAAGTCATGAACTTACGAGGGTGCGTGGAAACTGCACAATGCTCACTCGTAACACAGTCATTTTATGGACTTTTGTCACCAAATTTTCAACATAGCCATTTTAAGACCTCTGCTCATGAACAGTGTAACTGTGATTTTCGTAATCTGTTCCAAACGTTGCTTTCGCACACCAATAGTGCACGTATCAGTACCATATATGCGAAAACACATTTTAGAGTATATATGAAAATGGCAGCTGTACTTGTTCATATGTCTAAGTGTAATAAAATGGCAATGTTGAAAATCTGGAGTGAAAATATTAAATTCACAAACTTACAAGCATGCATAGGAACTGCGCAACGCATGTTCGTAAAACAGTCATTTTTAGGAATTTTTTCACCAAATTTTCAACATAGCCATTTTAAGACCTCTGCTCATGAACGGTGTCACTGTGATTTTCTTAATGTGCGCCATACATTGATTTCGCACATCGACTGCGCCATTGTGCGCTACATGGACGGAAACATGTTTTGGGTGAGATGTGTAAAATGACAGCTGTACTGCTCATAAGAAGGTGTGGTAAAATGGCATTGTTGAAAATCTGGAGTGAAAATATTGAAAATTCGCGAACTTCCGGCGCATGCGAGAACTGTACAACGACGCTCATAAAACAGTCATTTTGGAATTTTTCACCAAATTTTCAACATAGCCATTTTAAGACCTCTGCTCATGAATGGTGTCACTGTGATTTTCTTAATTTGTCCCATACATTGATTTACGCACACCGACTGCGTCATTATGCGCTACATGGCCGGAAACACGTTTTGAGTGAGATGTGAAAAATGACAGCTGTACCGCTCATAGGAAGGTATGGTAAAATGGCAATGTTGAAAATCTGGAGTGAAAATATTGAAAATTCACGAACTTACGAATGTGCGTAGGAACTGCGCAATGCATGCTCATAAAACAGTCATTTTTTGGAATTTTTCCACCAAATTTTGTAAATACGCTTCTTGAGAGCCCACCTTATGAACACTGGCACTGTCGTTTCCATTAATCGGTCCCAAAAAGTGATTTCGCGCAGTGACTGCGAAATCACCCTTCGGGCCCGAATAACGCCATGACAGTGACAGCATTCATGAGAAGGGGTCCCAAAAACCCCATGTTGAAAATTTGGTGCAAAAATTCCAAAAAATGCCTGAGATATGCAGCAAAGTTGAAAAAACCCTATCTAGCCCATTATACAGCTTACCGGCATTTCCTCAGTTTGCGGTCGGCTTTGAAGAGTGCAGACGTGTTCCTGGTCCACTGCAGATTGTCGCGCCAGACTCCAGAGGTAAGTATGGGGTGAGGGGGGTGTGGAGAGGCAGGGTGCGCAGTGGGTGGATGTGGGTTGTGGGGCGGGCAGGGAGAAGCGCTGTGGGACCATTTTTAATTTACAGTTTGTTTTTAAATTGACGACGTGGGACATTGCCACGCTGGGGTGGGCTCTCAGCGTGCGCTGAAGCTGGTGGGGCGTGGAGCTGACGGAGGATTGGGCACCCCCGTCGGCAATGGCATCAGTTGCCACGCTGGGGTGGGCTCCCAGGCGTGGCAGAATAACGGCTGGTGGGGGGGCGTGGAGCTGACGGAGGATGGGGCACCCCCGTCGGCAATGGCATCAGTTGCCACACTGGGGTGGGCTCCCAGCGTGGCACTCTGTACTGGAGGAGGGGGCGGCACATTATGTAAAGTGGACGTAACTTGTAAACAAAGTGCCACTGCATGACAAGCTTGTCTCTGAGTGCAGCGGCACTTTGTTTAGAAGTTTTGTCCACTTTGCATACTGTTGCTGTCAGCGCTAGCATGCTAGCTTATTGGGAAATGAGGGATGCACCTACTGATGCTTGCCCCCACCCGCCCAGCAGCAGCGCCGCCCAAATCTCCACTCTCCCCAATATAGGTTGACTTTGCGCCATGCTGCAGGCCAACATAAAAAAGGTGGGGCAGGGGTCCCACAAAACTTTTGGTGCTGGGCCCACAAAAGGTTAATCTGGCCCTGGCCCCATCCTTAGCCAGGTCATTAGTCCTCAGGTGGACAATGACATCCAGCTCTGCCTCCCTTCTTGCTGCCCTAGTGATCTTCAGGATCCATCTCCCATCCTTCAGGATATAGTGTCGCACAGGTACCTAACCTCCCTTCCCCCCATTTCCTTTTTCCAGATCTATCCCTCTCACAATTTAGTCCCCCACCAGTTGTTGCTTTCTCCCCCTCCTCCTCTGGGGTCCTCTGTCACCCTTCTTGGGGTCTCTGCTACGGGGAACCTCACATTCTTCCTGGTCCCTACCATAGGTGCCTCCTTGTGGCAATCCTGATCCCCCAGAGCAGCGTAGGAATCACTCAGTGGTGCCAGCTGAGATATGTGCCTCAAACTCCCCACCCTGCCCTAACAGAGCCCACCATAGTCCAGCTGCTCCTCTTCCTTCTGAGGTAACGGTGGCAGACTTGGTGGCCCATGGGTGGGGGGAAGAGGTTGCCCACATCCTAGCCAACTCAACCTGGAGTATAATTTCTGACAATTGCACACTTTACAGGAAGTGCTTATTTTCTTAACAAATAAATGCCTAGTTTATAAGTGGGATAACAAACTCCAGGGTGTGTCTTCATAAGGAAACAATGCATGTTTCGGTGGTTGTAGCACTCTACTACACCTCATGCCTTACAACCACCATAAGACATGGATTATTCCCTTATAATTCCACATCTTATCATGTGTTATCCCTTACATAATGCAGGATGGAATGACTTGACATTCAATTTTTTTTTTTACGATGAAGTAGAATTGAGTTCTATTGATGTCAGTCAACTGTGGTGTTTGCTCTTGGTTGGACTTGGAAATCTATTTTTAAAGGCAAGAAAAAAACTTGCATGAATGGGGGAAGAACTTGGTTTTGTGACTGGTATACAGTGTACTACTGGCAAAGCATTAGTCTTTAACAAAAAACAGTTCATTACAGCCTTTTTTTTTCCATGGAACGCTGATGTAAGAGAAGAAAGGATTGAATTTCAAGACCAGCCTCTCCCTTCCCCCACCTCATTCGGCCAGAGAGGGTCTCAAGGGAGCCTCTGAAACTGTAGAGGAGGAGCAGGATACTAAATGTAATTTCTGTTCAGAGGAACCGGAATCAGTGAAATTCAACAGGCTGCTTTCAGCCAGCAACAGCATACGCACTCAGAGAAAAAAAAAAACTGAAGAGAGAAGAAAAAAGGAGGAGGAAAGACTCAAGCTTTTTGTGAAAAGGATGGCCCACACGCAGCAGGTTCGGAGCTCCCTGAGTGCCAACAGAGACTTTGCGAAGAGTTGTCCAGGCGTGCTGAGGGTCTTACAAATTTTGTTTGGAGCAGCTTTCTGGATCACCATCGCATCCAGCAAGTATGAGGGTGCCAGCCACTTTGCTGTCTTTGTTGCTGTCCTCTTCTGGCTCCTGACCCTGGCCCTCTACTTCTTAACCCTCCTAGACAAACAGGACTTAGTGCCCTTCCTGGGTGGGCAGAACTGGCTGCTGACCAACATGATCCATGACCTGGCAGCTACCGCCCTCCATGCCGCGGCCATCGGTGTCATGAGCCACAAGACCAAGGAATACAGCTTCTGCAACGTGGAGAAGTACCGCTTGCCGTGCCCCTATAAGGTCTACTTGGTGGCCTGCGTGTTCGGCTGCCTCTGTGCTGTGGTTTATCTCATTTCTGCCATCTACTTTGTTTGCAGGAAGTGTCGAGGAGGGCAGACTGTCATTTAAAGGAATGTGCTCCTCCAGGCTTCTTTTTAATTTGCTTTTTTTGTGCAGGCTGGGGGTTTGCACACAGCTGGTGTTCACAAATGGAATACAAAGCAAATAGCCTCTTAAGGTGGAAACGTGACATAAACAAACTCTTCCACAGGTTTGTAAAACTTTAAAGCCAGTTCAGTATTGAAAAGCAAAAACTGCCTATGTTAACCCCTCCCCACACCTACAGGAGTGAGATGTGGGAAGCTCTTTGCAGTCGATTTGAGTCCTAAAAGTTTACTTTTTTTTTTAAATTGACTTCTACTCTATATGAACAAAATACCCTAATATGGTATACAGTATGTTGTACTTCTCTACAGAATGCTGCATATGGCATGAAAAATGCCACGCACCACAAAACACTATAAGATTTTTCTTATTGGAAGTCAGGGGCTGACTTGTGACTTTCAAAAACAAGCATGAGAAGTGAAATGTTACATCTCTTGTAAACACACAGACAGGAGCCTGCACTGTGTTGACTGATTGCAAAATACCAACCCAAATGGCAAAAACGCATGTGTGTGTATGTGTTTGGGGGGGTCATTAAACTGAGCTTCTGAACTCAGCAAAGTGTATGTTTATTTGTGTGTGCATGGTCTCTCCTGGGATTATAATTCACAGCTGTAGTGAGTCTTACGACTGGGGCATTGAGGGGTGGGTGGTGGTGGTAAAAAGTAATAGGGTTGAAAGCAAGGGTGTAGAGTTTAGGTTTTCTTGTGGGGGGGGGCTTTCAGGCTGAAAACTATAGGCCTAAACAGTTAACCTATTTTGATCTGGGGAGGGGGAAGGGCTCAGCTTTCCCGGGGGGGGGGCTCGAGCCTGAAAGCCCCCTCCCATACTCTACACCTATGGTTGAAAGCATTGCATGAGGTGAGAAGTTCCAGAACAATTTGCTTTAGTGAATTTGCACAGTCTCAGTCTAAGGACCACCCCCCCCATCTGATTCTCAACATACATATCAATCTAACACAATACATGTCTCCCATATTATATATCTTTCATCCTCTGCTCTTAATTTTCTTCACACGCTGCATCTTAATCCCCCATCCCAAGTCACGTCTGCCAAGTGCAGAGGTTGAAACTGGCACCAGCACACAACTGAATGCTGGTAGATTTTGTAATGGGCTAGTAATATTTTCCTCTAACTAGCCCTGTGGGCTTGTGCTGGAGAAGATAAAATTTCAATTAAGTACACCAGCTGGGCCAAGTGGAAAAGTCTGTGGGGCTAGTGGATTTTCCCAGTCTCTAGCCCTACTGACCAGTGATTGCAAAACATGATTTCAACCCCTGAAGTGGCTATCCCTCTGAATTACACAGAATCCAGATTATTGAAACAATTTTCATGTTGCCCAAGTGGTTCTGAGAATTAAGAGTGCACGCTAAGTCTGTGCAAAACAAATATTATTCAGGAATATAATATACACACAAAAACTGTACTTTTTACAAATGCCAATATCACTCTTAAATATTTGTATTTGTATTAGACCATATAAGGCAGTGTTAGACCTTGGCTGAGCCTGATGTAACACACATGACTACTACTGCACATTACATGAATGCATGTTTTATTGATAACTCTGTACGTCTCATTGAAACCTCTCACACCCTTGGCCTTGTGTCATCATTAACAATAGAAACAATTCTGAAATTTAAAATAAAATATTTTCAAACACTAAACAACAAATTCTGTTTCTTTGTTTTTTAATATGCAAACAAATACAACTACCAGAGACACAAATATCAAAAATCAGCCTGTGAATAGCCCCTAGTGCACTGTATTACTGCGCTCCAGGGGAGGAGGCTACAACTGAAAACTGAAATCCAGAAGAGTCCTGAAAAGTAGCCATAAATTCCCAAAATGGCATTATGGTCACTTCTGGGTGGGGGACTGCCTAATTTGGGGGCGGGGGAAAAGAGAAAATGTATGTAGTACATCTAGTGCTTATAGAGGACAGGCATGGGAACCAGGACATTACATCATGAAACCTCACCAGATCTAAGCACTCAGCATGTGACCTTGAGAAAGACACTTAACCTCACAGTGCTCCAGTCCCCCCAGTTGTTTGAATGGGTAAATAGGACCTATGGTGGCCCTGAAGTGCAAAACACAAACAAAAAATTATATAAGGCACACGCACAAAAAAAAGCATGAAATGGTGAAATGCAACTGCAACCCCCTCCCCTAACCATCAGTTTGGCAATTGGCATGGCTGTGCCCAGGATTGGGATGAGCATGGCCCAGGGTACTCCCATATCTAGAAGTAATGTACTGTACAGTAGACGTTTCAGTTTGCCCATGCGCCCCTTGCAAAAACAATCACATTTGACTAGTTTGCCTCTCTTCTTTTACAAAGCAGCTGCTAGAACAGGGGTACTACTGATCTGCTGAAATAATCACTAACACAGGTAGCTGGGATATGGGGTACAACAGTCAATTAAACAGGTCACACAGACCTAAATCAGTTAGGACTTCTTTACAGTTAATCACACAATTAGGCAACTCCTTTGGGAAATCCTTGGTCCTTGACTCTACTGGTCCCTGTTCCCTGTCCTCACTTTAAATGTTCCTGGCCCCCCACCTTGGCTACCTTCAAATTGGGATCCCCAGTTGCCCCAAATTGATATAATTTGACCTGTGCCAAAACCCCATCTGTTCTGCACCCTTAAAAGAGTTGCTGATGCCATTGTGATAACTGTAGCAAAAATGCCTTATTTAGACATAATTTAGCTTATATGTTATAATGTTTTCTGTAATGCTCAGGTCTTACTTCTTTATTACTAAGGATATTGGCATGTAAACAAGATTGCCACCCCATCTGTTCTGGCTGCTTGCCTACACTTGACATCACAATTCTGTTTCTGACATCACAATCTATTGCTGTGGAGATAATTATGATGCCATAAACAGGGGATTATGATGTTTGGTGGAGGCAAGCAGAAAGAGCCGACAAAGTCTAAGGGTCAATAATCCTCTTTCATACAACTGTCCTCTGTAATAAAGAAAAAAGACAAAGAATTCTAGAAAATATATGAACTATAAACTGAATTATGTCTAAATCTCACATTTTTTTCCAAGTTTAACCAATAGTGTCAGGGGCTCATAAGGCTTCCTTTCCCCATGTGGGCTTTCCCTTCTACCAATAGCGAACCTTATATTAACTGTAGGAGTGTATACCTGCATGCCAGAAAGGCATCCAGAAAGTTTAGCTGGCATTATAACCTAGAGACTAGAATAACAAGCTATGAATGAGCTTGGTACATCCAGCATACCTGGGTTTGACTCCCACAACCTCCAATTGCATACTGTGACTCTGAGCAAGTCACGTAACCTTCTCAGTGTGCTCCTGGGTCACCCCTGAAAACAGACACTTCTGATTAGTGGGCCTTACCTGGTTACCAAAGCAGGGCTGGATTAAGGTATTGGCCAACAAGGCCCAGGCCAATGGCCCCTGGCTTCCAGAGGGGTCCAGTCCTGAGTGTGTCATCCTCACTACAGAAAGCATGCACAGTCAGTCTAACTTGTAATCATTCCTGTATGGGACACCTCAGCCTGATCTCTGTAACAAAGCACTACTGTTCCAGCATCTATTAACGCCCCATTAAGCCATTCACACCTTTATATTACACAGCCAGCCCTTTTCCCACTTGGAAAGGAAATTTAATTTGTCTGTAGTTGTTGTGGGCCAGGTGCAACACGCTAAACTTTTTAACACTCTTTAAAGCTGAGCCCCATTTCCTAACTACAGCAGCCAGTCTAAGGGAGGCATTAGCACTGCTGCAGCTACTTTACTCATATCCTTTTGTTTGCTGTTACCTTCTCAAAGCTGGTATTAGGCACCCTCAGCCTCAGAAGCTGCTGGGGCCCCCAGCTGAAAGGGTCCTCAGTCTGGTCCAATGCAAGGTATCATGCTTCAAGATTTAAATGTTTTTTTTTATATAATTCAGATGTCTTACTGTGCCCTGTAAAACAGTACACAAGTGGAGTTGGTGAACTGGGTGGGAGCTTTCAAAATGGCATTATAATGACATTAAGATGCTTGCTGCAGTAAAGGGGTCCATGACAAACGGTGGAGCTCTCCACTGCTTTTTCTGACTTTCCACACGTGCAGAATGGTGGGAGTTTTTTACTGATTGGGCCCTAGGGGTCATGGGGGGGCCCAGATTTTTCTTGGGCCTAGAGCCACTAAGATGATAACCAGATTATAAGACCACACATATGAACAGAGTCTAAAAGATTTGGGGCTACATACCCCGGAATGCAGGAGAGCAAGAGGGGATATGCTACAAATGTTTCAGGTAACTAGGGACAATGCCCTGATGGAAGTTTTAGGAATGGAATTTAACATAAGGGCATTTGATTTGAGGTGCCATAATAAACAGGTTAAAATAGAGGATGCAAAGAAAAATGATAGAAGAGGATTCTTCACCCTAAGAGCAGCAAGCCTGTGGAATAAGTTACCTAAATAAATAGTACAGTCTGACAATGTTGCTACATTTAAAACGAAACTAGATACATATATGCTAGAGTACAGTGGTGCAAAGTGGCCCCGCTAATGTGGGAGACAGACTCGATGGCAAGAATCTTATTCTGTCTTTCACCAAGAATGGTAACCTTAGTCTGGCTCTGTGCCAAAGAATAAAAAAAAAAGTTCAGGGTAGCGTTTAGCTTGCAGAACTGACTGGACGTAACTGTCTCAGTTTTTTGCTATCTGTATTTACTGTATTGTTATTTATCAACGTGTGCTCATTTATGTTGTGAGATGTTTGTAATGTATTTTGTTTTTTGACTTGAACAGTGCTCTGAATCATTGAGTAAAGGGCGCTATATGAATAAAATGCCTTGCCTAATACCGTGCCTTGGGACCATCAGCCCAGCCTCCCTAACTGTCCACTAGTGCCTGGGGACTTCCGATACTCCCACATACCTGGCAGGGCCCACTTAAGCCAAAGCTCTGCTGATGCTGCAGCAGCTTGTAGTCTCCCCTCTTAGGGACTACCTGCATATGTGGCCTCAAGTCCCCAGCTCAACCACACTGGTGACTCTCCTGAAATTCTGAGAGACACTCTCTTATCTGTACCTCAGAGACTCTCTCCTTACTTGACTCAACGTGCAGTTCTGTTCCTGGTGCACTTCCATCCTTCACAGCCTTTGAATGAACTGGATGTGTGCTTACTTAAGTTGCAAACTGTCCACCTGTCCTCGACTTCTCTTCTTTGGGTCCACAGGCCACCAAGGGCACTCCATGAGGGCATACCCCTGGGATTTCCTTACCCTCCTTAGGATCCCTCAGTCTGTCCAACTCCATGGCCATGGTTTGATTCCCACTTCTGAACCTTGGGTAAAGGAAAGTACAGTTACGTAGGAACTTACCGTAACAGTAGATCTTCGAGAACAGTTCTTGCAGCAGGTTACACCATTAGGACTGAAGCTGGCAGGCGCCAGGACCCCACGGAAATTTTCTAGCTAGCAGTCTTCAGCGGGGACTGCTTCCGATGTTGGTCCCGCCCCCAACGTCGGGGGTAGTACATAAGGAGGCAGTCCCCCCATAATCCTCAGTTCTCCCGCCGGAGACTCCCGGCCGCTGGATGACATCAGAAGAGGAGACCGAGGATCCGCCACTAGATGGCAAAAACTAATGAATAGGAATGTCCCATCCCATAAGATGGATGCTTGACTACGACCTACCTTCAAAAAGGGGGATGGTGGCCGGGAAGGTACCTGCTGCAAGAGCTGTTCTCGAAGATCTACTGGTACGTGTTACGGTAAGTTCTTATGTAACTGTACTATCTTACTTCAAGATACAGCTCTTGCAGCAGGTTACACCATTAGGACTGATTTCCAAGCAATAGTGGCAATCATGCACCACCAGGAGGAGAAAAGGTAGAGGCCTCGAGGTAACTCGAGCCTAGGACAGAAGTCCCTGAAGGACGGCTAGACTGAACTCTGCTTTTCGCCTCGATGCAATGTCCAGACTGTAATGCCTGATAAAGGTATGCACAGAGCTCCAAGTAGCTGCAGCGCAAATAGCTGAGGTGGAGATGTTCTTTAACGCCGCAAAGGAAGTAGCCACCCCTCTTGTGGAATGACCCTTAACCACGCCCGGTAAGGGTTTATTGCGCTTGTCATACCAGAAAGTGATGCACTGGATGAGCCACCTAGAGAGTGACTGTTTGGAGACAGGAGCTCCTTTCATCCTGTGAGCGAAGGAGATGAAAAGTTGGCCCGACTTTCGGAGCTGTTTGGTTCTGGTCAGGTAGTATCTGAGGCACCTGTGCACGTCTAGGATGTGCAGAAGGGCTTCTCCTCGATCAGAGTACCTTGGAAAATACGCTGGTAGATCGATATCCTGATTAAGGGTGAGAGCTAAGATCACCTTAGGCAAAAACTTTGGGTTTGTCCTTAGGGATACCCTGTCCTGGTGGAAAACCAAATAAGGCTCTTTGCACATAAGAGCATGCAATTCCCGAGATCCTTCTAGCTGAAGTAACAGCAACTAAAAATAACATCTTCCAAGAGAGAAAATGTAGCTCGCAATCTGCAGCTGGTTCAAAGGGTAGCAGCGTAAGCTGCTCCAGGACAAAAGGTAAGTCCCAAGGAGGGAGTGGATCTTTGATGGGAGGCCTAAGGTGGAGGTCACCCCTTAAGAAGGCACAAGTAGTGTCCAGCTGGGCCACCGTCCGATGGCCTATGGGGGCATGGTAAGCAGAAATTGCACAAAGGTGCACTTTAATCGAGGAGTAAGCCAGTCCGGAGTGGAAGAGGGAAAGCAGGTAGTCCAGAACCATCTTTTTCTGGACAGTCTAACCGCGGAAAGCCGTGCGCTTGAGCCCACAAACAGAATCTATGCCATTTCATGGTGTAAGTTGCGTGGGTAGCCGGTTTTCTGGTGGCAGAGAGTACTTCTGTCACTTCTTGCAAGACCCCGTATCGCATCATAGCTATGTTTCTAGGAGCCAAGCGTGCAGGTTCAATGAGCGTAGGTCCGGATGGACCAATGAACCTGCCTTCTGAGACAATAGATGGGAGCTGATTTGCAAAGGGACTGGAGGTTCCCAGGATAGCTGGTGTAGGAGAGGGAACCAAATTTGTCTGGGCCAGAAGGGTGTGATCAGAATGAGCGTCGCTTGCTCCCTGCGAAGTTTCAAGAGAACTCTCTGGCTCAATGGGAAAGGAGGAAAGGCATAGAGGAATCTGCACGCCCAGGAGGGACAACGCGTCTCACCAGAAAACACCAGGCCCTGGATCTAGCGAGCAAAAATTGGGCAGTTTTGTGTTGGATGGGGACACGAAAAGGTCTAACTCTGGAGTACCCCATCTGTGAAACAGATCCTCTGCCACCTCCTGCAGAAGTTCCCATTCATGGACTCTGGCCTGAGAGCAGCTCAGGCTGTCTGCGATGATATTGTCCACTCCTGGAACGTGTACTGCAATTAGGTTTGCGCCGTGTTGCAATACCCACTCCCACACTCTTATGGCCTCCCTGCAAAGCGGATAGGAGTGAGTGCCTCCTTGTTTGTTGAGGTAATACATCACCGCGGTATTGTCTGTTTGAAGCAGAAATGTACCCAGTGGAATCTCTGACTGGAAGGCCTGCAGAGCATAAAGGACTGCCCTCATTTCCAAGATGTTGATGTGGAGGTGAGACTCCTGGGCTGTCCACAGGCTCTGAGACCGAACACAGTCTAGATGTGCTCCTCACCCTAGCCCTGAGGCGTCTGTGGAGAGGGTCACAGTCGGGGACGTCGCTGTGAAGGGAACCCCCGCAGAGAGGTTCCCTGGATTTAGCCACCATTGCCAATCTTGAATTATGGCTTTCGTGATTCAGATTGGGTGCTTGAGATGGTCTTGCCTTTGGTCCCATTGCACCCATAGCATCCACTGGGTTACCCACATGTGGAGACGTGCTAGAGGGACTGTCGCAATGGCCACGGCCATGTGTCAGAACAGGTGAAGGACCAGCCTGGTGTTTGTTCCTTGGGGGTTGGTGGTCATCCTACGGGCCCCTTAGGTGGAGGAGGGGGTGTAGGCGGTGAAGGAGTGGGTGGAGGCAGAGTTGGAGTAGGAGGAGGATGTGTGGTGACCACATCTTTTTTGATGGTGTCCCACCAGAAAGTAAAAAGTTCTTTTACCTCTGCCAGATTCATATCCGATGACGGGCCTGGCGCCAGTGGCCTGTCCCCGGGGTCAAGCGTTGGGTCCCCGGGGGTCTCCTGCTCCAGGGAAGGTTCCCATGGGGGCCCGGCATCACCGGTGTCACCCGCCTGGTCCTCGGGCTGTGTGGCATCCTCCGCAGATGAATCCTTCTGACCGGCGTCCGCTGGCGATGGTGGTGTGGTCCTCTTCTCAGGAGTAGCCGGTGTCAGTCCCCTGGCTGACATCTTCTGAAGCAAACGCCTGGCTGGCGACGGGTGTTTAGGTGTCGCCGGCTCCTGGGAGCGCCGGTGGCGTTTGGCAGACGTCGGGTGGGCTGACGTCAGGTCTGATGTCTGTTTAAGGGACGTTAGGTCTTTGGTTTTACAGGGAACGGGGTCCGAACCACATGGAGGCTGGGAAACTGACCTGGCGTTGGTGTCCCGCCAGCGGGAGGAAGATTTGTGGTGCTCCCAGGACTTCGACGATGCCTTAGAAGGAGTGGAAGAGGCTGACAGCCTGGAAGTCTTCAGAGGCTGAAGAGAAGAGGAGCTGCTGGATGACCTGACCTGAACCAGGGGAGGTTGAGACCGAGCCCTGGAGGGAGAGCGGTCCGATATCGAGCTGGAGCTTCAGGAGTCTGAGACCCTTGCAGGAGACCTGGATCTTTCCTTTTCCCAGTGCTTGTCCCGGTACTTGTGGGTTTTACCTGAAGACTCCCCCCCCGGGAGGAAGGTTCCTTATCCATAATTTTGAGTTTCTCCTCCAAGAGAAACACTTGAAGGACCTTCTGGTGGTGGATCCTGGTGCGACTGTTGAAGCCCTGGCAGAAGGAGCAGGCCTTGGTGTTGTGTTCCGGGCCTAGGCAGCACACGCAGGCTGAATGTGGATCCTTGAAGGAGATCTGTTTGCCGCAGGCACACTTCATATGGTGACCCTCTAAAAAAGTTGTTGAAGAGGACATCAGTTGATCAAAAGTCAAAAGGCAAACGAAAATCACTGTAGTTCTAATGGTCATCGCACGCTAGAAAAAAGTGACTGAGAGGCCAATACTGGCAATGTTGACGGTAGGAAAAGAACTGAGGATTATGGGGGACCACCTCCTTAGGTACTACGCCCAACGTCGGGGGCGGGACCGACGTCGGAGGCGGTCCCCGCTGAAGACTGCTAGCTAGAAAATTTCCGTGGGGTCCTGGCGCCTGCCGGCTTCAGTCCTAATGGTGTCACCTGCTGCAAGAGCTGTATCTCGAAGTAAGATCGTTTGAGTTCCTGAGGTCCAGCCTGTCTGCATTGTGCCTGCAGATGTACCAAATATCACCCATGATGAGCAGGGTGTCTAGACCTTGCGCAAGCCCCTAGCGGCACAGGTAGTACTTGTGTGCCCAGGCAGGAGCCTGCAATTGGGAACCATGCAGCCCTGGCTCTTGTCCTCAGCCAGGCATCTGATGAGCCACATATCATGATTCCCACTCTGGAGCATATCAGTATCCTGATTTTGCATCTGAGCATAGTGCTGGCTTGCTTGCAGAATGTCCCTGTGTCAGCACCCCTGCCAGGGCACTGCACTGGTCATTTGCCCATGCCTGAAGATAACTGCCAGTGAAGTCACGTGGGCTATGACGTCCTCTTCCCTACCACTCCTGGGGTGACTAGCCCTGTTCCTGATACCACATACTTTCCCACCAGAACCTTCCAACCAGCTTCCCCTTTCAACACCTGGGGCCCCTTTTATAGGGCTATGCTCCTCTCATGCCCTTTATCCTTCAGAGGGAGATGCACAGGCACTCTTTTCCTCTTTAGGGCATGACTAGGGACAGTTCTGCTCCCTACCATTTGGGAGGGAGTTGTTCCACAAACAAAACAAGCATTTGTCAATGCCAAATGTTTACCTGCAGTGTAAGAGGGCTTTAAAGAGCACCTGATGTTGTTGGGACAACTCTAAAAAACATAATATTTAGACATGCTTTAGCTATATTTCACCCTTTTTTGTAATTGTCGCCCTTAGTTATTACTAAGGACATTTGCATGGAAATAGAATCTCTGCTCCTTTTGCTCTGTCTGCTTGCCTTCTTCTGCAGTCACAGTTCTGATTCCAGTCTTTTGCTATGGAGATAATTATGATGTCATGAACAGGGCATATGATTTCATGTATAGACAAGCAGCCAAAGCTAGTAAAGTCTAAGGGACAGTAATCTTGTTTTTTATGTTACTTCCCTCAGTAATAAAGAAAAAGGGCAAAGAACTGAAAGAATATAGTTCTGGCTGAATGGTATGGAGGGTAAATACACAGAACCCTAAAACAGTGGGTTACAGGTTCAGCCCCTCCCCCCTGGCTACAAACAATATCGTCTAAGGAAATCTGAGCTACAGTAACTTGAAGCTGGGCCAGTGACATGGAGAGCTGAGGCGCTGGATGACTCACCTCCCTCCACACTGGCGACCTGGGTTTGGGAATGGACCAAGGTCACTTGGGGTCAGGCGATGGGGAAGGAGGAATTAGCATTCATCAATGGATCTTCTCTTTTGGGGGGGGGGGGACAGTGTGTACTTCGTAGAGAGTAGGTGGCATAGCAGCAGTTACCAGAACTGAAAGTTAGAGGCGGGCGTTGGAAGTGTGCACTGTCTTCACGGTCTATGCATGCACCATTGCATGCCCCTGGCTCAAACGCAAAGGGGGAATAATGGGTGGAAAAGAACCCCCGTCTGCAGGATGATGCTGCAACACTGAAGGCACTGCATCACCACCACCATCCATGGCACCAACTCACACAATGAGGTAAGATGGTGGTATTTGGTCCTAAATCCACTATACAGAAAACTACAATGCATGTAAATGACCCAAAAATAGAATTTACCCTGAAGGAAATCAAACAACGTATTCAATGTTTAAAACCTAATGCATCCCTAGGTCTGGACAAAATATCTGCTGTCATGTTGCAAATCATGATGAAATTCATAGCACTTCCATTAACAATTCTTTTTTAAAGCATCAATGAATACTGAGAATATTCCATCAGACTGGAAATTAGCTCATGTAGTCCCGATCCTTAAAAAAGTAAAAAATGCCAACGTTTCGAATTATTGTCCAATCAGTCTGACTTGTGTAATTAGCAAGATCCTTGAAAGCCTAGTTAAAGAGGCCCTCATTTGCAATATAGAACACAATGACCCAGATCAGCATGGCTTTGTCAAAGGCAGAAGCTGTACTACAAATCTAATGTGCTTTTATGAGAATATTAATTAGGCTTTAGATGAAGGGATACCTTGTGATGCTTAGAATTTAGCAAAGCTTTCAATCTGACACCACATTGGGCAATTTTGGAAAAATTAGAAACATTACAAATAGATCCTCTGATCATCATCTGGATTAGAGAATGGTTAGTGAATAGAACACAGCGAGTAATAATAAATGTCCACTTATCTGCGATGGGTGAAGTCAGGAGTGGGGTGCCCCAGGGTTCAGTATTGGGGCCGATCCTTTTTCAAATTTTCATATCAGACCTCACAAAAAGCATAAACTGCTGGAGAACAAAGTATGCTGATGATATGAGAATTGGTGGTCCCTGCAAAACCATAATGGATACAATGTCTCTCCAACAAGACTTAGACACTGTATCAAATTGGGTCCGGAGGTGGGACATGAGGTTTAATTTTGATAAGTGTAAACTAATGCATTTAGGCAAGAAAAATAACAATGCATCATAGACTTTATGTGGAAAACCAGTAACTACATGCACCATGGAAAGAGACTTGGGTTTTGTGGTGTCCGATAAATTCGATACAGATGCCCAGACTCATACTGCAATAAAAAATGCAATTCAATTATTTGGTCCACTAAAAGAAATAGAAGAACAAGAGAAAAATCGGTATTTGCGCCATTGTATCTTGCTTATATGAGACCACAATTGGAATATGCATCTCAAATATGGTTCCTTCACAGGAAACTAGTAAGAGAAAAATTGAAAAGGTACAAAGAAAATATACAAAAATTATTGTGGGTATGGAAGATCTGGACTATAAGGACAGGTTGGGCCAACTGAACTTAATGTCTATAGAAAACAGGAGAATGTGCTCTGATTTGTTATTCGGGTTTGACATTATGCAAGATCCAATTTTATTGACTGATCACAACATCTCTTTAAACCTGATAGTAAGAATACTAGAGGGCATCCCTTACAAATAATAGGGAAAACGTTTAAGCGTACACATAGGAAATATTTTTTTACTATCGGAATTGCTAATCTTTGGAACTCTCTTCCGGAAAATATTACATTAAGAAAAAATAAAACAGAATTTAAATTGAGATTGGACAGATACATTGCATCTGGAGTTATATTATGTCATTTTAGGGATTAATATGCATGGGGCAAAAATGTCTGCTTTCTCCGTACACATTTCAGTATGAACAGCAAAAAGGGGACAATGGGGAGTGGCAGAAGGATAAAGTCCATGTGAAAAAAAAAAAGGACTGCAAAAATATTTGAATGATAACCTGAATTGTGTCTAACTCTCACAGTTTTCAAAGTTTATTCAACTGGTATGAGGGGCTCTTTAAAGGGAACATAAAGAATATGTAATTTAAATCAACCATTGCTGGTCTTTTCTGGCCATTATTGATGTGCTGTTAACATATTTGAAGCTATTATATTTGCATTCTGCATAACTCTGTTTAGTGCTTTCAAATAAATATGTCCTGTCTGTAACTAGGGGAAACACACACACACATGCACACACACACACACACACACCACCATTCAACGCTTAACATTTATTTTCAAAGCCTGATGATATCTGCTAGCTGGCTATTGAGCAGAAAACCAGTTTGATTGGTGGGGCTTTATCCTTTGAACTACAAGAAGTTTACATCCATCAGCAGTTGAACAACATCATAGTCAGCCTTCTCAGCACTGGCTTGTGAGAGGCAAGCCTCCTGCATTTCTACGTCCATTAGCTTATATAGCACACACCTCCACAGCCCCCTACCCTGCCTGAGTACCACAATATGTTCCACTTGTGCATACGTGCAAGCAAATATAAAAAATAGAGCAAAACCAAAAAACAAATGTAAAGTGTGCTACCTGAAATTAATATCGCATAACCAAAGCCCAACAGAAAGGAAAGTGAAGAATCAAACAAAAACAAGCATTTGTCAATGCCGAATGTTGATTGCGTTGGTCTGCTGAGCTCGCTCACTGCCCCTCTGTCACATGCTCAGTCTGTTTTTCCCGGTGCGGCAGGCTACTCTTTTGTGCGGGGCTCCTCCCTGCATTGGTACCTTTTTCTGCCCACTAAGAAATCCGCAGCTGTCCTGACAGAGCTCCGTTGAGGTGGCTCACGTCCCCTCTCTCACTCACTCATTCTGTGTCTCCTGGTGCTGCAGGCTGCCCTTTTGTCCTGGGCTCTTGCCTCTGCTGGTGGCTTTTTCTGCCCACAAAGAAATCTGCAGCAGTCCTAACACCGGTCTGTTGAGCCTGCTCACTCCCCCCTCTCACTCACTCATTCTGTTTCTGCCGGCGCTGCAGGTTGGCTTTTTGTATTGGGCTCCTGCCTGTGTTGCCGCTTTTTTCTGCCCACAAAGAAATCCACAGCAGTCACAATAGAGCTCCGTTGAGCTCGCTCACTCCCACTCTGTCACTCGCTCATTCTGTTTCTCTTGGCGCTGCAGGCTGCCCTTTTGTACTGGGCTCCTGCCTGCATTGGCATCTTTTTCTGCCCACAAAGAAGTCCGCAGCTTTCCTGACAGAGCTCCGTTGAGGTTGCTCAGTCTCTCTCTCTCACGTGCTCATTCTGTTTGTCCTGGCACTGCAGGCTGCCCTTCTGTACGGGGCTCCTGCCTGCATTGGTGCCTTTTTCTGCCCACAAAATATCCGTCAGCAGTCCTGATACAGCTCCATTGAGCTCACTCAGTCCCCCTGTCTTACTCGCTCGTACTGTTTCTCCCACCACTGCAGTATGACCTTTTGTACTGGGCCCCTGCCTGCACTGACGCCTTTTTCTGCCCACAGAGAAATCCACAGCAGTCCTGACAGCGCTCCAGTGAGTTCACTCACTCCCGCTCCCTCATTCGCTCTATCGTTCTGTTTCTCCCAGTGCTGCAGTCTGCCCTTTTGTACTGGGCTCTTGCGTTGGAGCCTTTTTCTGCCCACAAAGAAATCCACAGCAGTCCCAACAGAGCTCAGTTGAGCTCAGTCACTCTCCCCCTCTCACTCGCTCATTCTTAATCTGTCTCAAACACTGATTTCCCACAGCAACCATGCTATTCTCTGGCAGGAGTGCAAAATATATTTTAGCCAGGATGTGAAAAATGACAGCTGTACTGTTCATAAGGAGGTGTGAAAAAATGCCACTGTTGAAAATGTGGCGTGAAAATATTACAAATTTGCGAACTTAAAAGGGTGTGTGGAAACAGTTTTGTCACCGAATTTTCAACATAGAGATTTTAGGACCTCTGCTCATGGACATTGCCACTGTCATTTTCTTAATTTGTCCCGAACACTGATTTCCCACAGTGACCACGTTATTCTGTGCTGGAACTGTGAAAACACATTTTGGTCAGGATGTGAAAAATGCCAACTGTGCTACTCATAAAGAGGTGTGAAAAAATGCCACTGTTGAAAATCTGGCGTGACAATATTACAAATCTGCGAAGTTACAAGGGTGCGTGGAAAGTGCACAATGCACACTTGTAACACAGTCATTTCATGGGCTATCATCACCAAATGTTCAACATATGTATTTTAGGACCTCTGCTCATGAACAGTATCACTGTAATTTTCTTAATCTGTCCTGAACAGTGATTTCTCACAGCAACTGTGCTATTCTGCGCCGGAAGTGCGAAAACACATTTCGGCCAGGATGGGAAAAATGACAGCTGTACTGTTCATAAGTAGGTGTGGGAAAACGGCAGTGTTGAAACTCTGGAGTGAAAATATTATAAATTTGTGAAGTTATGCGCATGCGTGCAAACTGCTCAACGCACGCTCGTAACACAGGCATTTTATGGAGTATCATCACCAAATTTTCAACATAGGTATTTTAGGACCTCTATACATGAACAGTGTCATGGTCATTTTCTTAATCTGTCCCAAACACTGATTTCCCACAGTGACTGTGCTATTCTGCGCCAGAAGTGCGAAAACACATTTTGGCCAGGATGTGAAAAGTGACACCTGTACTGTTTACAAGGAGGTGTGAAAAAATGCCAATGTTGAAAATCTGGCATGAAAATATTGCAAATTTGCAAAGTTACGAGCGTGCGTAGCAACTGCACAATGCACGCTCGTATAACAGTCATTTTTTGGATTTTTTTCCACTAAATTTGTAACATAGGCATTTTGAGAGCTCCACATCATGAACACTGCCACTGTCATTTCGTTCGTCGGTCCCAAAAGGTGATTACTCGCAGTGACCAAGAAACCACCCTTTGGGGCCGATTAATGCCATGACAGTGTCAGAATTCATGAGGAGAGGTCCTAAAAACCCCATGTTGAAAATTTGGTGCCATAATTCCAAAATATGACTGAGAAATGCATCAAAGTTGGAAAAACCCTATTTATTCCATTATATAGCTTACTGGCATTTCCTCAGTTCGCAGTCGGCTTTGAAGAGTGCAGACGTGTTCCCGGTCCACTGAAGATCGTCATGCCAGACTCCGGAGGCAAGTATGGGGTGAGGGGGGTGTGGGGAGGCAGGCTACGCAGTGGGTGGGCGTGGGTTGTGGTGGGGGGGGCAGGGAGACTGCCGAGGGACAGTTTCCTTTTTTGACAGATCAAAAAAAAAAAAAAGACATCACAGGACTGTTTTTTGCTTTCAACGGCATGTAGCATACTGGGAGATGGACTCGTTCTTGGGGGAGGCAGCTATAGCCAATGGGGATTGGGCACCCCTGTCGGCGCACAACAAAAGGGAGGGGGGCCACATCATGCCGATGGGGACTGGGCACCCCATCAGCACTAAAGGGGTGGCGCAAGAGCCAAGGGGGATTGGGCACCCCCTCGGCACAAATGTTCTGGGTGTTTGTGGGGGGGCATTATGCCAACGGTGAGTGGGCTCCCCATTGGCACATGAAATGTGGGAAGGACACATAATGCCGACAGGAGTGGGCTCCCATTGGCAACATCAAGGGCGGCCACAAAGCCAGCGGGGATTGTGGCCCCATTGGGAAACATAATCTGTTGTGGGGGCCTGCGCGAGGGATTGAGCAACCCTCAGCACTGGGGTTCTTAATATTGTTTGTGAACATGGCGGAAAACTGCCACCATGTTCACAAACAATATTGCACTTGGAAAGTTCCACCTAGCAATGACGGGTCACTCCCTCATTGCAGCGAATGGCTGACGCTGCAATGACGAGGTGGCCCCTGATTGTAGCAACTACATTTTTACAAGTTAGTGGCACTTTGGCTGAATTAGTGTCAGCAAAAGCTTGCCATGCCATTGAGGGAAGCAGGCCAAGTCTTTAAAGGCTATGGGGGCATTGGAAACAACAGTGCTGCACCTCACAACCTGCTTCTGGAGAAAGCTGCCGCAATATGTTTCTTGTGCATGCGCGCAATCAACATAAAAAGTATATGCCACTCAAAAGAACAAAGTGCAGTGACTCATAAAGAACAGTTATTGTGCTACTGAAAAAATGAATGAAACAAAATTGGTATAGTGCAACTAAAACATGTATCTGACCAAGAACAATAAAACGCAACAATGCAAACAGAAGAGGTATTTATAGTGCAACCAAAAAATGAATGCAGCCCAAAACAGTAAAACACCACAATGGAAAAAAAAAAGATTTAGTACAGCTAAAAATAATGCAAACAAAAAAAGTATTGATTTTATTTTATTTATTTGTATTTATTTCACCAGTAAAATATCACAGAGTTAACTCTGTTCTGCAAGGCCATCCAAGAAATTGCCACGTTCCATAGACTAACAATAGCAATATAAACATACATATACATATACACAAAAAAATACCAAATAACAATTAGTAGTTGAATCTACCATTTTATGTTCACTAGCAAAGTATGCAAATATTAGTATCAGTCTGAGCTGTGAGAGGGCTTTTGGGGGGCGTGCCCCTCCTGCACCTGTCACAGCTTCAGAATAAAAAGTCTCCTTCCTAATTCTTCTTGCTCCTCCTTGTCACTTTGAAGTCCTTGTCCAGTTAAAATGCTGGAAAATGAAAGGTAGAAGTGGCTTTTCTTGTGCAACTCCTAATTCCTGCTTTAAACCTTTCTCTTGCTGTTCATTTCACTTATGTGCTATTCCACACTGATGCTGTCCACTCCTTTGTTTTTCTGCTGTCCTGGAGACATTTTCATACACAAGGGTGCCACCCTCTCAAAAGAGCTAGAAGCTATCTCCCCTCATCTAACTTCGTTCTAACTCTCCTCTCTACTCCCACTCTCACCTCCTCCGACCTTATAGTCACTGCCCCATATGCCTACCTCTTGGTCCCAAGCTGCTGCCTTTGTCAGGTATTTGATTTCTAGTTTGGTTGTAAGCCACCTGCGCCTCTGTATATAATGGTTTGACACTATTTATATCCAAATGTATATATTTATTTGCATTTATTCCCTACTGCTCTGTCAAATTTGTTCCCTCATTCTGTTATGCACTGTATTTCAATTATTTGTTCAACTGGATGTTTGTGAAAACTGGCATTTTTGCTCACATATTCTCCAGCATAAAATTAAAATTGATTGATTTGCACACATATGGAATCCAAACAAATAGAAGAGAGAAAGAAATAAATGCTTTAGCTGGAATTTGAACCTAGGTGGCCCGGAATACCATTCAAAATAGGTGGGATCCCAGCTAAGGCACTTTTTCGTTATTCTTTGGTAACCAGGTAAGGCCCACTAGGCACAGTGCCTGTTTTCAGGAGCAACCCAGGAGCACTGGGGAGATTAAATTACTAGCTCAGGGTCACACAGTATGCAAGTGGAAGTTGCGGGACTCAAACCCATGTCTGCTAGATGTACCGAGCTCATTCACAGCCCGTTACTCTAACCTCTAGGCTATACTGTCCCTTTCTCTCTTGTGTTTGTTTGGTCTCCATATATGTGCACACACATTTGTGTATGAAAATGTAATTAGCTGTGCAGCATCAGGTCATGCATTAGAAAAAGAGTAAGGTGCTTCTGGGAGTCTCAGGTTTCCAGTTGCCTTGATGATGTAGCTGGTAGCAGAACTGGAATGGTATTCTGGGTGGCCTGGGTTCAAATCCTAGTTAAGCCACTTATTTTTTTCTCTTTTTTGTTTGTCCTGGGGACAGCAGAGATGTTGCACAATGGCCACAGGCTTTTCCTGTCTGTGGCCATCATGGCACCATACACCCACCCAGCACTTACACAAAACTGGTGGGGGATGCTCAGTTCTGCTGCTGGTATCACCCACTCCCACCCATCTGACCAAATATAACACAACTGGTGGCAGATGCTCAGTTCCACCGCCAGCATCGCTAACTCCCACCTGCCTGCCAAATACAACACAACCGGTGGCAGGTGCTCAATCCCTCGTCCAGTATCATCCCCCTCCCGCCTATCTACCTGACCAATACAACACAACCGGCAGCAAGTGCTCAATCCCACTGCTGGTATTACCTCTCTCCCACCTGACCACATACAACACAACAGTCAGTGGGTGCTCAATACCACCACTGGTATCACTCCATCCCACCTGACCCAGCCAATAACATCCGACACTGGGGTGCTCAACCTCTGGTGCTGGCTACCAACGCCTACCCCCTGCACCCACACACCCAGTATCCAACACCAGGGTGTCCAATCCCTAGTACCAGCTAACAACACCCCCATACACACACTATGTGACACTAGGGTATCTACCACTGGTGCCGCTAAACAACCCACCAACATTTGGGTGCCTAGTACCTAGTGCCGGCTACCTGAAATAAAGAAAAATAATTCATCAATGTCTAGGCCCCCAACCCCCCCCAAACATCCACCACTGCATCCCCCCATCCCTCACTTACCTCTCTACAGTCCACCCCTGTAATCCTCCTGTGACTGATGAATGTTCTGCTCCTACCCAGCGTGACCACAAATGTGTTCCTGAAAACAAAGGTAAGTCTGGTTAATGGCTTTTTATTGCATTTTAAACTTTTACTTGTAACTTTGTCATTTTTTAACATTTTTGCCAAATATTTCACCATAGCCTTTTTTCACCCCACCGGGCTGGTGTTATTGTTCAGATTCCCTCTGAAACATTTTCACAGTTGCTCCACAAAACCACCTTTCGAATGGGATTGAAAGCATTTCACTGGTTTTGATAATAAGGTGGGGTCATAAAAAAGCTATGTTGCAAATTTAGGGTCAACATTTCAAAAAACAATACCTAACATTTACTCATAATTCTGTTGTTTTTACAAATTTTAGCCTGAAATTTTAAACTTAGCCTTTTTAACCCCACCACATGAACAAGGCAGGTGTAATTTTTCAAATCCCCTTCAAAATAAGATTTCGCAGTTGTCCCTCAACATCACTTTTCAGTTGGGATTGAAACATTCCGCCTGTCTTGATCACAAGGTGGGGTCATATGACCAAGTTGGAATTTGGGGCCATAATCTCAAAAAAGAACAAGTTAGGCCCTATTAAATACATTGCAGGACTCTCTGCTGATGCAGCTGGTTAAGGAACCCACTAGACTGGCAGCCACTCTCAGTTTGGTGCTCACCAACTCAGAGATGATGAGTGGGGTGAAGGTAGGTGAGCGACTGGTGTCCAGTGACCATAACTCCATTTGGTTCAGGTTGGCCTTCTGGAGCAGAATGCGACTGTCAAAAACTGAAGACCTACATTTCAGAAGAGGATACTTCAACCAGATTGGGAAGCTGGTATAAGAGAAACTGACCAGGGTGGACAACATCATGTGTAGAAGAAAGATGGGGGGGGGGGCAATCAAGGGGACCACTCTCGAGGCAACAAAGTCAGGCACGAGAACTGTTGCAAACCGAAACGGGTACAAGGGACCAATATGGTTCTTAGAAAGGGTCAGAGAAGCAGTGAGGGCCAAGAAAAAGTCTCTCACCAGGTACAAGGAAAAATGGGGTTGGGGGGAGGAATGAGAAGAGTGACAAAACAAGCATTTGTCAATGCCGAATGTTATCTCGCTGGCATTGGCGTTGGTAGTGCAGGATTTAGGGACGCATAATAGGAATGGCAGTGAAGTATTGAACTGAAGCCAACGCCACCCTCACCCTGCAGAGACTGACAGGCGCTGGGGTGTGCCTTTGGGTCGTCAGCTGTAATGCTTATGCCTTTCTACCTCACCCTACCCTGCAGACACTTACAAGTGCTGTGGCGTGCTTTGGGGTCACTGGGCCTTATACTTACACCATACCATAAGGAAATATGCTGAGGTGGGCACAGTATAGGAGAATGGGGTGAATTTTAGGGCCGAACACTCCAAGGCAGACCTTGATGCCTGTCACTGGCTGCAGGGTGGGGGGTGGAATGGTATGAGCATTACAGCCAGTGATCCCAAGTCACACCCCTGATGCCTGTCAGTCTCCACAGGGTGGGGAGTTACAGTTGGAAACCCTAACCCCATAGGCGTTTATTGGTATTTTCACTCCGAATTTTCAACATAGGCTTTTTGTGACCCCACCTCATGAAGAGCAGCAGTATCAGTTTGTTAGCTGAAAGGTAGTTTTGCACAGCGGCTATGCCATTTGGCAACACAGAGACAGAAACACATTTTGGGCAGTATGTGAAAAATGACAACTTTATTGTTCATGAGGAGGTGTAAAAAAATTGCAACGTTGAAAATCTGGAGTGCAAATATTAAAAATTGGTGAAGTCATGAGCATGCATAGAAAGTGTGCAACACACGTTGGTAACCCAATTATTTATTTATTTATTTTTTTAACCACATTTTCAAAATAGGCATTTTGGGACCTCCTCTCATGAACAGTGGCATTGTGATTTTGTTAATTAGTCCCAAAAGTTAATTTCCCACAGCGATCACGCCACTGGGTGGCAGTATAGCCTAGAGGTTAGAGGAACGAGATGTGAACGAGCTTGTTACATCCAGCAGACCAGACCTGAATTTGATTCTCACAACCTCCACTTGCATACTGTGTGACTCTGAGCAAGTCACTTAACCACCCAGTGCTCCCAGGTCGCTCCTGAAAACAGGCACTTGTGCCTAGTGGGTCTTACCCAGTTACCAAAGACTAAAATAAAAAAAACCAAAAAAATTGTGTGCCACAGGTGCGAAAACACATTTTGGGCAGGATGTGAAAAATGACAGCTGTACTGCTCAGACGGAGATGTGGAAAAATGGCAGCATTAAAAATCTGGCATGAAAATATTGCAAATTTGCGAAGTTACAAGGGTGCGTGGAAACCGCTCAGTGCACACTTGTAACACAGTAATTTTATGGACTTTTGTCACCAGATTTTCAAAATAGACATTTTACGACCTCTGCTCATGAACAGTGTCACCGTCATTTCCTCAAACTGTCCCAAAACTGATTTCACACAGCGACCTCACTATTCTGCGCCGGACGTGGGAAAACACATTTTGGCCAGGATATGTAAAATGACAGCTGTACTGTTCATGAGGAGGTGTGGAAAAATACCAATTTTAAAAATCTGGAGTGAAAATATTACAAATTCATGAAGTTACGAGCATGCGTGGAAACTGCGCAACGCATGCTCATAAAACAGCCATTTTTGGGATTTTTTCCACCAAATTTGCAACATAGGCTTTTTGAGAGCCCCCCTCATGAACAGTGGCACTGTCATTTTGTTAATCAGTCCTGAAAGGTGATTCCATGCAGTGACCACAAAATCACCTTTTGGGACTGAAGAACACCATGACAGTGACTGAATTCATGAGGAGGGGTCCCAATAACCCCATGTTGAAAATTTGGTGGCAAAATTCCCCCAAATGCCCGAGATATGTACCAAAGTTGAAAAAACCCTATTTAAGCCATTATACAGCTTACCGGCATTTCTTCAGTTCACGGTCGGCTTTGAAGAGTGCAGACGTGTTCCTGGTCCACCGAAGATCATCGTGCTGGACTCTGGAGGTAAGTATGGGGTGAGGGGGGTGTGGGGAGGCAGGGTATACAGTGGGTAGGCACGGGTTGTGGGAGGGGGCAGGGAGACTGCGAGGGACCGTTTCCTTTTTTACAGGTTAAAAAAAAAACAAGCATTTGTCAATGCCGAATGTTGTCGCGCTGGCATTGGCTTTGGTAGTGCAGTGCGGAAACACATTTTGGGAAGGATGTGAAAAATGACAGCTGTACTGTTCATAAAGAGGTGTAAAAAAATGGCAGTGTTGAAAATGTGGCATGTAAATATTGCAAATTTGCAAAGTTAAAAGGGTGCTTAGGAAATACTAGCACACTTGTAACACAGATCATTATGGACTTTCAGCACAAATTTTCAACATAGGCATTTTAGCACCTCTGCTCATGTACAGTGTCACTGTCATGTCCTCAAACTGTCCCAAAAGTGATTTCGCTTAGCGACCGTTGCTATTCTGCACCAGACGTGTGAAAACACATTTTGGGCAGGATATGTAAAATGACAGCTGTACTGTTCATCAAGAGGTGTGGAAAAATGCCAATGGTGAAAATCCAGAGTGAAAATATTACAAATGCACGTTACGAGCGTGCGTGCAAACTGTGGAACGCATGCTCGTAACACAGTCATTTTGTGGAGTATCGTCACCAAATCTTCAGCATAGGCAATTCTGCTCACGAACAGTATCACTGTAATTTTTGTAATCTGCCTGAACACTGATTTCCCACAGCGACTGCGCTATTGTTCGCCAGAAATGCGAAAACGCATTTTGGTCAGGATGTAAAAAATGATAGCTGTACTGTTCACAAGGAGGTGTAGAAAAATGACAATGTTGAAAATTTGGCGTGAAAATATTGCGACCGCTGAGTTAGAGTGCGCGAAAGCAACTGCACAACGCATACCGTAACAATAAGCCATTTTATGGAGAATCCGTCACCAAATTTTCAACATAGGCATTTTAGGACCTCTACCATGAACAGTGTCACTGTCATTTTTGTAATCTGCCCAGAACACTGATTTCCCACAGCGACCGCTCTATTGTGCGCCGGAAGGGCAGAAACACATTTCGGCCAGGCTGTGAAAAATGACAGCTGTACTGTTCACAAGGAGGTGTAGAAAAATGACACACCCCTAAAACAGCCATTTTTTTGATTTCTTCCACCAGATTTACAACATAGGCTTTTTGAGGGCCCACCTCATGAACACTGCCACTGTCCTTGCATTAATCGGTTCTGAAAGGTGATTCGGCACAGTGACTGCGAAATCACCTTACAGGACCGGTTACCATCATAACAGTGACAGAATTCATGAGGAGGGTTCCCAAAAACCCCATGCTGAAAATTTGGTGCAAAAATTCCAAAAAATGCCCGAGATATGCATCAAAGGTGAAAAAAAACCTATTTATTCCATTATACAGCTTACCGGCATTTCCTCAGTTTGTGGTCGGCTTTGAAGAGTGCAGACGTGTTTCCGGTCCACCAAAGATCATTGCGCCGGACTCCGGAGGTAAGTATGGGATGGGGGAGAGGCAGGGTGTGCAGTGGGTGGTGCGGTGGTAGGGAGACTATGAGGGACAGTTTTCTGTTTACAGGTGTTTAAAACCCATAAGTGGACTGTTTTCTTTTTACAGGTGTTTTTTAGAGGTAGAAGTAGCCAATGGGGGCTTAGGCACCCCGTCAGCATATAGGGAGTGGGGACAGATGCCGATGGGGATTCGGCACCCCGTCGGCAAACAATGAAAGTGAGGCGCGCAGGCTAGAAGGATTGGGCACCGCTCAACAACCAAAAAGGGAGGGAGACACATTATGCAAACGGGAGTAGGCTCCCTGTTGCTTTATACAAGAGGGCAGGGTAAGCTGACAGAGTTAGGCACCCCAAAGTCAGCAATTTAGCGACCACTGTGCCGCCATGTTTGATGCTGGGAAACACATAGGAAGGTCCGCTGCGTGTGACGAACTATGCTGCATTGCAGTGGACCTTTCCTTAGATGTGCTCGCCTGGGTGGTGTAGGCGCGTTATGCAGAGCTGATTGGGAATTAAGGGGCGCACCTACTGGTGCATGCCCTGCCATTCGCCTAACAATCTGCACCACAAATCTCCACTACACAAGATGTTGGCTGCCTAGCGCGTAACATAAAAGGAACATCTCAGGACGGTTTTTGTTTTCAGAGTTTGGCATGCTGGGGTGGGCTCCCAGCATGCCACCTAATGTTTTTTGTGGGGGATGCTGTAGCCGATGGGGATTGGATGTCCCCATTGGCACATACCAAAGGGGGGCCAAGAGCCGAGGGAGATTGGGTACCCCCTTCGGCACACAACAAAAATGGGGGGGGGACATTATGCCAATGGGGAGTGGGCTCCCCCATCGGCAAAATAAACAGGGAAAGGGGGATTGAACCTGACAGGGATTGGGCCACCATTGGCAAAGAAAGACTGTTGGGGGGCATATGATGCCGAGGGGGATTTGGCACCCCCTTGGCATATACTGTAAATGGTAAAGGGGTCATATGCTGATGGGGAGTGGGCTCCCCCATCGACAAAAGAAGTGTATCAGGGCACTATGCAGGCGCTGTCATCAGGCACATCAGGAGGGTGTGTTATTGTGCCACTGCATGATTGCAGCGGACTTTTTCTTAGATCTGGTGGCCACCTGACATATGCCTGGTGTCAGCGCCTGCAGCTGCCATATTGGGGAATGAGGGATGCATCTTCTGATGTGTGCCCTGCATTTGCTCACAGTAACTGCACCTCCAAATCTGCTACTAGTGCAATATGTTGGCTGGTGTACACGTGTGAGCCAACATAAAAACTAGGGAAGCAAAGAGGATGATCAGGGAGTCAAAGACAGACACAAAACTACATATTGAGGAGGGTGTCAAGGGTGGGTCAAAATAATTCTTCAGAAATATCAAGGAAAAAAGGAAGCAGTGTGGGGGTATTGTTAGGGTACGGGGGGGAAGGGTAACAGAAGAACAAAAAGCAGCCAATTTTAACAATTACTTCTACTCTGTCATCACAAGGGAGTACAGTGGGCCACTGCCTGAAAGTGGCATCAAGGTGGCTGTCAGGGGCATTTCTGAAAAGAGGCAACCAATATGTACCAGAAAAAAGGGTCCAGAAGTGGCTTGAAGGCCTAAAGGTAGATAAAGCCCCAGGGCTAGCTGGGATGCACTCCTGGGTATCAAAGGAATTGGCTGTGGAATTGACTGAACCACTAATAGGGCTATTCAGTAGCTCAGTAGTTCTAACCCCAGTGATGCTCAGGATATTCATAACTTTGTGCAGTCAGCCTGGTGGGTTGGACTGCCTGGAGAATGGAACACATGCAAATGATGGAATTCTTTGCACGTGAGCATCTTTCAAATACTGCCTCTACCAACTGTAGTGTTCTAAACTCTTCAGATTTTTCTCTCTGCCTGAAAGTCTGGTCGCTCGGAGTCTCTGTTGCCCTCTTTCGCATGAAGAAAGATAAAAAAATCATCAAAACCATAAGTATATTTAATTTCTTTTACTGCCTCTACTGATTGTCAGCTTAGATCTAGTTTATTATTAAAGTATTTGTTTTTTCTCGGTTCCTCGCGGTTCGGCATAACCGTGAGGGATCCGAGTTAGTTGAGTTTAATTTCAGTTCTCTGACTAAAGAACCTATATAATTATAGCTAAATTTTTGGTCCTTACAAAACTTTATTTGTAACCATTTTTATCGGTTACGGAACCGCTGAACCTGTTCATATTTCATCTCCCTGGTCGGTTCCTCTGGTTCCCTATCAGTTCCGGAACCGACTGCAAAAAAAAAAAAATGTTTAAAGCTGTTTAAATAACCGCAACAGGATATATTATTTAGCGGTTGGTGATTTTCTCTTTGCTTTTCACCATGGCAGAGAAACCTAAGAAGAGAACCAGGGAGCCCAGGTTTAAAAAACTGTTTAAAGTGTGGAGATGTGTTTGCCAAGGCAGACAAGCACACCTTATGTGTAGCTTGTCTGGGTTTCAAACATCTGGACCAGGAATGTTAGATATGTAAAACTTTTCCAGATAAAACTGTGGAAAAGTGCCTTGAACGGCTCAATAAAAAGTTTCCTAGGGGTCCCTCAGTCTCTGACCAGCTGACACCCCAGTCTGTTGTGGCTGAACCCACATGTGCTACTACCCCTGCCCCTGATACGGGTGAAAAGGGGCAAAAAGAGGAAAAGAACCGGCTGACTCTCCGGTTCCCTCTAAGAAAACAAAGAAACTTAAACATACAGAACCCTCTTCTGTTAGCCCAGGGACTTCTGCACAGGTGTCTGTAATGTCTTCAGCTCAGGAGATAGCTCAGGCATTCAAAATTATTCAGGCTCTGCAGAGCATCATCCCTCAGCCTCCTGCCCCCTCACAGGGTTCCCAGGTTGCTAGTACTGTGTTGCCCTCTGCAACAGAGCAACTATATTTTGAAGAGGATGATGAGCCTTATGAGGAGGATGAACCTATCCCTCCAGAAGTGTCCCCTGAGCAGGATTATGGCTCGCCTCCCAGGGTATCTGAGGATTTTTCCTCGCATTTTTCCTTTGTAAGGAAAATGGCAGATGCCTTAGATATCGCCACAACAGAGCAAGTGGAGGATGAGGAGGAAATTCAGTACCTTAATATGATGGGTTTAACACCCACAAAGGCCCTCCTCCTCCCACTATATACATTTTTTAAGAAGGATGCTATGAAGCTCCTGCAGACATCTAATTCTATTCCTCCAATCGACAGGAGGATGGACAAAAAGTACCAGTTGGAGAGGGAGGGAGCTGACTTCCTCTTCTCCCATCCTAACCATCAAGGGGTAATACAACAGGCAGCCTGTGATAAAGCTAAAATCCCTCTGTCCTCACACCCACCGGACAAAGACTCCAGAAAATTGGACAGTATGGCCAAAAAAGGCTATTTGTCAGCCTCACTGGTCATGAGACAGGCTACTTTCCAAGCTTATGCTGCCCAGTATCAGAAATCCCTGTGGCAGTCGGTACTGGCAATATCCATGAAAGCCACCTCACCCTTGTCAGATGACCTGGCTGAAACTGCCAGGTTTGGGCTAGAGACGGCTAAGTACCAGTTCCAAATGGCTGCTGATTTGAATGACACTGCAGCCAGATGGATGGCTAACACAGTGGCTCAGAGGAGGTTTGCTTGGCTTAGGGCTACAAACCTCACTCAGGATACCCAATCGAAGGCCCTGGATTTTCCATTAGAAGGAAATTCGCTCTTTGGGGAGTCCACGGTGGCCTATATGAAAAAGGTGGATGAATATAAGGCTACTTATAGAAGTAACTCTGCCAGAGACAGAGCTTCTTCATCCACCAGGCCCTATGGAAGGGGGGCTAGGGGTCGCTCTTTCATAACAAGACCTTTTTTCCAGCCAGTAGCCATGCCCCAATACCAGCAGTACGCCCAACAAGGCTACTCTAGGGGTAGGGGTAGAAGGGGCTCTAGGCGAGGGTCTCAGACACAACCTCAACCCCAGCCTAAACAGAACCCCTGAGATGCAGGCTGCCTCCTCCCTACCTGTCAGAGGCAGACTGTCCCATTTCCTCCACCTTTGGTCAACCATTACCACACACAAGTGGGTGTTGGAGTTTTTGGGCAAAGGTTTGTCTCTCGACTTCAAATTTCTTCCTCAAAAAAATTCCAGGGTTTCCATCTCTCCTCCCCAGCACAGACTTCATTGCTAGAGGCAGAGGTTCAGAAGCTGTTACAGCTCAGAGCAGTGGAACCAGTTCCTACAACCCTGAGAGGAAGAGGTTTTTACTCCTGATACTTCCTAACAAGAAAAATGGGGAGTGGCGGCCAATTTTGGATCTCAGAGCTTTAAACAAGCACCTGAAAAAGCCAAAGTTCAAAATGGTAACTCTGGCTCGGATTCTGCCAACAATCCAAAAAGGGGACTGGCTGGCATCTCTGGACTTACAAGGCGCCTATTTTCACATCCCCATAAAAGAATCTTTCAGGAAATATCTCAGATTCAGACTCCCATCAGGTCATTATCAGTTTGCAACCCTGCCCTTCGGCCTTTCCTCGGCACCAAGGGTGTTTACAAAATGCCTAGCAGCTGTGGTGGCATTTCTTGAAGACAGGGAGTGACTGTTTTCCCATATCTGGACGACTGGCTGGTGGTGGGCAAATCACCAGAACAAGTCAGAACCTCTCTAAAGCTCACACAGGATCTTTTGGAGTCCTTGGGTTTCATAATAAACCAGAAAAAATCTGTTTTAACCCCTACACAGACTTTACAGTTCATAGGGGCAGAGATCAGTACTCTACAGGCCAGGGCCTTTTTGCCACTGGACAGGGTGCAAAGCCTTCAGGCCATAGCAAATTCCTTCAAGTTGCACAGGCAAAAAACAGCCAGGCAATTCCTGCAGCTCTTGGGTCACATGGCTGCATCCACAGGCACAGTGCAGGGTTCCAGGTTTCACATGAGAGACATCCAGTTTCACCTCAGGAATCATTGGAGTCAGAAAAAAGATCCCTTTTCAAAACTCATTCCAGTGACAAGGCCTCTGTTACGAGCCCTTTTGTGGTGGAAAAAGGAATCCAACCTAAGACAAGGAGTCCCTTTTCAGAAGGAGGATCCTTCACTAGTCCTCACGACAGATGCATCCCTTCTGGGCTGGGGTGCCCATCTGGGAGAGCACACAACTCAGGGTACCTGGACAGAAACAGAGTCCCTCCAGCACATAAACTTGCTGGAACTCAGAGCAGTATGGCTGTCACCAAAAGTTTTCTCTACACTGGTGATGGGCAAGGTGGTACAGGTCAGAACAGACAATACCACCACTATGTACTACATAAACAAGCAGGGAGGCACCAGATCAGGTCCCCTATGCACAGAAGCCATGAACATTTGGACTCTGGCATATTCTCTAAAGCTGTCCCTGCAAGCAATCCATCTGCCAGGAAAGGACAGTACCTTGGCAGACACACTGAGTCGAATCAATCAGTCCCATCACGAATGGACACTGAACAAGCAGGTAGTGCAGGTAATTTTCCGGAGGTGGGGCATCCCAGAGATAGACTCATTTGCATCCCACCAGAACCACCAGTTGCCTCAGTATTGCTGCAGACCACCAGCCCAGGGCACAATCCCTCTGGACGCCCTGGTATTGGACTGGTCAGGCAAGTTTCTTTATGCCTTTCCCCCTTTTCCTCTGGTTTTCAGAGTACTACTGAAGCTCAAATCCCTCTCAGCTTCTCTGATCTTGATAGCTCCAGATTGGCCCAGGCAGCCATGGTACTTTCTTCTGCTCTCCATGTCAGTGAATAAACCAATAAGTTTGCCTCTCAGGCACAATCTCCTGACCTCCAATCAGGGAACATTGTTGTACCCAAATCTCAAGTCCTTCCACCTCAAGGCATGGCTCTTGAAGAATTAGAGTATGCGGACTTAAACCTTTCCGAAGCTGTCTTAACTATCTTGAAAGGTTATAGGAAGCCCTCCACTAAGAAAACGTATTCTGCTCAGTGGAAAAGATTTTCCTTTTGGTGTTCTGGTAGGAATTTCACCCCAAATGACGCAGGAGTCTCAGTGCTGTTGGATTATCTGACTCACTTACATTCACAGGGTCTACAACCCAGTTCTCTAAGGGTTCAACTTGCAGCTGTGTCTGCATACCTTTTGGCTAGGACAAAGGTGTCAGTATCATCAGATCCCATTTTCAGAAGATTTTTTAAAGGCCTGATACATTTGCATCCTCCTCACAGGGCACCAGTGCCCGCTTGGGATCTTAATATATGTATAGATAGATTAATGAGGGCTCCTTTTGAGCCCATGGCTACAGCCCATTTAAAGTATGTTACCTGGAAAACAGTTTTTCTGGTAGCAATTACCTCAGCAAGAAGAATCGGCAAGCTTCAGGCTCTTTGTATTGACCAGGACTACATCTCCTTTCACAGAGATAAGGTAGCCCTCAGAACAAACAGACAATTCCTTCCCAAGGTCGTTTCAGACTTTCATCTGAACCAATCAATCACTCTGCCTGTCTTTTTCACAGACCATACAAACTCTGGTGAAAGAAGACTCCACAGTCTGGATGTGAAAAGAGCTCTCAGCTATTACATGACAGGTACTAAGGGCCATAGGCAAGACAAAAAATAACTTTTCCTCACATATGGGGATGTCGGAATGGGCAAACTAGCCTCAAAAAGATTCATTTCTCGATGGATTGTCCAGTGTATTCAATTCTTCTACACTAGAGCAGGTAGGGAGTCCCCAGCTGGGCTGAGGGCACACTCGACAAGAGGAACAGCTGCCAGTCTTGCAGCTGCCAGGGAGGTTCCATTATTGGATATTTGTAAAGCAGCTACTTGGAAATCAGTACACACCTTTACAAAGCATTACAACTTGGATGTTTTGTCCAGAAGTGATGCCAGGTTTGGCACAGCAGTCCTGCAAAGTCTGTTCCCAAAATAAGTTCTGTGCCCACCTCCAGGAGTACTGCTTGGTAGTCTGCACAAAGTTATGATTATCCTGAGCATTATCAGTTAGAAGAAAAATTATTACATAGTAATCTTCTTTCTTCCCAGTGATGCTCAGATATTCATAACTCCCTCCCATCCTCCCCTTCCAGAACTTCAGCCTCTGCATTCCGCATGCTAGTGCCACATAGCCATACCCTTCTGGGTACACTTCTCTATACCAGATAGATTTTAACAGAGTTTTCTGTCTCTCTTAATAGTTTTCTCACTGTCTGGTGAACACCATTGTTATTTGATGTAGTTCCTCCTTAGGAGGTATTTTGGGTAAATTGTTTTTATTAGGGTAATCCTAAAAAATGTTTTAATTAATCAGCTGTTGGATTTTTTTCTTAATGCCTGACTTCCAGGCTTCTTACAAATCTGAAGGGTTTAGAACACTACAGTTGGTAGAGGCAGTATTTGAAAGATGCTGACCTGCAAAGAATTCCATCATTTGCATGTGTTCCATCTCTCCGGGCAATCCAACCCACCAGGCTGACTGCACAAAGTTATGAATATCTGAGCATCACTGGGAAGAAAGAAGATTACTATGGTAATTTTTTCTTCTGAAACACTGGAGGATAGTGGACGTAGTTCTCCTAAAGAAGGTGGTGGGGGTGAGGGGAGAAGGGGCAACCAGGGAATTACAGACCTGTTAGTTTTACCTCTGTAGTGGGTAAACGGAGGGAGTCACTGATCAAAGAGGACCTTGTGGACTACCTAGAGAGCAGCAGTCTACAGGACAGTAAACAGCATGGGTTTGTGGCAGGGAGGTCTTGCCAGACAAACATGACAGTTTTCTTTGACTAAGTAACAAAGGTAGTGGATAAGGGCCATGCTGTGGATTTACTGTACTTCAATTTCAGCAAGGCTTTTTACTCTGTGCCACACAGTAGATTGCTGAAGAAACTGGAGGACCTGGATGCAGCTAGGGACATATTAAGATGGGTGGGAAACTGGTTGAAGGAGATACAACAGAGGGTGGTGTTAAACAGGGTCAGATCGGAAGTGAGGGAAGTCATGAGTGGGGTGCCACTGGGATCTGTCCTGGATCCTGTCCTCTTCAGCATGTTCATCAGCGAAACTGGAGTGGGCACCAGGGGCAAACGGAGTCTCTTTGCAGATGACATAAATCTCTGTAGTACAGTAGATAGTGATGAAAGGATCATGGAGATGCAGAGGGACCTACAAAGGCTAGAGAGGTGGTATAAGGTTTGGCAGTTGACATTCGATGCCAAAAAATGCAATGTTTTGCACTTCAGGGGAAAAAAAATAATGAGGTACAGAAGAGTGGCTTACAAGGAACAATAATTGGAGCCGCAGCAAGAAAAAGTCCAAACTGCAAACAGAGCTGGGCTACACCGAAGAACTGACTCACCAGACTTATGTTAAGTCTCGTTTCACATAATGTTTATTGGAAAGTTAAAAAGCAGCAGTGAAATTCCCTCTCACCAAACGTTTTCATGTCCTCACAACACCGTCTCAAGGTGTAAACTGAGAATGAAATACATAGTGTTCTTATAGTGCCCTAGGGCTCACATGATCATTTAAAAGGTCCAATCACCATTAAAATAGCAGATAAAAACATAAATCCCTTAACAACATCCTCAGTTTAAAGAGACAGTCCCATATGTAAAGTGCAAGCATTACATTTAAATATATAGTATAGCACACCCACAATGATATATACATAAACATGTGTATTGTCCTGTCCTGCATCTATGAAAAGCACCTATATTGTAAAGAATTTCTATAAGGAATCTGTTATTTAATCCCTGTATGTTATATTAAAGTCTTTAATACATATAACACTGTTTTGTCCATTTTTTTCTAAAACCCACTAATGTTTTTATAGGGGGTTTAAAACACACCAGGCTGAATACATACAACCTGATATTTCTAGCTTCAAAATACATTTTTTCTATATATATATATATATGTATAACAATTTCAACAGCTTAAATATGTGCAATTATAATTCATCCCTTTGTACAGCCTCAATAATTATTGTTCTATCTACATATGATCTCAGTGCAAATACTTTCAAATTCATCTATAACACTTCAAAAAGGGCACTAAACTGCATTTGGCATTTAAACCTGCACCAGAGCTAGCTCACACTTTATACTGACATTCGCTCTCCCTTTGAAGGAGAATGTTATCCCAGTCAGCCCCCTGCATGTGGGGCAATACTTTTTCTAGACCCTGAAATCTAAAGGAGTGCTCTCTCCCTTTCTGCAAAATATGTGTGGCTAGTGCATTTTTTACATCAAATATATTAAAAACACTTATGACAGACACATCTTTGGTAGGGTGGGGAGCACAGCTGGTAGACCATAGCCCAAGAGTTCTGATCACCCTGGGAGTCCCATCACCACATCAGGCTGTTGGAGCTCTGTGCACTGTGGTTGGCCCTCTTGGAGTTAGCCTTCCACTGTGTCAGCAGGCTGTCCACACCTGGACACTCGTGTGCAGGCTGGGTGCAAATCTCCTGGTGATCCATGCCTTGGGAATACACAATCAGCTGGCAGGCACTCTCAGATGGGTCGCAGAGATGTCACACAACTGGACCCTCCCTCAGGAGGTGGTAGACCACCTGTTCTCCCAGTGGAGCACCCCTCTGTTGGACCTATTTGCCTCATGGAAGAAAAGAAAACTGAGGCTGTTTTGTGACCAACAGTCCAGGACACTGTTGGGGGATGAATTGCAAGGCCATGGATGCCATCTCTCTCTTTTCCCCTTGGTCCACAGGGTCATGATCAAGGTCCAGAAGAACAAGGCATTGATGATCCTGACAGCACTAGACTGTCCCAGGCAGTTCTGGCATCCTAATCACCTCAGGCTCAGCAGCAGATCTCTGTGGAAGTTGCCACTCCACCCAGACATGCTGACTAGACAACAGGAAGGTTCTGCACTTGGACTTTCAATCCCTGCACCTCTCAGCCTGGTTCTTGAGCAGCTAGAGTTCCAGGCTTTGGGCTTTTTGGAAGACATCCCCCATGTTGTGGAGGTGTCCTGTAAGAAGTCGACTTATGAATGCTATGCATTTAAGTGGAAGAGGTTTCACGATCTGGTGCTAGGGTAAGGAGTTGATCTCCTTACCTGTCCCATAGTGAGCATCCTTGACTACCGGTGGTTCCTCTCTCAGTCAGGCCTGTGAGAGATGACCCTTAAAGGGAAACATCCACATCTAATTGGGCCATGCCTTGCTGTAAGGCATGGCCCAATCAGCTTTTTTTTGCAAAGTGTTTTAATTTTGGTAACTTACGGGTGCTGAAATATAGAGATCATATCTGGTTGATCCTGCCTCCCTCCCGCCAGCATGTTGAAGTCCTCGGTGCACCCACAGTGCCCCGTGGCTGTCCCAATATGTTGTCTGACATGGGGAGCGGCCATGCATGTGTCTATTAACATCCTGTATAAATGGAGCTATTAACAGCTGTGGTTTGCAAAGTACATGTCCCAGTGCTATACCTAGTCCAGGTATAGTCTGGCAGTTGGGACTTAGTATAGCACTGGGACGTGTACTTTTCAAACTGGAGCTGTTAATAGTTCCATTTACACAGGATGTCTATGGACACACATGCGGCTGCTCCCCATGTCAGATGTCATACTAGAATAGCCATGGAGGGTTGTAGGCGTGCAGGGGACTTCAACATGCAGGTGGGAGGAAGGCAGAAGCAACCAAATACAACCTCTATATTTCAGCACCTGTAAGTTACTAAAATGAAAACACTTTGCGAAAAAGCTAATCGGGCTATGCCTTACACCAAGGCATGGCCCAATTACACATGGATATTTCCTTTTAAGGTGCACCTGGCAGACATCTCTGCATACTGGACGCAGGCTGGCATGCTGATGGTTGCCTAGAACAAAGTGGCCTGGATCACTTTTCCTCTTTGGTGCAAGAACTTCTGCCTCCATGGGACCTACTGCTGGTGTTGGTAGTGCTCATGGGCAAGCAGATTGAGCCAGTGCACAGGTGTGAGATGTTATATCTGTTATGGAAAATTGTCTTCTTGGTGGCTATCATGTCAGCCAGAATGATAAGTGAGCTCCAGGTGCTCTCAGTGGAGTCTACTTACCTGGTCTTCCACAGGTACAAGGTTGCACTTTGATCCTGTCCAAACTTCCTCCCAAAGGTAGTACCAGAGTTTCACTTTTACCAGGTGGTCAACCTTCCAGCATACTTTACCAACCCAACCTCAGAGGCCGATAGCAGGCTTCATACCCTGGACCTGCAGAGAACCCTCTCATATTACATAGAGCAAAGGCTGGGGCTCAGGGTGAGACTGAAGCTGCGCCTGATAGACCAGCAGCAAAGTGGCCGATTGCCTGGTGAATTACACCCTGCATTGACCTTTGCTATAGGGTGGCTGGTAGGGAGTTTCCCAGACATACTACTGCCTTGCTGACATTTCAGAGATATACAGGGCTGTACCTGGAATAAAGCTTGCACCTTCATCTCCCATTACAACATCAACATCATGAGTCATCAGGATGCTGCTTTGTGTCCTTGGTCCTCGAGGCTGTGTTCTCCAAATAGGGGGGCCCACCTTGCCCCCTCCTCCCAGAGGACTGCTTGGAGTCTGCCAGAGTGTGGATGTAAACTGTAGCCACATTGTTAGAAATATGGGTTACTAACCTGTAACCATAGTTCTAATAGTGGTATACAGTTTACATCCACAAAACCCACTCAACCTCCCCTGGCAAGTGGCACCCAGATCCCTGCTTGCAGAGTGCAAAGATCTGATGTCATGGGGTGGAGCCGGAGGATATACCACCCTTTTGGTGGGAGGAACTTAGCTTGAAGACCTCTGATGACTCACTCATCTCCGGGAAGATCGCCAGGGCGTGGATGTGAATATTATACCCCTATGGTTATAGATAAGTAACCCACATTTATTACCTACAATAATGGGTACAGGTATGTTTTGAAGAAGTACCATCTTTAGGACATAAGATCCAGTAGTACTTAATATTGATGTCCTGAAAAAGTGGTTAGAATTAATACCATGAACCTTTGAATAATTGTGGAGCGTGTTGTTGAAACACTTATAAATGTGAACGGCACTGTGAATATGAACTCTTGTCAGAAAAAAAAGCTTAATTATTGAACCAGTGAGTGGGTTGTTTCTCCACAGAGCTGCACTATATTCTTGAGGGTGTGTGAAGTGGATCCCTCCTGGTTGTCTGTTCTGGTTCTATATTTCAGGTGCAGAGTGGGCCGCACTGCTCTTATGTGTTTGCTGCTGTTTGCAGTAAGACATGATCAGATCTATGACTGGTTCCACCTTAAGAAGGCAGGGGCGGGGGTTGTTATAGCTAATTTAGCTTAGAATGAAATGGATGAGACCTTATATAGCATCTGTCTGAAAATCACATTAAAGCTAGCAGGCTGCAGAGGAACTGAGCTCTGTTATGTACATTAACTCTTTCAGTCTGTGAATTCTGCAAGCCTGCTGTGTGCTCTGCCATATGGCTAGTTATCGGAAACCAAAGTAAATAAAAAGGCTTCTGGGTAAAGGTGGGAGGAGGGGGGCAGCCGTGGGATGGGCTGGGAAAGGAACTATCTGCAAGTAGCCACCAGTTCCTCCACTTGGAAATCCCCAAGTGAGATCATGAGTTGGTGGTGCCCCATTCTCTCAATACCCTGAATACAGCATTGGAAGTTGACACATTACCAATTGCATTTCTTTGATTTATCTTCATTCTGGCACCATCCTGCTACAGGCTGCCTCCTTACAGGTGACAGATGAAGTTATCATCACCTAAATGCGTGAAAACACAATTTATTTACCTTGGATAGTAAAGGCAGAACAGGCCACTTGAGGACTGTTCATTGAGCTCAATGAGCAATGCAGCAAAATGAAAGCACTAGTCAGTTGTCAGCCAAAAGTTATAAAGAGGATACAAAAAGACTTACAGTCAAAAAAGGAGTTAATTCACCAGCTCCAAATGTTTTCATCTGGCAACAAGCTTCTTTAGGGGGCCAAGAATCTTGTTACTGGGATAAAAGTTTTGGGCCGGTGCATCGATTCCTGTTGTGACTGTAAGCTGACAGCTGTTACTATAAAGGCCACTCATACTGTACGTGGACTGACTAGTGCCATGTATTTGCCCAGGATAGCCCAACTGAGATGCAGAATCTTGTTTCCAGTAGGGCCCTGCTTCTACGCATTTCCACGGATGTGTGGATTGGAGCACTGAAGAGGCTGAGTGACTTGCCCAAAGCCATGCAGTGAGTATTGGTCTCTAATAGGGTTTGAACCTGTGATCTACCAGTTTCCAACCCAGCGCTTGAACCACTAGAGCACTGCCTCACCCTTTACAGATGAGTGGGTCAAGGGCAGTGTGCAAAGGCCTTGTGACAGCACTTGGGTGGAATTTCAGTCCAGCTTTGTGTGTGTGTGTGTGTGTGTGTGTGTGTCTGTGTGTCATTATTGGGCCACAGCTTGGGCACAGCAGACTTTTCCCAAGGCATACACCCCATCTAATTGGCCTGGAGACACCAATGTACATCTGCCTGCCTACAGTCTGGTAAAAATTAACGGAAGGGGATTCCTCATTAAATGGCACGGCAGCAACTCTCATGCGTCACTGAACATGTCTTTTAGTGTTTGCTACTTGTACTTCATTAAGCAACTATAGTGCGGTGTCACTGGCTGTGGAATCCTACTATAGAATGTGGGATGGTGGAGGGGGAACGGTATTCTAAAATAAGGGGTGCTTCATCTAATATGGGACAGTTGTGAAGTATGAATGCAGTCCTCTGCGAACTTCTTTCACAGCTTCAGCCAGCCCACCATACAACTGAACCAACAAGTGGGGGAATGCAGTTTGGTGAGGAGGAAGAAAAAGAGAACACTCATTAGCTCTGCTCAGGAAACTAAAGGGTTACAGCTGGCCAGTTTTGGAAATAGTGTTCAACACCTAACCTTTTTTCATGCTTCTTGGCAGAGCTACTTAGATGTGTTTGCCAAGTGATGGGAGCTTTTACAGTTTAGAAGAGGCTTCTGAGAGCACTGTCATACACACACACACACAGCAGTGCAATGATTTAACTACTGGCTTCTGAGAGAATAGGGGCAGGGGTTTCTGCAGTGCACATCTGTGGGATCAAACCCTTAATTCATTTTGTCGTCAAGGGCAGAGAGAAGGCTGGATGAACTCAGCCTAGTCTCTTGTATTAATTTTTTGACAGACTTGTTCTTTCATATGCTTTTCCCTCCCTTACATGTGCCCCCAACAGAAAAAAAAAAAACGGTGACGTGGTTATTAGAGGAGGTTAAAAGGCACGTGCTGTGGGATTTGTGCACCCCCTTTGGATTATTTCTTTCCCCAGGCTTTCTGCCCATGATCTTCAAGAAATAAGATTAAGAAAATCAGAATTCAATGATTAAAATGGGACTCCTTAGACTCTGGGCATTTGGTCTCCTTTTTTCTGCCTCAGCTTCCTAAGAGGACAGGGGAGGTGTCATGCACTGGAAATACTAGGAAATGGACCACCTTTCTGCAGTACTGGGACCCTCACCCTTGAATGATGATAGTAAGCAAATGCCTGACTATATTAACTGGCTGCCTGGAACCTGCATTTTTTTCTGCTCTGTATACTGTGGATGTAATGTGATCTAAGCTGCTACAGAGACACTCTGTCCCCCCCAACTGACCTTTCATTTTGAAAGGGCTCATTGTCAGATGGAGATCCCCCAGCAAAAAGAGGCCCAACAACTTTTTGTGGGTGCTCGACTGGCAATTTGATTTATTAAACATGTCTTAACAATGATTGCATTTTACTTTTCTTACATTTTCAACAGTCCTTCATTTCCAAAACTATCTATTTCACATTCCATCTTTCAAAGATTTACATATTTCAAATAGCATGTTTAAAACTGTCCCTTTTTCCGTTGTCTTCTTGGGGTCCAGACGCTTTAAAGCCCGATACCCCTTGGTCCTCTTCCTCTTGTGGTCCTCGTCTTTTTGTTGTCCATAATCTTCTTGGGGTCTGGACGTTTGGAAGCCCAATACCCCTTCTCCTATTCTCCTTGCTGCCCTCCCTTTTCCGGCTGCTGATGGCAACTGTGCCTCATATTAAACCCTTCCTACTTTGTCCTTTTTGCTTGCCTCCATGTCCGGGCGTCTGAGCCCAGCCCACGGTTTCTACTTGGCCCCCCCTTCCCCCCCATTTTAATTTTTAATTTTCTGAAAATTTCCTCCACTAGCCCATCTCCAGCTTATGCGATGGATTGATGGGCTCCCCCCCTTACCCTCTTCTTCCCACTTCTCTATGTTATCCTCCAATTGCAATACGTATGTTGCCATCCCTACCGTTGAAAGGTGCACCCCATCCTGTCTGTACATTCCTGGGTTGGGATAGGATATTCCTTTATGTTCTATGTACACTCCCCCCCACCCCTTTGGCCAAGCCGCCACCTTCCTGTTAATTCTCTTCCTGGCCCGTTCCACCTGTTTTATTTTATTTTTATTTTATTGAAATCTAGGATTACAAATACCTTTGAGCAGGAACTGCTCGTTTACAAAGGTTCCACGTCGAAGGAATGGGGGGTATGTATACATACAAAGGTCAATATAATAATACATAGTTACACAATAAAAAGTAGTAAGAGACTGAGGCATAGGAAATTCCAGTAATTCAAAATGTGCCAAATGTTAGGTAGCATGACATACCAGCCAAAGGCAATCTTACAAATAAGCACTGCAGGTGATAGGGAAGGGGTATGCAGACAGGAAGGCCATTGTCGGAGGGTAGAGGTGAGGATAAGAGCTCTAAAGGGGAGGAGGGATAAAAGTCAGGAAATGCCGGGGGAGGAAAGGGAGAGGGGGCAGGGGAGTAGGCAGGTAGAAGGGGGGCAAGGTGGGGAGAGGTAGCTGTCAAGACTGAAGTGGAGGGCAGTGAGCGGTGGGCCCCTGATTAGGCAAAGCAGTCGCAACGACTAGATGAAATGAGATGAAGTTGGAGTTGTCTCTTAAAAGAAAGGGCCAAGAGCAGCAGCAGTAAGAGTTTCTTTGTTGAGAGTATTGTACCACTGTGGTGCTCTGTGGGCAAAGGCCCTCTGGCCCATGGTAGTCCGGCATCTGGGGACAAGGAAGGTTAGTTGTTGTGAACTTCTAGTTTGCTGGGTGCTGTGGTGGTCAATGAGGAGCTTTTCAATGCCCGGGGGCATGACCCCGAGGAGGACTTTTTTGGCTAAGAGGCAGGTTTGATACTGTATCCGGCTGATGAGAGAAAGCCATCCTGCCCAAGTGTACAGGTCACAAGTGTGTGTAAGTCGGTCAGCCCCAGTTAGCAGCCTGCATGCTTTGTTGAGTGCAACTGTAATTCTGCGGAGGGCAGAGGTGGAGGCAGAGCCATAAATTGCTAGCCCGTAATCGATGATGGAGGTGACAGAGCTGTTGATAGCCAACCGCAGAGTGTCAGGAGTCATGCAGTGTTTGTGTCTGTAGAGTAGGCCTATACGGATGTTGGTGGCTTTGGCGACAGAATCTATGTGCCGATGGTAGGAGAGTGAGCTGTCCAATGTGACACCTAGGTATTTAAAATCAGGAACGTGTGCAAGTAAGGTCCCTGTTTGGTTTAGGATGGTGAGGTCACGGGATTTGTACTTGCTCCTGGTGTTGTAGAAGGTCATAACCTTTGTTTTGCTGTAGTTCATGACCAGTTTGTGTGACTTGAACCATTCTTTGATGTGCTTGAATTCAAGCTGTAATTGTTTCTCGAGGAGCTCTGCGTTTGTGGTTGGTGAACATGACTGCATTGTTGGCGTAGAGCAGTAATTTCTGGTGGTAGACACTGGGAAGGTCATTGAAGAGGCTGAAGAGTAGTGGCCCCAGGATGGACCCCTGTGGGACCCCTGAAAGGACTGGCTTTTCTTCCGAGGTGACACCAGCAATCCTAACCCGCTGGACCCTCTCCCCAAGGTAGCTTGAAAACCAGAGCAGTGCTTCATTGGAGAGCCCAATGTTTGATAATTGCTTGAGTAGGAGTGGGTGGTTCACAGTATCAAAGGCTTTTGTAAGGTCGATGAATACTGCCCCCTACACGTTTCCTTGATCGAGCATGGTATGGATGAAGCCCGTGAATTCTAATAGTGCAGTGGTGGTACTGTGCCCTTTTTGGAAACCATGTTGCTCAGGACACTGGATGTCATATTTTTCCTGGTACTTGACTAGTTGGTCTGAGGCGATGCGCTCCCAGGGCCTAAGACAATGGAGGGAGGATGGAGATAGGTCTGTAGTTGGAGTGCAGTGATTTGTCTCCAGTTTTGTGTACTGGTGTGATGGTCGCCTGTTTTCAGCGAGATGGGAACTGGGACATCCTTAGTGATAGGTTGAGGACCTTTGTCAGGGGTTCAAGGACTTCTTCAAGGGCAAGTGCTAACAACTTCAGGTCAAGGGAGTCACCGCTGTTGCCTGTGTTGTGAATGGCCTTCCGAATATAGGTTCTGGCTTCATGCACTGAGATCTCCTTGAAGTAGACTTGTGGGGCAGGGTGTAGGAGAGGAGTAGTTGCAGGAGGGTTACTACCAGAGGGGGCATCAAAGAAATTTGAAGGGAGGACACTATCCAAGTTGGAGAATGCATTGCTAAAGGTGTCCCTGGCCTGCCGCCACACCATCCTGGGTGCCATCTCTGACCAGGTTATCCTTGCCTGCGGCCACCACTGTTGAATTGTCCCCATATCCCTTATCTCCTTGCACAGCAAACCCCATGGACATTCCCCCAAATCATTACCTCTTAAATGCAATATTAACAGGTCCGGTTTCGGCCATTTCTGTTTCAGATTTTCTAAGGTTGGCATAATCTGTGCCCACCTCATTCTCCTTACCCCCTTCCAGTGGACCATCACTCTGTCAGGATCCTGTCCTAGCTGTCTCCCTCCTTGATGATTAGCAACCCACCTCTCTGCCCAGTAAATGTAAGAGTGCCCTAGTATCCAGACCTGTTTGCATCTTCCCTTCCCTTCCCTTGAAAAGCAAGTGTAGATATTAGACTATTTTTCTCACACATGTCTTATAGCAGTTTGACCTCCACCTGCCTGCTTTCTTGATTTCTTCTTCAGACCCACCTTTTTCTGCTAGTGCGGATGCGGCTCCTATTCTAAATAAATGAGAATAATTTTGCGTGTTCTTCCCTAGGTGCGCTATCCCCTTCTTCAACACCCCCGTTACCTGGAAACATGTCACCGGTTTTCCATCTGTATGTGTAAAGAACTGCCTGCTTTTTCCCTGTCTCTTCGCCTTGTACTTCCATAGCGCTGCTACTGGTCATGTTCTCTCACTCTCATGCTTGTCTAATACAATCTCCGTCCCCCTTCCTATCTGGTCTGTTTTTGAATGTCTCAGCCAAATTGTGATCTTCTCTTGTTCCCAGTGTATTTCTTCCTCCCACAATCCCCCTACTGCATCTGTTTTGTTGGCCACTACTACCTCGCTGACCCTGAATGCGCCTCCTGCCATCACCGTGAAAATGGCCCTGAATAACACAGCTCCGAAGGGTGTGGTACAACTCTCTACCAAGGTTTCACCAGCCCTTCAAGTTTGTCTCCAGCAATAGGTTTTCTTATGTCTACCTTCCCTCCTTTTAGCCGTTGCCACCCCATCAACATGCGCCCGCACCACCTTAAACTTATTCGGCTCGGCCCAATCTTTTGTGCTGCATGCCCATCCTATCCCCGCCGGCTGCACCCCCATTGTGCCGCTAGCCATTCCTGCCTTCCACTTCTTCACCATGTACTTTGTTACCTGGTTCTGTGAAACTGGCTCACTTACCTTGAACCCTTCCTGTTTCCAGAACTTCAGGAAGGCCCCCCACACCTTTTTGTATGCCTTCAGCATGTTGGTGGACCAGGAGCTCCTGTGTAACAGTCGGGCTCCTTCCAGCCAATTTCCTATACTTTTTCTGCCACCGGTGTTCTCTTTGCAGCCGCTTGTGGTGCCAAGGACCTGAATCTTTCCAGCTGTAAACAGGAAAGGCTGTCAGCTATGTCATTTTTTACCCCCTCTATGTGCTTGACTTTAAACGACATGTTTAATTGTAATCCCCTCAACACTAACTGTCTCAGGATCCTGTTCGCCATCTCCGAATGCCCTCCCTGCCTGTTAATAACCTCTACTACGGCTCTGTTATCGAATCCAAAACATTATTTTCCTGTTCCTTAGGAGTTCTCCCCATGTCAACATCGCCACCCATACTGGGAAAATCTCTAGTAGAGTTATGTCCTTTAGCAGCCCCTTCTCTTTCCAAGAATCCGGCCACGCCTTCGCTATCTATCTCCCTCTGAAATAAGCCCCCAAACCAATAGCCCTGGATGCATCCGTATATAGATCCAGATCGTTATTTCCTAGCCGTTCTTTCTGCCAGAATGTAACCCTGTTGTATTCCTTTAAGAATTTTTCCCACACTTCCACATCTTGTGTAATCCCTCATGATATGTCTACCCAATGGTGCAGCTGCTTTTTGCCCGCTGTTGCCCTGGCTAACCTCTTGGTGAACACCCTTTCTGGTGCAACCGCCTGGCATGCAAAGTTCAAGTGCCCCAACAGCTGCTGAACCTGCCTCAGGGGAACTCTCCTTCTACATTTTACCTCTTGTAGCAAAGCCCTGAGCCTGGCCACTTTCTGTTGTGGTAATCTGAAGACTTGCTCATCTATATCAGTCTCAGTCCCCAGGAATTCCAGCTTCCTGGCTGGACCTTCTGTTTTATCTCCCACCAAAGGCACCCCTAACTGCTCGCACATCTCCTCAAAGTCCACAAGCATTGTTCTTACCTCTTCCTCACACCCCCTATCATGAGGAAATCATCCAAATAGTGTACCATTGCCTTGTGCCCGTATCTGTTCCCAAACGCCCACTGTATCCAGGAGCTGAATGCCTCAAACTTGGCACAGGCTGTGGAACAGCTCATGGGCATTGCCTTGTCAAAGTAGAAGGACCCTTGGAAGCAGAATCCCAACAGGTCCCAGTCCTCCTTCCGGACTTGTAGTAGCCGGAAAGCTGATTCTATATCGGTCTTTGCTAGCCAGCCCCCACCCTTTGCTCTGATCAACTCCACTGCTTGATCCGGGGTTGCATACGAAACTGTGCTACACTCGTCTGGTATAAGGTCATTCACCGAGGTCCCATCTGGGTAAGACAGGTGATGAATTAGCCTAAATTCCCCTTGTTGCTTCTCGGGCACTAGGCCCAATGGGGAAACCCGCAGGTTGGGTAATGGGGGTGTCTGGAATGGCCCCTCCATCCTCCTTGCTTCTATTTCTTTCTTTCCTTATTTTTCCGAAAGCTGTGTCCTCCCTTCCCTTAATGGACGACAAGTTTTTGGCTCTCTTGCCTTCCCTCTCCCCTTGATATTCTAAACTAAATCCCTTTTCAAAGCCTTCCACTAACATCTGTTCTGCCTTCTCCTCTGGGTATCCCTTCGTCCATTCTTTTAGTACCCCTACCCTGACCGGCATTCTGGCCAGCCTAAAACCTCCCCCCAACCTCTCCTACCCTCTCAATGGTTCCCCATACCTCCATTCCCAAACCCCACCTCTTCCTTGAAATCCCCTCCCTCTCTCTGATTGGTACCCCCCCTTCTCCCTCGAGATGGCTGCCCATTTTCCTATTGCCCATTCTTTCTGTCCCCTATTGCTCTGTACCGGGTTGCCGGGTGCTGACCTGCACATTTTGAGCAAATGTGCCTGAATTTGCAATTACTCCAGGAGCACGATGCCTTGTTGAAACCCCAACACACTTTTTCTTGCAGCCCGCCTCCTCCTTGTCTATTCCCTTTTTCCATTCCAGTAAAACCTGCTAGGCTCCTTACCCATAGTTCAGAATGGGTCGAATCCCACCTCAGATCCCCTCTGGCTGCCATTCTCTGCCGGAAGGCCTCATCATACTTTAGTCAACCTATCTCCATCCTAGTCTTGTAGGCATCTTTTATAGTGGAGGCATATGTGAGCAGCGGGATGGCCAGGTCTGTTTTTTTCTCCAGCACGATGGCACTGTATATCGAGAACCCTGCCTGCCAGGCCTCTATACTCTTCCCCTTGTAACTTGTCTCCTCTACCTTGTTTCCAGCGATCGCCAAAGCCACCGCCATCTTTGATTTTCCTATAGTCTCTTTCTGTGCGTACCTCTTTGCTGACTCCTTAACCACTAGTGCAAATAAATCCATGTACTCCCCTTTCCATATCTTTTCTTTTATCGTTAGGGGGATGTGATTCCCCATTGTCATGCCTGGTATCCCCTCGTTACCCACTCTAGTTTTTGTATTCCCTTCTACCCCTGCAGCCTTAATTTCCTGCAACGCCTTTTCCATTCACTCTAAGCCCTTCTCTCCCATGTCCCCCAGCATACCTGCTAAATATTCAGTCAAATCCCCCTCTGGGATCTGTTCACCCATATCGTTACCACTCGTGCCCTCCTTTGCATCCAGGTCCACCACATACCTCTCAAGTGTCCCTCATTATGAGGGACATCCCTCATTGTGCCCCTTAAAATTGCTCTGTCCCTCATCCGTCCGTCATGGAAAAGGTGCTGCCCACTCAGAGAATGTGCTGTAAATTCAGACTTTAAAGCAGAAACTCTTAATATTCTAAAATTATAAATCCAAAATAAACTTTGTACAAGTAAACACTATGGTTTTCACAGTGTTCTGAGCTTGTATCTCCATGTTTGAGGATGTGTCCCTCATTCTGAGGGTCTGTGTCCCTGACTGTCCCTCATTTTGAGTGTCCAAAAATGTCCATGTCCCTCATTTCCGTGACAAAAGGTTGAGAGGTATGTACACCAACCGCTCCAGATCCGGCACCTCTCTTGGGGCTCTCTTTTCCACTGGGCTCTTTCTTCCCTGACCCTCCAGCCAGCATCTTCCATTTTCCCACCGAATTGTTGGTCTCTTTCTGCTTTGCTGCCTCTCTCAACCAAACCCCCCTTCTTCATCATTTCTGCCGCCTGCTCCATCATTTGCATGCTTTTGTGACTTATGCCATCCTGGATAATTACTTAAAGGGGTATACAACAAACAAAGTTATCCCTTGTCCAGCATTGAAATCACCCAATATATGCCCCCCACAGTTTTTGCGCGCTCTCTGCAGACCTTACAACCCCCTTTCTGGTCCCCTCTTCCAGTGATGGCCTCACATCTTTTGGCCAGTCTCCGTCGCCTTTCTAGCTGGGAATTGCCCCGAATCCCCTCTCCCCCTTAGATTTTTTTTTTCATGCTGCTCCCTACCCTGGTTCACTGCTCTACCCCACAAAATTCTCAAATTGAAAATTTTTTCTATAGATATAGATAGAGAAAGGGCGAGAGAGAAAGAGACAAGTAATCCATAGATGCATTTTTAATTACCATTGCCTATGCTGAAATTTGAATTTTAACCACATTTGCAATGTTCTGTTGCAACAATGCCACTGCAGGAATCACGCCCAACACCACCACATGGGCACTACAGCCCCTGAAGCCACTGCCGCAACAGCAGCAGCCTGAAGAACGGCAGCACGTGTCGCCAGAGGAGAATCCTGGGCCACTGTGCTCCTTGTGTGCAGCCTTATCCAACCCTTGACTCCCGGGACCCTTCGCGATCCAGCTGCATCTCAGGTACATTTGTTTTACTGTTTACATAACAAAATGGAATAAACTCCCATTTTCCCCATGTTTTTTACCCCGTTTTGGACCCCCCTCCAACTGGAGAGCCGAATCCCCCCACTTTGGTAACTCTGCCCTTACTGGCCACAATGCTCCTACCCCCCCCATGTGGTCCCAAATTCCAAACCTGTATTTTGCCTCTTCAGTATTCTGGCTACCAAGATCAACAGCCATTACACTTAAATTACAACCATTTTTTTTTTTTGGTATTTCTGTTATTAATGCATCTCCACCACAGGTTTAGTCGTAAGTGGCCTCCCCCAATAATTATTTTACTCACCCCCGCTACTGCCTTCCGACCCATGCGGCCTTGCTAGGCCCCCATGCCCAAACTCCCGGCCATGTGGCCAGGCCTACTTTTCCCCCATTATGCCTTACCTCAAATCCGATCCTTAATTCCTCACTTATATGAAATACAAACAGGGCAGCAGTGCCCTATAACTGTTATATACTCGGTCATTTAGAACAACTCCTATATAAATACCTCCCAAAATGCTCCCTCAGCATCTAATTAATGAGGGAACCTAGTACAAGGTTATTAAACTACCTCTCTACATTTGTCATATGGTCACAGTTCCTGCCCAAAAACAATCCTCTGTGTAGACAATACAAAAAGGAAGAACAGAAGCCAAAGGCGCTTTCCCCCAGCGGTACTATTATTTTCTAAATTGCCTAAAAATGCATCTGCTGATTCTCTATTTACTGATATATATATATATATATATATATAATATAATTTTTTTTTTGCCAAGCCTGCTAACATTGTATTTCTACCCATTAACAGATCTTGCCTCACATGGCTCTAAAGTTCCTCTACTACTTGCTGTAATTCCTGCAATTGTTAACCAAATTGAACTGTTTCCTTAATTGTGGGTTATGTGCTGACTGTAAAACACCTCTAGGAAAAATCCCGGCACAAAAGGCCTGCCACTAGCACACTGAAAGTTAACTACCTTGCCTAGTTACTGCTCAGGCCGTTCCCATGTAGCCAGGAGTACCCCACCTGAAAAAACCTTACCTCAAGTAGTTGAATTGCCAGTCGAAGTGCTGAGCTCTGTTAATCTTGAAAACCCAGCAAAAGAGGGAGACCCCTTCCTCTGCTGGCTCCTAAATACCCTCAAGACCCCCTCCCGTTTTCCTTCTGGCCATTCCTCACCTGGCCTACCTGCCTAGTCATATTGGTCATATCAAGGTATGACATCGCCCCTCCCTCCCTCCTTACCTGAGCCTCCCTTCCTACCCCCTTCTTTCCTCCTACCTCCCTGCCCCTGATCTGACCTGCCTTGACTTGCCTAGCTTTCCCTCCCAACCTCCCATGCCCCTTTCTTTGGGATCCCCTGACAATTTAGGTTGTCCCTTAGGGGAAACCACATTTGTTCTTCCTTACCGTCATTAAGTGACGATTACCCTTACCCCTCCCCCTCACAGAATGTGTTTCAGGGGACATTCCATTCTTTATTACTAAAGACATTTATCTTCAGTTTTTTTTATCAAGCTTTTCTTGTTCCCCGACTTGTTCGAGGGCACCACCCAACCCGGTCACCGACCTTCTTGTGGACTCACTGGTTATCTGCCACTTGTCCAGGACAGTGATGGTGGTGAGTGGCCTGCCATGTTTTCCATGCATGGGCTGGTTGAGGATGTCAGCACAGTGGTGGGCTGGGGCTTTTTCCTCCAGCCCTTGGTTTTCTCCCTGGGGTACAGGCATGCAATGATGTGCACGTATGCAGACGGTGGTGCATATGCTTGCAGATGGCTGGCGGCACTCCCTCTCCTTGATACATTCCTGCTGTGCTGTCTCCTGGCCTCCCCCAGGTGGCAGACAAAGAGTGGAGTGCTGTTCTCCCCCCTCCAACACGAGAGAGGAAAGCTGTCTTTGGGATGCTGGAGCCTCCCTTCCCTGGCAAGCCCCAAGTGACCGAAGTCCATTCCCGAACAAGGGTCACCGGCACAGCAAGTGGTAACGCTACTGCTGCACTATTAGGTCAGGTATTTCAGGAATAATGACCAAGAAGCCAGTCATTTCCAAAGGATTAATGACCAGTTGGGGAGGATGGGTGGCCCAAGGCACAGCCTGGGGCCACCTCCCTATATCCAGTCATTAATTCAAGGAAATGACCGGCTTTGAGGTTGTTATTGTGATTATAAGTCTAATCACAACAACGTTCATTTCTACAATTTTTTTAACTTACTTTTAGGTTTAGGTTTGCGTGCCTCAGAGTGCTGGTTGGCAGCTGGATTGGTCATTTCTAAGATGTTAAGTAGCCAATCAGGAGTCTCGCTAGGTTCATGAATATTTAATTAGTATTATAATTGTATTTTCTGGGCAGGAAAAGCCCACTGAGCTGTGACAGCTGGTTTCCAGGTACATCATGAGAGTGTGGCTTGCATAAACCTATTTTATTGGCCATGTGCATGAACTTGGTCAGGAGACCAGGAATAATACCCTACTGATATGGTACATGTCATGGCATCTTGAACGTTCACTTGGACAGCCACTGGAGATGAGCAGAAGGGACAGTCATTTAACATCTCATCCACAGGAGAGCATAGGTCTGCGTTGGGGCATTTCAAGCATTCCATTTAAAATGGACCCCTTCATCATAGGGGGGACCAATCTAGACTTTAAACTAATTGCCTCTTTTTTGTGAAAATGTGACATCACTTTTAGGTAATTTATCTAAATAACCATATTTTATTTTTATTTTATTTTATTGAAATCTAGGATTACAAATACCTTTGAGCAGGAACTGCTCATTTACAAAGGTTTCACATCGAAGGAATGGGGGGTATACATACAAAGATAGACATAATAATACATAGTTACACAATAAAAAGAAGCAAGAGACTGAGGCTTAGGAAATTCCAGAAATTCAAAATGTGCCAAATGTTAGGTAGCATGACATACCAGCCAAGGGCAATCTTAGAAATAAGCGCTGCAGGTAAAGGGGGGGTATGCAGGCAGGAAGGCCGTTGTCAGACGGTAGAGGGTGAGGTAAGAGCTCCAAAGGGAGGGAGGGAGGATAAAAGTCATCCCTAGCACTGTATTCTATACATTTATATATATATATATATATATATATATATACACACACACACACACATATACATATATATTAGCATTTGGTGAGTCTCCCAATTTTCAGTCCCACGTAGAGTATGGAAAGATATATGTTCATGGTGTGCACTTCTTTCTGAGAGCCATGTGCCATCGGTAGAATTCCCCTAGACAAGAGAGGGTAAGGTAAGGCAATCTTTATTTATAAAGTGCCCAATCCCACAGGCACTGAGCGCTGTACATGGTTTACATACAAAATTCTAAACAAAAGCTGAAACAAAACAACCCTTTAAATGCAATAAATAAAACTTAATAATACAAAGCACAGATTATTAACTAGGAAATGTCTGTTCAAATGAATAGGTTCTGAGAGACACTTTAAAGGCCCCCCACCGTATTGGCTGTGTGAATATATGGAGGTGACGTATTCCATAAAACTGAAGCAGCCACTTCAAACGCCCTGTCCCCCAAAAGTCTCAACCGAGAGGGAGGGACAACAAGCAGGCCCGCATCGGTGGAGCAGAGAGGGCGATCTGGGTGGTAGGGAACTAGGAGCTCTTTCAAGCAGTCTGGTCAGAGACAGCGTAGAGTCTTGTAATTTAACAAGCAAATCTTGAAGGTGATGCACCGCTGTAAAGGCAGCCAGTGTAGCTCATGCAAGACCAGTGTAATATGGTCACTCTATGAGGGGTCCACTATCAGTTGGGCTCCAGCACTCTGGACCAGCTGCAGGCATTGCATCAAATCTCCAGATAGCCCTAGGAAAAGAGCATTGAAATACTCTAACCTAGAAGTGATGAAAGCATGGACAGTCATCACCACGTCTGCCTGGGCTAGATGCGGCTTAATCCTAGTGATATTTCGGAGAAGATAAAAGCCAAATCGGACCACAGCCAACTCTTGTTCTAATGTCAGTCTGCTGTTCAAAATGACCCCCAGGTCCTTCACTGCATCAGCCACCCTAAGAAATTGGCCATTCACTGAAGGGAGAGACAAACCTTCCATGGAAGCCAAGCCCCAGCATCCCAGTTCTATCACCGTGACCTCTGTCTTTCCTATGTCAAGACATAACCAATTCAAGGCCATCTAGTCATTTATTTAAGCCAGACATCGACTCAGCACAGAGGCTGTAGAATCTCTGCCAGGAGAACAAGACAGGTACAACCATGTATTAGTGTTGCTCAGATAGTGCTTTTGTGGATCCTACCACTATCTGTCAAATAGTGCTGGTATCCTACCTAAGATCCTACCAGAAATCCTACCAAAGACAGATGTAGGATCCAGGGTGAGACAGTGATGGATCCTAGTTAGATCCAGGGATCTGAGGTCAGATCCATGGATCCTAGGTCAGATAGTTAGGAACCAGGTCAGATAGTGATGGATCCTAGTTAGGATCCAGGGATCCAAGGTCAGATCCATGGATCCTAGGTCAGATAGTTAGGATCCGGGGTCACATAGCGACGGATCCTAGGTCAGATCCAGGGATCCTAAGTCAGATAGTTAGGATCCAAGCTGGATATGTTGCTAGGATTCACAGGATCAATAACATTTGTAGGATCCATGACTAGATCCTGGAGGGTCGGATCCATGGCCAGATAGTACTGATATCCTACCACAGCAACTATCTGGCCAAATGGGAGTTGTGTGTTGGTATCCTATTTTCTAGGATACTATCTGAGCAACACTACTGTATATCATCTGCTTAGCAGTGAAACTCCACATTGTACCACTTAATGATCTCCCCCAGTGGCAGCATATACACAGAAAACAAAATGGGGGCAAGAATCAAGACTTGAGGAACTCCACAGGATAACGTATAAGCCCCAGAGGTAAAATTACCCAGGGCTACCTGCTGCGTTCTCCCAGTTATGTAGGACTCAGACCTGTGAAGAGCTGTGCCGGATAGGCCCACATAGTTCCTCAGGTGATCCAAAAGCACCCCATGGTCCACTGTGCCAAATGCTGATGAGAGATCCAGCAGCACCAATACAGAATGATGCTCTCGGTCTCTTGCTAGGAGAAGATCATGATTTACCCTGACAAGAGCAGTCTCCATGCTGTGACAGGGCTGAAAGCCTGACTTGAGAAGTTCATAGATGGAAAAAGACTCCAAATGGTCTGTCAGTTGCTCCGCCTCCACCTTCTCAATAACTTTTTCTAAAAAGGGGGATGTTAGAGACAGGCCTGTGGTTTGCCAGACTGTTAGGAAGAATCCAAGGAAGGCTTTTTTAGGAGGGATCTGACCAGAGCCTTTTTCAAGGCAGATGGAAAGAAATCCTCCATCGAGGAACCATTAATGATCTCTGTGAACACTGGACCCAGGAACTCGCCACATTAAAGGATCAGCCATTTTGGTCCTGGGTCCAGTATACAGCTGGTGGGGCACAAATACGAGACTATCCTGAGCACCGCAGCCTCAGAAACAGGTCAAAACACATCCCAGACAGGCAGATCTACATCACCAAAGGTGTGACCACTGCTGACCCATGCTAGACCACTCAAAGAAATCCCTGATCTGATGGCCAACACCTTGTCAGTGAAAAACTGTTCTAACTCCTTGCACTTTTCTGTGGAAAAGGCTGTAACGGATTGTAGACAGAGAAGATTTAGCAACTTGTCTACAGTACAAAAGAGCTGTGCTGGGTGATTTTCCCATACAGCAGTTGACCTTGACAGGAACTCTGTCTTTTTCAGGTCAATTGCTCATTGATACTCAGCATAGTGAGTTCTCAATGCCAACCTGTCCTCCAGCAACCAGGACTTTCTCCAGGAATGCGCCAACCTCTGTCCCTTAGTCTTCAGCTGACGCAGCTCAGCAGAATACCATGGAGAACTACGTTGGGACATGAGGAGATGAACGCGGTAGGATGCACTTGAGTCTAAGGAGGCTGTAAGCACAGTATTATAGTGTACTATAGAGGGGTCAGTAATACAGTACAACTACTGTTATGGAGATAATGCCAGCAGAAGTAAGGTAATTTTTCACAGAAAGCAACATTTGGTTAATTGCCTCACCCAGTTAAGACTAGTGTTCTTTATCAAATAACATCACTCGAAATCATGCTTAAGATTTTACAAAATCATTTTTGGAGCTGGCCCAGTGGTGCTGAGGGCTGAGGTACTGGACGCCTTACCTCGCGCTACGCCGGCGACCCGTGTTCCAAAGCCAGCATGGGCTGTCAGGGGTTGGCAGAGTTGGAGAAGGATTGAGTGTCTGGAGGACTTCTCTCCCTCTCTGGGGAGGGGGGGACATCAGTGGTCAGCACTCGGCTTGCCCCTAGTGCAGACTGGGGGGCAGTGCGCCGACACTGCAAAAAGAGGGGCGGAAGGGGGCAGACACCAGGAGAAGCGCGTGCAGAGACGTGCGCACTCCTTCCACTGGCATCATTGCATGCCCCTCCCTTGAGGGGAGAACCACAAGAAATCTCTCGGCAGCATGAAGGCTGCCCCGATGGCACTGCCATGGTCACGCATAAGTTAGTTCCCTCCTGGGTCCACCCTCCAGGTCTCCGCAGTGGTGGGGTAAGTACCTGCTGTGATGCAGCCAGAGGGGATGCGACTGGGAGGCTTGAGCTCTGTCCGCGACTGGGGAACCAAAGGCACAACCCCCCCAGTCGAGGACGTAAAATAAATCAACTAAAAAAAATATATGTTATTTTTGGGAGAAGATGGACTGTCCAACTACTTGCTAGAGAAAAACTGATATTTTGTTCTCTAGGGTTTATTATTTCTATTTGATGCAGTCTTAACTTCAAACAACATGAAGTCTTGCTGTATTCTGACAAACTGCAGTTAGCTCTAGCCTTTAAACTGCCCCGGAGAACATAGGGTTAAATTTCTATGCAGTGCATAGAACGTTGAGCTCGACCTCGGTTGAGGTCTCTGTCTGTAGCCCTTTGAAATCCAACCGTCAGATTTTTTACTCCGCCTCACTGAACAGTCGCTCCAGAGAATTCTCCTTCAGCTCGGTTCAAAAGTCGGTTAAAGTGTTGGTTTTAAACCGAAATTATTCCGAATTTATTCTGCATCGTCGGTTCAGGCTCTGTCTGCGGTACTGTGAGTACTAGATAGTTGTTTCTGATTACTGTGTGGAAATTGTAAGTTTGTTTGATCAGTTCGGCTGAACCAATCCTTTACATTGAATTTTCTGTCTTTACTTTAGTGTGTGGTTACCGGTCCTTATCGGTTCTAAAATAAACGTATTTTAAATGTTTTTTTCCAATACCCGTGACACGGTTAGGAACCGATAAGGGAGTCTTGCCTGGCAGTTGCCGAAAAAAAGGTACGTTTGGGTAGGTTGGCCATGTCTGAGAAACTCAAGAAAAAAAACGGGCCCACTGGGTTTCAACACTGCAGTGAGTGTGGGGAGGTCTTTGCTAAGGCCGATCCACACACCACCTGTGTTTATTGTTTGGGGTTTGAACACCTCAATACAGACTGCCAAATTTGCAAAAATTTTCCTAAGTCTACCCTGGAAAAGAGATTAGGTAGATTTAGAGAAATGGAGGCCGAGAAGTCCGCTGACCTGGATGGCCAGCCCGGTTTGGTTCCGACCGAACCAGAAGGAGTGCCTTCTGACCAGGGTGATACTTCTTCGGGCAAGAGAAGAGCCAATCCTGAGGGATCGATTCCTACAAAAAGAAAATGCAATGAGAAATCGACCGGTTTGGATCCAGAGGTTCATGTTCCGACCGCCGAGGAAATAGCCAGAGTGATTCGGATTGTTGAATCGCTTCGCCCGGTTCTGGCCCATACGGCGCCTTTTGGCAGGGGTTCGTTTCGGTCGGTTCTCCTGGTTCAAGATTATACCCCTGAAGAATTTTATGAACCAGAGTTTGAGGAGGAGGGGGATTTTGAGGGTGATGGTGATGATGGTGAAAGTTTGGATGTGCCCATTGAACCGGACATCTCCCCAGACAGACCTTCTGGTGTTTCCCCTCCTAGGCTCTCTGAGTCCCCTCCCCACTATTTGTTTTACAGGAAAGTGGCTGAAACTCTCCAGCTTCCTATGGAGGAAGCTACAGAGGATCAAAAGAAGCCTGATTTTGTAGAGATGATGGACATCCCAGAGTCCAGGAGGCTGTCTATTTTCTTGCACAAATCTTTTGGGAAACGGACTCAAAAAATTTTAAAGTCTTCTAATTCTGTGCCTCCTGTTGATAGAAGAATGGATAAGAGGTACACCTTATCAGGCTCAGACATGGAGTTTTTCTACCAACAATGCAGCCATGTTGGGGTTGTGCAGGCTGCAGCCTGTGACAGGGCTAATGTCCCCTTGGCTTCACACCCCCCAGATAAAGACTTCTGGAGGATGGATGCCTTGGCAAAGAAGCAATACATGGCATCCTCTTTGGGACTCAGGCAGGCTAATTATATGGCCTATATAGCCAGGTACCAGAAGTCCAGGTGGGACACTGTACTGGCACTGGCTAAACAGGCCTCCCCCCAGCTGGCTAAGGAGCTGGAGGAGATGGTTGCGGATGGGATTGAGGCATCTAAGGTACAGTTCCATGCTGCTGTGGACTCCAGTGATGTGTCATCAAGAGTCATGGCTGCATCTGTAGCTCTTCGGAAAATGGCTTGGCTCAGATGTACTAGCCTCTCACAGGACACCCGGACTAAGGCCATGGATTTTCCTGTGAAAAGTAATTCTCTGTTTGGGGAGCAGACAGAAAATTACATGAAGAAGATGGAGGAGTATAGGACCACTTATAGGAGTGCACAGGCCAAGGAAAGGCAGGCAGCTCCTCAAAGGCAGCATTCTAGGGGCAGGGGCAAGCCTTTTCATAGGCCTTTCTACCAAGCACAGGCCTCTTCTCCCTTTTCACAGAGAGGGTTCTTCAGAGGGAGAGGCAGACAGGGGATGAGCAGGGCTGTATCCACTCCTCAGCCTAAGGCCCCTGCCAAGCAGACACCCTGATGGGTCTGCCCGGGTTGACTCTCCTATCCCTGTAGGGAGCAGGCTGGCTTACTTTGTCCAGGACTGGGTGTCTGTTACTTCAGACAAGTGGGTCCTGGAAGTAGTAAGCCAGGGACTGGTTCAGAGCTTCAAAACATTTCCAAAGCTGAGAGCCAGATCTTTTCCACCAGCAAGTCTCTCCGAAACCCTTGCCCTAGAGGCAGAGGTTTCATCTCTTCTGGGCTTAAGAGCCATAGAGAGAGTTCCTATCCTACTCTGGGGCAAAGGTCTGTACTCCAGGTACTTCCTTACCCCAAAAAAGACAGGGGAGTGGCGACCCATCCTAGATCTAAGATACCTGAACAAACATCTTCTAAAACCAAGGTTCAAGATGGTGACTCTGGGAATAATTCTTCCCTCTCTCAGGCCAGGAAACTGGCTAGCCTCCCTGGACCTCAAAGATGCCTATTTTCACATTCCCATCAGGTGCTCCCACAGAAGGTACCTCAGGTTCAAGTTGCCCTCAGGCCATTATCAGTTCAAAGCAATGCCCTTTGGCCTAACATCAGCCCCAAGGGTTTTCACAAAGTGCCTGGCAGAAGTAGTGGCCTTTTTAAGAAGGCAGATTTCCATCTTTCCATATCTGGACGACTGACTAATAGTGGGTCAGTCTCCAGACCAAGTCAAGTCAGACCTGCAAGTGACCCAGCAAGTGCTATCTTCCCTGGGGTTCCTTCTCAACCTCCCCAAGTCAGTCCTTGAACCAGTGCAGCTTCTTACCTTTATAGGGGCAGAGCTAGATACTGTCAAAGCAAGAGCCTTTCTTCCCCTGGAAAGGGCAAGAGTTCTTGTGGAGCTGGCTTCTCCCTTCAGCCATTAGGTGTCCCGACCAGCAAGGCACTTCCTTCAGCTCTTGGGCCACATGGCAGCTTCTACAGCAGTGGTTCAAGGGGCAAGATTTCAGATGAGGGACATTCAGTTCCATCTGAGGGCCTTTTGGTCGCAAAAGAAGGACCCTCTTACCAAACTGATTCCAGCGACTCGGACACTGATCCAAGCCCTTCAATGGTGGCAGGATCAGGGCAACTTAAGGCAAGGGGTTCCATTCGTCACTCAGTCTCATTCAGTAGTCCTTACCACGGATGCTTCCCTTTTGGGGTGGGGAGCTCATCTGGGAGCTCTCACAGCCCAGGGTCTGTGGTCCCCTCAGGAGTCCCTTCTTCATATCAATCTCCTGGAACTCAGGGCAATTTTTCTGGCCCTGCAAGCTTTCTCTCAGTCTGTGCAGAACAAGGTAGTTCAAGTCAGAACAGACACCACCACCACCATGTGGTACATCAACAAGCAGGGAGGCACTCGGTCTACAGCCTTGTGTATAAAGGCCATGAAATTATGGTCCCTGGCTTATTCCCTGCAGACCTCTCTGGTAGCAGTCCACCTTCCGGGGAAGGACAATATGCTAGCAGGTGCACTGAGCAGGATCTCCCAGGGCCATCACGAATGGTCCCTGGACCCCTTAGTGTTGAAAGTAATTTTCTCAAGGTGGGGCACTCCAGAGATAGATCTCTTTGCAGCCCCAGACAATCATCAGCTTCCTCTGTTTTGTTGCAGACCCCCAGTCTTGGTTTCGGTCCCTCTGGATGCTCTGATTTTGAACTGGGAAGGGAAATTTCTGTATGCCTGCCCTCCCTTTCCTCTACTGTTCAAAGTTCTAGTCAAGATAAGGTCACAACCTTGCAAAGTGATTCTGATTGCTCCAGACTGGGCCAGACCGCCTTGGTACCCTCTATTGCTGTCTCTAGCAGTTCATCTTCCCCTGTCTCTTCCCAGGAATTACAACCTGTTAACCTCCTCTCAGGGGAGGATTTGGTACCCCAGTCTTTGGTCTCTCAATCTCAAGGCATGGCTCTTGAAGAGTTAGAGTATGCAGATTTGCATCTGTCTCAGGGGGTTCTGGATATTCTCAAAGCTTCTCAAAAGCCCTCCACCAGAAAGACTTATAACTCCAAATGGAAAATATTCAGCATTTGGTGTTCCAAGAAACATATTTCTCCAGACACTGCAGAATTGCCTACAGTTTTGGATTATATGGTCCATCTTAATGGCCTAGGCCTCAGACCAGCTACTCTCAAGGCACACTTGTCAGCTGTTTCTGTTTTTCTGTCAGTGGGGGAAGTCTTTCTCACTATCTTCCCATCCTGTGTTCTGTAAATGTTTCAAGGGATTGCTTCATACCAATCCTTCCTTTAGGGATCCTGCCCCTGCCTGGGACTTAAATGTTTGCATTGCTCTACTTATGCAACCTCCCTTTGAGCCTATGTCCTCAGCAGAGCTTAAGTACTTGACTTGGAAAACTGTGTTTTTGGTAGCCATTACCTCTGCCAGACGTATCAGTGAACTGCAAGCCCTGTCAATGGAACCTGATTTTATCTCCTTCCATAGGGATAAAGCGGTCCTTAGAACCAATAGGAGGTTCTTGCCCAAAGTGGTCTCAGACTTCCACTTGAATCAGTCTGTGTCTATTCCTGTCTTCTTCACTGATCATTCCTCCTCAGGAGAGAGGAGGCTACACAGTTTAGATGTTAAAAGAGCCCTTAGCTACTACATAGAGCGTACCAAGGGTCATAGGTTTGATTCCCTCCAGTTGTTCCTCACTTATGGGGAAGTGGGAAAGGGTAAACCTGCCCCAAGAGAACTATTACCAGGTGGATTACGTCTTGTATACAATTCTGCTATGAGAAACTGGGAAAGATTCCACCCTCAGGCCTGAGGGCTCACTCTACTAGAGGTACAGCTGCTTCCATGGCTGCTGCCAGGGATAACCCCTTTGTTAGAGACTTGTCAAGCAGCCACCTGGAAAACAGTCCATACCTTTACCAAGCATTACTCTCTGGATATCCAGGCTAGGAGTGATGCTCGGTTTAGCACAGCAGTACTTCAGAGCCTATTCCCAAAATAGGTTCTCTCCCTCCTCCATGGAGGTACTGCTTGGTAGTTTGCAGTTTGTCAGAATACAGCAAGACTTCATGTTGTTTGAAGAAAATATTACTCACCTTAGTAATTGTGTTTCTTCTAATGGAATCTTGCTGTATTCTGACCTCCCTCCCTGCCTCCCCTCTCAGAACCTGTTTTTTGGGAAGTGGGTGGGCAGGTGCAGTGCTGCACCTCAGAGGTGCTTCTTGCACACCCTCCTTTTTAGTTGGGTGTTTTGTTGTATTGTTATCCTCATTTTGGATTGGTTTTGGTTTTGGGTTTCCTGACTTGAGTCTTCCTTGGGAATCCAAAACTCTCTGTTGCCAGTTGGCTAGTAAAAATTGTACAATTTCCACATAGGTTAGTTAGTGAGTTTTTGCTCGTAAGAATCTGATGGTTGGATTTCAAAGGGCTGCAGACAGAGACCTCAGCCGAGCTTGAGCTCAACGTTCTATGCACTGCATAGAAATTTAACCCTATGTTCTCCTGGGCAGTTTAAAGGCTGGAGCTAACTGCAGTTTGTCAGAATACAGCAAGACTCCATTAGAAGAAACACAGTTACTGAGGTGAGTAATTTTTTCTTTTATTCTATCTGTTCTGTGACTGAGTTACCCTCCCCTTCTGGACAGAGACACTACCATGGGTTAAATGGGTGACTGTCAGACATGTACGTGCTTGTGCAACATAAGGTAGATAAGGTACATCGCAGTTTGTTACTTGGCATCATTTGTGGTATTCTCCTTTACGCTACCAGCTCTGCTGTACATCCTTGAGGGAGAAGACACGTTTCTCTAGAATGGTTGGAGGAACTGAGGAACTGCCCGGTGTGGCCTGCTGTTTGTCGGAGGATACTGATCCGGTTCTGGACTACCCGATACCATGTCAGTGAATGTGTGCTTTGAGGACATGATCCATACATAACAAGAACTTGTGTTGTGGAATGGGAAGATCCGCTAGATTACCGGGAGTCTCGGATTGGAAACTGTGCATATCCTTGTGAAGGAGCTGTGTCCTGATTGGAGTAAGTGGGCCTGGGTGGCTCGCCTGCAGGTGGGTGTTCGGCTCGGTTGTTTCCCCTGGTGGGTGTCAGTGGGCACCGTCCTGATTACCTGGGGTCACTGTGGGACACCTGACGGAGGTTGGAGGTGTATCGGTGGCTCAAACTTGGGGTGGATGTTCGGACTGGGGTGTCTGTTTTTGAGGTGAGGCCAACCTGGGCCCGTGGTTGGAGTGAACAGTGATTTGAAGGATTCCTGCTCTCCGGAGGTAACTTTTACCCTTTGACTTTACTCAAGCGAAAGACCATTTGAATATCTGTCCGAAGTAAACTTGGAGTCTGGCAACCCATCTGGGGGTGGTTGCTCAGTCTGGGTTGCCCCACAGGTGGTTCCGGGTGATGCTGACTGGAGGGTTGGCATTGTCCCGTGTTCTCTAGGGTTGCCTGGGGCCGTTCATCGGAGGTCGGATGGTAGCTGGGTGCCCAAACTTGAGGGTTACCTGGGTTGGAGTATCCACTCTCAGGGCGGGTGCAGCCAGAGATCTGTGTCAAAAGTGGACAGTGGACCATTCTCATAAAGGGATTTCATCCGTCAGACCTCTCCTATGAAATATGGGATGGAAGCCTTCTTGCCTGGGCTGGTTTTGGATTTTGGAGGAAAATAATAACTGAACTGAGAGGTCCTGAGAGTGCCTCATTGTGTTTTATATCATTTGATAATGTTAACAGCAAAACTGTGGGCAGTTTTTTGGACATTTCCTTTTTTGCAGGTGAAGGTGGTGGTGAGAGCTCATCTTTATCTAAACTCATTTAATTCAGTATAAAGCTGTGGCGTGCTTTCTTTGGTTCATTGTGGACCTGATTTAATCCATTGGACACTTTCACTCACTTTGGGACAACTGAACTTTGATTAGACAGTGATCCAGTTGTAAAATTATTGTTACTGATCGTTTTGAGGAAATTTTAGTTGGGATTCATTCTGTGTTGTTTATGGGGGGAGGGTTATTTTGTTTGAGTTGGGGGAGTGCTTGTGTGTGAGAGTGAGTGAGCGAGTGAGAGTATAACATCTTGTTGCCATTAGTTTTATGGCGGGTGGATATAGATAGAGGTTTTGTTGTTGGATTGCTGTATTTTATTTATTGTGTTTATGTTTTGATGATTTTTGCTGCTGCTAGTACAGGGCAGTAAGTATGTGTTGGCATCGTTCTCTTGCGGTCAGGTGGTACTCCCCCCTCCAGACTCAGGGACCTACATCCCTTTGACTGCCCCCCACTGCCCACAGAGGTGTATAGATGTTGTCGTGCCTTGGGGATAGCCCGGGGGAGGCAGAGGGGCAGGGGATCTGGACCTGGTGGGGGTGCAGAGAAGGGTGGGGTCAAGGAGATGCCCTGGGGCAAAATGGGTCCAAGAGAGGGGTCCTCCCTGCCTGGCTCCCATACCCAAGGGTTCCACAATGGTTGGGCAAATGACACACTCTTCCCTGGCCACTCATCCTACTCGAGCAGTGTTATGTAATACCAGGTTTATTAAGAATAAGACAGCAGTGATTGCTGATCTTGTTGGAACATCAGAACTGGCATGTATCACTGAGACCTGGCTGGATGAGAATGCTGGCCTAGTGTTGGAGGCAGCAGTTCTGGCTGGGCACTCAGTGTTACACTGCCCCGAGATTGGATCGTAGGGGCAGGGGTGTAGCCATTTGTTTTAAGTTGGAACTGGGCCTTGTTGATGTGTCAGTGGGGACCACCAGATCCTTTGAGTGTATCATGGGTGCAGGTGTGGGTTGCAGGATACTTCTTGTCTACCGTCCACCTGGGGATGGGAAGGATTTCCTGCAGGAAGTCGCGGACTTCGTTGTCGACATGGTGTTGGAGGCCCCCAGATGGTTGGTTCTAGGGGGATTTCAATGCCTGGACCAATGATGAACTCTCACAATTTGGTCATGACTTCCTCCAACTGATGATTTTGTTGGGCTTCACACAGGTAGTTACCTCTGTGACCCATAATTGTGGTTACTCTTTGGATCTGGTGTTCCACCTGGGGATGGAGATCTCTGACCTGTTGGTCGAGCCAGTTGGTTGGTCTGACCATCACACTGTAGGGTTCAGTTTCATGGCTCCCCCCAATAGGCCTGCCCCTATGGAGGTGGTCTCCTTTAAGGGGTTTGACCCTCGATGGCCTTCTGGCAGTGCTGGACCTATCGAGTAGGCCGAGGGAATGCTTGGAACCAGGTGATCTGCTGCTGTACTACAACAGGACAGTATTGGAGGCCCTGGATTCCATAGCTTCTGTCCACATTCACCCACTCACTCTCCGTCCTCTGGCACCTTGGTTTGATAGGACCTTGAAGGAGTTGAGGCGAGTAGGGAGAAGGCTGGAGCGTCGCTGGCGAAAATCCTGCTTGGAGGTTCATAAACTTAGATTGATGTCCCATTTTAAGGACTATCAATCGGCTATCTCCCATAAGAAGGCAGAGTTCCTGTCCAGGGAGATTGCTGTTGCAAGGAACGGACCAGCTTAGCTCTTCCGAACTTTCAACAGGCTGTGCAATCCAACCTGTCCTCAGAATTGGAGAGCGTTTTCACAGTCTAAGTGTGAGGAGTTTGCGTGTTTCTTTGCAGATAAGGTTGTCACCATCAGGTAGGAAATTCGTACAGTGTGCTCTAAAGAGTGTTGCAGTGGTCGGTGGGAGGTGGCAAGCGCCCAGTTTGTCTGATCTGATTTCAACCGACTGGCAATCATGGACATTGTGAAGATTAGCCAGAGTTTGCGACAGACTTACTGTAGTTTGGATCTTGGTCCTACCTGCCTCCTTGTGGAGAGTGTGGAGGTCATCGGACCAGTCCTAGCTGAGATTGTCTGGTGCTCATTGGAGACAAGGGGTGTTCCCTCATCCCTTAAGGGAGGTGGTGGTGACACCTCTATTGAAGAAATCTTGCCTCGATCCGGACTGTCTCGCTAACTACAGACCTGTCTCTAACCTGCCCTTTGTGGGCAAGGTTACTGAGAAGGTAGTCACGCGCTGCAGCTGGAGGATCATCTTACCACCTATGATGTCTATGATCCTCTCCAGTCTGGATTCAGGAAGAGGCATAGTACCGAGACAGCACTTGTTTGGTACTTAATGATCTCCTGATAGTGAGAGATCAGACGAGCTGTTCGATCTTGGTTCTTCTTGATCTCTCTGCAAAGTTTGACACCGTGGACCTTGGGGTGTTATTGGAGTGCCTGCAGATGATCTATGGACTGTCTGGTACAGTCCTCAGGTGGTTCTATTCTTTCCTCATGGGCAGGACTCAGAGAGTGGTGTGGGGGGGTTTCCTCAGCCCCTCTCCCCCTGTCCTGTGGGGTACTGCAGGGATCAGTTCTATCACCCATGTTGTTCGTAATGTATATGCTGCCATTGGGAGACATTATAAGGCAGTATGAGCTGAGTTTTCACTGCTATGCAGATGACACTCAACTGTATATGTCCTTTGTGCCTGAACAGGATGAAGCCGTCTCAGTCTTTAACAGCTGCCTCGCTAAGATTCAGGACAGGATGAGTGCCAGCTGATTGAGGTTGAACCCGGACAAGACTGAGGTGTTGGTTGTGGACCCAGGTCATTAGGTAGAGGGGTCGTCTCCTGGTCAGCCATCTGGGCTTTGTCTAGGGGACAGACAGCTGAGGACCTCTGAGCAGGTGCAGAATCTGGGCGTTATACTTGACGGCGGGCCAACTCTTAAATTTCAAGTGTGTCGGCCATTGTCAAGACCTCATTTTACCATCTGAGGAATATCGCCCAGATAAAGCACGTTGTTCTGTCTGATGATCTTCCAGTGTTGGTCCGTGCCTTTGTAATCTCCTACCTAGAGTACTGCAATGCTCTGTACCTAGGGCTACCAGGGGTGTACATCTGCCGCCTGCAGCTGGTGCAGAATGCGGTGGCCAGGTTGTTGATGGTCTTATCTAGATCTAGCCATGTCTCACCTGTGCTTGGACTGCACTGGCTGCTGGTGTGGTGGAGAGTCATCTTCAAGGTTGGTTCGCTGACCTACAAGGCCCTACACAGACTTGGACTGTGTTATTTGCAAGATCTCCTTTGTCCCTACCACCCCCTCCATCCACTCGTTATGCCAACGAGGGATTGCTGGAGGTTCCCAGTGTCCATTTTAAAGACCATAGGGGCCAGAGCATTTGCATATGTGGCCCCGACCCTGTGGAACTCTCTACCTCGTCGGGTTAGAGAGTGCCTGACCACGGAGGCTTCTAAATCAGTGCTGAAGACATATTTATTTGATCTAGCATTTCCAGATGCTTTTTAAATGTTGCTGCCTGTTATTATTAACATCATCGTTATTTAATTATTTGATATTTATGATTTGTTTATTTATGTACAGGCGCTTTGGTATTTGAAAAGTGCTTTTTACAAATAATATTGACTTTGACTTTATGTGGCTTAACTCTGTTCCTTTAAATATCTGCTCCCAGTAGAGGGGCCAGGGGCAATTTCTCAAGGTTAAATTAAATAGGTAGCTAAAAGAGTCACACCAGAGAGAGAGCCAGTGGAGAAGTAGGAGGGGCGGGAGGTGGCCACAAGACACTAGGCAGGGAGTGTGTGGCTGAATGGGGTTTAAGTAGGGAAAGGGGGAGGAGTCTACCCGCCTCCCATCAACCACAGGATAACCTATCAATTCTACTTGCATTTAACAGGATCACTTTAATATATCTCTGCATGATGCAAATTACTGATATCAACAAAGCTGGGAGCAGTATTTGTATTGGCCAAAATGAATGGTGCCTTTTTTTTTTTACATCATCGCCATTGACATGTTCACATTTATGCGATTTTTCTTTCACTCCTTGCCTTTGCTGGCGTGATTGCTGCTCTTCCTCATGTGACTACCTTATGAACTTTTCACAGGGTAAAGGCAATTGGGCTAGTACACGAAACACCACAGGCACAATTCAGTTCGGTTGTGCAATTTCCAGGCGTGACCAGGGGAAAAGAGGGCATGGGATCAAAATTACAGAAGTATAAACTAGACAACTAATCAGAGAAATACAGTTTAGGCAATACACTGGTACAACACAAATTAGGCAATAAGCAGAAATACAAATTAGGTAGAGGACAGAAGTAAAAAACATTCAGAATAGTTCGGCACCTATGTGCTGCCTGTGCTAAAAGGTACAGAAGTACAACAGGCAATTTAAAAAGGGGAGGAAGAATAAAAATGATGGAGTGACAGAAGGAAAAGGAGGCCCACCCATCTGAAACTTCAAAATGGGAAGATTTTAAGGAACTGGAGTCAGAGATCCTGAAAGAGAAGAAGAGGAGGAGGAGGAGGAGGAGGAGGAGGGACGAGTTTTAGCAGGGGGAGGGTAGAGAACTGGAATTTAGATTCTAAAGTGGCAGAATGGAAATGGTATTAACCACAAGTGGGGAGGAATAGCTCAGAGTAGAGGGAGCGGTGGTGAGTGCGGGGTGGATAGTTTACATCAGAGTGGCAGAAGGTGGATGTAAGGGCTGCACTGCAGACCCAGCTACACAGCTACCCCAAAATAAGTGTTTTAGGCTGACACAGGTTAACAATGCAAAATTCACCTTTATTACTGCACAGAACAACAGGGTCTAGCTACCCAACATTTTATGCCAACAGTGGGTGCTTAATCATGACACTTATTTTGGCGTGGCTGTGTATCTCGTTTTTTTGTTTTGTGATATGGTGAAGTTACCAGCGGTCTCCAGCCATACTGTGAGTGGTCCCTCACTGTTTGCAGAGCTGCACTGTAGACCACATACCCATAATCAAATATTGCATAGATCATTTAAGAGTTACCGGTGAGAGTTGTACACTTACTTATGTGGAAGCTGTTCCTTGCACCTGCATGCTCATGTGTTATTACGTTATCTGTCCTGTGCCCATTGAGCTGTGTACCCAATTATGGGAAATCTCATTCATGTCATTGCCTTATTGCAAACTCCTTGCCATTGTAATTTATCTAAATACCAAATTGTTTACTTGTATTTGCTCCTCTGTATGTAATGAACTCTGGGTCTCTCCTGAAAAAGAGACAATATGTCTCAGTGAGCCTACCCAGTCATCAGAATCCAATAAATAAATAAATAAATAAAGAGGAAGTGTGGTCTAGTGGTTAGAGTAGTGGCTTGTGAAGCAGAAGATCACAAGTTCAAATCCTGCTAGAGCTGTGTGGCCTTGGGCAAATCACTTAACATCCCAGTACTCCAGTCTACCCAGTTATAGAAACTGATAGAAGTAGGACCCCACTGAAAATGAGATGCTTCATCTCAGCTGGACTATCCTGGGTAAATAAATTGTGAAAAAAAAGGAATAGTTTTGAAAACAATCTCTCAGTAGGAAGGAAGAGGGTTACAAGATTTGTCACTGTACAGTGCACTGACAGTAGCTTGAGGAGGAGTTTCAAGCATATAGGATGTACTGTATGTGTCTGGAGAAATCAAAGTGCTTGCCTAACCCTACACTAAAATATTTGAAGGAGGGCACGTTATACAATGAAAGTGCCATCTAGGGCTCTGGAGTCTGGGATGTTGGTGGGAATCCGAGCCAACCTCTGTCAGCTACCAAAGATCATGGATACCATTTTCTTAGAACTCAGGGTGAGTTGGTTCAGACAGAACCTGCTTCCAGCAGAGTGGCCATGGATGCAGTGAGGAAGATCACTACGTCATCCACATACACACAGAATGAGTGTGCAAGGAATACCATGCTTTAGGGAGATCATTCAGGAAGACAGAAAACAAAATGGGGCAGAGGACAGAGCCCTGGGGGACTCCTGAGCTTCTCAGCATGGGAGGGGAAAGTTAATCACCTGAGGACGGACTGGTTAAGAACACAACCATCCAATCGAAAGGTCACAGAGAGGACTGCACTTGCCAGTTTTTCAAAAAGAAGAATATGTGCTACTGTGCCAAATGCCTTTGCTGGATCGATAAAGATAACTGTTGTCAGTAAATCCTGATCCGTCCTCATCAGAACAAAATCTGTGAATCACAGGAGCAAGGAAACCGTTGACTGGGTTTTTCTGAAGCCTGATTAGAAAGGGCTATGGAAGGAGGAGTCGAGGAAGAAGGAAGCTGGGCAGGGCCGTTGCCAGGATTTTCATAAGGGGGGTTCTTTTTATGCAGTCTGCAACTTTTTAAAAAAAGCTGTGGGTCTTAGGGCCGCTAGTAACCCGGAAGCCATGGAATCCTAGAATTGCTCTGTGGTGCATTTTGTGGCTTGTTTTGAAGCTAAAGAAGTCATATCTGAGATCTCGTATACTCCTTGCTCTAAACAAAATTATTATCTGGCTGGCTGCAGGGTGAATACATATGTATTCAGTACCGGAGGGCAGCAAGATGCTGTTAATGTAATATACCTAAGACATTGTCTCAGATATATTATGTTATGAGTTTTAATAAATAATAATAATAATAATTTTATTTATATAGCGCCTTTCATAATATCAAGGCGCTGAACAAGTCCATAAAAACATCAACAAACAATACAAACGACAAATCATGAAAATTATAAAATATATTCAAAAAACATAATAAATTACAGTAAAATTACACACAGTAAACAGTGCATTTAACTTTCAAGAAAGGCCTTTCTCCAAAGATAAGTTTTTAATTCCTTTTTAAAAGTCTCCACGGAGGAGCATTCCCATAACCGGCAAGGTAGAGAATTCCAAAGAGTGGGTGTGGCATAGGAAAAAGCTCTACTGCCGGAAGATTTCAAACTCACTCTTGGAATCTCTAACAACCCCATGTCGGCCAAGTGGAGTGATCGGCTAGGGCAATAAGACACCAGAAGGTCTTTCAGATAGGCTGGACCATGATCATGAAGGGCTTTGAAAGTCAATAAAATGACTTTAAAGGTGATCCGCCACCGTATTGGGAGCCAGTGCAGCTCGCGGAGCACCGGGGTAATATGACAGGACCTGCTTGTCCCAGTCAAAACCCGGGCTACCGCGTTGTGCACTAGCTGTAGGCGTCGGATTTCAACCCCAGAAAGCCCAAAGTAAAGGGCGCTGCAGTAATGGAGGCACGAGGACACAAAAGCGTGGACCAAAGTTGGCAGAGAGTCAGACAGAACAAGGTGCCTAACCCGGGCAATATTCCTGAGATGGTAAAAGGAAGTCTTGACGACGGCTGACACCTGAGATTGAAGAGTCAGCCCATCGTCAAGAATCACCCCAAGGTTACGCACCCATTCAGAGGCCGGAAGCGACACACCGCTGAGAAAAATTCCAGACGGCGCGCCGGCACATGACCTCCCAATCTGACCACCCGGGTCCACAATCAAAACCTCAGTTTTCTCCGAGTTCAACTTTAGCCAACTTGAATCCATCCAGTCTTGGATCTCCCCCAGACAGTTATTAAATACTGAGAGAGCTCCATCCTGGTCGGGTGCAAAACATAGAAACATAGAAACATAGACTTTGCCGGCAGATAAGGACCGCTAGGCCCATCTCGTCTGCCCATTTCCCTACCTACAGGATAGGCCGCAGATCCTATTTAACCAACAGCCTATATCTTCCTGCCCCCCACAAGAATTGCCTTATGTCTGTCCCATGCATTCTTGAATTCTCCCAAAGTTTTAGACTCCACAACTTCCTCAGGAAGGCTGTTCCATGCATCCACTACCTTCTCTGTGAAATAATACTTCCTCACATTGCCCCTGAACCGCCCTCCTTCTATCTTTAAATTGTGTCCCCTTGTTCTTGCAAGTCTCTTTTTCTGAAAGATGTTACCCTCTTGGACTTTGTTGATTCCCTTGAGGTACTTGAAAGTTTCTATCATGTCCCCCCTCTCCCTTCTTTCCTCAAGGGTATACATATATTATCTCCTTTAGTCTCTCCTCATACGGCTTCTCTTGCAGACCCTGCACCATTTTAGTTGCCCTCCTCTGGACTGCCTCTATCCTGTCTATGTCCTTGCGGAGATGGGGTCTCCAGAACTGGACACAGTATTCCAGATGGGGTCTCACCAACTGTCTGTACAGAGGATAACAACTTCCTGTTTTCTGCTGCTGATGCCTCTCCTATACATCCCAGTATACTCACGGCCTCCTACTGCCTTCTCCCATTTGCTTCATAACCTTAAGGTCATCTGATATGATTACCCCAGGTCCCTTTCCTGTTTTGTTGTTGTTACTACCTCCCCACCCATTGTGTATTCTTCCCATGGGTTCTTGTTTCCCAGGTGCATTATTTTGCACTTTTTTGCATTGAATCCTAGCTGCCATACGTCAGACCATTCCTCCAACCTTGCCAAGTCCCTTTTCATCCTTTCCACGCCTCCTTGTGTATCAACCATGTTGCAGATCTTTGTGTCATCTGCAAAAAGGCATACTTTTCCTTCCAGTCCCTCTGCAATGCCACTGATGAAGACATTAAAAAGGACTGGACCCAATACTGAACCCTCGCGGTACCCCACTAGTAACTGCCCTTTCTTCAGAGTGGACTCCATTTACAATTACCTTCTGTGTCCTGTTGTGCAGCCAATGTTTTACCAAGCTACCACCCTGGGACCCACTCCCAGGCTGGTTAATTTGACTAATAATCTTTGTGTGGGACTGTGTCAAATGCCTTGCTAAAGTCTAGGTAGGCCATGTCCACAGCCCTCCCTGGTCTACTACTTTGGTCACCCAGTCAAAGAAATCTATTAGATCTGGCCTGACATGACCTTCCGCCTAGAACCTATGCTGCCTTGGATCCTGTGCTACACTGACCTCTAGGTACTCAACTATTCTTTCCTTCAGAAGTGACTCCATCACTTTCCCTACCACAGAGGTCAGACTGACAGGTCTGTAGTTTCCTGCCTCTGTCTTGGTCCCACTTTTGTGAAGGGGAATCACATCCGCCTTCCTCCAGTCCTCGGGTACCACACCATCCTCCCATGATTTATTAAAAAGAGTAGCCAGTGGTTTCACTAGTTCCTTCCTTAATTCTTTTAGAATTCTGGGTGAATTCCATCAGGACCCATTGCTTTGTCCACCTTCAGTTTTAGGAGTTCTTGCAGAACCCTTTCTTCTGTGAAAGGACTGGGATCGACCCCCTATCAAGAGTGCTTCTGTTAATTGGATTAGGCACTTCCTCCTCTTTGTGAATACTGAGCAGAAATATTAATTCAGTATTCCTGCTTTTCACTGTCCTCCTCTGCCCACCCACCGTTTATTCTATTCAGCCTCACTATCCCTCCTTTGTCTTTTCTACCGCTGATGTACCTATAAAAGGTTTTATCCCCCTTCTTAACTGAGTTGGCTATCTTTTCCTCAGTTTGGGCCTTTGCTATTCTGACTTCCTCCCTGCTTCTTTCTGCCTTAACTGGTACAGCTCTCTGTCCTGCTTCTTCTGTGTTTCCTTATACTTCTGGAATGCTATCTTTTCTTCCTGACTTTCACAGCCACCTCTCTTGAGAACCATAGTGGCTTTTTCTTTCATTTTGATTTGTTTATTTGCTTCACACAAAGGCTTGTTGCCTCTGTGATGGCAGTTTGATAATTCCCATTGTTGCTCCACACCTCCTTCTAGCCTGTTTGCTAGTGCTTTTCTGAGGCACTCTCCCATCTTGCCAAAGTCAGCCCTCCTAAAGTCCAGTACCCTCACTTTTGTATGGCTTGACTCTGTAGCTGAGTTTAACGTGAACCACACTGTTTGATGGTCACTTGTCCCCAGATGGCAACCCACTTCTAGATCTGAGATCCTCTCACTGCCCCCATTTGAGAGTACAAGGTCTAAGATTGCTCCCTCACGAGTGGGTTCCGAAACTAGCTGTCTAATGCCTGCCACCTGTAGGGTGTCAAGAATGGCCCTGCTCTTCGAGGTCGCTGCAGCAAATGTGCTCCAGTTAACATCTGGCATATTCAGGTCTCCCATCAACAGTATCTCCCCTTTCTCTGCCATTCTAAGAATGCCTTCCTTCATATCCTTGTCCATTCCTTCCCCCTGACATGGGGGTCTGTACACAACCCCTGTGCGGATTGTGGTGCCCTTTCCAGTCTCCAAGGTGACCCACAGTGCCTCCTCTCCTCCCTGTTTACTCTTTTGTTCAGTTGCTTTTATCCCTTCCTTTACATAGAGAGCTACTCCTCCCCCTCTTCTCCCCTGCCTGTCTCTCCTGTAGGTTATGTACCCTGGTATGTTAACATCCCAGTCATGGTTCTCTGTGTACCATGTTTCTGTGACTGCTACGATATCAAGGCATCCCTCTTCCATTAAGGCCACCAGCTCAGTTAGCTTGTTGCCCAGACTACGGGCATTGGTACTCATTACCCTCCATTTCCTGATGGCCTTACCCCCTTTTGCCCCATCCCTGTCCTTCTTGCCTTTGTCACTTTCTCCATTTACCCCTGCCCTTCTCCCTATCGACACCTCCATGTTGGTGATTGCCACACTTACTACCGTGATTGTTTGGGGGAGCTAGGATTTTCCTGCTCCTTTCCAGTGCCTCCCCCCTTGGCTAGTTTAAAAGCTTGCCAATGAAGCATTTAAACCTATCACCTAGGATCCTGGTTCCCCTCCCGGACAGATGCAGTCCATCATGCCAGTATAGGCTTCACTCCAGGTGGACCCCAGTCCCCAATGAAGGCAAATCCCTGGGCTCCACACCAGTTTTCAACCACTGATTGAATTCCATGGTATGGAACACCTAGCCTCTCCTATGCCATAGATGGGTAGCACCTCCGAGAAAGTTACCGTGCGTGCTACTTGACTAAGGCCCCTCCCCAATTCCACAAACTCTTCCTGCACTTCTCTAATCCCTTTCTTAGACAGGTCATTTGTCCCTAAGTGGACAATGACATCCAGCTCCCTCCCCTGTGCAGCTGCTCCGGCAATCCTGAGAATTCGCTCCCTGTCCCTCCAAGCCATGGCGCCAGGCAGGCACCTTACCTCCCTCTCCCCTTCCTTGCCCAGTTCTACCTTCCTAACAATGGAGTCCCCCACCAGGAGTTGTTTCCTTCCCCTGCAGGGTCCTCTGCCACCCTCCTGTGGGTCTCCTTTGTGGAGGTTCCCAGCATCCTCCTTGATCTCCACTGTAGGTGCCTCCATAGAGGAACCACACTTTGCCAGAATGGCATAGGAATTGTGGAGAGGTACAACTGGAGGGATGTGCCTCTGTTCCACCACCCTCACCCTCCCTGAGCCCACTGTGGTCCAACCGCTCCTCTTTCTTGGCAACCTCTGAGGCAACGGCAGTGGCACTGGTGGTCCCTGGATGGAAGAGGAGGTCCCACAAATCCTGGCCAACTCGGCCTGGAGATGAGCAACCTCCTCCCTCAGCCCAGAGAGGTGCCTGCAGATGGGACAACACCGCATCCTCCAGAACATCTCCCAGAAGACTGCTGCTCCACAGTATAAGACAGGTATAGCTGAGTATCATCTGCATAGCAGTGAAACCTCAGCCCATACCGTCTTATAATGTTTCCAAGGGGCAGCATGTACACTGCAAATAACATGGGCGACAGCACAGAACCCTGAGGCACTCCACACAACAAAGAGACTGGGCCAGAGGAAAAATTCCCCGACACAACTCTTTGTGATCTCCCAGTGAGGAATGACTTGAACCATTTAAAAACGGTTCCAGACATTCCACAAATTTGCCCCAGGCGTGGTAGCAACACCATGTGATCCACAGTGTCAAAAGCTGAAGAGAGATCAAGGAGAACCAAGATAGAACGTCTCCTTAGATCTCTCTCCCTCAGAAGATCATTTAGCACCAGAACCAGCGCTGTGTCTTTTACGGAAACCAGACTGGAAGGATTCATAGATATTATGGATGGCTAAATGGTCATCCAGTTGGGCAGCCACGACCTTTTCAATAACCTTCCCAATAAAGGGAAGGTTAGAAATAGGTCTGTAGCTGGAAAAACAATCTGGGTCCAAGGAAGCTTTCTTCAAGAGAGGTGTCACCACCGCCTCTTTCAGGGAGCTAGGAAACTCACCCGACTCCAAGGAGCACCAGACAATTTGCGCTAATACTGGACCTATGATGTCTACACAACCCAAAATTAGGGCAGTAGGTCCAGGACACCAAGCTGCAGCTTGTGGGGCACACACTATGGATGATCCTCATAATATCCACGAACTCCGGTCCACAAAAGGAACTCCAGGAGAAGTGAGGTCTTGTGCTCTCGCACACCCCACCACAACACCCTTTAGAGGTTGCGGACGCAAGTCACCCTGATGTCAGCCACCTTGGTTGCAAAGTATCGAACAAGCTCATCGCACTCACTTTGCGAAAAGGCTTTCCAAACTTGCAGACAGGCTGGGTTGCACAGTCTGTCTACAGTTCGGAACAGCTAAGCCGGTCGATTCTGAGCAACTGCAATCTCCCTGGACAGGAATTCTGCCTTCTTATGGGTGATTGCAGATTGATAACTAGTATAATGTTCAATCAATCTAAGGCGGTCGTCATCAAGGGCGGACTTGCGCCAGCAATGCTCTAACCTTCGCCCTTGTCTCCGCATCTCCCTCAGAGTCCCATCAAACCAAGGGGCCCTGGGACGACGGGAAAGAGGGCACTCACAAACAGGAGCAATAGAATCCAGAGCAGCCACAATGGCCTCATTATAAGCCTGTACGAGCGTTTCTGGATTACTGGCCACCAATACGAGGGATGAAAGGTCAAGCACCGCCATCAGGCCTTGTGGAGTAACATTCTGTAATGGGCGGTACCTGACCATCTCCAAAGGGGCTGGCCTTCTCAGGGGGGTGCAAAAATTGAACCTCACGATGTGGTGGTCAGACCAAATGACTGGTTCCACCGCCATATCGAATGCATCAATCCCAAGGAGGAAGACTAAGTCAAGAGAGTGTCCAGATTTATGTGTAGCAGTGGAAACTACCTGTGTGGAGCCCAAAGAAGACATTAATTGGAGGAAGTGTTTACCAATTGTGAGAGTTCATCGTGCACCCAGGCGTTAAAGTCACCCAGCACCATCACTCTGGTGCCTCAAACACATGTCCGCTTGAGGAAGTCTGCCACTTCCTGTAAGAAATGTTTCCCATCTCCGGTGGACGGTAGATGAGAACGATTCAACGCCCACACCTGCTACAACTGTGCACTCAAAGGACTCAGCCTCACCCACTAACATATTGAGAGGCCCAATTCAGTCTTGAAACAGACTGCAACCCCCCGCCCCTACGGTTCCAATCTCGGGCGGTGTAACACCAGTACCCAGCTGGAGTCATGGCCTCACTATAGGGCCAGAATTTTCATCCAGCCAGGAACCCGTGATGCAAGCCAGATCAGCCAGCACTAATTAGGCGGCAATAATAGCAGTTTTATTCCAACGATCTGGCATTGCATAACACCGCCAGTTGGACAAACCTCGAGGTTGTTGGGCCTATCTGCTACTGTAATCAGAGAAGCCCTGGGTATGGAAACCAGACAGGCGGACCCCATCTGGATTCCATTTCGCCCCAGGGCACCTCTGGACTTAACAATTGTCTGGTGACTCCACGTACCCTCACCCCTGTTTGCGGACCCCCGCCCCCTCCCCTCCGGGAGCAATCCCCAATGCCCTACACGCTGATATGTCTTGAACTGCAGGGAGGAGTACAAAAGGCGCGGAGGGGCACGAAGAAAGAGGGGAGTAATGACACCACCGTGGAGGAGGAAGCCAGCACATGATGCTGCTGCCCAAATTAAACATAAAAATAAAAATAAACCTCACCAAAATTTTCCAAAGCAAAAAACTCACTAACTACCTAAAACTAACAATTAAATCAATAAATTACAAAACCAAAGAACCTTCCAACCCCAATCCTCTCTACCAACCGAGGAAAGTACAAAGGCACTCTCACTGCCTAATAAAAACAAACGAATATTTAAATCCCCCAGTTCTCTCACAACAGGAGAAAACACACAAATAACAAAAATAAGAAACAAAATTTTGGACCCAGGGTCTCTCATCACCCTGAAGACCAGGACAGAATCGACAGAAAACAAAAACAACTTCTCAAAAATTTAAAACAGTCCAGGACCGTAAAAGGCAGTCACACAAGTCCAGAGGAAGAATTAGTCAAGGAGATCCAGGAAATTAAAGTACTCCAACAGGTTTGAATCAGGAGGAACAAAGCAAACTCCACTCAATTTACTCCCAGCGAACCTCCCGGGCAATATATTGCCATTCACACTAAAGGCCACACAAAGACCACCACACGATAGCCCTTCCATGGTCCAATGTGGAGGGACGCCCCTCAGCTCCCTGACTGGGAAAACGCCCAATCCCTCTGCAGAGTAGCAATGCCCAGAGAGAGCCGGCCAGAGCAAACAAAGGCAGGTGAAATTCCTAAAATTATAGAGCTCAAAAGGCTCACAATCTCTGATAAAATCTCTTGATAAAATCCCAGTACAAGATCTAGTCTCTTCTTCAGCAAATCCAAAAATCCAAAAGCTCCTCCAAACTCATTGGATACTGATTTCTCCATCCCCTCAGCCAGAACGCTTCTTCATAGAAAACATACTCCAAACTTATCCAACAGGAAAAACAATGCCACCCAAGTTCAGAAGTCACCTAAAACATTACTCCCACATTACAGCAACTGCCTAAGAAGTCTCACTGAGCTGCTGGCCCGCAGTGTAGTTATGTGCCAGTAAAATCACATCGGGCTCTCGGCTAGATCCACTGAGTAACGAAAACGAAAAAGTCAGCTGGCGTCTTCCTAAACGGAACTGCACCGCTCACAACAGGTAGTCCGAAAACCGTTAAACCGGAACGCCGGAATGCCGGAACGCCATACACTAGGATGTACACCAAAGCATACACAAGGATCAAAGTAAAAAATAAAAATAAAAGATAACAATTAAATAATAAAAACAACTAGTTCAAAAATAATAAAACAACTAATTCAGGGAAGCAGCAACGATGCGCCCAGCCTGGCGGCCATCTTACTAGCATTACTAGTTATGAAGTTTTTATGTAACTACAGTTTATTAGCAGTTTATTAATATCTGTAGCTGTATCTACTGGTGTGTAGGAAAGGGGTCTGGGGCTGCTTGGCCCCAGAAGCTTTGGGGTACTAGATACTCTGTGGCTAATTTTGTAGATTATTTTAAACCAGAATGACTCATCTGTTAGCTCCCTTCCACCTCCTGCTCTAAGGACAATTATTACTATCTGGGTGGCTCAGATTGTGTGTGCATGTGTGTGTGTGCATTTATAAAATGGGAAGCAAAGTAAATAACAAATCCAGCATTCTGATTGTATAAAACACATCACATGACCATGCATCTATCAGAGCACAACCGCACACCTGCACTTTTACCCCCCTCCAAAACAATTTTGCCATTTTATAAGATAGATAACCCACTCAAGAATGTACGGTCACGCTCTGATATACACATGCCTTGGGAGGTTGATGCACTCGACCTGCGGACCCATGCTTAACAACGCACACCAAGGCATGCGTATATCAGAGCGTGACTGCACACCTTAGAGTAGGTTATCTACTACATATGTAGATATATAGATAGATATATATATATATATATATATATAGTGAGAGAGCAAATGCTAATACACTGAACCTCAGTACAGAGTCTGCAGCTGGTTTTGGCTGGGTATTGTACATGATTAACTTACTGCAGTGCTGGCTTGCTACTAGGGCAGGGGTCTAGGTCTGATAGGCCCCAGAAAACCATGGGCTATGGTATGCTCAGTGGATTGCTTTGTGGCTTATTTTAAGCCTAAATAACTCATATCTGAACTCGCTCAACCCCTTGTTGTTACCCCCACCATCCACAACTCAATATACCATTTAAGTAACTGAGTCAGTGCAACACGGCCTATAGCAAGGCTAGCAGGATGCTGGGATGTATTGGTAGGGGTATTGATAGCAGAAGAAAGGAGGTAATACTTCCCATCTACAGATCCGTGGTGAGGCCTCACCTAGAGTACTGTGCCCAGTTCTGGAGTCCTCACTTCAGAAAGGATAAGGATAGGTTGGAGACAGTGCAGCGCAGAGTAACTAAAAAGATTCAGGGACAGCAGGGCAAATCCTATGAGGAGTGCCTCAAGGCACTAAATATGTACTCACTGGAGACCAGAAGAGAGAGGAGATATGATAGAGATCTTCAAGTTCCTGAAATGAATTAAAGTGAACTACGGGTACTATTTAGCCTGAGTACCAATTCATGGTCACATGGACACTAATGAAAATTAACAGGAGGTAGTTTCAGGAGAGATGCAAGGAAGTACTACTTTATGGAAAAGGTGGTGGAACTTTGGAACAGTCTGTCAGCTGAAATGGTGGGTGTAAAAAATGTCCAAGGATTCAAGCAGGCCTGGGACATAATGAAGGGAATAGTGGTTACCGGAAGCAACAGGACCAAGGAGGTGACTAGAAAGAGGACAGGGAGGGTTAGTACCCTGGAGAAATTATAGGTACCAGGGATTATAGGGAACTTGGGCAGACTGGATGGACCTCTGCTCTTTTTCTGCCGTCATTGTCTATATTTCTATGTTTCTATTCCAGGCACCCTGCTTGGAAAAAAATCTGTAACATAAGTCTTAGTTCAATATTGAGTACTACAATTGTTGCTTCCACTCCATTCTCCAATGTGGTAGGTATGACAAAGGGAGTGAGGGGAAAGGTAATTTGACAGTGGCAGAGATTTTCAGTGCAAAGTTACCATCTCCTAAATGCCTACCCCCACCCCAACCCCACCCCACCAGCTTCCAAAAGTACACTGAGTATATTCAAAACAGTGAACTGTAGCAACAAATGTCATTCTACTGGCACGTGGTCATCTGGAGAAAACACATCACAACTTATTTGATTTAACGGTATTTGGCACAGATGACACAGACCAAAGTGGTACTGAATGTCCATGAAAATGGGACCACAGTGAAGACCTCTCTGAACAGCACAATTAATGAGGTGGCAGTGCAGATCCCAGCCAGACCCTTCCAAACACTTGCATTGCCTTTCCACTGTCGCACCTCTTTTGCTTTACTTATGAAAAGTTAAAACAGGCATATGAAACATGACAACTTTGCTTTTTGTATAGAGGGGGATTTAAATAATTTATTTTTACATTTTCAGCCCGCCACCTGAAAAGCTGGCTTGCCCAACTGCACAGCCTATCCCTTAATATACAGTTATTAAGGGACACATCTTCGGCAATAGTGGCCAGCAAAATTTACCTGCCTGTGACTGATAATATTATAAGTAGAGGTCCTCTACTTCTTTGCTCTCCTGGTGATGTCATCTCTGAGCCTGCCACCATGCTCCATCTTCCTCCAGTGCTAGCTGACAGTGTGTAGCAGGCAGTGGCGTGCTTGTATTGAGGTCACATTCACGATGCTGATGTGAGCCCCAATTGGCCTGCCACTCATAAGGGGAGGGTGCAGAGAAAGACTCCCAAAGCAGCTCCAGTCATCTTACTGGTACTGAGGGAGCTGATTGGTAGCAGAAGGAGGGAGGGGGTGCATGCAGAGAGAAAGTGCTGGGGTTCATCATGTGTGCATTAGTATTCTGTAACAGTAAAAAAATAAACAGAAATGATGAAACTTTTTACAAATAATGAAAATAAAGGGGGAGTTTCAAAAGGGGGGGTTCTTCTCAACTAGATGACCCCGGCAATGGCTATGCTGGGAGAGTACTAGTACTCCTCCTGGAACTTAGCCAAACTAGGAGTGACAGAGTTAGGTCTGTAAGTTCCTGGAACAGAAGGGTCACCACATTTGTGAAGTGGGAGGACCCTGCTGCACTTCAATGTGATTAAGACTCTCCAAAGTGGAGAAGGAAAGATTGAGGGGGGAAACGATTGGGACAGCAACAGTGGGTGCAGCGCAACACGGAGGAGCTAAGTGTACCTAACACCAGTTACCAGAATCAGAATTGACAAGAGCAACATACTTCCTTTTGAGTGAATATGGCTCCATTGTCATAGATGCCGCTCCAAATACCATTTGTACAAAAAAGGAGCTGTTTTCTTATAAAGCTGACAAATTTGCATCCAGTCAAGGCCCCAGGTCCTATCACTGTGCCAATGTCATACTCTTGGGATGGCTGCAACCAGTATACAGAGCCCAACTATCTTTATCTAATTTTGTGTTCAAGATCCTGCATGAAAACACCCTCTGCCTGTTTGAGACTCTGACGTTTGTCAATAACGTATCTTCCTGCTCCACAGCCAACACCTTACTAAAAATCACTCACATGTGTATAGGCATGGGGCAGAACTCGCTCAGCTATTGAGCTGCTTCCTTTTGGAATATCATTCCTTTTTCTATCAGCTTGTCCTCAGCACTTCAGTATTTACTGCTACACCGAATGCAAAAACTAAATGTATTTTCATGTTTTGTGTAACTCTTATTCTACCTTGTATACCTTGCCTGATTCTGAATCCTATGTATGGATTTATATTCTTGTATGCATGGTTTGGCTTTCTGTCTTGTACTTTCAGTACCTGGGTTGTGGCTGAAAAAGGCGTCTGGTGCAAGTGCAGCCACATGTTTATCAAAACAACCAACCAAACAAACAAGGTGGGCCCCACACCTGATGGAGGCACTAGATACTCTTGGAGTCCACCACCCCAGGCAGCGAGGGGTTGGGGACTTCCCTGGGAGTCTACTAGCCCACTTTTTCCATTTCACATAACCTTGGCAGACTTCACAGCTCCCAGGCTGACAACTGAGCAGCCCCATTGGATCCTGTCATTTAAACTTGAATAGACCCTGACTTCTCACAGAATCTACCCCGTACACTTTTCCTTACAGAGTTTCCCTTTTGGAACATTGACCCTTAGCCCAACTGGGCATCACATTTATGCTTTCTGGCACTACACAAACTTTTTTGTGAAATCTGGCCCACACTTTAAGCGCTGAGGTAAGCTCCTGTTTTCTGACAGAAATTTGGCAACTTGAAAGTCACTGTTCCTATCCTGGGGAGGGAGTGCGCCACTGGATGCTAAACCACTCACTTTAAATAGAGTAAACATCACCTCTGATCCTTTGCCCACAGTACTCCCTGGGACCAACTCCCTCTCAAGACAGTCCTCTACTTCTTTCTTCATATTTCTTTTTTCACCTGTTGGCGAGGGTGCACCCCCCTTTCAAGGCTGTATTTGATGGCAACTGCCATGAACATGTACTTTTTCTCGACGCCAGGCTCTATAGAAAAAATTTTGGGACAGTGGGAGCTGGCACAGTGTGCCAGTAGTACCTCACCCACCAACTCTGACTCATCAGTTCCTGCCCTTCAGCAAAGACCACTGACTTCTCCTCTTTGGAAAGCCAAGTCAGACCAGCTGACCCAGTCCTCCAAGGGCATAGAAAACTGGCACAACCTAGAGGTCGCTAGACACTCTTAAAGGTACATAGCTCCTAAGGAAGGGCTGCAAAAAACAAACCTAATAATAATAAAACAAGGCAAAAATAGGGGGCTTTTAGTGCTCCCAAAAACTATTATAATGGCATTAAACATGCCAGGAAACTGTTCAGACTGCATTTCAGTGCATCTAAATTACTAAACGTTTCTAGGGACCTGTGGCCCCCAGATCCCTTTATTTATAGAGGACCCCACCACATCAAATTGAAACTAGTCCCTCCTTGCCTTTCACTGGCCCAGAGGACACCTCAACATCACAGCAGAATTTTTGCTTAGAACTGAAACTCTTTTGTTTTTTATGTCTGCTTGCATGCAGCGCAAGAAACATATTGCGGCAGCTTGGTGTCGAAGCAGACTCTGGAGGTGCGGCACTGTTGTGGCCAATACCGGCACTGCATTTCAGGGCATGTGTGATGTCCACCAATAATTAGAGACACAGCAGGTGACATTAGTTTGGAATCTTGCCACCAACTTGAAAGAAAATAGCCATGCCTGGATGCGCTCCACCCCCCCCACACGCACGCACGCATATTGCATGCTAATGCGCCCACCCACACACACTATATGGCCAATGGGGGTGCCCAATCCCCCGTCTGCTCCAATGTTCCCCTCCCCAACAGACAACCGGGTGCCATGCTGGGAGCCCACCCCAGTGTGGCAACAGTCTGTATGGCCAACGGGGGTGCCCAATCCCCCATCGGCTCCACTGCCCCCCGCTCCAAACAGCCTTCCAGCTGCCACGCTGTGAGCCCACCCCAGCGTGGCAAAGTCCTGCAGCGCCCAAGAAAAAAAGGAAACCTTGCCTCGCTGACTGTCCTGACCCCCGCCTCCCCACCTGTGCCCACCCTCTGCACACCCTGCCCCACACTTCCCCATCCCATACTTACTTCTGAGTCCGCATGACGATCTTCGTGGACCGGGAACATGTCTGCACTTTCAACGCCGACCGCAACTGAGGAAATGCCGTAAGCTGCATAATGTAATAAACAGGATTTTTTCAACTTTGATGACAGTCTGTAGAGTGAATTTTTCACTCACCATCATGGGTTTTTGGGACCCCATCTCATGAATTCTGTCACTGTCATTTTGTTAATCGGCCCCGAAAGGTGATGTCGCAGTCACTGCGTGGAACCACCTTTTGGGACCGATTTATGAAATGGCAGTGTCACAGGTCATGAGGTAGGCCCCCAAAAACCCTATGTTGAAAATGTGGTGAAAAAATTCCCAAAAATGACTGTTTTACGAGCATGCGTTGTGCTGTTCCTACGCATGCTCGTAAGTTCGTGAATTTTCAATATTTTCACTCCAGAATTTCAACATTGCCATTTTACCACACCTCCTTATGAGCAGTATAGCTGTAATTTTTCATATTTTGCCCAAAATGTGTTTACGTGCATGTAGCGCACAATGGCGCAGTCAATGTGTGAAATCAATGTTCGGGACAGATTAAGAAAATCACAGTGACACTGTTCATGAGCAGAAGTGTTAAAATGGCTATGTTAATAATTTGGTGAAAAAAAACTCACCAAAATGACTGTTTTACGAGCATGCGTTGCGTTGTTCCTACGCACGCTCATAAGTTTGTGAATTTTCACTATTTTCACTTCAGATTTTTAACATTGGCATTTTACCACACCTGCTTATGAGCAGTACTGCTGTCATTTTTCACATCTCACCCAAAACGTGTTTCCGCGCATGTAGCGCACAATGGCACAGTCGGTGTGCGAAATCAATGTTTGGGACAGATTAAGAAAATCACAGTGACACTGTTCATGAGCAGAGGTGTTCCAATGGCTATGTTAGAAATTTGGTGAAAAAAAGTCCATAAAAGGACTGTGTTACAAGTGACCATTGCGCAGTTTCCACGCACCCTCATAAGTTCATGGATTTCTAATATTTTCAGTCCAGATTTTCACCACTAGCATTTTTCCACACTTCCTTATGAACAGTACAGCTGTCATTTTTCACACCATGGCCAAAATGTGTTTTTGCACTTCCAGCGCAGAAATGCGTGGTCGCTGTGGGAAATCACTGTTCGGGACAGATTAAGAAAATCACAGTGACACTGTTTATGAGCGGAGGTTCCAAAATGCCTGTGTTGACAATCTGCTGTAAAAATCCCCAAACTAATTGCATTATGGGTGTTCGTTGCGCAGTTTCTACACACGGTCATGACTTCACCAGTTTTTTAATATTTTCACTGCAGATTTTCAACATTGCCGCTTCCACCTCCCTATGAGTAGTACAGCTGTCATTTTCAAATCCTGTTCGAAATGTGTTTTCGCATCTGTGTGCTAAATGGCGAGTCGCGCAAAATCAGCTGCCAACAAACTGATATTGCCACTGTTCATAAGGTGGGGTCACCAAAACCCATGTTGAAAATTTGGAGTGAAATGCCAACAAACGCCTGAGACGTTAGGGTTTCCAAACTATAAGACCCCACCCTGTAGAGATTGACAGGCATCAGGGGTGTGACTTGGGATTCTCGCCTGTAATGCTTTATACTATTCCACACCCTGCTGCCAGTGAAGCATCAAGGTGCGCCTTGGACTCTTCGGCCCCAAAGTTCACCCCATTCTCCATACAGCACCCATCTCACCGTATTTCTGATGGAATGGGTGAGCATAAGCACCAAAGACCCCAAGGCACACCGTGGCACTTGTCGGTGTCTGCAGGGTCGGGTGTGGTGAAATGACGTGGCCGTTTTGCCTGACGACCCAAAGACACACCCCAGTGCCTATCAGTCTCTGCAGGGTAGTGGCGGGGTTGGCTTCAGTTCAATACTTCACTGCCATTCCTATTATGCAGCTCTCTAACTCCTACATTACCAATGCCAATGCCAGCAAGCAAACAATCGGCATTGACAAATGCTTGTTTAAAACTCAGCTTTATTGAATAAAATATGTCATGTACATTACATCCACAATTACGTTACTTCAAACACACAGCGAAGAAGTTTAAGGTATACAGAATGGACTATATCCATCAGTAGCTGGTTAATGTGTTACTCATTTAATTAATTATTTCTAACAATGTCCTAATGGCTGCTCTTCTCTTTACATGGTCATTTGCATCAGTTGATGATACCAAATCTGGGAATTTGTGGAGCAAGTATATTGACATCTTCAAGGTTTCTGTTGCAAAGACTTCCTTTAATAAACCTCACTATTTAGTCACCCTTCTTGTCTTGAGTCCTTATTTATAGCTAAAACTTTAATATAGAGCATCGAATAACATAATAACAATTAGTGAACAACTCGGCAGTCTGTCTGCTCCTGCAAGTCATGGAGTATAGATCTACCCCATGTCTAATTACTCACCACCTAGGGCAGGGAATCCCATGTCAGACTAGTTGTTCATATGGGATAACGTAGGCCAGCCCAATCAGCCTAGCTTATTGCCCGGGAAGTGTTTGTACCCTGTCGTCTGGGATTCCTAACCCCCCTTTCCCATTTCTTCCACTGCAGCTCAGGAAGCGGTGGACGAAACCTCTACCTCCTCTCCCCGAAGCCCTGAGTCATATTTCTCCCAGGCCTCCCACAGTTCCCTGAATTTTTCTGAGGTGAGGTGCAGGATAGCCATGATGCACTCTATGGAATGTATCTCCCTTACCTTGGCTAAACATTTCACTAGGGTGGGTGACTCCTCCCTCAGTCAGTGAGTGGTGATACCTTTAATGGCCGCTAGGCAAAAAGTTCTGAACATCCTTTGTTGTGCATTCCCACCTAGTCCAGCCACACCTTTGCCCAGGAACAGATGTTGGAAGGTGCCTGGGATGGGTTGCCCCAAATACTCTCTAGGGCTTGATGTATCTGTGACCAATATGACTGCAGAAGTGAGCATCCCCAGAAAATATGGTAGTGAGAATCTGCTTGCCTACACTTCCGCCAACACAGCTCTGAACCACCTGTCGGAAAATGCTTAGTGATAGTTGGTGTGTGAAAATACATAATGAGACATTTCCAGCAGACTTCACGCCAGGAGGGGAGGATGTTGTATGCAACCCCATCCTCCACATACCATCCCACTCCTCTGCACTTATCGGGATCTGTGCATCCTGCACCCAGGCTTCACAGACCACCTGGAACTCTGGGTGTGCTGGGCCCTGCAGCATCCTATAGGCCTGGGCTATAATGTCCCGCCATCCCACCATCTTAATTGCCCAGTAGAGAAATTGCTCTAGGCTTGTAAGGTTATGTGTGACCAATGCCACCCTCTCTTGAGTTTGGAAGTAGTGATGTATTTGTAAAAACCTGAAGAAAGCTTGCCTTGGGAGGCCAAATTGCTGTTGAAGGTCTGCAAAAGATACAAAAACCCCATTGCAAACTAGTTGTTCGAACCAGACCAATGATTTGTGGTTCCATCGTCTGAATCCCTTATTTACCATAGCCGGTAGAAAGCCTGGCTCACCTATAATGGCTGTTTGAGGGCCTGTGTCATTTGGAGTGCTTGATATCCACCTGGCCTGCCGCACTGTGCACAATGTATGTTTAGTGGAGGGATTTGTTATAGAGTACAACAACCGCCCAGAAATTGGGGCACGAGGCAGGACGAACAGAGGCACTGGAAGGGAAGAGCAGCCTCCATGTCTAACCATCCTGACTCTTTGTTTTGCTTGATCCAAGTGACCACTGGAGCCAGCTGGGCCACCACATAGTATAAGCGCATGTCTGGGAGTGCCAGTCCCCCACATTCCCTGTGAAGGGTGAGCAGGCATTTTTGAACATGGTGTCTGTGACCTGCCTAAATGAAGGAGAGGATAATTTTCTGAAGTTTCCTCCAGAAGGCTTCTGGAATGGGTCTGCATGAGGTAAAACAGCGTGTCATTGGCATACAGTGATATCTTGCGTACCCTGCCCAGTCCTCCCATTCCCTGAATCCCTGGGTTCACTCTAACCGCTTGCACAAGCGGTTCCATGCACAAAGTGAAAAGTAATGGGGAGAGTGGACATCCCTGCCTGGTGCCCATTGTGAGATGAAATCTCTGGGAGGTCATGCCGTTGACTGTTACTGTGGCATGTGGAGAGGCATAGAGCTCCCTAACACTCACCAAAAATGAGCCTCCCAAGCCTATCTCCTCCAGTGTTCTGTATAGGAAATCCCAGTTCACCCAGTTGAATGCCTTCTTGGCATCCATAAAGACTGCCAGGGCAAGTTCTTTACCCTGCTGTGCCCTAGAAAAGACATTCAGAAGATGGCTAATGTTATCGTGGATTAATCTTCCATTGATAAACTCTGTTTGATCCTGGTGAACCAAGAAACCCACACAGCTCTGTAACTGGTGAGCCAGGATTGATGTAAAGATCTTGAGATCCGTATTCAAGAGGGAGATAGGGTGGTATGAGCCACACAGCGTGGCATCCTTACCTGGTTTTGGGAGCACCGTGATTTGTGCATAGTACCAGGATGACGGAACCACCTTTCCCTTCTGGACATACCAACAGACACCACAGTGATAGCTTATCCTGGAACATTTTGTAAAATTCTGCCCCTATTCCATCCAGGCCCAAAGCTTTACCTTGTTTGCTACATTATATCGCTCCCAAGATTTCTAACAATGAAACTAATTTTTTCTGCTCTTCTGATAATTTTGGGACCCGGGCCCTCTGAAAGTATTCATCCATCTTACCCTCCAGGTCTGCAGTTGGCTCTTGCCTATACAACTCCTTGTAGAATTCCAGAAAGTGCAGCAAGATCTGGATTGGGTTCCGCTTCTAGCCTACCTGATCCCAGATGGCACACATGCAGGACCATTCTACTGGCTGCCTCCCTGTGGAGTTGCCATGCCAGGAGCTGACCAGCATGCTGGCCTGACTCATAGAGCCTCTGTCTAGAGTATCAAAGGTTCCCCTCGATTTGGTTCTCCAACAGTCTGTTCAACTGTTCTTGGCAGCCCTCCAAGTGTCTCTTAATGCCCTCATCCAGGGAGATTTTGTGTTCCGCGTCTGGGTTGAACAGCCGGTTCTCAAGGTCCAGCTGCTCCCTCAATCTCTCTTTCTTTTTGCAGAGGCGTAACTAATGATTCAGCCCATTAGGACTGCCTTCAGGCCATCCCACCAAAGCACTTCAGTTGGCTGCCCACAAGGGTTTGTGGTTTCATAGCTTTCCACCTCCATTTTTATAATTTGCTGAAATTCCTCCTGGTTAAGGAGGGATACATTCAGTCTCCAACCGCTGGACCGGGTTCTAGGGACAATTGTCAGGTCCAGCCGGACTGTGGTATAATCTGAAATGGTAATAGGGTCAATAATGCAGCGTTCGACCGCATGCACCCATTCCGCCAATACCAGGAAAAAATCAATAAGTGAGTATACCTGGTGTAGGTGTGACCAGAATGTGTAGTCCCTTGCTGTGGAGTGAAGGAGGCACCCCAACTCCTGCACCAGCCTCTCAACACATTGACCCACCCTGGTTGATCTGGTCATGTCACCCCTGGATTTGTCCATCTGGGGCTTAATAACCCCATTGGCATCCCCGCCAGTCAAATAAAGGGCCCCCGGATCTGGGGAACAAGACAGGAGGGTCTTTTAAAGAAAGTCAACATTCTCTCTCTCACTGTTGGGGGCATAAACATTAAGGATGGTACATGGGACCGAGTCATATGCACTCTTAATACAGATGAAATGTCCCTCTGGATCCACTCTTATCTGAGCCACCTTGAAGGACCATGTCTTGTGTATCAAGATTGCTACCACTCATTTATGTGGATGGGCTGTGCAGGAGGCTGCATAAACCTGGCCCACTCAGGACCGTTTCAATTTGGCGTGCTCTTTATCTGTTAAGTGCATCTCCTGCAGGAGAGCGATCATAGCCCCTTTTATGCCTGAGTTCGTGCAGTATTTGGATCACCTTAATTGGGCTGTTGAGGCCTTTAATGTTATAAGTTATTACTCTACCCACTATTATACTTTCTAACCCACTCCCCCTTCCACACCCTAGCCAGACAGACAGCCCGTAAACCACACCCTAAACTGTGGGTATGAAAACTGGTAAAACTTTGAGAATTCATATTAATTGGAAAGGCTTTGCCTGGAGTTCAGTGGCCAAGCAGCCAGCCACTCCCACTTTCTGAGTTATATAAGCATTTTTTCTTTGCCCCACCATCCTCCCCTCCTCCTCTAATGGCAGCACTTCTCTCCTTAGGAAGATTCCTAAGGTACCTTTAGCCACGGGAATCACCCTGTGGCACTTAGGGGTGGAACTTTCCGAGGGTTCCTACCTTTCGTACCCCTACAGGGTGGTAATTCCTCTGGAATAGAGTGCGCGAATGGCCAAAACCAAACTAACACAGTTGCACAAGCATAACACTATATTGGCTGTGTAGGACAGTGAACAAACATAACAATTGTGTCCTTAAATTGAAGGACCTCAAGGAATGAAATATGGAGCTCAGTCCCTTGATGGGTCATAATTCCCAACAGAGCTGCAACCGTGTGTATTGCACACCATGGCATTGGACACTTCACATCCCATGAGCCACTCTCCCATCTTGACCTTATTATGACTCTATTTACTTGCGTCGTCCGCCTATCAAGTCCCCCCCCCAATAAAGAAGGGGTCCCCCGGGGACGGTATCTGTCCAATAGACAATAGCATCACAGTGTGATACCTTTTGGGCACCCCAGGAGGTAATTTATTTATTACTTCTCCTCAAGTCTGAGGGCTAAGGAGTCCCTCCTGAACTGGTGGGAGCCATCCGGTATTCTCATGAACCCCCCTTTCTCCACTCCCCGTACTTGGAGGCAGCCCTCACACCAATCCGCTGTCAAAACCTTTCTTGGGTTGAGTTGTACTGTTCTTCCCCAACGAGACACTGAGATGGTGCCCAACCCAGAGAGGGTGCCGCTGCCATGGCCCCACCTAACCCCCCTGCCCCCCCAAGTAACCTTACCTTAACAGCATTCAAAAAATTTTCTCCGCATGACAAAGCAATGCATATGCAGGGCTGGCAGTATAGCCTAGAGGTTAGAGTAATGAGCTTTGTACATCCAGCAGACCAGACCTAGGTTTGATTCTCACAGCCTCCACTTGCATACTGTGTGACTCTGTATAAGTCACTTAGCCGCCCAGTGCTCCCAGATCACCCCTGAAACAGGCACTTGTGCCTAGTGGACTTTACCTGGTTACCAAAGACTAAAATAAAAAAAATAAAATAAAATATCAGTATTGTGAGACCCACGCTACAACCCCTCTCCCCCCCTCCTCCACAGAACCCCAGAGAACCCTGAGGATCTTCCCATTGTTGGTTATGATGCTATTTCGCTCATGCTCTGATCTGACCTCAGCACTCCAGGACACTACTCCCCCCCCCACCTCCACCCCCAGGCCCTGCACCATCAGGTTATCTTATTGTAAGAGAAAAATTACCACTGCCCAGCAACCCTGTGGCAGGGTATCTCAGAGGCGAAAGGGGAACGAGAGAAAAGGAAAAAAAAGTGGGAAGGAGGCCTCTTACGGTCTATTGGGGATTGATGGCTCCCCAACTCCTCTTGGTTAACCCATCAGGCCAAACTCAGATCAGGCAGGAAATGATCACCAAACCCATGTAATTCCAATTTCAACAAACAACAGTATGGGTAATCACTGCAGTCAGTACATAGCCATTTCCCCGTCCAGTGGTTACCCATCCTCCACTAATGTCTCTGCACTGCCAATCCCTCTGATCCCCCCACCTTAAATGGTTAGGTACCACCCCAGTTCAGCCAAACTCCCATAAGAGTGGCCTGAGAATGCAGGGAAGCAGACCTCAGAATGTACAAGGAAACTAGTGGCTTGCAGCCTCCACCCAGCAACCACATAACTTAGCCCAGAGGTGCAACAATACAGTTTCTCCAATCTCCATACATGGTGCTTCATTTTATTGATCATAGTCTCAGTGAGCGGGACCAGCTAGATGGAGCGCAGCCGCTTCCCTCTCCCTAGCCCTTCCCTCTCCCCTCCATGTGGCCTCCATTTTAGCCCATGCGTCTCGGGCCCTCCAGCTGTACTCTTTTACAGAAATGCATCCCTCTTCTCCCTTAACCCTGAGAGGAAGGAGCGTATACCATGGTAAACCAGTATGCGAGCCCCCCCACAGAATCTCTTATTAAAGTATCTTGTGTACTTACCACACTGCTGTGTCAGTGACTTTCCCACTTCCTCAATGCAACTGTGGGTTCTGAAGTCAGGATCCAGACAAAGACACAAGAGCACTGAGCACCTACAGGGGGAAAACAAAAGGCCGCAATTCAGTTCCATTGCTATGTTGATGTTTAGTGCCTCTCGTCTGTACCATTTTCCCCAACCCAAATTGGTTCACATCCAGAATCCCCCCCAACCACCTCATACTTGTTTTAATCCCCTAGTCACCCCGCCCCTGCCAGCCAGGCCCTCCAATCAATTAATAAATCAGCCCCTCCATCCCACATTATATCACACAACCCTCCAACAGAGCTTTAAGAAATCCAGATTTAACAAAGGATATGAATGTGGAGGAAAAAAAAAGTCTAAGTTCTTCCGGTTGCTGGTGTCACCTCTTGCGGTTCCAGTGGCGTCATTGTTCTTCTTTGGCTCCGGTGATCGGTGGCCTGGATTCTCTTTGGTCGTCTGAGGTGTCTGCTGCTTTCTCTGCTTTCAGCTTGCCTGCTGCCATGGTTCCCTTTCTGTAATGCTGTGGAGAGTGGGCTCTGGTGAAGAGGTGAGATCCGAGGGCACCCCAATTTGCTGCAGGAGTGGCCCTGCTTCCACCAGAGTTCTGAAAAACCTTGGCCCTCCTGAAGTGTGGATTTTAAATTGTGCCAGGGCCAGGAGCTGCATCTTGATGTTCTTTCCTGCCAGGTGCCTCTGGATTGCCAGGAGAGTCTTACGTTTCAGCAAGATTAGTGGGGTAAAATCACGTTTGAAGTAGATCTTAGTGTCACCAAAGGGAATCTCCTTTTTTCCCCAGGCTGTATACAGTATTTTTGTTTTGACGGTAATCTAGGAGCTTCATGACAATAGACCTCGGCCGTGCCTTGGGGTAGGTGGACCAGGGTGCCAGGGTTCGGTGTGCCTGCTCAATCTGCATGGGCATCTCCTTAGACCAGTCCAGGATTTCATGGAGGAATGATTTCATGAACTGTTCCATATTTCCTGATTCAGTCCCTTTCAGAAGACCGTGAATCCTGATATTGTTACGATGGGAGTGGAGCTCTAGGTCCTCCATCTTTTCAGTGAGCTCCCTCTCCTGTCAGTGCAAATAGATGAGTGTGGCCCTGTGATGGTCCACAGCCTCCACAGTAGTGGTGAGACCCTCTTCGAGGTCTCTGGTATGTTGCTGCAGATCTTGTAGGTGTTGGTTGGTCTCTACCAGCCTGGCCTCTATACATTCTGTAGTGGCACTGATTTTTTGTAACTGTGTGAAGATGGTCTTGGAAGTGATGGTAAATGGACCCTCTGACACCTCTTCTTCACTTAGGCAGCTGGTTGAGTTGGATCGCTCAGATTATGAACGTCTGGAGCCGTGGCCCCTGTCATTTGGCACCATTTTCTGCATGGCTGTTCTAATGTCATTTTTTCCCTCTTTAGCTTTCTGTTTGGAAGCCATCGTCACACCCAACAGTGCCCCATCACTCACGGCAGGTAATCGCAAACTGTCTAATAGCCTCACTGCATGAAAAAATTATCTTTTAAAAGATTTTCATCCCAGGGATTAGGAGCTGAGCTGACTCACATATTCATCGAATGAAGGTGGAACTGGAAGTCCCTGAAACTCTTTTCAGAATGATCTCTCTTGTTTGTTTTCTATAAAACTTTTTCTCCACTCGGGATCTTGGGTGGCTTTTCTGGCTTGTCCCCTCTCCTCACGAACCAGCGTCTGCCTCTCCCAGAGTTGGTGTGGTGGTTGGGCACCTGCCACAGATTTCCCCCCCTTGTGGCGGGGTCTGGGGAGGAAGGGCTGTCTTTCCACACCGAGCATATGATCCAGTTCAGACCACTGACTCCCGGTGACAGCATGGGTCTGCGGCCGAGCATGCAGAGCTTCACTTAGTCCCAGATCCTTTTTATACTTTTCTCCTTTCCCCTCTTTCCTGCAGCCAACATGAGCATACATGTGGAGGCATGCGCCATCACCAGGCCACAGACCTCCTGTTCTGTGCCACCCTAGCTTACAGTACCACCTGGTGGCACTCAGCAGCGGGGTTGACAAGCCACTCCCTGGGAGAGAAGAGCAATCCTCCAGATACTCGATCCTCTCCCTTCCTGGTCAACCCCTGGCAACATGAGTGTGTTTCTGAACCTAGGTGACTGGCGTGGTGCGAAGTGCGGTGTCCAGTGACTCAACCCTCAGTGCCACTGGGCCAGCATCGTTCTCTCTCTCTTACATGGCACTTTTCCAAATGCTCGAAAGTTTCTAACAGTGTAATCCTGCATGCCTGCTACACCCCACGTGATGAAACTAAACATTTGGTGGGCTGCTCTACTGGTAACAATCAAAAATGTGTGCAAGCAGCACCCAGAAACATCCACAGTATGAATATAATACAGGATGTGCAGTCAAAAGGTAACCTCAACTGAAGTGAGTTTTACAGATTTCTAGTGGTATGGTCTATCTTTATTGACCTGCATTATTAATTACAAAATTAGTCATGAAAGCATTTTTATTTGGGGTTGTCTAACCAGGAATGGCACACTAAGCTGGAGTTTGTTTCCAGGTGCGACCTGGGTGCACAGAGAAGCTAAGTGACTTGCTGAGGGTCACACAGTATGCAAGACAGGGATGATGGGATTCAAACCCAGGTCTCCAGATTTGAAGCTCAGTGCCCTTAACCACTATGCTATACTGCCTTCTTTAGACATATCAGAAAGTATTAAAAATACGCTGATGATAAATCTAAGTGTATGTTGGAAAAGGTGGGCCCGAAAAGGTTCATGTGGTTTTTGCCTTTCCTTCTCAGGAACTGAGCACCTCAGTTCCACTACATGCCAGGTCCTATAAATATAGCAGCAGTACAGCAACATATTATATAAGTAAGCCCCCTCTATGAGAGGAGCTTACGTTCACCATTGGGTCCCCACTTTTTGTGCCTTCCCCTCCAGTTTATGGGTTTTGTAGGTGTTTTGGGGAAGGCACCTTTTGGCTATACCTTGAGACTGCCACTAGAGGCAGACTTTTTTGCCCTTAAAAGCTGGGAGTGCGGGTAGCCTGGGGGAGAGATAGAAGGCTGGCTGGGAGATGGCAGGACAGGCAGGTAGGAAGGAGCTCATCGGTCCAGGTTTGGGGACATATTCAAGGGGGATTCCCCCCCCAGGTAAGTCCAAGGTATGCCGGGAGCAAGGCGACATGGTACTGGTAGTGGGAGGTGTGGGGGAAGGGCATTAGTTAGTCTGCCAGCATTGTGTGGGGCAGATGGGGCTTCAGGGAGAAAGGGGTGATGAGAGTGCCCTAGGAAGTAGCTTGGTGGGGTCCCAGGCCCATGGGAAGTAGGCCTTGACTGCCAGGGCTGGAGGTTTTGTGGCAGGATTCCGCCAGTGGAGGGGTGGTGGCAGCACCCCTCCTGTTTCCCAGTGTGGCAGGGTGGTCCAGGACTGGTTAAGGTGGTACCGGAGGCTTCTCACCCACTGTGGGGCCTGCCTGGAGGAGCAGGCCTCAGGGCGCTGATCACAAGCTATTCGGGTGGGCCGCAGGTCAGTTGGGGCAGGCCTTGGGAAGCCCTCTGGACCTGGTGGCTTAAAGCAAGAACAGGATGAAAGGTGTGTGGGGACACAGGCCAGAATTAGTTTGAGGATCTCCCCGTTTAGATGAGGAAAGGAGACTGGGTGTGACTTCAGCCCCAGTTTAAGGGGATTCTGGCACCTTTAAGGATTTGGAAGGACTGGTCAGGAAAGGAAAATTCCTGAGTCCTTTGGCACAGGACCAGGTGGAAGAAGCAGCTCGATTCTCTGACAGGTTGAAGACTGACCAGGGAAGAATGGTGAAGAACAAGCAATGTCAGAGATCAACTTACCAGTGCCAGAAGGTAGATTGGGCTCTAAGGTCCAGTGAAGGTCCTAGGGAGGTCTCAGGTAATAGCAATTTCTGAGGTTCATCAGCTGCCTGGAATGGAATGCTGCCTAGTGCATCTGTCCTCTCAGTCTTGTGGCCCCCCTGGTTCTGTAAATAGTTTGTGCTCCATGGAGCCAGATGGCTGATAAGTTTTAAGCAAGCAATGAGAACCCCTGGGTCCTGGTAGCAATCATTGGGACCTCAGGTGTAATAAATTGATTTGTTGCTTATTCCTGAGTGTGCGAGAGTGTTTTTTAAAGATTATGAGATAGATGAATTCCAGAGAACTTAATGAATTTCTAACCCGATTTCTTTGAGGGGAGTTTGAAGTTTACAGTCCCTATGATGTCAGTGTTTTCTGGGCTGGGATGCTGGTGGGGGACTCTGCAAGAAGAAAGAGAAAAGAGGAGGTCTCCAGTTCCATCAAGCAGTATCCAGAGGAGTGGCGAGGGGTAGCAGTTTCTATCATGCTGCAGTAGGACCCAGGCCATGGTAAGACACAATTTTATTCTCCATGATAGTTTGATGTTCTGGTCTGGGTTTCTTCGGGTAGGCCCTCCTTCCCTTCTTGTAACATCAGGAGCTCCTAGACAAATGGGAAGGTGGGGTGGCTACATATAAAACATCCCATGCAGAGAACACTTAGGTACAGCACACATTAGGATAAAACATGGAAACAAGTGTGGATAGAAGTTACCATAAATCCAGATTTCCGGGCTGGTCATTGCCATGGATTCCACAATGAAGTCATCTTGGGTGGTGGTGGGGGGGTTACTGAGCTTGTTGTTGATTGGGTTGGCTCCCAGGGAGGGTCCTTCCTTCCTTCCTTCCTTCCTGCCTGCCTGCCTCCCATGGCCAAATGTACAGCACTGGTGCTATACAGATGATAATTCTTCTTGTTCTCCCTCCCTTCCTTCCTTACCTCCCTTCCTGCAGTGGCCAAATGTATAGCACTAGCACTGGCTGTCATGGCAGCCCCTCGGTCCACCTTCCAGTCTGGTAGTGAGGTGCAGCCACGCTGACTCCAGTCATTGGCATGAAGGGGCAACAAAGAAATACATATTTCATATACTTACGGCAGCTGCAGCACAGATGACAGATTTGGTTCCATATATAGATAATTGGTTAACACATTGTAAACAATCAGAACAATGGAAGAAATCACAAGCAGGTTGCAGCTTAGGTTAGAGCTCTTTATTACAAAATGGTTACCCTTCGCTCATATTATAGAAGACACTGAGGGTACTTCAATCTTAGAGCAGCTGGTATACTGACAATTTATTCTGGACCAATAATTTTGGCATATAATTGAATCTTGATGGTGGATCATTGTTTCCTAGGTAGACAGTCTTAGATTCTACAATTTGGTCCCAGTTCTCGGGGACCTTTTTTATGATCTGAGATTTTTTTTTTTTTGTTGCACAGATTGAGATACCTTAAAGAAAGAGCTGATAGACCGGTAAGCAAAGAATAATACTGTAGAGGTAATTAGAAGCAATGTATTTTGTATTGTAGGATGAAAAGAAGTTCATCTCTCTATTGTACATTGGTGTATGATGACTTTTGTACAGATATTGAGTCTTAATAAAGTCTTGAAAGTTCAAAAAAAGAGAACTGGCCAGTAATCTTTCTTTTTCCTTTTATTGTGATATGTAAGGGTAAGACCACGATGAGGTATGGTTTATGGGCTGATAAAGCATGCCCACAATTATTGTAATGAGGAAACTGGCATGATGCTTAGCACCTGGGAAGTGCTGTCATCAGCCACCTCATTGTGTTGTATTCCACTTATAAAATAGGTCTCCTGACTCAATATTTAAGAAAAAAAAAGATCAAAAATAGATGTTACAAATGAGAATAAAAGGTTTTTATTGCCAAAGTACAAAAAAATAGTTCCCATATTACTGCAGTGTGCTGTGTTTGACATTGGTTGGTGACCAGTAGAGGGCTCTCTCCCATACACAGAGTACTCAGGTTATGCTCCCCAGTAAATACACAGACATACGCTGTATTTTATTTTTACAATCGATTTTCTCCTTTTCATGTGGTTGTCATGTGTTTTTATTTATTTATTTAACAATTTCACCAGGAAAGGCATACTGAACATTAAATTCCTCATATCCAGATGCGTTCTGGGGGAGAGGGGATCTGGAACAGACAATAATACATAATATACCATATACAATGGAGAAAGAAACACATTTTTACAAGGAAAATTCCATGTAGCAAGGCAATGTGACACTCAAATGGCATTTGAGTACAGGGCACCCAAAATCAGGAAGGCTAGTACAAAGATCATTACATGTCAAGGTACAAGACAAAACAGCAAGTGCTACAATAGGGGATGGGGACTGGTGGTTTGGACAGTTAGTGGCAGTTGCAGGAGGGGGAGATGAGGTATTGGAGGAGGGAGGAGAGGAAACGGAGGTAGGGGGCAATTCGGATTGACAGAGAAAGGGCGTTCCAGAGTTTAGGGAAGCAGTACAAGAAGGCAGCCTGGTCAGCAGTTGAGGACCTACAGTAGGAGGGAGAGCGAAGATCCGCGGTCCAAGGTTGTGAAGGGAGTAGGAGGATGTGGGAGGGGAAGACAGTAGAGGAGAGGTAAGAGGGAAGGGACCCAAGACAGTATTTGGCTATGAAGCTTGCACAGTGGGAAAGGCGCCTATCCTCAAGTGAGGGGAAGGAGAGGGATGTGTAGCAGTCACAGTGGTGGGTATGGGGTGGATAGTCAAGAGCAAAGTGGCAGAACAAGTGAAAGAGGTGTCCAGTCTGGCATGGGAGGACTTAGGGCTTTTGCACTGAGTGAGCTACTAGCGAAGGTCCCTTTGCAGCTGCCTTAGCTCAGAGTGATTTTCAGCTCTCCCCATACGCAGTGCTCAGGTTATCCCCCCCCCCCAACAAGTACACAGACATACACTGTATTTTATTTTTACAATAACATTTTTTCCTTTTCCTGTGGTTGTTTTACTTTTACAGGGAGTAAGCAACTAGCGAGCTTGTTCCTTTGCAGCTGCTGTAGCTGAGAGTGGCTTTCTCTTTTAGTGTGTCTTTCGGAGTGAGCATGTCATTTGTAATGGAAAGAAGAATGTTGCATTGCATGTAATGGAAAATCGCTAGTTAGGAGAGTGGCACTGCTTTTACCCAGGTTTTACATTTCGTTGATCAGACCGCTCGCTCATCAGAATTCATTAATGTAAAAGGTAGTGGTGGGAGGACAAAACACCGGTGGGAAGGAGGACGGGTGACCGGAGGAATGGCAGCATTTATGCAGTATTCAAAAGAAAGTGGACTGGAGAAACAGCAGCAGTTGTATGGATGGTGTGGATCTTTTTGGTATGAAGCATCCTTGTCAGCCTAAGTGGGAGCTGTTGTCCGGTTATGGCTAGATAAGAGCACAGATAAATATTAGAGTTGTGACAAACCTTCTTTTAGAAAACCAAGCCACCCCAAACACATGCAGCTTGGTTTTCATGAGCCCCAAGCCAAATCTTGCTGACTCAGATCTCGTCTCTCTCTCTCTTTTTTTTTAAGCCTGTTGAAAAAAAAAAAAATAAATGAGGGAATACTGTACTAGTCCCCAGTGCCACCATCAGCCGTCGAGATAGTCAGCTGCATTTATTTGCAGTTTTAATTGATTGAAATTGGCTTGGTTTCCCGCCGTAAGTCAGCGGGGTCTGATAGCTACTCCACTGATGGTGTATGACACGTGCTCATCTTACCCTCCCCTTCCTTGTTCTCTTGTCAGTGAAGGTGAATGAAGTCATGTAGAATTTTGTAGAAGTGCCCCCCTCCCCAACAATCATTGCTGAATGTTACAGTGTTTTAACTTGCTTCAGTTTCTGCCTAATGACAGCAGCTGAAATGTGCCTACCCCAACCCGGTTGGTCCACGTTGTCAGGGCAATGATCTCCCTTTCCAATTAGTAGCCAGGAGAGAGGAGAAGCCAATCATTGATGCCTTGTTGCCAGGATGTGCATCTGCCACTTTGTACATGCGGCTCTCAGTTCGTGCCTCGCTTCACAGAGCAAGCAGCAGGGCAGGAGTTAAACTTGTTGCTGTCTGACTGACACAGGTTGGACTAAGTGCTCATGAGTTGGTCAGGTTTGGAGATGATGACCCATCTGGCGCTGATCATCACATTGTGGTTGGGACTCCAGTTTGGTTTAGGGCTCAGTCTGACTGAGAGAGAGAGAGAGATATTGTCGGAGTCAGATGCAGCGAGCAGCGGTGGCTGGAGGCATGACTACGCCGCACTTGGATGATGGAGAAGAAGGGCTCGCCTCAAGAGCAGCGAGCACTGGTTGGGACTGTCACTTGGCCAGGATGGAGGTTTTCTTTTCTTTTTCTTTTGTTTTTGGAAGACACAGGGTTACTCTGGGCTAGGGCTAGGTGTCAGCTGTGGGGCAGGGCTGAGTGATGCATACTGGATGGATCAGGACTCAATGATGGGAAAGGAACCAAGCAGGGTGATGAAGGACTGGAGGGAAAGGAAACAGTCACATGGACAGATGGTCTTGGATCATGTAAGTTAACTGGTGCGGGTGTTTACTATAAACTGCTGATTTTGGCTGTGACATTTTGAGAGTGAGACTAAACCTAGGCAAGGCATGAGGTGCCAGGGCAAAAAAACAAATGTATTCACACTAGTCTGCACCCTTTTATTTGGAGCAGGCTTGTGTTTGTTAGTTTGACCCAGACTCCTCACCCATTATTTGTTTTTCTGTATTCAGAGCATGGGAGCAGAGTAACCAGCCAGTCCACCAGCCCCTCATATCTGACCGCCTGTTCTGGGTGAGTCTTTGGCCTGCCTGCCTTTACCATGCTAACCCCTGCCTTGGGAGCTAAGGAAAATAGAAATAGATGCATGCATGTAACCTCCCTACAAATGGGGGTTCCTGAAAAGTCTTCCTTGAGCTTGCGTAAATGCTCACTGCCAGGCTGGTGTCCAGAATTTTAGCACTTTAAATGTGATTGCCAGAGAGTGCCTGTATAGCCTCTGTGTACTGTCTCTTTAAGAGCTGCATGGATTGCAGTTATAAGTAATCTGAGAGGAGCTCTGTTGAAAGATGTAACTATTTGCTGAAAATCATTTAGAGTGATAATGATAATGTAGTTTGTCTAACCTGCCTTCTTTGCAGCAAGGACTGTTTTGTTTACCTCCACTATTTTGGCCCGGGACTGCGAATTGGACCAATTAGTACTAGTGGGACCTAAAATGGAGCCAGACTACAGGAGCTGTCTGGAGTCAAAATCTGTAGGAATTGTAGTTCTGGGCTTTTGGTGCCTTTTTGTACCTGAAGGGGGAGCATTTGTTGTGACTGACAGACAGATCAGCCAACTGAACCTTTTGGATTATGGGGAAAGTCCCAGGTTTGTTGGTGGTTGAGTCAGATCTAAGTTGGGAGTTGAAGAAGCAACATGCTTGAGACAGTCAAGCAGTCGTCTGAGCGGTTTCGTGTGGGAGAACTGTGGAGAGGCCTGAGTTGTGGCCTGCATGTCTGCTTGCTGCCCCTGAGAGGGAGAGAAGATAATTATTTCGGACGAAATCTAAGTTTGTGAGAATGAAGTAAGCCACTGATTTTTTACCAGGCTCATACCTAAAGAAGATTGTAGATTTGTTGAATGTGATCAGCCTGTCAGGATTTCCAGCTGCTTTTGGATCCCTGGTTTGTGCATAGAGTTTGCGATCATGACCAGAGAGCGGTTTGCCTGGTACAGCAGACGTTCCTTACATGTAAATGTGCTGTGTATTGAAAGTGGGTCATGATTTGGTTCCCCACTGTGTGAACTATATTCTGCTTGCTGGAAGCTTTATGCAGCCTAATTGGACTGAATCCTCATTCATCTCCATTCCGCCTTGGCCCTGCCATGCTGGCCCTGCCAGACTACCCCACTGCACAGAGAAAGCCACCAAGGAGAGTCCTGCCTGGGGATCAGCCCTCTGCTCCATGTTTGAACAGGAATGATGCCTCGGTGATTTGTGTGGGCCCTGATTCTCCTGGCACTCCAGATTAACCACCTGCTGTCTTGCTTTTCGTCCAGCCTGTGTCCAGTCTTGGGTATCGTGAGTAACCATCAGCATAGCTCCTTGCAACAACAGCCTAATCTAAAAGTGTGTCATCTGATTGTCTTGTTGTTTTCTTTTCACGAACTGAGCCCTCCAGTTCTGGATTACAAATAGTATGTGTTGTGCATGTTGTTTTCTTCCATCACGGGGCCCCAACCAGCCGCAATACTCCTGGCTAGCCTACCGTTCTCCATCTGGGTACCCAGAGTGTGTGACTGTTTATGGACCCTGAAGTGCATGCATAACTGTTTGATTGATACAGCCTTTAAGCAAATTAACCTGATTATGCCCTTCCCTTGTTCAAGCCCCTTAAATAAATCAGATCTAACTCTATTTTGCATTTACCCTGACTGTGGTTCCAGTTTGTGCAAGAGTACTGTACTGCTGTTATTTGCTGTGTATAACCTTGTTTTATAGGGGGTCCCCAGGGCCGAGCCAGAGGAAAGCCCTGGTGGTACATGCAAACAGTGTGGGTACTTGTGTGGTGTATTGGGGTATTGTGAAAGTGATTATTGTATATTGTTCAGGCCACTAATAAGGAAAGGGGGGGGGTTACAGTGTCCCGGAGGGCTGTGTCCAGGTTAGCTTGACCACTACCAACCCTGACCTCTGGATGGAGGCACCCGTTTCACAACTCAGGCTTCTTAACCTGCTACTAGCCAAGCAGGCAGGGGTTGTGGCCCTTGGGATAGCGCCACCTAGGGGTTACATGCATATGATGCATGTCATGCAGATTAATTTAGCAGCAAACTTTTGGGAAAGTATAAATATGTATAGTATAGTTGAAAATGCATCAGTTATAAATCTATTGGCTGTTGTTAGTGTAACCCCTAGGTGGCGCTATCCCAAGGGCTACTACCCCTGCCTGCATGGCTAGTTGCAGGTTAAGAGGCCTGGGTACTGAAACGGGTGCCTCCACCTGGAGGACAGGTTTGTTAGTAACAAGGCTAACTTGGGTACAGCCCTCTGGGACACTGTAACCCCCTTCTTTCCCCTCTAGTGGCCTAGACAATATGCAACAAACACCTTCACAGTAGCCCCTATTCAGCATCCCATTCCCCACACTGTTTGCACTTACCACCAGGGCTGGTTCCACCAGTTTGACCCTGGAGACCCCCTGTAAAACAAGGTTAGGCACAGTAAATAACAACAGTACAGTGCTTTTGGTACAAACTGGAACCACAGTCAGATTAAATGCAAAAAGAGTTAGATCTGATTTATTCAGGGGAATTGAACAAGGGAGGGGAGTAATAAGGTTGATTGATTCTAAAACTGATCTTGTCAGGCAATTATGCATGCACCTTTAGTCCCTGCACAGTCACACACTCTGGCTACCCAGCTGGAAGTAAGATGGGCTAGCCTGGAACTTTTCCCGGGGTAGGCCGGTGCCACAGCTGGTTGGGGCCCTGTGATGAAAAGAAAAGGCATGCACAACCACACACAATTTGTAATCCAGAGCCTGAAGGCTCAGTTTGTGAAAAGAAAAACAACAATGCAATCAGATGACAACACTTGAGATTTAGCTGTTGTTGCAGGGAGCTACCCTGATTGTTACACACGCTACCCAATATGAGACACAGGCTAGACAGACTAGAGACTGCAGGTTGATGACTGGTTTGCCAGGAGAAGCAGGGCCCACATGAATCACTGAGGTGTCATTCTTGTGTGAGATGATTGAGCAGGGGACTGATCCCCGGGCTAGTCTCTTGTCGATGGTTTCTGTGCCTGAAGTAGCTGGCTGGGCTAGGTGGCAAGGCCCTGGCCGGGTGGAACAGTTCGGGTTTTGAGTCCGGTAGTGCTGGATGCAGCTTCTAGCAAGTGTGGCACATTTACCCAGTGGGGAACCAAATCACGTCCCACTAAGAGCACACAGCACATTTATAGTAAAGCAATCACCATCCCACAATGCGGAAGCAGTCCAGCCACAATATCAGTGTCTCTGGGCAAAACTGGGAATTCTGTGGTAAATGGATGTCCTGACAGGCCGATTGCATACAGCAAATCTTCGGTCTTCTTCAGGCTTTAATCTGGTCACTCTTCAGTGGCTTTATCACACTTCAATTCGGATACAGTCTGATTGCTAAGCCTTTTAAAGGATTCCCTCTCAAGGGACTGCAGGCAGACAGGCCAGACTCAGCCTTTCCACCAATCTCCTGCACAAACTACACAGGGGCTGCTGCTCGAAACACTCAAAGCTGTTTTCTCTTCAAACTCTAACTCCAGACTGACTCACTGCAGCAGGCAGCTTGGGAATTTCCCTTCGGTCCAAAAGGTTCTGGTTGGCCGATCCATCAGTCTGTCAAAGCAAGAGCCCCCCCCCCTCCAAGTGCATTTAGGTACCAAAGTCTCAAAACTACAGTTTCTACAGAAATCCACTCCCACAAGACCCTTGGGGGCAGGACTCCATTTTAGGGCCCCCAAAGATACTGATTGGTCCAAATAAGCAGTCCAGACCAAGATGGTGGTAAAAAACAGAACTGTCCATGCTGCAAAGAAGGCAGGTTAGACAAACTACAATATCATTACTATTCTAATAGATAATCAGCAAATAAGCACAGCTTCTAACAGAGCTCCCTCTGCACAAATAGCGATGGTAGAATGGAGCAATTATCTGGCAGCCCGGGCAGGACTCGAGCATAGAAACACTCAGCTCCCTCCCAGATTAAATAAGCACCATGTTATTGACAGCTCTTAAAGGGACAGAGCACAGAGGCATTAAGGCACTCTCACATAGGGCTGGGGGGATACTGGGATGCATAGGGAAAGGCATCACCAGTAGAAAACAGGAAGTTATTATCCCTCTGTACAGACAGCTGGTGAGACCCCATCTGGAGTACTGCGTGCAGTTCTGGAGACCCAATCTCCGCAAAGACATAGACAGGATGGAAGCTGTCCAAAGGAGGGCAACTAAAATGGTGCAGGGTCTGCACCGGAAGTCATATGAAGAGAGACTTAAGGAGCTTAATATGTATAGCCTCAAGGAAAGGAGGGAGGAGGGACATGATAGAAACTTTCAAGTACCTCAAGGAATCAACAAAGTCCAAGAGGGTAGTTCTTTCAAAAAAGCGTGCAAGAACAAGGGCACAATTTGAAGATAGAGGGGGGCTCTAGAGGAAATTTAAGGAAGTATTTTTCACAGAGAGGGTTGTGGATGCATGGAGCAGCCTTCCGGAGGAAGGTTGTGGAGTCAAAACAGTGGTTGAATTCAAGCATGCATGGGACAGTCATAAGGCAGTTCTAGGGGTTGGGGGTAGGAAGAAGTAGGCTGCTGATCAACTAGGATCTGCAGCTTATCCAGTAGGTAGGGAAATGGGCAGACTGGGTGGGCCAAGCGGTCCTTATCTGCCATCAAATTCTATGTTTCTCACATAAACATTTTTAAAGCGCCAAGACACAGGATACCAGCCTGGCAGTGGGCATTTAGACACACCCAAGGAAGACTTTCAGGAACCCCCAATTTGTAGGGGGGGTTACACCAGTATGCAGTACATACAACTTTTCCTGTGTTGGGATTCGTGTGGCAGAATGTTTTTTAGATGTGTGTAGGTATATGTTTTAACTGGTGTTTCTTATCAGTGTACTGTATGTTGCTAAGTTTTTCATATTTGTGTGAGCACATTGTCACTGTAAATTAAATTGTCTGATAATTGTCCTTATGATATCATCAGAAGGAGTACTATAAAATCACCATGTTGTACACACTGAGCTCGATTCTCAAAGTCCTGAGATTGACACAAGGTGCTTGCGCAAACATGAATGGTGCAAGTGGGACCTTGCATCAAATACTGCTCCCTGAGCTATTCACAAATGCAGCCTGCATCAACCGCAGCCTGCCTGCCCAAACGGGGCTTGTGACGCCCATGCACCCAAAAACTGGCTGCGACCTCGTGCTAGGGGACATGTGGCAGATGCAAGCTGCCACATCCCCTAATGTGGGATTCTCAGAACTCTCCCAAAGGGAGAAATTCTAAGTACCCTTAGACCACCCAGTGCTGGTCTAAGGGTACTTAGAAACCCTCCTCTGGGAGAATTGCCTGTTTGCGATAAAGTGCCGTGGTCCCCGATCCCTGAAGTCTCCTGCTATAAAAACAGACAATATTGTTCCCTTCCCTGGTGGTTGAATGGCCCTCCCTCCCATCCATGATGTCTCCATTATATGTATAAAATATTGATTGTCTCCTTCCCTGGTGGTCAGTGGCCCTCCCTCCCTCCCTCCCTCCCCAGAGTCTTTGTTATTTATAATAAAATATTGATTGTCCCTATCTCCCTCCCGATCAATGTCTCCGTTATTTTTAATAAATTAGTGTTTCCCTTCCCTGGTGGTCGAATGATCCCCACCCCAGCAGATAGTGTCCACCACCCTGCTTACCCCATCCTGAAACAGAGCCGGTGACTGGCAAAGCCCTCCTCTCACCTCTGCGGCTACCCACTGACTGAACTGTCACTGAGCGCCTACTGTAAAGTGTATGTGCTGTGCGTACACTTTACAGTAGGCGCTCCGTGGTAGTTCAGTCAGTGGCCGGCCATGGAGGTGAGAGGAGGGCTATGCCAGTCGCTGGCTATGTTTCAGGATGGGGGAAGCGTGGTGGTGGGTACTATCTGCTAGGATGGGGGGCCACCTGACCACCATGGAAGGGGACATTCAATATTTTATTACAAATAATGGAGACATCGTGGATCAGGGAGGGAGGGGCACTTGACCACCAGGGAAGGGAACACTAATTTATTAAAAATAACAGACATCGGGTATCGGGAAGGGGGGACTGCTAGACCAACAGGGTCTAGAGTGGTGCAGGGCTGGCCTGCTGCAACATCGTCCATTTGGTGTATGGCCTCAGTTGTTGCAAGCTGTAGGACTTTGCCGCCAGGACTCTGCCCAATAGAGAATCAGGCGCAGGGTCCCTGGTGCACTGGGCATTGGCGCAAGCTGCTGTTTGCCGAAGCTTGCACTGATCTAAGCCTGTTTTGAGAATCAAGTCCATTGACTCCAACCCTTGAAAAAGTATCAGAGCCAAGTATGAAATAAGCCTGTGGGTCCATGTGTGGGGACGTACGTTATAACTATTGTTTGCATCAGTCCTGTAATGTAAGCAAATCATTTTTCACTATGAGTAACTAGCTTTTTGGTGTGTGTGAGTACAAGGCTTTCCTGTTTTGCCTCTGTTTTTGGCCCTCCGCATCACACTAGAAAATGGGCGTCCCTTAAGCTAGTGGCTACTCAACTGTTACAGTGCCTCAGGCTATGTCCCATCATTCAGTGTGTCTTTCCCCCTGTCATTTACTGCTATGAATTTAGACTACAAGCTAATGAAGCTATGTGCTGTTCAAGTTTTGAATATGATCGAGCACTGTCTGAAATATCTTACAAGAAGATTTCCTGTTGGCCATTTGGCCTGCTGCTGAATGAATGAAAATATAAACGCTGATGACGCTGCTGGGCCATGGCTGCAAGTCATGAGCTCCCTTCTGAACCACCTCTCAGCTGTAATGGTGTCGAGCTTGGAGCCATGTGGCAATATATAAAGTATCAATGCCATGATTCCACAAGCAATCCACTCAGGTGCCCCTTTACTTCTCCACAGGCATATAAGCTGGGAGGCTGGGGGAGGTTAAAACAAGCATTCATCAATGCTGAATGTTGTCGCGCTGGCATTGGCTTTGGTAGTGCAGTGTGGAAACACATTTTGGGCAGGATGTGAAAAATGACAGCTGTACTGTTCATAAGGAGGTGTAAAAAAAATGGCAGTGTTGAAAATGCGGCATGTAAATATTGCAAATTTACGAAGTTACAAGGGTGCGTGGGAAATGCGCAATGCACGCTTATAACACAGTCTTTTTATGGACTTTCGGCACCAAATTTTCAACATAGGCATTTTAGCACCTCTGCTTATGTACGGCATCACTATAATTTCCTCAAACTGTCCCAAAAAGTGATTTTGCACAGTGACCACACTATTTTGAGCCGGACGTGCAAAAACACATTTCAGGCAGGATATGTAAAATGACAACTGTACTGTTCATCAAGAAGTGTGGAAAAATGCCAATGTTGAAAATTCGGAGTGAAAATATTGCAAATGCACAATGCTATGAGCGTGCGTTCAAACTGCACAACGCGCGCTCGTAACACAGTTATTTTATGGAGTTTCGTCACCAAATTTTCAATATAGGCATTTTGGTTCTCTACTCATGAACAGTGTCACTGTCATTTTGTAATCTGCCCCAAACACTGATTTCACAGTGACCGTGCTATTGTGCGCGGGAAGTGTGGAAACACATTTTGGCCAGGATGTGAAAAATGACAGCTATACTGTTCACAAGGAGGTGAAGAAAAATGACAATGTTGAAAATCTGGCATGAAAATATTGCGAATTCATGAAGTTACGAGTGTGAGTAGCAACTGCGCAATGCACGCTTGTAAAACAGCCATTTTTTGGATTTTCCACCAAATTTGCAACATAGGCTATTTGAGAGCCCACCTCATGAACACTGCCACTGTCCTTGCGTTAATCGGTCCCAAAAGGTGATCCCATGCAGTGACTGTGAAATCACCTTTCGGGACTGATTAATGTCATAACAGTGCCAGAATTCATGAGGAGGGGTCCCAAAAACCCCATGTTGAAAATTTGGTGCAAAAATTCCAAAAAATGCCCAAGATACGCATCAAAGTTGAAAAAACTCTATTTATTCCATTATACAGCTTACCGGCATTTCCTCAGTTCGCGGTCAGCTTTGAAGAGTGCAGACGTGTTCCTGGTCCACTGAGGATCGTCATGCTGAGCTCAGAGGTAAGTATGGGGTGGGGGTGTGAGGAGGCAGGGTGTGCAGTGGGTGGAGTGCGGGTGGTTGGAGGGTAGGGAGACTACAAGGGACCGTTTCTGTTTACAGGTGTAAAAAAAAAACCCACAGCGGACGGTTTTCTTTTTACAGGTGTTTTTGGGGGATACAGTAGCCGAGCAGGGATTGGGCACCCCCTCAGCACAGAAGAAGGGGAGGACATTATGCTGACGGGGAGTGGGCTCCCCCGTCAGCACATTAAAGTGGGAAGGGGGGGGATGCTGGATGGGATTGGGCACCCTCGTTGGCAAACAACGAAAGTGGAGGGGGGGGGAGCATGAGCCGAGAGGGACTGGGTACCCACTTGGCAAGCAAAAAAGGAGGAGGGGACACATTATGCCGACGGGGAGTGGGCTCCCCCATCGGCACATACATGAGGGGCAGGGTAAGCCGACCGGGGGATTGGGCACCCCCCGAAGTCAGCAGTTTAGTGGCCACTGTTCCTCCATGTTTGTAGCTGGTGAAGCACGTAGGAAGGTTCGCTGTGTGTGATGAGCTTTGCTCGCATTGCAGCGGACCTTTCCTTACATGTGCTCGCCTGGGTGGTGTGGCGCCAGCATGCAGGCTGATTGGGGAATGAGGGACACACCTACTTGTGCGTGCCCTGCATTCACCCAACAGCAACTGCACCTCCAAATCTCCACTACCACAAGATGTTGGCTGCGCAAGTGCGCCAACATAAAAAAAAGAGAAAGCAAAGGGTCAAGCTAGCAAGGTTCGGCTCAGGGCTCATGAAAATCAAGCCGCATGCATTTGGGGTAGTTCAGTTTTCTAACAGAAGGTTTAGCACATCATCTAGGGTTGCCACCTGGCCGTTTTTCAACAGGCATGGCTGGTTTTTCTATGGGATTGCTGGTTGAACACTTTAATCTGCAATTTTTTTTTTATGAAAGTCAGTGACACGTTCTGTTTCTGCACCTGACCTGTGCACCCGGATTGCAAACTTGCCCTAGTAATGAATGTTCCAATCACTTTTATCCATAAAATGCATGTAGGATGGTTTTGACCATAAAAACATTAGTTTTTATCACTCATAGAACACTCCTGTTAGGCACCACCGAGAGGTGCTGCCATCAGCTAGTCTTTCTTTGAGTTCTGTGTTTTGTTGGAGTGGGGTGTTTTGTGCCTACACAGACTGCCACCATGCCATATACCATCTCCCATCCCATAGCAACTGGTGCACTCAGCAGATGCCAGAAGAGACTGACCAGATGAGGTGCAGCTGAAGATGCTGGGAACTTACATATACATTATTTAAGTACAGAGTTTAGTGGTGGGGGTGGGAGGTGGTGGGTGGCAGAGGAGTGGTGAAGGAGCGGAGGGGACTGGTGCGCAGAGGCAAAGGGTTGGGGGGCAGGTGGCCTTTTTTTGCATTCTGAAGGTGGCAACTCTAAGCACATCACTGCTGTCAGCATACTAACAGCTGGGCCTTGCTAGCTGCCATGCTATTAAACTGATTTTCTGCAGAATTTAAGCTGTTTTCATTTTTAATATACTTTGAAATGAAGGTACAGAGTAAGTCTTATGTTGAGTGCACGTTGGCCATGAATCCAAAACCAAAACCAAAATCAGGGGTGATTTGGCAAAAACAAAAACAAAAACAAAACCAGAACCTCCCTGGTTTGGACACCTCTAGTAAATGTGCTTCTTATCCAGTCATAATCCTGGAAATTTTCTATCCATTTTATAATGAATAATACAAGTTGTAGTTCAAGTAGAGGCAGTATATCAGTTTTGACATGTACTTATACAAATTAATAAGAAGGAGCGCCACACACTCCTGAGTGGTACGACAAAACAGGGACTCACCTGGTTAATATGCTAAATGAATACACATGAAGCCAAATCACTGCCAGTGCTTGAGTAAATATCCACTAGTGATAAAGGACACATTTGTTGTAACCTGCCTACAAGGCAATTGCATGAAAGCAGCTCTTAAAGAAATTGGTTCCTACAAAGCTCCTATTTAAAACCACAAACTGTGGAATTCGCAGTCTCCAGCTGTGAGAGAAGCCCCTTCATTTGAGGTCTTTAAAGCCCACCTCAAGGCTTTCCTGTATAATCAGGCCTTTCCAGACTTTGATTTATAACTTACCTGATACATGACTTTTGTGTTTGTATCTGTCCCTGACTATGTATTTAATCCGGGTACTTATTGCTGAGTATATTATTTAAAGATTTTTAATAGTGAAGTTTAGTGTAGAATATTTAGTATTAGATTTTATATTGTAGCATTATTTTATGTATTATATATGTCTTTTTTGTGTATTTTTATATTGTTGGTGTTATTTATATTTGATTTGATTGTTCGGCACCCAGAGCTTCCAGGAAGGGCGTCCTCTTAAATAAAATTTGCCTTGCCTTGCTTGGGGCCGGGGGAGAAAGAACACTAACTGCAAAATAACTTACTTTGCAAAATAAATAAGTTATAAACACGTTTATTATTCTGCAATGGAGGAGCTGCAAAAAAAATTCCTTGTCTGTTGTGGCTGCTAGGTTCTGCTCCCCAAGGGGGGTAATCTTAACAACACAATTTCTTTTTAAACTGTTGTTTAGTCTAGTCTGCTTTTTGTTTGTGCACACTGTTCTTTGATCTGATGTCTGAGTTTAAATTCAGTAGCAGAGACCTTCAGTATGTCAGAGTTTTTATTTATTTTTTTACCTGTAGTGCTGTGTACTTTGAAGAGTTGCATACCTCTTGCCTGTGGATAAGAATAAATGCAACTAGCTTCTCGCTTCATCCAATTTAAAGTAGGTTGCTAGAGAGCACTCAAAGGGTTAAGCCTAGCCCCCAGAGATGCTCTCTAGTAGGTCTCAGCTTATAGCCAGGATGTCTGGAGTTTGTGCTCCAAGTTTCTTGAGTCAGCCAACAGTGGGAAACTTGGACATGAATATTCATGGCCCAGCTCTTCCCACTTTATACTAGAAGAGGGGGCAAGCTGAGAGTCTGGGCAGACAGGGAGAAGAGAAGGCAATGGAACAGCAAGAAAGAGTCCAGTCTCTACAGCTGTGACCGAGCCAAGGAGGCTTGTAGCCTCAGGGATGGTAGCAGAGTCCATGGTTCCAGGTGGCACTTGTCCCCTCTGGTGATGTTTCCAGAGGCTTGGGACCAAGTCAAGGCCCAAGAGGTGAAGAACAGCCCCAGAACACCAGCTAAGAGAAGGCAGGCCCCACCTGTATGCCCTGCCTTGAGAGGAGATGGAAGATTAAGACCTGATGGGCACTAGGGAGTTGTGGTGGGCCATCCCTCAGAGGAGGTCACTGGGATCCTTGTGGATTCACTCTCATCCATAGTACGCAAGGGGCAGAGAAAATATGAGTAGATCTTCTTTAACCTGCCACGCAGGAGAATGGAAATAGGTACCTAGTGTAGAATGTAAACCCTTGGGAAATGTAAACCAAAATTGGTAATGGTTGTCAGGAGGAGGGACTGGGAAGCGTTGGGACTGGTAAGTACCCAGAATTGGACCAGGCATGGGAGTCCATTCTTTGGACCACTACATATATCCGGACCAACAATTTGTTTCTTAGACAAATATCATAGGTTGATTTAAATTCTATTTGATGCCACTAGCTGGCACAGAAGCCAAGTGTTAGCACAGCTTTCACCAGGGTTGTGCTCATGAGACCCTAAAACATTTGAGACCGGGATTCCAGAAAGTATGTGCCTAATCACAGTGAGGGGGTAAATGCAGCACTGTAGCAGGTAGTACAGTGAAGAATGTGCTTCTAATAATAGTGACAGAATATGCTGGTGACAACGTACAGTAGAATGAGGAACTGAATAAGACGGGGTTAATTAAACAATAATGTATGACAGGGCATGTGTCATGCTGGGATGATGTCATGCTTCAGGTGGTTAATCCAACATCCAAGAAGTGATTTTATCCCCATGACACACACCCTGGATTGCATTATTGCAGTTATAAAATGACTTGCTTAAAAAAAAAAGTGAACAAAATACATTCTTAAACTACATTTTTAGTACATTTTTAGTTGCTTTTTGAAATGTGGTGTTGCATGGGCTAATATCACTGCTGAAGGTCAGCACTGATCAGAGCTCAGGAATTGTTTATGCCATTTTATAATTCCCTATAAAGTTACATGATACCAGTACAGCAAAATCAATATGTGTGCTGCGTGATCCCAGCTCCCAGTGCAGATATTCATTTGTGAGTAGTTTCATGTTAGTGACCCCCTTACCTTAATTGATTCTCCCTCCCCCCTACACATGTTGCCCTGGCCATACTGCCCCTTCTCCACATTATGTCTGATTGGGGTAGTTTCCACTTGCCTATCCAAGCTTATTTTTTTTATCTACTGCATGCACCTTGCTGTAGAGTCTTCCCTTGCAATGTTTAAGATTTGCTCCTTTTGATGTACTGTAGTGCCTGTACAGGCTATACTTTCTGTAAATATGTTAATTAGTATCTAATTGTTCTCCTTTTTACTATCTTCCATACCCCCAAGATGCATCTTAAAACAAGCTTTTATCAGCTCAGTATGTCTTTTCTGGTAAAACATTTGAAATAAATAAATAAATTTGTGTTACCCCAAAAAGGGGAATTGGTTGCCCTGGTCCTGATTTGCCCTGTCCTATGATGGCAAAGATAAAAGGTAGAGGTACAGTTTCATGGCGTATGGCGGGTGCTTGTCTGGATGAGCGATGCCACCAAATACCCCTAGATACAGGGGGAGTACTCAGCTCTTAAACAAACGTGACTATTTCATTTTTATAAGCATACAGTGTTTTGTGTGAAGAACTGCATCTTAAAAGCAGAGTTGCTATGTCATTTTAACACCAGTCATAGAAAAGTATAAGTGAGACAGCTGTCAACCATTGCGACTTGATTTATTACTTATAACCAGTTATTCCCTGGGCTATAAAAAAGGAGTCCAATGAAGTTTTGAAATGCTTCATATTGTTTGCTGTTACCACCTCTCTCAGCAAGGAATTCTGGACATACAACCCTTTGGTTAATCCACTCCCGCTTGCAATTTGTTTTGTAGTGTTCTCCCTTTGGACCCATATCATGTGTTCTGGTTACCTTCTGCTGTTCTTTCTTTTCCAAAAATATGCATTCCCAGACATCCATATTACTATGTGCTCGATATGTTAGGCACAAATTGCCTCTCAATCTCCTGTACTCCAGCGTATGCACATTTAGTTCTCTCAACCTCTCCTCATAAGTCACATGACTTGTATTAGCTACCAGTCTTGTTGTTCTGCTGTCTTTTATTTTTATCTAGAACACAGAATACAGAGGAGAGTGAAATACACAACCATTCCAGGGACCGTTTACAAGGATGGGACCATTTTGAATAGGGGTGCTTGGAAATGACTGATTCCGATCTGAATTTAGGATTCAGGATTTTAGGAACTTCTGAATCCTAATCTGATTCTCTTTCAAATGCTAAAAGGACCTAAAAATCAGATTTAAAATCCTGACTCCTAAGTCCTACATGCCTATGTAAAATAGATTTTAGGATTCAGTTTAGGATTTAGGATTATCAGACTGCAACTCTGAAAATCCTAAATCTGAACATTGGATTGTAATCAGATGAATTCAGTTCCATTTGGTGAATTCCAAACAACCCTAATTTTGACGAACAAAGTGACCTTTTTGTAACCTCTAAAATGTCACAAAGTGTACCTTAGCTCTGTTGCTAAATCATTAGCATGACTGTGAACATTGCAGACTTTGTTCATTTTTCTCTACCCCCCCCACCTGTGGTGCTTCTCTCTATGGCTTCCTGGGGCCCAGACCCCATGACCGCTGGCTTTCTTGATGTCTCTGGCCCCTGATGACATAGCCTCTGTGGTAGGGAACTGGAGTAGAGCAGCATCTGCAGCAGAATAAGGTCTTTTTAGCATCTCCAGTAACAGCGTGTAGAGTGGCTCCATGCCGCACACCAAAGGTGGTTTCACTGCCACCAATGGACTGAATGAATCACTGCTTGAGATATATCAGGGATTCCCCCATCACAGTCCCAAATGGACCCCACCACATTCACACACACAATGACACTGAGGGCACAGAATAATTGTTTACAGTGGACAGCAGTCCTGTAAAATAATAAAGGCTTTGGGGCGAGTGCCCCACAGTAGAAAAGGGGCTGCCATTTTCTTTTACCTTTGACTCTCCACCATCTCAGCAACTGGAGTAAGGGGTCATTATGCAGCAAGTCAGGCTTCAGAAGCCTAAGAGGTAGAAGAGCCTTGGTATATAGGAGGACTTAATACTGGCGCAAGTTTTTGGCAAACAGACCTCCAGCACTGCACAAACTCATTGACTGCTCCACTGACCAATGGAGAGCTGGATTTCCCCAGTGAATAGGATGGACTCTACCAGAACTGAATATGTCTACATGGAGCCATTGAGATAGACAGAGCTGAGTATGCAAGAGTCTTCCAGAGCAAGCAGTTCTGTTGCAACACTAAAAAGGAGGTAATCATGTTCTTGCTTGTACAGTACATACAACCTGGTAGAAATGACACAGCAGGGGAGGATTTAGTGAGAGTAGCCACCTTGTAAATATTCTCCTGGCTTAGAGACTTTGCAGTATTGCAGTGCAAGTTTGTAACTGCAAGCAGCTCTGTGCCTGGGAAACTGTCCAGCTAGCACAACAGCTATGAGGTGGAACTGATTGTTGCAGCCCACTAGGGACTGGATACCAGGATGTGGTGTGTTGGTTTCACATGGTCAGGCTTCACAGGCTGAAGCTTCATCTTCAGAAGTAATTGCCTGCTACATGCAGAGAGGCCAGACTGAAGGTGCAAAGACAAACAGTGTTGCACACAGACCAGAGGCCTGAGACCAAAGGAGAAGCTAAAAGAGCCAGTGGATGAACTCCCTGGGTGCTACTGCCTCACTATGACTGGTGCCACTGAAGCACTTAGGAGCCCCTTAGAACTAGAGTATATTGTGTGTGTGTGTGTGTGTGTGTGTGTGTGTGTGTGTATGTGTGTGTGTATATATATATATATATATATATATCTATATATAATATGCAAAGAAAATTTGTTAGTGCATCAGTTAGGGTTCATATTAAAGTGACAAGTGTATGGAAATGTATGTAGGGTTCACAACCCTAACACTCCCCATCTCAACAACTGTACCACGCACCCCACCCCAGACTCCACACCAACAGGCATCAGAGTGTGATTTTGGGTCGTCACCCTCATGCTCACCCCATTCCATGTTTAAGGAAGCAGAGTTGGTACAGCATAGGAGAATGGGGTAGTAGAGGTTGATGACCCCAAGTCACACTCTGATGCCTGTTGGTGTTTGGAGGCTGGGGGTGGGGTGCAGTGGTACAGTTGGTTGGGGGTGGGGTGTTAGGGCTGTGAACCCTAACAGAACATTTCCATACTTTTGTTGCTTTAATATGAACTCTAACTGATGCATCAACAAAGTTTTTTTGCAATGAATTTCCTTACTTTCTGAGAAAGTATAATCTTATCCAGGGCCCTGTGCTCCCATCTATCCATAAGTGTAGACACATTGTAAATACCCTCATCTCCCTGTGGGAGTACAGGGCCCTCTGGGCCCTGCGCTGCCATCACTCCATAATGTTATTCATATGTGGGAGTGTAAGGCCCTCTGGGTCCTGCTCTCCCACCTATCCATGAATGTTGAGACATTGCAGTTAACCCTTGTGCTGCCATTGGTGCAGTATCACAGTCACCATAGAGACATTGATACAAATTTCCACAGCAGTTTTAATCAAGGCATGGAAACATGCATAACTGCTTAGTACACTTAGAGGTGAACTAAGCTGCGTTTCCCAGAAAAATCCATATCTCAAAACGTTTTTGAGATATAGCCCCTGAAAAGTAGCTGACTGCCACAATGTTATCCTATGGGAAATTTCTAAACTTTGTAATGTTATAACTATGGAAACCATGTAAATATTATCAGCAAACCATCAAAAGGCACATCTGTGGGGCAAGCCCATTGTACCCTGAAAATTTCAGCCCATAGATCCAAACCATTTGTTTGCAATGCAGTGACAAAGAAACAGACATATCTGGAAAGTAGTGTCACAAATTTGGGTAGGTAGGTAGTGTATCAAAATTGTGACAGCTTTCGGTGACACAGTGTTGCACTTAGACACTACTGATGTAGAGAAAAAATACAACAAATATGTTGCAGGTGATACCTTTTATTGGACTAACAAAATTATTTTTAAGACTAGCTTTTGAGAGGTGAAACTCTCTTCCTCAGGTCAAAAGAGTGGGTGGCCCTGTGTGAAGAAAAGAGATCACATCTGACCTTGTTTGCTCAGGGAAGGGGGTGGACATTAGGGTTGGCAACCCCAAAGAAGACTCCATTTCTGATTCATCAGTACTCCAGAGACCCAAAACCCTAATGTTTTTTCATTTCCCTACTTTGTGCACTTTGTGTTCTTCAACCCTAATGTCTGCATTAATGCAGTTTGTTTCAATCAATTTCAATTCTTTTTCAGATAGTGGAATTCTATCTTCTTTTGCGCAGGTCCCTATGGGACCTGCCCAACATGAAATAAATACAATATTGAAAACAGTCCTAACTCAGTGCATGGCCCCATCAGGCCTTGACATGCATGTCAATACTTTGTGAGGGAAAGCCCACCACAGAGTGTCATGTCTGCTTCAAAACACTGCTCTGTCCCTACCCAGGCTGGGGCTGCTACTGCAGCACCTTGTCCACCAGCCTTGGCCCATTAAATCAGCTCACTGAGTTCACACCCAGACTCAGGTCTGGCACAGGAAGGCAATGTGGTCCTCACTGGGCCAATGACATCCCTCAAACAATGTTACTTCATAAATTATTTTGTGACATTCTGACTTCAGAATTTCAACAGAGTCTTTTTTATGACCCCTCTTTCTGAATATGACAGATATCATTTAATATTGTACTGGACAAAAATGAAATTTGTGCCAGCAGTGCAGAATCACATGTTGGCCAGGATTTGAAAAACAACAGCTGTCACATTCATGAGGTGGTGTGACAAAATGGCTATGCTGAAAATCTGGGGTTTAAATATTGAAAATTACCAAAATTATGAGAGTGTGTAAAAAAATTACAACATACCTCAATAACGTACCTCAATAACCATTGTTTTTTTAATATTTTGACCCCAAACTTTCAACATAGTCTTCTTATGAGCCCACCTTATGAACCTGGTAGGTGAAAATGTTCAAATCCCCGTTGAAATGTCATTTTGCGCCACAGGTGCAAAAATACATTCCAGCCAGGATGTGAAAAATGACAGCTATAATATCCATGAGGTGGTGTGAAAAAATGGCTATGTAGACATTTTGGGGTCAAAATATTGAAAACTGCAAAAGTTATAAACATGCATAGAAAAATGTGAACATACGCTCATAACTTGTTTGTTTTGACTTATTGTTTCACCAAATTTTCAACATGGCCTTTTTGGGACCCCACCTCATGAACATTGGTGGTGAAATTACATTAATCAGGCCTGAAAGCAACCACAAAATCACCTTTCTGGCCCAATTCATGTAATCTCACCACCAGTGTTCATGAAGTGGGGCTGCAAAAAGGCTGTGTTGAAAATTTGGTGAAGAAATTTGTTAAAATGAGCAAGTTATGAAGATAAGTTCAAAATGCCATTGAAATACATTATACAGCATTTACCTGTTTTCTTCAGTTCCTGGTTCAGCACTGAAGATGTGTCTCCAGTCCACAGAGGATTACAACGGATCACAGCTTGGTAAGTACAGGGTAAGGGTGTGTGTGGAGTGCTGGGTGCTGAGTGGGAGGATTGGGATGGGGGTTAGGGATGGCAACAGACCACGAGGGACCATTTTCTTTATTTCAGGGTTTGAATAAAAGGACATCAGGGGAGAGTTTCCTTTTTTTACAGGAGCACTAACAGGTTAACACTACTTCCGACACTGGGATTAGGAACCCCAGTGTCAGTATGATACTGGGGGCACTGGGGGTGGGCACCTGGTGTCCCAGACTGCTGGCTGAGGGGGAGGAAAGTTGTGTATGCCAACACCAGGGATTGGGCTCCCCAGTGTCAGGGACATCATACTATAGGTTTGTGGGGAGGAGGGACCATACAAAGGGAGGGGAATGAACCAACATTGGGGTGTTGAATTTACTTAAATTAGATATATAAACTGGCTCTGGGGATTGGGCTAATGTGGCTAATCGGCGCACACACACACACACACACACACACACACACACACACACACACACAGCAGGATGGCATTCTCAACAGGGTGCCAGCCCTACCAGCTGACAAATGACAGCTGTTTTGTATAGTACAACTTGACATTGTTGCAAAAATTCAGCTATTTTAGAATGTTGAGTTTTCAAATCATGATGCTCACAAATGGAATGATTTTTCTTAGATAGTTTAAAAACTACTTAACTTTGGGACATACGAAAACACAAAAGCACACACTTGGGCCAAATTCTGTGAAAGCTGCTAGTTTCAGGTTTCAGATCCTCCTAGTTTTTAGTTATAGTTAAGCAAAAAAAAGGCCAAATTTCAGTGATTTTGGGTTTGTTGCACCTCTGTAACTTTGCCCCTGTCAACCAACTGCCACCAAATAAGGATCCACTATTATTAGTGCAGGATTTATGGTAGTTTATAGGTGATTTTATTGTTTCCCAGTCTGACACCTTGAAGATATTACTGCAACACCTGGACAAGCTGCTGCAGTAAGTAATATTTGGGGTGTCAATACCCCTGGGGAAGCACTAAAATCACCATAATAAACCACCGCCAATGCTGCACTTATAATAGTAGTGGTGGGAGCAATGTCACTAAATGGGTGTAATACCTATGAACACTTGCACCTGCTCAGTCGGGTCCCCGCCGCACTTCTGTGTTCGGCTGAAAGTTTTGGTGCTTTGTTAAAATTAAACCTGCTGTTGAAAAATAATGACTATTGCAGACCCAGACTCCCACAACAGTCTTGCAATGTATGTGAGGACAGGAGGGGGCTGCATCGCTATTTTGCAGGTCATCTTTATATTTACCAAAAATAAAGCAGATGAGACACAATATCTCATTTTCAGTTGTGTCCTGCTTTGACACATTGCTAATCGTAATTACCCAGGATAGAGCAGCTGTTGGGCACTATCTACTTTTAAGTGGGCTCCCACATTTTGCCCCCAAATGTCCCAACAGTCTTTTTATGACCTGACATTATGATCAAGACAGGTGGAATTTTTTGAATCCCATCTGAAAGGTGACTTCGTGGTGCGACTGTGGAAACAAGTTTCGAGGGGATTTGAAAAATAACACTTCCCACTTTCAGGAGGTGGGGTAACATAAGGGATATGTTGAACATTAGGGGCCAAAGTCTGCAAAAAATAAAGTTACTAGTAGATGATGGAATAATTCGCTCTCCTAACTTAGTTGGCTTTTCACAGTTTTACCCAAATTTACAACATAATAGTTTTATGACCACCCTTCTGAGCAAGACAGGTGTTATTTATAAAACAATGGCTAAAACATCACTTTGCACCCCAAGTGTTAAAACAGATTTTGGGTAGGATTTGAGAAATGACAGCAGTCACATTCATGAGGTGGTGTGAAGAAACGGCTATATTGAAAATTTGGTGTCAAAATACTGACAACTACCAAAGTTATGAGCCTGCATTCTTAAATTTCAATGTAGGCTCATAACTTTGTTGTTTTTTAATATTTTTACCTTAAATTTTCAACATAGCTTTTTTATGTCCCCACCTCATGAACAAGGGCAGAGTAAAATGTTCAACTCCTACCCAAAAAGTGATTTCATGCAGCAAATGTGAAATCACCTTTTGGGACAGATTCACCTAATTTCACTATCATTATTCATGAGGTGGGGTCCCAAAAAGGCATGTTGAAAATCTGGGGCAAAAATATTCAAAAATGTATTTATTTATTTATTTATTAGAAAAGTTGGATTTACAACCTTTGAGTCATGGACTCATTTACAAAGGCACCTCATCGAAGGGGAGGTAGACAGAGTTACATAGTGTGGTTACAACAGTGAGAACAGTACAGGTGCAGAATATTAAACATAGAGTACACATAGATTAGTTAATAATGTCACTTATAATAGATTACAGTTAAATACAAGGTACCAAAGGGTTACATTGGGGGTACAGCCCTGGACATACCTAGATAATACCTGGAGAGGATGGAGGAAGGGAGGGAGGGGGAGAGGATAGGCTGTCCAGAGGATGTTGTCAAGTCTGGGAGGCCTGACAGGAGGATCCCACAGTGGGATTAATTAGGTGCATCTACAGCAACGAGCATCAAAGAGATGGTTCCGGAGGGCGATTTTGAAGGGACCAATTTTGGCAATGTCTTTGATGCAGGGTGGGAGGGAGCTGAACCAAGCAGGGGCTCGGTAATGGAAGGACCTCTGGGCTAGCGAGGTCTTGGTTCTGGGCACCAGAAAGGTGGCCTTGATAGAGCTATGGGTGGCAACAGACGAGGATGCATGCCATAGGAAAGCAAAGACCCTTGGGGGGAGAGCCCTAGAAGAGATTTTTTGGTGAGTAGGTAGGTCTGGTAGCACAGACGCTCCTCAAAGGTGAGCAGGTTGGCAGTGGAGTAGAGCAGGCATGTGTGAGTGTGGCTAGGGGCTCCGGTCAGGAGTCTGCAGGCCTTATTGATTGAGAGCTTGATTTTAGTCAAGGCGCTATTGTCCTCCACAGCATAAATGGGCAAGCCATTCTGCCGGCCCGGTGGCGCAGAGGGCTGAGGCGTTGAACGCCACACCTCGCTCCACGCCGGCGACCCGGTTCGGGAGCGGACTCGGTAGCCGTGGGTCGGCCGGGGAGTCAGGCTTGCATCTGACGACAGCTCGCCTACCCGGGAGGGATTCGCCACATTCCGCTCCTTGTGCTGACCCTGCCGAGGCTCGAGGAAGCGATGCCCTTTCAGGGATTGGTCGGATGCCACCAGTAGCAGAGCAGACGCCGACGCACGTTGGCCATGACATCAGGGATTGCATCTGCTAAGGGAGGGAGGAAACAGGAAAATGGAGCCTGCCTTGTCCGGGAGGAAGCGGGTCCTGGACATGCTCACGATTTGCCCGTGCCCACTCAGCAAGTCCACGGGCCGACGAAACTGTGGTTACGGGGATGGCCCCACCTGCCCCCGCCTGGGGTAAAACCGTGGCTCCATGGGGGCTCGTGGATTGTGTGAGCTGGTCGTTGGGTAGTGGATGTTCTGGGACAACACCAAGGGTCGGAGAAGGCAGAGGAGGAGGATAAAATACAATTTAAAAAAAAAATGGGCGATTCTTAGTCCACTAGCGACAGGATGGAAGAGGTGATGGTCAGGCAGAGGGCAACTTCAGGGAGGCAACTTGTGATGGTATAGTAGGCCTATCTGAGAATTTATGGCAGAGGACAGGACATTGATGTGGGTGTGGAAGGTGAGAGCCGAGTCGAAAGTGATGCCTAGATATTTGTAAGAGGTCACTTGCTCCAGTGGGTGCAGAGTGCTGGGGAGAATGAAGAGGGGGGCATTCTTGACCTTGTTTTGGTGATGGGAGAAGAGCATTGACTTAGTCTTCTTTAGGATAATAACAAGTCGGTGGTCAAGGAACCACTTTTCAGCTTGGTTGTAGGTATGCTGGAGGGATACCTGAGAGAAGAGGGATCAGGGTGGGATGTAAAGAGAACTGCATCATCGGCATAGAGGAGAATTTTTCCTGTGCAGGAGCTGGGGAGAGTGTTGAGTCAGAGGCTGAAAAGTACAGGGCCCAGAATGGAGCCCTGGGGCACCACAGAACGAACGGACCTGGTATTGGACAGGGAGCAATTTATTTTCACATGTTGGGATCTAGCAGAGAGGTAGCTGGAGAACCAGGCAAGGGGACCAGCAGAAAAGCCAAGTTGGCAGAATACTCACCCAAATCAGGAACCAAACTAAACAAGCACAAAGGAAATCCAAAAACTTCTGATCATAGGAGACTCCATGATTCGGGAGTTGATACCTATCTCCAGCCAGGGGTGATGGTCAGATGTCTCCCAGGTACATCAGCATGGAGAGACACTGACCGCATTGCTAAAATTGTTCACAAAGCAGGAGAAAACATTGATGTCCTAGTACATAGGACTATCGATCTCGCCAGCCGGTCAGTTGTGGAGACCAAGGAACACCTGACTAGGCTGGGTGACAAACTATCATCTATTTAGTCCGGCATCTCCTTCTCTGAGATCCTGCCAGTCTGGGAGAAGGGAGCAGATGGACGGAAGGTCAGAGAAGGGGAGATAGGGGAGCTAAACACGTGGCTCAAGGACTGGTGCCAGGAAAAGGACACAGATTTGTAGGAACTGGCAACAGTTCTGGGAGCGAAAGTTCTTTAAATTTGATGGACTGCATCTGACTAAAGAGGAGTCAGTGCATTGGGGCAGAAGTTTGGCGTCTTTGCAGAATATTTAAACTAGCAAATGGGGAGAGGGTGCAGCACCCCATCACGTCGAATGGGAAGAACACCCCTCCCCTCAGCTAGTGGTCAAACAGGAATTCAGCGTGTTTGCCGCTCATTTGCATCACCAGGTAAGAAAAAGGTTTGTCTCCCATACGATGCACAGGGGTAATGCCAAACTTCACCCAACAACTAACACACCAAAATCTGGCCAATGGAAAATCATGTACACAATGCTCACAGCCTGGGAAATAAGATCCCAGACCTGCAGGCAATAATGTCAGAGGCTAAACTGGACATAGTAGCAATTAGTGAGACGTGGTTTACCAGTAACCACACTTGGGAGACTTCAGTACCTGGCTATGTATTGTTCAGAAGAGACCGAGGTGCAAAAGGGGGGAGGGTGGCCCTGTATGTTAATGAAAATATCAAAGCTACAGAAATTCAGAATACACATAAGGAGCCAGAAGAACTGTGGGTCACCCTGGAAACAGAAATGGGACAGCCATAAGAACTGGGGTTGTCTACAGGCCCCAGACCAGAGGGAGGACATAGACACATTACTGTTAGAAGATATACAAAACATGACAGCTAAAGGGAGGTTCTGATAATGGGAGACTTCAACATGCCAGATACAGATTGGTCAATACCAGCAGGAACATCTGCCAGAACTAGACTCATAGTGGATTCCTGCAGGGGAGGGCCTCAAACAACTGGTACAGCAACCCACAAGAGACAAGGCTATCCTAGATCTAGTACTGACTAACAAAGAAGGGATCACAGATCTCCAGGTAGAAGGTCACCTGGGAGCCAGTGACCATCAATGGTATGGTTCAATTTGGCTACTACATCTAAATCATCCCATTCCAAAGCAAAAATATGGGACTTCAGAGGAGCTGACTTTGATAAGATGGCCAACAGAGTTAAGCTAGCCCTGGCAAAAGAAACACAGGTGAGGAGGTACAGGCAAAGTGGGCAAGCATTAAGGATACAATACTTGAAGCAACATCCCATTGTGTTAGACAGAAAAGGAAGTGCAAAGAAGAAGGAAACCACTTTGGTTCTCAAATACAGTAGCAGAAAAGGTCAGAGCCAAAAGGCTTGCCTTCAGAAAATATAAGGGAACACAGCGGGATGAAGATAGGGAGGCATACCAAACTGCCCTAAGGGAAGCAGGTAAGGCAGTAAGGCAGGCAAAGTCCCAAACTGAGGAAACACTAGCACGAACAGTAAAAGAAGGTGACAAGACTTTCTATAGATACATTAGTGAAAGGAGAAAGTCCAGAGGGGGTATTGCTAAGCTTAATGGAGAAAAGGGAGCATGTGAGGAGGAGGACCCTGTAAAGGCATCTATCCTAAATAGATACTTTTGCTCAGTATTTACTGAAGAAAGGTAGGGCAGGGGCCCACAGCTCAGCATCATGGACACAGGGGAGGGAGGTGAGCACTACTCCCTTCCACAAAAGAAAGGGTCCTACAAGAGCTTGCTAAGCCTAGGTGGATAAGGCAATGGGACCTGATGGCATACATCCCAGGGTACTTAAGGAGCTAAAGGAGGAACTAGCAGAGCCATTAGCAGAATTGTTTAGTGAGTCTCTGAGCACAGGAGAGGTCCCAGAAGACTGGAGAAGGCTCATGTGATCCCACTCCACAAGAGTGGTAGCAGGGAGGAGGCGGGGAACTACAGACCGGTCAGTCTTACCTCAGTAGTGGGCAGATTATGGAGGCACTCCTTAAGGAAAGGATAGTGCAACACCTGGAATCCATAGGGGCACAGGATCCAAGACAGCATGGGTTTACAAAGGAAGGTCCTGTCAAACTAATCTCATAGATTTCTTTGACTGGGTAACCAGAGTGGTGGACCAAGGGGAGCAGTTGATGTCGCCTACCTTGACTTCAGCAAAGCTTTTGACACTGTTCCACATAGAAGATTGATAAATAAGCTAGGTAGGCTCGGTGGGTCAGAAGTTGGTCAACTGGGTGGCAAACTGGTTGACTGGCAGAAAACAGAGAGTGGTGGTAAATGGTATACAGTCAGAAGAGATGCAAGTCACAAGTGGGGTACCTCAGGATCAGTCCTGGGGCCAGTCCTATTCAACATCTTCATTAGTGACCTCGCAGATGGACTAGAGGTAAGGCTTGTCTGTTTGCAGATGACACCAAGATCTGCAACAGAGTAGATGATCCAGATGGGGTGGGCAGAATGAGAAGAGATCTGGATAAACTAGCAGAATGGTCAGAAGAGTGGCAACTGGGATTTAATGCAAAGAAGTGCAAAATCATGCACATAGGGAAGAGAAACCCTGAAGCCACTTATAGGCTGGGAGGGAGTTGCTAGCAGTCACAAAGGAAGAAAGAGACTTGGGCATCATCATCACTGATGACCTAAAATCATCCAAGCAGACCTCTAAAGCAGTAGGTAAGGCTAGGGGGTGTTAGGGTGTATTAGTAGGGGTATCACAAGTCGTAAGAGGAGGTAATAATCCCTCTGTACAAGACATTGGTTAGGCCCCATCTGGAGTACTGCGTGCAGTATTGGAGCCACACCTTCACAAGGACATTAACAAATTGAGGCAGTCCAGAGAGAAGGACAGCCAAAATGGTGCAGGGACTGCATCAGAAGACATATGAGGACAGATTAACGGAGCTCAATATGTATACCCTTGAGCAAAGGAGGGAGAGAGTGATATGATCGAGACATTTAAACACCTTAAGGGCATAAACAAGGTGAAAGAGTCTAACATGTTTAAATATAAGAAAAATAGCAGGACAAGAGGACACAGCATGAGATTAGAGGGAGGCCGATTAAGGGGGAATATGAGGAAATTCTTTTTCACAGAAAGGGTGGTGGATGCATGGAATGGCTTACCACAAGAAGTGGTGGCTATGAATACAGTGCAGGGCTTCAAACAGGCATGGGATAGGCATAAGGGAGCAATACAAATGACTATGAATAGATAGGTCACTGACAGAGCAAAGGCGATGGCACATTTATGAGGTAGAAAAAGAAATGGGCAGACTGGATGGGCCTTACGGTCCTTATCTGCGTCAACTTCTATGTTTCTATGTTTCTATGATCTCCGCACCTGCATTCTGGGATCCCAGAGGTTGGAACACACAAAGACACTTGTCTCAAGCTGCATGGGCAGATTTAACATGGGCACTGTAGTGCTAACAGGATATGGGAGCAGACCGCCAGCTAGCACGTTTGAGCAGGGAGCCAGCTTGAATGTGCGCACACTGAGCTACTTGTGGCCTTCACTACTTACAGCGCTAGCTGTGCTGCACTGCTGGGTTGTGTTTTTTAACTATTTACACCCACAGCTCCCTAGACTCCCAGCAAAGAAGGACATAGGGGCTGGCAGAAGCAATCACGGACACCACAGGACCCAAGGCTGGCTAGGCCAGGCGGATGGAAGGCAAATCAGGTAAGCCCCACCCGGTGGGGGGGGTTATATATACATATCAGCATGTTCATCACATTAATATTCTCTCCACTGTCAGCTCCTTCAGTCATGCCTATATCAATGGGGATGACTGCAACCCCATTCCTAATAATAGGTCCATTCCTGAGCCACCAATACCTTCTAGGAGGTCATACAATTGGAATATTCTGGTGAGTTGTCCAGCCACACATTAATGGATGGCCCAGAATGGTACCAAGCATTGGAAGTGTACCTACAGTATATGTTCAAAGAAAGTATAACCATGTGCAGTTCTTCTACAGTAGTAGCCAGAGACATTGCCAGCTATTTCCAGATATTTCGTGAAATTTCTATAGCTTTTCTCTCTGATGCCCCTACTGTGGAAAGGCAGAAAGCAGGAGATTTCTCTAAAAATATCACAGAAATTTTGGGAAATAGCTGGCAATGTCTCTGGCTACTACTGTAGGTTGGATGTCACCATTTTCATTTGAGCTGCTTTGATGTGCATATTTTTATTCAAAAATTTCAATTAAAACTGTTTTGTTTATTTGTTTGTTTACTGGGTAAGGTGCACCAGACATACAATTGCCTATTGCCAGGCACGACCAGGAGAGTACAACTAGTGGACCTTTACAATGCAGACTGGGATAACACAAAGCATTAACACAAGAACCAGAGGGGTACATTGATATGTACAATACACTAGTTGGAGATTTATTGGAGTACAAATACAGTATAATTCCATACAGTGAACTGTGATTATTGCTCAAAAAAACACAAAAAAACCTGCAAGCGGAGAATGGTGAGAAAAAGAAACACAACAAGGCACATGCCTAAACAGCAAGGGAGCATGGGGGGGTACATTAATTTGAAGCATAAAAGTGCAGACAACGGAGTAAGCGAGTGCAACAAGCTGACAAATGTAGAAACATAGAAACATAGAATTTGATGGCAGATAAGGACCACTTGGCCCACCTAGTCTGCCCATTTTCCTACCTAACAGATAAGCTGCTGATCCTAGTTAACCAACAGCTACTTCCTCCTACCCCCACTAGGACTGCCTTATGTCTGTCCCATGCATTCTTGAATTCCCCCACTGTTCTTGACTCCACAACCTCCTCAGGGAGGCTGTTCCACGCATCCACAACCCTCTCTGTGAAAAAATACTTCCTCACATTACCTCTGAGCTGTCCCCTCTATCTTCAAATTGTGCCCCCTTGTTCTTGCACAACTCTTTTTCTGAAAGATGCTACCCTCTTGGACTTTGTTGATTCCCTTGAGGTACTTGAAAGTTTCTATCATGTCCCCTCTCTCCCTTCTTTCCTCAAGGGTATACATATTAAGCTCCTTTAGTCTTTCTTCGTATGCCTTCTGGTGCAGACCCTGCACCATTTTGGTTGCCCTCCTCTGGACAGCCTCCACTCTGTCTATGTCTTTGTGGAGATGGGGTCTCCAGAACTGCACACAGTACTCCAGATGGGGTCTCACCAACTGTCTGTACAGAGGGATAACAACTTCCTGTTTTCTACTATTGATGCCTCTTCCTATGCATCCCAGTATCCCCCCAGCCTTCCTTACTGACTTCTCACGTTGCTTGCCCACCTTTAGGTCATCTGATATAATTACCCCCAGGTCCCTTCCATTTTTACTGTTGTCAGTATCTCACCCCCATTGTGTACTCTTCCCCTGGGTTTTTGTTTCCCATGTGCATTACCTTGCACTTCTTTGCATTGAATCTGAGCTGCCATACATTTGACCATTCCTTCAACCTTGCCAAGTCCCTTCTCATCCTTTCCACTCCATCTTGTGTATCAACCCTGCTGCAGATCTTTGTGTCGTCTGCAAAGAGACATACTTTTCCTTCCAGTTCCTCTGCAATGTCACTTATAAAGACATTAAAAAGGACCGGTCCCAGTACTGAACCCTGCGGTACCCCGCTAGTAACCCTCCTTTCTTCACTGTGTACTCCATTTACTACTACCCTTTGCATCCTGTTGTCTAGCCAATTTTTTATCCAGGCTACCACCTTGGGGCCCACTCCAAGGCTGGCCAACTTGTGTATTAATCTTTTGTGTGGGACTGTATCAAATGCCTTGCTAAAATCTAGGTAGGCCATGTCCACAGCCCCTCCCTGGTCTACTACTTTGGTCACCCAGTCAAAGAAATCTATTAGATTTGTCTGACACGACCTTCCCATTGTGAATCCATGCTGCCTTGGGTCCTGTGCCCCACTGGCCTCTAGGTACTCAACAATTCTTTCCTTCAGAAGTGATTCCATCATTTTACCTACCACTGAGGTCAAACTAACTGGTCTATAGTTTCCTGCCTCTGTCGTGCTCCCACTTTTGTGAAGAGGAATCACATCTGCCCTTCTCCAGTCCTCAGATACCACCCCATCCTCCCATAATTTGTTAAAGAGAGTAGTCAGCGGTGTCAGTAGTTCTAACCTTAGTTCTTTAGAATCTTGGGTGAATCCATCAGGCCCCATTGCTTTGTCCACCTTCAATTTTATTAGTTCTTTCAGAACCCTTTCTTCTGTAAATGGACTGGTATCGACCCCCATCTTCAGAGTGTTTCTCTTTTTTGGTTTAGGTACATCCCCCTCCTCTTCCTTTGTGAATACTGAGCAGAAATATTCATTCAGTATCCCTGCTTTTTCACTGTCGGCCTCTACCCACATTCCCTCCCCTTTATTAAGCCTCAGTATCCCTCCTTTGGTCTTTCTTCGCTCCCTAATGTACCTATAAAAGGTCTTATCCCCCTTCTTAACAGAATTGGCTATCCTTTCCTCGGTTTGGGCCTTTGCTATTCTGACTGCCTTCTCAGCCTCTTTCTGCTTTAACTGATAAAGTTCTCTCTCCTGCTCCTTCTGTGTTTCCTTGTATTTCCTGAATGCTATCCTTTTCTTCTTAACCTTCCCAGCCACCTCTTTTGAGGACCATAGCATTTTTTTGCTTCGTTGTGTTTTATTGATTTGCTTTACACAAAGGCTTGTTGCCTCTGTGATGGCTGTTTTGATTACTCCCCATTGTTCCTCCACCCCTCCTTCTTGCCTGTTTGCTAGTGCTTTTCTAAGGCACTCTCTCATTTTCACAAAGACAGCCCTCCTAAAGTCCAATACTCTTGCTTTTGTATGGCTTGATTGTATGGCTGTATTAATCGTGAACCACACTGTTTGGTGGTCGCTTGTTCCCAGATGGCTACCCACCTCTAAATCTGAGATTCTTTCTCCGTCCCCATTTGAGAGTACCAGGTCTAAGATTGCTCCCTCCCGAGTGGGTTCCAATACTAGCTGTCTGAGGCATGCCTCCTGTAGGGCATCAAGAATGATCCTGCTCTTAGATGTGCCTGCAGCAAAGGTGCTTCAGTTAACATCTGGCATATTCAGGTCCCCATCAACAATATCTCCCTTTTTCTGCCATTCTAAGGAAGCCTTCTATCATTTCCTTGTCCATTCCCTCCCCCTGAGATGGGGGTCTGTATACAACCCCATGCGGATTGTGGTGCCATTTCCTGTCTCCAGAGTGACCCAGAGTGCCTCATCTGCTCCCTGTTTACTCTTTAGTTCTGTTGCTTTGATCCCTTCCTTTACATAGAGAGCTACTCCTCCTTTTTACCCTCCCTGTCCCTCCTGTAGATTGTGTATCCTGGTATGTTGACATCCCAGTCATGGTTCTCTGTGTACCATGTTTCTGTGACTGCCACAATATCCAGGTAACCCTCTTCCATCAAGGCCACTAGTTCAGGGAGCTTGTTACACAGACTATGGGTATTGGTACTCATCACCCTCCACTTTTTGATAGCCTTACCCCTTTTAGCCCCATTCCTGTCCTTACTGCCTTTGTCTTTTTTTACATTTACCTCTGTCCTGCTCCCTAATAACTTCTCTACCTTGGTGATTACCTCACTAATTACCATGTTTTGTTGGGGGAGGCTGGGATTTCTGTTCCTTTTAGTGCCTCCCCCCTTGGCTAGTTTAAATGCTTGCCAATGAAGCATTTAAACCTTTCACCTAGGATCCTGGTTCCCCCCTTGACAGATGCAGACCATCACACCAGTATAGGTCTGCATCCCTCCAGGTGGCTCCCCAGTCCCCAATGAAGCCAAAACCCTGAGCTCCACACCAGTTTTTCAACCACTCATTGAATTCCCTGGTGAGGAGTGCCCTAGCATCACGCTTGCCATAGACAGGCAGCACCTCCGAGGTTACTGTATGCGCTACTTGTCTAAGGCCCCTCCTCAACTCTACAAACTCCTCTTGCACTGCTCTGATCCCATTCCTAGCCAGGTCATTTGTCCCTAGGTGGACAATGACATCCAGCTCCCTTCCTTGTGCAGCTCCTCCCACGATCCTGAGGATTCACTTCCTGTCCCTCCCAGCCATAGCGCCAGGAGGGCACCTTACCTCCCTCTCCCCTTCCTCCCCCATTTCTACCCCCCAATGATTGAGTCCCCCACCAGGAGTTGTTTTCTTCCCCTGTGGGGTCCCATGCCACCCTCCTGTGGGTCTCCTTTGTGAAGGTTCCCAGCATCCTCCTTGGTCTCCACTGCAGGTGCCTCCATAGAGGAACCACTATCCACCAGAAGAGCGAATGAATTGTGGAGAGGTACAGCTGAGGGATGCAACTCTGTTCCACCATCCTCTCCCTCCCTGAGCCCACTCTGGTCCAGCCTCTCCTCTTTCTTGGCAACCTCTGAGGTAGTGGCATTGGCTCTGGTGGTCCCTGGGTGGGGGAGGAGGTTTCACGAATCCTAGCCAGGTCAGCCTGGAGACGGGCAACCTCTTCTCAGACCAGAGAGGTGCCTACAAATAGGGCAGCATCGCAGCCTCCAGAATGTCTCCCGGAACACTGCCGCCCCACAGCCATTGCACTGCACCACTCCTATCATGTCTTATTTTGTGTCCCCTCTCCTGTTTCTCTGTATGCTTACTCTCTCCTCTCCTTACAACTCTCACCATTCCTGTTCTGGGACAGCAACTTCCTATCTTCTTTAGTAGCCTCCTTTTTCCTTGCTCAATGTCAGACCACCAGCAGCTGGGGAGAGTGAGCTACTTTTTTCCTTTAGGGCTGACAAAACCAATGTTTCTCTATGATCCTTCCCTTCCTACTGCCAAACAGAAAGTTCCTGTTGACAGTCAGATCCAGTGGCTATAAAAGTAGAACTGGCTTAGGGTGGGTGGGTGGAGGGCAATTAGTAAGACAAAAGGCTAGCAACAGGAAGTTGTAATTTGAGTCACCTGCTTTTATAGTGTCTGAGCCACACCCCCAATTAAGCTCTCTCTCCTCCTACTGGTTTAGCAAAGTCAGCTGATACAATACCCTTCCCAGCACAGAACACATACTGACTTTCTTTCTTTTCTTTCTTTTTTTAACCCTAAATAAGACCCCTTCTACTTCTAATAAAGTATCTGTCTACTTAATCTCAACAGACACTGACTCTTGCTGAGATATAAGTTTTAAATTAATAAGAAAATGTAGCTTCTTTTAGTTAGCTGCTTTCTGCTCTACAAGCAAGGCTAGCAACAGGAAGCTGCAATTTGAGTCACCTGCTTTTATAGTGGCTAAGCCACACCCCCAATTAAGCTCTCTCTCCTCCTACTGGTTTAGCAAAGTCAGCTGATACAATACCCTTCCCAGCACAGAACACACACTGACTTTCTTTCTTTTTTTTAACCCTAAATAAGACCCCTTCTACTTCTAATAAAGTATCTGTCTACTCAATCTCAAAAGACACTGACTCTTGCTGAGATATAAGTTTTAAATTAATAAGAAAATGTAGCTTCTTTTAGTTAGCTGCTTTCTGCTATACAAGCAAGGCTAGCTACAGGAAGTTGTAATTTGAGTCACCTGCTTTTATAGTGTCTTAGCCACACCCCCAATTAAGCTCTCTCTCCTCCTACTGGTTTAGCAAAGTCAGCTGATACAATACCCTTCCCAGCACAGAACACACAATGACTTTCTTTCTTTTCTTTCTTTTTTTAACCCTAAATAAGACCCCTTCTACTTCTAATAAAGTATCTGTCTACTTAATCTCAACAGACACTGACTCTTGCTGAGATATAAGTTTTAAATTAATAAGAAAATGTAGCTTCTTTAGTTAGCTGCTTTCTCTTACAACAAGGCTAGCAATAGGCAGGAAGAGTAGCATTGTAGGTAGGGGTTAAGAACAAAAACATGCTGAGCACTGAAGCAGGTATGATCAGTATTGGCACTGGAAGGTGTGGGCAACTGGGCATTGATGTATGTGGGCTGGTATGCTGTTCCATAGTTTAGGAGTGGTAGCATAGAACTGTAGAAGTTGATGGCAGAAGGAGACCAAGGGTCCATCTAGTTTGCAATGGATACCCAGGACCTAGTGTCGATCCGGGGACCTATCCCCCCATTATTTTTTTCTTTCCCATCTCTGTTACTAAATTTTTTTGAGCCCTTACTCTGTCCCACCCGTGCTTAAATCCCACCATGGTTCTTGTGCCCACCACTTCGGCAGGCAGTCTGTTCCATGGCTCCACCACTCTTTCAGTAAAATAGTAATTCCTCAGCTCCCTCTTGAAGCTCTCTACCCTCATCTTCCACTCATGCCCTCTCATCGTTGACCAGGGTTCATGTTGAATAGTTCTATATAGGGCACTTTATTTATGCTTTTCAGGAGCTTAAGTGTCTCAATCATATCCCCCACTCTCTCCTTGTCTCAAGTGAGTACATGTTCAGAGTTCTCAGACACTACTCCTAGGGGAGTCCCTGGAGGCTCTGAATCATTTTTGTTGCTCTTTTCTGAATGGCCTCCAGCCTATCCCTGTCTTTTCTAAGGTGAGGATTCCAGAACTGGACACAGTACCCCAGGAGTACTCCAGGTTGGGCCTCACCAGGGATCTATAAAAGAGGGAGGATCTCCTCTCTTCTCCTACTATTGGTTCCATGTCATTTCAGCAAATTAATTATAGAGAGTGTATTTTCAGCGACCGGCATTAACAGCAAGTGACATTTCAGCACATTTCCTACATCTGTAATTGAAATTGTAGGCTAAACCCTTAAATATTCCAACCTTGACAGGGTAGAATACTCCCAAACAACTTGCACCAGCCATTCGGTGAGATCACAGTATCGCTTGTCACTATTTCCTGCAAGTGCCCCAGACACATTTGTTCTGCTGAACCTCTGCCATCCTTTGCTCCTCCTGCAGACACTATAGAAACCTATATATATATATATATATGTGTGTGTGTATATATATATGTATATATATATATATATATATATATATATATATTAGGATGACAAGCACCCAGCCACCTTTATAGCCATTCCACACCTGTAGGCAATTACATACACCTGTCAACAATTATGATTAGTATGCAGGGGCTATGCCCCGTCCTCCTATCTCTAATATAATATTCTCTGAGATTCTTCTTGACCCTAGAGTTTGCCATTTTGTCATTATCACTCATGTTGTATATTCATTATATTGTTACACTGGCTCAAATTGTAATCATGCTTTTTGAGTCGTGCAAATTCTTCTTAAATTCACTCGCTGAATTGACGTGCTACCTTACTATTTATTCCTCTCCTATACACTCCAACATCCTACTTGCTTTACTGTATGCCTTATTACACTGGCTTGACTGTTTTTGGGTGTCACAAATGATAACCCCTAGGTCCTGTTCTTCTGAGGTGGTACTAAGTTTTACCCCATTTAGCCAGTACTCTGTCCTTTGGTTACCTTTCACCCAGGTGCATTACTCTGCACTCCTTGGCATTGAACTTCAGCTGCCACACACTTGACCATCGTTCCAGCCTTTGAAGGTCCTTTTGAAGCTTCCTAACTCTCTCTGTGCTGTCCCCCTTTTCCGCATAGCTTACTGTCATCAGCAAAGAGGGCAAGCTTGCCCTGATTCCCTCGCCAGTGTCACTAATGAACATGTTGAAAAGGACCAGGCCCAAAACTGATCCCTGAGAAACTCCACTTGTGACTTCTCTTTCTTTTGATCTCACCCCATTGAAAACAACTCTCTGCTGCCTGCCCTCAAGCCAATTTCCCACCATCTGACAATGTCCCTTGCCGTATCAAGGTCTTCCGACTTCTTCAACAGGCTTAGCAGCACTGAGTCAAATGCCTTGCTGAAATTGAAATAGAGGAGGTCCACTGCATGGCCCCTGTACAGTTCATTTGTTAACCAATCAAAGAAGACAACGAGGTTTGTCTGACATTACCTCCTGTTACAAACCCATGCTGCCTGTAGTCCTGGAGACCATTACCTTCTAGGTGTTCCATGAGGTCCTACTCGATGAGGGTCTTTATTAGTTTCCCCACAATAGATGTGAGATGAACTGGCCTGTAATTTCCTGCTTCCTCCCTGTATGCACCCTTACGGAGTGGTACCACGTCTGCCATTTTCCAGTCACTTGGTACTTCTCCCGACTGCAGGGAGCTTTCCAACAAATGTGTTAGAGGGTCAGTCAATTCCTCCACCAGCTCCCTCAGCACTCTTGGGTGTATCTCATCAGGGTCTGGTGCTTTGTCCATCCTGAGGGCTGCCAATCCCTTTCTGACCCTGTCTATGGTGAATATTGGTGAATTCATTTGTTGGATCCCTCTAGCGGCCACACTGGGACAGCTTTCAGGTAGTGGACCTGTATTTTCCTTGGTGAATATGGAACAGAAGAAGCTGTTGAGGACAGTGTCCTTCTGTCCATCATCTGCTATCATCCTACTACCATCTACTAACTTAATGATATCTCCACTGTTTTCCCCTAGACTTGATCCCCATAGCAATTTGAAGCTCCGTGGCTGTGTTTGCTTTTTACAGCCTTCTTAGCTTCCTATTTTTCTGGATGTATTCATCCTACCCACCCCCTGTTCCTTATGAACCGTGAATGTTTCTTTAGCCCTGATTGCTTTTGACCTGGGCTTATTTCTTTTTATTGCTGTTTTGACGCAGCATTTCGTAGCTTACAGGACGGACTCTTTAATAAACCCCCAGATGTTTTCCACCTCTGTTTTATCTCTGACTTTGGCCAGTTTGTCTATGACCAACAGTCTCAACTTACTGAAGTCTGCTCCTTAAAAGTTTAGAACTTCCACCTGAGATTGAGATTTTTCATCCCTTGGCGATACCCAGTAACAGCAAAGGCTGTCTCACCATGCTTAGTCCTTGTCCTGGTGATGGATAGTGGGTTAAGGTCAGAGGATCTGAGGGAATAGGTATTTTTACAAGGCACCAAAAGGGAGGCCAAGAAGTGGGGGCTATGTTCTGTGGTATACTGTGGATAATAATTCCAAGTGAGAGGTCTCAAAGAGCAGAAAAGAGAGGCCAACCAAGTCAGGAGTAAAGCGTACAAAAATCAATTGTACACAAGGGCAAAATGACAGATATTATTGAATGGCACATCCCACTTACACAGTGTGGGGCTTGAGGCATAAGCAAAGATGGACAGGCCATAAGTTAATTTGGGGAGTAATAAACCACGTAAATAAAAACTTTCAAGGCAAAAAATAATTTTCCTCAACCATGCCAGTTCAGCCCACTTCATGTATTCCCTATCAATCATCTATAATAAATTCCAGTTTATGCAATGGGGAAGTGAGTAAAAATCAGAAAATAAACTCATTTATTTGCAGTGATCACGCACCTGGAGTGTAAATAAATCATTTATTTAAACTCCAGGGATGTCATCAGCATTTATTTTCACAGCGGCCATGTCATCAGCAACACTAAGACCAGCATGAGCCTTCCGCTCCTGGCCTGATTCCGAAGTCAACCAAACAGTTTTTTTTTTTTTCTCAGAGTCACTCTCAACACAGAACATTGGTGTATGCCCATCCAGAAGTTTGCCCATTGCATAAAGGAAATATACCAGAGGCAGTGTGAAAATAAATAATTTATTTTTTGTGTCAGATTTTGACCTCTGTTGACCTCACTTGCCACTCATGAGGTCAACAGAGGTCAAACCCTGATGCAAAAAATAAATTGTTTATTTTCACATGGCATATTCCCTATCTCCTTCTTCATTCCCATTTTCACAGGTGCATGATGGTCCACTGAATTCCCAGTTTCCTGAAAAACAGTGACAGTTGACATGCAATAGGTGGTGCTCAAATCTCAAAACATTTTAAAGAAATTTCAATTTTCTGACATTCCAGTCTTTATTGTTATGATTATTATTAGGGTTGCTCAGAATCCACTGATTCCATTCCATTATACAAATGTGGGATACTCAGAACTTCTGATTCTAACTTTGATTCCGTTCCAATGCCAGGTAATTGGAGTTGGATGTTCCACTTTTGCATCTGACTACACTTTAAAACACAAGAAAATCTTCACCAGACAGTACAGACGTGAAGAAGGGAGGTGGGCAGAGGGTGACTGTGAAAAGGCAGAGATACTAAACAAATATGTTTGCTCAGTATTTACAAATGAAGAGGGGAGGTACCTAAAACAAACAATAGAAACACTCTGGATACAGAAGTTGATACCAGCCCATTTACATAAGAAAGGGTTCTGAAAGAACTCTTAAACTGAAGGTGGACAAAGCAATGTGGCCTGATGGGATTCATCCCAGAATTCTAAAGAACTAAGGGTAGAACTAGTGACACCACTGACTACCCTTTAACAAATCATGGGAGGATGGGGTGGTAGCTGAGGACTGGAGGAGGGCAGATGTGATTCCCCTTCACAAAAGTGGGAGCAGGGCAGAAGTGGGAAACTACAGACCAGTTACTTAACCTCAGTGATAGGGAAAATGATGGAATCACTTCTGAAGGAAAGAACTGTCGAGTACCTAGAGGCCAGAGGGGCACAGGACCAAAGGCAGCATGGATTCACAGCAGGAAGGTCATGCCAGACGAATCTAATAGATTTCTTTGACTGGGTGACCAAAGTAGTTGATCAGGGAGGGGCTGTGGACATGGCCTACCTAGACTTTTAGCAAGGCATTTGACTCCAGTCCCACACAAAAGATTAATATACAAGTTAGCCAGCCTGGGAGTGGGTCCCAAGATGATAGCCTGGTAAAGAATTGGCTGGAGAATAGGACACAGAGGGCAATAGTAAATGGAGTCCACTCTGAAGAAAGGGGGTTACTGGTTGGTGCCGAGGGTTCAGTATTAGGACCGGTCCTCTTCAATGTCTTTGTAAGCAACATTGCAGAGGAACTGGAAGGAAAAGTATGTCTCTTTGCAGATGAAACAAAGATCTGCAACAGAGTTGATGCACAAGGTGGGGTGGAAAGGATGAGAAGGGACTTGGCAAGGTTAGAGGAATGGTCAAATGTATGGCAGCTTAGATTTAATGCTAAGAAGTGCAAGGTAATGCACCTGGGAAACAAAAACCCAGGGGAAGAGTACACAATGGGGGGTGAGATACTAACAATAACAAAAATGGAAAGGGACCTGGGGGTAGTCATGTCAGATGACTTAAAGGTGGGCAAGCAATGTGAGAGGGAAGTAAGAAGGGCTGGGGGGATACTGGGATGCATAGGGAGAGGCATCACCAGTAGAAAACAGGAAGTTGTTATCCCTCTGTACAGACAGCTTGTGAGACCCCATCTGGAGTACTGTGTGCAGTTCTGGAGACCCAATCTCCGCAAGGACATAGACAGGATGGAAGCTGTCCAGAGAAGGGCAACTAAAATGGTGCAGGGTCTGCACTGGAAGACATATGAAGAGAGACTAAAGGAGCTTAATATGTATAGCCTCGAGGAAAGGAGGAGAGGGGACATGATAGAAACGTTCAAGTACCTCAAGGAAATCAACAAAGTCCAAGAGGGTAGCATCTTTCAAAAAAGAGGTGCACAAGAACAAGGGGCACAATTTGAAGATGGGGCGGCTCAGAGGTAATGTAACGGCCTTCCGGAGGAGGTTGTGGAGTCAAAAACAGTGACTGAATTCAAGCATGCATGGATAGCCAGAGGCATCCTAGGGGTGGGGTAGAAAAAGCTAGGCTGGGTTGGTTAACTAGGATCTGCAGCTTATCCATTAGGTAGGAAACACAGACTGGGTGGGCCAAGCTGTCCTTATCTGCCGTCAAATTCTATGTTTCTATGTTTCTAAGCCAGAAAAAAGCAATCCCCACCCCACCCATGTCTCCCTCTGCTTCCTTAATGTGCCAATGCTGCTGCTAGCTTACTGCTGAGTCCACTTGTGGTGCTGTCTGTCAGCCAGAGATGAAGGAGGCAATGAGGAGGGTCTGTCTTCATAAACACAGAAACATAGACAGTGACTACAGAAAAAGACCACAGGTACATCTAGTCTGCCCTGTGTTCTCTATCTGCCCCGGGATCTATTGCCCATGCAAGGTTTATCCCACTGTAAGCCCTCCCAAATGGGCTTACCTTGCGGAGTTGTGGCTCTGTTCTCCCCACAGTGCTGTTTGTGTCTGTGGCTCTGGGGGGGGGGGATTCGCATATTGCAGTCTATTGCAACTTACGGCTCTGGCCACTTGATCCATCCTGGTGGTTCGGCTCTTAGGTAGGGGAGCTGGATGGTTGCTTCTGCACCTCCAGGCATGGGTGTGGTCCTGGGTCCGGTGTTCTGGTTCAGCCGAGCTGGGAGGGAAGAAAATGAAAATAAATAAATAATATGAGTAGTTTTGGGGTCGCCACACCATGGCTTATGCACAGCTCGTCTTAGGAAAATTTAAAGGAGCGGGTTGCTCCATTTAGATGGGGAGTAGTTTAGTGCTGGCTGTTATAGGGGCACACTGTAAATAGTTTATTACGGACCAAATGTCCTATGGGTCATTGGGGCATAGGGTGGTTTTGGCACCCAGAGACTCTGTGCAGATTAGGCCTTCATTTTGGTGGATGGAAGTATGATGCCTAGAGACAGAGAGGATATAAAAGAGAGAGTGGAGGAACAAAGGAGATTCGGTTTGGGAGAAAGTGGAGAGAGGACTAGCATGGCTGATTGCCCACTTGGCTGGTGCCACAATGTATTTTCTTTTAGTGGTGCCATCAGTGGGCCCAGGGATGCGGCGGCAGCCATCTCGTGTGGAGCCCCTTGGGGGCTGGACTTAATAGCTGTCCCTCCGACCAAATTGGGAACAACTGCCTGAGACCTGCAGGGGGGGTGGAGTGGGCTGAGCTGTAGCTGGCCTGGAGCGCTGCTGCTGAGTGGGAGCCCTGTGATGAAATGCTACCTAAGGAAAGGATGGTGGAAAGGAAGGAAGAGACATAAGGTAGGAGGTTAATTGAGAGTTAGGGGTCCAGGGTGGCCCCTGGTCCTAGACTGCCCCATTACAGGACTGTTCAGTTCTGGGCTCAGCGTCCAAAAGGAGCCTGATATGAGGGTGGCTGTGGGCTGGGGCAGCTGTCCCTCAAAAGGTTTGTGCTCCTGATATTAGAGAGAGAAACAGCAGAAGAAAGAGAAGTGTTGCTGCCTACAGGGATGGCCTAATTCAGCCTCTAGTTATGCTGCCTGCATAGAAATAGCTTAATTCAGCCTTTGTGTATAGCTGCCTGTGCTGGACTGCTGACTGCCTTGGTTAAGGGTAGCCACCTGGACTTGATGCTCAAACATGACCTCCATGGTCCACAGTGTATTTCACTAGCTTCAGATGTGACCTTTCGTCCTAGCATCTATCAGTTTCTGATGTGACCTCATTCAGCCCAGAGCAACCTGTTGTGCGTTTGACTACTCCATGGAGTGACTCTTTCCTGTTTCAATTAATTGCTCATTAAATGGGATCCCCTGTTTCCTGTAGTTCCAGAGTTTTGTCTCATTCATTGTGGATGAACTGTTTGCTGCTAACAAGGATATTGCCTCCACAGCCCAGCTCCTAGTGTGTGTTCCAGGGTGTGCACCGGAAGGGTGTAGGGGACAACGCCAGTATGGTCCCTAGACTGAAGAACCAGAGGACCATCGGAGAAGACATTGGGAGGCTTGCCTGGTGAAGCCTGTCTATAAAGGCCTCCAGGGCAAAGTTGGCAAGGCCAGGCAGGTGAAGACCTACATTCTTCATTTCTCCAGTCCACCGCTCAGCACCCAGAGTTCTGAGGGCACCCCAGTTCCACCACATTCTGGTAAGTCAGGCCGACCAAGTATGTGAACTCTTTTCTGCTGTATAGTGCCCCCTCCCCAGGACTTTTTACCACCATACCCCTACATGCAGGAAGGGGGTTTACAATGTGGGGGCTTATCTGGGATGTGACTGTAGTATGCCCTGACCTTTTGGGCTCTGATATGAGGTGCTAAGCAAGATGTGGAAGTCCCCCATCAGCTGAACTAGTTACTGTGCAGTTAAAATGGTGTGTTGGACTGGGACAGTTTTCACCTTTTTCAGTGGTGCTGCTGTTGCCATTGCTTCCACCTGCTGGGTGGGACTGGAAGTGCAAATAGACTTGGTGGGAAGAGAGTGAGAGAGAGACTATGCTTTGTGGGGCACCTCATTTCATGCCTAGGGACAAGGCATTTTGGACTGGCTACCACATAGCCCATTCACTGCTTCACTGACTTGGATTTGAACAATAACTACATTCAAAGACTTATCAACTGTCTATATGGGAAAATGGACTTTTGGGGGAAAATGTGCCTTATGTTTGGAATAAAATGGTATAACTGTCTATGCTATGCTGCTATAGTTATCAGCTGCTAAGATGTTGCATTTTTTATGCTGTATTATTATGAAGTTGCACCCTGTTTGAAAGTATGTTACTGTTATGAAGAGGGATCATTTATTTACAGGGATTACAGAAATGCTGCTGTGGGAAAATGATTCTAATTAGTTAAAATATTTTCACTAGTTCACTCATTTTATAGGATAGTAGGGAGTGCAAACTGTTTATAGTGATAGTACTGTAATGTAGTTTGGTAACTATTGCAAGATTTTTGCTTTTGCTATATTTGTTTTCTGTAAAATTTCCAGGCAGTCCAATGCAGGCAGCTGGCAGCGTAATAGAATTTAAGTAGTAAGGTTGTTTACGGTATGGAAATTTGGGATGTCATGTACTCTGAAAGCAATCTGTCTGTAGGTCTAGTGGCAGTGGCCGGGTAGGGCCTAGTTAATGGACTGGGGACACCATCATTTAGGCTGAAAACAGGGGATCAGTAGGTTCTAGCGGCGGGTGGCCCAGGGGAAAAAGTGATCCCGGGCTGTTTAGAGAGCCAGGTTAGTATTAGAATAGGTAGTGTTAGTTAGGTCTACAGTAAAGCTAGTATAAATAGTTTTATGGCGGGTTTTGGCTCACTGGGATGGCAAGCATTTGGCAGGGGGAGTGTGTAAGCCCCCCAAATGGGTTTACCTTGTGGAGTTGTGGCTCCATTCTTCCCTTGGTGCTATTTGCATCTTTGGTTTGGGGGGTTCACACATTGAGGCCCCATTGCAACTTGCAGCTCCAGCCACTTGATTCTGGTGGTTTGGCTATTGGGCAGGGGAGCAGGTCACCAGGTGGTTGCTTCTGTGCCTCTGGGTGCATGTGGTCCTGGTCTGTGTTCTGGTTTGGCCTGGCTCTGGATTGCATGTTAAGGAGGAGAAAAAATAAATCATATAAGTAGTTTACGGTGACCCAGGCCATGGTACATATGCGCCCACCTTCTAGGAAAAATTTATAGGAGTGGCTGCTCAATTTAGATGGGGAGTAGTTTTGTTGCCAGCTGGTGCTATAGGGCAAATTGTTAATAGTTTATTATGGGACTATATGTCCCATGGGTCATTGGAGCATAGGGTGGTTTTGGCTCCCTGGGACTTGGTCTAAATTGGACCTTCATTTTGGTAGGTAAAAGTTTGGTGCCTAGGGAGAGAGGATATAAGAGAGTGAGTGGGGGAACAAGGAAGATTCAGTTTGGGAGAAAGTGGAGAAAGGCCTAGTGGGGCTGATCGCCCACTTGGCTGGTGGGACCATAGTGTGTTTTTTCTTTTAGTGGTACCATCAGTAGAAGCAGGGACATGGTGGTGGCCATCTCACGTGGAGCCCCGTGGGGGCTGGACCTAATAACTCTCCCTCTGACCAAATTGGGGACAACTGCTTGGGATCTGCAGAAGGGGGGGTGGGCTGAGCTGTAGCTGGCCCAGAGGATCACTGTTGAGCAGGACCCCTGTGAGGAAATGCCCCTCAGGGATCAGTACTGGAGCCAATGCTTTTCAGCATTTTCATCAATGATCTGAAAGCTTGAGTCTCTAGAAGACTGGTTACATCTGCTGATGACACAAAGCTAGCCAAGCTGGTGAATTCCCTGGAGGATGGGGACAAACTTCAGGACCTGAGCAAGCTGGATGATTGGTTGGACTCTGGAATCAGAGAGCCAGGGTCTACACAGTATGTGGGTATCCTCTTGCTGCAGTGGAAGAGGAAAAGGACCTGGGGGTCATAATGGACAAGAGGTTGAAGCATGACATATAGAATAGTGTATGGGTGACCATACACACCAAGGCTTTGTTTCCATCAAGGACATGTGATGACATCATACAGACGAAGACAAGAGCGAAGCTCTAGAGGTCTGTATGATGTCATCACCTGTCTGAGATGGAAACACGGCCTTAGTTGTGTGGTCACCCATACACTGTTATATATATGGTGTATGGTTTATCCAGTATGGTTTCTCTAGTATGTAATTATTTTTTTTTAACAAGGTTTCCTACCTTGCATTTATGCTACCAGTCACTTCCGTGCATTAGTCTGCCAGCATGTCACTGGTAGCTTGTCGATGATCTGTCTCCCACTCCTGACCCTCCTTCCATCTGGAAACATTGAATCTGTGGCCACATTGTTTATTATTTAAAATAAATTAGACTTGGATACTGTTTGAAAACATGGAGGTGTGCTAGCTGAAACTGTCTTCATGAGCTGCTTGCTAAGCAGTGCCACCATTTTGCTGTGCATTTTTTGTTCTGAGCCCCTCTTCTTCCAATCAGGTGGCGTGTTAAGGCTGAAAAGTTGTTATGGTATTGTTGTGACATCAGAATGATACCATAACAACTTTTTCTGACCTTTGAACTCAATCATAACAAGAATAGTATGTGTATGGAAATCCATGCACAGTAGGAGCTAACCATACATTATAAGCAGTGGGAGACTGCTGTAAAGAAAGCTGAAAAAATGTGGGGGTGCGTCAAAAGGGGAGTGACCTGCAGAGCAGGGGAAGTAATCTTGACACTTCATAAGGCTCTGGTCAGACCTTACCTGGAGTAATGTGTACCAGGCCGAGAGCCACAATACAAAAGGACATGAAAGCAGTAGAAAGGGAATCTGGAGCATAAAAGCTATGAGGATATCTGGGGCACTTACCATGATCACCCTGGAGGGAAGGAGGATGAGGAGGGGCATGCGTTCAGTCTTCCGCATACTAAAAGGTACTAACAAGGTTGAGCAGATGGGGATGTTTACTATGTTATGTTCCAGCAGGATGAGGGGACATGCCCTGAAGCATGTGCTGAATTCCGGAATAATGTCAGGAGGTACTTCTCTCAGTGGGTGTTAAATTCCTGCAGGAACTGGCAGATGTCATGGTTGATCTGGTGTTGGATACCCCTAGATTATTACTGCTGGTGAATTTCTATGTCTGCATTGGCAATGAAGCCTCCCAATTTGGACACTAGCTCCTCCAGCTAATGTCATTGTTGGTTGCTGCACAGGCAGTTTACCTCTCGTACCCACCAGTATGGCATGCTTTGGACCTGGTTTTCTCAATGGGTCTTGATGTTTGCCAGGTCAAGGTTGATCTGGTCAGTTGAACCATCATGCTGTGTTGTTTCTCTGTGGGTCCCCCTATTTTGATAACCCCCTCTGAAGATGGTCTGATAGCATCTTAAAAAATTTAGAGCCGAGCAAACTCCTGGTGATTTGGACATCTCGAATATGATGACAACATTGGCTGAGGGAGATGAAGGGGCCATGTAGAGTTATAATACTGTTCTCACATCAACTTTCTTTTTTTATACTTAATTTTATTTTCAGACATTGACACAATAAAATGGACAAATACAACAGGGAACAAAGAAAGAGTAGCAGTGTAGTCACTAGAGTCAGCAGAATGTAACTGGCAGAAATGTCTATATACGGAAGCCAAAAAGACAAAGAACCTCAGCACAAAAGCACCGAGGCAAAGGTTACCCAAAAAGGGCATTGCCAACAAAGTTAGGTTTTCAAGAAATACAAAATCACACATAACCTCATAATGCAAAGCATCATGGGATGCATATGCAAATCACCATGACTAGTTTGTGTTTTCTGTTCTCACCATGTCCAGAGTGCTTGAGAGGCCCTTTGTCACCACACATTCCTGTTTAAAGCAGAACCATCCTGCATTTTCATGGTGATTTGCATGTATATCCCATGATGCTTTGCATTATGGGGTTATGTGTAATTTTGTATTTTTTTATGAGGAACTTGGACAGGATCCCATATGCTTATGCAAACTGCAGCTGGTGCGGTTTTAAAATTCAAGACACAGAAACAACACACATCAGCCACACTCAGTCCCAAATCACTGGCAGAAATCAAGAGTTACATACAAAAACTCATGGGTTCTTAGGAGCCAAACTTCCAAAAGCGCAGCACTGAAAAGCCCTGGCACTTCAGGTCTGAAACTTAACCCTTTGTCAAGAGGCATGGCTATGTGCTGGATCACAGATATTTAAATATAGTAACACATAAATATTCATCAGATGACATCATCCCAGAGTAGCCAAACAGAGAAACGTATCACTCAATTTATTAATAAGATTTTTAATTAAAAAAATGATTGCGACAAAAGTGTGTTCAATGTGAATGAGTGAAAAAGTGCAGAGTAAAAAAAAGATGTATTTAAAAATGAATGATAAAGCTGGTGACACAAGCATTCAGTGCGGTGTGGAGGTGAAGCTTCAGGCTTTACAATGTGGTCACCCAAAATCAATGTAACAGAAAGAAGTTTCTAAAGTGGTGCCAAATGCAGGAAAAAAGCAGAGAAAACAAGATACCCAGTTGAAGCAGACAGGTATCGTAAGAGAGACATTACTGAGAGAAAGCTAACCAGCAAGCCAGTGGGGAGAGGGGGAATAGCGTATTAACATTGCAGAGTTATGATTAGCAAAAACAGAAAGGACAGGACATTTAAAACTACAGAAAGATAACTATAGCTACACGTAAAAAAGCATTGAAGAAGTAGCTACTATAAAAATAACTGTTAGAAACTGATACAGAGCATAGGAGAAGCAGCACATTGGTGTGGCGCTAACAGGAACCAAAGTGTTCCATTAAAAATTAATTTTGAAATGGCCCTTCCCTGAATTAAGAAGAAATATGTGATGGTTGGGAAGAGACAATCAGAACTATGGAAAAATAACAATAGCTGCATATGAATATGAATATGGTTTGCAGGGGGCTCTGACAAGGGAAGGTAAGGTGCTCTAAAGATCTAAGACACTTACTGTTAAACTGAACAAGTACAGTAGCTACTGGTGGTGGGGTAGTGGGAGATTGCAGTGGAAAAAGCAGGCAGATAGCAGCTACAGCTGGAAGTATTGGAGGCACCCTATCTGGGGTAAAGTAATAGTTCCAGAAGGACACTAGGGAAAAGTTAGCAAAAGACAGGAGGAAAAAGGCAGGAGGGCACAGGGAGAGCGCTACCTTGAAATAGCAACTGTTTTCAGGGGCACATTTCTCAACCTGTGTCACTACAGAATTCCTTTGCCATTCTAATGGGACAGGACTGCCGCCATGCAAAGTGGAGGTCCCAAGGTGGGATATATAGGACCCCCAGCAGAGGAGAAAGCAGCTTATGATTGGGGACTCAACTGTCAGGGGGAGAGAGGGGAAAGAGGGAGGTTAGGTACCTACCTGTTGCCTTGGCTCAGAGGGATGGACAGCAGATCTTAAAGATCACTAGGCAGGACAGCGCGCGGAGCTGTACGTCACTGTCCGACAGGGGACAAATAACCTAGTGAGAGATGGGGCTGGGATAATACAAAAAGAGTTCCGAGAACTGGGGAAGGGCCTCAGTCAGGTAACAAACGGTGGCATTCATCGAGGTGTTCCCTGTCTATGGCTAAGGGGAGAATAGGGTACGCTGCACCAGGAACTTTAACCCTTGGTTGAAAGACTGGTGGAGGGAGGAGGGGTTTAGCTTCACTGGGGACTGGGGACCGACCTGGTAGGATATGGGGCAATACAGAGGTGATGGTCTGCATCTGTCTGGGAAGGGGACTGCAGTCCTCAGTGGATGGTTTAGATGTTACTTTGATAAACATTTAAACTAGCCATGGGGGAGGTGGTAATACAAAGGGAGGCATAAATTACCCCCCCCCATAAACACACAGATTGAAGCAATAAGAAAAGAGGGCTTGAGGGGAAGAAACTATCCCTGGGCACAAGTTAAAGGAAGCAGAAACATAGTAGCGGACTAGGGAGGTGTTGAGGAGGCAGGGCATGAAGAGGGTAGTGGAGGAGAGGGAGTTTTCAAGTGGTAACAAAGGCAGGAAGGGGAGAAGGTGGTTGCAGATAGAGTGGGAGCAAGGTGTGGATAGTTATGTGTGCTAATGCAAGCAGTCTGGGAAATAAAATTCCAGACTTGGAGGCCATCATGGCAGAGGCAGACCTGGATCTTGTGGCCATTACCAAGTGGTGCAGAGTGAGTCATAAATGTGACATGGCCATAGCAGGCTACACTCACTTCAGGAAGGCTAGAGAGTGGAGGAAGGGTTGAGAGATTGTGCTGTATGTGAGGGAGGGTATCAGTGATGGAAATTCAAGGGAACCTGGGGTAAAGGATAGGTTAGAGGTAATGTTGCTTACCCTGGAGACAGAAGCTGGAGCCACTATTCACACTGGGGTGATATACAGACCTCCAATTCAGGAGGAAGAATTGGGGAAGTGTTTGGCATGATTGCAGAATATGGCGGAGATGCTGCTGGTAGGGGACATCACTCTGACGGATATAGATTGGAGCCTCCGAGCCACGGCCTTAGCTAGACTCACTGCAGGGGACATCTTTCAGGCACTTAGTCAGACAGCCTACTGAAGATAGGGCAGTACTGTACATTTATTTATTTTTATTTTATTTAGTTTTTGTTGACCGGGTAAGTGCACTAGACAAATCCTGCCTATTTTCAGGCACGACCCGGGGGGAGGGGGACACAGATGAATGCCAACTGACCTTGAACCAATTAAGCTGTTGATGGTATTTTTTTTAGTGAATGAGGGAAATTTGGCCAGGACACCGGAGAAATTCCCCTACTCTTTTCGATAAGTACCATGGGATCTTTAACATCCACCTGAACTACCACCAATCCAGGCAGATGGGACCACGGTTTAACGTCTCATCCGAAAGACAGCACCTCAGAAGTGCAGCACCCCTCTCATGCTGCACTACAGTGTCAGTACTGGGATATTAACCCAAGTGCCAGATGTGGGAAATGAACCCACAGCCCTCTGATCTCCTGGCTTCAGAGGCGAGTGTGCTACCTACTGAGCCACTGACACTGTGCATGGTTCTCACAAACAGGGACAGTATTGCAGATACCAAGGTGGGATGCCACTGGGGGACCAGAGATCACCATACAGTGTTGTTTAACATATGGATGCTGGCAGAAAACAAACCACACAAGGATGAGGGTCCTGGACTTCAGGAGGGCAGACTTAAAAAAAATGGGTGCATGCCTCAGGGGCATCCTAGCGGGGTGGGGGGGATGGGACGCCTAGGTGGGGGTTGGAACAGTGGGCCAAATTAAGGGATGGCATAGAGAAGGCAGCAAACCTGTGTGAAAGAAGTGAACAGGAGGAAAAGAGACCACTATGGTTCTCAAAGGAAGTGGCTGTGAAGGTAAAGGCTAAAATGGTGGCATTTAGGCGGTACAAGGAGACGTAGAGGGAAGAGGATAGGGAGGTGTACCAGAAAAAGCGGATAGAGGCAGGGAAGATGGTGAGTGGCACAAAGCCACAAACAGAGGAAAGGATAGCCAAAGGGGTAACTAAAGGGGACAAGACCTTTATTAGATACATAAGTGAAAAGAAGAAGGCAAGGGCGGGATGGTGAGGATAAGAAGGGGAGCAGGAGACTGTAGCGGAGGATTAGGAAATAGCAGATATCCTGAACAGATACTTCTGCTTAGTTTTCACAGTGAGCATTCTACACCTCACAGTGGAGGAAGAGGGGGATGGATCACACAGAAGCAGCAGGAACACTGATAGGAGGGAGGTAGGCACAAGTCCATTCACAGAGGAAAAAGTCCTGTGAGGACTTGCAAATCTGAAAGTGGATAAGGCTATGGAGCTGGAAGGGGTACTCCCAAGGGTGCTGAGGGAGCTCAGGGAGGTACTGGCTGCACCTCTCTGACAGCCCTATTCAACAACTCACTGGAAATGGGTAGGGTTCCAGAAGACTGGAGGAGGGCAGAAGCAGTCCAGCTTCATAAAAGCAGCAGCAGGGAGAACGCTGGCAGCTATAGGCCAGTCAGTCTAATATCAGTGTTGAGTAAATTAGTGGAGACACTCTTAAAAGAAAATCTAGTGGAGTATATGGAACCCAGTGGGTTACAAGACCTGATGCAGCATGGATTCATGGTGGGAGTTGAAGTCATGTCATATGAACCTGATCGATTTCTTCGACTGGGTGACCAGAGAAGTAGATCAGGGTGTGGGGTGGACATGGCCTACTTAGACTTCAGCAAGGCCTTCAACATTGTAATACATAGGAGGCTTATAAGAAAACTGGGCAGTTTGGGGGTAGGACCCAAGGTGGTAAACTGGGCACGGAACTGGTTGGTTGGTTAATAGGTGATAGAGGATGGTGTTAAATGCCACTCATGCTAATGAGGGAAGAGTGACCAGCAGGGTATCTCAGGGCTCAGTAATGATACCAGTTCTCTTCAGTGTCTTTACAAGCAACATTTCAAAAGAGCTAGAAGGGAAGGTATGCCTCTTTGTAAACAACAGCAACATTTGCAATATGGTAGATACTCCAGAGCAGGTGAAGAGACCTGACAAAACTTGAGGAGTGCAGGTGAAGAGACCTAACAAAACTTGAGGAGTGGTTGAGGGTATGGCAGCTGGGTTTCAATGCAAAAAAGTGCAAAATTATACACCTGGGGTACAGAAACTCAGAGGTGGTGTATAGAATGGGGGAAGAGGTATTGACAGTCACTGAACAAGAAAGAACCCTGGGATTATAATATCTGGTGACCTCAAGGTGGCAAAGCAGTACGAAAAGGCAGTAGGCAGAGATAGTGGGATGCTGTGGTATATAGGGAGGGGAATCATCTGAAGAGGATAGACTGTATTACCACTGTATCCACTGTTGGTGAAATTCCACCTGGAATACTGTGTCCAGTTCTGGAGAACTCTTCTCAGGAAACACGTAGGCAGGGTAGAGGCTATCCAGAGGAGGGCAACTAAAATGGTGCAGGGCAGCATCATAAGCCCTATGAGGAGAAATAGAGGGATCTCTATATGTACACCCTGGGGGGGGACAGGACAGAGACCTACTAATACTTCACAGAGGTGAATAAGGGAAGTAGGGGAGTATTTTTCAGAAGAGAAGGTGCCTGGGAACACGAATGCATGAAGTGGAGCTGGAAGGGGAGAATTTAGGAGGGATTTGGGAAAATACCTCCTCACTGAAAGAGTGATGGACATCTGGAACATTTCTTCCATTGGAGGTGGTGGGGGCCAAAACAGTTGTGGGCTTCAAGCATGCATGGGATAGGCACAAAGGAATCTTGGTAGGAAGGTGGGAGAGGGGGGAGTTGCTGGAAATCAGGCAGTGCCTGCAGTGATGGTATAAGCAGGGACAAAATAAGCAGACTGGGTCAGTCAAGTGGTCCTTATTTGCTGATAAATCCTATGTTTCTGTGCTGCTGGGTGAGATCATAAGACAGTGTTGCTCGGAGTTTCACTGCTGTGATGCCATGTGGACATCTTTAAATGGAGTCTTACTTGGAGTTATGGATATGGTCAGAAATCTAGGGGTCATTATGGGCTGCAAGCTGACACTTAAGTATCAGGTGCCAGAGGTCATCTGTAGTGCCGTTTTCTATCTTTGTAACATTTTTGTGGATTAAATTGTACCTTGCCCCCTGGGGACTTGGTTATGATAGTGCCATTGTCACAACCAGGCTAGATCATTGCAACTGTCTTTGCCTAGGGTTATCGCTGGGATTGATGTGCTGCCTCTAACTGGTCCAGGATGCGACAGCCTGGTTGATAGACGCAATATCATGCAGTGAGCATATTATACCAGTGCTACGTGGCCTGTGCTGGCTGCCTACTCGGTGGCACATCAGCTTCAGGATAGGGTTGTCAGAACTAGTTTGAGAAAGATTCGAACCATACTCAAACTCTGGTGTTCGAGTTCTAATTTTGAACTGGAACACTAGAGGGTTCACAGTAAGGTTCAAGCTGGAAATACTTTAAAAATCATCAGCTCACCAGTCGAGACCGGGAGGGAGGTAGGGCTTTTCTCTTTGTTTTGCTGTGCTGTGGGTGGTGTTGTAGGCTGGGGACTCTTGGGGGCAGGGTGGTCCACCATACCATGGTGAAACGGGACACCTCGGAATGGGACTGGGAGGGAGGGACTGAGAGTCAGGTGGGAACGAGTGAAAACAGTGAGTGGGAGGCACTGGCAATGAAACACAGACTCACAAAGAGCTGGGAGGGAGAAGCAGAGAACTGAAACAGGAGGACTTAAGGACAGTAGTAGGAGGGATTGAGAGCTGGGAGGAGGAACTGTAATAATGAAAAGGGTAAGACTGGGCCCCCCGCCTTTCTAAACTCATGTGAATTTGGTCTCATAGCGATACAGAGGTCATACAACTCAGTCATTCAGTTGGAGCTATGGCGCAGCAAGAGTTACATTCGCAGACAAAGCTGGAGCACTGAAGGAGGATGTTCTTCTTGTTGAGAAGAAGCCAGAAGGTGAAGGAAGGAAACATATTCAATTCAGTGCTTCAGAGTAACTGGTAACTGGTATTTTTCTTTTAAACTTAGATTGTAGGCTTGTAGTGACACTATACTTTCTTTCTGTGTTGTCTTTACTTATAATTGTTTTTGGGCTGTTGAAAATTTAAAAAATAGTGGTGGTGTAATTCTGTGCTGTCTTTAATTGCTGCAAATTTTATCTTGGCTTGTCTGACTGTCCTGTAGCTGGGTGAAGGGTGTTAATTGTCTGGCCTCTGACCTCAGCTACGTGATAACTGGAGTGTGGGGCTTAGTCACAGTTAAAGCAGCAAACAGAAGTTCATCTTCTCAGAAGAAGCCAGAAGGTGAAGGAAGGAAACATATTCAATTCAGTGCTCAGAGTAACTGGTAACTGGTATTTTCTTTTAAACTTAGATTGTAGGCTTGTAGTGACACTATACTTTCTTTCTGTGTTGTCTTTACTTATAATTGTTTTGGGCTGTTGAAAATTTAAAAAATAGTGGTGGTGGTGTAATTCTGTGCTGTCTTTAATTGCTGCAAATTTTATCTTGGCTTGTCTGACTGTCCTGTAGCTGGGTGAAGGGTGTTAATTGTCTGGCCTCTGACCTCAGCTACGTGATAACTGGAGGTGGGGCTTAGTCACAGTTAAAGCAGCAAACAGAAGTTCATCTTCTCAGAAGAAGCCAGAAGGTGAAGGAAGGAAACATATTCAATTCAGTGCTTCAGAGTAACTGGTAACTGGTATTTTTCTTTTAAACTTAGATTGTAGGCTTGTAGTGACACTATACTTTCTTTCTGTGTTGTCTTTACTTATAATTGTTTTTTGGGCTGTTGAAAATTTAAAAAATAGTGGTGGTGGTGTAATTCTGTGCTGTCTTTAATTGCTGCAAATTTTATCTTGGCTTGTCTGACTGTCCTGTAGCTGGGTGAAGGGTGTTAATTGTCTGGCCTCTGACCTCAGCTACGTGATAACTGGAGGTGGGGCTTAGTCACAGTTAAAGCAGCAAACAGAAGTTCATCTTCTCAGAAGAAGCCAGAAGGTGAAGGAAGGAAACATATTCAATTCAGTGCTTCAGAGTAACTGGTAACTGGTATTTTTCTTTTAAACTTAGATTGTAGGCTTGTAGTGACACTATACTTTCTTTCTGTGTTGTCTTTACTTATAATTGTTTTTTGGGCTGTTGAAAATTTAAAAAATAGTGGTGGTGGTGTAATTCTGTGCTGTCTTTAATTGCTGCAAATTTTATCTTGGCTTGTCTGACTGTCCTGTAGCTGGGTGAAGGGTGTTAATTGTCTGGCCTCTGACTCAGCTACGTGATAACTGGAGGTGGGGCTTAGTCACAGTTAAAGCAGCAAACAGAAGTTCATCTTCTCAGAAGAAGCCAGAAGGTGAAGGAAGGAAACATATTCAATTCAGTGCTTCAGAGTAACTGGTAACTGGTATTTTTCTTTTAAACTTAGATTGTGAGGCTTGTATTGACACTATACTTTCTTTCTGTGTTGTCTTTACTTATAATTGTTTTTGGGCTGTTGAAAATTTAAAAATAGTGGTGGTGGTGTAATTCTGTGCTGTCTTTAATTGCTGCAAATTTTATCTTGGCTTGTCTGACTGTCCCTGTAGCTGGTGAAGGGTGTTAATTGTCTGGCCTCTGACCTCAGCTACGTGATAACTGGAGGTGGGGCTTAGTCACAGTTAAAGCAGCAAACAGAAGTTCATCTTCTCAGAAGAAGCCAGAAGGTGAAGGAAGGAAACATATTCAATTCAGTGCTTCAGAGTAACTGGTAACTGGTATTTTTCTTTTAAACTTAGATTGTAGGCTTGTAGTGACACTATACTTTCTTTCTGTGTTGTCTTTACTTATAATTGTTTTTGGGCTGTTGAAAATTTAAAAAATAGTGGTGGTGGTGTAATTCTGTGCTGTCTTTAATTGCTGCAAATTTTATCTTGGCTTGTCTGACTGTCCTGTAGCTGGGTGAAGGGTGTTAATTGTCTGGCCTCTGACCTCAGCTACGTGATAACTGGAGGTGGAGCTTAGTCACAGTTAAAGCAGCAAACAGAAGTTCATCTTCTCAGAAGAAGCCAGAAGGTGAAGGAAGGAAACATATTCAATTCAGTGCTTCAGAGTAACTGGTAACTGGTATTTTTCTTTTAAACTTAGATTGTAGGCTTGTAGTGACACTATACTTTCTTTCTGTGTTGTCTTTACTTATAATTGTTTTTGGGCTGTTGAAAATTTAAAAAATAGTGGTGGTGTAATTCTGTGCTGTCTTTAATTGCTGCAAATTTTCGCCCCCCCTCCCACCCCTTCCCCCAACTCTTAATTATATGCCCTGATAAATCTGATTGACAGGAGCTAAACACAGGGTATAGTAAGAGGTGTGAAGTAGGAGGGCATAAGGGAAGAAGACCACCCTCAGCACGACAAGTTTTTGACTCATTTATTTATTTATTGGTTTTTTTCCTTAAAAAATATATATCTGAGGATCAGTTACAGGATTTTAGTACTGTAAATAAATAAAAGAGAACTAAGAGAGCTTCAGTAGCAGATAAGTAGTGGAATTGCAGTATAATGTGGGAGTGGTGCAATGCAGTGGCTGTGGGGCAGCCATATTCAGGCAGACCTTCTGGACACTGAGGGTGCTGCCCCATCTGCATGCATCTCTCGGGACTGCGGATGAGGTAGCCAGACTCAGAGCGGAAGTAAACTGGGTCAGGAGTACCATCACCCCTGTCCAGGAACCACCAGTCCAATGCAGCTGCCTCAAAGGATGCCGAGACGAGGAGCACTTGGATGACAGTGGGCTCAGGGAGGGTTAGAGCAGTCAGGCAGAGGCACATCCCAGATCCTATTCCTCTCAAGAACTCATATGCCACACTGGCAAATGAGGACAACCAAATAGAGGTACCCAGGAAGTGGAAGGAAAGGATGTGGAGGTTAGGCAAGGAGCTGACCTCAGTGGGGAAAGCAGGGACCCCAGAGGAGGAGGAAGCGATTCCTGGTGGGGGACTCCATCATAAGAGGGATCCAGCTAGGAACACAGGAGGGGAGGACAGGGAGGTGAGGTGCCTACCAGGTGCCACGGCATGGAGGGATGGAAGGAAGATACTGGGGATCACTGGGAAGGCAAGACAGGAGGGTGAGCTGGATGTCATTATCCACCTAGGTACTAATGACTTGGCAAATGGGGAGCCAAAGGAAGTTCAGGAAGAGTTTAGGAAACTGGGGAAGGGTCTCAAGCAAGTAGCTACTTCTGTCACTTTCTCAGAAGTACTACCTGTGAGAGGCAAGGGAGAGAATAGGAGTGCATGCACCAGGAACTTTAACTCATGGTTGAAGAACTGGTGCTGTGAGGAAGGGTTTGGATTCATTGGTGACTGGGGACCCATCTGGAGGATGGAGGTTGTTCAAGCCTGACGGCCTGCATCCATCCTGGAGGGAATCCAAGCACAATGATAAGTTTAAATGCTACATTGACAAGCATTTAACCAAGGGGTGGCAGGCCAGCAAGGATGATACCTACTTGCTCACCCCCACAGCTAGTAATGGAACCAGTGAACCAGAGGAGGGCTATCTCTGCAAAGCAGTGTGCAAAGATGGAGATTAGTGTCCAAAAGGTGGATAAGCAGAAAAGGGGCAAATTCAGCAGAAGGGCAGACAGCAAGGAGAACCAGGGATAAATGACAACCAAGGAAGGGGCTGAGTAGAACAGTGAAGCAGTCTAGGAGGTCAAATCATGGAAAGCCATGTGTGCAAATGCCAGGAGCCTTAGCAACAAGATGGAAGATCTGGAGGCTGTCATGGTACAGTCAGACCTGGACATTGTGGCCATCACTGAAACCTGGTGTAATGATAACCATGACTGGGAGATGGCCATACCTGGCTACAACATATTCAGAAGAGACAGAGCAGGCAGGAAGGGAGGAGGAGTGGCACTGTATGTGAAAAATGACATAAGGGCCACACACAGATCCAGGAGGAACAAATGGGGAGAGATACTGTGGGTTAGCTGGAAAGGAAAATGGGGCCAGCTATCCGCACAGGTGTGGTCTATAGACCACCAGCCCAGGAGGAAGAAACAGATATGGAGTTGATGCTAGCCATCCAAAGGATGGCAGACAAGGGTGAGGTAGTACTGGTTGGAGACTTCAATATACCAGACGTGGACTGGAGCATCCCAGCAGCAGCATCAACTAGGAGCAGATTTATCCTGGACTCTTCAGGGTGCCTTCCTCAAGCAACTGGTCATGGAACCAACTCGGCAGAAGGCAATACTGGACCTTGTGCTCACAAACAGGGACAGTGTGATGGGGGTAACAGTGGGGAGCACCTGGGTAACAGTGACCACCAGTCATTGTGGTTTGAAATCACAGAAAGAGCAGAACCAAACCACACAAAACACGATCCTGGATTTTAGGGGGCAGACTTTGGAAAATGGGGAGATGCTTGAAAGAGGCATTAAGGGAATGGGACAGGAATCAGGGATTGAGGAACAGTGGGCAGTATTTAAAATGGGGATTATAAGAACAACAGAATTATGCATTAAGCAGGTTAGCAAGAGGAAAAGAAAGAGGAGACCATTATGATTTTCCAAAGAGGTAGCAAAGAAAGTGAAAGCCAAAAGATTGCATTCAGGCAATACAAAAGACACAGGCAGAAGAGGATAGGAGAAGTACCAGGAGAAACAAAGGAGGCAGGGAAGTCAGTAAGGAAGCCAAAGCTCAGACAGAAGAACACATTGCAAAATCAGTGGTTAAAGGGGACAAAACCTTTACAGGTACATAAGTGAAAAAGAAGGACAAAGGGAGGGATAGTGAGACTGAAGGGGAGGATGGGAGCCGCGTGGAGGATGACAACAGTAAAGCTGACATATTGAACAGGTATTTCTGCTCAGTCTTTACTAAGGAAGAGGGGGTAATGGGTCTGAAGGAGTACAAGGGTGAGAATGGTGCAGAAATGGACACAAGTCCCTTTACCGAGAAAGGGTCCTGAAGGAACTGGAAGTAATAAGAGCTGATAAAGCAATGGGGCCAGATGGGTGCACCCAGGGTCCTTAAAGAACTAAGAGAGGTGGTGGCTGAACCTCTGGCTCATCCTGTTCAGCCAATCACTGGAAACAGGGAGGTACCCAAAGACTGGAGGACAGCAGATGTAGTCCCCTTATACAAAGTGGGAACAAAGAGGAAGCAGGGAACTACAGACCAGTCAGCCTCACCTCGGTAGTGGGAAAGATCATGGAAGCACTACTGAAGGAGAGATTGGTGGAACATCTGGTTGTCATGGACTACAGGACCCAAGGCAGCATGGTTTCACCAGGGGGAGGTCATGTCAGACCAACCTCATTGAATTTTTTGACTGGGTGACTAGGGAGGTGGATCAGGGGAGGGCAGTGGACATGGCCTATCTGGACTTCAGCAAGGCCTTTGACACTGTGCCACATAGAAGACTATTACACAAACTGGGGAATATGTGTGTGGGCAGGACAGTAGTGTGGTGGGTAGGTAACTGGCTGGGTGGCAGGACACAGAGGGTGGTGGTAAATGGCTGTCACTCCACAGAGGGAAGAGTGACCAGTGGGGTACCACAGGGATCAGTGCTGGGACCGGTCCTATTCAACATCTTCATCAGTGACATTGCACAGGATATGAAGGCAGAATTTCACTGTTCGGTGATGACACAAAGCTCTGTAACAGAGTAGACACACCAGAGGGTGTAGACAGAATGAGAAGGGACCTGCAGAAACTTGAAGAATGGTCAAGGGTTTGGCAGTTGAAATTCAATGCAAAGAAGTGCAAGATAATGCATATGGGGGCAAAAACCTGGCACAATATATCAGTTGGGGGTGAGGATATAGCATGCACCAAGCAGGAAAGGGATCTTGGGGTTGTCATCTCTGATGACCCCAAGGTAGGGAAACAGTGTGACAAGGCATCAGGTAAAGGCCAGGGATGCTGGGATGTATAGGCAGGGGCATCACCAGCAGGAAAAGGGAGGTCATAATTCCGCTATACAAGACACTAGTGAGGCCCCACCTGGAGTACAGTGTACAGTTCTGAGACCATACCACGTAAGGACATAGACAGGGTAGAGAAGGTTCAGAGGAGGAAACAAAGATGGTGCATGGGTTGCATCACAAGTCCTATGAAGACAGGTTGAAGGAACTGAACATGTACTCCTGGAGGAGAGGAGGGAGAGAGGGATATGATAGAGACATACAAGTATCTTACAGGGAGGAACAGGGTGCAGGAAAACACTATTTTTAAGCGAAAAAGATGTTTCAGGACTAGAGGGCATGGGATGAAGTTGGAGGAGGACGATTCAGAGGAAACATGAGAAAGAATTTCTTCACAGAACGGGTGGTGGACAAGTGGAACACCCTGCCAGAGGAAGTGGTGGGGCTGAAACAATCACGGGATTTAAGAATGCATGGGATAGACATAAAGGAATTCTAGAGGTCAGGAGTAAGGGGAAATAGACTTCTAGGAAAACAAACTGAACTTACAAGCTCAAATGGGCAGACTAGGTGGGCCATAGGCCCTTATCTGCCGACACTGTCTATGTATCTATGTATGTATCTATGATTGAAGGTATCTCAATCTGAACAAAAAACAAAAAAATGGACAGTGCGGAGGAGGCCGGCAGTAGGCTATATGCCTGGTACAGTGATTGTACTGCACTACTGCTGCTTACTTGTAGCTAAAAAAGATTTTTTTTTCTGTGACTCCCCTCCTACATTTTTTTTTTTATCAGAATGGGGGATACTATCATTTGTATATCATAATTTGATACAAGATTTTGATGATTTTCTGTCTGGTATTTGGTGCCTGTCATCATTTCCTTATATAAATTTGGTCATATTTAAAGGAAAGCTGTAATTTGCACCTTGGTTTAGCTTTTTTGAGATAAGCGCCTATTTTTCATTCCAGGGAAGTAATTTAATTTAAGAACAAAAAGTCCATTACCTAGAAGTATGGCAGACTATCGGGCAGCTCCGTTAACTGTAAAGGTGTGGTGTCGCACCCTGCTCTTTAATACAAATGCTTTGAACGCTAGCTGCGGTGCCACACCTTTACAGTTAATGGAGTCGCCCGGTAGTCCACCATACTTCTGTGTAGTGGACTTTTCATTCTTAAATTACTTTCCTGGAATGAAAAATAGGTGCTTTTCTCAAAAAAGCTTAATTGGAGGGTAAGGTTTGCAGGGGCAGGAGCCCCTGCAAATGACAGCTTTCTTTAAGATTCCTTCTGGTGCAGATGTAGTACCCTTGTGTTTTCAGTTAAAGATTCTGTATTTCTTTAAAGATTCTATCTATAAATGTTTGCCATATTAAATTCAATTTTTCATTTCTTTTTTCAAAATTATGATAAATTCTTTCTAACTTAATTAATTCCTCCATCATTTTTTAACCATTCTATATATAAAGGAGGAACCGAATTTTTCCAATTTAATAAGATCAGTTTTTTAGCTACCATTATGGCTGCTGCTGTCATATTGTGCTGGGTTTCATTTACCATTTATATACCATAATTATTAATACTCCCCTCCCACATCAGAGTGTACTGGTGGCCATCATCCTGACATGTGCCCTCACTGCTGTACCCAGTGTGTGTGAAGATGTGCAGCTCAGTACCCATTTCTGTGGTGAATGCCAGAAATATTTCTTGGGGTGACTTTGGGAGGAGAGAAAAATTCTATGTGGCGTACTGGCCATTATCCTGCTGTGTGCCCTTTGACTGCTACATGGTACCCAGGTTGTGATCATGTGCAGCCCAGCACCCATTTCTGCAGTATCTAAATACATGCCAGAAATATTTCCTGAGGCGACTCTGGGAGGAGAGAAAAATTCCTTACTCATTACAAAAAAAAAAATCAGTGTTGTGACTCCATCTCCTACATGGCATACTGGCCAGTCCATCATCCTGCTATGTGCCCTTTAACTGCACTGCACTGTACCAAGTGTGTGACCATGTGCAGCCCATCACCCATTTCTGTGGTACTGTATCTTTAAATACATGCCAGAAATATTTCCTAGGGGGACTTTCGGAGGAGAGAAAAATCCCTTACTCATTACAAAAAAAAAAAATCTGTGTGTTGTGACTCCATCTCCTACATGGCATACTGGCAAGCCCATCATCCTGCTGTGTGCCCTTTGACTGCACCGTTCCCCTACACAGTGTGTGAAACGTGTACAACCAAGCACCCATTTCTGTGGTACTGTATCTTTAAATACATGCCAGAAATATTCCCTGGGGGGACTTTCGGAGGAGAGAAAAATCCCTGACTCATTAAAAAAAAATCTGTGTGTTGTGTCTTGCATGATTCCATTTCCTAAACAGCGTACTGGCCATCATCCTGCTGTGTGCACTTTGACTGCTGCATGGTACCCAGGTTGTGATTGTGTGCAGCCCAGCACCAATTTCTGTGGTTTCTTTAAATACATGTCAGAAGTATTTCCTGGAGGGACTTTGGGAGGAGATTAAAATCCTCTACTCATTATAGAAAGCAATCTGTGTGTTGTGACTCCGTATTCTACGTGGCATACTAGCTAGCCCATCATCCTGCTGTGTGCGCTTTGACTGCACTGTACCCAATGTGTGACCAGGTGCAGCCCAGCACAGATTTCTGTTGTATCTTTAGAAAATGGACTTTTTATTTCCTGGTGTCTGATTTTCAAGGTATCCTGTGAAAAGCATGACTGCATTATGCCGATGGCAAGAATGGCGACAGGAGAACAGCGAGGGAAAAAGAGCAACAGAGATAAACAGCAATCACCAAAATGGCGACCTAAGGATTTCTCCCTGTCCTCATGTTTCCTCCCCCTGCCCGAGTTCATTATATTTAAAAATGGGGGTGTGGGTGGCAATGCACTGCAGTATTGTCGCCGTTTTATCGATTGCTGTTCAGTGAGGGCCGCTCTTTCCTGCCTTGCTTTTTTTTGCCATTGTTGTTTTGTTTCGCTAAAATCACATAGAACCCTTACAATGGATGACCAGGAAATAAAAAGTGCCATTCTGCCATGTGAAAAGGTCAAACTGGTATCCTTGTGCTAGTTCAATTCTCAGAATTCCCTTGACGCCATTTTTTTTGTTCGCTTAGCGAGAGAGCAATCGAGAAGCGCCTCTGCACACTCAGTCCTGGAACAAGTCCATACAAATAATAATTAAAAGACTTACATCAGGCACAGAGGCATGGCTGCTGTCTGCGACACAGACAACCCGTGTTCAGAAATGGATCCGAGAGTCGGAGGGCCGGCCGGGGGAGTAGGATTGAGCATCCGCTGGACTGCACTCCTACTCCGTGGAGAGGTGGGGTTGAGTGTCTGACACATTACGGACCCCTAGTGGAGGCCAGGGGTACTGCAGCAGTTGGCACCAGCACGTATGGGCGGCGGGGTGGACACGGGCCATCATTGCAGGTCCTCACCCCCCCAGGGAATCACAGCACAAAAAATGCTGACCCCCTGCTAGTGAGCTGGCTCTGGCGCTGTCCCCTCTGACCATCTAAATCTGCTGCTGGTGGCCCCATTCGGGAGGGCAAGCCCCAAGTATGAGGGGGATGGTTGCCGGAGCCTGGTGAGCCCGTTTGCGCAGTGCTAGGGGATGCCGGGTCAAAAATAATAATTCACACCAAAAAAAAAAAAAAGAATTACATCAGTATATTAAACAACTTAAAAATTACTTTTTTGGTTTTTTTTACATTTTAAATTACTAGCGCTAGCACGTCGTGTGCTCAGCACTATTTCTACACAGCACTTAAACTTTCTTCCCAAATTGCCTTGGCTTCACACACACTTGAGTACAACATGTACAAATGTGTTTTTTTTTCTTCTTTACGAGAAATCAACTGCCTTACCTTTTGTAGTGCCACCTAGCACATATAACTCAACCAGGATTCCCAAGCATGCTGCACCTCTCAGTTTTCGTTCCATGTATAAATCCAGATCTGTTCCCTTGATTGTGCTGCATCTGTCAGCCATGGGTCTCCCAAAGGAAAAAAAAAAAGAAACACAAGTGGGGGAGTTTGAGACTGTGGTTTCCCAAAGTAAAACAAAAAACGAACACAAGTGAGTGACTGGGGGAGGGGTAACAGTTCAAAAACAAGAGAGTGGAGATAGTGTTCACACTTTCTCTCGTACCATTACCAGCTGTCAGCGCCATCAGCTACACAGCAGCCCCCACCACAAACTACAACTCCCATGAAACCATGGGGCAGCTAAGAATCATACTGAAACATGGTCTCCTAAAGAATAGCACCCTCTACTGGCCAAGTATAGCAGTAGAGGGGCTACTTTACAAGAAACATATAGAGCAATTCTTTTTTTAACATTTATTATACTTGTTTTTAAACTTTTATTTAATTCTAATAAAAATGTTATTTATAGCCCATTTTCTAGTGCAATAATACCTCAGAGTGGGTGGTATGGGCAATAGCGGACCTTCCAGGGGCTATAAGGCCCTCTGCCTGTGGCATCGGGCCTCAGTATGTTCTGGGTGGTCCAGTATTGCCCAGTACCCCCCACCCAGTCGGGTATTACTGCTTGCTTAAATACATGCCAGAAATATTTCCTGGGGGGACTTTCAGAGGAGAGATGGGGGACTTTCAGAGGAGAGAAAAATCCCTTACTCATAAAAAAAAAAAAATCTGTGGGTTGTATGTCATGCCCCCATCTCCTATGTGGCATACTGGCCAGCTCATTATCCTGCTGTGTGCTCTTTGACTGCTGCACTCTACCCAGTATGTGACTCCTACATGGTGTACTGTGGCCATCGTCCTGCTGTTGTGTGCCCTTTGACTGTACCGTACCTAGTGTGTGACCGTGTGCTGTCCAGCACTCAGTGCATGGTATCTTCTTGCATAAAAAGAAGTAAAATACATTAAAGTAAAATAAATATTGAAATATAATATACAAATAAACCAACACTTTTTTGCAATACTTAAACAATTTCCTTTATTCAGAATTACAATTCCTTCCTGACATTTTGCCTTGCCCTGTTTTGCCTATGCCTATGCCCAATCCATTCTGTAGGCCCCGAACCTGGGATCCAACTTGTGTTTAATATTCGGTTAGCTTCCAGTCCACTGCATCACCCTGTCATAAAGTCAAAGCAAAATGTTTGAGTTGTGACGATCCATAGACCACATCATTTTGTAACATAGGAGTTGTGTACAGTATTACAACTGGTGCTAATTATGGCTGACAACACAGATGAAGCATCTGATGCTAGTGGATCAGGTGCTGGTGATAGTAGTAATTCTGCTGTTAGCAAAAAATAACCATAATGTTTCAGGTGGTAAAAATATAACAAACAGCAAAAGAACAAAGATGCACCGTGGTAAAGGGGGACTTTTAAGAAAACTTGCGCAGCTGCTGGTGTCACACGGAGAGGCACCATAAGGTATGCTATTCATGCTGTTAAAATCCCTGTGACTAGCAGTAATACTGCAAGTGACAATGCCTCAGTCTCTGACTCAGACAGCAGCTCTTTGTCTCAGTCTGACACGGTTGTGACTGGTGACCTATTATCAGTCCCTCAACCAAGTCAGATGAGCAAGTCTGCTGATAAAGAATCAGGTAATGCAGTTGCAAATAAATCTACAAATGGTGGCAATGAGAAGGACATATCTAGTAAATCCACTACATCGGATAACAATGAAAAACCCTCAAGTACCCCTGTCCCTGCCCACTCTTCTAGTGCCAAGAATACCCTGGGTTCTGCTCAGATGGGTGAAAAAAACACAGTTTTTAGTTATCTTCCAAGCACTCAAACAAAGTCTGTCACTTCTGAAGTGTGGAATTATTTTCTGTCAGTAAAACTGATTGATGCAGAGCAATTTGTTCCCTATGTAAACAATGTGTAAGCTGCAGTTAAGTTGCATCATGTCTCAGCACTACAGCTCTTAAACATCATCTGAAACAACATTCAGTATTGCTTGATCAGCCAAAAACCATGTCCTCCACCTTCCAGAGCACAGAGGAGAAGGGTCATGATGTAGACATGCTTAGTGAATTTTGTGAACTTGATGCAGATAGAGCCAATGCCAGCCCTAGGACCACTGTTACTACCAGCCCCAACACCATTAGTACCAGTTGCACATTCAGTGATGGCACTGAATGTATAGGTCCACCAACCCAATGTTCATCTGGTAAACAATGCACAGTGTCTAATAAAACCAGGAAGGACATTGTCTCAGGCATTTTAGAGGAAGAATACTTTTAACAAAAGTCATCCAAAGAGTCTTCATCTTCGTCACAAAATTGGAGAACTGTTAGCTGGAGCCCTTCTCCCATATTCTTGGCAGGGAAAGCAGTTAGGAGCGCAAAGGCACAAATGGAGGAGAATATTGCCCAATCAGCTAAAAAGGGATAAAACAGTCTTTAGATATATAAGCAAGAAAAGAAAGACCAAAGGAGGGATAGTAAGGCTAAAAGTGGAAGGGCGGGGGTTGTGAGGAAGAGGACCACAAGAAAAGAAGACATATTGAACAATTACTTTTGTTCAGTATTTACGGAGGAAAGGGTAGGTGACGGGGACAAGGACATTAAAGGAAGGTAGATGGACACTAGTCCTTTTTACAGAGGAGACAGTCCTCAAAGAACTAGCACAATTTAAAGTAGACAAGGCAATTGGACTGGACGGGGTGCATCCTAGGATACTAAGGGGGCTCAAGAAGGTGATGGCTATACCTCTGACAGCTCTGTTTTACCAGTCACTAGAAACAGGGGAGGTTCCAGGGGGCTGGAGAAAGGCAGATGTGGTCGCAATACACAAAAGTGAGAATAGGGAGGAGGCAGGAAATTACAGACCTGTCAGCCTGGCTTCAGTAGTAGGTAAAGTAATGAAATTGCTACTGAAAAAAAGGATTGGAGAATACCTTGCAACCAGTGGATTACAGGATCCAAGGCAACATGGGTTCATGGGGTGGAGGGGTGGGTGGTGCCAGACAAACCTAATTGAGTTTTTTGACTGGGTGACTAGGGAAGTGTATCAGAGAGAAGTGGTAGATGTGGCATACCTGGATTTCAATATGGCCTTCAACACCGTTCCACATAGAGGACTGGTAAGCAAGCTAGGCAGCCTAGGAGTAGGTCCAAAAGCAATCAAATGGGTAAGAAGTTGGCTAAACAATGTGAGTCAGAGGGTGGTGGTAAATGGGGTCCACTCTGGAGAAGGCAAGGTGACAAGTCGGGTACCACGGGGGTCAGTACTAGGCCTAGTCCTCTTCAGTGTCTTTATTAGTGACATTGTGGAAGGGCTGGAGGTGAAATTATGCCTGTTCATGGATGACACAAAAATCTGCAAAAGAGTAGATGCACTGGGGTGTGTGTGTGTGGAAAGAATAAGGGAAGCTATGAAAAAGCTGGAAGATTGGTGAAGGGAATGGCAGCTGGATTTCAGTGCACAAAAGTGCAAAATTATGCACTTCAGGCACAGAAACCCAGGGGCAACGTACCAATTGAGCGGGGAGGTATTAGCAACTACAAAACAGGAAAGGGACCAAGGGGTTATCATTTCTGATGACCAGAAAGTAGCCAAGCAGTGTGATAAGGCATGGGGAAGGCTAGCAGGATGCACAGGGAGGGGCATCACCAGCAGAAGATGGGAGGTAGCATTACCCCAGTATAAATCACTGGTAAGACCCCACCTCAAGTACTGTGTCCAGTTCTGGAGGCCCCACCTCTGAAAGGACATAGATAGGGTGGAGGCAGTACAAAGGAGGGCTACCAAAATGGTGCAGGGCCTGCATCAAAAGCCCTACGAAGAAAGACTCAAGGAACTAAATATGTACTCTCTAGAGGAAAGGAGGGAAAGGGGGGATATGATAGAAATGTTCAAATAACTCACAGATATTAATAAAGTACAGGAAGGTAGCATTTTTGCATAGAAAAAGAATTTCCAGGGCAAGGGGCCACACTATGAAGCTGGAGGGAGGGAGGCTCAGAAGAGATGTGAGGAAATACTTCTTCATTGAGAGGGTGGTGGATGCCTGAAACAGCCTCCCAGCAGAAGTGGTAGGTGCTAAAATGGTAACAGGATTCAAGCATGCATAGGATAGACACAAGGGGACCTTAGAAGTAAGGTAAGGGGTGGGGAGAAGACCAGAGATCGAGTAGGGTCTGCAGTGGCACAGTAGGTAGGAAATATAGGACAAACTAGGTGGGCCATGAGGTCCTCATCTGCTGTCAACTTGTTTGTTTCTGTGTTTCTCTTTAGTAGACCATGAGGATTTTTAAGGAGGTTATGAAACTTGCAGAGCCTCATTACAATGTTCCTCATCAAAGGTACTTTGCCAGTGTTGAAATATCAAATATTTGTCAGGCATTAAAAGTGACAGTGATGCTTGCACTTAAAAATGCAGAGGGCGGGGTTATTCATGTCACAATAGATATGTGGACCAGCAGTCAGAATATAGATTATATGTCCCTTACCACTCATTGGGTCCATTTTTCTTGTGCTTCTTCAAAATCACACACCCGAAAAGATAGCGCTGCTGCATATAAATAAGTTTGGGCAAAGTCATACAGCCACAAATATCTTGCAAGAACTAAATGAGCTCCATAACAACTGGATTTATTCTCATGGTCTAAAATGTGGCTTTATAGTAAGTGACAATGGAGCCAGCATCTTGAAAACAGTACAGGATGGAGGGTTCATGCATGCTTCTTGCTTTGCACGTTGCTTACATTTAATTGTCACTGGGTTCCTGAACAATGAAACATAAGTTGATGGTATGATTGCTGTTTGCAAAGAAATTGTGACTCACTTTTCACATTCAACCAAGGCTATACGGATATTATCTGAACTGCAAAAGAAACACAAGTTGCCCCGCCAAAAGCTGATTCAAAATGTTTCCACTCAGTGGAACTCAGCTCTTTATATGCTGCCTCGCCTCTTGGAACAGAAGCAAGCTGTACATGAATATTGCTCCAATTACATTATTGGTGATGGCATTATGCTTTCTGTGCTGCAGTGGAAGTTTATGGAGACAATGTGCTGCATCCTAGCTCCTTTTGAGACAGCTACAAGGGGTATGCCTTCAGAAGGTGCTTCTCTGAGTCAGGTTATCCCACTTATAATGCTGATTTCTCATCATCTGCGTGTTCTGACTCTACAGATAGAGATATATCTGAAGATGAGACATGTCGGCAGTATCATGGAATTCTTGCAAAGAGAATATGTGAGCAATTCCAAAACTATGACAGATTACTTGCAATGACAAAAATCAAAACAGTACATTCTTGCAACTCTCTTAGATCCCCAGTTCAAGGCTATACATCTTCCAAGAACAGATAATGTAGAAAAGTACAAATGTATGTTGCTAGATGAATTGCAGCACTCACAGGAGTCAAGCACAGACACACACACACAGTAGCTTCAACTTGTCATCTCCACACTGTGCCGGTCCATCTTCACAAAGAGATACAGAGCAGGAAAAGTCACCAAAAATGAAGAGTAGTTCTTCCTCAACTCCCACTTCCACCCCAGAAGCAAGCTAAATCTGTGGCAAAACATTTCACAAATTGCTGCCATACCAACTTACGTTGATTCTTCTTCAGAGCATTTTCTGTCCATCATGGTGAACAATTATCTGCAAGAGCCACTTCTTCCTATTGATGCATGCCCTTCTGAATACTGGAGATCACAAAATCTAATATGTCCTGAACTGTATGATGAAGCCTTTAAATATCTTGGTTGCCCTGCAACAAGTGTCTCTTCAGAATGCATGTTTAGTACAGCTGGTAATATTTTCGACAGATACCAGAAACAGGTTGCTGCAAGAAAATTTACACATGTTAACATTTATAAAAGTTAACAAGGCAAGATTTTTGTATCCCTACGAAAGTATCCTGGCTGATCCTGATGAAGTGATTGATGTTGTTGTGGATGATGATGGTGACAGCTCAGATGGTGGTTGGTAAATACTGTGTGGGTCTTGGAAAAAAGGACACTTTACAGACTGTGATGAAATGTGGTGTCTCTCGGTCTACTGTGGTGTCAGCGTGGCTCAGTTGGTAGCACATCCGCCTCTGGACCAGAAGGTCGTGGGTTCTTGTCCCACACCAGGATGGACTTGCACCTAAAAATCGCTGGCATCCGAAAGTGCAGTATTCGGGGTGCTGTACTGCTTGGGTGTGCCGCCCTTCGATGAGACATTAAACCGAGGTCCCTTCTGCCCATCCTGGTGTTGTCCTGGTGGGTGTCCAGGTGGAAGTAAAAGAACCCAGGGTACTCTTCGAAAAGATCAGGGAACATTCCCGGTGTCCTGGCCAACATTCTTCTTCCAATAAACCGGTTCATGCAATCATCCAGGCTATGTGTGGGTGATGATGTGCGATATGGCCGCCACCACACATTCAGTCACTTCACTACCAGTCTAGCATTGCTTGTAAAGCACTTTGGGATACTGTGTATGAAAAGCACTATATAAATACTGATTCTTCTTCTTCTACTCCCAATGTACTACATCCACAAAATGCTTTCATCGTTTCTGAGTAATGGCAAACTGCTTTGTAGATAGGGCCTAAAGTTAGCATGTTTTTGCTTTTTACAGAAAAAGTTTAACATGAGTGGGTACAGTACCAATGGCATGAAAGGGACACCGTCAACCATTTTTGTATCATATTATTTCTAGCTGAAATGAAAACCCATATTTTTTGATTCCTTACCTATTATAAAATTCACTGATGTTGCTGGTCGTGTTATCTGATCCCCTTTTCAGTACAACTTATGGCAGCAGTGCAATGAAAAATGTCTTCCTAGAAGAGCAAGTTTCTGCTACAAGTAATAAAGATATTAACATACTTGTCTAATCTGCCTTCTTAAGTCCCCACTCCCAATTCTCTCCTATGCTGTGCTGAGTGCACCATGAGTTTCTTTTTATTATCTTGATCTAACCCTTGCTAGGTTTACAGTGATATTTCTAAGCCAAATGTGATGGTCACTTTTTTTCATTGATAAAAAACTAAATTAAAACACTCATAACATGCTCGGTTTCTGTTGGAACTAGAAAATGTTACTACCAAATAAAACTGGAAAATGCTTGGAATCTGTGATAGTAAAAAAGTATAGGGTCACGTATTTTTTTGATAAATTTCCTTGCACTCCTGCTTTAAATGTAAGGAAGTGGTGTAATTAAATTGTATCTAACCTTGCTTAGCTTGTTTCAAATCCTACGTTGATCATCCTCTAATTCCATACCTTCGGAACAACATGAAGACACTCCAAAAAGCCACTCATGATGCTGCGTCTCCTCTCCTCCCACTGCATCATGTTTGGCTAGACTGTGTGGGGGTATTCCCAGCCAGGAAAGATTAAGTTGAAATTGATCAAGGAATGCAACACTGCAAACAATCTTTGTGGTGGTAATACCAGTATTGGCTGGGGGGCTGTCTGTGTTTCACTTTTAAAAAGTGAAAAGGAATTCAGAATCAAACAATCAGCTACATCAGCAGTCTTTACAGAATGTGACCAATCATAAAGCGTGTTCGTTTTTACGTTGGTGCACTTGCGCAGCCAACATCTTGCGGTAGTGCAGCTTTGGAGTCGCGGTCACTGTTGGGTGAATGCAGAGCACGTACCAGTAGGTGCATCCCTCACTCCCCAATCAGCCTGCATGCCGGCGCCATACCATGCATACATAATGTGGCGAGCGCACATCTAAGAAAAGGTCAGCTGCAATCTGAGCAAAAGCTTCGTCAGGCATGATGGATTCTTCCCTGGATGTCTTTCGCCCGACATTAGGAGCATGGCGGCACAGTGGTCGCCAAACTGCCGACTTCGGGATGCCCAATCCTCTGTCGGTGAACCCTGCCCTTCTGTATGTGCCGACAGGGGAGCCCACTCCTGTCAGCATAAATAACCCCATTGTTAATGTCGAGGGGGTGCATAATCCCTCCGCCGCCCCCTGCTTTTTTAGGTGCCAATGGGGAGCCCATGCCCGTCGGCATTAAGAACCCCCATTGTTAAATGCTGGGGGTGCCCAATCCCCTCAGCTCAGCCCTCGCTTTCTTTGTGTGCCGACGGGGTGCCCAATCCATGTCGGCATAAAATCCTCCCTGTTGTGTGCTCGACGAGGTGCCCAACTTCCGCCGGCCACAGATCCCTCCACTAGTTAGGTGGCACGCTGGGAGCCCACCCCAGCATGCCAAATCCCCTAAAACAAAAAAACTGTCCCACGATGTTTTTTTTTTTGGTCACCTGTAAAACGAAAACGGTCCCTCGTAGTCTCCCTACCCCCACCCGCACCTGCCACCCACCCTCTGCACACCTTGCCTCCCCACACCCCCCTCACCCCATATTTACCTGCGTAGTCTGGCACGACGATCTTCGGTGGACCGGGAACACGTCTGCACTCTTCAAAGCCGACCACGAACTGAGGAAATGCCGGTAAGCTGTATAATGGAATAAATAGGGTTTTTTCAACTTTGATGGATATCTTAGGCATTTTGGGGAATTTTGGCCCCAAATTTTCAACATGGGGTTTTTGGGACCCCTCCTCATGAATTCTTGCACTGTCATGGCATTATTCAGTCCCGAAAGGTGATTTCGCAATCACAGCACAGAATCACCTTTTGGGACTGAGTACCAAAATGACAGTGCCACTGTTCATGAGGGGGGCTCTCAAAAAGCCTATGTTGCAAATTTGGTGGTATAAAATCCAAAAAATGACTGTTTTACGAGCGTGCATTGTGCAGTTGCTACGCACGCTCATAGTAGCGAATTCGCAATATTTTCACGCCAGATTCTCAATATTGGCATTTTACCACACCTTCTTGTGAACCGCATAGCTGTCATTTTTCACATCCTGGCCAAAATGTGTTTTCGCACTTCCAGTGCAGAATAGAGCGGTCGCTGTGCAAAATCAGTGTTTGGGACACATTACGAAAATGACAGTGACACTGTTCATGAGCAGAGGTCCTAAAATGCCTGTGTTGAAAATTTGGTGACAATACTCCATAAAATGGCTGTGTTACGAGTGTGCGTTGTGCAGTTTGCATGCACGCTCGTAAGTTTGCAAACTTATAATATTTTCACTCCAGATTTTCACCAGTGCCATTGTTCTGCACCTCCTAATGAACAGTACAGCTGTCATTTTTCACATCCTGACCAAAATCTGTTTTCGCAGTTCCAGCATAGAATAGTGCGGTCGCTGTGGAAACTCCGTGTTCGAGACAAAAGTGGGAACAAAGAGGAAGCGGGAAACTACAGACCAGTCAGCCTCACCTCGGTAGTGGGAAAGATCATGGAAGCACTACTGAAGGAAAGATTGGTGGAACATCTGGTTGTCAATGGACTACAGGACCCAAGGCAGCATGGTTTCACCAGGGGGAGGTCATGTCAGACCAACCTCATTGAATTTTTTGACTGGATGACTAGGGAGGTGGATCAGGGGAAGGCAGTGGACATGGCCTATCTGGACTTCAGCAAGGCCTTTGACACTGTGCCACATAGAAGACTATTACACAAACTGGGGAATATGGGTGTGGGCAGGACAGTAGTGTGGTGGGTAGTAACTGGCTGGGCGGCAGGACACAGAGGGTGGTGGTAAATGGCTGTCACTCCACAGAGGGAAGAGTGACCAGTGGGGTACCACAGGCATCAGTGCTGGGACTGGTACTATTCAACATCTTCATCAGTGACATTGCGCAGGACCTAGAAGGCAGAATTTCACTGTTTGCTGATGACACAAATCTCTGTAACAGAGTAGACACACCAGAGGGTGTAGACAGAATGAGAAGGGACCTGCAGAAACTTGAAGAATGGTCAAGGGTTTGGCAGTTGAAATTCAATGCAAAGAAGAAGTGCAAGATAATGCATATGGGGCACAAAAACCCTGGCACAATATATCAGTTGGGGGGTGAGGATATAGCATGCACCAAGCAGGAAAGGGATCTTGGGGTTATCATCTCTGATGACCTCAAGGTAGGGAAACAGTGTGACAAGGCAGCAGGTAAAGCAACTAGGATGCTGGGATGCATAGGCAGGGGCATCACCAGCAGGAAAAGGGAGGTCATAGTTCCACTATACAAGACGCTAGTGAGGCCCCACCTGGAGTACAGTTTACAGTTCTGGAGACCTTACCTACGTAAGGGCATAGACAGGGTAGAGAAGGTTCAGAGGAGGGCAACAAAGATGGTACATGGATTGCATCACAAGTCCTATGAGGACAGGTTGAAGGAATTGAAGTACTCTCTGGAGGAGAGAAGGGAGAGAGGGGACATGATAGAGACATACAAGTATTTTACAGGGAAGAACAGGGTGCAGGAATACACTATTTTTTAAGAAAAAAAGATGTTCCAGGACTAGAGGGCATGGGATGAAGTTGGAGGGAGGACGATTCAGAAGAAACATGAGGAAGAATTTCTTCACAGAACGGGTGGTGGACAAGTGGAACACCCTGCCAGAGGAAGTGGTGGGGGCTGAAACAATCACGGGATTTAAGAATGCATGGGATACACATAAAGGAATTCTGGAGGTCAGGGGTAAGGGGCAACAGACTTCTAGGAAAACATAAACTGAATTTACAAGCTCAAATGGGCAGACTGGGTGGGCCATAGGCCCTTATCTGCTGACACTGTCTATGTATCTATGACCGTTATGAAAATGACAGTGACACTGTTCATTAGCAGATGTCCTAAAATGCCTATGTTGAAAATTTGGGACAAAAGTCAATAAAATGAGTGTTTCACAGTGCATTGCGCAGTTTACCTGCATACGCTTCGTCGACTTTAATGAATTTGTTATAGTTGCCCAGCTGTTCATCATTGGCATTTTTCCATACCTCCTTATGAACAGTACAGCTGGTTGAAATGTGTTTTCGCACGTCCGGCGCAGAATTGCACAGTCGCTGTGCGAAATCAGTTTTCGGGACAGTTTGAGGAAATGACGGTGACACTATTCATGAGCAGAGGTCCTAAAATGCCTAAGTTGAAAATTTGGTGCTGAAAGTCCATACAATGACTGTATTGCAAGCGTGCATTGCGCAGTTTCCAAGCACCCTTGTAACTTAGTAAATCTGAAATATTTTAATGCCACATTTTCACCACTGGCATTTGTGCACACCTCCTTATAAACAGTCCAGCTGCCATTTTTCACAGCCTGCCCAAAACACATTTCCACAACTGTGGTGCACAATGGCATGCTCGCTGTGCAAAATCATCTTTTGGGACACATTAACAAAATCACAGCGCTATGCGTCTCTAGCTCCGCCACTAACACTGCGACAACATTCAGCATTGACAAATGCTTGTTAAACTAGGGACAATTTGAGGCCTAAGGGGGTTGATGCTGTCTCTTAAACATCACATGCCAACTGTTGCAGCTACATTAAATATTTCTTGAGATATTATGTGGTGAGGAAACAACTTTTTTATTCATGTGAAATACACATTTTACTTACACAGCAGCTGGTGCATTATCTTAGAAAGCTGTATGTATTATTTCAATTTGCCAGCAAGAATTATTGGTATATTTTTTTTAATTCAAATGTCTTGACTGGCTGCACTTATGAACATAATGGGCCCTATGTCTACGCACAGCAGAAACCAGGCGTGCAGGCATAGGTGCATGTGAATGCCATGCAGTGAGGTCCCATGGGTCCCAAGGACCCCCATCCCCCCTGGTCCACCTCCCTGGTCACCCGATTGAAGAATTCAATGAGGTTCATCTAGCACAAACTCCCATTGGTAAAGAAATGTTGCCTGTTGTCCTGCAGTCCACTGTCTGCAAGGTATGTGAGCACCCTATCCTTCAAGAGCACCTCCATCACCTTTCTGGAACAGGGTCATAATGTCGCAAGACATTATGCTGCCGCAATATACCGTGCCAATACAGCGCAATATATTGCAGCAGCATATGTCTTTGTTTTTCAGGGGGCTACACCCGCACCCCCATTTGGGCTGTGCCCCCAAACCCATATACTAATATATCTAACTCCGGAAGTTGTCATAAATCTCTAGCGTGTGAAAAATAAAATTTCTTGTGTCTGAGACTGGGAGTCGAAACCGGTCCCAAACACACTGCCAGCTTCCATTGCTGCTCATGGCTCAACCCGTCAAGCCACGGCAGCATCTCGCCAGACCCCTGTCCCAGCAGAGGTCTTATCCTCTGCATGGGAAAAGAGAAAGAGGGTGCACTACTGTGCATACTTCCTTTAGCAGTGTTGTACCCTCTCGCTGTTCCCTACTGCGCTGTTCCTGTTGCACGGGTATTTCATACGCTATTAAGCATGCAACATATTGACCCGGTAGGCACCTTTGCCACCACTGAGGTGAGGCTGACTGAATGGTAGTTTTCTGCCTTCTCCCTGCTGCCACCTTGTGTAGCAGCACCACATCTGCCCTCTTCCAATCCCTAGGCACCCACCCTGTATCCAGGGACAGGTTAAACAGTCTCACCAAAGGTGTTGCCAGCTCTTCCCTTAGTTCTCAGAGTACCCTGGAATGGGTGGTGTCTGGACCCATAGCCTTATGCACCCTCAACCTTCCTATTTCCTACCTTACCCTGTCGGCACAGAATGGGCTGGTGTCTACCCCCGTGTCTTCCCTTCCCCTCCTTCTCAACTCCGGTCCTTTTAATTCCCCCTTTATTGTGAAGACCAAGCAGAAATACTTATTCAGCACTTCTGCCTTCTTGAAATCTTCTCCCACCTGTATTCCCCTTCCCCCTTTAGTCTACCTATCCCGTGCTTGGCTTTCTTCCTCTCTCTAACATACTGTACCTAAAAAAAGTTTTATCTCCCCTTTTGGCTTTTTTAGTAATCCTCTCCTCAGTATCCACTTTTGCCCTCCTAATCTTTTGCCCTGCCTCCCTCAGCTTCTCCTGGTAAATCTCCCTATCTTCTTCCCTCTGGGTCCTCTTATATGTTTTGAATGCCCTTTTTTCCCTCAATTAAGGGCAATCGCCTCCCTGGTGAACCATAGCGGCCTCCTTCGTTTTTTTGCTTTTTGTAACCTTCTTGATGCAGATTTCCATGGCTTTTAGTAACCCTCCCTTAATTGATACCTATAACTCTTCCACATCCCCATTTGCTCCTTTCCTTCCATTTCCTTTCTGAAAATCCTCCTCATTCTGGCAAAATCTGCCCATCTGAAGTCCAGAACCTTCATGTCAGACCGTACTGCTTCCTTCCTCATCCTTCCCCTGAACCTCACCGTATTGTGACAGCTTGCTCCTAGGCACTGTCCTTCCAATATAGATTCTCATCCTTCCATGTGTCCCCCCCCACTCATCTATACAGGTGAACCCTTCCTTCCTTCCTTCCTGTACCATTCCCTAAGCCAGTCATTGAATTCTCTGATCCTTTGTTTTCTAACAGAGCTGGCACAGGGGACCAGCAAGACTTCCGAGAACGACAAGGACCTCGCCTCTTCCTTGCAGCCCTTCACCAGTGCCCTTCACCTTCTCAGGACCTCCTTCACCTCATTATTTGCCAGATCATTGGTTCCCAAGTGAATGACCAGATGTGTTTTTTCCCCCCCACCACTCTTGCCCCTCCCTGATTTTCTGCATTGCCCACCCCACCTCCATCCCCAATTCACAAAAGACTGACCTCCTTCTATAGTTAACTCCCTTTTTAAGCCAATGTATCAGCTTGATAATCGAGTCCCCAAAGACCATGACCTTCCCCTCCACCCCCACCCTAGCTTTTGGCTCCAGTCCCTTGTCTAGCGAACCCATCCTCCCTTCCTCTGTACCCCATTTGTATCCCACTGGCCTGCACTGTCCACCTGCTCTCTCTGCTTACCCCCCATTTCCTCCCTTACTTTCCCTACCCTTGTGAGTGCGTCAGAACTTTCTCCAGATGATTCCTGCCCCCAGCTCCTCATCCCTATCTCCCTGCCCCCCACACACATTCCCCTTTGCTTTCCCTCAGCTCCTCCCGTGCTTCCTCTCCCCCCCCACACAGCCTTGTGCTCCGCTCTCCTACTGCCCTGTTCCCTTCTTATCTGGTTCACTCCACTCACCACCTCCATGCCAGCCTCCACCCCCCTAGAATCCCCTTTGTTTCTGCTCCTCCCTTTTTCCCCAGCTGATTCCTGCCTTGCCAGTCCCCTTCTACCCTCTCTTCTCTTCCTCCCCACTTCTCTGCTCATATCTGTTGTATATCCTGTACTAGCCATGCCCCCAGCTCCCTCTTGAGCTCCCTTGCCCCTCATGGCCTATAAAGGTATGAACCTGTTTGACACTGCAATCCCATCCTCAGTGAATGCTCTTGTGCCCCTAGGTGTCCAGGTAGTGCCATTTCTCCTAGCTCTGTTCCCCAGAACCTCCTTCCTCTTACTTCAAACCTCCTGCCATTCATTGTCCCCTTCATGTCCTGGTCTGCCCCCCATTCCCCGTTGGCTCCAACCTTTTCCTTCCCACCTCCTATCCTCTCCCACCTTTGCCTGCCACCTCCTCACCACTTCCTTCCTCAGACTATTTATTTCAGACACCATTTGCCCCAATCTTATACATACTGGGCACCCACTTATCCTCCACAGAGTCTTCATAAATACTGCTGCCCCACATCTGTTACACCCCACTATCCTCCCCACCCTCCTTTGTTCCCCCAGAACACCCATCTCCACCTGAGATCCTCCCATCCCTGCCCACTCCCACACTGTGAATGATTCATATGTTCCACCAATCTTTCCCTTACCTACTTTCCCAGCGAGTTGTTTGGGGTCCCCTCAGATCCCCTGAACATCAAACTTCTCCTACACCACTTCCCCTAACTAGATCTCCAATTCCCTGCAAGCTATACTGTAGATCTGCTCCTGCTATGTATTTTATCCCCCCAGGTTAGACCTTCTTGTTTAGTTACAGCTTACTCCTCAACAGTAGCCCAATCTTATGATAAGCTACACTGGTAAGGCTAGCCATCTATACTTCTGACCATTACCTTTTGGCTAGTTTCTATTCCTTGTTTTAGTTGCTGGTGGACTTGTTTCTGTCTGTCGCCCTTCCAAATCCATAGCCTCTAGCCAATGCCCTTGCTGTGCCCCTGTCATTAAGGACTCCAGAGCATTTAATAAGCTGGGGGGCTGGGGGAGGGGGAAGGGGCGGGCCAATCAAGCCCCACAGAAGAACTGCACACCAAGCTTTCCCCAGATAAAAAATCAAGCCCCTGTAAATCCGAACAAAAAGAAAGGCACCCACAAAATCACACCCCACAGAAGAACTGAACACCAAGATTTCCCCAGATAAAAAAATCAAGCCCCTGCAAATCCAAACAAAAAGAAAGGCGCCCACAAAATCACGTGCCACAGAAGAACTGAACACCAAGATTTCCCCAGATAAAAAAATCAAGCCCCTGTAAATCCGAACAAGAAGAAAGGCACTCATAAAATCAAGCCCCACGGAAGAACTGCACACTAGGCTTTCCCCAGATAGTTACAAAAGTCAAGCCCCTGTAACTGTCGAACAAAAAGAAAGGCACTCTTACTTTCCTCTTGTGCTTGTCCTCTGAATCTGAGCTCCTTACGCTCTGGGAACCAGTCAAAATAAAAACTAAAAAATAAGAACTACCTCTCCAGTCTAGGGTACAGTGTCCAGGCACTCCTCCTTCACTCTATCCACCACCCCAACACATGGCAGCCCTGATCCTAGTGTACAACAAAACTGCCACCCCCCGCACACACAGTGGTGCCCTGCACCAAAGTACCCTGACCCCTAATCCCGGTACCCCGGTTGAATCATTTGGTGGCCAGTGCTCCCCACGCCCCATGGCACTGACAACCTACCCCTTCCACCACCATACCTGTCCGTTGGTGCCACAGCTCCAGATGGCCAGTGGCACAGCTCTCCACACACCTCCATGGCCAGCAGCTGTCTGACTTACATAGGGAGCATGCATCTATATGGTAATACATTTCCTACGTAAGTCAGACAGTTGGCTGCTGTGGTGGTGTGCGGAGGGCTGTGCTACTGGCTGTCCAGAGCTGCGGCAGCAACAGACAGGTGCGGTGTTGGTGAGGGGGTTGTCGGTGCCACAGGGGTAGGGGCACTGGCCCAGTGATTCAACTGGGGTACCAGAGATCAGGGGTCGGGTATTTGGACAGGAGCAGGGAGGGCGGTGAAAGTCTTGTTGTACATGGTCCCAGGGCTGTCATGTGTTAAGTGAGTAGTGCTGACACAGGGACTGGGCAGCCTTGTGTTGGGGTGGGGGGTGATATATTATAATGAGGACGGGCAGCCTTCTGTTGGGGTGGGGGGTGACATACTATAACGGGGACCAGGCAACCTTGTGTTGGGGCAGGGAGTGTATTCCAGACACGGGGACTGGGCTATCTTGGCCTGCAACTGTGCCCCTGGCTACCCTGTGGAGTCCTGCATGCCGATGGGCGGAGCCATGGACAGGTGGCGGTCATTAGTGCATACCGGCCTGTGCGCACCTGTCTGCGGGTGTGGAGTTACACAGGTGGGGTATGCGCCTCTGGTGTGTACTTTCCGCCCATTCGGGCATAGCCCTGAATGTGTGCACTAGTTCCATGTACTGTGGCTGCAGTACCTTGACTTCTTTATACAAAGTTTTAAACATAACAACTTTCGATTTACTTATTTAAAAGTGATAGCGGCAAATAGCTGAGGTTAGCTAATGTCAGTTCATTTTTTTTCATACTTCATGATGATGAGGATATAGCTGGATACATAAATGTACCAGTTACAGTTTTTTTTTTTTTGCTCAGGAAGTGTAATGCAACTGTAGCAGGAAAACCTTTAACATATGGGTGAGTGGGTTGCCCTGTTAGCACCTGTAAGTTGCTGGCTTTGTCAAACAGAAGAAACTATAGCTAAACCTAGCTACAGTCATATCAAAGCCACACATGATCATTTCTCTTTCCCCTTATATTGAACACATTTTATTTCTTTTTGTCCTCAGTTTCATGGCATGTATTTCACTATTTTCTTCATTATTGGCAGCACAATTAAAAAAATAGGGTTTGAGTTAAAAAGTTCTAAAAAAGATTAGAGCCCTAGAACATTTTCAAAAGTTCTAGACTAGAACTAGAATGCAGAACTTCAGTGGGTTCTGACAACCCTACTTCAAGACCGGCTCGTTAGCATACAAGGACCTGCACAGTTTGGGCATAGGTTACCTGAAAGATCTCCTCTGGTCATATACCTCTGTCTGTCCTCTGCTCTCCATCAAGGCTGGCAATATCCTATCCAGGGCTTAAGTTCTCCAGAGAGAGGGCATTTGGGGGGCAGCACCATTGTTTTGGAATCCCTTGCCTCCCCATGTTCATTCTGCCCACTTGGTGGAGGTCTTTAAGAGTGATCTTAAAGAGTGAGTGTACTGCCTAAAACAAACATATATATATATATATGTGTATATATATATATATTTATGCAACAGGGGTCAGGATAAAAACTGTAGGATAAAACCATTTATCTTCGCTACTATGGTAATAAATTTATTTATCCACATAGTAACTACATCATCACCCATTTATCCACACAGTAACATCACTAGCTCATTTATCTACACAGTTCTCTTCAGAATTCATTTAGAATGTTAGGCCTCAGAACCAGTACTAATCATATTTAAATGTCAATAACTTAAAAACGAAAAAAGATAACATGGTACTGTGAGCACGAAAATTGTTCAGCACAAAATTATCTACAAAATGAATAATGTTTCATTTACATAAACCCTGTATATTGTATGTGGTTAGCAAGAAAACAGAAGAAAATGTAATTTTTTGTTCACTTTTTTGACAAACAAATATAAATAACTTAAAAACAAAAAATGATAGCATGGTACTGTGAGCACGAAAAATGTTCAGCTCAAAATATCTACAAAATGAGTGGTGTTTCATATATAGATACCATTTGTTTTTTATAATTAGCAAAAACAGCATAAAATTCTATTTTCTTTTCCTTTTTGACAATTATTTACACCTACCAAAATCAAAATGTTCACACAACATCTAAACCTGTTGCATAAATGGAATATGCAGCGGTTCAGTGTGTGATAATGCATTTATCTTGTACAGTTTCCAGTGACCTCTCTACTCTCACTGTGCGCCTCGGGCACTCGTGGGAGAGTGCTTGAGGTCACTGAAACTGTACAAGATAAATGCATTATCACACTGAACCGCTAATATCCTTATATATATATACATATATATATATATATATTTATTTATTTATATTTTCAGTGGTTTTTGCTCCATTTTCTCCCCTGTTCCCTAGGGCCCCAGCATACAGGTCTTTTCACACTGCCTGGCCACCTTTCTGTCGTCCTATACGATTACTCTCAGGTTTCTTTCCTGCTTGGTGGTTGTCAGTACCACTCAACCCATTTTGTACTCTGCCCATGGGTTTCTGTGCCCTAAGTGCATTATTTTGCACTTTTTAGCAGTGAAACCCAGCTGCCATTCCCTTGACCACTCCTCAAGTTTTCTCAGGTATCTGCTCATTCTTTTCACCCCCCCCCCCTGCCCGGAGTGTACCCCCTACTGCAGATTTTGGTGTCATCTACAAAGAGGCAGACCTTCTCTTCCAGATCCTCTGTAATGTCACTTGTAAAGACAGTAAAGAAGACCAGACCCAGCACTGATCCCTGAGGCACCCTGCTAGTGACCTTCCCTTCCTTAGAGTGAACTTCATTTACCACTACCCTCGGTCGCCTATGCCCTAACCAAATTCTTACCCAGGTTACCACCTTTGGACCCACTCCTAAGCTACCCAGCTTGCTTGCTAGTTTCCTGTGTAGAACGGTGTTGAAAGCCTTACTGAAATCTAGCGAGGCCACATCCACTGCTCCGCCCTGATCTAGTCCCTTGGTCACCCAGTCAAAGAAATCTATCAGGCTTGTGTGACATGACCCCCCCCCCCCACTATGAATCCCTGCTGCTGTGGGATATTCCACAATCCTTTCCTTCAGCAGTGATTCCATTAACTTTCCCAACACCCATGTCAGGCAGACTGACCTATAAATGCCAGCCTCCTCCCTGCTCCCACTTTTTTGAAGTGGGACTACATCTGCCCTCCAGTCCTCTAGAACCGCTCCTGTTTCCAGTGACATGTTAAACAGGACTGCCAGAAGAACAGCCAGTACCTTCCTGAGCTACTCAGTACCCTTGTATGCACCCCATCTTGCCCCATTGCTTTGTCCACTTTCCAATTAGTGAGTCCTTCAGGACTCTGTCCTCTAAAACAGGACTAGTGCTCCCCCCCAAAGATCCTGTTACTTTTTTGTGGCTTCTCCCCTTCCCCTTCCTGTGTGAACTCTTTTTTTTTTTATTAATATTTTTTATTGATAATTATACGTAGATTAACATTATAGTACATACACATTATTACTTTTCCGGCTGGCCAAGCAGTTCATGTTTATCAGACAGATTCGTACAATCATTGCCTAAGTAAATCTTGGATAAGCAATAGATGGCTTCCCTATGATAAATAACTACTGTATGAAGCAGTACATGGATTGAGCAAAGTTAAGCAAAATCTTGTTTCGAGTCCTCAATCTTTTTGTTATAAAGTTTCCATAGTGGTTCGTAGCTCCCAAAGACATTTTAGTTATAGAGAAAACCCAAAGACAGTTGTTTCCATTTTAAATTTGGAAAAGGCAACAAAGTTGTTGGATGTTTCCAATATTTTAACATCAGCCTTTTAACAGCCATAATGTTGGCTTTCAAGGCAATTACGTGCGTGGGTTGCATAACTGAATCACTGTACATTTCCAAAATAATTTTTTTGGGATCTTGACACAGTGGAGAACTATATCCAGTTTGAGTTAATATTTAAAAAAGAGACTGGGACTACCAATTGGTACATAGTGAACATTCTCAGAATAAGTGAAATGTACCAGCCATGGGGGACTCACAATACCAACATGTGGCCAGTATTGCCAAATTCAACTTACATAACCTATATGGGGAAAATACTTTGTACTGGAGACCTTATACTGAATGGTTTTATAGTCTATTTTTGGGTACTGAAGCACAGGCTAGTATCCATTGTTGTTCTGTAAATGAACACTTTAAATCCTTTTCCCATTTCTGAATAGTTTCTTTATAGACCTTCACCACTGGTTTATGTAATAAATTAGTTAACCATGTGAAGAGTTTTTTTTTGTTTTGTTTTTAACCCTTCCTCTGTGAACTCTGGGCAGTTTGTTCAGGATGTCTGCCTTTTCCTGGTCCCCCTCTGCACAATCCCCTCCTTTCCTTTTTAACCTTACAATCCCTCCCCTGGTCTTCCTCTTTTTGCTTACACACCATAAAAATGTCTTGTTCCCCGTTCATTACCACCTGGGCTATTCCCTCTTCAGTTTGTGCCTTTGTGCTCCTTACTGCATTCACTGCTTCCTTCTATTTCCCCAGATACACCTCGGGGTAACAGACTTTAGTACCTCCTATAGACATAGCCCCCAAGACCTCCATCTTCTTTGGAATTCACAGACAACTTTCTCACTCTGGAACCCTTAAACAAAGCTTCCGCTGCTGAGGTTGCAGATACTTGCAGATGAATACTGTTTTGTTTTTTGTTGAATTTTATGCAATCCTATCTTTAATGCAGCCTAATACACTGAAACAGAACTACAACACTGCTGACAGGAGTGCTACCAAAATCACACTGCACACTGAAGTGCACTACAGGTGTTGATGCAGTGCTAATTAACATAATTCGCACACACTGAAAAAGCAATGCAACACTGCTTCAGGCAGTGTTGAAAACACTGCTAAGGCTGCCGGCCCGGTGGCGCTGAGGGTTGAGGCGCTGGACGCCACACCTCGCGCTACGCCGGTGACCCGGGTTCGGGAACGGACTCGGGTTGCCGGGGGTCGGTGGGGGGAAGGAGGATTGAGCGTCCCAATGGATGCTCTCCTCCCTCAGGGGTGGGAACCTCGAACACATTCGTGTGTTCCAAGTCACCTTCATGACCGGTGGAAGCACCGATCACGGAGGGACGAGGCGCCGCCGCTTGCCGGTGCCGGGGAGGGGGGACGTCGGCTGCGCATGAGGGCTTGGTGTGCATCAGCACACCACCACTCGGGACGTAGGTCCTAGCGTGGAGTGTCTCAGGGGGCCGGGAAACTAGGGGGAGAAAATGAGAAAAACCCTCTTGGCAGCCCAAGATGATAGCCTCTCGGATCATCCAGACCACCGAGTGGAGGGACAGACCCCAATGTGCAAGGAGGGAGGGGGCACTCTAGGGGCAGATCCCGCCGGAGGTGGAATGGAGTTGAGAGGAAGGAAGGAGAGGGCTCTGAGAGTAGAGAAGGAGCAAAAAGAAAGAAAGTAAAAAAAAAAAAGAAAACACTGCTAAGGGCAGTACTTTTGCAGTGTGATTACAGTGCTAATTAACATAATTCGCACACACTGTATCAGCACTGCATGTACACCAAAAGAGACCTGAAAATGCACTGATTAAACACTGATGGACTGCATTATGAAATGAAGTGTGCAGGAAGTGTACACTGCTACTGTAACACTGAAATAACACCATATAGTGACTGTTTGAACACTTCACTTCCCTCTGGGTATTCTCCTCCCTCTGCATCTCCTTATATTCCTACACTTTTAGCTCTTACCTTTTCCGGCACCTCTATTGTGAACCATAGTGGTCTCTTTTTATGTTGATTGCGTGCATGCGCAAGAATCATATTGCGGCAGGTTTTCAGAAGCAGGTTGTGGAGGTGCAACACTGTTGTGGCCAATGCCTCCACAGCCTTGGAAGGCTTGGCCAACTTTCCCCAATGCCATGGCATGCTGCTGCTCACATTAGTTCAGCCAGTGTACCACAACCTTGAAAAGTTTCAGCCGCTGCAATCAGGGGCCACCTCGCCATTGCAGCGTCAGCCATTCACTGTAATGAGGGAGCGACCCGTCATTGCAGGACGGAACTTTCTGAGTGCAATATTGTTTGTGAACATGGCGGTGGCTTGCTGCCATGTTCACAAACAATATTAAGTAACTCCCAGTGCCGAGGGGGTGCCCAGTCCCGCTGGGCAGCATGCTCCCCCCCATAACAGGTTTTGTTTGCTGACGGGGGCCCCAATCCCAGTCAGCTTCAGTGGCCCTGCCCTTTGATGATGCCAACGGGGGGAGCCCACTCCCTGTCAACATCATTTCTCCCCCCGTTTCATGTGCCAGTGAGGGAGCCCACTCCCCATCAGCATAATGCTCCCCCACAAACACCCAGAACATTTGTGCCGAGCGGGTGCCCAATCCCCCTCTGCTCTTGCGCCTCCTCTTTAGTGCTGACGGGGTGCCCAATCCCAGTTGGCATGATGTGGCTCCCTCCCTTTTGTTGTGTGCTGATGGGGGTGCCCAATTCCACGTCGGCTACATCTGCCCCCCCAAGAATGAGTCCATTGGCATGCTGGGAGCCCACCCCAGCGTGCCACATGCCCCTGAAAACAAAAAGCGGTCCACGCAATGTCTTTTTTTTGACCTGTGAGAAAAGGAAGCGGTCCCTCGGTGGTGTCCTGCCCCCCTCCGCAACCGCACCCACCACTGCACATCCTGGCCGAAATGTGTTTTCGTACTTCTGGCGCAGAATAATGCGGTCACTGGGGGAAATCAGTGTTCAGGACAGATTAAGAAAAAGACAGTGACACTGTTCATGAGCAGAGGTCCTAAAATGCCTATGTTGAAAATTTGGTGACGGTACTCCATAAAATGACTGTGTTATGAGCGTGTGTTGCACAGTTTACATGCACCCTTGTAACTTCGTAGATTTGTAATATTGTCACACCAGATTTTCAACAGTGGCATTTTGTCACACCTACTTATGAACAGTATAGCTGTCATTTTTCCCATCCTGGCCAAAATGTGTTTTCGCACTTCCAGTGCAGAATAGCACGGTCACTGTGGGAAATCAGTGTTTGGGACAGATTAAGAAAATGACAGTGGCACTGTTCATGAGCAGAGGTCCTAAAATCCCTATGTTGAAAACTTGGTGATGAAACTCCATAACATGACTGTGTTACAAGCGTGCATCGAACTGTTTCCACGCACCCTTGTAACTTTGCAAATTTGTAATATTTTCACGCCACATTTTCAACAGTGGCTTTTTTTCACACCTCCTTATGAACAGTACAGCTGTCATTTTTCACATCCTGGCTAAAATATGTTTTTGCACTCCTGCCGGAGAATAGCATGGTCGCTGTGGGAAATCAGTGTTTGGGATAAATTGAGATCGAGCGAGTGAGAGGGGGAGTGACCAAGCTCAACTGAGCTCTGTGGGCACTGCTTCTGATTTCTTTGTGGACAGAAAAAGGCCCCAACACAAGAGCCCAGTACAAAAGGACAGCCTACAGCATTGGGAGAAACAGAACGAGAGAGCGAGTGAGGGAGCGGGAGTGAGTGAATTAATCGGAGCACTGTCAGGACTGCTGTGGATTTCTTTGTGGGCAGAAAAAGGCATCAGTGCAAGCAGGGGCTCAGTACAAAAGGCCAGCTTGCAGCGGTGGGAGAAACATTATGAGTGAGTGAGACAGAGGGACTGAGTGAGCTCATCAGAGCTCTAGCAGGACTGCTGCAGATTTTTTTGTGGCCAGAAAAAAACACCAATGCGGGCAGGAGCCCAGTACAAAAGGGCAGCCTGCAGCGACAGGAGACACAGAACAAGCAAGTGAGGGAGGGGGATTGAGTGAGCTCAGTGGAGCTCTGTTGGGATGGCTGCAGATTTGTTTGTTGGCAGAATAAGGCAGCAATGCACGCAGGGGCCCAGTACAAAAGGGCAGCGTGCAGTGGCGGGAAAACCAGAATGAGCAAGTGAGAGAGGAGGAGTGAGCGAGCTCAAACGAAGCTCTATTGTGACTTCTGTAGATTTCTTTGTGGGCAGAAGAAGGCGGTCAATGCAGGCAGGAGCCCAATACAAAAGGGCAGCCTGCAATGCTGGCAGAAATGGAATGAGCAAGTGAGAGAAGGGGAGTGAGCGAGCTCAACAGAGCTCTGTCAGGACTACTGCAGATTTCTTTGTGGGCAGAAAAAGGCACCAACAGAGGCAGGAGCCCAGTACAAAAAGGCAGTTGGCAGTGCCAGGAGAAACAGAATGAGTGAGATAGGGGGAATGAACGACCTCAACAGAGCTCTGTCGGGACAGCTGCGGATTTCTTTGTGGGCAGAAAAAGGTGCCAACGCAGGCAGGAGCCCAGTACAAAAGGGGGGCCTGCAGTGCTGGGAGAAACACAATGAGCAAGTGAGAGAGGGGGAGTGAGCGAGCTCAATGGAGCTCTATCGTGACTGCTGCAGATTTCTTTGTTGGCAGAAAAAGGCAGCAACGCAGGCAGGAGCCCAGTACAAAAGGTTAGCCTGCAGCGCCGGCAGAAACGGAATGCATGAGTGAGAGAGGGGGAGTGAGCAGGCTCAACAGCTCTGTGTCAGGATTGCTGCAGATTTCTTTGTGGGTAGAAAAAGCCACCAACAGAGGCAGGAGCCCAGTACAAAAGGGTAGCCTGCAGCACCAGGAGAAACAGAATGAATGAGTGAGTGAGAGAGAGGGAGTGAGCCACCTCAACAGAGCTCTGTCGGGACTGCTGCAGATTTCTTAGTGGGCAGAAAAAGGTGCCAATACAGACAGAAGCCCAGTACAAAAGAGCAGCCTGCAGCACCGGGAGAAACAGACTGAGTGAGTGACAGAACAGCAGTGAGTGAGCTCAACAGACCAGCGCAATCAACATTCGGCATTGACAAATGCTTCTTCTTCTTGCTTTTGCTCACTTGCTTGACTCAAAGGTTTGTCGCCTTTCTTATGCCCCCTTTTAGCCCAGCCCACTGTTCTCCACTCACCCAGGTTATCCCCCCCCCGCCAGGTCATTCCTGAGGCATTTATCCATCTTTATCAAATCTGGCCGCCTGCAGTCCAGGACCATCTCTCTTGTGTGGCTCAATTCCACAGCCATCCTTATATTGAACCACACTGTACAATGATCACTGGTCCCCAGGTGGCCTTTCATCTTGACATCTACAACATTATCCCTGTTAGTGAATACCAGGTTCAGTATTGCCCTATCATGATTCATGAGTGAGTTCATTGACTAGTTGCCTGAGGAATACCTCCTGCAAGGATTCCAGGATGCCAAGGCAAAAAAGGGACCCACTCTATGCCAAAATGAAGTAGACTGCCAAACTTTATTTTGTTCGACTCATAAAAAATACCCTCCAAAGTACATAATAAAAACACACAATGATTGTTTTGCACTCTTGCAAGTGCTTTTTCAAGGGATCCAGGAGCGAGTCTTTCTTTTGTATATTCCAGGATGTCCCTGCTTTATGCTGAAGTCACAGCTGGGAGTCTCCAATCAACATCCATCAGATTGAAGTCCCCCACCAGCAGCACCGCCCCTTTTCTGCCGTTTTGCCACTGGCTTCTACCATCACTTTATGCAACTCCTCCCCCTGTGCCACGGGTCTGTAGATCACACCAGTGCAAATAGTGGTTCCAGTCTCTGTCTCCAGGGTGACCCACAATACCTCTACCCCCCCATATTCCCTGTATCTCTGCTACTTTTTTGCTTTCCCTCAGATAAAGTGCCACACCTCCTCCTTTCCTTCTCACTCTCTCTCTCCTGAACAGAATATAGCCTGGCATGGCCATGTGCCAGTCATGGTTTTCAGTGCACCATGACTCAGTAATGGCCACAATATCCAGGTCGCCCTCTGCCATGATGGCCTCTAGGTCTGGAATCTTGTTTCCAAGACGTCTAGCATTCACATACATGACCTGCCAGATTTTGTTAGTACTCTGCTTGTTACCCACCCTTTTTTCTTTTTGCCCTCCCTCTTCACCCTCTCTTTTTAATGTTCCTATTGCCATTCTAGGGAATTTTGTACCCTGTGAGGTTCTTCTCCTCTCGGGTTCTCCTTAGTCTCTACTTCAGCCTATGGGGAAGGCAGTCTCTGCCACCCTGCTTCCTTCCGCCTCCTTCTCAGCTAGTTTAAATGTTCATCAAAGTAACATTTAAACCATCCCCAGAGGACTGCAGTTCCCCTCCTGTATGGATGCAGGCCATTACCCCTATGTAGGCCCTTATCTGCCCAGGTGAATCCCTATCCCCAATGTAGCTGAACCCCTCTACTCTGCACCATTCCTTCAACCATGATTTGAAGCTCCTGGTGCAGAGATTCATCTCCTCCCTCCTCTTGTACACAGGCAGCAGCTCAGCGAAAGCCACTGAGCCCGCTATCTGTCCAAGACCACTCCCCATCTCCCTAAACTCCCCCTGCACTAATATAGCCTCATCCCTCGCCAAGTCATTGGTCCCCAGGTGGACAATGATATCCAGCTCCCTCTTCCTTCCTGCTGTCCTAGCAGTTCCCAAGATCTGTTTTCCATCCCTCTGGGCTGTGGCACCACATAGGCACCTGACCTCCCTCTCCACCCCCTTTCTATTCCCAGATCTATCCCCTAACAATTGAATCCCCCAACAGTTGTTCCTCCTCCTCTGGGGTCATCTCCCACCCTCCATGGGGTCTGCACTTTGGAGGAACCCCATGTCCTCCCTGGCCACTATGACGGGTGCCTCCTCCTGGCAGTCTCACCCCGCCAGAGCAGCATAGGAATTTTGTAGTGGTACCAGTTGAGGAATGTGTCTCTGACCCATTACTCCCACCCTCCCAGAGCCCACCATAATCCAGCTGTTCTTCATTTCTGAAATCCTCTGAGGTAAAGGTGGCAGACTTGGTGGCCCCTGGGTGGAGGAGGAGGTTTCTCAAATCCTAGTCAGCTTGGGACGGAGTCTAGTGACCTCTTCCCTCAATCTAGAGAGGTGCATGCAGATGGGGCAGCACCACAGTCTCCAGAAGGTCTTTCTGAAAACTGCCACCCTACAGCTACTGCACTACACCACTCCAAGTATTATCAATTCCTACTCTCCCTGTGTTACTTGAAAGTACTTATGTGCACTTACCCTTGAAAGGATTTTTGTAGTTTTTCCCCTTATGCTGCTTGTTATACCCCTTTGTACACCTACCCTAGATAGGGTGTTGCTCCTATTCCCAGATTTGGTCTACCCTTTTATTTTGACCCATCTCTTATGTAGTCTTTACCCTTGAAAGGGTGTTTTCAGTTTTACCCCTTTTGTTGTTTGTTATTCCTCTGTGTACAGCTACCTCAGAGAGGGTATTGCTTCTATTCCCTGTTTTGGACTACCCTTTATCTTCCACTCATCTTGGCAGTGAATGTCAACATAGTAGTGAACTGGTGCCTTACCTTAATCAACCAGCAGAGTCCCCCGCTTCCCTACTTCCTCCTGTAGATGCTTAAGATGCCAGTCTTGCACCTGGTCTACTCTTGTGCTTTTCCATGCACATGCTGGGATATGAATGTGCATGGGTCATGTGAGCAGTGCTTCCTTTTATCCTCCCTGCAGAACCTCCTTCAGGTGGGACTTCCTGCTCACTCCCGGTTGGTCCGTGCTCCCCATGTGACCCTCCTCCCAAGACCAGCGGCTCTGACTTGGTGCCCTGCTGGGGGAATGAGAACAAAAACTCACAGCAGGTCAGTTCGTTGAGTTTGCTTTTATTTGTCTCCCCTCTTGATTTATTGAGTTTGCTTAGCTTTCTCCCGATGGCTGCCATGAACTCACGATGCTTAGAACAACAAAGAACACAACAAAAAAAAATGTTTGTCTAAACCAGCAATTCTGATTACTGGTTGGACCCCTCTTTGCCCAAAATAATTTTGGGTCAATGTTTTACTTCCTGTTGCTCAACAAACGTTCCCTTTTCTAGACATTAAACCTCATGCTCACACAACCAGACTGCTCCATTTCACAATGAGCCCACCACCTGCTGTAACAAAGATAGCTTTGTACGCAAACACTTGTTACAATAAGTCCAGTTTTTAAGCTGTGAACCGCTTGCTCAGAATAACCAGACTGCTCCATTATACAATGAGCACATCCCTTGCTTAATACAAATAGCTCTGCAATGAAAAGAGAGCTGGATAGGAGCCGTGCAGTGGATGTCCTCTGCTTGGATTTCAGCAAGGCCTTCAATTCCATACCACATGGGTGGCTTGGAGGGAAGCTGCCTGGCATGGGACTGAGGGCAAAGACGGCAAACTGGATTACAAACTGGCTGCGTGGGAGGCTATAACGGGTGGTGGAGGGGTGGAATTCTCAACACCTAGACCAGTGACGTGCGGGGTGCCATAGGGCTCAGTGCTGGGCTCGCTGCTATTTGAGCTCTTCATCTCAGACATCATGCACAGAGTGGTGAGCAGGGTAAGTCTATTTGCAGACAATACCAAAATGGGTGCAGTAGTGTATGAAGAGGAGGGATGGAAGCAACTGCAGGGGGACCTAACCAAACTGGAGGAGTGGTCAGAGAAGTGGCAGCTGGGGTTCAATGCGAAGAAGTGTAAGGTTATGCACTTCAGGGCAAAGAACCCAAGGAGAGAATACTGGTTTGGGGGGGGGTGAAGCTGGGGATCACTGAGGATGAGAAGGACCTAGGGGTGATTGTGTTAGGGCGCATGAACAAATCTGCCCAATGCTGGAAAGAGGCAGCAAAGGCAAACAAGATGCTGATATGTATAGCGAGGGGGTTCTCATCCTGGCAGAGGGAGGTGATCTTGCCCCTCTACAGGTCACTGGTCAGGCTGCACTTGGAGTACTGTGTGCAGTTCTGGAGGCCATACCTGAGGTGGGATATCAAGCTACTGGAGGGAGTGCAGCGGAGGGCAATGAAGATGATACAGGGAATGGAGGGGAGAGACTATGAGAACAGGCTGGGGGAACTGAATATGCACACCCTGGAGGAGAGCAGGGATAGGGGGGACATGATCAGAACTTTCAAGTATCTGAGGGGAATCAACAAGGATGGAGCTGACAGGGTTTTTAAACTGAGGAAGGGAAGGGATACTAGAGGGCACAGTCTAAGAACAGAGGAAAGAAGATTTAGGAGGGAGATGAGGAGGCATTACTTCACATAGAGAGTGGTGTCGAAGTGGCATGTCCTACCAGAGAGGGTGATGTCACTCAAAACTCTGGGTAGCTTTAAAAGGGCATGGGACAGAGAACACGGGAGAGTACAGGTGGGTGAGGCTGAGAACGGCTGAGGGCAGACAAAAGGGGAGGGGGTGGGGCAGTTGCAACTTAAGGGTGCTAGCTGCACACTCGAGCAGACATTGATAGACCAGGAGGTTCATTTCTACTGGCACATTCATATGTTCATATGAAAACCCTTATTGAATTTCCACCTGATTTACTAACTGCCTTGCTCCCTTCCAATGGTTGTCCTGTGCTTATGGCTCTTTGATCAAAGATCCGCTCCAAAAGCCCTTTGTGTTACAATTCTCTGCTCCCCTCCCGATTGCTGCTCTGTACCTCTTGTCAGCACTACCAGAGACAGTGAAATGTGCCCTGGAGAAATGTTTCCTGAAGTTTTAAATCTCCCTCCTTGTCCCTTGGATTTCCATCTCACTCCTGGTGGGTCTGCGCTCCTCACGTGACCTTCCTCCCAAGATCAGCAGGCTCTGACCTGGCAATGATGCTGCCCTACTGGGAGAACCAGAAGAGAAACTCACAGCAGGTTAGTTTGTTTCAATTTTTTTTCCTTCCTGATTTACTGAGTTTGCTTAGCTCTCTCCTGATGGCCATCCTGAACTTACGGTGCTTAGACCAAAAAAGTACGCCAAACAACTGTTTGTGTAAACAAGCAGTTCTGATTACTAGTTGGACCCCCCCCCCCTTTTGCTCAAAACAATTTTGGGTTAATGTTTTACTCTCCCTTGCTCAACTAAGGTTCAGTTTTTTCAATCTTTAAACCTCCTGCTCACACAACTGACTACTGCTTACAATTTTTAACATCTTCCTGTCTGTTATTTCTGGTTCTACTAGTTTTCTAAGCAGTATCTTTTAGAGCACACCTACTGCCTTTCATAGTTAACGTTGTAATGGGTATTTATTTATGAGAGTATTTATTATGGATTTATTTAAGCAATAACGATCGAGAAGCTGGTCATTTCTGAAGGTTAAATGATGCAGCCGATGGCCACCTCTCTCCAGCCAGTCGTTAATCCAAGGAAATGATGGCTTCAAGGTTGTCATTGCGATTATAAATAGTCTTTTCCCGCATATTTTTACTGCGATTCTATTTTAAAGCAGAGTGGTATGAACCGTGCATGTCGCACAGTGTCAGTTGGCAGGCGGCTCGGTCGTTTCTAAGACATTAATGATTGATCCAGTAGCCAATCAGGAGCCCCGTTAGGCTCATGAATAATTAATTAGACTGATAATGTGTTGTATTGCAGTGTATATTTCCCTGTATGGTGCCCTGAACCTCTATAACAGAGTGCATATAAACAAACTTGCCTTCCCTTTGCTTGAACCTGTGGAGCAGCCCTCCAGTAGAGACTGTGTATATGAAGACAATACTGGCCTTCAAGATAAGCCTGGACAAACTTCTGCTTACCAAGGGAATTGCGAGGTACCCTGGGTAGTATGGTAAGTGGGAAATCCCTATTAATTAGTACATTTTCAAGCAGCATACTTATCGGTTCCTGCCTTTGAAGCTGGTGAGGGGGGACTTGATGGTCCTAGAGTCCCTTCTGACCTTAAATTACTACAGTATATTATGATTTTACTACTACATGTATGGAGGCTAGTGGGTGTTAAAGGAACATTACTGTTTACAGAGATTTCTCGACTGCAACAACCTTGCTATCTTATACAGCATATGTTTTATATTTGTCTTTGTTTCTGTATATCTTTGATTTAGCGGACTATATACTGCTTGTAAAATTTTGTTCTGTTCCTTATCTTGCATCCTTGTAATCATTGTGATTTTTCTGTACCGTACTGTCCTAGCCAGGACCACCTTGCAAATGAGCTTTGCTCAGCAAGCTTTTCCTGGTAAAATGAATACAATGAACTGGAATGACTTGCAGCCTAGTAGTGTTAAAGGTATGCTGCTGTTTACCAATACTCTGGAGACTAGTTGGGGTTGCAGAAGGTCCATTTCTGCTGTTGGAAGCGCTTAAGCAGAGTGGAATGTGCACACACCATTTCCTGGAGAAAGCAAGCAATGAATTGCTAACGCCTGAGGTTTCATAACCATCCAATGACGTGGACAGTTTGCATCAGTTTCTGTAATTCATTTTCTGCTGGCCTCTCTTTTCCCACATATGGCTTCTGTCTGAGTAGCTGTTTGTTTATGTTAATGAGCATGCCTCAGTAAGGAAAAACCACTCCAAACAGTACCTACCAATATGTGAACTATGAATACAAAATGCCGCATTATACATACCACCTAGCTCTGCAGTATGTATTAATTACAAAAAACAAAACAAGCAAAAAAAACAAAAACTATATTAATGCATAAGTTAGCAGAAGTAAGGAAATGCAATGTCAGGGTTGTTTGAACCCTAACTCCACCCATTCCCATCCATCACACTGAGAACACCACTGAACTGAATGCTGAAGCAGAACTCACATTTCAAACATGCACTTTAACATCATATATACATTGCTGACCATAAAAAAGTTACATCACTGCAGCATGTTTTATGGTACCGCAGGCCAATGGGATTAACCGCAGCATGTCTTTAGGTGCCTCAGGCTATGTGGATTACCTTCCTATTGAAAACAATTGGTTGATGAAGTCAGGGGTGTAGCCTGGAATCTCAGACTTGTACATACTGGGCCCTAGTGCAATGCAAGGGGCTTGCGACACAAAAAATGGCGCAAAGTGCCGGGCCGGTGGCACTGAGGGTTGAGGTCCTGGGCGTCACACCTCGCAATGCTAGTGACCCAGGTTTGGGGCGGACTGAGTCACTGGGTCAGCAGGGGAGATGAAGCTTTAGTGTCCTCGATGGCTTGCTTTCTCTGGGAGGAACAGGCCGATGCCCACACTTGCCTGACTCGAGCAGAGGCTGGGAATACTGTAAGCCCCTTGAGGGATGGCTGGCAGTGTGCGGCATAGACAGGCACCTTGCACCATGACATCAGAGGAGTTGCACACTGCACGGAGGCGGAAATGGGAAGAGGAACTGTGCCATGCCCACAAATTACCCACCCGATGAGACACAGGACTGACAAATGTAAGTTAAGGGGTGTCCTACACCTGCCTCATCCCCACCTGGGGGGGTATAACCATGGCTCCATGGGGATCTAGGGTCTGTCTGGGTAGGGTAGAAGGCAGTGGGATGTCAATTGTCTCCCCTGATGGGTTGGAGGTGGCAGCCTAGGGAAAAGGAGGCAGAAAGTGTAACTAAAAAAAAAAAGAATGGCGAAAAAGTGCCCCTTGTGCCAAATGATGTTCTGGGAGCGGTTCTTGATGGCAGCCAGCATCAACTGCAGGCTGCCTGCTCCAGACAGGGCATTCAAGACCCATGAGCCCAAACATGGGCTGCAACAGGGTGCTAGGGGGCATGTGGGAGACGCAAGCTGCCAAGTCTCTGAAAATGGGATTCTCAGAACTCTCCCAGAGAGAGAAATTCTAAGTACCCTTAGGCCAACCAGGGCTGGTCTAAGTGCCAAAGAAATTCTCGCTGAGAGATTGACCTGTTCTCGGCAATGTGCTACAGTGGGCAATACCTGCTGGGGTGGGGTGGGGGGCCACAAGACCACCAGGACAGGGGTATGTACATACTTATATTATGGAGCTGAATCAGGGTTGGGGGGGCCATTAGACCATCAGTATTTTTTTTTTTATCATTATATATGATTACGGACACATTGGGGATCGAGGAGGGGGCCACTAGGCCACCAGGAAGGGTTATTTTGCTTCATGCTTCTGCCACATGAGACAGTACGCAGCCAGTCCACCATATCAGAAATCAAGTGGGCCATATCTTGCCAGTGTATGTATGTCATGGCGTGATGGCAACACTTGCTCTGTCGTGGCTACCTGGCAGTAGCCTCCCAGAGGAGACTACCTCCAGGTACCCTTGGGGGTACCTGATGGATAGTCATATCAGATGACCTAAAGGTAGGTAGTCAATGTGAGAAGGCAGTAGGGAGGGCTGGGGGGATACTTGGATGTATAGGGAGAGGTATCACCAGCAGAAAACAGGAAGTTGTTATCCTTCTTTACAGACAGCTGGTGAGACCCCATCTGGAGTACTGTGTCCAGTTCTGGAGACCTCATCTCTGCAAGGACATAGACAGGATGGAGGCAGTCCAGAGGAGGGCAACTAAAATGGTGCAGGGTCTGCACCAGAAACCATACAAAGAGAGACTAAAGAAGCTTAACATGTACACCCTTGAGGAAAGGAGGGAGAGGGGGCACATTATGGAAACTTTCAAGTACCTCAAGAGAATCAACAAAGTCTGAGAGGGTAGCACTTTTCAGAAAAAGAGGTGTGCAAGAACGAGGGGGCACAATTTGAAGATGGGGGAAGGCGGCTTAGGGGCAACATGAGGAAGTATTTTTCACAGAGAGGGTGGTGGACGCATGGAACGGCCTCCCTGAGGAAGTTGTGGGGTCTAAAACAGAGGGGGAATTCAAGAATGCATGGGACAGACATAAGGCAATTATAGTGAGGGGTAGGAGGAAGTAGGTTGTTGGTTACCTAGGATCTGCAGCTTATTCAATAGGTAGGAAAATAGGCAGACTGAGTGGGCCAAGTGGTCCTAATCTGCCATCAAAATCTATGTTTCTATGGAATGACTTTGGGGATTAGAGGGCACTAGACCACCAGGACAGAGGTATACATATATATATATATATAAAATACAAAATCGCACATAGCCACACAATGCAAAGCATCATGGGCTGCATATGCAAATCACCACAGAATGTTATGCTGGTTCAACTTTAAGCAGAATCTGTCATCTGTTGGCACCCTTTGCAAACTGTGTGAGAGGCCTTTTGGCACCATGCAATTCTGCTTAAAGTTGAACCTGCATAACATTATGTGGTGATTTGCATATGCAGCCCATGATGCTTGCATTGTGTGGCCATGTGTGATTTTGTGTTTTCTTGAAACTTGGCCTCCCAGCCAAATGCCCTTTGGGGTAACCCTTGCCTCAGTGTTTGCGCACAGAGGTTCTTTATCTTTTAAATAGTTTTTTATTTTAATGGGTTCACTACAATATAACCCAGACAGACCGTCTTAGGGTAGCTGGTTCATTCCACTGGGGTGTCAAACAGACGAGGCATACTGATGAGTCCTGGTAGGACGAAACACGTGTCTATTTCATCTGTTGGCACCATTTGCAAACTGTGTGAGAGGCCTTTCCGCACCATGCAATTCTGCTTAAAGTTGAACCAGCATAACATTCTGTGGTGATTTGCATATGCAGCCCATGATGCTTTGCATTGTGTGGCCATGTGTGATTTTATTTTCGAAACTTGCCTCCCAGCCAAATGCCCTTTGGTGTAACCCTTGCCTCAGTGTTTGCGCACAGAGGTTCTTTGTCTCTTATATACATATATATATACACACACACTTATATTATGGAGCAGAATCGAGGCTGGGAGGGCCACTAGACCCCCAGGCAGTTACAGATACGGGCATGTTGAGTGGGGGGAGGGGTGCTAGACCACCAGGGTCTAGAGTGGTGCACGGTCGCCCTGCAACTTGTGGCAAACCCTCCCAGTGCACCCTCTGTTTGGCGCATGGCCACGGTTGCCATAAGCCATGGGACTTTGCCAGCCGGGACCCTACCAGATAGAGAATGCAGCACAGGGTCCCTGGCACACCAGGCTTTGTCAGCAGCTTGCATAAACCTAAGGGCTCTTTCAGAATCTAGTCCACTGACTGCATGATGCCCCGTCTCCCCTGCCCAAAAATGTATGTGTTGTAATTCATACGTCTGTCAGTTGACTCACTCTGCTGCCTTTGTATTTTGCCTGTTTTAATACCCATGTGTGAGTGACTGTGTAGTGCTATGCAAACATAGTCAATCACACATACAGTAGGTACCTTACTATATGAAAAAAAGCTTGGAGTCTTTGGTTACTTGGTTAAGCTCAGTGCCCCGCCAAGGTAACTCCAAATATTGAGTCCTAATCTATCCCTATTGAAAATGCATTTTGTTGCCCACTGGCCAGTTACACAACCTAAATGGGCCCCCTACTGTTTACTCTGTTTCTAAACAAGCTCCCTAAGGCCTGTCATGACAATGTTCTATTGTACGCAGATGATGCTGTGCTGTTCACTGGTCACTCTAACCCTGAAGCTCTAGAAAAACAAATGCAATAAAATGTCTCTGAAGTTGAAGCCTGGTTCATCAACCCTAAGCTCCTTCTAAATTACAACAAGCATTTGTCAATGCCGAATGTTGCTTGCTTATATGTGCTGTTTAGGTATTTGGAAGTGACAGTTTCATGCCTTCCTCCCAAGACATCCACTGTCTCTTTCCACTCAGTATTCACAGAAGAGTGGGAGGGGCAAGGGCCACAGCAGTACAGCAGTTGCCAAGGGGGTGAAGAGGTGGACAAAAGAGTCCTGCAGGAGCTCACTAAATTGAAGGTAGATAAAGCGATGGAACCAGATGGCATACGCCCAAGGATATTAACAGAACTGCGAAGGGAGATAGCAGTACCTCTGGCAGCCATGTTCACTGAGTCATTCAACATGAGCAAATTGGAGGAGGGCACATGTGGTCCTTCTACACAAGTCTGGCAGCAGGGAGGAGGCAGGGAACAATAGACCATTCAGCCTCACCTCAGTAGTGGGGAAGATCATGGAGACATTGCTTAAAGAAAGGATAGTGGGGCATCTAGATGCCATCGGAACCCAGGACCATAGACAACATGGATTCACAGTGGGGACATCATGTCAGATAAATCTGGTTGATTTATTTGACTGGTGACAAAGGAAGTGAATCAGGGTAGAGCAGTGGACAACGCTTACCTTGATTTCAATAGCCTTTGACACCATCCCATATAGGAGGCTGATAAACTAGCTGGGTAGGCTGGACATGGGGAAAGGGTGGTAAACTGGGTTAGAAACTAGGTAACAGACAGGAGGCAGAGTGGTGGTAAATGGTATGCAGTCTAGGGAGGGGCGACCAGTGGGGTGCTGCAGGGATCGGTCCTGGGGCCAGTTCTGTTCAATGTCTTCATTAGTAATATTGCAGAACATCTGAAGGAATTTTTCACCAAATTTTCAACATAGCCATTTTAAGACCTCTGCTCATGAACAGTGTCACTGTGATTTTCTAATTTATCCCGCACATTGATTTCGCACACCGACTGCGCCATTGTGCGCTACATGGGCAGAAACACATTTTGGGTGAGATGTGAAAAATGACAGCTGTACTACTCATAAGAAGGTGTGGTAAAATGGCAATGTTGGAAATCTGGAGTGAAAATATTGAAAATTCACGAACTTACAAGCGTGCATAGGAACTGTACAACGCACGCTCATAAAACAGTCATTTTTTGGAATTTTTCCACCAAATTATCAACATAGCCATTTTAACACCTCACCTCATGAACAGTGTCACTGTGATTTTCTTAATTTGTCCCGTACATTGATCTCGCACACCGACTGCGCCATTGTGCGCCATATGGCGGAAACACGCTTTTGGGTGAGATGTGAAAATGGCAGCTGTACCACCATAAGAAGGTGTGGTAAATGGCAATTTGAAAATCTGGAGGAAAATATTGAAAATTAGACTCACGAAATATAAGCGAGGAACCGCGAACGCCCACCTCAGAAACAGTCATTTTGAGGAATTTTTTCACCAAATTTTCAACATAGCCATTTTAAGACCTCTGCTCATGAACAGTGTCACTGTGATTTTCTTAATTTGTCCCGTACATTGAATTCACACTGACTGCGCCATTGTCTGCGCGTAAACCCAGGAAACACATTTTGGGTGAGATGTGAAAAATGACAACTGTACTACTCATAAGAAGGTGTGGTAAAATGGCAATGTTGAAAATCTGAGTGAAAATGTTGAAAATTCATGAACTTATGAGCCTGCGTAGGAACTACATAGCATGCCTAAATAAAACAGTCATTTTGGAATTTTGGCATCAAATTTTCAACATAGGGGTTTTGGGACCCCTTCTCATGAATGATGTCACTGTCATGGTGTTATTCAGGCCCGAAAGGTGATTTTGCGCAGTGACTGCGAAATCACCCTTCGGGCCCGAATAACAACATGACAGTGACATCAATCATGAGATGGGGTCCCAAAAACCCCATGTTGAAAATGTGGTGCAAAAATTCCCAAAAATGCATGAGATATGCAACAAAGTTGAAACCCCTATCTAGCCCATTATACAGTTTACCGGCATTTCCTCAGTTCGCTGTCGGCTTTGAAGAGTGCAGACGTGTTCCGGTCCACGAAGATCGTGGCGCCGAGCTCCGGAGGTAAGTATGGGGTGGGGGTGGGGAGGCTGGAGTGCGCCAGTGGGTGGGTGCGGGTTGTGGGAGGGGCGGGGAGACTACGTGGGACCGTTTTCTTCTGGAAAAAAAAAAAGAAACTGACGTGGGGCGTTTCGCCACGCTTAGGTGGGCTCCCAGCATGGCACAAGGACAGTTGGGGGTGCATTCAGCTGACGGGGATTGGGCACCCCGTGCGTCCTGAGGATTGCTTGCCACGCTGGGTGGGCTCCCAGTGTGGCACAAGGATGGTTGGGTGATTCAGCCGACGGGATTGGGCACCCCGCCGGCCTATGATTTACACGCTAGGGTGGGCACCCAGCGCGGCATTTCAGGAAGGGTTTGGGGAGGCGGGGACGCAGCACAAACGCGGGATTGGGCACCCTGTCGGCTTATACAGTGCGTGCGTGCAGGGGCCTGCGCCTGTGTGGGTCTGTGGGGGAGCGCGTGAGCAGCCTTATCTTATCGCTGCTCACTCAAGCGTAGCTCCCCCTTTCAACTGTATGCCACTGCATTTTGGAGCATGTCATAGACAGCTCCAGAATGCATTGGCTTACAGGGGCCGCGCCTGCCAACACACTGACTGAATTGGAGGAGGGGGTGACACACCTCCGAAATCTCCGATGATGACACTATGTTTCTTGCACATGCGTGCAAGCAACATAAAAAGACTAAGACTATGCTGTTCACCTCTACACAGAACAGATATAGATCTTATTGTTTTAACATTTTTAACAATTGGAATGATGCACTAGAGATGGTCAATAGCTTTAAATACCTCGGGGTCACTCTTGACAGCTCCCTTTCATTTACTCAGCACATTGAATAGGTAGCCAAGGCTGCTAACTCGTGGATTGGCTAATTATACAGGCAGGGACACTACCTTAGTGATGAAGCCCTCAAGCTCGCTGTCACTAGCTCTGACCTGTCAGTTACTGACTACGGGCTAGTAGCCTATGTGGCACTTACTAACATGACCCTAAAGAAAATCAAATCGGACTTAAACAAGACTTGTAGGCTTGTACTAGGTGCACATCTATTAATCCACACCTGTGAGCTCTAGGCCTGATCAGGATGGCTTAAACTGCAAAACAGGATCCAGTACCAGGTCTGCCTACTTGGAAAGAAGACAACCCTAGGCCTTACACCACCAGGGATACAGAACCTCCTTTGCTCACCTACTCATCACAGGTAAACTAGGGGAACTTGCGATAACACGATCCTAGTCCCTGTCTGCCAAACATCACAAAGACAATGGTTGTTTGCCTTCAGGTTCCCTAAATGGTTAACTCTCTTAATGCTGACCTGCAATCTGTACCAAAACTTGTCCCTTTCAAGTCTCAACTCCGAGCTCATCTTACCGCTATCAGTACGTGTGACTGTAACACCTAATACCTATACTCCCTTTCCTGGGACTACTTTCAACAGCAGCACTTAGTCACAATCCACCCATTCCAATCTCCCTGTCATCTCCACCCCTTCCCCCTCCATACTTCACTCCTTTCATATGGTTTTAGCCAAATACCCCTCTCAGTGGCCACCTCTAATGCTCACTCCATCTACCCTTTCTTTACCTAATTGCTTGGACCACTCCTCAATTTCTCCAATACACTAATGAGGCCCCATTTGGGCTGCTGCCCCCTCATCCCTCCTTTACCGCCTCTAACAATTCTGAATTTTGCCACAGCTATCTTACTATCCAATGCCTGCCTGCCTATCTTACCCCTTTTTTCCTCCCCCCTTATACTCCTCACCTTCCTAATTTCCTTTTACCCATGTTAACGATTGCACTTAACTAAGTATACCTTATCTGTAAACATTAAGAATTTGGAACTTTATCCATTTTTGTTGCAACTGTAATGTTGCTTTACTCTTCAGTGTTTGTATAGTGTACTCATATGACGTGTAACCTCTGTAAATTAGCTCTTAGCTCAAAGGTATTCATCCAAGATGTTAATAAATAAATAAATAAATAAATGGACTGGTCTTGTTTGGGGACAGTCTTTAGAGGCCTTGGAAAGTTGTGTACTTGGCTGGCCCAGACCTTCCCTGCCTACCACATTTTGGGGGACGGGGGTGATTCAAACTGGCAACTGACTGTGTGATTGGCCAGCACTTCCAGTTCCAACCACCAGTAACTGGGGCTGCTGATCAGGCTGGGTGGTTGCCAGCAGCAGATAGGGAAGTGGCCAGGATGGAAACACTGCTATTTAATCAATTAATAAATAAATAAATGTACTGAAAACCATATAGAAAATGGTCAGTGCCCCTTATCAGATTAGTAATAGTCACAGTCCACCATGAGGTCATCTTCCAAGTCAATTTAAATTCTTATATGTTTCACACTACAGACACTTTAAGGGGTAGACAATAAAGTTTTATTAGCAAGGGTTAGGCATTTACTTCTATCCTGGAACACACCCTTGACCTAAACCAAGGGGGAGAGTCAAAATTCTCCTTGTCTAAACACTGATGTCTCTTACTCTTCAAATTATTTCAAAAGCTACCTAAACACTATTTTAATGGGCACACTGTTCCTGAAACCTTCCAGTGGAAGTACAGCATAAAGGGAGAGGTGCTGAATAATGTAAAAAATACCTTAAAATCTGGATTATATTTTTGGTGGGTTTTTTCACTTCGTCGCAACCAGGAAGCATTCTAAGAGCACCATGCCGAACTAAGCCTAAGGCTTCCAGGTACATGCAGCGTGATGATGTAATCATAGCGAGGCATCTCATCCTCAGTACTCAATCCCTATGGAGTCTTATATATTGCGTGTATCATTAGCGCTAAAAGGGACTTAAGGCTCATCTGCTAGGGCTTAACCAATGCACTTGCTACCATTGAAAACTGAACCCTCTTCTGCGACCTGTTGTTCCCTACTACAATTTTTTGTCTGTTATCATGAATGTCACCTAGTTGTTTACCTATGTTGAGTGTTGAAAGTTATCTAACTGTATACTAGAATTTGTGTTATAAACACTGCAGCGGTCTGATGCACACCAATCTATTTATTTATTTATTAGATCATTGGTTTACAGACCTTTGAGTCAAATACTCACTTACAAAGGCACCTCTTCAAGAGAGCAATACATCACAGCAAACAAAACAGTACAGTACATAATGCTTAGATTGATAAAGCAACCAGTGTTACAGGAATTCACTGGTGGTACAAGCTTGGTAATAGGTAGATCACAGTAGTCATAATATAGGTACACGAGTACCACGTCAGATAGCAACCAGAGATATTTTATTACATTAGTCAGCAGATGTTGCCTGAGACCTCAGGCATATACAGCAAAAGTAGACAGGGCAAACCCAGCCTAGGGGTGAAAGTAAGGGGCAGGTGAGGGATTATATGCCGTTGCAGCAGCGAATGCTTGTCAGAAGGCTTCTGAGGGAGACCTTGAAAGGACCAGGCTTAGTGGAGTCAGCTATGTTGGCTGGGAGGGAATTGAACCAGGAGGGAGCCCAATAGCAAAAGGATCTCTGAGCCATAGAGGTCCTTACCCTGGGGACAATAAGGGAGGTTTTGACAGTGCTGCAGGTGGAGACTGAGGGGGAGGCACGCTGCAGGGAGGTGGTGACCCCAGGGGGGAAGATCCCTAGCAGGGTCTTTTTCACAAGAAGGCAGGTTTGGAAGTGGAGTCTTTCTTCAAGGTTGAGCAAGTTGGTGGTGGAGTACAACAGGCATGTATGGGTGCACCTAGGGACTCCCAGCATCAGCCTGCAAGCCTTGTTTATAGAGAGCTGGATTCTTGCAAGTGCAGTGTTGTCAATTGCAGCATAGATGGGCAGCCCATAGTCAATTAGTGATAGAACAGAGGAGGTGATTGCCAATCTAAGGGCCTCTTGTGGTAGGCAGTCCCTATGGCGGTATAACAGTCCAATCCTGACATTGGTGACAGCAGAAAGGGCATTGATATGGGACTGGAAGGAGAGTGCCGAATCAAAAGTAATTCCCAGATACTTGTAGGAGGAAACCTGCTCAATGGGGTTTAGTGTGTTAGGCAGTATCATGAGAGGGGCACCACTGGCTTTGCTTTGGTGATGCGAGAAGAGCATAGCTTTGGTCTTTTTTAGGTTCAGGACTAGCCTTCGTGATGTGAACCAATGCTCAGCTCTATCAAAAGCTTGTTGGAGGGTGGCCTGGAGTGTGTTGGAGTTGGGGTCAGAGGCGAAGAGCACAGCGTCATCTGCGTAGAGGAGGATCTTACTTGACAGGCTGAGGGGAGGGAGTTGAGGTAGACACTGAAGAGGAGAGGGTCTAAAATGGAGTTCTGGGGAACCCCAGAGTGGACAGGTCATGTGTCAGATAGGGTGCTATTGATTTTTACACACTGAGTTCTGGCAGAGAGGTAGCTGGTGAACCATGTGAGGGGGCCGGGGGAGAAACCTAGGCATCTGAGGGAGTCAAGCAGGAGGGGATGGCAAACTGTGTCAAAGGCCTTGGAGAGGTCAATGAACACGGCACCGGCAGGACTTCCAGCATCAAGAGCAGAATGCAGAAAGTTGGAGAATTCAAGTAGCGCGGTGGTGCTACTGTGACATGCACAAAAGCCACGCTGTTCAGGACACAGGATATTGTCCATGGCAAGGTATTCGGCTAGCTGGTGGGCAACTACTTTTTCAAGGGCCTTAGAGAGTGGGGGGAGGATGGAGATAGGTCGATAGTTAGCTGTGGTCGCTTGATTGCTGCTCTTTAGGATGGGAGTGATGATCTTGGTTTTCCATGTGCTGGGGGACTGCCCTAGGCACAGAGAGTGGTCGAGCACCTTGGCAAGTGGGACCAGGATAGCATCCAACATCAGATGAAGTAGCCTGGTGTCCAGTAGGTCAGTGCCAGGGTTGTTACTACTAACAGCTTTTTTTCAGAAGGGGTCTAGTCTCCAGCTGGGAGATGATATGTAGATAGAAAGAAGTTCTCTGGAGAGTGGGCTACTGGGATGGGGTCAAAGAAGTTACTGGGCAGGACCGAACTCAGGTCTGAGAAAGTGTGGTTTAGGCAGTCTGCAGTGCCAAGGGGGTCAGAGCAGACAGTTCCATTATAGGAGAGTTGAGAGAGGGGTGGGTAGCGGGATTTCCCATTTAGCTCTTTTACATTATCCCAAAAGTTCCTGGCCGACCACCAGGAGGAGACAAGAGCGGATTGGTAGTACTGGGCTTTGGCCTGTCATATGGCCCAAGTACATTTATTGTGCTCGGCGTTGTACACTTGCCTATCAGCTGGCTTGCCAGATTCCACGGCAATGTGCCATAGGTTGTCTCCCATTTTAAGTTTGTGAAGGAGGGAGGGGGTAACCCAGGGTGTGCTTTGCTTTTTCGTGCGATTTCTAGTGAAGGGGGCATAGAGGTCACAGGCAGCGTTAAAAGTACGAGTGAAAAAAATCAAATACCTCATCTGTGGACAGTGCAAGCCTGACTGAGGACCAATCCAGTTGAGAGAGGTACAGTTTAAGGCAATGCAGGCCACCTGGGAGTAGGCGACATTGCTGGGTGGTTTGTGGTGCAGGTTTGCTGTTGGTAGCAGACCAAGAGAATATGACTGGGGAGTGGTCACTAAGTGAGTTGAGAAGTACACTGATATTGAGCACCCTCTGGAGGCGGTTGGTAATGGTGATGTCCAGGAGGGTGTTGGTGCCAGTAGAGGGGTTGAATCTAGTTGGAGTGGTGAAAAGCTGCGATATGTCAAGGGCAGCAAAGATATCTCTGGTTTGGGAGGCCGTGGCATAGAGCCAGTTGATATTCAGGTCATCAACAATTATCTGGGCCATTTTGGCCAGAGAGGTAGTCAGCAATCTATGCTCACTGCACTACTGTCTGTTGAAAACTGCTAACTTACGAAATGCCAACCTGTAATTGTTGAGTAACTTTATGGATTGTCTTACTGTAATTAACCCTGGATCATCCCTGAAAAAGGGACTGTCATGGTCTCAGTGGGTTTACCCAGTTTCCAAAATTAAATAAATAAATAAATGTGTACCTTGTCATCTTTGTCGTTCTTTAATTTATAGATTAGAGTGTAATGTACATGTTAAATAACGATAAAGATGACAAGGTACACATATAGCACTAATGTTATACACAATATATAAGGCATCATAGGGATTGAGTTCTGGGGACAAGATGTCATGCTACGATTACATCATCACGCTACATGTTCTTGGCAGCCTTGGGCTTCATTTGGCACAGTGCTCTTAAAATGCTTCCTGGTTGCAGCGAAGTGAAAACACATACTGAAAAAGGATGAAAGCCCAGATTTTAAGGTATTTCTGTTATATTCACTAAAGGGGGTATTCACATTCACTAAAAATACCACCAACAGCTTAATCTGGTTCAAGGTTACTTGGCATTCATCTGTATCCCCTCCCCCGGGTCGTGCCTGAAAATAGGCAGGATTTGTCTAGTGCACTTACCCGGTCAACAAAAACTAAATAAATATTATTTAGCACCTCTCCCTTTATGCTATACATCCACGGAAGGGTTTCAGGAGCAGTGCACCTAGTAAAAATAGTGTTTGGGTACCCTTTAAGGAACTCTGTCTCAGATGGATTTCAAATAATTTATAGTATACTTCAGCATTAATACAAATGTTTTGTTTCATAAGTGGCAACAACACTAAAACGCATTTCCCAAGCCCAGGCATGTTTTCTTTTCCCCCTCGCAACCCAAAGTAACAATCAGTCAATGGAGTGCCTTTTTCAGCATTAACCCTCTTGGAATGCTGGAATTTTTTGAGGGTATGGGTTTAGCAGGGCATTGTTACTACACACTTTAACTGAAATGGTTAAAGAATGAGTAAGGGTTTGACAGACTGCTTTGGGCTTGGAATCTGAGATTAGCTGCAAACAAGATAGACTCACGAACAAGATATACTCACATATTCGTCTCTGGTTTTCCCTAGGTGATTGCAGGCATAAATCAGAACAGAGCTGTTTTCTTTTGGTGTGTGAACTTTCAGTGCAACCAGTCACATCAAAGTATAGGCAGCCCCCCCCCGCGACTTTAAAACCATACTCAACTGTGTATAATGCATATGCTTGCTGTATGCCTGCCGACGCCAGTGGATGCAATATGAGGTATCACACTTGCCACAGCATTCCACAGCAATAGGGGAATTTTTTCTGCTCATCACTGTAACATCATTTAGACTTTCCAGTCTGTAAATACCCCAGTATAAGAAATGCAGTTACACCTTATGATGAACACTGCACTCGTTTGTTGTGAGACACAGAGCCACAGGATACAGGCCTGGGGCAACGTGTGTGTGTGTGTGTGTGTGTGTGTGTGTGTGCATCACTTGCAGAGCAGCTACACCTTGAAACTGCATCTCCACACAAATTGCCCCAGATCTGTAGTGCACATTGTGAATGGTCCATAACAGCAGCATCACACACAGTGCCACAGACCTGTATGCTGCGGCCTTGTGTTTCACAACATATAAGTGCAGCGTTCATCATGGGGTGTAACTGTATTCTTCATACAATGTTATTTGGCTACGATGTTAACACATACCTTTGAAACTTGGATTGTGCTTTTGTATTCTATTTGGTGGGGTTCATGGGATGATGGACGGAATGGGTGGAGTTAGGGTTAAATAAAAACCTAATATTGCATTATCTTACTTTTGTCACTTTAGGGACAAACCCTAACTAGTACAATCAATTTTCTTTCTTTTGGGACAGAGAGCCATAATAGTCTACTTTGCACTTGGCAGGCCATATGCAAGCCCGCTGCAGCTGCATCATCAAGCACATTGTGCCAGACCGGTAGTGGACTATACAAGTGGTCCTCGTGAAGCCCCTGCATTATCACACGCGTCACTCCAGACCTGTAGTGGACTACGCAAGTGGTCCTCGTGAAGCCCCTGAATTATCACACACATCACTCCAGACCTGTAGTGGACTATGCAAATGGTCCTCATGAAGCCACTGCATTATCACACACATCGCTCCAGACTGGTAGTAGACTATGGAAGTGGTCCTCGTGAAGCCCCTGAATTATCACAGACATCGCTCCAGACTGGTAGTAGACTATGGAAGTGGTCCTCGTGAAGCCCCTGCATTATCATACACATCACTCCAGACCTGTACTGGACTATGCAAATGGTCCTCATGAAGCCCTTGCATTATCACACACGTCGCTCCAGACTGGTAGTAGACTATGGAAGTGGTCCTCGTGAAGCCCCTGAATTATCACATGTAACCCCCCTGCAAATGGGGGTTCCAAAAAGACTTCCAGGAGCTTGCTTGAATGCTCCAAGCCTGAATGGTGTTTGGCGTTTAAGCCATTTATCAGTGAGTGTTTTTAGAGCCTCTGGTACTGTCTCTTTAAGAGCTGTCTGCTTGCAGACATAATTAGTTTGTATGGGGGACTGTGTGCTTCTCTGTTTGAGTACCACTCGAGCTGCTGCCAATTCACTCCATTTTTGCAGTCACTAGGAGTGCAAAGGGAACCTATCTGAAAGATGTAACTGTTTGCCAGAAATCATTTACAGTAATAATGAAATTACAGTTTGTCTAACCTGCTTTCTTTGCAGTCAGAACTGTGTCTGCCTAGTTCCCCATTCTGGTTTTGAACTGCTGAACTGGACCAATCAGTGTGGGGTAAGCTTGCTCTAAAATGGTGCCTTGGACGAATCAGAACTTGGACTCATAATCTGAGCCAGCCACAAGAGGATTGTATGGGCAGTGACTCTAGGAGATGTAGTTTAGACTTGGCGCTTTTTGGACCAACAGCAGCAGTCTATTGTGAGTGACAGCCAATCCAGTCAAGAACTGGGAGGAACTCAAAGGAAGTGCCGGTTTTGTCTGTTGGAGTTTCAGTTTAGATCTGGCAGTGAAGGGAAAGAAACCCTGTGCTCCTTCAGTGCACAGTTTCAGTCAAAAAGCGTGTGTAAGGCCCAGAGTTCGGTCTGCAGCTTGTGTAACTGCTTGTTAGGACTGAATCCGTCCTGTGAAAGAATCAAAGGATCTCTGAAGAGTAGAAACCAGGCTCACCTGTAGAAGACTGGAGAAATTGTTGAATTGCACTCGGTCTGTCAGGAACTGAATCTGCTGTGTGTTCTCCGGGTATTGTGCAGTAATTGCGATCGGGATAGAAGCAGCCTGCCTGGTATAGTACTTTCTTTACCATATAAATGTGTGAAGAGTCTCGTGGAGCTCAAGAGTAGCCCTGCTGACGTTGAAGGACCCTATCTTGTTTGGAGGTCGTGAGTACTAATTCAGGGTCGCTCCCTGTTGAATTGCCACATTAAATACAAATGGAATCACTGTACTGCTGACTGTTTAAACTAATTTTTCTTTTAAGCTGTGTGAAAGGGCCTACCAGCTGCCACGGTTTGGACTAGCCACTAGGGCTTGGGTACCCAGGACAGTAACTGGTAGGATAGGCCTATGCACAGAGCCATAGGTAGATAGTAAAGTGATAAGCTAATTAACCTGATTTCCCCTGTCCTTGTTATATCCCCTAAATAAATCAGAGCTGCTTGTTTCAGCAAAGTTATACTGCCTGAGGTATTTGTCTATGTTAAAAGTACTGTACTGTGATTGTTGCACTGTATCTTATTTCAGGAGGTCCCAGTGCGGAACTAGTCCTGGGGTAAGTGTATACTGTGAAGGTAATTCTGATATATTGTGTGGGCCACTAGTGGGAAGAAAGGGGGGTTGCAGTGTCCCAGAGGGCTGTGACCAAGTAAGTTTAACTATTGCAAACCCTGACCTCTGGGTGGAGGCACCCGACATTGGATCCAGGCCCCTCAACCTGTTAGTGGCAAATCAGGCAGGGGTAGTAGCCCCTGGGATAGCGCCATCTAGGGGTTACACACACATCGCTCCAGACCGGTAGCCGACTATACACATGTCCCTCATTAAGCAGCTGCATAATCGCACAATTTGCTCCACACCTGTAGTGGTTTTCGTAAGTGGTCCTGTGGGTTGCTTGAGAAGCAGCTACATGTAGTGGGGCAACCCCAAAACCCCATTTGGGGGGATTTAACTTTGACAAGGGCATCAAAAACTTTTGCTGGGGAAAAAATAGGTCTATTTAATGATTTCTACCAGATACAGAGTCCACGGATGCCAAAGATGGAATGTAAAATGCAGATGAGCTTTTGCTCACCTTTGAAAAACCTTTCACAATTTAAACAGGTAAGTTTTTCTGACTTTTCTGGGAGTTTTTATCCACAATCATTCAGATCACATCAGCTGGCCAATATGGAGGGAGAGCTGTGCCAGTCATCCTCTGTGGGACCACCAACATATTAAAGTAGGTCTGGCACTGCAGTTGGGGTCATGGTGTCAGAAGGGAGGGTGCAGGTTTGGGTAGGTAGTGTGATGGCCACCAGAGATGGATTCCCAGTGGGCATCTTTTTTTTTTTATTTCATTGATCTCCAATACCAGGATTTGATTCTGATGTCAGAAGGAGAGGTACACTTATCAAGCTTTCAGGGTTGTATACCTGGTGGTCACATATTCGTATACAGGTAGATGAGGAGTGAGCTAGGAGGATAGACGTGATCCCTTCCTACAAATACCTTGGGGTTTGGCTTGACCCATCCCTTGACTTCTCATCCCACCTTGATGCCTTGCACTCAAAACTTCACCCCAAACTGGGAATACTCTACAGGCACAAAGGTTGTCTACCCTCCCAGTCTGGTGTGTCTTAATTACCAAGTAGATCCTCCCAGCATGTGACTATGCCAAGATCACCTATGCCTCAGCACCTGTTTCCTCCTGTACTAGACTCGGTGTACTTTTTAATGCTTTCTGTTGCTTTGCCTCCAACTCCCCTCTCCTGACTCACCACTGTGACTTTTATTCCTCCATTCCTCCATCTCTTTCCCCTTCCCTTCATCAGAGACGCTTGGCCCACTGCCGTACCTTTATTTCATTTCTAAGTACTGGTTTGGATTCCTCCTGCCTTATCTCTCCTAGCTCCGGCTACCCCTTCACCCTACCCTATGCGCTGAAATCTCTCCCACACTTTCACCCTCCCTCGTGCCCACACCTCAGCTGGTCAACCCACTTTCTCCTTTCATCTTCCTTCCTTTCGGAACAAACTCCCTCCTCCCTTTGCCTCATCTCATCCTTCCCAGCGCTAAAGTGACTGCTCAGACTGTCTCCAGTAACCTCCTGCTGTTGCCTCAGGATGCATACAGTCTAAGTTTTAGTCACCTGACCCCCCTTCCTACCAGCTCACAGAAGATCTTCTGAGCTTAGTTAGTTTTATTGTGGTTGTCATCTGCCTAAAGCCTTGCATCCTGCACCCCTGCTGTGTAACCTTATGCGTACTTGTCAATTGTGCCTTGGTACTCATCTTATTGTGCCTTAGTGCTCATTTTATTTTAGTGATCTGTATTTTGTGTTTTCTGTGTACTTGTGTAACCCCCCTGTTACCTGGGGTTACAAGAATCCCAGTAAGACCTAGTGGTAGGCAGGGAAGGCAGCTTGTGAAACTCCAGTTAAATGGGTTTCACACTGTCTCACTCTGTTCTCAGTCTCAGCTGAGACTGAGGGATGGCATCATTTTAGAACTGTTGCAGCTGCATAAGCCACACTGGAATGTTGCAACTAGAGGTTAGAATAGAACGTTGGGGAATTTGAAGTCAGTCTGTTGCAGTCTGTAGTAGAGGAAGGAGGTGCTCTGCTGTAAGAAGGCCCTCAGAGTCCTAAGCTCTGTCAAAGAGCTATTTTTTTGTATAGGTGTGTGTTCTCACTTGAAGAGGAACACAAGAAGAGCCAAGTGAAGTGGTAGAGACCGCTTTCAGTGGTTCAGGGCCCCATCTCTGTGGGGATGGGGGGAAGGAATCAGCCTGCTTCCAGGGGCAACTTCCCTGGTCTGGCTAGGGAAAAAGAAACTTCCTGAGTTAAGTTCGTGCTGAAACACCAGAAGTTCTAGACGCAATTTCTTTGAAGAGAAAACGCCTGTGGGGCACCTGCAACAAAGGGGTGAGTTTGCTCTGCTAAATGGCCAATGTGTTTTCACCTGAAACAAGATGAAACTAAAGTGACTGTTACTGTGGGGTCAGGAAAAGACAGCCAAGTACAGTTTGAAAGATGTGGGGATTGGACTGCTTAACTCTGTGGGGGGTCTAGAGTAATGGACACAGCCACTTATTAAGTATGTTCAAGTTCAGCACAAATGAAATGTAAAGACAGTAGACTTGGGGCCGGATATTCAAACTGCGCTATTTTGTGGCGCAAGCCCTTGCGCTGCACAAAATAGTTGCGTTGGGGTGTGGCCGGAGCGATATTCAAAGGAGTTGCGCTATTGAGCAACTCCTTTGAATATCACCCTCGACCACAGCCACTGTGCATGGCGCAGTGGAACTTGCGCCACCGCAAGTGGTCAGAGTGGAGCATTCAACTTGCGGTGGCGCAAGTACCATTGCGCCATGCGCAAAATTCTGATATTCAAAAGGTGACATGCAAATTGGGCCATAATTCATGCAAGGCGCAGGGGCCATTTGCATCTGTTTATGGCCCCATTTGCATGCCATTAGCATGCAGGTGCGCCGATCCCAGAGGACTTGCGCCTGGCGCCCTGCCAGGCAGCAGCCGTCGGGGACCGACGCCCCCTGCAGCCCGATCATGGGCAAATGTGTGAGAAAGCCCCCCTCTCCGAGTGGCCTGATCACAAGCATGATTACATCACCCCCCACCAGCCCGATCGAGGGCAGCAAAGTGTTCCACCCCAACATATCCCTGGTGGTCCAGTGGACCGCTAAGCCTGATCGCGGGCTGAAGATTTAAACCCCCAAATGTATCCCTGGTGGTCCAGTGGACCGTTAAGCCGATCACGGGCTGAAGAGTTTTAACCCCGAACGTATCCCTGGTGGTCCAGTGGACCGATAAGCCTGATCGCGGGCTGAAGAGTTTAAACCCCAAAGCGTATCCCTGGTGGTCCAGTGGACCGATAAGGCTGATTGCAGGCTGAAGAGTTTTAGCGAAAGTATCCCTGGTGGTCCAGTGGACCGATAAGCCCGATCGCGGGCTGAAAGTTTAACCACGCGTATCCCTGGTGGTCCAGTGGACCGATAAGCCCGATCGCGAGGCTGCATAATGTGTCAAAACCCTCTGCCCTCAAGACCATATCCTGGTGATCTGGTGTCCTCCACCACCACCCACAAAGCCCCACCACCCGCTCCCCAGCTGGCGGGCAGCATTCCACCGCCTGCCACCCCACCGCCCGCCGACTGACTGCCCGGTGAACTGCATGCCCGATGGTGCAGAGCAAGAGTCAATGGGCGTGCATCCACCGTACAAGGCAGTCCAGATATGTGAATGAATGATGCTTCATTCACATATCTGGACTTCCTTATTATAAACTCACGCTCGATAACTCTTATCTGCACCAATGGCGTGCGGCCCTCGAACGATCACTCGGCACAGCTGGCCAGTGGGATGCTGACACACCGCTGGCTGCGGGGAGGCGGGGTGAGGGCACTTCATGGAGTCGGTGGTGGGGGACACTAGATCACCAGGGATATGGTCTTGGGGGTGGGGGTTTCACACAATATGCAGACCGCGATGGAGCTTATCGTCCACTGGACCACCTAGGATACGCTCGGGGATGAAACCTTCAGCCCGCGATCGGGCTTATCGGGTCCACCGGAATCACCAGGGATACATTTGGGGGTTTAAACCTTCAGCCCACTTATCGGGCTTATCAGTCCACTGACCACCAGGATACATTCGGGGTTTAAAACTCTTCAGCCCGCTGATCGGGCTTATCGGTCCACTGGACCACCAGGATATGTTCGGGGACACTTTGCTGCCCACGATCGGGCTGGTTGGGGGTGATTTAAGCTTATGCCCGCGACCGGGCCAGTCGGGAGGGGTTGGGGGATGTTTTACACTTTTGGCCCCGATCGGGCTGCAGGGGGGCACACGGAGTAGGTTGAGGGCCAGCCACAGGTGGCAGCTGCTGTGTTGCACCCTGCAATGCGGCAGCTCACCTGTGGGTGGCCCTCGACTTACTCCTTCTTTTTTTGGCTCAAAGTTGTGCAGGCGCAGGTTGGGGGTTGTGCCTGCACAACTCTACACAGCTTGGCTGAATATCGGGCTGTGCAGTTTATGCATGGTTCCTCCCCTCCAGTTCAGCATGCATTCATTTGCATTGCGCTGTTGCTCAGTATGTTTTCAGTGGTGCAACTGCCTCCTGCTGAATATCGCAGAATGGCGCAATGTCGGACTTGCACAGGCGCAACCCTATTGCGCATGGCGCAACCCTTTTGAATATCTGGGCCTTAATGTGAATACATTTGAAGAGACTCTACACAGCAAAGTGTTTTCAAGGATGAGGTGTTACAGTCCAGAGAAATGGCCCGGTATGAATTATGGGAGTGAGAGGTGGGAGACCCCCCCATCAGTAGTAACCAAATTCACCTCTAAGGGTTTGCTTTGGGACACCTGTTGCTTTCCCTAAGGTACTTGGCCAGTGCCTGAGTAAATTACCCAGATGTGCGATTGATGAGGAAGATTCCCTGATGGAGCCAGAAGTGCTCATAGGTGGTTTAGGGAGCCACCAGTAAATGTTTCCATGCTATATGGAAAGTGTGCAAAGGGCTGACATGATAGCCGAGCCATGGAAGGGAGGTAGTCCAAGTGGCTGGCAAGGGAGCTGAGCCAGGTAAACCCAGAGCAGAGTACAAGTTCGGGCTGTGTGCCCAGTGTGTTTCAAAGCCTGAGGACTAAAGTGAAAGTGGATGTGTTCTGATCTCCATAAATCTGCATTACCAGGGGTGTAGCCCTGAGGGGGTCCATCTATGCTTTGTTATTCTGTTGGATGTGAATAAAAGCCACATTTTAGAATCCCACTTCTGATATTGGACATTACAGTTATTGCTTCCTGTGTCCATAGTTACTTGGGTGCCCCTGTTGCAGAGTAGCCAAACCTAGCCAATATGCCGAGTGACATATTTCTCCCCGAACCCAGCCCACCAGGTAGTACTGTCAAGATAAAAATGGCATACCTGGGTGGGGGTTACAAAACTGGAGGCTCCGCTGAGGATTTGGGATTGGAATTTAGGGAGGAATGTAAGAAAGGTCACTCGGACAATGGCTAGCATTTTGGCTATCTGGCAGTAGGTAGCCCAAAAAAGCTGAAGCAATGTAAACTAAATGTGCCGCTGTATACTGCTGTCTATGTGCTGTTGTGATATTGCCAACTGTTACCAAGGAACAGTAAAGCCTGAGTATGTATGCCCTTGTTCTGCATCAAATTACAGTGTTTGCCAGCTTTTAAAAGTGTTTGTGACAAGGAAAAGTGTGAAAAATTGTGGGTAGCTAAAGGAAAATTGTGCCCTAGACATTGGAAATGCTTTCTAGTGGACTGAGAGACTTGTTGTGCTTAATGGCCATGAAAAATGGTTGAAATGGGCTCCCACCGAGGAGCTGCAGTTGAAAAAAAAAAGGGGGTTTGCATTTTAAATTTTGCCTGCTCGACGATCGCCATGAGGAGAAGGCCATTCGAGAGGAAAGAGGCTCATTTGCATGGCGTCGAGTGATTGGTGAGACTGCAGTCAGTCCCACCCCCAAGCCAGCTCTAGAGCGACTGCACAGCATTTGAGAGGAAGAGTGAGTGGAGCGTGCGAACTGGCTTACCAGGAGGAGCATCGTGGTGATTGAAAGCGCTTTAAAAAGTTAAAAAACTGACTTTTCTGTTTAAATTCGAGCTCAATCCACATCTCGATTGACTGGACTGTGAGTGTGGTGTTCAGATGGACAATCGGCAGGACTGCCAACCCGCTTCTTTCCAGAGGCCTCCAAGACTGGCTGCAGGCCGTTTTTCCATTGCAGCAAACAGCTACTGATAACAGTGAGTACCAACAGAAATAATTGCTCAAACTATGTGATTTCACCAAAAGCCAGCTGAATCTGTGTGTAGCAGTGTAATCGCTTTGCAAAGAAGGACTGTGTTAAGTTTTACAAGCAAAAACAAGAATTCTAAGCAATCGACTGTGAGCATAATTATAGGTTCAGCGTCAGTATAATTTTCAAAGCCATGTGAGAGTCTATGAGTTTTATCAGATATGCAGCAAGAAATACAGGCAATCCTGTGCTATGAAATACTGAGGCTTTAAGAAACTGTAAGCTAGAGCAATGTCTTCTGCAAGTAAAAAGTCCACGGTAAACCATATAAATGTGCTAGGAAAAAGAACAGTGCAAGTTTGTGCAGTTTGAGCAAAGTTATCAGTAGAGTGTATAAAACGGATGTGCAGTGGCTTGACCCAGTTACAGAATGTTGATGTGTAGGAGTGCTGCTGCCACCATTACAGGGTGGGGTAGTAATGTAAACACAGCAGCAGAGGAGCCATTTTAAAAGAGAAAGAAAGTTTTCAGTGATGTGGGACTTGAAATAACAGTGAGCGTTGTTTGTTTTTCTCTGCAGTCATGGCTTCAGGACCAGCCCGTTACCCGGATCATGCCCGGGCTGTGATAGCAGTAGAAGTTAACAAGTTAAGGGACATTGAGAGATGTTACTACGGGGGACGACTGCCTCCTCATGTGGCAATTCCTGGATAGCCAGTGTGAGTATGTGTGATGTGCTTAAATGCTGGATGGGACGTCTTCATGGTACTTCACTGTTCTGGGTACCTAGAGAAATATGGTTTGTTTAAAGTGCCCAAGATTCATTTGGCTCCCACATGGACAAAAGTTCAAGAATCTACAGTGGCAGCACACAGCACCAGGCGGACCCTGTTGGAGAAGGCCCCTCAGAGTGTGGCACAAAGCAAGAGGGTGCAGATTTACAGACAGAACAATGTGCTGATGTTTCAGAGTCTGAGTCACAGAGGGACATTTTGGAAAGAGCATCAGTAGACCCTTGAAGCGAGGGGCCTAGCCCAAGTCTCATAGGTGAAGACGAGATGAGGGAGGCCTTTGAATGGGAGGTTTCATCCTCCGAGCCCAGTGAAGAGTGGATAGTCTCAGGAGTGAGGACGACTGCTCACTCCTGGGCACAGATTCTCAGTGAGGAAGAAGAGGGGGAACCTATGTGGCCTTGTGAAAAAGAAACTGGTACACAGCCTCAAGCTCTTGCCTCAGAGGAACGCATGGAAGATAGTGGTGACTCCACTGCCCTGGCTGTGCAAGAAGAAGCCAGGAATCCATTTTTTGTGTTGTTAAGAATGTGTAGCTGACAGAACCAGGACTGGCTACCCCCAAGCCAGGCCAGAGGTCGCAGGTTGACCAAAGCTAGTAAAGAGGAAAGACTGGTTCGTAGGAAAGTGAATGAAATCTATGAGATGTCCTTTCCTACCTTTCCTCGGAGAGCCTGGGAGGAGATTAAAAAAGCAGGAAATCCTGGATTTGGGAAGAAGCAATGAAATAAGTGCATCCTGGTGCAAACAAGCATGTCAAGAACAAATTGTTTCAAGAAAAATAGAGCCAGTGAAAAAGAGGCAGGACACTGTTTATGGACATTGTTCGAAATGTGGATGGAGAGGGACATGAAACCTTTCACAGTGTGAATTATGAGTGCCCAGATGGGGTAATAATTCCAGCACCTGACCTGTTGTGCTATTGGCCACAATGCCAAGACCACCCTGCGAATGTGCCCATGCCTACCAAGTGGAAAGCAGAGCAGTGGTAGCCAGTGCTGCCATCCAGCAGTTGCCGTACCTATATTGTTCCACCAGACTGGCGTTCCAGGAACCAGGTGCCCCACATTCATCAGTTCTACAGTGTACTGGCTATCCAGAGTCCATCGACTGGCCCACCAGATGACTTCAGGTCCAGAGAGGACACCAGCCTAGTTGTATCCTGATTCATCATCTGGGTATTGGATGACTTCAGACCAGCTGTTTTCCTTTTTGTTCCTGTTCCAAGGTTCCATCTCCAGAGATGACATCAACCTAGCAGTTTCCAGATGTGCTCTCCTGTTGTTTCCCGGAAGATGCCCACCCAGTTGTATTGGAAGAATGCTGCCAGGGAGAGTCATTGGCCGAGGACCAGGTGTGATATCAGGTTGTTCTACAAGGGACTGGTAAGCCCAGACTCTTCTATTCTTATGACATTGCAGTACACACCCTACACTAGTAGACTCCAGATGTTTGAACTGTCCTCAAAGACTCTCCCCTTTGGGACTTTGACCTGCTAGAACTGTGCTTCACCGGGCTCTGGCCCAGGAGAGACTCTTTAATGGACTTGCCTTCGGGCACTGTGGTCACTAGATGGGACTTTTAGGGCACTCCATCCCCCAAATATTGTGTATTGTAAATAATGTCATTGTTTTCTACTGTTTTCTAATGTTTATACTGTTTTTTCTACTTTTCTAAAAAAATCTTTTTTGGGATTCTTCAGCATTCAGATGGTAGGGGTTTAGATAGACTGTGTATGCAGATTAGGAGTGCATGTTGTCTTTCTTTTTCTTGCAGGTGTTCCTGAAGAAGACAGAAGAGAAGACAAGAAGAGGAGGAGGGACTCAGCAGAATTCCTCAGTAGTACTTTACAGTGTAGTGTTTAAAGTACTGTTGTTGTTACTGTGTGTAACTTTTTCTTCCACAGGTATGCTTGTGGGGGGAGTGTGGGAGTAATGCATAGTGTATGGTATTAGCTCCTAGTGTGTAGTTGCATGGTGTTCCGGATTGGAGGGAGGTCCCCTGTTTGTTTTGTTTTGGGAATTTTGAGTTAGATACAGACAGGTTTTCCCTAGAGGGCTGGGGGGATAGACAGGCTGTGGTCCTGAATGGCTGTAGGGGCCGCAGTTCTGATCTATTAGGGCTATGCTCTGGACAATTCTACCAGAGCCACTAGGCACCCATAGTCAATGGGTAGAGTAGAGGATGATGCGTCAGCCAAAGGCCTGTAGGCCCTTAGTGTTGTCTGCCTGTGCTAGCACATGGTAGGGGAGAAGATAGCGCTACCTCCCCGTAGTCAACACATGGGGTGAGATGGCCACAGCCAGGTGGCTGATGACTGCGGAAAGTCATTTTCCTAGCCCAGGGTGAGTGTAACCCCCCATTACCTGGGGTTACAAGGATCCCAGTTAGACCTAGTGGTAGCCAGGGAAGGCAGCTTGTGAAACTCCAGTTAAATGGATTTCACACTGTCTCACTCAGTTCTCAGTCTCAGCTGAGACTGAGGGATGACATCATTTTAGAACTGTCGCAGCTGCATAAGCCACACTGGAATGCAGCAGTTGGAGGTTAGAGTAGAATGTTGGGGAATTTGAAGTCAGTCTGTTGCAGTCTATAGTAGAGGAAGGAGGTGCTCTGCTGTAAGCAGGCCCTCAGAGTCCTAAGCTCTGTCAAAGTGCTATTTTTTTATATAGGTGTGTGTTCCCACCTGAAGAGGAACACAAGAAGAGCCAAATGAAGTGGTAGAGATGACTTTAAGTGGTTCAGGGCCCCGTCCCTGTGGGGATGGGGGGAGGGAATCAGCCTGCTTCCAGGGGCAACTCCCCTGGTCCGGCTAGGGAAAAAGAAGCTGCCTGAGTTAAGTTCGTGCTGAGGCACCAGAAGTTCTAGACGAGATTTCTTTGAAGAGAAAATGCCTGTGGGCCACCTGCAACCAAGGGGTGAGTTCGCTCTGCTAAAGGGCCAATGTGTTTTCACCTGAAACAAGATGAAACTAAAGTGACTGTTACTGTGGGGTCAGGAAAAGACAGCCAAGTACAGTTTGGAAGATGTGGGGATTGGACTGCTTAACTCTGTGGGGGGTCTAGAGTAATGGACATAGCCACTTATTAAGTATGTTCAAGTTCAGCACAAAGGGGATGTAAAGACAGTAGATTTAATGTGAATATATTTAAAGAGAATCTATACAGCAAAGTGTTTTCAAGGATGAGGTGTTACAGTCCAGAGAAATGGCCGGATATGAATTATGGGAGCGAGAGGTAGGAGACCCCCATCAGTAGTAACCAAATTCACCTCTACGGGTTTGCTTTGGGACACCTGTTGCTTTCCCTCAGGTACTTGACCAGTGCCTGAGGAAAGTACCTGGACGTGGGATTGATGAGGAAAATTCCCTGATGAAGGCAGAAGTGCTCAAAGGTGGTTTAGGGAGACACCAGTAAGTGTTTCCATGCTATATGGAAAGTGTCCAAAGGGCTGGCATGATAACTAAGCCATGGAAGGAAGGTAGTCCAAGAGGCTGGCAAGGGAGCCGAGCCAGGGAAACCCAGAGCAGAGTACAAGTTCGGGCTGTGTGCCCAGTGTGTTTCAAAGCCTGAGGGCTAAAGTGAAAGCGGATGTGTTCTGATCTCCATAAATCTGCATTACCAAGAGTGTAGCCCCGTGGGGGTCCATCTATGTTTTGTTATTCTGTTGGATGTGAATGAAAGCCACACTTTAGAATCCCACTTCTGGTATTGGACATTGCAGTTATTGCTTCCTGTGTCCGTAGTTACTTGGGTGCCCCTGTTGCAGAGTAGCCAAACCTAGCCTAACATATTTCTCCCCGAACCCTGCCCACCAGGTAGTGCTGTCAAGATGGAAACGGCATACCTGGGTGGGGGTTACACTTGTATTTCCTAGTTATTGTTTGCTCCCCTTTTCCCCTGGGTCACACCTGGAAATGAGCCTCAGCTCAGTGTACCTTTCCTGGTTACCAATCCTTACGTAAGTAAATGAATGAATAAATAAATAAATAAATGGTGTCTTGGCCACTAGAGATAGGCTCCTGGTGGCTGTATTTTTTTTTATAATGTATCTCCAACACTGGTGTTCGGTTCTCTGTGTCAGATGGGGGGAGCAGGGGAACAGAAATGGTGCTGGTGGCATGGCAAGCTCCCGTCCACTGGCTGTTTGCACAGGTGCTGCTCCATTTTCATGATGGAATGTGCCAGGTCACAACAATGGTTTCACTGAATTTTGAAAATGGCACACCCCAGTTTTGCAAAAATAAAAAACGTACAAAAAATTCAAGACAAATAGAACTGGGCACAAGCAAAAATGGAAACAAGTTTGTTTTATTTATTTAGAATCTACACAATTCTCAGTTAAACTGTCTAGCTCAGGATCATGCACATAGGGAAGAGAAACCCTGAAGCCACCTATAGGCTGGGAGGGGAGTTGCTGGCAGTCACAAAGGAAGAAAGAGACTTGGGCATCATCATCACCAATGACCTGAAATCACCCAAGCAGACCACTAAAGCAGTAGGTAAGGCTAGAGGGATGTTGGGGTATGTTAGTAGGGGTATCACAAGTCATAAGAGGGAGGTAATAATCCCTCTTTACAAGACACTGGTTAGGCCCCATCTGGAGTACTCTGTGCAGTACTGGAAGCTGCACCTGCACAAGGACATTAACAAAATGGAGGCAGTCCAGGGAAGGGCAACCAAAATGGTGCAGGGACTGCATCAGAAAACATATGAGGACAGATTAACAGAGCTCAATATGTATACCGTAGAGCAAAGGAGGGAGAGAGAGGTAATATGATAGAAACACTCAAACATCTTATGGGCATTAACAAGGTGAAAGAGTCTAACACGTTTCACTATAAGAAAAATAGCAGGACAAGAGGACACAGCATGAGATTAAAGGGAGACCAATAAAGGGGTAATGTGAGGAAGTTCTTTTTCACAGAAAGGGTGGTGGATGCATGGAATGGCCTACCTCAGAAAGTGGAGGATATGAATACAGTGCAGGGCTTCAAACAGGCATCGGACATGCATAAGGGAGCAATAAAGATGAGTATGAATAGATAGGTCATTGACAGAGTACAGGCCTATGGCACATTCATGAGGTAAAATGGGCAGACTGGATGGGCCTTGCGGTTCTTATCTGCTGTCAACTTTTATGTTTCTATGTTTCTAGCAAGCAAAGGCCAAAGTTTCAGGTTTTAACTCACAGCCATTTTTGGACTGTGATCAAAAGAAAGATCTTAAATATATATATATATATATATATATAGTTTCATCTTTTTCACCCTTCCTGACTTTTTACACTGCTAAACCAATCATTGCCACATATGCAGGATCCCAGACTCCCATATCCCAAAATGTGCATGCCAAGTTTCAACTTATTCTAAGGACACCCAAGGCATTAAGATGCCAAAATCATGATTTAACACAGCACAGCATTTGAAACCATAGCCAAACTGGTGCTACCACACCACTATAATGTAAATCTATGTATATGTATACATATTTTATAATGTGCAAATTAAATGTAACCTCTACCCACAAGGTGTGTCTAAACCCTGCCAGAAGATCTTATATATGTTTTAACTTTCATTGACTGCCTCAGGTGTGAAAATTATTTTTTGTTCTTCTCTGGAGAGGCACCTCCACCCCGGGGGGGCTCTTCTTGCACAGTTGGTACAAGGATGCCCCCTTTGGGAAATACACACTACTCTGATATAACTACAGTAATAGTACACCGCTCTCTTTGTAACTCAAAGTTTATTCAAGCATTATTGCAGGGACACTGTCAACCCTTTTTGCATTATATGATTTCTAGTTAAAACCCCACATTTTGTGATTGCTTATCTTTTCTAAAACTCATAGAAACTGTTGGTTGTTTGATCTGCCCCATTTCCTAGTAGAATTAAAATGCTTGGGAATGATGCTATTATACCCAGCCTTGTTTTGCTTCAAATCCTTGATGTACTCTTATTGCATACATCCTGAACATTAGGAACACCCCAGTGCAGCCACTCATGGTGGCTGACAGATAAATTGAGATATGGCATGGAGAAAATGAAGTCCTCTTACCGGTTACCATTTACGGATTTTATAGAAAGAACAGGGGGAACACTCATATTACAACAAATAGCAAACTTGATGTAAAGGTGAGGCAGTGAGTCTCAGTGTCTACCTACAAAGCACAGAGAATACTATATTCTAGGTAGAAAATTAGTCCTTTTCAGGATGACACACAAATGAGAATGTTTGAAATCAAAGAAAGACAAACTATTCCAGGGTGAGAGGAACTGTTTTTTACTCCTGTTTTGTTTTATCCTTTCATCATCCTTTTGTTTTAAGCTGTATTGTACTCTGTCATTACTGTCGGATAATGACAAAAATATGCAGGTGCGACAGAGGAATAAACCAGAGTGCTTATGAATGGGATAACTAGTCCCACAATAGTCAAAGCAAACAAGTTTTAAAGCCCTCCAGGTCAATAATAATAAACTTGGGTTACCAAAAGGGGGACTGTCTATGCCCCTCTTTTGGTAACCCAAGTTTATTATTTTTTGAGATTGTATGACTACAACAATGAATTTAAGTTTGTTCTTTTTCTAGAAATATATTTTTACTTTTGTGTAAGTATTATAAATGAAAAATGTATGTATCACTTTAAGGTTATACCTATAAAGGTGTGTGCATTTGCTAAGACACCTTCCCTGATGAAGGCCCAATTGTGGGGCCGAAGCACTGGGAGCCATGAGAGTTTTGGATTGAAATAAAACTCACTTGCTTTTGCTAAGCTTGTCTGCAATGCTCATTACTGACCTGCAGTGCTTTAAGCCTTAACTTTCTATCGTAATGCCCAATAAAAGACTGAACAAACTTATCACAAAAAACCAAAATGACTCCCCCTAGCACAAAGGCATGGCATGAGCTACATTTGGCACAGTTAATTAAAAAATGTATAATGAAGAAAGTCCCCGATTATCTTCACAACTTGGTGTCTGCAAGGAATACCCACCTGGGCATGTCTTCCTCAAGTGGTATGGCTTTTGAGGTAACACGTGCGTCCTTGGTTAGAGGAAACAAATCGTTTTTAGTTCAGAGTCCATTTATTTTGCAGCAAGCTTCCTATTATATTAAGACCCATAAATGGTGCCTTATCTTGCAGCTGAAAAATGACTCTTTTTCCATGGTCCCTCGATACCCTAATTGTTTATGTTTCTTGCAATATATAAGCCTGGTGCATGTATTATTTTATTGCACAACTGTATGTATGAAGTTGCTCTAGGTTTGTCTGTGGAATGCCTCTTCTTGTTATTGTATTAATAAATGCTTTTGTGAGCATGCTTTTGTATTTAATTGATAATTGTAATCATTTGTAAATGTATTGCAACACTTGTATTTAAAGCTGTTTATTGGAGCCATTGGAAATGATCCTCACCTCAATGGCTACTTTTCCCAATAAAACATAAACAAAAACAAAGAAGTACAATGCTCTCTGATAAAACTACAGTAACAGTACAATGCACTCTGCTATAACATCAGTAACAGTATGCAGCACTCTGATACAACAACACTAACAGTATGCTGCACTCCCCAGCCCCCAGTGCATCCAGCAGGCTTCCTGAGCTCGATCACAACCTCGGGGTCACCTGCACAGGAGCACTATGTGCTACCTGTTTGGCCATTGGAGGGCCCCAAGGCCTGAGCATTTTATTGACAATTTGAGAATTGGAGTTAGATGGTGCCACAACACAGAGAACTAATCTGTTGCTAGTTGATCCAGGGCTGGATTTCCAAATGTCTGGCCACAGCACTGGCAGCAGCTGTACTGCCGCAGTTACTTCTGTGTAAATGCCCCAGAATCTATATGTGGGATTTTCAAACATTCTGACACTTTTTACTATACTTTGCATATTTTGCAGCTGAAAAATTATGCATGCATCAACTTTGGCACAAGCTCCTGGCTCTTGTGAAAAGAAGATAGACCGCATTTTCCGTGCTTTATCAGTGTCGTCACAAGTACTGCAATGTGCAGCTGAATTGTGCCACAACCGGCTATAAATCCCACCCCTGTCTCTGTAAGGATTCCATTGAGAGATCTGGTCAGCAGATGTAATTGCTTGTACACCTGACATGAGTAGGTGCAACATTCTGGCAGTTAGGCTTGGATGACGTATCCATGACTCATATTAGGGTGATCATTGTACAGAATGGAGAAACTGACAAGATGGACCCTAATTCCCTTCCGCTAGCACAATACTATGTTGCTGTATTATTACATGCTCCTGTGATTTATGTCTTTATTTCAAAACAGCACTCTCTTCAGTTATATTGTATAGTATAATATTTTGGGAATAACCTTTTACGGAGTTCTTGAATTTTTTTCCTTTATTGTGCAGCATTCCTGCTATGTTGCTCGGATCCGACTGGCATGTTGCAGGGTTGAAAAGTCAATGGAATGCTCAGAGAAGTCAATAAAACTATTGACAGCCAGCCCACCTCCTTGCCAAGATCTGCAGACTGGGGTTGTGGAATTTGTTTCTGGGTCTATTCTCTGCTTCTAGTCAACTGAATCAGCCTTTTGTTTGCTGGTGGAAATTATTCAGACAGTTATATATTTATAGAATCCTTTTCATGAGAACTTGAGAAGTGACGCCTTTCTTTCTACCGCCAGCTGGCAGTGTAGAACAGGAACAGTGGCACGTCCCCTTCCCACTCCTGTTTGACTCTGCTCTGACCTAAAATTAAGGGGGGAAGCAGCCACATCAGGGTGCGGGCTAAAAATAGAACAAAGGACCTGAAACTCAGTGCCTGTCTCTAAGTCCATGTCTTTGTGTGTGCTTGACCACATGTAAGTGGGACAGCAAACAGTTCCTCATTTTGCTGGAATATTCCAAAATGTTTGCTTCATGCCCATAAAGGTCTTGGGCCCTATTCTCATTTAAAAAGGGTGGCAGTACAAAATGAGGAGGGGGAGATTCCATTACCCTACTGTGCTGTGGCTACTGCTACCATTTTGTGCTATACACAAGAGGTTACATCCATCACAATGCAAATGTAGTTTCCAGATGTTAGATGGTGCATATAGGGTTAGAAACCATTGTGGGGGATAATCTCTGAGGCACTCCACAGTCATGACATCATGGGTTGTGTACACCTGATAGGTTGCTTGATGCACATGTGACTTAAAGAAAGTCCATTCCCCACCTGAGAGGGGGGTCTGCTCTCCTATGGTCAGTTCTTATGTGCATCAAGATAGGTTGCAGCACACTCTGGAGCTCCAGTGTGCTTCTTGTAAAGAACAATGTTTATTATATTGAAGAACTTCATTACTAAGGTAAGAAGCCACTTGGCTAAGCTATTTATTAATATCCTACAACAAAGATCAAACAAGACCACAAGAGTATGTTTCTGCAAATATGCAACTGTTTAAAACTGCAAAACTGCCAGCCTTAGAGATGTTAGCACTGTGGCTTCTACTAGCGTCGGTTGTCTAGGAAAATGTTAGCTAAGAAATTGCCAGCACAGTATTCAAATTATGAACATTATCACATTGTGCAAGTATAGAGATTATTAACTACCTGAACACCCCTGCTAGTTGTGCCAGGAACTAAAATAATGTCAGACCCACATAATTGAACACAAGAGAGGCAACCTAACATGGTGGTTTAAGGCTCAGAACTGCAAATTTGGAGATTTGGGTTTGAATCCCACAGCCCCCACTTGCAAAAGGTACTCTCAGACTCACCCAGAAAAGTTTCTTGCACTAGAAAATGTTTAAAATGCCTGAGCTGGATTTAGACATTACTGGAGTTCAGTGGCACTAAATCAAAGCACCCACAACCACTTTGTGCTATTTTCTAACCAAAAACAGTCCCACAGAGAACAGGAAGCTCTAGGGACAAAAATGGAGCCACACAAATGTTATTTCATGGCCCCAGATTCTCAAACAACTTCTAGCAGCATCCCATCCCCCCTACTTCTTTCTTGTTTCCAAATCTCCTGCTACATGAGAGCTGCAAGTCGACTGGCTCTCAGCTCTCACGAGATTTCAGCCACTATCTTAGATGAGGATAAACAAACAAGATTTGACTAAATTCAGCATATCTTGCAGTGGAGAATGGAGCTAGCAATTGCTACAGCTTCTCAAGGCAAAGTTCCCTAACATTTAACACTGACCATGAGAGAGAACTGAAGAAACATATTTTACAGAACAAAAAATGATTCTGCCCCAAACTGTGTCCTATTATACAAGCAGCAATGCTGATGATTCCTCCCTCAGTTTACCACAGTCAAGCCAAGGATTAACTAAAGCATCCTGCCCCCTCCCCAAGGCACATGCCTTCATTAACCCAGAGATAACCAAAGCATACAAAAAGGGCCAAAAATGATACACAGTACTGTACTATATTGGGTCAACACACAAGGAGGTTTGATTAAAATAACTATTTGGGAAATAGTAAACTTTAATAGTCATTTATTTCACTAATATTCAGTTGTTTTTTTCTCTCTTAAAGGCACAATCACATATTAATTAAGGAGCTGCTGCTATGTACTGTGTGCGACAAAAGTAATGCATACCAATGTGAATGCATGACTTGGCCATATTAGTTTAATAAAAAGGGCTTGAACAAGATAATTTATCACATTTTTGAAATTTAAAGGACGCTATATGTAAAGGATGCTAACAGAGCCATGTATCGTCTGAGATCTGACACAGATGACCAAACAGATTACACAGTCACAGTTACTTGGAAACCCCTACCAACGGTCCCAGGAGCTCAGTACATCAGGAGCTACTACATAGTTAAAGGCTCTCATCCCTTACTTGGGCATATACTCTGAGTTCCCCTATGTGCCATTCAGAACAAGCATACTACCTTATTAAGATGCCTGACCTGGAACCCTGCCAGCTGCTCCAGAGTCTATACATTGTTAAATGAGCAAGCGGCCTCCTTAGAACGTCTGGAGTACCCTGTCAGCATCCCAGACTTCTAAAATACTAAGTAATGTGCCACAATTCACCATCACAAGCATAGTAGCACCTGAAGTGCTCACTCAAGACATCACTACACAACAGTCTCTGAAGCATTTATCAGTCCCTCTGTGCCTCACCTCAAAATGACATTTTCCCTAGACTTTTTTTATGGCACATTATACCTTTTAAACTCACCATCTTCTTCTATCAACAGGTAGAGGAAACTCCTTCTGACCAAAACACCATAAACAAGTAGGTCTCATGAGGAGGAGGAGGGGCACTGAGAGCCTAACCTAACTTGCCTATCCAGATTGGCAGCCGCAAGAAAGAATATCGCGAGACTTGCTGCTGTGATCTCAGAAAAGCTCTCCACTCACTCCTTACCCATGCAGGATTAAGGGTGTAGGTGGCTGCCAGACAGGAGATTGACTGAGAGTCGTTGCTGCCATCTTGTGGAGGGCGTAACTATGCTCATAAATGTTCAACCAGCACAAAGGGCGTTTGTTAAAAGCACCAACCAATCTGCAACAGCAGACCACAATTTGAATAATTAAATACAAGGGCAATGATTTGAAAAAAGAAATGAACAATGGGGAAAATATATTGGGGCAGCACTATTACCACAGCTGTGGGCAAGGCAGCATAACACTGAGTCCCTCACTCACTCTAACCACATTTAAAGGGACAGTGCACACTTTAATGCACAGGCACAGCAGTAGGCTGTACAGTGCAGAACATTATTGATTACTGTGCAGGGGAAGAATTAAGGGAAATAATAAATAAATAAAACAATATATCTAAATTCCTCCCCCCCAAAAAAAACCCTCTCTATGTACCTTCTCTCAGCTTACTGCAATGGCCACAACAAAGAGCTGCACCTGAACCAAGGCTGCAGCACACCCTACATGTCCAGCATATTTAACTAAATCTAGAGGCAAAGGTATGACTCATAATATTTCACTATAAGCCATACATACAAAAATTATAGGATGATTGCCACTAAATGCAGGATGCCATCAAAATCCAGCATTCTGGTTATCAGTTTGTGCTTATACCACTAGAATATACCAGGCAAAATGTACAGAAAATTAATGCATGATGTATAGCTTCTGCATATATCACAACATCGGTTTACAAGGCTTTTAAGTAGAACAGTGCAGGTTAAAAATAAGGAGACTGACTACTTTTAAGCCCCTGCCAGCGGTTCCAGGAGCAAATGACCATAAAGTATACACAGGCTCTTGTAATGTAAAGAAATTGACTACCTGGATACCCCTGCTAGTGGTTCCAGGAGCAAACATCCATAAAGTATCCACTGGGCCTTATAATGTAAGGAGATTTGACTACCTGGATACCCCTGCTAGCGGTTTCAGGAGCAAACATCCATAAAGTATCCACTGGGCCTTATAGCATAACAAGATTTGACTACCTGGATACCCTTGCTAGCGGTTACAGAAGCAAATGCTTCCTAAGGGGGGAGGAGAGAGAGAGAGAGAGAAAAAATAAAAGGCTTATTGAATTACCTGTACAAGGAGAGCAAGGCAAATCTCAACCTGGCACCCCTTACAGCAGTGTCTGAGTGCAGGACAGTGGCCCTACCTCCATTCCAGATATCCCAGTTTCTGTGGCAGGTCACCATTCAAACGGCCTCTAGCTCCATGGTAAAACCCAACAAAAACACAGCTTTCCGTGACCTCCACACTACTGTTGTACCTCATACAGGGTATTTAAGGCTGCGGACCAACATGGAGCTGACCAAAATGTTTGTTTTATGGCCCCTAGGTCCATAGAAATGCCCAAATGACTCGCTCCTCTCCCCCTCATCTCTTCCGGTCTGAGATCTCACTCAGCTTGGGAGTAGCCCTTTGATTGGCTCCCAATGCTCGTGAGACCTTGGGTGCCATCTTTCTGAGGAGCAAAACAGTGGGATCTCGCCATCGCAGAGATCCAGTGATAACTACCGCCTATGCTCCCAGCACGCTGAAATACAGCAACATTTTAAAAAACAGGAGACAAACAGACTGTGCAGTTAAGCTCTAGAAAGATACCCCAAGGAAAAAGAGGATAAGATACCAAAGACCAGTCAAACAGATCCACTTATCTGCCAGCTAGACAAACATACCATTCTCATTCCTTTTGAGACAAGACGGGGCAATTCCAACTACAGGCTACACTACTAGAGGCAGCCATACCCACAAAAAAACAAAACAAACAAAAAAATCGTTGCATCAGATATCGCGCTAGAAGGGTTCCCAATCAAGGTAGAGGAAACTACTCCCCCCGCAGAACCCAGTTGAAACGACAACAACTATTGCTATAAGCAATACCAAAACATTCCAGTCAGTGACCGACTACTACTCTTCACGCACGCATGGGAGCAAACCACACAAGACAGGTGGGTCCTACAAGTAATAAGACTAGGATATGTGATACAACTTTCTAGCAAACCAACAAAGAACCTTCTAGTTCTATTTCCTCTGCTGTAAAGCACGTTACCCCGACACAAGTCCAAACAGTACTGACAGACTTACTGCACAACAAGACTATAGACAGCGTAACACATTACAAACAAGAACTTGTCAATACTGAATGTTGCTGCATGGCATTGGCTTTGCTAGTGCAGCGCTGAAACACATTTTGGGCAGGATGTGAAAAATGACAGCTGTACTGTTCATCAGGAGGTGTAAAAAAATGGCAGTGCTGAAAATGTGGCATGTAAATATTGCAAATTTGCGAAGTTACAAGGGTGTGTGGGAAATGCTCAATGCACGCTTGTAACACAGTCATTTTATGAACTTTCGGCACCAGATTTTCAACATAGGCATTTTAGCACCTCTGCTCATGTACAGTGTCACTGTCATTTCCTCAAACTGTCCCAAAAAGTGATTTTGCACAGTGACCGCACTATTCTGCGCCGGACATGCGAAAACACATTTCGGGCAGGATATGTAAAATGACAGCTGCACTGTTCATCAAGATGTGTGGAAAAATGCCAATGGTGAAAATCCAGAGTGAAAATAATACAAATGCACAACGTTATGAACGTGCATGCAAACTGCACAATGCACGCTCGTAACACTGTCATTTTATGGAGTATCGTCACCAAATTTTCAACATAGGCATTTAAGGACCTCTGCTCATGAACAGTGTCACTGTCATTTTCATAATCTGTCCCAAACACTGACTTATAGAAAAATAAAAAACACGGCACCAACACTTTCACAAAAGTAAGCTGTATTATGCTCAAAACATTAAAAAAGACACAATGCAGTAACGCCATGCAAGGTCAAAACAGCTCCAGACAAACAAACATCCGACCGGTTTCACGCCGAAAACAGCGCCTCCTCAGGGACACACACACATGTTACCATAAGCCACTATAAATAAAAATCAATTAAAGTGACAGTACACCAATAAAATAATCATCTTGTAAAATAGTGCAAAATAATAAATTAGTGCAAATAAAAGATGTGCAAAATTTCCATTTTCGGGTATTACATAAACACAGGCATCGTAGTATTATCTAGACATATTTTTTAAATTCATTAATAATACAATAAGAATAATATTGAAAAGATGCCAAATATATGGAAGTTCATCCTGAAAGAAAAAAGACAAAAAAGACATTATATTACATATACCACAAGAGTCACTACCTAAGATAATATCCAATGCCAAATAACTACAAACTAAATATTCTATCTCAGAAAAGGACCTAAATCAAACGAATCATTAAGCCCTGGGTAGAATAAGGCATTCAAAGCATGGATCCAAAATGCTTCTCTCCGCAAAATTTTAGTTCTAACATCTCCTCCCCGTGGCCCATTAATAATTTCTCTCTATGCCACAAAATAAAAAACTGTGAAACTGAATCAGAACACTGCTGTATATGCTGCACAAGGGCATTTTTTGCATTTTGACAATGAATGTCACTCATATGCTCACACACCCTCAATCTAAAAGTTCGTGAGGTCTTACCCACATAAAACGCCCCACAGCAGCATGTTGCCAAATATACAACTCCTACTGAAGAACAGTTAATGAATTGTCTGATATCAAAATGTTTGGCAACATTCCTTGTTGAAAAAGATTTTGTCTGATTCATAACACTACAAAATTTACAGTGGCCACAGCGAAAAAATCCAACTGGCTGTACTGCAGCCAACCAGTCCTGTCTACATTAACAGGTTGGTATGAGTGCACCAGTCGGTCCGAAATACTCTTCCCCTTCTATAAACAAATCTGGGACGGGTTTGAGTTACATCTTTTAGTGAAGGGTCTGTATTTAAAATCGACCAATTCTTGTTAATAATTCCCTAATGGATGAAGCATTTTGACCAAAAGTAGTCACAAAATTCAGTGGTGCATCACTTTGATTTTCATTCTGTACTTGGACCGATACTGAAGTAAATTCTCCCTAGGCATCTGCCGTACTTGGTCCATAGTATACTCCAACCCACCAACCGCATAACCTCTCTTCAAGAATCTATCTGCCATGCTACAAAGGTTCAACTCAAAATCTTCATTTTCACTACAGTTACGCCTAACTCTCATGAATTGGGACTTAGGGATATTGTTGATGGTGTGACGGGATGGCAACTTGAACCATGTAAAATGAATTTCTATCTGTGGATTTACAAAAATAGACGTACCTATAGTGCCATCTTGTAATTTAACAATATCCAAATCCAGGAACTCTATATGCTTCGTATCAGCCTGTATCGAAAATTTTAAATGTTCATTCGATGAATGCAAATACATCACGAATTCCTCTAATTCAGATAATGTCCCCCGCCACACCATCAACACATCATCAATAAAGCGTCTCCAAAAATCAATTTTGTCATAGAAATAATTTCTATCACGATCAAAAATGAATTCTTGTTCCCACTGTCCCAAATAAAGGTTAGCGTAATTGGGAGCAAAAGTGGCCCCCATCGCAGTACCCTTAATTTGGTGATAATATTTCCCTTGAAAAACAAAAATATTGCATGTAAGTACAAATTCAGATAACTTAATCAAAAAATCAATTTCACTGGTATCCAACACTGTTTTAAGGACCAACCAGTTACGCAAAGCCTGTAACCCTCCCTGATGTGGTATGTTGGTATATAATGACTCTATATCCATAGAAACCAACAACCACTGCTGTTCCAACTGCATGTCCCCAGGAGACCCAAAAGTCTGTGTGGTATCCCTTAAATATGATGGCAGTGTAAAACTATATCCCGTATATATGTGCATCTACAAACTGAGATAGAGGTTCAGTAAGGGAACCAATACCAGACACAATTGGTCTCCCTGGGGGACACTGCAGATTCTTATGCACCTTCGGCAGAACGTAAAAGGTGGGTCTCACAGGATATTCTACAGTTAAAAAATCAAGGGAATCTTTAGTCAACATACCAGATTCAAAAGCATGCAATAAAAAAGCATCAATATTCTTCTTAAATTCTAGGGTAGGATCTTTTTCTAGGGCAATATAGAAAGTTTCATTTTTCAGCTGACGTTGAACTTCACACACATAATCAGAAGTATTCATAACCACCACAGCACCTCCTTTATCAGCAGACTTAATAGTAATAGACTGATTGCTTTCCAACTCAGTCAATGCTTGCCTCTCACCCCGAGTCAAATTATTATATGATGACTGCTTCCATTCCTCGAATAAAACATCAATGTCATTTAAGCATGCTGTCTCAAAGGTCAAGATAGCTGCAGACGGTGGTGGATTAAAAGTAGATGCACCTCTGAAATGTAACAACTGTCCATCTCCTTCTGATGAAATAGTTGAAGCAGTATCACAACCCGTCACTGGAACCTCTGTAGACTGACCACGCTGCTTATTAAAGAACGACTTTAAACTCAATTTGCGGGTGAACCTTTTTAACATCCAAAAAAATGTCAAAACATGAAGTAATACATGTAGGTACAAACTTCAGCCCTTTTCCTAAGACAAACACTTGATCTTCTGTAAGATTAGCATCAGACTGGTTAATTACATTTGTGACATCGGCCTCCCCCTGTTCTTCTGCGTACTTCTTTGTGGAAAAAACTTGTCTTTTGCCCCCAGGAGTCTTGATTCTTACATCTCCTCCTTCTGCCCCCATGGCGGGTCCGTGGTCTGATTCGAATCTGACCAGCCTCTCTGAACGACGAGGTTGACTGTTGTTCACCCCGCCAAGTTCCTCTAAAGGGTCATCTGAGGACTCAGAAGTAGAAAAGAAACTACTTTCCACATTACTATTGTTACGCAGTATAGACTTAGATCTATTAACACCAGTTTTGTTTTTATAATTACCACGTTTGTTCCTGTCCATATTTTCAGAGCCCTTCCAGGTGAACACACGGTTAAGTGCATAATCAAGTCGATCACGTTCAAATTTCCTCATTTTCACAGCCTTAAGCCGAGCATCCTGTTTAATAATAGCTGTCTTTAATTTGCTCTCCAAGTCTTTAAATTCTAATTCATTGCTATACTTCACAAAAACAGCTTCTTTTTGTTTTACAAGCGGCTCAATTGCTGCCTTCTGTGTTTGATAGTCCCTGATTAAACATTCCTGGAGCATCACAGAGGCAAATTGCAATTGATTGAGCCAATCTTCCTTGAATTCAGGACGCCCATACCATACCCAGGCCACTTAACAATACTAAGACCCTCGACCCCATTAACTTGAACATATGCCCAAGGCTGGTTAAATCTAATAAATTCTTCTCGCCTTCAATATAAGCTTTTCCAATTCATAATAAGCAGTAAAAATACTTGCCACTGGTTCACAGTCAGAAGAATCCACAGATCGCATAGAAACATCCACAGGCACCGCCGAGGCTGATTCTGGGGCAATAAACGGATTCGAGCCTCCAGCACCCGAAAAAAGGAAACTACTAAATGTCAAGGCGCCATCATTACCCGCACATACATCCTCTAGTTTAGAGGACATATTGAGAGAGGGACAATAGTGATAATAAGAAAATCACAAACGCCCCAAAAAAACGACCACAAAAAATAACAGGTCGATCTCTATATGACTCAAGCGCTAATGTGAAAGTTCGATTGAGCCAGCCAAAATATCAAAATCATTCAAAGACAAAGGATAGTGGCTCCAATTCACGTTGTGCCTGTGTATAGTACTGGAACATAGAAAAAGAAAAAACACGGCACCAACACTTTCACAAAAAGTAAGCTGTATTATGCTCAAAACATTAAAAAAGACACAATGCAGTAACGCCATGCAAGGTCAAAACAGCTCCAGACAAACAAACGTCCGACCGGTTTCGTGCCGAAAACAGCGCCTCCTCAGGGACACACACACATGTTACCATAAGCCACTATAAATAAAAAATCAATTAAAGTGACAGTACACCAATAAAATAATCATCTTGTAAAATAGTGCAAAATAATGAATTAGTGCAAGTAAAAGATGTGCAAAATTTCCATTTTCGGGTATTACATAAACACAGGCATCGTAGTATTATCTAGACATATTTTTTAAGGAAGGAAATTCTACTGTACCAGGCAAACCGCTCTCCGGTCATGATCGCAAACACTGACTTCCCACAGTGACCTTGCTATTGTGTGCTGGAAGTGTGAAAACAGATTTCAGCCAGGATGTGAAAAATGACAGCTGTACTGTTCACAAGGAGGTTAAGAAAAATGAGTGTTGAAAATCTGGCATGAAAATATTGCGAATTTGGGAAGTTATGAGCGTGCGTAGCAACTGCGCAATGCACGCTCGTAAAACAGCCAATTTTTGGATTTTTTTCACCAAATTTGCAACATAGGCTTTTTGAGAGTCCACCTCATGAACACTGCCACTGTCCTTGAGTTAATTGGTCCCAAAAGGTGATTCCGCGCAGTGACTGTGAAATCACCTTTCGGGACTGATTAACATCATAACGGTGCCAGAATTCATGAGGAAGGTGGGGTGCATGAACCTGGGGGATTGGGCACCCCCTCAGCAAGCAAAAAAGGAGAGGGGGACACATTATGCTGATGGGGAGTGGGCTCCCCCATCGGCACATACATCAGGGGCAGGGTAAGCCGACCGGGGGATTGGGCACCCCCGAAGTTGGCAGTTTAGTGGCCACTGTGCCATCATGTTTGTAGCTGGCGAAGCACGTAGGAAGGTCCGTATGTATGACGAGCTTGCTCGCATTGTAGCGGACCTTTCCTTAGATGTGCTCGCCACATTATGTATGCATGGTGTGGCGCAGGCATGCAGGCTGATTGGGGAATGAGGGACGCACCTACTGGTGTGTGCCCTGCATTCGCCCAACAGAGACCGTGCCTCCAAATCTCCACTACTGCAAGATGTTGGCTGTGCAAGCACACCAACATAAAAAGGGGAAAAGAGGATACTCCATACTTGACAAGGTACCCAAAAAGGGACCAGAGGGCTCCACCCAGTTCCGGACCTAAACAATTCTGTACAATTCACACCTTAGAAATGAAAACAATAAGGTCCACCCTCATGGTTATAAGCTCAGGAGATCACCTAACTTCACTAAATTTGTAGGACACTTACATCACACTACAAATTCCATCTATTTCACATATTGGGAAAACAATACCAATACAAGTGTTACCATTCAACCTACCATCAACCCCAAGTGTGTTCGCGATGGTAACAATAGCATTCGCATAAAAAAAAGAAAAAGAGAGTTAAGGGCATACAAGTAATACCCTATTGAACGACCGGCTGATCGAGACCAGAACAGTACAACAGTCCGTTCGAGAACAAATGTGGTAGTACACTGCCTACAAAATTGCAGCTGTGTAATAATCTATCAAAAAGCTACCTGTCATCCCTATCCAGTCTATAGATAGTCTAGGCTCACTGATCGAGACAAATCCGGGTCTCGGCGACTCAGTAAACACCCAAGTCCGCTCAATTATTGCACAGAATACACAATTATAGAAACACAGAAATCTAGAACTTCACGCAGTTTCACAAGTACTGGGAGTAATGTCATCATTGATAGACATAGTGCCATGGGCCAAGTGCAACATGAGACCTCTCATACTATTCTTGAGCAAACAGGGCCCAGTGCATGACATAGGCTTGGCACAGACATTAACACTTTCACTCTCCCTGATGGCACTAACATCTGCCAGATATGGAGGAGAACTACAGGCACACTCATGCAGACCCCCACTCCTAACATTCTACACTGACACAATATCCCTTAGACCTAGAATGTCATTCTGACCAATAATATCATTGACAGTCCACATCAACCAAACTATTGAAATATCTGCAGAAACCCCTCAGGGGGAAATACAAAACAACCCTCAGCTTAAAATGATGGGTATGAAAAGGGTACTTAGCAGACACCTATCAAGGACAGAAGAAATATACAGAGCAGACTGTTCATAATGCTGCATGGAAAAGGAAAACCAGCTTCAAAATCATTGATTGCCATGTACCTTAAAACAGCAATCACGGAACCATACAGAGTGAATAACTCAACTGCACCAAGAGATCCGGAGGCTCACTCTACCAGAGCAATCGCAACTTCCTGGACAGAGAAAAATGTGAATACTGCAAAGGAAATCTTTAGCAGCATGTAAGGACTAGGTACAAGACAATACGTCTGACCCACTCTAGCAGAGGATTACTGCTTTTTAATGACCCATGATGTCATGACTGTGGAGTGCCTCAGAGATTATCCCCCACAATGGTAGTTTGCTCAACTGGTAAAGGTGATTGTGGGGGAATACATCTCTGAGGCACTCCACATCCCGCCCAACAGACATGTGAAAGACTCAACAAGCTTTCATCACTGTATGATACTCGCTATTACAAATTAGCAGATTCGGACATCACCGACATTTATATGTATAGTGCAATAACAAAATAAAGTTGCACAACAATTTTCTATGGCTAAGTGGTCACCACATATCTACACTCATTAACAGCAGAAGGCATTAACAGATTATTGTTACAGATACAGCTTTGGAATACATCAAACTGATCATAGGAGAGCAGACCCCCCTCTCAGGTAGGGGATGGACTTTCCTCAAGTCACATGTGCATCAAGCAACCTATCAGGCGTACACAACCCATGATGTTATAACTGTGGAGTGCCTCAGAGATGTATTCCCCAACAATCACCTTTACCAGGTGAGTAAACTACCATTAACATGCTGGTAAATGGCACCCACCACGTGGCTGCATGACACAGCTGCATAGGGCTATGCCATGCCACGATGTGGTGGCAAATGGGTTTGCCAGCTTGAACTCTCTCCCCACTCTGTCTCACACTTTACTGTATGGTCCTCCCCAGCTGGGTCAGTTAGTTTTCTATTTTTCTGATGTGATAGTCATCACTCTAGCTGTACAGTGATCACTCCACCCACTCCCACTGTGCATCAATAATTTCTGGTATCCAATGGTATGCACAGCTAACTACAGTCTACTTATTGAGTCACTCTTCTGTTGAGTCTTCTTCCACCAAGTCCTTCCCTTGTCTGTTCTTGGTCACATCAGTGTCTCTCCTTAACACCTGCCTGTACTGCTGCAGTTCTGCAGGTGGCGGTGGGGTCACACAGAAGGCTGTAACCAGCTTACTGAGGGATAGAGGTGTGAGAGTAGTGAATAGTATATCCAGAATTCCCCAAATAATGCATTATTCATTATTTGGTTTAGGATAATGAATAGTAGTGTAACCCCTAGGTGGCACTATCCCAAGGGCTACTATCCCTGCCTGCTTGGCTAGTAGCAGGTTAAGGGGCCTGAGTTCTGAAATGGGTGCCTCCACCTGGAGGTCAGGATAGGTAGTGGTCAAGCTAACCTGGGCACAGCCCTCTGGGACACTGTAACCCCCCCTCTTTCCTTACTAGTGGCCGGAACAACACACGATAATCACTTTCACAATACCCCTGATACAACACACAGGTACCCACACTGTTTGCACTTGCCACCAGGGCTTTACTCTGGCCTGGCCCTAGGGACCCCCTGTAGAACAAGGTTTTACACAGCAAATAACAGCAGTACAGTACTCTTGCACAAACTGGAATCACAGTCAGGGTAAATGCAAAAAAAGAGTTAGCTCTGATTTATTTAAAGGGCTTGAACAAGGGAGGGGCATAATCAGGTTAATTTGCTTAAAGGCTCTATCAATCAAACAGTTATGCATGCACTTCAGGGTCCATAAACAGTCACACACTCTGGGTACCCAGATGGAGAATGGTGGGCTAGCCAGGAATGTTGCAGCTGGTTGGGGCCCTGTGATGGAAGAAAACAACATGCACAACACACACTATTTGTAATCCGGCGCCGGAGGGCTCAGTTCGTGAAAAGAAAACAACCAGGCAATCAGATGATACACTTTTAGATTAAGCTGTTGCTGCAGGGAGCTACCCAGATGATTACTCACAATACCCAAGACTGGACACATGCTGGATGAAAATCAAGACAGCAGGTGGTTAATCTGGAGAGCCAGGAGAAGCAGGGCCCATACGATTCGCTGAGGCATTGTTCCTGTTCAAGCATGGAGCAGGGGGCTGATCCCCAGGCAAGTCTCTCATCGGTGGCTTTCTCTGTGCAGTGGGGTAGTCTGGCAGGGCCAGCGTGGCATGGCCCAGGCCGAATGGAGATGAACGTGGATTCAGTTCGATTAGGCTGGATAAAGCTTCCAGAAAGTAGAACACAGTTCATACAGTGGGGAACCAAATCACGACCCACTTTCAATACACGGCACATTTACATGTAAAGGATTCTACAGTACCAGCAAGCAGAACACAGTTCACACAGTGGGGAACCAAATCACAACCCACTTTCAATACACAGCACATTTACAGGTAAGGAAATTCTACTGTACCAGGCAAACCGCTCTCCGGTCATGATCGCAAAGTCTCTGCACAAACCTGGGATTCAAAAGCAGCTGGAAATCCTGACAGGCCGATTGCATTCAACAAATCTTCGGTCTTCTTCAGGTTAAAGCCTGGTCACAGTCCAGTGCCTTAAATAGTCCTCACAATTAGGATTCAGTCCGAATAAACTGTATTTGTCCCTCTCAGGGACAGCAGGCAGACATGCAGGCTAAAACTCAGCCCTTTCACAGTTCTCCCATGCAAAACTACACAGAACTGCTGCTCAAAATCACATGAGCTGTTACTTCTTTACTTCACAGCTCTAAACTGAAACTAGGCTGCAATAGCCTGGGAAATTCCCCAAGATCCAAAAGGTTTGGTTGGCTGATCCTCCTGTCAGTCACAACAAAGGCTCCCCCTTCAGGTGCAAAAAGGTGCAAAAAGCCCAAAACTACAATTCCTACAGATTTTGACTCCAGACAGCTCTTGTAGTCCGGCTCCATTTTAGGTCCCACCAGCACTGATTGGTCCAATTCTCAGTCCAGGACCAAGATAGTGGAGATAAACAAAACAGTCCTTGCTGCAAAGAAGGCAGGTTAGACAAACTACATTATCATTATCACTCTAAATGATTTTCCGCAAATAGTTACATCTTTCAACAGAGCTCCCTCTTAGATTACTTATGGCTACAATCCAGGCAGCTCTTAAAGAGACAGTACACAGAGGCTATACAGGCACTCTCTGGCAATCACATTTAAACTGCTAAAACACAGGACACCAGCCTGGCAGTGTGCATTTAGGCAAGCTCGAGGAAGACTTTTCGAGAACCCCCATTTGTAGGGGGTTACACCCTTCCCTGCCTGGAGAAAACTTGGCATCCACGTCAAGTCTGTACCATCATGCATCAGTTAACATAAACTTATTACTTTACTATACATATTCACTACACTTCATGATACTATATCCATTCTGACAGCACATTGTGCATATTTCACACAGGTAAATTGAACATTACTATACTGAATCAAATAATTACTTCTTGTACCTTAAACAATGCAAGAGGGGGCCCTTCCCTATCAACTAGCTTGGGGCTAGAGGGGGCAGGGGCACCATGGTGAGAGGGAAAGACAAGTAACCTGGAATTGACTGTCAAGCTCAATTTGGGCAGTGAGCTTTGAGACATAAACACCTTTGTGCACCACACTGAAAGGCAAATCCACTGGCCTCCCGGGAGAATCATAACTGAGGCGTACTACTGACTTGACAGCTCGGCCAGTCTTTCTGAGGGGGGGACAGCTACAGTCTCTGTACTTGCAGTACTGGTCTGAGGACTCTCGTCACTTGTGAGGGGTGCCTCTGCCTGGATGGGAACATCCAAACTTGAGTCACTGTCGGCTCCTTGCTCTGCAGGCTCTGTTTCTACAACACTTGACTCATTTTGCAAAGGCTCAGGCACAATCAAGCTTTGAGGCACTGAAAGGGGGTGGTCAGCACTCTCATAGTGTTCCTCAAGTTCTGTTATGTCACCAGAAAGACTCAAACCCTCAGACCCTTCTTCATGCAACTCATACAGTTCCACAATACACAGAGACTCAACATCTTCAGACGTGATACTTTGCACCTCACTTTCTGGGAGCATTGGCTCCAAGGACGAAGCTGGGGGGCAAGGCAGTCCAGAAGGCACAGCTTCATCCCCACAATTTATCAGGGGATTACCTCGAAACAGCTGACTCAGTTCATAAGAGGGGTAATAGGCATAGTCGTATTCACATTCATCAGAAGTTAACTGACAGTCACTATCATTCTGGGCCTGCTGCGGAGGAAACCTTAAATCTGTGACCACTGGGATAGGTTGTCTCTGTCTCTTTTTTGCAGCAGCATGAGTCACCGGCCCAGGGGGCTCAATTTCTGGGGGTTCAGCCTCAATCATGACTTGGCTGATAGGTAGCAAGTGGATACGGTGCATGGTCTTGACAGCTTTGGAATTGTTCTCTGGGTGCACCTCGTACTCAGGTAAATCATCCAACTTTCCAGGTACTACACGGGGAAGATGATGCCACTGATCATCAATTTTGTGTTTACCATGCAGTTCCAAATTGCGTAACAACACACGGTCTCCAGGTCGAAGCTATTGAGCCTTTACTTTTTTATCAAGCCTCTCTTTGTTGGCTAGATTTCTCTTGGTGGCCATTGTCTGGGCCAGTTGATAGGCATGGTTCAACTGAGCTTTCAGTTTTTGTACATACTGCAAGTAGTTTTCAGCTCAGACCCCATCTGGAGAGACCCCAAAACAGATGTCAACTGGCAGCCAGGCCTCTCTCCCAAACATGAGGCAGTAGGGGGAGAACCCAGTAGCATAATTTTTCATGCAATTGTATGCGTGTACCAAGGTGCTAATCTGCTGGCTCCACTTATGCTTGTTTTTTGGGTGGAGGGTGCCCAGCACATCTAGAAGGGTTCAGTTAAAATGTTCTGGTTGAGGGTCTCCCTGCAGGTGATAGGGGGTGGTTCTTGATTTTCGCACCCCCCCCATAGAGAGAGCATTTCTTTGATTAGCTGGCTCTCAAAGTCTCTGTCTTGATCAGAATTAATCCGCTGGGGGACACCATAGTGGACGAAGAAATTTTCCACTAGCACCTTGGCCACAGTAGATGCCTTTTGATCTTTGGTGGGAAAAGCTTGTGCATACCATGTGAAATGATCCACAACCACTAACACATTGTCAGTGTTCCACTGATGATCAGGTTCTAAACACAAGAAGTTTATGCAGACTAGTTCCATGGGGGTGCTGGTAGTAATATTAATAAGGGGTGCAGCCCTCTGAGGCAGGGCTTTTCTTTGCAGGCAGTGATTACAAGTCTTTACATGGTGCTCAACATCGGCTCCCATTTTGGGTCAGTAGAAGCGAGATCATACCAGGTCAAGGGTTCTGTCAATACAGAGGTGCCCCATGTTACTGTGGAGGGACCTCAGTATCAAATCTTTAAAGGCCATGGACAGGACCAACTGTTGCTTGTCTACTTTGCCACTACAATCTACTATCTCTGTATACAACAACTGATTGAGCAACTTCAATCTGGGGCCTCCTTTAAACAATAAAGCAGTTTGCAAGTCAGTGGAATGTAACTTAGACACATTTTTCCCTGCACGCAGGGCTTTAAGTGCTGACTGAATCAAAGGATCTTGAGATTGAGCCCCCTGAATGCTGTCATTGTCAAATTGAGGTAGTGCACTAATATCTAGAGCAGAGAAGTGGCAATAAGCAGCTGATATGCAGGTGTCAGACGGGCCCAAGCAATCTAGTAAACAGTCCACTATGTCTGCAGACAGTCCACTATGTCTGCAGACATCGGATCATCTCTATCAAACATTCGGCACAATGCTCAAATGTCAGGTTCAGACAGCCTGACACAATCACTCTTGGAAGTGGGCCTTCGTGATAGGGCGTCAGCATCAATATGGTTCAGGCCTGGTGTGTATTCGACAGCATAATCATAGGTTGATAATGCAGAAAGCCACCGGTGCCCAGTGGCATCTAACTTAGCTGAAGTCTGTACATAGGTCAACAGGTTATTGTCAGTCTTCACCAATATCTTTGCCCCATAGAGGTATTCATGAAACTGGTTAATGATGGCCCATTTTAGCGCAAGGAACTCCAACTTATGCACAGGGTAGTTTCGTTCAGACAGGGTCAAACTCCTACTGGTGAAAGCTACTGGTCTCAGGCCATCCTCATGGTCTTGATACAGCACCGCTCCTAGACCCTGCAGACTAGCATCCGTATGCAGCACATAGGGTTTGATGGTGTCAGCATAGGCGAGGATGGGGGCATGGGTGAGCTGGTATACAGTATGATCTCATGGAAGGCTGCTTCACAGTCGGGCATCCATCGTGGCCCGAAGGGTTCACCTGGGTGGAAGTATACTTTTTCTGGTTCTTTAACGGACCCTTTTTGTATTTGCGATTGGTAGGAGGGTAACCTTGGGTAAGGTTCAAGACTGGGCGAATCACCTTGGAATAGTCTTTTATAAACCTGAGGTAGTAGACACAGAATCCCAGGAAACGTTGTAGTTCTTTCAGATTATGGGGCTGGGGCCAAGTAGTCAGTGCTTCAACTTTACTGGGATCAGTCTCTATCCCTTTTGTAGATACTATGTGGCCCACATACTTCACGGAGGTTTGGAAAAACTGGCACTTGTCAATGGACAACTTGAGGCCGATGTCTTCCAGTCAGTCTAGGACTTTAAACAGTCAATTCTCATGCTCCTCTAAGGTGCTCCCAAACACAATGACATTGTCCAAGTACACCAGGCATTCCAGCAAATTCATATCTCCCACCGCACGTTCCATCAGTTGCTGAAAGGTGGCCGAGGCACCTGATATCCCCTGTGGCATCCTCAGAAACTCATAGAACCCCAATGGACAGATGAAGGCTGTTTTCTCATGGTCTTCCAGGGCCATCGGGATCTGGTAGTATCCTTTGCAAGGATCCAACACTGAGAACCATTTGCTCCCATTCAAGCAGTCCAGGGCATCTTGTGTACGAGGCATAGTGTATTGGTCTGGGATGATCCTCCGGTTCAGGGTTCAATAATCAACACATATCCTCACAGACCCATTCTTCTTATGCACAGCCACAATGGGAGAGGCGTATGGGCTCCTGGATTCTTGTATCATGCCAACAGTGAGCATTTCCTGTAGGTGTCTTCTCACATCATCTACATCTGCTGGGGCTAGGAGTTGGGACCTCTCTTGAAATGGCCATTCATCATGCAGGTATATGTGATGCTCCACACCCTGGACACATCCCACATCCCATTCCTTCAATGAAAACACTTGGTCACTCTGGGCAAGTCTCTTGCTAATTCTAGCCTTCCATTCAGCTGGCAATGGGGAGTCACCAAAGTCAAACAAGTCTGAGGCCACTCTCTCCTTCTCACCAGGGTGCTTGTTGCTGGGCAATACTGCAGTATCTGCACAGTGTACCATAGCTAGGATGCATCTTCTGTTCACCCAGATCTCCCAATCTGATACATTGTGAATCTGGACCATCACTCATCATGCATAGGCATAGGCACGAGCAGGCAAGATGCTGGGCTTGACCAATAATCCTTCTGGCAATTTTCCATCACCTGGTGCATCCAACATCAGTATTTTGTTCTTAACATCTTTCCGGAGGTGGACCTCCCCCCTGAATGGTACACTGGGCGTTAGGGGCCAGTACCATTGAATCGGGATCCTTCTTCCACACGATCCCCACCTGTTCATCCTGGTCTACTTCCTCGGGTTTCTGTTGCAAATCATAGGCCCTCTTGATCAGAGCTGGAATTCTCAGGGCCCTCCCAGTCTGTCGCCCTTGTTTCTTGTGACAGAGTTGCACCAGTCTCCCAAACATATGGAAGTTTGTCCCAATTAACAGGGGAACCCCATCATACAGTCTGGTGGGGGGACACACCAAGGTCAATGTCTCTGTTCTCTCCCTCTACACCCGTTACAGTTGCAGGAAAAGACAACCAGAGGTGGACATACTCTAGGTAGGGATAAGACTTGTCGCTTAGGCCCCACACATGTAGGCCTTCCAGGGATTGCAAAGGCACATGAGATAAGTGTTTGTCATACCAGTCCTAGAATACAATGGTCACTTGCAACCCACTGTCAAGCACAGCCCAAGTATGAATTCCATTCACAGTCACTGTAGTCTCCATTGAAGGGCCCACTATTTTGGACCAGTCTAGAAAGGTAGTAACAGAGGCCTGGACAGACGATTTAGCCACAAAGAAATTTAAGTTAGGGTTTCTCGAACCCTCGCTGCGGTCATTTCCGGTGCCCCTTGGCCATTGATTTGCTTTTCGGAGCTCCCCTTGGAGTCAGTTTACTACTCTTTCTAAGTCCTTCTGAGACTGGCATTCTCTTTTCATGTGGCCATCCTTTCCACTGTTGTGACAAATGATAGACTCCTGGGTCATCCTGGGAGAGAACATCGTATGAGGAACTGAAGCAGTAGTAAGAGACTGAGGTCTAGTATCTACTTGCAGTAGTGAGATGTGGTGCAACATGTCTTAACAGTTCCTTTATAGTGGCAGTCAATCCGGTGATCTCCACCTTGGAGCCACCCTTGGTAGCGGATGCCTGAGGGTGCACCCCCAACCCCATGGCAGTCATATCCTGAAAAGGACCAGAATCTTATTCTATGGGGGAAGCCCTTGCAGAGGCACCCATCTTCAACTCTCGGACTTCCTTTAGTAGCTCATCTTTCCAATGCTGGGGCCCAGGGTGGGAAGTCCTTTGCATTCTCAGAGTGCTCGTTAAGTGCTGACTTTTGCCCCTGAGCCTCACTTGGCTGATCACTCTCAGTCACTTGCGCAGCAGCAGCAGATATGGGTGCAATTCCCCCATGGGGTCACCTCTGCTCAACCCCCTGAATTTCTTTCATTAGCTCGTCATAGGAGAGGGGGGCGATTCCAGTCGAGTGGCAAGGTGCAACTGAAGCAGTAACAATTCTGAAAATGGAGCAGACTTAAGGATCCTGTCCAGCTTAGTTTGATCTAATTCATATGATAGCAAACCACCCTTTCTGAGGCACTCTTGTAGCAGTTTTTCAAGCCGAGGTACATACACAGACAATGGCTCCCCTGGGTACTGCTGAGCGTTTCTTACTCTCCAGTACAGATCCTCATCTGAATCCGGGCTCCCATACACATTTTTCAATGCATCAAGATAATTCTGTGCAGTTGCTTCGGGGTTATTGGTCCGCTTGGCATGGATGATAGCCAGGGCAGGACCTCTGAGGCTCTCACGCAACCTCTTTCATTTCTCTGCTTCTGAGCATTGCCATTCAAGTACTAGAGGGGCAACATAGTCTATCCAGGTCTTCCAGTCATCCTTCCCCTGGGGGGGTGGAGAGGGTGCATGAGAAGATTCTCAGCCTTCAGTAGGAGTCATGACTAATGGCAGGTACAGATAGGGGGGCCAGCATTGGCACGGGCACACAAGGTGGGGCAGTAACAGGTGCTGGAGTGGGAGGAGGTGTTGGGGAAGGAACACCCCCAGGTGGCAGGAATAGTTTCTTAAAGTCCTCTATGGTTTTCCCTTCCTCCAGCAACAACTTAGCAAATTTTTCTTCAAAAGTCTCAGATAATGGTGGGAGCTCATCCTCCCCAAGGTCTTTACTGTCTTTTGTTATCACTTTCCAGGCAGCTGCAACCCCTTCTGGGCAATAGTCTGTGGCACTTTAGAATTGTCCATGAGGTCACTACAGTCTACCAAGGCTATGAAAGTTTGGGTGATCAAATCAGTCTATTGACCCACCACCACAGGGTTTTTTAAACATTCAACTTTGGAGAGTGCTCCCTCTACAGTGTCTTTACTGGTACCCAGGGGAATATCCAGTATAAGTAGAGCATTTTGGGGGTCATTTTGCCCAGAATACCACCCCACCAACTGGTGTACAGCCATTTCTACTGGGGTAGCCATTAATCTTTAACAATAATTCATAATTTTTGGCCACTAGAAGGCACAAAATCCCAGCGGTGAGCCTCCAAAATGTAACCCCTACTTGGCGCCATCCCAAGGGATACCACCCCTGCCTGCTTGGTTAGTAGCAGGTTATGGGGCCTGAGTTCTGAAACGGGTGACTCCACCTGGAGGTCCGGGTTGGTAGTGGTCAAGCTAACCTGGGCACTGCCCTCCAGGACACTGTAACCCCCCTTTTTCTTTACTAGTGGCTGGAATAATACACAATAATCACTTTCACAGTACCCCTGATACATGACACAAGTATCCACACTGTTTGCACTTATCATCAGGGCTTTCCTCTGGCCCGGCTCAGGGGACCCCCTGTAAAACAAGGTTATACACAGCAGTACAGTACTCTTGCACAAACTGGAACCACAGTCAGGGTAAATGCAAAAAAAGTTAGATCTGATTTATTTAAGGGGCTTGAACAAGGGAGTGGCGTAATCAGGTTAATTTGCTTAAAGGCTCTATCAGTCAAACAGTTATGCATGCACTTCAGGGTCCATAAACAGTCACATACTCTGGGTACCCAGATGGAGAATGGTGGGCTAGCCAGGAATGTTGCAGGTGGTTAGGGGCCCTGTGATGGAAGAAAACAGCATGCACAACACACACTATTTGTAATCTGGAGCTGGAGGGCTCAGTTCATGAAAAGAAAACAACAGGACAATCAGATGACACACTTTTAGATTAGGCGGTTGTTGCAGAGAGCTGCCCTGATGATTGCTCACGATACCCAAGACTGGACGCAGGCTGAATGAAAATAGAGACAGCAGGTAGTTAATCTGGAGTGCCAGGAGAAGCAGAGCCCACACGATTCACCGAGGCGTCGTTCCTGTTCAAGCATGGGGCTGATCCCCAGGCAGGTCTCTTATTTATTTATTTATTTATTTATTTAGTTTTTGTTGACCAGGTAAGTGCACTAGACAAATCCTGCCTATTTTCAGGTATGACCTGGGGGAGGAGGATACAGATAAATGCCAACTGACCTTGAATCAGATTAAGCTGTTGGTGGTATTTTTCGTGACTTGTTGGTGGCTTTCTCTGTGCAGCGGGGTAGTCTGGCAGGTCCAGTGTGGCATGGCTCAGGCTGAATGGAAATGAATGTGGATTCAGTCTGATTAGGCCAGATAAAGCTTCCAGCAAGCAGAACACAGTTCACACAGTGGGGAACCAAATCTCAACCCACTTTCAATACATAGCACATTTACATGTAAAGGATTCTATGGTACCAGCAAGCAAAACACAGTTCACAGAGTGGGGAACCAAATCACGACCCACTTTCAATACACAGCACATTTACATGTAAAGGATTCTATGGTACCAGCAAGCAGAACACAGTTTACACAGTGGGGAACCAAATCAAGACCCACTTTCAATACACAGCACATTTACATGTAAGGAAATTCTATTGTACCAGTCAAACCGCTCTCTGGTCACGATCGCAAAGTCTCTGCACAAACTGGGGATTTCAAAAGCAGCTGGAAATCCTGACAGGCCGATCGCATTCAGCAAATCTTCGGTTTTCTTCAGATTAAAGCCTGGTCACAGTCCAGTGGCTTAAATAGTCCTCACAACTCGGATTCAGTCCAAATAAACTCTATTTTCCCTCTCAGGGACAGCAGGCAGACAGGCAGGCCAAAACTCAGCCCTTTCACAGTTCTGCCATGCAAAACTACACAGAACTGCTCCTCAAAAATCACATGAGCTGTTACTTCTTCACTTCTCAGCTCAAAACTGAAACTAGCTGCAGCAGCTTGGGAACTTCCCCAAGATCCAAAAGGTTCGGTTGGCTGATCCTCCTGTCAGTCACAACAAAGGCTCCCCCTTCAGGTGCAAAAAGCCCAAAACTACAATTCCTACAGATTTTGACTCCAGACAGCTCCTGTAGTCCGGCTCCATTTTAGGTCCCACCAGTACTGATTGGTCCAATTCTCAGTCCATGACCAAGATAGTGAAAATAAACAAAACAGTCATTGCTGCAAAGAAGGCAGGTTAGACAAACTACATTATCATTATCACTCTAAATGATTTTCGGCAAATAGTTACATCTTTCAACAGAGCTCCCTCTCAGATTACTTATGACTGCAATCCATGCAGCTCTTAAAGAGATAGTATGCAGAGGCTATGCAGGCACTCTCTGGCAGTCGCATTTAAACTGCTAAAATGCAGGACACCAGCCTGGCAGTGTGCATTTACGCAAGCTCGAGGAAGACTTTTCGGGGATCCCCATTTGTAGGGGGGTTACAGTAACATTATTCATCCACTATATGGGAAATACTAACTTAAAAAAAAAAGAAAAAGAAACAGTCCCCCATCCTTCTCCCTAGCCTGAATCCTTGAAAATATATAAGCTTCCTGTCCCCCCACCATGAGTTACAGCCACAATTCCATCCCCCCAGCACCCACATTTTGATAATAAAATGTTTTTTGTATTTCAAATTCCAGTGATAGGTGACCGGCACAACCTGCCCACCTCCATGGCTGGTCGTCAACTTTCAGGGCTTTACAGCACACTACCACAGCTATGAATTCCTTTCCTACCCCACCCCTGCAGGAGCACCCTTCTTTGCCCCCCTTCTTACACCTTGCATGTACCCATTTCTGAACTTCGAGATGGAAGAAGGCGACTGAACCAGCCTGCCCTCCTTCACGGCTGGCCATCTTCTTCTGCATGTAAGCACTCATGTGCTTGCTGACCTTGTAAAACCAGCTGATCGTATGAAGGTGACTGACCATGGAGATGATGAGCTTTGTCAGTCACCTTCTTCCATCTCACAGGTCAGCATTGCATGCAGAGTGCATGGGGGGGCAGAGGAGGGTGCTCCTTCTGGGAGGGGGGAGGAAAGGAATTTATACTTGTGGTAGTGCGCTGTAAAATGCTGAAAGTCTTTGGCCATCTGTGGAATTGGGTGAATTGTGCCGGTCATCCATCACTAGAGCTTAAGTTACACAAAATAGCATTTTATTATCGAAATGTGGGTGCTGGGGGGTCGGGATTGTGGGAATGGGGCTCTAACTGAGGGTTGGAGGATGGGGGTTATATCTTTCAAAGGATCTGGGCTAGGAAAGAGGTTGGGGTGCTGTTTCTTTTCTTTATTTTTGTCACTATAACCCAAATGACAAATACTGAATACCTGGATATCTGGGGGCTGAACAGTATATTTGGCCAAATATTCGGAATAAGGTATTCACACACTCCTGCTGCGGGATGCCAAATGTTGTAGATGGACTTGAATGCTGGTCCCAGCCCTTTTCTGCATGGTCGCAAACATGTAGGGAAGGGTGTGATCCCCACTGAGCACAGCCCAACAAGGTCGCAAAGCCAGGCTTCAGTGTTACACCCATGGAGACTGTACCAGTGGAGTGGGGGTCTGGATGGCACAGATGGAGGAACAAATGATGCCACTGGTTCACACCAGCAGATCCAGACCTGCTGAGTAACATTACTGTTGTGGTGTTATATTGATTGCACCACCAATATTTTGGACCTTCGAAGTAGCTGGCCCCTTCCTTTGGAATTCCTTGCCAAGGACAAGGTGGGAGACACCCCTCAGTGGATGTTTTTAAAAAGGGGCTCAAGACCTGTTTATTTCAGCAAGCTTTTGGAGAAGCTCTATAATGTATGCATACAGCACATCATTTATTGGGGTTTAGTGTATTTTTCTCGTTCTATTGGATTAATGCAGTTATTGTATGTACTGAAATTGTTATGGTTTATTGGTTTTTATTATTTAATTCTTGTATTCTTTTGCTTTAACGGCACCATGGGCCTCAGGGGAATGGTGCCAGATAGAAATAAAATCTACTACTACTACACTACCAATTATTACTATATATTACACTTTTATTTCTGGTTTTGGTTCTGGTTCTGATTTGCTTACCTGACCCAGCAGAACCAGAAATTCCGAACCATACACCCTCCCTACTAGTGACTGTGCATGGGACCACTTGTGTCCCTGAACAAAGACCTGTATGTCCTTGCAGGAGATTAGATTAACTACTGTGGTGATCTCAAGATGAAGATGGTGGAATGAGATGAGTGAAACACCAAGGTCCGAATTATTGTGGATAAGATAAAAGTTACCCAGACTAGGAGAGGCAGGAGTCGTCCAAGAGATTCAGTTCCCACAGGGTGTTTATTTAATACCAGTGGGTAGGGAGAGACAGTCACAAGAGAAGGTAGGCCCCACAACAATAACAGGGCGATAGATAGGACAGAATTACTTTTATCTAACACTGCTAAAATGATTACAAACAATAATTTGATATGCAACTTGGCCTAGTGCCACTCTACTTCTAAAATTCCTTAGCAGTAACCTGTAAGCGAAAATAATACTTAAATGGAAATCAGGTGTTATTCACTACCCACAACACAATATCTTTTTTTTCAATGACCACATAATTATCACAAAGTCCAAAAGTCTGTTGTCTTCATGCGCACCGTCATTCTTTGTTGGTAACTACAAGGGAAGTAAAACAGAACTGTATAACCCTAAACTCAATTCCCAGCAAGGACCTGGTTAAGGTCACTGGGGTGGTGAGAGGTTTTGTGAACAGACCATAGGTTTCTTGGCAAAAGCCCACTCTCTCCAAGGCTGCCGGAAAGAATGAACCAGAGAAGCTGGTTTCTGGAATTAACCCCCTTACGGGCTGTCGGATTCCACACTGTATGCAAAGAATCCCTCAGCCAAAACCCACTTCCAGGGCCACCAAGGAAGAAGAGAAACCAGGAGGTGCATGCCAATGAATCCACTGCAGGACTACCATAACCTGGACGATGCTGCAGCACTCCAAGGGCCAGCAAGACTTCGAAGGATCTAAGGTGAAGATGGATCTCCGATGCAACCAGGAACCAGAAGGATCTGAAGTGAAGATGGTTGATTCTGTAGCCTTATCACAATTAACTAAAACAAAACAAGGAAACGGCGGATGTGTCCCGAACTGGGCTTCGACGGACTTGACTTGCGCGAATGACCGGGGGCACAGACCAGGTTCTTCCAGGATGTGCACACTCTTCTGTGGAGGGCGACCAACTTCAGGACATCTGGAACAGGAACCAAATGAAACGACACTAGCATAGCGGTCGGGATGCGCTTGAACTGCGGCAAATGTAACTTCAAACTACAGAACAGAGGAAATGGCGGGTGCAACTTGTACAAATGGCGATGAACTCCACTTTGGTGAACGACATTGACGAAGCAGATGATCTGATGGTCGGACACTTTACTGGTGAGGAATGATGATGATGTCTTCCTCCGGGTAGAGACTGATTCTGGACTTGTAGAACAACAGACCACACCATGGACCATCAATGTGGTAGAAGACTGAGACTGTCCCCATACGCTGGTAACAATATAGCTATTAGATACACCTTTCTGCAATGCCAAAAGAACTGTTTGCTGACCAGATAATTTGCCAGGAGTAGGGCAAATTATCAATTTTGGGGCAATTGTTTACTGGTGGGGCAATTGTTCAGATGCATGGGGCAATAGTTCAGATGCCAGGGACAATAGTTCGGATGCCAGGGCAATAGTTCAGACAACCAGGGCAATAGTTCAGATGCACGGGGTAATAGTTCAGATGCATGGGACAATAGTTCAGACAACCAGGGGCAAATAACCACAGTCCTAATGTACAATGCAGTTTTGGTGCTTATAGCCAATACACAATTGTTCAGATGCTGGAGCAATAAATAATGGCATAAACAGTGCAGGCACCCTTAAATGGATCCTTTCTGACTGTAGGACCTTCCTGAATAGGATCTGGCTATCCCTGAATGTTTTGTTATAAATACCCCAATCACTATACTAGTGGGTATCACTTGCCCTATGCTAGTTGCCCTGAACACGAAAGGCCTAAATGCCTTATTTGCTATGAGGCCTACATGCCCTACTTACTACTAGGCTGGCTTGCCCTAATTCACTAGGCCGGGGCTGCCCTTACTACCACTAGGCTGGCTTGCCCTAACTCACTAGGTCGGGGCTGCCCTTACTGCCACTAGGCTGGCTTGCCCTAACTCACTAGGCCGGGGCTGCCCCTACTACCACTAGACTGGCTTGCCCTAACTCACTAGGCCGGGGCTGCCCTTACTACCACTAGGCTGGCTTGCCCTAACTCACTAGGCCGGGGCTGCCCTTACTACCACTAGGCTGGCTCACCCTAACTCACTAGGTTGGGGCTCCCTGCTTTACCTCGGGCCTGGTGCCCTACAGTACCTTGGGCCTGGTGCCCTTTATTACTTGGGGCCTGGCGCCCTAAATACTGTGGGCTTGGCAACCTCAATTCGGGGCCTGGTAGCCCACTTTATATTGGGCCTGGTAGCCCTTCCTTCAAACTGGGCCTGGTGCCCTCTTTAAGCTGTGGGCCTAATGCCCTTTTCAATTGGGCCTGATGCCCCTCTCTTAACTGGGCCCGGTGCCCTTCTATCACTGAGCCTGGATTTCTCTTTTAAACATAGGGACAGCAGCCCTTTTAAGCTCGTGGCCTCGATCTAGTGGCTCCAAGAGAGCCTGCTGTCAATCCTGGGAAAGTCTCCTACTAAGTCCCCCTCAATGAATATTCATAGACCTTCCAGTGGCCTTACTATCTTGGCCCCTCCCTGTGGGCGTCGCTAGCCTGCCTCCTAAATAAATATTAATTTAGGATCCTTGTGACCCACTACTCAGGCGGTGCTCAGCCGCATAGATTGTGCCAACAGTGGCAAACAATTTATTTATTTATTTTTTTAAACAGTTAGGCGGGCGGCACGAACTAAGTGCTGCCGCTGACTCACCATACACACTGGGAGATCGAGGGAGCGAACGGAAGGCAGGAGGTCTTACTGGCAGAGGGAGGGAGAACTCAGGCAGCAGGGAGGACAGAAGGGGGCTTCCGATGGACATCAGGATGACCGGCGATGCGGCTCTGGGGACAGCCACCGACGTGGGACCTAAACTAACTTTTAAACACTCGGGGGGGGGCCAAAACAAATAAAACGACGGGGCTAAACAGAGCCCAACCCGCAGTAGGAGTCAAAATCTTTTTTTTCGGGGCGGCCCGCCGGACTTGACCACACACACAGGAGGAGCGCCAGGAACAGCAGCAAGGATATTCACTGGCTGGAGGAGGCACCAGGCAGAGTCAACAGGACGGCTTCAACCAAACTCAGGTAAGCCCAGTCTCCGTTGCACTCCACAGGCCCTACCACTCCACAGCCCAGCACAACAACTCCTCAAATGGACAAAATCCCCCATTTGGAAAAGCGCTCTGGGTTCAAATTCTGGAACCCCGAGCTCGCACCACACCAACGCCAAGGGCTCGAACATGGCACCATGCGCTGGCTAGGGACGGCGGTCCAAGCACGTGGGTGCCCAGTCTCCTGCTGCCTGCTCTGGGAGGGGGGTGGAATGCAGCAGGCAGGCAGCAGGGAAAGAGAAGAAAAAAAAAACTTTCTTTTATTATTTTATTATCCCTGCCTAGCGCTTTCCTAGGGGCACAATAAAAGGGACCCCTGGGGCGTTTGAAAACCCCCTAAACTTTTCTGTGATGCCCCTACTTTTAACCCCTCACTTTGGGGCATTACACTTTTACCAGAGTATTTTCAGGCTACAAGCTCCCTCATACGGAAGAATTTAGTAACCCTGTTAGTGCAGGTGAAGATGCAGTAAAAAACAAGCATTTGTCAATGCCAAATGTTGGCATGCTGGCATTTGTATTGGTAGTGCAGTGGTTAGAGAGATGCATAATAGGAATGGCAGTGAAGTATTGAACTGATGCCAACCCCACTCCCACCCCCACCCCCACCCTGCAGAGACTGACAGGTGCTGGGGATGTGCCTTTGGGTCATCGGTCATAACACTCATGCCATTTCTCCTCACCCTACCCTGCAGACACTGACAGGTGTTGTGATGTGCCTTGGGGTCTTCGGGCCTTATACATCACCCCTTTCCATAAGGTAATATGCTGAGATGGGTGCATTATAGGAGAATGGGGTGAACGTTGGGGCTGAAGACCCCAAGTCACACCTCGATGCCTGTCACTGGCTTTAGGGTGGGGGTGGATTGGCATGAGCATAACGGCCGATGATCCCAAGTCACACCCCTGATACTTGTCAGTCTCTACAGAGTAGGGTGGTATGGTTGGAAACTATAATGCACTGGCCGCTTATCAGTATTTTCACTCCAGATTTTCAAAATGGGCTTTTTTGTGACCCCACCTCACGAACAGTGGCACTATCATTTCATTACTCAATCCCAAAAGGTCGATTTGCACAGTGACTGCACCGTTTGGCACCACAGGTATGAAAACACATTTCTGGCAGGATGTGAAAAATGACAACTGTACTGTTCATGAGGTGGTGTGAAAAAATGGCAATGCTGAAAATCTGGAGTGAAAATATGAAAAATTGTCGAAGTTACAAGCATGCATAGAAACTGCGCAATGCACGCCTGTAACACAATCATTTTTTGGAATATTTTCACCAAATTTTCAACAAGGGCATTTTTGAACCTCTCCTTATGAACATTTGCACTGTGAGTTTGTTAGTCTGTCCTGAAAGTTGATTTCCTACATTGACTGCGCCATTCTACGCCACAGGTGTGAAAACATGTTTCAGGAAGGATGTGAAAAATGACAGCTATACTGTTCATATGGAGGTGTGAAAAAAATGGAAATGTTGAAAATCTGGAGAGAAAGTATTAAAAATTGGTGAAGTTATGAGCAGGTGTAGAAACTGCGCAATGCACGCTCATAATCAAGGACACTGGTTTACCGGGATTGAGAAAGGGCATATTCCATTTTGCACATTGTAAAAAATGGTATTGTCACTGGTGTCTGCTAAGCCAAAATCTGCTTTTACCGGTGTTTGGTTTTGTGTACTTTATTTAACAGTTTTTAACTCTGCTAACATGCATTTTAGCAATTTTGATTTCCACTATTACACATCCTTCCATCCTTGTATCAATTTAAAGTTATTTTAGGTACAAGATGTGATTGCAGCAGCAACACTACAGCCCTCATCCCTAAGGTGTAATGGAAGCAACAATATGGCCCCATCCCTCAGGTACGATGGCAGCACCAACAGCACTATGACCCCCATCCCTCTGGTGTAATGGCAGCAGCAAAAGCACTACAGCCTCCCTCCCTCCCTCCCTCAGGTGTGACAGAAGCAGCAGCACTGTGGCCCCCATCCCTTAGGTGTGATGGCAGCAGTACTACGTTCACCATTCCTCAGGTGTGATGACAGCAGTACTACGTACACCCTCCCTCAGGTGTGATGGCAGTATCAGCACTATGGCCCCCATCACTCAGGTGGGACGGCAGCAGTACTACATTCCCCATCCACCAGTAGTGATGACAGAAGCACTACAACCCCCACCCCTTCAGTGTGATGGCAGTAGCAACAATGCAGTCCACATCCCTCTGGGGTGATGGCAGTAGTGACAACACCATGATCCCCTTTTTCAGCACCCTCACCCCACATGCACAAGTTACAAATTACTTGGTCTCTTTGCTTGTTAGAACTCAGATGTGAATTAATCTGAACCATCACCGCTAAGGTGGACTACCTTTGTTTTTTCCTATCTGTAATTTAGCTGCCTGAATTGGATTTCTGCCTGTGACACTGCCGACCAGGGTTAGGGAACAGACTTGGGTGTTGGAGGGCCAGCTGGTGGGTGAAAGCTTGAGTGTCCAATGACCACTCACCTTCTCCTGGGAGGGAGGTGGGTTCATGGCTCAGCATTTGCTGGCCCCTAGTGGAGGCCAGAGGCATGACAACATGTCAGCCCTCACTGCAGGAGGGAGCATGACGGACATCGGCTTGTGCCTTGACATGCGTGTGGCGTGTCACACTCCCAAGAAAATGGGAAAACACCCACTGACCCAACTGAAGGACAGCTGTTGGTCCCTCCATAAGCTAGAATCCCCAGACATGTGTATGTTCTGACCCCTGCCATGCCCAGGATACACTGGAAGCTCTTTAGGGCAATTCTCCTCCCCTGGTAGCCTCCCATAGGGGTAGAGGCCCACTCAATGAAGGGTTACTTTGGGTTACCTGGTAGCACAGCAGTAAGGGGCAGTGGATGGTGGTCGGCACTCAGCAGTGATGGTAGGGGGCTTTGGCAGGCCTGAAGGAGTGAATGACCAGGGGGTTAAAAACTGCTTGAATCTGCTTCTTTGAAATAAAGTGTCTTCACCTAAAAAGTCCACAAGTGATTAGTGGAGGACGTTCAAATGGATTTATGCATCTACCAGACATGTGGATGCTTTTTTTCCCCTTGATGTCCATGAAAAGGGTGTCTCCCAGTTTTCATGTCTTTGTTCAGGTGTGAATTGAGCACTACTCTGCCCACCAGCATCATACAGCCCCTGGGGTCTTACCTTCAGTACGTCATTGATTGTGCTTTCAACATCCACTGGCCAAACATAAGTACACTTAAATACTTAACATTTGCTTTTTGTTGAAGCAGTATATCAGAAAACCTTTTGTCATGAGAGACTGAAACAGTAGGTGGGAGAAAAGCTGAAAATGATCCAATTCACCTAAATGGGGTGCTAACTGTGAAGTATTTTCATAAGTAGTAAGGCAGTTTCTTCTTTGTGAACATACTTTCATTCAGACTAGTTTTCATTCAAACAACTGAGGATTGTGGATGGCCCGACTGGTTATAAACTTGAATAAGCTAGTTGATAACAGTGATCCTGCATTTAGCAATCTACAACCTAGATGCTTATATGCAAAGAATACAATAAACACCTGACTAAAATCTAAAAACAAGCTTATAAAACACATAAAATGTATCTGAACATTTATCTTTACCTATACAAAATCATTTCAGCCCTAGTAAAACTCAAGTAAATTACATGGTACCCTGACTACTATTCTATGCTGTAGTAAACATATATTGGTATTTTTTATATTCTTTGTAAAGCAGGTAAGGCCCACTAGACAGGACTGTGTGTTTTCAGGAGTGATCTAGAAGAACTGGGAGGGTTAAGTGACTTGCTTGGAGTCGCATAATATGCAAGTGGAGGTTGTGGGAATCAAACCCAAGTCTGCTGGATATACCCAGTTCATTCATTACTTGTTACTCTAACCACTAGGCATGGGTGGTTAAACTAAATGGCTGATTACAACAAAGCAATGCAGGTGATTTCCTTACTGACTCTATATGCAGCAAAGCAGAAAGAATGCAAAGCACAGCAGCATTCATTTTAAGATGCTGAAATCTGGGTCAGCCTGCTAGTGCTGCAGTAGCACTATTGCTTGCAATGCCAGCGACCCAGGGTCAGAAGCGAACTCGGGTTGCTGGAGATCTGGCCAGGGGAGTACAATCGAGCACCTGGGGGACTGCTCTCCTTCTCTGGGGAGGGTAGGCTGCAGGTCCTGCTGCTTTACCACCACCTGTGGGCATCCTGGTGTCGGAAAGGAAAGGGGAAACTGTTTAACCAGGAAACACACTTGGAGGGGGGATGCCAACATGGATATTGGGCACTCCGATGTTGGGTTTTGGGAGTGTGTGGCAGGTGGAAAGGAGCCTCTATGTTATGGTGTGCCACATAATGTGTGTGGGGGGGGACATGCTGACATGGGGATTGGGCACCCCAATGTCATCTTTCTGGGGATTGTGTGGCAGACGGCAGGAGCTGCCATATTTATTGAAATGTTTTACCAGGAAAGGCACATAATGGAGGCATGTCATCTGCTGCTGCAATGATGAGCCTGTCTCTGAATGCAGCGGCAGATTCATTTCAGCTCTTTGGCTCTCTCTGAAACTGCTGTCATCAGCAGCATGCTCACTGGTTGGAGGCTGAGGGACACACCCACTAAAGCATCCCCTGCATTGGCCAACACTGACACACCTCTGAAATGTGCTACTACCACAAGATGTTGCAAATGTGTGCGCACAAGCCAACATAGAAATGAGCAAGCAAAGGTTTTTAGCCTGGCCCTCTGGCACTGATGGGGTACTTTGCACTCTCATGTGAGAGATTTGGGTTCTGCAGAAGCAGTACTCTTTGGCTTTGCTCAGGAACTGTGGTAGCATCCTTGCTACCGTAGTACCTTCTAGGGGAGACTTGGGGTGGCACAGGACATTGTGGGTAATCATTCAGCATCCCATAGCCCTGTCAATGACAATGCTAGAGCATTGCAAGGAGGTGGGAGACACAGAAAACCAAGGAAGAATTGCAGTCTATTGCACATGACAGGCTTGACAGCACTGTATATTTCCCATATCGCTCATCCTGGAACCTCTCCTGCCTCTTTCTGCCATTAGTGATACACTTGTTAGAAGCCTGAATGGGGTTGACACTCTCCAGAGCTCATCAGGGTGGAACTTTCCCCTTAGTTTCCACTGTGGGTGTTAGCTATGGTCTGGAGGTTGGAAGGCAGCACTGTGAGACTGGTGACAGTATAGTGGAAGGCTGTAGGAAGGAGAATGGACAGTAGGGACATAAATACTAGATATTAAAAAAAAGGTTTTTTGTGATGCTGGATACATCTTACAGTAAATAGTTAGGGCTTACTTCTTATTTGCTCTTGACCTCATGCTTGATTGCTCCCTCCTCAGTTTGATCCTGACTTATCAGCTCTTCACATCAAGCTTTTAACATAATACAACACAGCTCTGAGTAGTTTTGATTAATCCAGTGAACCCTCTCATTGATTGCACTTCACATTGTGTTTAATCTGCCACTCCGACGCTACTACTCACATGTGAGTTTGTATATTCATGACCCCCACCCCCACCACATGCACATACAGACAGTGTGCTCCCAAGGAAAGGCATCACTCTTTGAATATGAATATAGAGTGATCCTTTGTCTCCCTGTTTAGGACCGGCATTTGGAGGAGCAACATTGAGGAGGAGGAGGAGGAGGAGGAACGGAGGTTGAGTGGGTGCACTCACTTTGGCATCGGCACCCTTCCTCTGCATCGAACTGAGCTGGAAAGCAGTGCATCCCATGTGGGAGCAGCTGTGGTTAAGGGAGAGCATTTGAATTCTGAAGTGGAAGGAGCAGCCAGGGTGGGCTTTGAACTACGGTGGGAGATGGAAGTTGGAGTTGATTGATCTGCAGCAGGCGCTTGAGAATGGAGTGAGAGCGCTGACATCAGAGTGGAGTGAACTGCAGCGGAAGCTTAAATTTCAATTTCAAAGTTAAGAGGAGCAGCCAATGTGGACTTTAAAATTAAAATGCAGTGGGAGCTTGAGTTTTGCCGAGGTGGGCTTTAAAACTAAACTGCAGTGGGAGCTTGATTTTTTGCCGAAGTGGACTTTAAAACTAAACTTCAGCAGGAGCTTGATTTTTGCTGAGGTGGACTTTAAAGGGAAGGTAAACATTGTTCACTCAAATAGTGAAAGCTCATGAAAAGACACTTCAAACAAGGTATTGAGCTTCCTTATAGGTGTCAAGAGTCCTGAGACATGACCACCTAAATTATGCATAAATCAAAGCAAGACAGCAGCCATTTCATTGCATATTGAGACAGAAAGTGATAACACTTAGGGGCAAGCTGTAATTAACAACGTAGATAAAGCCTGCTCCTCAGTGGCATCACTTTCTGTTTTAAGATTACATGGAATGGCTGCTGTTTTGTTTTAATTTACTTATTACTTAGAACTTCACATCTCAAGACTCCTGATACCTACAGGCAAGTCAAATACCTCGTTTTAAAGATCCCTTCATGGGCTTTCACACTTTGAATGCCCCTGCAACGTTTACTTCCCCTTTAAAACTAAACGGCAGTAGGATTTGTCCCGCCCCCCCACTGTTTTAAATGGTCCCTCTACCAATTAGATATGGTCCTGAGCAGTGGGCTAGCTTGGCAAGTTAGGGGGAGGCGTGAAGGGATGAAGCAAGTCGTCTGTAACTTAGAACAGAAATAGTTACTAGCTTCATGGCAGTTTTGATCTCAAAGGGATACCAATTAGTATATTATATGTTTGGATTGCCATTCAGTTTCTTGAGTCACATAAGCCACAGGTCGAGAGCTTTGTAACATTGTGTATGTCAATATTTTGGAGATAAAAAGATAAACTGAATTAGAAGAGGAACTATTCAAACTAGCTGACAAAGTCACATGATCAGTTGGAAGGGCTTACTTAAGAGATGTGGTTAGCTAGTATTTGGGAAACAAATTATTTAAGAAGTTGCATGGGCAATTTGTTGGGGCTTATATAAGGTTGTTGTATACTACTATTTAGGAAACATAAAAGAGGTTTATATAAGGTTGTGACATACTACTTTTTAGGAAACAAAAAAAGAAAACTGGCTTCTTTATTAGGAAGGGGTCATACTTAAACTGTCCGACTTAGAATCACAGGCAGCTGCTAAGGGGTTATTGTATTGGCAAAAAGGAAAAAGCACTATTGGAACTCTAAAGTTCATACTAATAGAGGGGGCCTATTCAAATAGTTCAGCACAGACACAGTGTAGTAGAATAAGGGTGTTCTGTTGTGGCTGGGTACTGTTCAAACTATCTGACAGGGAAACAATGTCAGTGTGAGTAAGAAGAAGCTCTTTCTACAGAGTGGAAGCGGGGCAAAGGGGGGTTTGCTGTTCAGAGGATCAGAAAAGAACAATGAGGACTGCATTGAGAAAGCAGTGGGGAGGGGCGTGATAGCAGAAAAAAATGAAATATACAGGAAGAGGGGAGGGCAGGGGACTCTTAGGATGGGGATGGGAGCTCCGGGGGTACACAGGAGACCAGGCAGAATAGTGGGGTGTAATGGATGTGGGGCAGCGGTGTTCATGGAAACATTGTGGAGGTTAGGGGATGTCCAGTATGCTTCAGATTGAGGCAAACAGCAACAGAGATAAATAGTCCAAGGAGGGAGGTGGTGAGAATGTGGCAGACTACAGGAGAGAGGAAACTGCAACTACAATGACATCAGGGAGAACTGGGGAGCTGCAGAAATGGAAAGAGGGAGAGAAGGGAATAGATGGGGGCATGGAGGAAAGGGGCTCTGGCCAGGTAGTGGGGGGTATGCAATGGATGGCAAGAGGTGAGGAGGAAGAGGAAATAAGTTCCAGGGACAGGAGCTCAGGGAAGGGTCAGTACCTGGACACCTAGGGGCAGAAGAGCATTCACTGAAGGGGGGGGGGAAATTATGGTGTCCACCAGGTACACACTTTTTTATTTATTTTTCTTATTTTTATTTAAAATTTGATGACCGTGAAAGGCACACTGAGCCGAGGCTCATTTCCAGGTGCGACCCGGGTACAGTTTGTACAGAGAGTAGCAGCAGACTGAAGAAACAGATAGTTTGCACATTTTACAACAATAAAATACACTGGATCAGTGGTAAAACAGTAAAAACAATTTCAAGTGGAGAGGAGGGAGATGAGATCAACTTGTTCTTAATGGCTGGGGTAGGTGGATGGGGATTGAGTGGTGCACCGGTTGCGTTTTAGGAACATTTGAACATTAGGGCATTGCGGGGTGGGTTGGCACTCGATGAATCAAGTGAAAGTGGATCTGGAAGGGGCCAGTCAAAGTTTGGGAAGGAGGTTATTCCAGAGAAGAGGGAGGCAGTATGAGAAGGCAGCTTGGCTGGTCAGAGAGCGAGGGCGAGGGTGGTGGAAAGTGCGGGTGTCCCTGTGGCGGAGAGGGTAGCTTCAGGAGAAGGTTGGGGTTAGGAGGGAGGTGAGGTGAGGTGAGGTGGGGTGGAGGAATCCATGCCAGTATTTAGCTAAAAAGGAGGCGCCTTGGATGGTATGCCTATGGGAGAGCGGAGCCAGGGAGAGGGAAGTGAGCCGGGCAGTGGTGAGGTGTGGGGGTGAGGTGGAAGCGAAGCGCAGAAGGAATTTAGGAGTATGTCAAGCCTAGAGAGAGAGGAGGGGCACATACAATAGACTATGTCTGCATAGTCAATAACTGGTCAGATAGTTTTACATTTCAAAGTCTGCATTGGGTGGGGACCGAAGGCCTCTTTGTATGGCGATAGAGGATGGTGAGTTTGTGCTGGAGCTTTGTGCAGATTGCCTCAATGTGACTGGAGAAATTGAGGTGGCTGTCCAGCCAGACTCCCAGGTATTTGAAGGCTGAGACTAGCTCCAGGGAGAGTCGCTCTGGTGGTGAGAAGGGGGCTGGACCAGCTATGATGGACCGGGGGATCAGGAAGGATTGGAGGGCACAACAAGTATGAGCTACAGAATGGGGATAGGCAGAGGGGAAGGGAGTGAGGGAAGCAAGGTATGGGGAGAATTAGCAAGACAAGGGGCAGCCAGAGAAAAAGGGATAGAGAGGGGAGGAAAAGGTTGAAAGGATAGAAGAACAGAGGAAGAGGATGAGGTGGAGATCAAAAATGAGGAAGGAGAAAGGGGGCACAGGGGGAGCAAGGAGGTAGAAAAGGGGACCACAGGATGGAGAAGGCGGAGAGGGATAGCAGAAGAGCTAGGAGGAAAACTGGGGAAGCAGGCAGAAAGGGGAGGACATGGAGGTATGAACAAGCCAGAATCATTCACCAGGGAGAGATCAAGTGAGGCAATAGAGGGGCAAGGGTGGGGCAAGCAGCCAGAACAGAACAGGGGGGTGAAAATAGGGGAACAGAGTGAGGGTGGGTGGGTTCACTAGGAGCATGCTCAGATTCATTAACTGGGGAGGTGGAGAACATCATGGTCTTTGGGGACTCTATTATCCAGAGGATACACTGGATCAGGAGGAGGGCTACCTACCAGCGGAGGTCAGTCTTTTGTGAACCTGGGATGGAGGCTGGATGGGCAATGCAAAAAATCAGGGAATGTGCAAGGGTGGTGGGGAAACCACACCTAGTCATTCATTTGGGAACAGATGATCTAGTAAGCAATGAAGTGAAGCAGAGGACGTCCAGAGAAGGTTTAGGGTGCTGGCAAGAGGATGCAAGGAGGGGGTGACATCTCTGGCATTCTTGGAAGTCTTGCCAGTCCTTTGTGCCAGCATTGCTAGACAACAAAGAATCAGACAGTTCAATGAATGGCTCAGGGAATGGTGCAGGAAGGAAGGGTTCATCTGTATAGGTGAGTGGGGGGAAACATGGGAGGATGAGGACTTATATTGGAAGGGAAGAATACAGCTAAGTGAGAGGGGGCAAGAAAGCTGAGGGGGAGTCTGCAAGGTTATATAGATAAGGTCTTAATAAGGATTTAAACTTGTAAAGGGGGTATTCAAGGCTAAGAAGGGAGAGAGATTTACAGGTAGAGAGAATGGACTAGCTAGCACTCCCCTACAGAAGGGGGCAGGTGGGAGTGAGATGGCCGGGGGGAGGGGAGTATGTGGTAGAAAGGATTATCTGCAAATGCCAGGAGTTTGGGGAACACAATGGTGGACTTCGAGGCCATAATGGTGGGTGAGGGCCTGGACATTGTAGCCATAACTGAGACTTGGTGGTCAGAGCATCAGACATGGGAACTAGGTATCCTGGGGTACAGGCTTTTCAGGAAGGACAGAGCTGGTAGAAAGGGGGGGGTATCATTTTACATCAGGGAAGACATTAAGGGAATAGAAGGGCAGGAGGAACAAGGAGAGGCAGAGGTCTTGTGGGTTACACTGGAAAATTGGTCTGGTATATCACTAAGGCTGGGTGTGATTTACAGACCTCCTATGCAGGGGGAGGAAGTGAGTAGGCAGCTGTTGCAGGCAGTTCAACAGATGGCACTGAAGGTGGAACTTCTGCTGATGGGGGACCTTAACCTCCCAGATGATGACTGGGATATCCTATCTGCTACATCAGCCAGGAGTAGAGAGATCCTTGAGTCCCTCCAGGGAGCTTTCCTTCAACAGCTGGTTAGGGAGCCCACTAGGGGTGGTGACATACTGGACGTGGTCCTCACCAATGGGGAAAGTGTGTAAGAAGTTATTGTGAGGGACAGCCTAGGTGCAAGCAACCATAATACAGTGTGTTTCAGGTACGTACTGGGAAGGAAATAAGTCAGACCATCACAAAGGTTCTGGACTTTAGGCAGGTGGACTTTGCCAAAATGAGGGAGATATTCAGAGAAGAAATGGAGAGGAAGGAGAAAACAGAGAATGTGGAGGAATTATGGAAATCAATTAAGGGAGGGTTACTGAAAGCCACTGAACTCTGCATAAGGAAGAATAGAAACAGAAAGAGGCCACTCTGGTTCACCAGAGAAGTGAGGAGGCAATTGGGGAAAGAAAAAGGATGTTCAGATCATATAAGAGGACCCAGGAAGAAGAGGACAGAGATATCTACAGGGAGAAGCGGAGGGTGACAGGGCAGAAGATTAGAAAAGCAGAAACAGAGGAGAGAATTGCTAGGTAGGCCAAACGGGATGATAAAACTGTTTTTAGGTATATAGGAGAGAGGAGGAAGGCAGAGGATAGTAAGAGGAAAGGGGGAAGGGGAGTATAAGTGGAGGGGGACGTCAAGAAATCAGAGGTGCTGAATAGGTACTTCAGCTTGATCTTCACAGTGGAGGGGGAATGAAAGGGTAAAGGGAGAAGGGAAGGGATGTCAAAAGGGTGGATCCTAGTCTGTTCAGTGAGGAAAGGGTAAGAGAGGAATTAGGGAGGTTGAGGGTGGACAAGGCAATGGTCCCGGACAAGCTACATCCTATGGTACTTTGGGAATTAAGGGAGGAGCTGGCAGCACCTCTGGTGAGGCTATTTAACTTGTCCCTGGACACAGGGTGGATGCCTAAAGATTGGAAGAGGGTGGATGTGGTGCCACTTCACAAGAGTGGAAGCAGGGAGGAGGTGGAAAATGATCATCATATGGGACACACCTGGAATCAAGCACTATTGCTCAGTGTGTTTTCCTGGTCAAACTTTTAAATAAAGAAATAAATCATCCAATCCGCCTCACCTCAGTGGTAGGTAAGGTGATGGAGGTGCTATTAAAAGAAAGGGTGGTCAGTTACCTTGTAGACAGTGGATTGCAGGACAGCAGGCAGTATGGCTGCAAACAAGGGAGGTCATGCCAGATGAACCTAATTGAGTTTTCTGATTGGGTGACAAGCGTGGTTGATCAGGGAGGGGCAGTAGACATGGCCTATCTGGACTTCAGGAAGGCCTTCGACACTGTCCCCCACAGAAGGCTGGTAAATAAGCTGGAAAGCTTGGGGTGGGACTGAAAATAACAATGTGGGCAGAGAACTGGCTGAAGGACAGAAGCCAGAGGGTGGTGGTAAATAGGTCGCATTCCTTGGAGGAAGGGGGTGACAAGTGATGTGCCCCAGGGGTTGGTGCTGGGTCCCATCCTTTGTAATATCTATATCAGTGATACAGCGAAGGGACTGCAGGGGAAGGTCTGCCTATTTGCAGATGATACAAAGATCTGCAATAGGGTGGACACCCCAAGGGGTTGAAGGTGAGGGAGGACCTATAAAGATTCTGGAGAGGTGGTCAGAAACCTGGCAGCTGAAATTCAATGCCAAAAAGTCTACAGTAATGCACATGGGGGGCATAATAACCTACAAGTCATTTACACACTGGGGGGGGGGATTAAGGCATCTGATCAGGAGAGGGATCTGGGGATTATAATTACAGATAACCTTAAGGTGGGGAGCCAATGCAGCAAGGTGGAGGGCAAAGTGAATAGAATGCTGGGATGCATAATGAGGGGTATAAGAAGCAGAAGGAGGGAGGTGCTAATGGCCCTTTATAAATCCATGGTGAGACCTCACCTGTAGTATGTGGTCCAGTACTGGAGACCTCATGTACACAATGACATAGATGGGATTGAAAGGGTTCAGAGAAGGGCAACCAAGAGGGTGCATGGTATGCATAGGAAGCCCTATTAAGTGAGGTGGAGGGAAATGGATCTGTACCCACCGGAGACTAGAAGGGAGAGGGGGGACATGATAGAAAAGTTTAAGTACGTGAGAGGGACTAATAAGGTAGGAGCTTATTTACAAGGAAAGTAAATGCTAGAACTAGGGATCATAGTCTAAGACTAGAAGGAGGAAGGTTTGGGGTAATGTGAGGAGGTTTTATTTCACTGAGAGGGTGGTGGAGTCCTGGAACAGTCTGCCAGAAGAGGTGGTGGGGGCTGAAATGGTGGAGGGATTCAAGAGGGCATGGGACAGACACAAGGGGTTTACCAGTGGGTAGAGCGGGAGATCTCTGGACAAAGGAGATGAGCACGGAGGGAGAGTAAGGGGCAGACTCAGTGGGCCAAGTGGGTTCTTTTCTGGGGAGATTAAATTCCAGTTTTAACTGAAGAAAAGATTTCAGAGAATCTCCAACAAAAATTTGCCTCACCCTTTGTAATCCACACCTTGACCAACGGTAAAATATTAGGTCCCACCTAAGAGGGATGAAGTCCCTACAACTGATAGTTGTAGTGGAAGGACCTATCAGAAGGGGAAGATTTAGTTTTGAACATGCCTCTTTCCAGGCTTGCTTAATTACCTTAGTTAAGGGATTATCAAATTCCAAAAGTTTTAATCTGGGAGGGTCTAAGGTTAATATGTCCAATATATTAGATGAGGGGACGAGACTGCTTCTATCTCTGCCCACTGTGGAGGAGCATCTTGCATCCAGGAGATCAAGGCCTGCAACTGAGCCACCCAGTAGTATTTGTACAAATCAGGAAGGCCAAAACCACCCCTTTCCTTAGGGGCTGTTAGCACCTTCCATCTGACTCTAGGTTTCTTACCCAGCCAAACATATTTGGAAAGAGTAGATTGTACATCCTTCCAGAAAGTCCTGGGAGGCTTAAACGGGACAGCAGAAAACACAAATGAAAATCTAGGTAGGATATTCATCCCAATGCTTTCTATTCTGCCAGACAAAGAAAGTCTGATTGGGGTGCACGAGGTCAGGGACAATCACTTGAAGTCTTTCACCCATAGCTTTAGCGAAGATTTTTGCATCCTGATTTAAAAGCAATATTGGTCTATAACTTGAACACAAGGTGGGATTCTTCCCCGGCTTGGGCAGCACCAAAATGAGGGCTTCACCCCATGTATTAGGCAAGGCCCCGGGTTCCTGTGCCACATTGCAAACCCTAGTGAGGAGGGGGGCTAGCTCTTTTGCAAAGGATTTATAAAATTCTGTTGTACAACCATCCGGGCCTGGGGTCTTGCCTGATTTTAAAGACTTATTCACCTGTTGCACTTCTCTTGTAGAAAAATGCGCCTCTAGGCCTTCTTTTTGAGCAAGGGATAAAGTGAGGAGATTGATTTTGTTAAGAAATTCCTTTACCTTTTCAGTGTGACCCGGGCCTCTATCTTTCGAATACAGCTGTTGGTAGAACTTTAAGAACTCATCAGCTATGTCTATAGGTTGGGTCCTGGTGAGGGAATCTGGAGTCACAGGGCAGATGCAAGATATGTGTCTCCCTGTCTCCTGTCTCCTGTTTCCAGAGCCTCAGTGCCAGTAACTTGCCTGCCCTCTCCTCCCTCTCAAAGTATCTCTGCCCGGTATACCTCCGCGTGTTCTCCACACGCCACTGTAGGAGGGAGTCATAAAATGATCGGGCTTCTCAGAGTTTTTTAAGGATGGCCTCTGATCTGGTGTCTTTATGCTCTGTTTCCAGATCATGGATCTTTTTTAAGACCTCCTGGATCTTTGCCTGGTGCTGTTTGTTTCTGTGGGAGGCAAAAGCTATGGTGTGCCCTCGAATAACTGCTTTCAACGCGTCCCACAGGAACTTAGGCTGGGAGTCTTGTTCAGTATTTTCTTTGAGGTAGTGCTGTATAACCTGTTTGGTGGAAACAATATATTGTTTGTTATTAATTAACCCAGAGTCAAATCTACAGCACCCGTTTCTCCCATAGTCCCCCCAGCGTAGCTCAGCCTGCATCATAGCGTGATCAGAAATTGTTGTGGGGAGAATGCTGACCTCATGAAAAGTATGCAATAAACCCCTCTGGGTATAGAAACGATCTAGCCTTGAATAAGAATTTGAGGCTGGTGAAAAGAACATGTAATTCCTGACAGTGGAGTTTAAGTTCCTCCAGGGGTCAGCCATCCCAGCCTCCAAACAGAGAGTTTTTAATAATCAGGAGCGAGCTTTGGAGCTCGGGCCTTTGACTGGGCTTCTGTCCATGTTCGCATCCTCCGCACAGTTCCAGTTGCCCATACACATAATTTGGCCAGGGGGTAACTTAGCCATCTCACTAAATAAGTTTCTGAAAAATTCCCCTGGGGTGGTGGGTCTGTATATTGCCACTAAATGCAAGGGTCTACCACCGTAAATTCCCAATGCCACCAGGAGATGGCCCGTTCCGGCCCTAGGCACCTTTTGGATCTGGAATGGCAATCCCCTATGGAACAGAAGAGCCACCCCTGCCTTTTTAGACAGAGGGTGCTCGTCTGAACATATCGTGCCCACCCAGGCTCTGTTTAGTTTGAAATGCTCCTGAGCCAACAATTTAGTTTCCTGCAGGCAAGCGACATCACATTTTTCCCTCTGCAGTTCTGCGTTATTAATCCCTTTTACATTCAGAGAGCAAAGTGTTATGGTAGCCATAATAATAAAAATAATAGGTCTAATCTTAGTAGAACATATTCATATATACAGTGTATATAACCATACCCTATATGCAACATTACAAGTGAAGCTTCTCTCAAAGTGGGAAGAAAAAAGAGGAAAGATGAGAAAAATCAGAAAGAAGAGTAACCAGAACCATACAGTATCATAACCAACATAATGAACTTGAACTGCCCTCTAAAACAGCGGAGAGTGACGGTCAGTAACTGACCAAAGGCAGTACCCGAGGGCCCTACCAGGACACCTCTTCTAGGAGAAAACATCTCCCTCAGGGGGTGGATAGGGAACTGTGTCCCTAAAGGGAACAACACCCTAACTAGTAGGGTGAGAAGGTCAGGGGTTCCACACACAGTATGAAACCCCTGGGCCTGGGCCCTTGTCATTCAAAATGGGAATCTTCCTGGAAGAGGCTGGAGTAGCTACCCCCACCTTCAGTATGCAGTAACACAGATTGTGAATAGAGCTTCAGGCACATTCAAGAATAAAAACATTCCCTGTAGAACATGTGATGAGGGACCCATAAACAAGAGGGCCCTACAGTCCCTAATCAGGGGTGTTTCCCGCTTTTGGCATCAAGATCAAACCCTTGCTCAATTCTTAATACATAGCCAAATAGGCTGCACTGGGGCCCATCAAAGCTTGGGGTGCTATACTCAGAGCAAACCTGCACCATGCTTGGTTATTGAAGACAGTCCCTTGCTCCCCCTCCGAGGACCAACAAATGGCACAGGAGAAAAGTGGAGAGACTGTGCTTTCGATTACAGAATTGTCCCCTAAGCTGCTGTGGATTCTTAAACAGTCCAAGTCTGGATATCTAATATTGAAATTATGTTCCGCTATTGAGGTGCACTATGGGGCAGCCTCGAGGAATTGCTAAGGAAGGAGCCAGAAGAGGTATTGGTCACCAGCCCCTTGCAATTTCTTCCCAGACAAATGAAACCACGGTCTATGAGGCTTGTATCCAAGGTACGAAAATAAATATACTGCACCTTCATGCCCCCTAGGCTGCTAGTAGACCAATAACGAATCTTGGCAGTCAGGAATAGATCCCAAGATGGAAGTATGATGGTAACTGATCTCTTGAGACATCCTCATATTTCTCGAGACACTGCTGCACCATAGCATGCGAGGGTAACGTTGTCGGGGGAAGCCAAAAAGGGAAGCACTGCTTCAGTCTGACCCAAAAGGAAGTACGACCCAAGAATACAGAGTCCCAAGACAGAAGTCCCTAGGGTCAGGCCAGTGAACACATCCGAGGACCGGCAAATCCAAAACTGCAGGGACCCCCAACAAGTCCAACACAAACAAGGATGAGCCCCATTTGCAGTCCGGTAAGAGCGAAATTACAAATAAGCAGGGTAAACAAACTGTCAGCTGTTAAGCTTTCATGTCTGTGATGGGGTGGGTCAAGCCCACCTTATCTTGTGGGCTCAAGATGGGTTTGCTCTGGAGATCCACCTGGACAGATCCTCATACAAGGGTAAAATGGCATTGGTCCTAGAACCAGGGTTCAAGGATTTTGTGGCTCTGGGGGCAAGTGACCATAGAAGTCGCTCAACTTCATCCTCAGCTGCTGCTTCTTTTAAATCTGGTAGGGCGATACCTTCCGAAGCCAGAAATTGACTTGCTGCCCAGAGGGAATCAAACACCTTGGGGCCATTCTTAGTTTCCACACATAGCCTCGCCGGGTACCGCAGTTGAGCTCTGACTGGTACCATTTATTCTCAGCTGCTTAACCACATAAAGGACCTTCTTCCTCTTTGCAACCATGGGGGTGGATCTTGGTCAAGGAACACATGGGTACCATCAAAACTAAGATCTTTTTTGGCCCACGCAAGCTGGATAATTCTTTCTTTGGTAGGGTATTTCCAAAATGTTATTAAAATGGCTCTCAGTGGGACACCCTGTTTAGGCTTCAGGACTAAAGATTTGTGGGCTCTCTCTATGTTGAGAGGAAAATCCTCCTCCAGCTGCAGGTCTATGAGGAGCCATTTCCCCATATACCCCACCATCCTCCTGTTCGACTCCCTCCTGGATGCCAACCACACTGATGTTGTTTCTCCGAGAGTGGGCTTCGGCATCTTCTGCCTTGAGAGTGAATATTTTTTCTCTATGATGGAGGAAAGTGAGGGAATGGCCGTAGGCCATATGCTCATTTTGTAGGACCTCCACACACTGCTCAACTGCCATGCTCCTTGTTTCGAGCTTCTTGAAGTCCTGCTGGATATCGGAGACTTTGTTGATGATTTTTTGTTATAACTTGAGGATTTTCCTTGTTTCCAGCCTGGTACAGGTTGATCCCGAGTCAGATCCAGAGTCATCCTCACCCGACCCCGAGAGGAGCGAAGACTGCTAGGCCACTGGACTGAGGCCCAATGCAGGTTTTGCTTTACCCATGGGTGTTGTTGCTCCCTGACTAGGCAGACCTTTTTTTCTTTGTGCGACCCATCTCTTCAACTTATTACTAGAGGACTGAGTGAGTTTTAAACTTTAGATGCTTTTTTCCCGTGCCTGATTTCAAATAGATTAAGCGCTGGAGACACTGAGGAGGTTGAGCTAAGCTGCCATTCCCACCCGTTGCTTCACCGTAAGTCATCCCAAGAAAGCTTTTGATAGAGTTGCCTGCCCTTCTTATTTGCTGTGCTAGATAGGTTTAGGTTTCCACAGAAATTTGTTCAGTAGATTTGGGTCCTTTACGCCCAACCCACTGCTAAAATATATTGTTATGGAGTTTTGTCCCCATCCTTTGTATTATGTAGTGGTACTAGGCAAGGATGACCTTTGTTCCCATTACTGTTTAATTTATACCTTAAGCCCCTGATATTAAAACTGAAATCCAACCCCCTTGTTTCAGGGATTCCAATAAGACGGTCTATATATTCTCTTTCTGTTTATGCTGATGACATTTTGCTTCATGTCACTCATCCCGTAGTAGCTATCCCTGCTATATTGGATACGATTAATCACTTTGGCTCACTTTCCGATTATAAATTTAATATAACTATAACTGTAGTAATGCCCTTAAATAGCTGCCTCACAAAAGTGGACCCTGAACCCTACTGACTTGTTTGTGCACCTCAAAGGTTGAGATATTTAGGGATCGAACTTACAAAGGATCCCATACAATACAAAAAACTTAACTTGGATGCCCTAGTAGCCTCCGTCAAAGTTGACTTAGAGTGGTGGAGCCGCTTACCTTTTACTCTGGGGTAGAATTAGCATAGTCAAAATGAATGTCCTTCCTAGACTATTTTACTCTCTTCAGATGATAAATGTATGTCTTCCTCTAAAATGGTTTAAAACAATACATTCTATAATTTCTCAGTTCATTTGGGATGGGAAATCCCCATGTCAAGCTTATAATAAACTTGTAGCACCTAAAATCGTAGGTGGTTTACAATTATCAGATTTTTGGTTGTATTATTGGGCCATACATTTAAGCAAATACTTACAGTGGCTCCGCCTGATAGAACAGTTTGCACAACATGGTTATACCCTGTTATGGCTTACTATTGAGTTGGAACAGATTCATTCTTTTGATCTGTCCCCACTATCATTACTTTATGCAAAATTTAAAACACTCCCTCCAGCTTTAAGATTCTCTGTAGTGCGAACTCCACTTCTAATATATTGGCAAATGCTTGCATCCCTGTCACTTAATTTACCCATAGACATAGCACAGCCCCTTATTAGAAATCCAAATGTTAGAACTGGAGGTAAACCTATCCTGCCAGGTTGGTTACCAAACATTGACACTATCTCCCTCTCTGCTCTGTTATGTGATGGGCATTTTTCTTTCATTTGCCCAAGCTAAGGAGCAATTCACCCTAGCTGAAAATATGGCTTTTCAATATTTTCAACTCATGCATGCTGTCTCATATGACATGGGATCACCTCCATGATTGGTAACATCGGATCCCCTTTTCTGTACTTTACAATCTTTGTCATTCCTCGCACATAGTTTTTCTAATTTATATCAGGCCCTCCTAAATTAACAATATACAACCTATGAAGTTCCATGTGGATACTGGCAAAATGTCTTTCCAGAATCTGCTTTTAACTGGTCTAAGCTCTGGAAACATCTTTTTATTTATATTACGCAGTGTAAACTATGTTAAACCCATTTTTTATTTTGCACAATTTGTATTACACCCCTCAAAAGCTGGTTAAAACAGGAAGAGCCCTATTCATGATGTGCACTAGATGTGGGTCCATGGAGGGCACATTATTGTATATTTTTTGGGAATGTCCTTCTGCTTATAATCTTTGGTCGGAGATTAATATAAGGTCGGACCCACTCCTGGGTCCTCAAAAATACTTTACACCTGAAATGTATATTGTTGGTGATCTCAGGATGGTCTCTGCTAAGGAACAAAAGTACCACATAGTATTAATAACCATGGTAGTGAAAATATTGATTTTACAGTATTGGAGATATCAGCACCATTTAACATATACAGAGTGGCTCAATGAACTTTTAGTTCATCTCTGTCAGGAGAAGCTTATAGCCAGTGCCCACAATAGAATCTCCACTTATGAGGAAAGGTGGTCTAAGTTACATACTCTTTATATTGTACCAATACAGACATAACTGTAAAGAAGGGGAATACAGATGATGCAGGAGAGACCCATGTGTGGTCTGTAAGGCCTCAACTACCACAGATCTCTTCAAATGACTTGGTTTGGAATACAAAGTAACAGGTACAAACCTCAGGAGACATAGTAAACAGTTAAAGGGAGATAACTACAATACCACCAAAAGGGGGAATTGGTTCAGCCAGAGAGTGGTTTCCATCTGGAACTCTCTACCACAGAATTTAGTAGATAGTGACTCTATGGAGATATTTAAATGGTCTATAGATAGGCATTTTAGTTACTATTCCAACATTTAAAGTTGTCGAGTTCAAATGTCATTTCTGCTTTTGACTCATATGACTCATATGAACAGGTTGCACCGGAAGATGAGCAACTTGTTGTTCAGTGTGCCTTCCTGGTGAAACATTTCAATAAATAAAAAATTAAAATAAAATACATCCTACGAATCCTATGTTAATGCTCCTTTGTGTTGTCAGGTCCTGGGTGTTGTCTTGATATTTTTCTGTCATATGTGGAAATCTCTTTTTTTTTGGTTGCTTAATATTGCCCTTTCTTTCTTTACTGGATTAGTTGGTCAGCAATTGCTAGTTTTTTTATTTGGGCACTCGGTTTTTGTATATAGTTACAGTATTTTTATTTTATCAGTTTTCTTTCTCTGTTGGTCTTATAGTAATGTTATGGTTGAAATTACAAAATTAACTTCATTTCAAAAAAATATGCACTGGACCCATATAGTAAAGTTAAAAAAGACACAAAGACAGGTTTAACAATGATATTTTTTATTGTTTTTAAACTACAGAAGTACACTAGTACATAAAATAGTCCGACATAAAACTCATCAACAGGTTAACTGTAACAAATTTTAACTTATCAATAAATATTAAATAAATAACAGAACAAGCAGGTAATGTAATATAACTTCAATAAATACGATAAACTATATGTTTTTAATGCTCAGTTAATGCTAACTATTGCAAGCTAATTCAAGTGAACAGTGGTTATTCTCTTTAAATTGCGAAGTGTTAGGCTGTGTCAGATTGGTAGCAGTTGGAATGGAAAAATCTACCTGTTTCTTCATGGTGTTTCCCTTGATTTCAGTGAGGGAATCATTATGCAGGACTTGTGATTCCTGTCTGTAGTTCTCGGCTGGAGGCTGTGTTTTGTCAGTGGCATGGAGATGGACAGTGTGGTTCGTGGTTGTTAGTGTAGCTGCAGGAGTTGAGTGAAGTCTGTTAGGGCAGTAATCACTTCTGGTGCTCGAAGGTGAGTGGCTTCTGTAATGAAGGATTTTCACAGGGTGTAGGGATATCAATGTATGTAAACAGGCTTTGCTTAGGGCTCTTGTATTTACCCATTCCTTTATGAAGGAATACAAGTAGGGTCATACAATGCTGCTGACCAATCAGATTTCAAGATTTTGCCTGTCCAGTGCATAATACTTTTTATTCCCCATCATGAAGCAGCATGTTGCAGTTCCACTGATGCTCTCATTTGTCATTGTTCTTTTAGGGTTCATAGTAATAATATAATTATCATGGGAGTACAGCAATCTAAAGCCTCGGATCCCCAGGGGTTTCCTCTACAAGGGTTTTTTTCCTCTCCACTGTGCTGAACGTAATAATATTTAATACTATTAATTCTGACATGAGTTGGGCCTGGCCTGGATGGTGACTTTGTCTATCAGTACCCAATTTCTAATCATTTGCCCATCTCCAGCCTCCATTCTACTGTCCTTACATGGGGGTCTGGTGTTCTGACTGTGGTACTCTTTGCCTTCGGCTCTGACGTTAGGGCATCTTCCCTTAAAGTACCTTTACTCTAAAGGTATTTAATTCCTGTGGCACCTCCAAGGGTGAACCCCTCCTCAACATGGTTTATGTATCTTTATAGTATTTCAAAAGGGGTGGTGGTCCTTATAATGGGGACAGACAGTGAATGCCCGTATCTACATTGCATAGGCACTTAAAACGTACTTACCATGCAAAGCATCCTGTCCATTAGTCTTTACACAAGTGTACACAATTCGGTCACCTGCTGGTCCAGTGAATTGTGAGGCTTTGCCAGGCACTTAGTACCTGTCATCATGCTCCACATGTAGTTTTATGAACTGCACATGGCCCAAACATCCAAAGGACATTCGTTTTATTTGCTCCACTATCCTCCAACTCCTCTGTGGGCTTGTTCTCATTCCTTATGGGCATCTTCCCTAATGCACCTTTAACATAAGGGAATTTTGCCCTTTCAGTGCCTGTAGGGGTGGAATAGTACTTGAACGAGTGGTAGTCCCTATAATGGGACAGAGAAAGTGAGGGGCCACATCTACATTGCATAAGCAGTCTAACCTACCTACAGTACTAAGTATAACCAGGTATCCACTCAGCTTGGGCTGGTTGCAAAAAGGATCTCAAAAGGTTATATTTGACCCTGAGTGTTGTCCTGTAGAGGAGACCCTGCTTGCTTGGAGACAGGATGTTTGTATACAGGGGGCCAGATATTCAAAAGGGTTGCACCATGCACAATAGGGTTGCGCCTGCGCAAGTCCAAACTTGCTCCATTCTGCGATATTCAGCAGGAGGCAGTTGCACCACAGAAAACATGCTGAGCAATAGTGCAATGCAAATGAATACATGCTCAACTGGAGGGGGAGGAACCATGCATAAACTGCACAGCCCGATTTTCAGTCGGGCTGTGCTGAGTTGTGCAGGCGCAACCCCCAACCTGCTCCTGCAGGACGTTGAGCCAAAAAGAAAAGGCTTGTTGAGGGCCACCCAGGTGAGCTGCTGTGTTGCAGGCGCAACACAGCAGCTGCCACCTGTGGCTGGCCTCAACCCAGTCCCTGTGCCCCCCAGCCTGATCGCAGGGCAAGTGTCCCCCACCAGCCTGATGCGCTGGCATCAATGTGGCACCCCTCCCTACATATCCCTGGTGGTCCAGTGGACGAATTGCTCGATCGCGGTGGTATGTTTGATCTCGTTGAGGTTTCGGTTGTTGGACTTCCTTGCCACATTTCACTGACCAATTCCGCAGTTGGCGAAGCGGTGATCCGATCTGCTGCCACCTCGCCGTCGAGGCGATGTCAGAGCGGCAGCTGTCGATTGTGCAGAGCAAGAGTCACTGGCTAGCCTACAGTCCAGACATGACAGTCCAGACTTTGGAATGATTCATCTCAAAACTGACTGTTACATGTATAGGTTGCACACCCATTGGCTCTGCTGCACCATGGGCGGCAGCCATACCGGCTGTCATCGGCAGGCGGCGGTGGCAGGCGGTGGGATGCTGCCACCCCCGCCGCCGGGGAGCGGGTGGTGGGGCTCGTGGGTGGGTAGGGTGGGGTCAATAGCCACCAGGGCTATGTTCGGGGTGTTAAAGATACCACCGCGATCAAGCAATTCGGTCCACTGGACCACCAGGGAATATGAACGGGGTTAAAGATACCGACCGATCAGGCATTTCGGTCCACTGGACCACCAGGGAATATGAACGGGAGGGAGGGGTTAAAGATACAGCCCGTGATCAGGCATTTCAGTCCACTGGACCACCAGGGAATATGAAGGGGGGGAGCCACATTGATGCCCGCGATCGGGCTGGTGGGGGGGACACTATGCCCGCGATCGGGCTGCAGAGGGCGCCGGTCCTGACAGCTGCTGCCTGGCAGGGGCCAGCGCAAGTCCTCAGGATCGGTGCACCTACATGCTAATGGCATGCAAATAGGCTATAATGACATGCAATGGCCCCCCTGCGCCTTGCATGTATTATAGCCCCATTTGCAAGTCACCTTTTGAATATCGTGGATTTGCGCATGGTGCACTGGTACTTGCACCACCGCAAGTTGACTGCTCCACTCTGTCAACTTGCGCTTGCGCAAGTTCCACTGCGCCATGCACAGTGGCTGTGGCTGGGGATCGATATTCAAAAGAGTTGCTCAATAGCGCAACTCCTTCAAATATCGCCTGGGACACACCCCAGCGCATCTATTTTGCGCAGCGCAAGGACTTGCGCCTTTGAATGGCACAGTTTGAATATCCAGCCCAGGATGTTCTGGCTCCAACTAAGTTGGGAGAACTCTGTCATGGTATAGCGCCCTTCGGTTGACACCAACACAGCCAAAATACACCTGTCAACCCAAAATCAACACTTTGCTGACAGGTTGCTGTGTTGGTGTGCCCGAGACAGGGGCATGCTGTCTCCCGGTCCTGCACCCCCCACCCCTAATCAACTCCGACTGCCGGTCGACAAAAAGGATGTCGAACCTGCATGGCAGAGCCCTCTGTCATGAATATTTATGGTCCTACCCTACAATTTTACAGTAAAAGAAGGGCAGGCAAGTGGCAGGGTGTGGGGTCTTGCAGCAGGGAAGAGAACAGTAGCGGGAGTCCAACCTCTGGCTGTGACTGAGGCAGGGGCCTATAGGCCCAGGTATGGTGGCAGGGTCCCAGTGTATGGATGGCACTGGTCCCTTGTTGAGGTCTCCAGAATTCTGCCAGCAGGTACTGACAGGTGGACGGGTCTCCTAGGAGGGCCTCAAGGACCCCAAAAGAACAAGAACCAGATGCCACACCTGGAAATAGTGGAGGGCTGCTCCTCAAGGGTGGTCACCAGGGATCATTGTGGATTCACTCTGGCTAGAAATAAATTAGAGACAGCTCAGCTTTCAAGAGAGCACAGTTCACAATGGATGCATTTGTAAGTAAGCTGCCTTGCATTAGAGATGCTCAGGGAAAGCAGTAAAAAGTTAAAAATGTAGGTGCGATTGTGTGTTACCCACAGCAGGTAGTCAAATAAGTAGGCGCCAGGAGGAGGGGGCCTGGCAAGAAATGGGGTTGGTAAGTCTGTGTGTGAGGGACCAGGCATGGGAGCCTGTTTTTAGGGCTATCGGTATGCTGTTGGAAGGAGTCAGGCACATCTGGACCAACTATTGACTAGTAGTAGTACTATCCTAATGCTGATGTGCTTACATTTATTGTTGGCACTGTGAGATAAGTGCAGGCATGGAATCTGTAATATTATGTAGAGCCTCTAGATGGCACTGTCACCAAATACTGAGTGCTAGGTTTACACTATAATGTGTATTTAGACAATGGGTAAAACTATTTCAGCCTTCTGATTGGCTAAGGCACTTCTCTAGCTGGGCATCTATCAGACAACAAATGCCCAGCTATTAAAAGTACCAGCCCAGCCACCCCATCACAAGAAGCTTGGAGCCTAGCCTGTTCTCCAATTGGCTAAACCCCCTCATTTCATTTTAAAATATCCGCCATTTTTTTTGTCGCTTAGTGAGAGCTGAGACCCGACGCTACTCCCCAACACCTTGTCCCGATAAAATTCTAAACCTAATGAGTACCCCCGCTGAAACGTGCACAGCAAACCCAGTAAATAATATGAAAAACAACCTCTTTACAAAAAGTTACATCTCTTTTTTTCTCTTAGCTTGTTTGACCTCAGTCACTTCTGTATTCCTTGTCCATGCCTGAGCTGTCATCATTTGATACTACCCAGACATTGTGACATCATGCCATGTTTGTCCCACTGTTAAACCGAGCATTCCACAGTCAAAGTCTGGCAACTGTGTAGATAACTTTGCAGTCTCCACAGTTTAAAAAAAAATGTTTTGTCATCATTACTGCTTGTACTTTTTGCACAGCACGTGCATACCTGTCACCCTTAGTAGCGCTACTGCACTCTGTCTTCCTCAAGTCAGTTCGCGGTTTCCAGCACATAAGCCAATTGCACTGAGTGAGTCAAAAAAATGGCATAAACAAAAGAAAAAAACTTTATTTATTTACGAAATATTTCTTTTTAAAATAAATATCACTTTCCTGAAGTACAGCCCCGGTCACGTTCTGTATCAGACCCCTTGCTGTCTGTATAAAACTGAAGTGAAACTCGGCCAGACAACCAGATAAAGAAAAGTACACTAAAAATAAGTTTTGTGTCTGCTCTGCTTTTTTATTTCCTTTATTTTCATCATTATCTGGTGCTACTACTCAGAGGGAGGTGGGAGGTAAGAACACAGGTGCTACAGTGTCTACAGTACAACTTAAATTCCTAGCTTAAAAAAATCATTCTAATGCAGGTGAAGGAACTATTTTATTACAAAACTTATTTTAAACAAATTGTTTATTAAAAATCTTTTACTAAACTTAGTCCTTTTTACAGTGCCCATTTTCTAAGTGCAACAATACCCTCCTGGGTGGGCGGTATTGGGCTATACCCATCCTTCCAGGGGCTATACGAACATACAAACATACAAAGAAGCCAGCAGAAGAAGGCCATTTGGTCTATCAAGTCTGCTTGTATTGCAGGTTCCACAACTTGAGCTAACGTTCCTGCCCTCCCTCCTCACTCCTCCCATCCTCCCTACCCATGATTCTTACCTTCCCCCTATGCCTATCCCAGACTCTCTTAAAGTTGCTCACTGTCTTTAATAAGATGACCTCTTCTGGCAGCGCATTCCAAGTATCCATCACCCTTTCTGTGACGAAGTAATTCCTGACATCCCTTCTAAACCTCCCACCCTCCAGCTTAATACTGTGCCCCCTCATGTTATGGTTGCCACTCAGCTTAAAGAGACTTTTCTTATCAACATTATTTATCCCTTTCAAGTACTGGAATGTCCCAATCATATCCCCCTCTCTCTCCTGTCTTCCAGGGAGTACATGTTCAGTGCCCTCAACCTCTCCTCATATGTCTTGCCCTGCTGACCAGCTATCATCTTTGTAACCCTTCTCTGTACCTTCTCCAGCAGGTTAATGTCCTTTTTGAGGTGTGGGCCCTAGTACTGAACTCCATACTCTAGATGCGGTCTTACCAGTGACCTGTACAAGGGCAGTATAACCTCCTCTCTCCTACTACTGATCCCCTAGCTATGCATCCCAGCATCTTGTTTGCCTTTGCTGCTGCTTTCTTCCACTGTGTGGAGTGCTTCAGGTCACTAGTGATCATCACTCCCATGTCCTTCTCCTCCTGTGATGCAGCTACTCAGACTCCACCCAGGTAATACTCTGTCCTGCAACATCGAGCCTCATTACGCCCCTGGGTGGCGGGTATAGCCCAATACCGCCCATCCAGTTGGGTATTATTGCTTGCGTAGTTAGTTCTTGTGGAATGCTTTTTCTTGTTAGATTCTAGAGAATCCTGTGGAATACACTGCTGAATGGAGACCTGTCTGAGTTTCTCTTTTGGCCAGAGCAGTTTACTTAATAAAGAACTTCTGCTTACAGTTTTTTCTAAGAAATTTCTAAACAAAAAAGTAAAACAGTACATGGTGTCAGAAGTCCCTGTAGTGCAGAAGCAGCCAAGCAAACAGAAGATCAGAAAAGATCATGGAATTTGCCAGGATCCAGTTGCCCAGAATGAACTGGGAAAACATGAATATTACAGAGAAGTGGAAGAAATTTAAGCAGCATGCTGAGATCATTTTCAAGGGCCCTCTGAAGGCAAAAGAGGAGGAAGAAAAGTGCTGTTATCTGCTTAACTGGGTCGGAGAGAAAGGTAGGGATATTTATAATACTTGGATGGACATGTCAGCAGAGGACAAAAAGAAACTGAGGGCCTATTATGAAAGGTTTGAAAAACATGTCACCCCAAGGACCAACCCAGTGTCTGCATGCTACACATTTTAGAATAAGGTGCAAGGAGTAGGTGAACCAGTGAAATAGTTTGTGACAGAATTAAAGTTGCTAGCCAGAGACTGTGGATTCACTGACATGGATGAAATGATCTGGGACAGAATAGTGTCTGGAACAAATTCTCCAAAAGTTCGGGAAAACCAGATGAGTCAGGGGGCAGATCTCAATCAAGAGCAAAGCACTGAACATTGCTAGGACACATGAATTGGAACAGGCTCAACTGAAAATCATGGCTAAAGAGGAAGTGGTTCACAGAGTAGACAAGCCGCGCCACACTCATAGGCAGCCACAGAAATATAAAGCAGCAGATAACCCCATGCAGTTAGGCCGCAAGGCAACCAGCTCGCAGAAAGCATGTGGGAGATCACACTAGATGGATGAGAGTCCAGCCAAAGGGCAAGTTTGTCACAAATGGAAAAGGGGCAAGGAGTGTGTAAAAAGTGTGTAAATCAAAAAAAGTGCACGGAGTAGATGACAACCCACACTACAGCACTGAAGATGTGTTTGTGGAAGCAGTCACCCGAGTAAATTCAGGAGAATCAATACTTCCTGCCATGGAGGCCTGCACAGACCAAGTGATTACAGAAATAACAGTTGGAGAGAATAATCAGCGGGTAAAGTTCAAACAGGATATAGGCGCTCAAGACAATGTGATACCTGTTAAAGGGTTTGAGCAATTAGGACTTTCAAACCCATTTGAGTTCACCACCCCAAAGCTATTTGGATATGGAGGCAAGCCATTGGATGTGAAAGGCATGTGTACCATAGACTGTAAGTATTAGAATGATGCAAAGTGTCTAAAATTTTGCATTGTAAACACAAAAGCACCTCCCGTGCTGGGGTTAAGGGCATGCCTGGATCTCAAATTGATTAAACTGGTGATGTCTGTGGAGAATTGCCTAAATCCAAAGCAACCAGCAACTGATAACCCTGCTGTACTAAATGAATATGAAGATGTATTCCATGGATTGGAGCAGTTTCCTGGTGAATACAAAATTAAAGTGGCTACCACTAAAGACCCAGTAGTGCATGCTCTGCACTAGGTCCCAGTTGCGCTCAGAGAACGACTGGCAAAAGAAATTCTAAGAATGGAAACCTTAGGAGTCATCATCAAGGTAGATGAACCCATGGAGTGGGTGAACTCTATGGTCGTAGTGGAGAAACCTCATTCAGGAGAGCTACGACTGTGCCTGGACCCACGTGACTTGAACCAGGCAATCAAGCGTGAACATTATCATATGCCGATACTTGATGATATTTAGTTTTAGTTTTAGTTTATTGTTCTAGGAAGTATTACCTTTGAGCCAATGGCTCTTTTACAAAGGTTCCACGTCATCAATGTACAAACAAACAAGACATGTTACATAGAATGGTCAGCAAATTATAAAGGTTTCAATAAGCCAGTATAATACAGTACATCACAGGAAAAAAACCAAACATTGGAGGAATGGTCAAGGTGGGAAGGGTAGGAGGAGATATGTGGAGGGGAGCAGACTTAGAGTAGCTAGAGGTACTCAGATGCCTTTGTCAAGAAAGGAGCAGAGGAGGAGAATGAAAAACAGTAAAAACAGCCATGAGGGAAGAATCATTAGTCAAGGCAGTCACAGGAGGTAGAGGCTGAGAGGTGAGAGTAAAGCATAGATTTGAAAGCTCCTAGTGATGTGGAGGATGTAATGAGTGAGCTCAGGGCATTGTACCAGCTCGGGGCACGATAGGCAAAAGATCTTTGTCCCTGTGTGGTCCAGCATCTGGGGACCTGGAGAGGCTGGTGTTCCGATCTTCTGTTGGGACGGATGCTGGTATTTTAACAAAGTAGGTCTTGGATACATGGCGGAGTGTGGCCCAAGATGGATTTTTTTGCCATCAAGCATATGAGGTACCTTATGCGATTTGAGAGTTGCAACCATCCTGTTTCAGTGTAGAGCTCACATGTATGAGTACTTCTTTGCGCTCCAGTGAGCATATTACAAGCAAGTTGGCCGGAGCACAGTATTTCAGTGTACTGGATGCTAGATCTGGTTACTGGCAAATAAAACTAGACCAGGAAAGCTCTATGCTCACAACATTCAACACCCCACAGGGAAGATACAGATTCACCCGTTTACCTTTCAGCATACACTCAGCCCAAGAAGTGTTATTTTTTTTTTTTTTCCTCCGGTCGTGCCTCCGGGTTTGCCACTCCTTCCGGCTGCACATTGCCACTTGTGACCCCCTCGTCCTGTCCCCCCTTCCCTCACCTCACATCGCAGCCGACCCAGGGGTGGCCCGGCATATCCCTTTGCCGAGTGGGTCCCCTTCCTCTGAGGGGAAAGACACCGGGGGGGTGGGGCCCCAGCTTACTAGGCGTCAGTCCCTGGGCGCTGCTGAGGTGGGATCGGAGGGCACAGGACCCCTCGGGTCAGTGAGAGTGGGCAGCCATCATTCAGCGAACCTGGAGGCTGGTATTTCCGCTTTTTTCTGGGGGGCGTGGTGTGCCACGAACGTCAAGGCGTAGCCGACGTTCACCACGCCCCCCCCAACGTCCAGGCTCGCTGCGACTGGACCCCTGGCCTCTGCCAGGGGTACCATGCAGTGGTTCTGGTTACCCTCCCCGCCCCCCTGGAGTAGGTGAGCAGTCGTGGGACGCTCCAACCTACTCCACCCCAGCCGGCTCTCCAGCGACCCAAGAAGTGTTTTAAAAGAAAGTGGATGAAACCTATGCAGGACTCAAGGGTGTTGCAGCTTATGTGGATGATATTCTAGTATATGGAGCTGCCACGGAAGAGCACAATGCAAATTTGTGAGCTATGCTCCAGAGATCCCAAGAGAAAGGGGTCAAACTGAACCTGGAAAAATGTACCATTAGGGTGACGGAAGTCAGGTATTTTGGCCACATACACTCATCTGAAGGTCTCAAGCCAGACTCAACTAAAGTTGCAGCAATTTCTGAAATGAGGCCACTGGAGAGTCATGCGGAACTGAAAACTGTATTAGGGATTGCAAATTATCTGGCAAAGGTCACACCACACCTTGCGAAGATCTTAGCACCACTGAGAGACCTTTTGAAGAACGACTCTGAGTTTCAATGGGACCCACAACAGAATGTTGCCTTCATGAATATGAAAGAAGCTTATTGCCAGCACAAGCACTTTAGCATACTATGATGACATAAGAAAAGAGGTAACAGTCCAAGTGGATGCTTCCAACCAAGGACTGGGGGCTGTATTACTACAAGAGGGAAAACCAATGGCTTATGAATCCAAGTGTCTCACAACTACAGAAGTGAACTACCCTCAAACTGAGAAAGAAATATATGCCATTGTGTTCAGTTGTGAGCGTTTCCATCAGTATGTTTATGGGAGAAAGGTTACCGTAGAGTCAGACCATAAACCACTGGAGATTAACATGAAAAAAAAAACTTGCAGCAGCACCAGCCAAACTGCAAAGAATGATGTTGCGTCTGCAGAAATACAACATTCTAGTGAAATACAGGCCAGGGAAAGATATCACAGTTGCTGACATGTTAAGCAGACTGTCATTGGCTGTGCAGGACAGTATGGAAGAGTCATTTTGAAGCACAAGTTCATTTAGTCATGTCCAGTTTACCTGTATCAGACCAGAAGTTAAAGAATTAAAGTCGGAAACTGAGAAAGACTTCAAGTTGTCCTCACTTCTTGAAACAATCAACACTGGTTGGCCGAGGGTAAAACATTTGTGTTGGCCAGAAGTGACAGAATTCTGGAATTCCCGTGAGGAATTAACAGTCATGGGAAATTTGAATTTCAAAGGGGACAGACTTGTAATACCAAGATCAATGATGCCTGAATTAATATGGCTTATTCATTCCACACACATGGGAGTGGAATAATGTAAGCACAGGGCCAGAGATCTGTTGTACCGGCCAGGCATGAATATCCAGATCGAGGAAGCTGTACTAAAGCACCGCATGTCAAACCCAAAGGAACCCACGATTCCACATGACGTGCCCTCTAACCCATGGCAAAAGTAGAATCAGACCTGTTTATGCTGGACATTGAAAGTTATGTGTAAGTATTGGACTACTACAGCCACTATTCTGAGCTGGAAAGGTTGAGAAACACTTTGACCTCCCCTGTGATTGGTAAACTCTGAGGAATATTTGCCTAACATGGCATACCTGAGGAGTTGGTGTCAGACAATGGTCCTCAGTATGACTTGACAGAGTTCAAACAGTTTGCACATAATTATGATCTTCATCATATGACATCTAGTCCCCGTTACCCACAGTCAAATGGGCAAATAGAAAAAATGGTACAAACTGTGAAATGTTTAATGGTAAAAACCAAACAAAGCAGAGGGGATCCACACCTTGCAGTGCTGGAATACAGGAATATACCTATTGATGGTATGTGCTTACCTGGTCAACTACTGATGAGTCGTTGCCTGCATTCAGTTTTACCATCTACAAGCAACCAGCTCAAGCCGAAGGTCATTAGCCCAGCTTTGGCCCAGAAAAAGTTCAGAAACAAGCAGGGTCATCAGTCAAAATACTACAATAGGAATACCAAAGCCTTAGCTTTCCTTCAGGAAGGAGACAGAGTCTGCATGCAGAGATCTGATGGGAAATGGCAACCCACTACTGTTGCAGCAAAATTGCACACTCCAAGGTCATACCTAGTATGAGCAGACAATGGAGGACAATACAGGCGTAACCGCCGCCATTTGCTCAAGTCACAGGATGTTCAATCAACTTCAGTCAGTGATGATTTAGACTCTGAGAACATTGTTGCCACACCACAAGATGGTTTGCTTTCTCAAAATGACTAAACCGGCAATGCCACCATTACAGACTTTGCCACCAGATCCCAGTGAACAAGCAAAGAACATGGGAAATCTTTATGTCACCCATGCTGGTTGTATGGGAAAGCCACCTCAGAAAATAAACTTATGAACTGAAGTAATAAAGTGTGTTTTGTATTACTTGTAGGAAGCAATTGACATTCTGCCAGTTCCAAATTCATATTGCATAGCCTGCTGAATAGGTTCATTAATTTTTTTTATAAGAAGGGAGATGTAATATTATGTAAGAGCCTCTAGATGGCACTGCTACTAAATACTGAGTGCTAGGTTTACACTATAATGTGTATGTAGCTAGTTCTTGTGGAATGCTTCTTCCTCTTAGATTCTAGAGAGTTCTGTGGAATACACTGTTGAATGGAGACCTGTCTGTGTTTCTCTTTTGACCAGAGCAGTTTACTTAATAAAGAACTTCTGCTTACAGTTTTTTCTAAGAAATTACTAAACAAAAAGTAAAACAGTACAGAATTACCCTGAGATCATGCTCTCCCTACCTGGAAACATGCCACACACAAATGGTCTTGGGAATGCCAGGGTTTCGGGGACCCCATATGGAAGTTAGGGACTGAAGTACAATGTAATGTGTATTTGGACTACATCCATTGAAACTATTAAAGGTGACCTGTAAATTAAATCCAGCAGCCCGCTCCTGTCCCACATACCTTTGTAAACTGCAGCAGGAGTCCAAGGCTGCTTTCAGTATAATTTTAAACAAAATCTGCACATTTTAATTTACTGCCGAAACGTTTCGGCAAACACTGAAGTGGCGGCTGGGTCCTGATCGAGAGGGCGCAAGTTTACCCGGTTATTCCACCCAGGTTTCTGATGTTGCTAACACCATTGCCATCAAAGGAGCAGCAGGGGAGGGGGACTTAATATGCTTATTTTATGACTTTCGCGGGAGTCTTCATACCTGAATTACAGCAATGACCCATTCCAGTGTTGCTGTAGGTATTAATTTGGGCAATCATAACATTGGGATCAAATAGTACATGTGAACAATCCACGAAATACAGCAGTGGCTGGAATACAGGATTTACACATACCACAGGGTAAGGCAGATAACAACATTAAATTGAACAAATGAAGTGCAAATACGTTGTTCATAAGTGCTACTGAATAAAATAAAGTTACAGCCCTAGCTAGGGGAAGGGTGCTAGAGCAGGAGAAAGAATTGGCTATGGTAGAGGATAGCAACTTCAGTTAGAGGAGAGGAAGTTATGAAGTGCAGAGAAGAGGGAATGAGGGGTAGAGGAATGTTGAATTTGTTGGGGAAGGCATTCCAGATTTTGGGGAAGCGATGTATGAAAGCAGACTGACCAGGGTGTGTAGAACAGCGGGGGATCAGGAAGATGCGTGAGTCAGAAGATCCAGAGGTCCAGCCATACCCCAAGGTATCTAAAGGAGGAGGTGTCCTCAAGTAGTGTCCTATCCAAAATGTGGAAGGTGGGCAGAACAGGGAACCTAGCAAGTCTCTGCCTAGTGCCAAAGTTCATGGAGACTGTTTTCTTGGCATTTAGAAAGAGTTGATGTGAGGCAAGCCAGTACTGGATTGTATTAAAGTCAAGCTGTAGTCTGGATTCCACATCTCAATCAATCAATCAAAATCTTTATTTATCCAGGCGGGCACCATCGAGCAAGACTCATTTGTAAGGTGGACCTGTTCATGAATACATCAAAGTACAGTACAGAAGCAGGTATATAAAAAGCAATAATATACAAGGAAGAAAAAGTATATGCAGTGTATACAGTACAGTACAAGGTTGAAATAAATAAAAAAAAACAGCATTATTTTACAATTGAAGAAGTCAGCAGATGTACAATCAACCATAGGCATACAGGGGTTATAAGCAGAGATCTTTTGAGTGAGGCAGCTGGCAACTACACATATAGGGGAAAGAGGCCGTGTATGGGGTGGCAAGTTAGAGAGGTAAAGAAGAGGAGGGATATATTACCAACGACTGGGGGAAAAATTGGGCTAAAACCACAGAAAGTGATGATGGCTGTCGTGTACTTGTTTATTATGATAATGACGGAGGAGAGGTAGATAATTGGGACACTACTATGGATGGGGTGGGACTTTAGCCAGGCTGGAGTGGACAGGGAAGGGTGGGTGAAACAGGAAGAGTTAATAGGGAAAGAGTGAGAGCCAGGGGTAGAAATATGGCGAGCATCAGGATGGAAAGGGGGAGTTGCGGAATTAGTGGACTAGCGGTGAGGAAAACATTTGCAAGGTGCTTTCATGTAGCGATCGTAGAGCGCCTTGAAGATATTCAGGCTAACAGAGCAGCTCAGCTTCAAGTTCCTTTGTAAACCGTTCCACAATGTGGGCAAAGAGAAGCTTAGAGCAGCTTTGCTGAAACGAGTGTTGACCCTTGGAACTTGGAGGGCAATTAGGGAATAGCTGCTTAGAGTGTAGGTGCCGAACACACTCTGGGGAATACAATCTGAGACATATGATGGGAGCTTGTTGGTCACCGCTCTGAAGACCCATAGGGCAGCATTTCTATTCCTCTTATAGTGAAGGGAAGTCCAGCCTAACGATGAGTACAGGGTGCAGTGGTGTGTGGAAAGTGGAAGGCCAGTAATGAACCTGATAGCTCTGTGGTAGAGGGTGTCCAACTTAGCCAGTGCAGAGGCAGTGCAGTGGCTGTACAGCAGGTCTGCGTAATCTATTAAAGATAGGAAGGTAGCTTGAACCAGTTGAATCTTGGCCTCCTTTATGAGCAGGTGGTTAATTCTGTAGAATAATCCTAATCTTTGCCTTAGTTTCTTCTGTAGCGAAGGAAAGTTTATGATCGAGCCAAATTCCTAGATATTTGAATTTAGCTACATAATCTAGTGTTTCTCCAAGAACAGTGGTAATTTGTGGGGTAGCCCCCCCCCCCCAGCAGGAATTGCTGCATGCAAGGAGGGGGAGAAGAGCATGGCTTTTGTCTTTTTCGCATTGAGCAAAAGCTTTTTGTTTATGAGCTGGTATTGTAGAAGGTTAAATTCAACTTGGAGGTCTTCACAGGCTGCTTCCAGCATAGGACAACTCAAGTATAGTACAGTGTGATTCGTGAATAAGTGGATGTTGGCTTTTTTGATGGGGTCATTGGTGTTGTTAATGTAGACTGCAAAGAGCAGGAGACCAAGGATAGAGCCCTGAGGCACACCCCTCAGTATAGGTTTTAATGGAGAAAGATCACCATCAGCTTTAACCTGCTGTTTCCGTTCTCCGAAGTAGTCTGCAAACCAGCACAAAGATTTATGGTCCAGGCCTAAGGTGCTTAGGGAGGAAAAAAGCAGGCTGTGATCGATTGTGTCGAATGCCTTACTAAGATCCAAGAAAACGGCGCAGACATGCTTCTTGTTGTCAAGGTCTAGGAGCCAGTCATTGGTCACCTTAACTAGAGCTGTTATGGTGCTGTGCTTTGCTCTGAATCCAGACTGAACCGTGTTTAATAGGCTTCTGGATTCTAAGCATACCCCTAGCTGGCCACACACTATTTTTTCTAGTAATTTAGACAGGATGGGGAGGAGGGAGATTGGTCTGTAATTATTTAGATCACAGGGGTCACCTGCTTTTAATAGAGGGATAACATGGGCTATTTTCCATTGAGGAGGGAGGCTACTCTGGGAGAGTGACATACTGAATAGGTGGGTGATTGGCACTGCAAGCACATGGTAGGCACATTTCAGATAGTATGGCTCTATGAAGTCAGAGCTTGTTCCCTTTCTGGTGTCCAGTTACAGCAGTAGGTCTTCCACTTCTTTTAGAGAGACAGGCAGGAGGAAGAAGGCCTCCTCAAGTAGGGGGGGCACTCGTGGGTTGGTGGGCCCTGAGCTGTGCGTAGGTCATTGGCGGGGGAAGTATCAAATGTTAGCCCTGCCATTGCAAAATGGTTATTGAGGGCTTCCAATATCTCCAATCGGTTAGAGATAACGCTGCCACCGGACTTAATTTTTGCTGGAATAGAATTACCAGGTGTGTGTCCAGACATGTCTTTTAATGTTTTCCAGAGCTTTGAAGGATTTCTTGAGGCAGAGGCTAGCTCCGAAGGATAGTAGGCGGCCTTGGCTGCTCTGACCAACTTGGTGCACTTGTTACGTGCTCTCTTAAAAAGACACCAATCCGAGTTGTTTTTGCTTCTTCTGGCTTTTTTCCATAAAGTATCCTTTTCTAACAGGGAAGCTTTGAGCTCTGGCGAGAACCAACGGCAGGTACTGCTCCTGACCCGCACCTTAACCAAGGGTGTATGCTTATTTAAAGCTTCACTTAAAATATCATAAAAAATAGTATATGCCCTGTTAACTGTTTTGGCTAGGAAGAATTCTTGCCATCGTGGTGAATGTTTCAAGTCGTGGATGTATGCAAAACAAATTGAAGTTGCGTTTGCACCTCTTGATAGAGAACTTTGCCACAAACTGTAGGTTGTGCACGGATCTAATGGTGGTGATTATACAATGATCGCTAATGTCTGAGAAAAATGTTCTGACATGAGAGAACAGATGTGGCTTGCTAACCAAAATTACATCTAAGATGGAGCTGTTGCTAAGGTTCTTTTTATTTGGGTGAGTAGGCTCACCAATGAGTTGCACCAGTCCTAGAGTGTCACAAAAGGATTTCAACGGAGCTGATGCACTTGATAGCAAATCGTAGTTCAGGTCACCAAGAATAATGGTTTTCAAGGAACTGAGCCACAGTACGGAACTGAGGTGAGACAGGAGATGAGGCCTGGCAGAAGAGGGCCTGTGGCAGCCTATAACACAGAGTGCACTAGAAGGAGAAAGTTCGATCTTTAGGGTCAAGCACTTGAATTCTTTGGGGGAGGATGATGCGTCTATGCATGTGGCTGAGTATTTGTCCCTTACATAAATTGCCACTCCACCTCCTCTTGATTGCCTATCTGCTCGGAAGAGTAAATAATTTGGGATATTGATTTCATTGTCTGGGGTGGCTGGCCTAAGCCAGGTCTCAGTGATCACTAGGATGTCGGGTAGGGTGAGGTTCACCCAAGCCTGGATAAGGGTGAACTTTTTCAGCAAACTACAGGCATTAAGATGCATAAAAGACATTCCTTTGATACCTGCCAGGTCTGATGGAGAAGCAAGAGTGTCTAATGGTCCTGGGTTGAGTTCGACATTGCCTGAGCACAATAGTAAAAGAAGCAGGACTCTTTTTAAGGCAGCAAACTGTAATTTGTAAACACTATTTTTGGGACGATAGGGGAGGCAGTGTTGATGGGCAGGCCTGTACCCACTCCTGGTGTTATACTGGCCTAGTGTTGCAGCCACTAGTGTCCTGGCAGGAATTTGCCATGAGTAGGAAGTCTCGAGTCTGGATGGGGGAGTAATCTGCAGAGGCAGCTCAGGAGATGTCCCACTTCCCGGCAGAGACAGCTGAGAAGCCCAATAGTCCAGAATGGCTACCTGAAAGAAGCTGTTGGACGTAAGACAGGGAGAAGCGCAAGGGTCATTCCACTTTAGGCAGGGATGAGGATTCTGAAGAATTGAGTTGAGCACTAGTAAAGCTAGTGACACACTGAGGAACCAGCTGTAACTTCCCATGGCGGATCTGAATGCCACAACAGCCGGCAGTAAAAGTCACTAGAAGCCTAGACAAATCGGCGATCAGGTGTCATAAGCTCAAAATCCTTTTGTTGGCTGAGAGGCAGTTTTGGTGCTGAACGTACCTGTGGAGCAACTCTTTGCAGCTGAGCCAGCGAGGTGGTTCAAGGTTGGAATCCAGTGTGACAAGATTGGTCTGTAGCTTTCGTTTCTGTTTCTGGCCCTGCTCCACCACTACATAATGGGAGTGGGGGCAGGCATTCATGTCTTGCAGCCTTAGTGGATGAGCATGGTTCGGCCTGAGAAACAGGCAGAAAAACCCCGGGGATGGTCCTCAGAAAGAGAAGTATCCCAGGTCCACTACAGCAGAAGAGGAAGTAGAAAATATAATGTGTTTCCTCTTTAACAGAAAAGACAGCTGTTGTAGCCCTCTAGTGGCTATGCAGTATAATTTGCAAATGACAAAAAAAAAAAAAATTAAATTCTTGCTTTACAAAGAAAGATAGACCCAGGGTCAGCAGCACTGATAAACGTTGCTAATGAAACAAGGTAAAATGGAGACCAGCAGGAAGAAGTCAGTGAGGCTGAGATCCTCCAGTCAGAGTGTTGGCGCTGAAACTTCAGAATGTCCAAAGGGGCCAAATACCAACGTACCTGAGGGGGTATATGGCTTTTGGCTGTTTCTGTAGATTTCTGGGCTCTGCAATGAACTGGAGTTTGGAGGATCCCAGGCGGAAGTTTCAACAGGGGAAGAAAGCCTCAGGGTCTGCTAATTTGCAGTAGCAGAATTGTGGTTTGCTTCCTAGGACAGGCTTGTAGCTTTTCCTCTGGCGGCGAGGTGCGAGCCCCAGGTGGGCACAACACACCTGAGGGGGAGAGGAAAGGAGATAGATTAAGCAGGGGCAGGCAGGGGAGGTGTGGTTAACTCAGACAAAGGAACAGGGTGGTCACTATTATTTGGAAGGAGGAGGCTAAACTACAAAGTGGGTAATAGAAACAGGGAGGAGACATAAGTGGGTTAGAGGGCAGACAGGTGGCAAAGCGAGAGGCAAGGATTGGGCTTTAAATTTAGAGTGCTAGGCAGTACACTGAAAAATCTGGTCAATTTAAAACTACAGCTTTACACAGAAAATAATTCTAAAAAGGATTTAGCTGTTCACTTAAAATAATAGACAGGGCAGTACAGGTCTAATAATCTTAAGACTCTACAGTTTTACACTCAGAATTAATAATAAAAAGGAATAGGCTGTAGTTTTAGGATATTAAGGAGTGCATTAAAGGTCAATTTAAAACTCTTCAGCCTTTCACAGAGAATTAATTCTAAAGAAGGATGTAATCACAGTGCATTCAGAGCCGGTAAATCACTTTAAACAATGGCAGTGTAACACTGAATGGCCTAAACTGGATTGATTGATGAGGAGAGAAACAGTGGAGGGAGGGGGGGCCTTTCATGCCATTCTAGCTTTACAAAAAAGAACAATTTCTTTACAAAAAAAAAGAAAAAAATGAAATTCTTGCTTTACAAAAAAGGATAGACCCAGGGCCAGCAGCACTGATAAACATCTCTTATGAAGCAAGGTAAAATGGAGACCAGCAGGAAGAAGACAGTGAGGCTGAGATCCTCCAATCAGAGTGTTGGCGCTGAAAATTCAGAATGTCCAAAGGTGCCAAATACCAACGTACCTGAGGGGGTATACGACTTTTGGCTGTTTCTGTAGATTTCTGGGCCCTGCAACGAACCGGAGTTCAGAGGATCCCAGGCGGCAGTTTCTGAGGGTGATTGGCCAGAGGTGAACAAAATGGTATCATCATTATACATATGTATGGACGAGGAGGAGCAGGAAGACAGTAAGTCATTTAAAAAGCTGGAGAAGAGTAAAGGGCCCAGCACAGAGCCCTGAGGCACTCCAGTGAGGATTTGGTGAGGGGAGCTGGATTCCGCTATTCTGACTGATTGTGTATGCCCTGCGAGATAGGCCCCAAACCAGTCAGTAGCAGAAAGCAAGAGCCCGGCTGAGGAGAGTGACTGAAGAAGCAGGGAGTGGGAGCCATGTTGAAAGTCTTGGCAAGGTCAACAAAAATGGCAGCGGTGATCAAGCCATTATCTATTCCGGTGAGGACTGAATCAGTAAGCCTGAGTAGGGAGGTAGTGGTAGAATGATTTTTCCAAAATCCAGATTGGAAAAAGTGATGAAACTATAGTCGGAGAGAAAGGAAGTGATTTGGGAGAGAACAAGATGTTCCTGGAGTTTAGAGAGGGTAGGGAGCAAGAGAATAGGGTGATAGTTACCTGGGGTAGTGGAGTCACCTCCTTTGGGGAGGGGGAGGACAATAGTATGCTTCCAGGGTGTGGGGTTCACAGCTGTCATAAAGAATAGGTTTAAGATCTCAGAAAGATGCTTGGCAATAGCTGAATGTTTATACGTTAGTGTGTACTTGTCACTCTCAGCACCGCTTGCAACAGTTGAGTGTTACTGACAATGTGTAGCACTGTCACTTTAAATATTTGAAAGTCAATTTTTGTCCATTAGAATTGTGGATATAAATACTGTAGGTGGAGTCTGGGGAGTAACTGTTATCCCTGGACAAAGCTCCACAGCTCTGTCTGCTGCTACTGTTTGTGAGTATCAACTCTGGCGGCTTTGCACAAATAAAAAAAAAAATTTGTGCTAAAAACCTCTCCAGTGCTTTTCTGTGGTGAGGTATAGCTCAGACTTTGGTGACTAAGAGCTAATAGATGCACCAAGCTTGATCCCAACTCCATGTATGGATAATCAGTTTGTGTGTGGCCTATTGTTTATTGGTGTCCTAGTGTTTGGTTATGGTGCCCCTACTCCAGTGCCCCAGATGGTGGCAAAGCTAAAAGGAGGCTGGCAGTATAGCCTAGGAGTTAGAGTAACACACTGTGAATGAACCTGGTACATTCAGCAGACCAGGGTTTGATTCCCACAACCTCCACTTGCATACTGTGTGACCATGAGCAAGTCATGTGACCTCCCTAGTGCTCCTGGGTCACCCCTGAAAACAGGCCTATCTATTGTGGGCCTTATCTGGTTGGCAAAGAATAAAACAACAACAAAAATGCAGGTACAGGTTCTATGATGTAAGGGGGGTGCTCCTCTAGCAAGACTATCACCATATACCTATAGACACGGGTGGTGTGGGGTGCCCTGCCCTTACACAAGAATTCTGACTATCATTCATCCTACCTTTGTTATATGACACCTAGTTGTCCAATGGTCAGTGTCATCTGACACACAGTGTCTGTTGGCAGCCCTTACATATCTGTGTGATAATTGGGTGAGTGTGCCTTTCATTGAGTGGCTGTTGCAGCCCTTACATGCCTGTGTGATAACTGGGTGAGTGTGCCTTTCACTGAATGGCTGTTGCAGCCCTTACATGCCTGTGTGATAACTGGGTGATTGTGCCTTTCACTGAGTGGCTGTTGTAGCCCTTACATGCCTGTGTGATAACTGGGTGAGTGTGCCTTTCACTGAGTGGCTGTTGCAGCCCTTACATGCCTGTGTGATAACTGGGTGAGTGTGCCTTTCACTGAGTGGCTGTTGCAGCCCTTACATGCCTGTGTGAAAATTGGGTGAGTGTGCCTTTCATTGAGTGGCTGTTGCAGCCCTTACATGCCTGTGTGACAATTGGGTGAGTGTGCCTTTCATTGAGTGGCTGTTGCAGCCCTTACATGCCTGTGTGATAATTGGGTGACTGTGCCTTTCATTGAGTGGCTGTTGCAGCCCTTATATGCCTGTGTGATAATTGGGTGACTGTGCCTTTCATCGAGTGACTGTTGCAGCCCTTACACGCCTGTGTGATAATTGGGTGACTGTGCCTTTCACTGAGTGGCTGTTGCAACCCTTACACGCCTGTGTGATAATTGGGTGAGTGTGCCTTTCATTGAGTGGCTGTTGCAGCCCTTACATGCCTGTGTGATAATTGGGTGAGTGTGCCTTTCACTGGTGGCTGTTGCAGCCCTTACATGCCTGTGTGATAACTGGGTGGTGTGCCTTTCATCGAGTGGCTGTTGCAGCCCTTACGTGCCTGTGCGATAATTGGGTGAGTGTGCCTTTCACTGAGTGGCTGGTGCAGCCCTTACGTGCCTGTGTGATAATTGGGTGAGTGTGCCTTTCACTGAGTGGCTGTTGCAGTCCTTACATGCCTGTGTGATAATTGGGTGAGTGTGCCTTTCACTGAGTGGCTGTTGCAGCCCTTACATGCCTGTGTGATAATTGGGTGAGTGTGCCTTTCATTGAGTTGCAGTCCTGCTCAGAAGTAGTGTCCATTCTTCCTATATGCTGGAATATTAAAGGGGGTTTGGCAGTGCAAGTTGACTTTCGCAATAATCTTTACACCAAATAATAGAGTTTTATGTGATAATGTATACGTCCCCCTTCATGTTTGCAGGTGCAATAGGTCCTCGTGTGCGTAGGGTTCGGTTACTCTTTGACTTACAGATGCCTTCCTAAGACTACAGCTGTATCGATTGCAACTGCATGGCAGATGATCACATGCACAGAATGGACTTTTTGCACACACTTTTAGGGCCTGATGCACAAAAAGGTCATGTTCTGCTTGAATTGGACATATCCAGGCATGGAAGCTCTGTACCCTTGGGCTCAGCCACATGTTGCAGTTTCCAAAGCCCTGCTATCCCCACTTTACATATGCAGGGCAGCATGCAGGGACCAAGAGGTTGTCCTGGTGGACAGAGGAGTGGGGTGGGATACCAAGGTCAGTACCAGAGTGGATAGTCAGCTTTGCATAGAACAGTAGATTGTGGGATATGACGATTATCCTCCCCATACAGGCATGTAATATTTCATTTTTAACTAATGAAAGTGGCATTAGGTCTCCCAGCCCTTCATGCCATATTGGGGTGGTGGGGGGTAGTGGTGGAGGATTACACTCAGGCTCAATAACAAACCAGAGAGGCTGCATAGGTACTCTGGCAGGTGTCTTTCTAGTGTAGTATTGGTGCCCACCACAAGGACATGGCAGCATGAAAAATACCATGCGGGCTCAGCAGATTGAGACCCTGCCCTTATACAGACACAAGCACAGTAGGATCAGGTGAAGAAGGGCATATGTACAAGGCACAGCTAGCTCTCTGGCTGCAGTGCAGAACTTTGCATGTGCAGAAGGGGCTGTTCATAGACACTAACAGCCCTCTGGACCCCTTTGTGGATCAGGCCACAAAAATGGTATTGTTTATATTCTGAAATTATTTCCAGAGTCCACCAGATGGCACACTCAGTCTACAATTTAGAAAGTGATTTCCTAGAATGATGTGGGTGTAAAAACAAGCATATGAATAACCCCTCTATAGTTACATGATTTTGTGCTGGTTTTAACTTTTGAAAACTGCACAACACATAAATGATCACAAAAGGTTTTACAAGGCTGGCTGGTTCTAAGGTTGTACAGACCAGAGGGTCAGGCCAGAGTGTTGGGTCGGCTAGGTTTTGCAGTATGAAAAGGGACAAGGGTAAGGGAAAACTCACACTCTAGTTGTGCAGAGTGGGGTGCTGCTATAGGCTGGCCATCCCAGTTCAGTAATAACAGGTCACAAGTTGCAGCAGCGTTCCATATTCAGCAGGCAAACCACGATGTATGCTCAAAACTGTGGATTTTATTCCAAAATATACAACATTCATTCACAAGTCCAATAAGTACCAATGCTAGAGTGAGCTGTTAGCAAGTACTGCGGGGACCCCAGTGTTTTGCCAGTACAGGTTTTGTTGTTTATTTTGGAATAAAATCTTGCAATTTTGAGCATAAGCCATGGTTTGTCTGCTGAATGCTGAGTGCCAGTGCAACTTGTGACTAATATTAAAAGGGATACTGCAGCAACCGAGGGGGTGCTACAGATGGCAAACCGAAACAATTTATAAATGGAGAGGTTAAGCTAGGGGGAGTGTTGAGGCAGGCTAGGAATGTTTTTCTTGGAAAAAAATGAAGCTAAGAGTAGATATGATTTCAGTTACAGTATTTATATTTTAAAGGGATTGGATAATGTGCATCAAATGTACTTTTTAAGCTCTTTCAAGGCCATTTGACCAAGCTCCCAGAGGAAGCAGTGCAAGTGAGGAGTGTTGAATTTTTGCAACTCACGTTGGATCAGCTTCTCATGGAGAGTAAAATTGTGGGATACAGCATTTAAATTATTGGGGAAGGGAGGGTCATGAAGAGTAGATCTTGTAGACAAATTAATATATCTTTGGGACTCAGGTTCCCAGCAGTGCTGCTTGGATAGTAGCTAATGGAACTGGACCCCACTGCTATTTCCAGATTTCAGATGGCACTGGATACTGTTGAGCTGGTATCTGACTACTGGATCCTATAGCCTAGAATCCGTTAGGACACCAGCTATTCAATGTGACTGTCCAGGATAAAAGGGATCTGAGGCAGACATCGGTCCTCAGATTCCACTATCAAGCCTTGGAACCCACTATGCGACCTTGGATCCAAGGGACGCGAGGCAGACATCTAACCTAGGATTCCATTATCTGACCTCGAATTCCACTGTCTGACCTTAGATCCAAAAGCCAAATGGAGTTGGATAGGATCTCAGACCCAGAATTGGCTAGATGGGCTATCTGTCAGATCCCATTAGGATAAACCAAAGCACTATCCAAGCATCATCAGTTCCCCAAGGGTTTTGCTACTGGTGGTTTTCTCCTTGTAAACCCCAAGTTGTAGAATTTACTGGTTGCATTCCCCATTAAAAAGTATGTAGCACCAAAACATAGCAGACTCAAAATGTTATTAATTTTGAAAAATTAGTCACTTCTTACTGAAATATTTTTCTGTTTTCCTTTGTTTGACAGTTTTCTACATGATAGTTTTAGGTTTGATGTAAAGATCAGTGTTTTACCTGGCAGCTGACATATCTAGCTCCATTCCTCTTCATACCTCATCAGCATTGTTACCTCATTTACTGTGACATCACTGGTTACCAGTAGGTAGCTGTTCACTGGCAGCCCCAAAGCAGATGCGATGTCAGAGCCGTGGAGGTTTCAGTGCTGATGAGGTGTGAAGAGAAACATAACTAGATATGTCAGCCTTCAGGCAGAGTGGTGTACCACATGTTAAACATACAGTAGAAATACAAAATCATGTATACCCCATAATGCAAACATTGTAAGACATACATGCAAATCACCATGACAGTTTAGACTGGTTCTGCTTCATGCACACGCGCATGGTGCCAAAGGGCCTCTCCCACTGTCTGCAAAAGCTAAGAACAGAAGGTACAGACATCTGTTTGTCCTTCTCAGGATTCATTTATCTATCTATCTTTACTTATTTATTTCAAAGGTTTTACCTGGAAAGACATATTGAGCTGGTAGGGTTTCATGTCATAAAAGCAATCGAGCAACAGCAATTGCTATCATGTCGAGTGTACATTGCCGAAAAATAATTTTGATGATACACACTGGCAGCGCACTGAAAAATGGCACCCGAGACCTATAGGTCTCATTTTTAATGCACCCACACCACCCCCACAGGGGGCTTTGCCCTAGGACTCCCCTACTTATGGATTCTCAATTCCAGGGGTGTGCAGTTGGAGGGGAACTTGGGGCAATACATGCCACCAGGAGGCAAAAAAAACAACCAACCTGTACCACTCCAAACCAGAACCCGGTACCCCATGCCTACCAGCTGACCACCCTCCCCACGATGCCAGTGATCCATCTCGGCAGCTGCTCGCCACAACCCCTCCCACATGCCATCCCTCCCTTGTGTCTCCCCCGCAGGCACATCGTGTATCGTGTGAGCACCTGTCGCGATTTTTGCCAACCACAGTATCCGGTCGCCCTCCTCCCTAGGTAGCCATGATCACAGTTGCCAAGATTGAGTCGCCGTTTTTCTAGGTGGTCAATCTTGGTTGCTATGGTCATGGACTACCAGCTGGTAGTAGTTTACAGATGTGTCCTAGGGAAGTGGAAGGGGAGAGTACAGTGTAATTACACCAGCACAATGTTCAGAAACTACAATAAAATGTAAATAAGACCAACAAAATGAGAAAATTCACAGGCAATGTTTATGAGCAGAAAATGTACAGTAAGTGCAGAAGAACAATATGCAATGTGCAACAATGCAATGCTAAGTAGGGGTGGGGGGAATGGCTGAAGGCTGGGGGAGGGGGAGAAGTGGGAGCTGTGCTATTGTTAGTACTGTACAGGGTAGAGAGCAGCAAACATTCTAAAAGACAAAAATGATCAGTATGCCTCATCTGTATCTCAACCCCGGAGAAAACGAACCAGCCCTAATGTGGTCATATGGGCTTGGGACATGGTGGGCCCAAAATTGTAGTATTGTCAGGCAGAAAATCTTCTAATTAACAAAAGGACAGAGAATGATGTACGTCAGATATCGAAAGTAATAATTGACTTATTTTAAAAATGAATAGCAATTTCAGGTGGTACACTTGCTCTTTAGGTCATATTGGCTGGGAGTTTTAGAGGAGGAGATGCAGGAATTTCAGATGTATATGTGAGCCCCCTCTAATGTACAGACCCCTTGTGACTCATTTTAAGATCTGAGACATTTTTCTGTAATTTCATGATTTGCAGAAGCTTGTATCAAAAAAGTGATACATATCACTTTTTTGATGAACGTGAGTTCTGAATTGCCACAACTTGTGTCACTTGTGAACAAAGACCACATTTTAGGTGGGACAACTTACTGTCACAAGCATCAGGGCTTCGGCACAATTGTGCTGTAAGTCCCCGACACAGTGCTGAAAATTGAGTCCATAATATTAATTGCTGCAGCTGTCTAGACAGCAGGGGCTGAACACGATATGCTGTACTGTTGGTCTTTCTCGGCATGTCCTATGAAAAATGCTATTGACTAGTGTGCTGATTCCCTCTTGTGGTCATTTATAGTATTCTCACTTCTCACAGACGGGGGGGGGGGACGACAGTAGTCACATATTTCAGTTTTCTGTGCCATAGTAACACAGTAATTTAAAGGGAAAGTCCCCTCAGCCTATTTTCTGTATACCTGTGTAGTTTGTTGCCATGAACAATGATTCCCTCTTTTGCTGACCCCTAATTTCATCCTAATTTAAATGAAGTTGCTTCACTCTGTTTTGCCCTGGTGTGAAAACCTGTTTGACGCCATTGCAAAGATCATGACTCCACTCTTGCAAGGCATCATAGGAGTTGCTGCGTACATGAACAAGTCAGCAGAAGTGCTATTGTCAGTCAGTTCTTTTGTATGGCTTCTGAAGTCTCTGTATTCTTGTCTTGTGCTAGCCATCAAACTTTTCAAGGTAAGTTTCCTAATGTCTGAGTTGGAAAAATGCAGTGGGAAGGATGCTGGGGCTTGTGAAGTTTTGTTACTCAGCTGATTAATTCCTATGTACTAGGAACTGTTTGTTTACTCTCAGTCCCTTTGATGTGCAAATATACATTATCAACTCCCATGTTTCCTTTTATGAGTGGGTCATGTCCTTTGCAATGATGTCAAACAGGGTTTCACGCAAAGGCAAAACAAACTGAAGTAACTTAATTTAAATTTAAATTAGGATGAAATTAGGGGAATGCCAGAGGGAGGATAATTGTTCATACCTACACACTACACTGCCAAACAGAAAAAAAGATTGAGGGGACTTTCCCATTTAAGGTCAGAAAGGATAGTAGGTCCATCGTGTCTGAACACAGCAAACACATGTAAGCACTCCCACTTAACATCAGATGTAGCAAAACATATTTTATTCACTGCATAGTGAGATGCAAAAATTAGCAATACTTGAGCACCACTAGCACGAGCTCTGACACGTGGAGAGTAAACCTGTTCCTCAGGGGGCATAGTCAGCACTCTCCTTCCTGAGCTTCATTTATTTATTAGAAAAGTCAGATTCACAACCTTTAAAGGTATGGGTGTTACACAATACAGAAGCAACTGTGGTAGTGAAAAAATATAAATAAAAATATATAAATGTCTAGAAATATGAATAGCGCTGTAAAAGTAGCTCCTACAAATTCTTATAAGAGCAAAGCCCTTGGAAAAACTGGGTTCCTAAGATTATATGTAACTCCCTTGTTCCCAGAGGTTACTAGAATCCTAGTTAGAAATAGTGGTAGGCAGGGAAGGCAGCTAGTGAAATGCCAGTTAAATTGATTTCATTCTGTCTCCCTCTCTGCTGTCAGTCACAGCTGGGAGCTGGGGAGGTGATGTCATTTGGAACTCTTGCAGCTGCATAAGCCACACTCCTTGTAGCTGTGAGTGGGAGAGAGAGAATGTTCAGGTCAGTCTGAAGTAGAAGTCTTGTAGTGGAGTTCATGGAGGAGGCTGCAGAGTGCAGCTGCAGCTCCTCAAGCTGCTCTGACAGAGCTGTAGTTTTTCCTGATTGTTTTCTTTTCTCACGCTAGTGGAGGACAGCTTTGCCAGCTTGTTGAAGTGGTGGACACCATCTCCTTTTGGATTTTCCTGTGCTTCATCCCAGGAGGGATGGAGCCGGAACCAAAATTTCAGGGGCAATCCCCTGATCCTCCCAGAACTTTGGAAGCTGCCTTTGTATAATAACTTTCTGTGAGCACATTTGTTTGTTGAACTTTGCCCAGGAGAACCTGCAGTTTTTTAAAGGTGGATTCTCTGACAAAGGGTCCCTGTCACCTTAGAAATTTCCTTAAAAGTTGTCTGTCTACAGTGGAGTCCCATATGTGACCATCCATGTAACAGAACTTTTACCTCTTGACGCCCCTGTGGTGTCCTTTGTAGTATGTTAAGTGTGATATACATTTCAAGACAGCATCTACAGTTTTACAGTCTGTGAGGTGTATTTACCAGGTGAATGGCCAAGTATGAACTAGGAAACAAAAGGTGGGAAACCCCCCACCTGGAGTGATGAGTTTACCTCCCCAGGTTCTGAAGGACACTTGTGTTTTTCTGTCAGTGCATGTGGCCAGTGCCTGAAGAAATAGTTTTCCCCAGTGAGTGGGATTTTTCTACAGTTTCGCCCCAGGAGTGTTTTTTTTCTTCAGTTACCCCTAGTATGTGGGTCCTACAATGCTGAGCCTTTAGTGCTCTGTGTGATCCGTGTACCACGTCCATCCTATGCAATATGGGAAGTTTCCAAGTACTGGCTGGATGTGCCTAGTTGAGGGAAAGTGTGTTCTTCTGGTGGCAAGTCCACAGTTTTGATAACTGCCTTGTGATACATGGGAATTCTTGAAGTTCTGTACTCTGAATGTCTGCAACTGCCCTGTGTGTAACCCTTGGGGGTCCATCATTGCTTTGTGTTGTTCCTATGTGTGTTTTGGAATAAAGCCACACTCTAGAATCCCAACCTGGTATGGACATTCTCATTATTGCCTCCCATGTGGAATTACTTGGGTACCCCTGTCCAGAAGTGCAAACCTAGCATAGCCCTGAGCAAATGTTTTCTCCCCAGGACCTGGGTTGCTGACCATGTGGTTGTCCCACCAGGTGTGCGCCAGGTATTTAGTGCCACACTTGGTTGTGTTCTGCATTGGTCCCATCTTGTCTATGGTGGGCAATGAGACACAGTTTTCTGGTCTTTGTACATTATTGTATTTTCGTATGTAACCCCTACCCCTCTCTGTTTCTACCCTTATACCAGTGTTGGTGGTGAGAGGTTTGCCCTTCTAGTTAAATAAGGGGGCCAGTGAGGGGGGGTTACATATGTAATATTTTTTATTTATTTATTTTTTTTAGTTAGTTATTTAACCAGGAGTAGCACACTGAGCTGAAAGCTTTTTTACAGGTGTGACCTGGGAGCATAGGGAAGTTAAGTGACTTGCTCAGGGTCACACAGTATGCAAGTGGAAGCTGTGGGACTCAAACACAGGTCTGGTCTGCTGGATGTCACCAGATTTGCAGCTCAGAGCCTTAAACCACTGTTCTATACTGCCTCCCTATGCTGTCTCCATAATATAAAGCACTTTAACAGAATACATAACAAGGCATAAAGTGAATAATCAAATAATAAAAAAATATGTAAAACATGTGCAGTCTCATATAACTGAACTAATACTACAGCTGTATTATCTCTTAAAGGTCTGGAAATTGCTTTTATGTAGTCAATACTGTAGATATATGACTGCCTTTTGTCTGAAATTTATTTATTTATTTAGTTTCTGTTGACTGGGTAGGCACACTAGACAGCAGGGCTACCTATTTTCAGGTACGACCCGAGAGGTTACAACATAGGGAATTTAGACAACAGTACATGCAGGGAAAAATCTAATTAAAGACTAATATCACCAGATTTGAGGGAATGTCCCTTATAGAGCAAAGGAAGCTCAATACTTTTTTTCTATTCTTTGGTAACTGGGTAAGGCCCACTGGGCACAAGACCTGTTTACAGGGGTGACCCATCAGCACTGGGGAGGTTAAATGACTTGCTCAGAGTCAGACAGTATGCAAATGGAGGTTTTGGGAATCAAAAGCCAGTCTGCTGGGTGTGCCAAGCTCTTTGTTTTCTCAGAAGCAGAAGAAGGATATGGTATCCCCTCAGATTGGATAGAGTTCACGGGATTGGAGAGGAAGGTCGTCTGTTGCTACGTGCTCCTGTGTCTGTGGAGTAGGTACAGGAAGCAGGGTTACACTGCATGTTTTATTTTTAAGAAATGTATGATACCGCTGCCTAGTATAGTGTAACCTTACCGGATAATCTTTCTGCACACATGACCTGGTTGGGTTGTCTGCCCTCCTGTCTTTGTTTACACCTAGGAGGAAAGCCACAGTATGTGGTGGTGGTCTGCGAGCTGGAGCTTGGGGCCTAACAGAGAAACTGCTTGGATGGTGGAAGGAGGACTGCGGCCTGAAGATTCTTCACTATTGCATTATTACAATATATAAACTGTCTTTTCTCAGGAATGTATTCCAACCTCATTATATTTTACCTGCAATATCTGAGCATTAGAGCACTTTTGTTTTCTTCCATTTCTACGACATTTTTACTATTACTGAGCATCATTGGAGCAACATCACAGTGTATATTTGTCCAGTATCTTAATTTTAACCCTACACTTATACATACACTTACAGTGTGCTTGTGTTTTATATTTGCATCTATAATTATATTTTAAAACAAAAATATATTTTACTTACATTTTTTGGCCCGGTCCCCATGTGACTATCCTTAATCAATGCGCGTGCTTTGAGTTTGGCATTCAGCTTCCACTGGCCACCAACTCCGTGCAGTCTGTGCTACGCTTGGTTAAAGTTTAAAGTCTAAAGACTTATTTGCCAGTCTATTACTTCGCAATAGCTTGCTTTCTGCTAAAAAGTCAGCCGGAGTACTGAGTAAATAACATCTTGTTTCAGTCCTCATACGATTGCTATAATAATAATAATTACTGCCTGTGACCTGCGGCTCTGGATTTTATTTGATGTGTGTGGCTTTAGGTGACTTCAGATGTAAAGACCTGGCTGGAGAAATTGAGCAATATTTGAGCAATACTGGAGCAGGTCTTTCTTGTACAGTATTTACTTACAGAAAATAAGTTATACTTTTGTGTTTTGCTTTTTTTTTTCCCCTTCAGAAAAAATAGTGCTATTTTCTTACGGAGAAGTCAAGAAGTTATCTTTTTTTTGTTATTTTGAATACTTGATATTGTTGCTTCTACTAGAGTCTTTTCACAGATATTAGTATATCAGTATGTATACATGTATGTATATATGTATATATATAATATATATTTATATATGGTATTTATACAGATATGCTACACATACTGTATACAGATATGTTACAATTTTCCACATCCTTCTCTTCTTTGTTCTGTCTTAGTGTACTGCACAGAGAGAAGGGTTTGGTCTGTCTCATTGCTGCACAGCAGGACCTTGTGCTTTCCACCCTATTTGAAACAACCACAGTGGCCACTTCTTGCTCCCTATTCGAAGATGCTTGCAGGTGTGGCTGCCAGTCAGACAATGGAGAACTGCTTTTGGTGCCTTTGCACAGCTCTGGTAACATGCACTACTACAACAACTTTTGGCTTCTTTGCTTCTGGACTTATTGATTGCCTATCACTTACTCTTTTAAGAGAACTTATCGGGACCTTTTGAATTTCTGTTTTATTTATTTATTACAGTCTTGGTGAACACCTTTGAGCTGAAAGCTTGTTACATAGGTTCCACGTCAGATAAGAACAGCATACAAAAACAACAGGTAGCATAACAACAATTGCAATACTGAGATAAACAGCCTACAAAAACAACCAGATTTAGGAACAGCTGGGCTCCATTCGATGCCCATTTCTCCCTTTATAGCGGGGGTGGGGGGGTTGACAAGAGCAGGGGAAGGAAATCTCTGCTGAAAAAAACTAGGAATAAAACACTTAAAAAAAATCTAAATCAGAGACCCTGAATAAGACAAAAAAGCAAATCTACTAAAGTTGAGTAAAACAACACAATCTAAGATCAAGGATAATTTTGATCCACTTACTGTTACCCCTCCCCCAACTGTGATACACTAAGTAGCCCAGGTTATGAAAATAGTATTTTAAATTTGAGTCTAAACAGTACTGGACTTCTTGCCGACCCCAAAGTAGGCACTGAAAAAGCCCTCACTATCACAAAGAATAATACTCCTCCTGCCTTAATTAATTTAAGTGGGAAAACTGAACTAGATCCAAATTGTACTTGTGACATGGTTAGTGATCCTGCTACCACAGAAGCCTCTGGAAGCTTGACACACGACACTTTTACTGAAATGTCTGACTCTCTTGTCTTCTCACCTGATTATTTTAATGAATCTAATCAAAAGACAGCTTGGCAAAATGATTTAAGAAAATAGCCAGTGAGTTCCAAGAAACTATAAATGGACTTAAAGGAGTTCTACCGGCAATTCTGAAGCCCCGACCGATGTACAGGTCGAGACTTCACTTCACCGATCCCCTCTACATTCATCATAAAAAATGCAGCATTTAATCACCTTACTGTTCATAAAATTCTGTAAAGCCCCCGGTGCAGCCAGCATATTTAAATATGATGCTTTGCGCCCAGTCCAATCTTGCGCCTATTAACGTGAGATGATGATGCACCACTGCCCCTGCCACACCGGTGCCCCATGTATGGAAACCCAATGTCTGCATCTCTGGTGTCCATTGGTATTTTTACACACTTTGCCTAAATGCCATGTGTATGCTGGCATACACATGGCATTTAGGCAAAATGAGTAAATACGGACATTGGATTCTTTCCATATATAAGGGCACCAGTATGGCAGGGGTAGTAGCGTACTATCATCTCGCATTAATAGGTGTGCGATTGGACCGGGCGCAGAGCACCATATTTAAATATGCCGGCTGCAGTAGCTAAGGGGACAAATAATTTAAAATTGAACTCAATTCGCATATCCCTCTTGATGCTTGGACAGCTTATTATTCAAAAATAAACTATTCCAGGATTAAAGATACACTAACCAATGATATGGCACATTTTACCTTATTTACAAGAACTGAAGTCTATCTTACAGTCGCATCCCTAAAACGCAAAAAAGCTTTAGGACTGGACCTAATAAAAGTGGATTAATTTCTCCATCACAATGGGCCATGATACTTGCAACATACTTTAATCTTTGTTGCAGTAGGCTAGATTTTCCTCATTCATGGAAAGGTGCATTGATAATTTCGATATATAACAAGCATTTGTCAATGCCGAATGCTGTCTTATTATCATTGGCATTGGTAGTGCAGGAGTTAGAGAGATGCATAATAGGAATGGCAGTGAAGTATGGAACTAATACCAACCCCACCCTACCCTGCAGAGAGTGAGAGGCATTGAGGTGTGCCTTTAGGTCATCAGCCATAACGCTTATCCCATTTCACCTCACTCTACCCTGCAGACTCTGACAAGTGTCATGTTGTGCTTTGGGGTAGTTGTGCCTTATGCTCACCCCATTCCATAAGGAAATACATTGAGATGGGTGCAGTACAGGAGAATGGGGTGAACTTTGGGGCTGAGGAGTACAAGGCACACCTTGATGCCTGTCCCTGGCTGTAGGGTGGGGGTGGGGGTGGAATGGCATGAGCATTACAGCCAACAATTCAAAGTCACACCCCTGATGTCTGTTAGTCTTTACAGGTGGGACGTTACAGTTAGAAACCCTAACATTCTGGGCGGTTGTTGGTATTTGCACTCCAAATTTTCAACATGGGCTTTTTGTGACCCCCCCACCTCATTAAAGCATTTGGGATCTCTGCTCATGAAGATGGCACTGTGATTTTGTTAATCTGTCCCAAACATTGATTTCCCACAGCGACTGCGCCATTCTGTGCCAGATGTGCGAAAACACATTTCGGGCAGCACATGAAAAATGACAGCTGTACTGTTCCTAAGGAGGTGTGAAGAAATGGCAATGTTGAAAATCTGGAGTGAAAATATAAAAAATTTTCGAAGCTACAAGCGTGCATGGAAACTGCACAATGCACACTTGTAACACAGTAATTTTGTGGAATTTTTTCACCAAATTTTCAACATATGCATTTAGGGACCTCCGCTCATGAACAGTGTCACTGTGATTTTTTTAATCTGTCCTGGACATTGATTTCCCACAGCGACTGTGCCATTGTGTGCCAGATGTGCGAAAACACATTTCGGCCAGGATATAAAAAAATGACAGCTGTACTGTTCATAATGAGGTGTGAAAAAATGGCAATGTTGAAAATCTGGAGTGAAAATATTAAAAATTCTCAAACTTATGAGCATGCATAGAAACTGTGCAATGCACGCTTGTTACACAGTCATTTTATGAAATTTTTTCACCAAAATTTCAACATAGGCATTTTGGGACCCCTGATCATGAACAGTGTCACTGTGATTTTCTTAATCTGTCCCGAACAGTGATTTCCCACAGGGACTGCGCCATTGAGCACCAGATGTGCGGAAACACATTTTGGGCAGGATGTAAAAAATGACAGCTGTTCTATTCATAATGAGGGGTGAAAAAATGGCAATGTTGAAAATCTGGAGTGAAAATATAAAAAATTCTCAAACTTACAAGCGTGCGTGGAAACTGCGCAATGCATGCTTGAAACACAGTCAGGTTTTGGAATTTTTTCACCAAATTTGCAACATAGGCATTTTTGGAGCCCACCTCATGAACAGTGACACTGTCATTTTGTTAATTGGTTCTTAAAGATAATTCCATGCAGTCACTGTGAAATCATCTTTCAGGACAGAATAATGAAATTACAGTGACTGAGTTCATGAGGTGGGGTCCCAAGAACCCCATGTTGAAAATTTGGAGGCAAAAGTCACAGAAATGACCGAGATATCCATCTAAGTTGCACTCCCCCCCATTGATGCCATTATACAGCTTACTGTGATTTTCTTCAGTTCACGGTTGGCTTTTGAAGAGTTCAGATGTCTCCTGCGCTACTGAAGTTCATCGCGCTGAGCTCCGGAGATAATTATGGAGTGAGGGGGGTGCGGGGAGGAGGGTGTGCAGAGGGTGGGAGTGGGTTGGGGGTGGCATTGTGATCACAAGGGACCATTTTCTGTGTTATAGTGGGAAAAAAGGATGTCACGGAAAGGTTTTTTTTTACTGGGTTTGCTTTGGGCACACTGGGGTGGGCTCCTAGTGTGCCACCTGTGTTTTTTGGGGACAGGGGACTGAAACCAATGGGGATTGGGTCCCCTGTTGGCAAAGAAAGTATGTCTGTGTTTGGGGGGCATGATACCTAGGGGGATTGGGCACCCCCTCAGCAGACAAAGAAAACAAGGGGGAACATTATGCCGATGGGGACTGGGCTCCCCCATCAGCAAACGAACTGAGGAGGGGGCATGCTGACAGGGAGATTGGACACCCCTGATGTTGGCTTTCTAGGGACAGTGAGAGGCAGATGGTGGCAGCTGCCGACATGTTTATTGAAATGTTTCAGCAGGCAAGGCCCACCCTGCAATGACGGAGCACTCCCTCATCGTGGTGCTGAAATTCTTTCAAGTTGGTGGCACGCTTCTCAACTGATGTCATAGACAGCATGCTCATTCATTGGTGCCATAGGGACCAGCCCAAAAAAGCAGTGATGGCATTGGCCACAACACTGCCACACTTCCACAATCTGCTACTTCAGCAAGCTGCCACAAAATGTTGCTTGCACTGCGCGAGCAAGCAAACATAAAAAGGGGGACAAAGCTGACCCATCTATGTATGGGCCCCTTTCATTACTCAATAATCCAGGTAAAATCTCTACTAAATTGATCCTCAACAGACTTAATGAACAACTTGCAAATTTGGGGGGACTGTCAGAATCTCAAGCTGGGGTTCACCCTGGATATTGCACAACAGATAACTGTTTCACAATCAGACATCTTTTTGAAAAATATGTGACCTTACGGAGGCAAAAATTATATTCTGCCTTCATTGACTCTAGCTCAGCTTTTGATACCATCACCCAAAATGTATTGCTGAGTCTCATGAAGGAAAGGGGTTTCTCACATGAAGTAATAGAAACATAGAAACATAGAATTTGACGGCAGATAAGGACCGCTTGTCCCACCCAGTCTGTCCATTTCCCTACCTACTGGATAAGCTGCAGATCCTAGTTAATCAGCAGCCTACTTCTTCCTACTCCCACCCCCCCAGAACTGCCTTATGACTATCCCATGCATGCTTGAATTCCACCACTGATTTTGACTCCACAACCTCCTCCGGAAGGCCGTTCCATGCATCCACAACCCTCTCTGTGAAAAAATACTTCCTTAAATTACCTCTGAGCCGCCCCCTCTATCTTCAAATTGTGCCCTCTTGTTCTTGCACACCTCTTTTTTTGAAAGATGCTACCCTCTTGGACTTTGTTGATTCCCTTGAGGTACTTGAAAGTTTCTATCATGTTCCCCCTCTCCCTCCTTTCCTCGAGGCTATACATATTAAGCTCCTTAAGTCCCTCTTCATATGTCTCCGGTGCAGACCCTGCACCATTTTAGTTGCCCTCCTCTGGACAGCTTCCATCCTATGTCTTTGCTGAGACTGGGTCTCCAGAACTGCACACAGTACTCCAGATGGGGTCTCACCAGCTGTCTGTACAGAGGGATAATAACTTCCTGTTTTCCACTGGTGATGCCTCTCCCTATGCATCCCAGTATCCCCCCAGCCCTCCTTGCTGCCCTCTCACATTGCTTGCCCATCTTTAGGTCATCTGATATGACTACCCCCAGGTCCCTCTCCATTTTTGTTGTTGTTAGTATCTCACCCCCCATTATGTACTCTTCCCCTGGGTTTTTGTTTCCCAGGTGCATTACCTTGCACTTCTTAGCATTGAATCTAAGCTGCCATACATTTGACCATTCCTCTAACCTTGCCAAGTCCCTTCTCATCCTTTCCACCCCACCCTGTGCATCAACTCTGTTGCAGATCTTAGTGTCATCTGCAAAGAGACATACTTTTCCTTCTAGTCCTTCTGCAATGTAAACTATAAAGACATTGAAAGGGACAATCCTAATACTGAACCCTCACGGTGCCCCACTGTTAACCCTCCTTTCTTCTGAGTGGACTCCATTTACTATTACTCTCTGTGTCCTATTCTCCAGCCAATTCTTTACCCAGGCTGTCATCTTGGGACTCACTCCCAGGCTGGCTAACTTGTATAGTAATCTTTTGTGTGGGACTGTGTCAAATGCCTTGCTAAAGTCTAGGTAGGCCATGTCCACAGCCCTCCCTGATCTACCTCATTGGTCACCCAGTCAAGAAATCTATCAGATTAGTCTGGCATGACCTTCCGCTATGAATCCATGCTGCCTGGGTCCTGTGCCCTCTGGTCTCTAGATACTCGACAATTCTTTCCTTTAAGTCATTCCATCATTTTCCCTATCACTGAGGTTAAACTAACAGGTCTATAGTTTCCTGCTTCTGCCTTGCTCCCACTTTTGTGAGGGAATACATCTGCCCTCCTCCAGTCTCGGGTACCACCCCATCCTCCCATGATTTTTTAAAAGGGTAGTCAGTGGTATCACTAGTTCTACCCTTAGTTCTTTTAGAATTCTGGGATGAATCCATCAGGCCCCATTGCTTTGTCCACCTTCAGTTTTAAGAGTTCTTTCAGAACCCTTTCTTATGTAAATGGGCGGTATCAACTTCTGTATCCAGCGTGTTACTACTGTTTGTTTTATGTACCTCCCCTCTTCCTTTGTAAATACTGAGCAAAAATATTTGTTTAGTATCTCTGCCTTTTCACAGTCTCCTCTGCCCACCCTCCCTCCCTTTATTAAGCCTCACTATCCCTCCCTTGGTCTTCCTTCGCTCCTGATGTACCTATAAAGGTTTTATCCCCTTCTTAACTGAGTTGGCTATCTTTTCCTCGGTTTGGGCTTTTGCTGTTCTGACTGCCTTCAAGCCTCCTTTGCTTTAACTGATACAGTTCTCTTTCCTGCTCCTTCTGCGATTCCTTGTACTTCCTGAATGCTTTCTTTTCTCTTGAACCTTCACTGCCACTTCCTTTGAGGAACCATAGTGGTTTCTTACATAGATCTTGCTTTGTTTATTTGCTTCACACAAAGGCTCGTTACCTCTGTAATGGCAGTTTTATTATTCCTCATTGTTCTTCCACCCCTCCTTCCTGCCCATTTGCTAGTGCATTTCTTAGGCACTCACCCATTTTGCAAAGTCAGCCCTCCTAAAGTCCAGTACTTTTGTCTTTGTATGACTTGACTCTATTGCTGTGTTTATTGTGAACCATACTGTTCGATGGTCGCTAGTTCCCAGATGGCTACCCACTTCTACATCTGTAATCCTCTCTCCATCTCCATTTGAGAGAATCAAGTCTAATATTGCTCCCTCTTGAGTGGGCTCCAGTACTAGTTGTCTAAGGCATGCCCCCTGTAGGGCATCTAGAATAACTGCACTCTTGAGTGGCAGCTGCAACTGCACTCCAGTTAACATCTGGCATATTCAGATCACCCATCAGCAATATCTCCCTTTTTCTGCCATTCTAAGTATACTTTCTATCATTTCCCTGTCCATTTCCTCCCTGAGGAAGATCATGTCTAACCCCAGTCGTATTGTGGTGCCATTGCCTGTCTCCAAATTTACCCACAGTGCTTCTTCTCCTCCCTGTTTACCCTTTTGTTCTGTTGCTTTTATTCGTTCCCTTATGTAAATAACTCCTCCTCCTCCTCCTCCTCTGTTACCCTCCCTGTCCATCCTGTAGACAGTGTATCCTGGTATGTTTATGTCCCAGTCATGGTTTTGTGTGTACCATGTTTCTGTGACTGCCACGATATCCAGATGTTCCTCCTCCATCAAGGCCACTAATTCAGGAAGCTTGTTACCCAGACTACGGGCATTAGTATTCATTGCTCTCCACTTTTTGATGGCTTTACCTTCTGTTGCAGCATCCCCCACTGACCGTTTCTACCTCAGTCTTTTCTCATTTAGTACCCTGTTTTGTAGGGAGGGCTGGGATTTTCCTGCTGCTTGTCAGTGCCTCCCCTTTGACTAGTTTAAAAGCTTGCCAATGAAGCATTTAAACCGATTGCTCAAAGACTTGTTCCCTTCCTGGACAGATGCAGGCCATCCTGCCAGTATAGGCTGGTGTCCCTCCAGGTGGAACCCAGTCTCAATGAAGCCAAACCCTGTGCTCCCACCATTTTTCAACCATTCATTAAACTGCATGGTGCTAGTGCCTGCCTCCCCATGCTTTTGACAGGCAGCACCTCTGAGAAGGATACTGTGTGCTACTCATCTTAGGTCTCTCCCCAACTCTGCAATGTCCTCCTGTACTGCTCTAATCTCATGATGAGCCAAGTCATTTGTCCCTAGGTGGACAATTACATCCAGCTCGGAATCCCTTGCAGCTGTTCTCGTGATCCTGAGGATGCGTTTCCTGTCCCTCCAAGCCATGGCACCAGGCAGGCACCTTACTTCATTTTTCCCAGCTCCCCCCAGTTCTATACCCCTAATAATTGAGTCCCCCACCAGGAGCTGCTTCCTTTCCCTTTGGTGCCCTCTGCCTCCTTTCTGTGGGCCTCCCTTGTGACAGATATCATCAGTCTTCTCTGTGGGTGCATCCATAGGGGAGCTATGCTCCCCCAGAATGGTGTATGGATTGTGGAGTGGAACAATTGACTGGGTGTGCCTCTGTTCCACCCTCCTCACCCTCCCTTAGCCCACTGTGGTCCAACTGCTGTGCTTTCTTCGCAACCTCTGAGGTAGTGGTGGTGGTGCTAGTGCTCCCTGGATGGGGGAGGTTCCCTTTCTACTGTCCAGTGTGGCCTGGGGGAAGGTTTCCTTACTACTGTCCAGTGTGGCCTGAAGACGGGCAACTTCCTCCATCAGGGCAGATAGTTGTCTGCAAATAGGGCAGCATCTCAGCCTCCAGAAAGACTCCCAGAAGACTACTGCCCCACAGCCATTACATTGCACTACTCCCCACATGTTTATCTAGTTTTTTTATTGTATTTGTGTGTGTGTGTGTGCGTACGCGCGTGTGTGTGTGATTTGTTAAATAGAAATATATATATATATTATACAATGTGTATGCTTATATTATCAGTGCAGTGTGCTAGAGAGGATATGACAGTGAAATGCACCTTGCACTCGAGGAAATGATGTCAGAACCTCAGGTATAAAGGAACTATTTTTCAGGGGTGGGTGGGGTGAGGGGTGGGAAGGGTTGGGCCTAAACTGTGTCCTCACAAAACAATCTACTAAAAGCTCTCACTCACCGCTGTGATGAGTGCCTTCCTGTCAGCAAGATACCCTACACAACAATTTGACAGAGAAAGTACCCTGCTAATCAAACAGAGAAAAATCCAGACATCCATGTCAGACACAGGTAAACCTCTCCAGCCCCAAAACAGCCTGGTGGTTTGTTAGCCACAAAGGAAAATCAAATATGCAGTTATTTCAGCCCTTCTGAAGTTCCTAAAGTTGGAAAATATATTGATGCAGATTCTCACAGAATTCTAGTAATCAGTCCAGTTAGCCACAAAGGAAAATCAAATATACAGAAGATAAGCAGTTTTAAAAACCCCCTTTCTGAATTAAAAACTAAAACAAATACCAAGCAATGCCACTTTAAAAGTGAGGAAAACTTCTCTCAGATGTAAGCAAGCGAGAGAGAGAGTTTAGTTACAGATAATTCGTCCAAAATAGTATATCCCACACAGCTTCTCAGTTGTTTCCAAGCACTCCTGTATACAACTTGGAAGAAGATGGTAATAGTCATTATTAGAGAACTATATGGAGACACCGGGGCGCAGGTGAGAGTTGGTAAAACTAGCCAAGTATCTATCCTCTTACTTTTGCAACTAACACTGGTGTCAGGCAGGGGTGTGTTCTTGCTCGTTTGCTATTTTTCATTTATAGCAATAAGCTATTAGTGCAGCTGGAGCACACTATTTATTTATTTATTGAAAAGTTTCACCAGGAAGGCACACTGAGCAACAAGTTGCTCGTCTCCCAGTGCGACCTGGGGCAGGGAACATGAGGATAGTTAACAAAGTTTTGGTACAAGGTACAGAAACACAACTTGAATTCATTCAGTCATATACAGAGATTTGGTAAACACTATAGGAATACAGTTTGATTACATACAATACATTGAGCAGTCAACTCAAAAGTATTGAAAGGAGGGATGCTAACATGTATGAACTAGATGGATTTGGAGCAACAGTAGAGCTAGATAGGTATGGTAACACAACTTGCATTTAGCAACAGGGAGGCAGTATACTGCAGTGGTTTAAGGCTCTGAGCTGCAAATGTGGAGACCTGGGTTTGAATCCCACAGCCCCCACTTGCATACTGTGTGACCCAGAGCAAGTCACTTAACTTCCCTGTGTGCCCAGGTTGCACCTGTAAACAAGCTTTCAGCTTAGTGTGTCTTACATGGTTAAACAATTGGAAAAAAAAAACTCATGGTGAGGTATGGTTTTGTCATTAGAAAAATGGCTGAGTGGGATCAGAAGGATTGAACTAGGACAAGGTAAGGAGAGACGCAGACAATCAAGAATTACAGGTGAACAGGAGTGAAGGTTTGAGTTTTTAGTATAAGTGCTTTGAGATTAGGGGTAGCCCATACTAAGGTTAGTTAAGGGGGGATGGGGAGTTAAAAAGTAGAAGGCAGGGGGCAGTGGGGATGGGAAGGAAAGGGAGGGGGTTGGGAGAGGGATGGGCTATCCCCTCCAATGTGCTGGGGACCCTGCCTGCACAAAGCAGTGGTCAAGCATGACAAGAGGGAAGCAGGATGAAAGCAGTGAGAGTTTATAGTAAAAACAAGGAGGCATGAAGGGGGAAAGGAATGGTCAGCAGGTGCTGGCCACACCTGTATGCAGAGGAAACCTGCCTTTACCAGGCAGAGGTGGATCGTGGAGAGTGGGATAGCAGGTATCAGATGGGGGAGGAATTGAGTGGAAGGGGAGGAGGCTGGTAGATTAGGAGGTAAGGAGGCAGGGGAAATTGCATGGGTATAGGGGTGGAGGTTGAGGGGCTTGTAGGCTGGTAGATTAGGAGGAAGGGGGGCAAGGGATATATCCAGGTCAAATTGCATGAGTATAGGGGTGGAGGTTGAGGGGCTTGTAGGGGCTAGGGGTGGAGAGTTAGGGAGGGTCAAAGCAGGAACAGCTAGGCACAGTGAAGTTTTTGAGGGCCAGGCTGATGGAGTAGCAGGAAGCTGAGTGATGAATTGAGGGGAAAGGGAATTCCACATTTTTGGGAGGCGATAGGAATAGCCCAACTGACCAATGAGGGTGGTGCAGTGGGGAACCACCAGGATTTGGGAGTCGGTTGATCTTAGTGAGTGTGATGAAGGGCGGGGGTTAAAAAAGAGGAGGAGAGGTAGGAAGGGAATATGCCCAGACCAGTGCTTGGAGATGAATTTGGCGCAGTGGGAAAGTCATCTAATTGTGAAGAAGGAGAAGGATAGGGCATGGTAGAGAGCACAGTGGTGAGTGTGGAAGGGAGCATTGAGGGCAAAGCGGCAGAAAGAGTCAAAGAGGGTATCCAATCTGGTCAGAGAGGACTTGGGACCAGCACCGTAGGCTATGTCACAGTAGTTGAAAATGGGTAAGACCTTCTGAACAAGATCACACCTAACTGTAAGAGGGATGCAGTTATGGTTCCTGAACAGTGCACCAAGTTTGGGGCACAGGTTTTTTTCTGGATGGCATCAATATGAACAGAAAAGTGTATGTGGTGGTCCAATGTGGAAGGTAGGCAGGGAGGGAAACCTAGAGAGTCTCTGCCTTGTGCCAAAGATCATGGAGACAGTCTTCTTGGCATTAAGAAAAAGTTTGTGGTTAGCAAACCAAAGCTGGACTTTGTTGAAATCGTGCTGCAAGTTGGTTGTAACTTCTGCAGGGCTGGAGCCAGATGCATACAGGATCGTATCATAGGTATACATATGAATGGCAGAGGAGAGTGAGCAGGTAGATGGCAGGTCATTTAGGAAGCTGGAGAATAATATAGACCCTAACACTGAGCCCTGGGAAACACCAGTTCTAATCTGAAAGGGGGGGGATGATGGCAGAGATCATGACAGATTGTATTGTACCAGTGAGATAGGACTTGAACCAGTTTTTGGTTGAGGGGGCTAGGCCAGCTCTCAGTCTGACTCTGCTACAATTATGGGTAAACATTGTGCTGTGCTAGCCTACACTGATGACCTGGAACTACTGTCATTAACTCAATCTGGTTTACAGACCAAATTAAATATCTTGGAGTACTATGCAGCTAAATACAACTTAAAGATTAATGAGCATAAGAGCCAGATACTAACTTTTGGTACAAATAATGTTAAGAACACTTAGAGGATAGGTGACAGCAGGCTTAAATCTGTAAAAAAATGATACCTATCTAGGTTTACAACTCTCAAGTGATGGAAGATGGGCTAAACGTATAAATTCTTTGCTAATAAAGATCAAACAAACTTCTCCCTCACTCGATATCTTTAACAAGAAATTTGGAGGAAATTCTATCAGTCTTCTCATTGCTGCAATCAAAGCAAAATATAATGCTCAGACACTCTACAATGGGGATATTTGGGATTCACATAACTTTGACAGGCTAGAGATTCCACTGAATAAACTACTAAGATCTAGTATGGGACTAAATAACTGCATACTGGCCTCGCTGGTTAGAGCTGAACTTGGAATTTCTAGCCTTAGGGCGCAATTTGCTGCCAGGAAAGTAAATTATTAGATAAAACTACTACAGCATAAACAAGACAGGCTAACCTATCTGTGCCTAAGGGAGAAATACACATGGACTAATTTGGGCCAACTGCAATTGGACTGGCTCAATAAAATCTTTAGGACACTCCAGGACACGGGACTTGAATATCTAAAAAGTTATGACACCAGAGGTATTTCAATCAGTTTGAAATACCAAGCTTACGTTACATGTAGGATGATCAATCATTACAGGACAAATGACCTAGAGCTGAACTCAAGACTACGTATCTCTCCATGGATACAACAAAATAACAACTTACATTATTATAGACACTATTTAGACATTCTTACTGATCCCAATCAAAGGGTACAATATACTAAATACAGGCTTTAATTATTTCCAAGCAGCATTCTTGTTGCCAGATACAACAAGAATCCAACTTTACAGGACAGATGGTGCTCTTGCACCTCTATTTTCCCTGATAATCTATTACATGTAATATTTGTTTGCCCCTGGTACAATGTACCAAGAAACAAATGATTGACACCTTTATGTAATTCCATTCAATCTAATGATCAGAATTTGCTGCTAAAGTTATTCGTTACTACGAACGATGAAATCATAATCAGGACTGTTGCTTGCAACTTAGAGGATATCGCCAGAATTTGTATCAGATTTAAAAGTGTTAACTAAACTAACCTGCTTAGGAGCTTGCAATTGAAATTATTCTGAGCTAAATATTAATTGCTCTAGGCTAGATTTATTCTGAACTTGATCAAGAATTGATTGTCTCACTGTATTGAATATTTATATTGCTGCAGCTGCTTTTAAATGATGCTTTTCAGATGTCAACTATCTGCGAATGTCTACACATGCACTTTATCTTTATCAATTCTTGCTTACTGTACCATCTGTTCTGTATCATGTATTATTTATATTTCTGTGTTATTTATATTGTATACTGTACTGCACTTTATAAGGATTCACGTCTTTTACTACTAAAAAGGTCATATGACCAATCAATAAAGAGAGAATTTCAATTTATCAAGGTCTTTCACAGCTTATTACTCTAACCTCTAGGTTATACTGTCATCCCAACAAAACTCAGACTAAGACAGTGAAAGAACTACACCAAAATGGATAACAAAACCAAATGTGAATAAATTCCACTAAAGGAGTAGCGCATCACATATTATACTATAGGTGCTGAAATTAGAAACAGTTGCAAAGTGAAAAAGAAGGGGTAAAGCATGGTGGAGTGGCACAGCAGGTAATAACAAGGAATGAAAACCACTAGGTCATAATACAGTGGAAGAAAGGGGTGTGCTGTGGAGGGAAAAATAACTATTATAATGTAACATTGCTAAAAAATAGCAGAAAAGGAAGAATGGGGGGATGTTTCATACAGCACAAGGGGAAAAAGGTCAAAACAGGCTTGTGGAATATAGTCCTAGATTCATGGAGGAAAAGAGACTCCCGAGGTCCAACAGCTATAGACCTATAAGTAAAAATAAACAAATATTAGGTAAATTAAGAAGCATTATTAATGATTAATTGACAAATAGTTACTGCTCAAGCCGGCCTGCTGGCACAAAGGGTAGAGTTACAGCTGCAATGCTGATGACTCAGGTTTCAGAACAAGCCCAGAGCATCAGAGGGTCGACTGAGAAGAGCAGGATTGAGCATTCAATGAACAGCTCTCCTCCTCCAGGGTGCATGGGCTGTGGTGCTTGGTGACAGTCTGACCCCTAGTGGTGGTTAAGGGTTAGTGAGCCACAGACCAAAACTGCCAGAGGATTGGGGGAGAGGTGAACATTGGTGCGTCAGGCATGGGAGCATGCCTGACATCACCAGGTTGTCACTGCAGGTCTTCTCCTCCAGGGAACTGCACTGAAAAATGAAAGCTCTCTGTCTCATGCAGCAGCTTGATGGCTGGGATGTAGTCATGGACCTCCATCCTGAATGACACATGCCTAGCTTGTCGAGGACTTCAGGTGGATCTGGGACTCACCGGAGCCCCCTCGGAAGCTGCACCATGATGGGTAACTCACAGGCCTCCTCATGCTTTAGGACAGAGGGCTGTCAGGTGGGGGAGGCAGTGGTGGCTGAAGGGCAGGAGAGGGGTACACCCCCACCACAAGAAAGGAGAGAAACAGAGTTAATACAAAAAAAAATAGTAACTGCTCCAAACATGGTGTGCTTTAACAATAGACAGAAACATATGCGTCTGTCTAAAAAGAATAAGTTATGTCTTAATCCTAAAATGGTACCATATCTAGTACTTCATTGAATCTATAGATCCCCAGTGAGGTCTCACCTAGAGTACTGCACCCAGTTCTGGAGTCCTCACCTCAGAAAGGACAGGAATAGGTTGGAGTCAGTGCAGTGTAGAGTAACAAAAATGATTAAGGGCCAGCAGGGCAAATCCTATGAGGAGCACCTCAAGACACTAGATATGCACTCACTGGAAACCAGAAGAGACAGGGGAGATATTTATTTATTTGTTTGTTCTTGATAACTGGGTAGGTGCACTAGACATAGAAAATGCCTATTTTCAGGCGCAACTCAGGAGAGTACAAAACAGAACAGGCAGTACAGAGAAAGCAGTACAACAAAATGCATGAATAGTACATCATGAGATAACACAGGAACATTGTAGACAGTAAAATATATCAGTAAGGTACAGTGCATTGGGATGAGTATTAAACAGCAGTGACATGTAGTATACAACAGTAACAATGTACTGGGACTAACTCCAAGATGATAAAATACAATGGAGGGAGCTTATAAGATATATTTGGGAGAGTAAAGTGCTAATCTGTAGTCAGATAACACCCCATGGGGGGGGGACTAGGTTAGGAAATAGTGGGTGGGAGAGAGGTAAGTAGAAAGGCAGGGGGAGGGAGGTGAAAAAGTAGGGTAGAGCAAGATATATGCTATGGCAGCAAGCAGCAAGTGCTGGTGAAAAGGATATGACCACAAAACAGAGAAGTTATTGCTTCAGGGAATGAAGGGGAGTTTGGGGGGACTGAAGCAGGAGCAGGGGTCAGATTGGAGGAGAGGTGACTTTTTAGTTGATGATTAAAGCTGGTGTTGGTAGAAGCAAGTCTGATAACAGCAGGTAGGTAGTTCCAGAGAGCTGGGGCTATGTGTGAGAAGGCCTGAGCACTCATAGCTGTTTCACATCTGGGTACAGTAAGGAGTTGCTGATCTCCAGAGTGGAGGGCATAAGAGGGACATTGCAGAATCAGCAGCTGAGCTACAGTAGGGGGGATGCTAGTGCATGGCTCTACAATGCCGGTTCGACACCAAACACGTCGACCAGCATCATAGCACCAGGCTCCATGTCGACCGCAATTTACAGTCAGCATGCAGCCGAACACATCAGAGTGTGTTCTTTCTTTGGGGGGCTTTGCGCCCTGAACTCACCACATGGGGGCTCTGCCTCCCACACCCCCATAAATATAGATACCAACTCCGAGTCGGAGTTGGTTTGGGGATTGGGTGCAGGTCAGGGCAATGTGTTGCTGGGTCCCAGGTGCACTTCTACAATGACATGGCGCTGTTGTTGATATTGATGCATGATGCTGTAGAAATGTCATTGTTCCGGGGGCATACCCCAGTGCATGACATACTATCCATCAGTGAGTCAATGGCATAAAGGTGGTTAGCCATAGGGGAGAGCCAGTTTAGGCTGCTGTAAAGGTGGAATTGATGGGTACATTTATGTGAAGCAAGAGCAAAGTGACAGATATTGTTATAAGTATTTGCCCAATTGTGCAAACTAGCCTTTGTGGCACCAGCATAGGTGACGGAGCCATAGGTAAGAGCTGGGAGGAGGATGCCCTGGGCTACGGCAATTTGGTCAGAGAGAGTGAGTGAATGTCTAGTTCTATAGGCCAGTCCAATCTTAGAGTTGACTGCTTTATAGGTAGTGGATATATGGAGGTCAAAGTCTAGAGAGGGGTCTAGGGTAACACCCAGATATTTGAAGAAGAGGACATTTTCAAGAGGGGAGCCATCAGGCAGGATATAGCTAGCTAGCAAGGCATTTCCATAACCTAGGGACAGACCTAAATAGCATAGCTTGGGTTTTGCTGGCATTGAGAACAAGTTTGTTCCTGGAGATCCAGTTTTGGATATGGTAAAAGTCAAAGGAGAGGGTAGAGTTTAGGGTGGCAACATCCTTGGCACTATAGTAGAGAATAAGGTCATCTGCGGAGAGAAGGGATGAGGAGTGGGGGGCATGGAGGGAGATGTCATTGATAAAAAATACAAAAGAGAAGAGGGCCAAGGATGGAGTCCTGGGGTACACCGACATTGATTGTAGAGAGCTCTGAATTTGCAGAGCAGTACTTGATATATTGTTGCCTGTCTGAGAGGTAACTGTTATGCCAGACAAAAACCTCGGTGGAGAAGCCAAGGGAGGACATTTTGATCAGTAGTAAGGTCTGGTCAACAAGATCAAAGGCCTTGGTCGGGTCAAGAAAGACCGCACCAGTCGGAAGGTCACAGTCCATGGCAGTTTTGGCATCATTTGTGAAGCTAAAGTGAGCAGTGGAAGTACTATGGCCCTTCCTAAAGCCATGCTGAGTGTCCGAGAGTAGGTTAAATTTATGGAAGAAGTCAATTGTTTGCAGGGAGACAAATTTTTCAAAGATTTTCCTTAAGACAAGAAGTATGGTAATTGGTCTATAACTGGATGTGGACTTTGGGTCATTTTTTTTAAGAACAGGGACAATTCTGGCCATCTTCCAGAAACAGGGGACAACTCCTGAGCAGAGCAAGAAGAGAAATATTCTAGCCAGCAGGGCAGCAAGAAGAGGAGCAGCTAGCTTGAGAAGGTGAGTCTCAAGGCTGTCAGCTCCAGTGCTGCTACTGTCAGAGATAGTGCCAAGAAGATCACTAACCTCCTTATTGGTTACCACATGAAAGTGGAAACAGTGGGAGGTATTGAAGGGGGGGGAATGTGAAGTTAGGATCAGGAACATTGGGGGAGGAGAAGGAACTGGTGTCCTTAGTTAAGTCAGAGAAGTGTTGGTTAAAGGAGTTGGCAATTGTAGTTGGATTATTGCAGTGTTGACCATTAATTACCATGTCTTTGGGAGACTGGGATTTTCCAGACCCCACAAAACCTTTTATGTGGGCTCAACATTTTTTAGAGTCACCAGCAGCACTGAGCAGCAAGTTTTTACAGTAGGCGCTTTTGGCCAGTCGGATGGCATACTTGCAGGGATTACGTTTAGACCTGTAGGTTGGATAGTAGGCCAGAGGTTCTAAATTTGGCCAAACATTTGTCATGGGTTTTTAGATGTACTAGGAGGTCCTTGCTAAGCCATCTGGATGGTTTACCCCAGATTCTCTTGGAAATGATGGAAGCATGGAGGTGCTGTAGTGTGTAAAACTGCATTAAGAATTAGTCAAGGGTTTCAGAGGCATTGTTATTGGCAAAGAGAAAGGACCAGCTAATTCTCAAGAGGTCATACAGAAATCTGGTAGGATCTAGTTTGGAGAACTCACGGAAGGATACGACTTTAAGTGGAAGGGTGGGTAGTACATGAATACGCCAAATACAGAAAATAGGGGAATGGTCGGTAATGGCATCCAATAGGATACCAGCACCAGCAATCCTATATGTCTGATTAGTTAGGATCCAGTCAATCAATGTTCAAGAGCTCAAGTTATTGGCTATTCTAGTAGGCGCAGTAATGAGTTATGAGATATGATAGAGACCTTCAAGCTAAGCTCCTTAAAGGAATTAACAAATTGAACTGCAGGGAACTATTTAGTCTGAATACCAATTCGCAGTCATGTGGACATGAATGGAAATTAACAGGAGGTAGGTTCAGGAGAGATGTGAGGAAGTACTACTTTACAGAAAGGGTGGTGGAAACTTGGAACAGTCCATTGGCTGAAGTAGTGGGTGAAAAAACAGTCAAGGGATTCAAGCAGGGCTGGGACATAATGAAGGGAATAGTGGTTACTGGGGGGCAACAAAACCAATGAGGAGAATAGAGAGAGGACAGGGAGGGTTGGTACCCTGGAGGAACAGTAGGTGCCAGAGATTATAGGGGACATGCGCAGACTGGATGGACCTCTGGTCTTTTTCTGCTGTCATTGTCTATGTTTCTGTGTTTCTATGAATCCTGTAGGTTGTAATGCTTTGAGTTTAAAAATCCACGTCTTCTTTTTGAAGAAGCTTCTTCTCCCTGACGCCTCCTCTGAATTGAGGCAAAACAGCCTCAATACCCATGAATTTAACCACTAATGGATCATCACTATGAACTGCTTTCAAATGTGCTTTCATGGCATGTGGTAGTCACTTCTAACCACCTAAAATGTTCTTGGATCGTGACTTTTAGGGATTGAACCACTCTGCTTACATACTGTATATGGTGTCACATGGGCACCAGAGTACATACTGTAAATTACAAATTGGGTCAGACAAGTAATGAACTGTCTGGTCTAAAAGTAGCTGGAAATTCTAAATCTGATTTTTTGCAACATTCATAAGCAGGAATGGATAAAAAGTATTCTCTGCAACTATGTACTAATTCACAGGTGTCCCCTACCATATTCTTAAAAAGGCCTACATACTATATTCCAAAATTCTGTGCAATATAGTCTAAGATTTTGCAACAGTATCTTTCAGGCTTTGCATTTTCACACCAGTATTTTGTGTTAGGTCTGTTGTTTACATAACAACAAAATGCATGATGGGAAACAATTGGCATAGTTCAGCAACATGAGCGTTCCAATTTCTTTTACATTGTTGGATTTTTGTTTGCTTTACTCTTTGTCATCTGACTTACCTGCCATTATTTAATGGTTTTAGCACTCTAAAACCTTATTTTTGATGAATCCTGCAAAATTCTGTGTAATCTCCTTATATACACCTCTCTCATGTACAGCCCAGGAATAGGAGCGTGCAAGGCCAAGGGAATCTGCTGTGACCAGGGGAATTTTTGGCCCACTGACAGTTCCCTTACATCCCTAAACCTGCTGCTATTTTGCTCTCTCCAGTTTGGGATTCTATATAGCAGCCCAAGACCCTTGCCCTTAAAGGAGATAGGAAATGGTTTTTACATAGTTACCTGCCCTTCCATCTTTCTTTCCATGACAATTATGTATTCTGATATGTTTTGATGATTTTTGTGATAAATAAATAATCTAGCTTTGGGGTGCCTTCAGATCTACATCGAATTCCACTCTCCTCATCAGCTACTGCTCTTGATTTTCATATCTCTACGACATTCTATGACAGCAATAACTCCCATCCCGTGCTATTCATCTAAATGGCCTGGAATGGTATTATTAATGTCATAGAATGTTTAGGCAGTATGAAAAGAGAGAGAGCAGCAACTGCCGAGGAGAGAGGGATTCAGGGTAGTTAAAAAGGCAACAAAATTAGAGTATTCATTTAACAAAAAAGGTCAAAAACATATCACAATACTGTGTAGACAATAAAAAAACAACTGGAGGGTATCTAAAGATGTAAAAACTGTTTCCTATCATCCTTAACAGACCACAGCTGCAAAGTGTATTCGAGTACATTATCCTTTAGTGGATAATCACACTCTACATATGAATAGTATATGGGTAACCCACAAGGCTGTGCTTCCATCGAGGGTTTGTGATGACATCATAGAAACCTCAAGAGCGAAGCTTGAGAGATCTAATGATCTCAGCAGAAACCCAAGATCAATTAATCAATCAATCAATCAAATTCTTTATTTATCCAGGCGAACACCATTGAGCAAGCTCATTTACAAGGTGGACCTGCATTACACAAGTCAAGTAACAATGCATTTATATACAGACAAATAGACAGCAGATGCAAGAGTACAACAGTACAGGTAGGCCTGCAGTAGACAGGATAAGTAAAAATACATTTGGGTTCAGGTAAAAGACAGTTGGTAAGGTATACACAACAATAGGGTAGCAAGTCAGTAAAAATTTATACCAGATACAACGTACATGGTTTAGTATTCCTGTAAGGTAAAGACATTATAGTCCAGCGAAGAGGTTAGTTGAAGTGGTTGCTACAAGTGAAGAGACATACATAGTCCGTTTAAAAAGACCCAGGCGTATCAAGGGGGAGACGTGAGTCGGGAGAAGTGGGCAGCCATTTGGGGGGTGGTCTGGAACTGGGATAATACTAGGAGCGAAGGAATGAGATGATGTGGGTATACAAGGAACAGGTGGGTGAGGGAGGGTGAGATTTAGGGCAGTAGATAAGTAGGTGGCTCAGGAACAAGTTATGCACTGATACAAGAAGGAAGGAGGATGAGAAAAGCAGGGAGGATGTGGAAGGGGGTGTAAGTAAGCCAGGATCATTGGAAGCAGTTGCAGGCTTCTGTAATGTATTTTGAGTATAAGGGCTTATTCACAGTAATACTAACAGGAGTCCTCAGTTTCAGTGATTTCTGTAGCACATTCCAGAGTGACGGTAGAACGAATCTTATGGCAGCTCTCCCAAAACGCGTTAGGGCTTTGGGCGCTTTCAGAGAAATCAGTGAACAGCTTCTTAGGGCATAGGTTCCAGGCATATTGAGAGTCAGGGAATCAACAATGTACTGCGGAAGTTTGCCAGCGATAGCTCTGTATGTCCTGACAGCTGCATTTTTATTTCATTTGTAGTGTAGGGAGGTCCAACCTATGGCCGCATATAAAGAGCAGTGATGGGTGGAGAAGGGGAGACCAGTGATGAAGCGCAGGGCTCTGTGGTAAAGTATGTCCAATTTACCGAGGTATGAAGTAGCACATTGGCAGCATATAAAGTCGGCATAATCAATTAGGGAAAGGAATGTAGACTGAACTAGCTGTCTCTTGGCCTCTGTAGTTAGTAGGCGGTTTAACCTGAAGCAGAGACCTAGTCTCTGCCTCAGTTTTTTTAACAAATCCTCCAGCTGGTCTGCAAAGGAGAGTTTGAAGTCTAGCCAGACCCCCAGGTATTTGAATTTTGGCACAAATTCCAGGGTTTCTCCTAGGAGGGTGGTGATGGGGGGTACAGCAGGGTAGGCTGCATGGTTAATAGGTGAAAATAGCATCGCCTTTGTCTTTTTGGCGTTAATTAGCAATTTTTTACTAAGGAGCTGGTATTGAAGTTCGTTAAAGTCAGCTTGCAGGTCGCTACAGGCAGTTTCGGGAGTTGTACAGCTTAGGTAGATCACTGTATCATCTGCGAACAGATGAATTTTTGCATCATTGATGCCTGAGTCTATATTGTTGATTTAGATGGCAAATAGGAGTGGCCCCAGGATGGATCCCTGTGGGACATCTCTTTTTAAAAGATTTGAGGGGGAGAGTTCACCTTCGGCCTTGACCTGTTGGTGCCTAGCAGAAAGGTAGTTGTGGAACCAATGCAAGGAGGTAGAATCTAGACCAATAGCTTTTAATGAAAAAAGAAGAAGGCTGTGGTCGACAGTGTCGAAGGCCTTACTTAGGTCTAGAAAAACAGCGCATCCACATTTTTTGTTCTCTAGCTCGCACTGCCAGTCATTTGTAACCTTGGCCAGGGCCGTGATTGTACTGTGTTCAGTTCTGAAACCAGATTGCATTGGGTTTAGCAGGTTAGTATCATTTATGAAAGATTTCAGCTGGGCATTCACGATTTCTTCCAGAAGTCTTGATAGTACCAGGAGAAGGGAGATGGTCCTGTAGTTATTTAGATCACAGGGGTCTCCGGATTTAAACAATGGAATAACATGTGTGGTCTTCCACAGTTTGGGGAGGGTCCCTTCAGAAAGGGACAAGTTAAATAGATGCGTAATAGGTACGGCCAAGACATGATAGGCAATCTTTAGGTAGTATGGATCGAAGGTGTCAGCGCCAGCACTTTTTCTGGTGTCCAACTGGAGGAGAAGATCTTCGACCTCTTTTAGTGAGGCAGGAGAGAATTAAAAGACTGCATCTGAGGGACTAGATTCTGAAGGTTGTGTGATAAGCTGGGAGCATAGGTTGCATGCAGGTGAGTTATCAAAAGCTAGCCCTGCAGTAGCAAAGTGATTGTTGAAGGCTTGTAGTATCTCTTTATTGTTGTTGATAGTTACATTGTCAGAAATAATTTTTGAGGGGAGAGTGTTTCCTGTGGTATTACCACAAAGTTCTTTTACTGTGGACCAGAACTTGGTAGGCAGTTGGAGGTAGTGTCAAGTTCAGAGCGATAGAAGTTGGACTTGGCTTCCCGAATTAGCTTTGTACAGTGGTTTCTGGCTGTTCTGAAAAGATGCTAGTCTTCGGCTTTGTGGGATTTGCGTGCTAGCTTCCAGAGCTTGTCCCTTTTTAATAGTGCTGCCTTGATGTCTGCTGTAAACCAACAGCACTTTCTAGCCTTTATGCGGGTTTTGACTAAGAGTGCGTGGGTCTTAAGGGCGCTGGATACAATTTTGTGGAAAATGGGACATGCCGTTTCTACTGATTTAGCTAAATAAAAGGTCTGCCAAAGCAGGGAGGCTTTCAGGTCATTGATATATGCAAGCGGGTCAAAATTCCATTTTGCTCTTTTGGTAGGGAACTTTGCTGAGGCTGTTGGTTTAGGGACTGTTCTTATGCCAACAATAAAGCAATGGTCACTAACATCAGCAGAAAAGATCCCAGCATGGGAGAAGAAATGGGGTTTGCTTACTAGAAGTACATCTAATAGTGTACTTTTCATAGGGTTTTTCTTATTGATACGAATAGGTTCATTAATAAGTAGAGTGAGCCCATGATAGTCACAGAAGGATTTAAGTGGAAGAGATGCGCTTGACAGCCAGTCGTAGTTAAGGTCCCCTAGTATAATTGTTTCCATTGTGTCGGTACTCATGGCAGATGATAGGTGGGACAGGAACTGTGACCCCGAGGACGAGGGTCTATAACATCCTATGACACGGAGGGCCATTGATGTAGATATTTTGATTTTTAAGGACAGGCATTCAAATCCCCAGTTTGGGATTCTATATAGCAGCCCAAGACCCTTGCCTTAAGGGAGATGGGAAATGTTTTTTACATAGTTACCTGCCCTTCCATCTTTCTTTCCATGTCAATTATGTATTCTGATACGTTTTGATGATTTTTGTGATAAATAAATAATCTAGCTTTGGGGTGCCTTCAGATCTACATAGAATTCCATTCTCCTCACCAGCTACTGCTCTTGATTTTCGTGTCTCTACGACATTCTATGACAGCAATAACTCCCATCCCATGCTATTCATCTAAATGGCCTGGAATGGTATTATTAATGTCATAGAATGTTTAGGCAGTATGAAAAGAGAGAGAGAGCAGCAACTGCTGAGGAGAGAGGGATTCAGGGTAGTTAAAAAGGCAACAAAATTAGAGTATTCATTTAACAAAAAAGGTCAAAAACATATCACAATACTGTGTAGACAATAAAAGAACAAGTGGAAGGCGTATAAAGATGTAAAAACTTTTCCTATCACCTTTAGCAGACCACAGCTGCAAAGTGTATTCGAGCACATCATCCTTTAGTGGATAATCACACTCTACATATGAATAGTATATGGGTAACCCACAAGGCTGTGCTTCTGTCGAGGGTTTGTGATGACATCGTAGAAACCTCAAGAGTGAAGCTTGAGAGATCTAATGATGTCAGCACAAACCCAAGATGGAAACTCAGCCTTGCTGTGTGTGGTTACCCATATACCATATTATATAGTATATAAGAGCATTTAATTTGTGAACAGAGACAGTTCAGATTCTTTTTTAATTTTAACTTATCTGTGTCTATTTTCAATAGTGTTTGTTGTTCCCGCTGGCACCAACACATCACAGCTACTCCACTGTAGGTCCTGACTGTGTTCTATCATCCTGCTTGTCTGAGGCCACAGTGTTAATTTTTTAAAAGAAAAACAAACAAAAAAACCCTAATAAGCCTGTTCAGTTTGGTAACATGGAGTCATCGATGGCTGTCCATGTCCAAATGGACTCGATCCACTGTTTGTCGTTCGCTAACTGCCACTGCCATTTCCCCCAAGTTTCTTCTTTGAGGAGCATCTTCGGCCAATGAGGTGGCAAGCAAGACAGAAAAGTTGTACTATTGATGTGATGTCAGAACGATAGTACAACAACTTTTTTGACCTTTGAACTGTCCTAGAACAAGTTTTCAGGAGTTGCAGAAATCCACATATAATCGAGGGCTCCCATATACTATAAGCGCATGTGTATATCAGATCCAAGGTGTCAGCATGGCTCAGTTGGTAGCACATTCACCTCTGAGCTAGAAGGTTGTGGGGTTCTAGTCCCACACCAGGACTGGGCTCATACCATCAATGTTGGCACCCGAGTGCAGTGCTTGGGGGATGTTGTTCCACTGAGGTATTCTGTCCTTCAGATGAAATGTTAACAGAGATCCAATATGCCCATCTCTGGTGCTGTTCTGGTAGCTGGCCAGGTGAAAGTAAAAGAACACAAGGCCTCTCTTTGCAAGAGTAGGAGATTTTTCTCCATTTCCTGGCAAACAGTTCCCTTTCTATAAAACTGGTTCATGCAGTTGTCCAAGGCTGTGCTTGGGTGTTGATGTGCTAAATGCCTGCCACTACACATTTACAGTCACTTCAGTACCACTCTCTGATTGTTTGTAAAATGCTTTGGTATACAATGTGTATAAAAAGTACTATATAAAATGCTAATTCTTCATTACGGCTGTAGTGGGCGGAGCCTGCAGATGTTTTGCATGTACAAAAGGGGTGATATCATGTTTTCTGTCTGTGGAACAGACTGAAGGTGTAAATAGTCTCCTTCACCTTACCCTCCTCCAAGAAAGGATTTTCACCCTCAAATAAATGCTTTCATGTTAGTCAATGGTTGCAGGGCACTATTTTCTTTCTTAAATGGGAGGTACAAGAACTGGAACCTGAGTAGTGAGAGGCAGCATTAGTTTTTTTGGGGGGAGAGTAAGATCCACCTCCACCGCCAACCGAGAAGCTCCTAAAGATCCACCCTACGTTTTTTTGGTTCATGTGGGAGGGGCATGAGGTGGATCTATCATGTTGGAACAACTGACTATCAGAGCTGCCTGGGGAAGTAATTAAGGAGTGCCTGAAACTGCATCTAGGCATATCCCCCAACCCACACACACACATAGGCATCATGATTTTTTTTTAACTCTAAGCATGTCAATATTTGGCTCTAACAGAATGGGCAAGTTGGGCATAAAAATAAAATAGATAAAAAAGGATCAAGCAGGTGCCTTTTCCTTTGTCAGATACATGCAGACAGAAGGTCACAAATCCTGTATGACAAGTTCATTATATGGATGTTTTCCATGTAAAACAGAAATGTTGTTATTGTCATGTATGTAGCATCATTTGTAGCCAGAAAACTATTATATACATAGGTACTGTAAACAACAGGTTTTAATTCAGAAATCCAGTCTTAATAAATTTGTTTTTTAGCAGTTCTGTAAGATTTATGTTTTTCTGATGTAAGAGCACATAGCACAGAAACAAAGGGGGTTCGCCTAATTGATTATTGTTTGCATGAGAAGTGGGTGTGACAGTGGCATGCAAGAGTGAAGTTTAATAATTGTTTCTTGGCCATTCAGGGACCTGAAGTTTAACAGTGATGTGTGAAGAGAATAAAGTCTTGTGTTTTGTACATTTGAATAGGTTTAGTGCTTTGAGGTTAAAATATATAAATATATATATATATATACATAGGCCCAGATATTCAAACTGCACCCAAAAAGTGCGCAATAGCAGGAGCAAGCGCAAATCCATTGTACCCATGCGCAAGAGGCGCGATATTCAAAAACTGAGCCGGCCAACATGCGCCTATAGCCGACGACTGAATATCGCACCACCTGCACCATAGCGCAACTAGGGAGGGGAAGCTGAGCAGATCTGATGCGCCATAACGCAACAAGGGATGTTCAGCTGAGCAGTCCAGAGGTGCCATAGTGCAACCAGGGATGCCTCCCCAGCAGCAGTGCAGCAATGCAACTGAACAACCAGGGATGTAGGGGCCCACCACCCATGCCACAGATGGGCAGAGGAACACACAGCAGAACAGACATCGTCCCCCTACTCCCCACGCACTGCACAACTGGGGGAGGGCTGGTATAACCACTGGCCCATGGAGACAAGCAACCAACCCACAGCTGGGCCATGGTGCCCCATCACACCCCCTGGCAAGCTGTGACCGACACACAATGAGGGCTGACCGCCCTGTGCCACACCATCCCCCCAATGCAGAGCACACCCTGCACTGTGACCCCAGACACCCTGCCCAGGAGCAGCATCCACCACTGCAGGAAACCCCATGCATGCCACCACCCCCACTGTGACAATGCAACCCTGTGCAGCACAGAACCATGCAAGGCAGCCCCACCACGAGCACCCATCAGTGGGTGGCAGCACACAGCGATGCCACAATGGCATACACAGTGCCACCGTGCACAGCCCCCCTGAGGTACAGCTGAGAGACTGACCATGCGTCGGCACACGAGGTGCCCCACATGGGACAGGGCATGCCCCGGACACCACCACCAGTGGTACAGCACCCTGCACACCCTCCCAAGGACACACCCCAACCCAGCACAGGCCACAACAGCCAGCGCAGACACCCACAGTGGTGCGTGGAAGCATGCACCACACCGGATGCCACACAGTGCATGGACAAACACCCACCCATACCCAAGGGCACAACAACACAGGGACACAGTAGTGGGGCAACCAAGCCCCCAGCATGGCCCCATGGAAACCGTGTACACACAGACTGTAGTCCTCCATGGCACAGGAGTGCCAGCCATCCTGCACAGGCACTGTGGATCTGTATGCCACCATCATTTTCCCGGAGCACAAGTCTCAGAAAGTGGTGCACATTCCCTGCAACACACACAAGCCACAGCATGGAGGTGGGACAACAACTGCGGAGGCCACAGTGTTACCAAGGCAGACATGCACCACACCAGTGACAGGAGACAACCCAGCATTGTGACGGGTACAGTGGCTGCCCTGCATGGACATCCACCACTGACATGCCAGCAGACCGTGCAGGTCACAGACATGCAAGGGTGTCAGCTGCACAGGCCATGAACCGGCTGACAGGGCGCCATGGACACAGAACATGCACCATGGACCACTGCACACAGTCATCCAGTGCACAGGGCACAACACACACACCACAGACACTGACTGATAGCTACTCCCACACCATAGGCACCTCCCCACGGACACACACACACATACCCATGACTGCATCACCCCTGACGTCATGCACACCACTGCAGCTGAGCACCTATAGCCTGCTGCAAATCAGAGACCACCACAGTATTCATATAAAAGATTTGTATTCAAACATATCAAAAGGAACTATTTATAAAACTATGTACAAATGTGGGGGGGAGGGCCACAAACAAGGTGGGGGTGGGTAAGGGGCAGGGGTGAACAAATGGGACAGGAAAGAAGGGGTGTGAGGGTGGGTCCAGGGGGGTAGGGGACATCAGGGGCAGAGGGATGTTCAATGGGAGCCCCGCTCCCTGGTCCGGCTGCTCTGCCTCCAGTGTCTTCTCCAGACCCCAAGCCAGTCAATCCTTTGCAGGATCTCCATCGATGCCCGGCCCACATTGACGATCTTCTGCAATGCCTCCCTTATCTCCTGCAGCTGGCGGACAAGGACAAGGGAGCACAGTCAATAGGTGTGAATGCACAGCCCCATACAGCCCACCCACTGTGCATGGCAAACGGCTGTGGGACATGCCTCTGTAATGGTGTGTAACCACCCACAGTGATCATGTCCACAAGACCTGCCCACCCAGGTGCATACAGCCCTGCGGACCGCTGCACACACCCACCGGCCAAGTCATGCACAGCACCACCGTGGCATTTAGTGACATGGCTATGTGGTGCAAAGGCAGTGGCATAGCCATGTACCCAGTGCACGCATGGACCACCATCGACGCACTCCTAGACATGCAGTCCCGCTGGACAGTGCTGACTGTAACAAGTTACATGCATGGCAGTGGTGTCAATGGATGGTGGCCATGCCCCGCTGCCCACCCTGTTACACAGCATGCAATAGTAATCATGAAGGTATGGCACTCACCATCATCAGGCTGGTCCCTCGGGTGCTGTGGACCGTCGCCCCTCCTCCCGGCCCTGTCGTCCTGCTGGTGCCGCATCTCCCTGGCCAGATGCCTCTCCTCTGGCCCTGTGGTGCAAACATGGAGAGAGGAATATCAGTACAATCCTGTAGCAAAGTCCCCCTGCCCCCATGTGTATGCACTCCCACTCAGCCAGACCACCACCCCACACCCTGATAACACCACCACAGCCAACACCGGACGATCCCTCCCCCATGTTCCAGGCACATACAACCATGATACCCATATGGAAGACAAAAGTGTGTGGACGTAACACCTTCCTGGCCATGGCACCGTGGCCCTCCTGGTACGTGCCCGCAGGCGGGCAAGCAGGTCCAGTTCCCTCCTCCTTAGGTTGTCATACCTGTGGTAGCACTGCTCTGCCATCTGCCCCATTCCTGTGGCCTCCTCCAGGGTGTTGGCCACCTCCTCCCACACCTGGCTCCTGGACCTGTCCAGGGGTGTCTCCCCAAACAGTGGGCCATAAAGTGGCTCTACAATGGCCACCAGGTTGGCCAGTTCAATTTGAGTCCACTGGGCAGCCCACCTCCACGCCATCTCACTTGCTCAGTCGGCTCAAAATGGTGCTCTGCAGCACGGCTCCACCACGTGCAGATGCTGCGCAGTACAACGCTGCCATTCCCTATTGCACTGTCACAGAACAGCATGATAGTGGTGCACCCATGCCTGACACATAGTGCCTAGGGGGCAAAGGTTGGGCACAGGGTCAAGGGTTTGTGGTGCATGGACAGGCACAGTGCCATTGGAACCCAATGTGTGTAGTGCGATTGGATGACTGTGTGCTACCTCCAGTAGTGGCCTACCATGCTGTTGCCCAGTGTGCCTATGATGGCCCAGTGCCACAGCACCATATAGGTGAGCATCACTGTAGCGCCACTGGCACAATGGTGGTTGTGCCCTGCATTGCCTCCCGTGCATAGCACATCAGCAGTGTGGCAGATGCCTGTGTTAGCAACCCAGGCATGCGCAGTGAGGTGTGTACCGCATGTCACAGAACTGTGCCCTTGGCTCAGCACGTTCAACACAATTGCGCAAAGCGCAACAGCATGATATTCAGTTGTCATATGCAAATCAGCTAATCAGCCATTCAATGGCACAGCACTGCAATTTGCATCCACTCAAAGTTGTGCCACGCCTCATTTGCGTAGGTTGCGCTATAAAAGTGCGACATTGTGCAGCACTGGCCATAGTCGGTTACTGCAGTCTATTGGTGAGTTGTATGCTGTTTGGGAGTGTGGACTGTGGATTCTGGGACATGCATGGGACTGCACAGTCACAGGTAACAACTTTCATTCTCACAGGCTAAATAATGACCCGAGCGAGTTGTGGGAAGGGAGGAACACAGTGGTGGGAGGAGGAGCCTAATTTCACAAGGCGAGACCGATGCCCTGTTTGAACACCTGGATTAGGAGGCGCTTCTCAGAGGACAGCAGGGAACACTACAGGCCTGTGCTGCTGCATGGGAGGAGGTGGCACGTGCAGTGAACCTGCATGGTAGCCACCAGTGCTCCATGCAGGAATGCAAGAAGAAGATGGGCACAGACAGGAGGAGGATAAAGGAGAAGGTGGCTGCCATCTGGGCAGCATGAGCTGCGACAGGTGGGGGACAGCCGGGGGTGCTACACCTGACCCCACAGGAGGAGAAGGTTGCTGGAAGCATGCAGCGTTGTGCCATTGAGGTGTTCCAGGTGGTGAGCTTCCAGGCGGGTGGTAGCCCGTCACCATATGGGTCATGCGTCTGTCTATTGGGGGGCAGGGTAGGTCCACATACAGTAATGCAACTTTGTTTTCCCTTACAGATCTGAGCATCTGCATGGGTCCAGCAGTGGTGGAGGCCCTGTCCACTGAGGACAGTCCAGATGGAGATGGAGGGAGGGTCCATCCACCTCCCACAGGCATCGTGGCTCACTGCGCACAGTGGGCCTGCCTGGCTGTCAGAGACTGATGTTGTTGGAACAGGTGCAGAGAGGCCCTGCCCATGTCCCAGCATGCCAGCATCCATGGATGCCAGCATGCTGTGACTCGAGCTGGTGCAGAGTCCATCACTGACAATGATGTCGATTGCAGCGTGAGCAGTGACAACGTGTATTGTGCTGCGGGATGCACACAGCAGGTAACATTGCAGCCATAGCTGTGGGTGGTGCCACTGTGGAGGCCTGCATATCATCACAGTCCATCCTGTGCCTGTCAGCACCAGTGGGGCAGCACTGGTGTCGCGGCGCAGAACAGTAGGACTATTTGGCCGCCTCGCGGTGACACCAGTGTGCCCTGGTGAACGGCAGCCAGAGGGGCAGCATCAGCAGTTGGCCAATGGGCTTTGGAGTACAGGGTCAGGGGGCAGCGTCAGTGCACCGCCTGTGGACATGCCCAGACTTGGTCCCAGTGTGCAGCACCCACCCTCAAGGGGTGCTGGGCATCAGGGCTGTGCACACACCCTGAGGGACAGGATGCTGAGGAGGGAGATAACTTCTTGGATGAGCACACCTGCATACTGCAAGCATCAATTCAACCAGCAGATATGGCTTGCGACGTCAGTGGATGCACTGTGTGTGACTCTGGAGTGGGCAGAGGAGCATCGCAGCAGAAACACCGCTCTGATCCTGGCAGGGATGGACTGGTTGCAGGATGATGTGACCACTGCCATTGACAGGCAGACACAGGCATTCACTTCCGTCATGGCCACAATGGGCACACAGTCATGTGCCCATGCGTTGCAGACACCACGCAGTGCACTGTCCACCCCCCATTCCCAGCATCATGCGACACCCTCCTTGTCGACACCAGGTTCAGCTGTGGGCATCCCGAGCATGCCTGGTGCAGGCATGTTTGGTGTGCTGCAGACCCCTGCATGAGCACAGTCGCGTTCATGCAGTGGAACCCCTGGGAGACCATCGGTGCCACCCCATGAGGCCAGTGGTCAGCCTGTCAGTGCTGGCGGGTCTCGGTGGGGCAGACCAGACATCCATGGTGGCCAGGGCACTGTGGCGCGGGACTGACCTGTCCCTCAACACGGCTACTGTCTGGTGCTGCCCTATGTGCATTGTGTCATTCAGCGGGCATTGCCCGGGTGGGTACCCAGCCCTGCACACGGACACACAGTCCATCTGCACACCCTCCTGGCTGCTGTCCGCGATTCGCGTGTACATGATAGTACTGCATTGCACTACACCAATGTGCAATGGTGTCCAGCATCTGACCTGCACCACAAGGACAGGCAGTGGGCATGGTGGTCTGTGGACATAATAATGGCAACTCAGGGTGGCATTCTGGGTCAGTGTGCCTCCTACCCTTTGTGCATGTGCGGTGCATTGTGTGTGTGTGTGTATGTGTGTGTGTGTGTCCATCACGTGGCGTAGACCCTCATCCATCCCTGGTTGTGTGTGGTTCCATGCCAGGCCACTTCCTTAATGAAATACACCTGGCATGTGTCCATGCATGTTTGTGGGTTGTGTAGCCACTATTGGTTGCACATGGCCCCATGACTTACCTGGGTTGGCTGGAAGTGCTCCCTCTGTGATGGCGTCCAGTGCGGCTGTATCGGCTGCAGACGGTCGGGGTCCCATCTCGCCCAAGGTGAGCTGCCCATCACCGTGTCACTGCGCCTCCTGCGTCCCCATCGACTGTCCCCTCTTCGACCTGTCGGCTATCCCATTCGTTGGCCATGTTGTGCAGGATGCAACAGGCCAGGAATAACCGCAGGCCTTTGAGGGGCTGCTCGAAATTTCCCAGGTGTCAGGCACCAAATGTGCACTTCAGCATCCCGAACACCCGCTTGATGACAATCGTGTGGTGGCGTGTGCCTCCATTGTAGATAGCCAGGCCACTATCCATGTCACCTTTGACCATACCCCCAGGCCCTATGATTGTCCATGTGGTTTGCATACTCACCCACTAGGTGGCCAGTGGGGATATCCCCACTCTCAAATCTGTGGTACAGTGCTGACTGGTGCCAGATGAAGGCATCATGTGCTCCCCCAGGGTGCGTGGCACAGACATTGATTATGCACCCCCTGGCATCGCACACCACCTGGCAGTTGATGCTGGCATAGCCCTTGCGATTTATATATACAGCCCCCTTGGGGCCAGGTGGTATGCGGATGGCCACATGGGTGCAGTCTATTGCCCCTAGCATGCCAGACATATGTGCTACCCTGTGGTGGAACTCCTGTATGTTTGCTGTGCGCTCTGCTGGTGTGCTGGGGAAATGGATGTACTCCGCAGCATGTGGCAGTAGAGCGCTGAGGAACTGGGTGAGGTGGCGTGATGTGGCCGACTGGGTTATGCCTGTGGTGTCCCCAGTTGGTCTCTGGAAGGTACCTGTAGTGAGCAAGCACATGCAAGCTGTCACTTTCATCTCCACTGACAGGGCATGGCTCCGTCATGTGGGTGCCTGCATCACATCACTGCACAGCTCACAGAGCCACCTCAGAATGGCCCAATTCAAGTGCCCGGCCCAGTCTCAGTGTCACTCAACACAGCTCAAGCTGGTGCGGGCGCGGTACTGCCTGTTGAGGCACTACTGCCGGCCGGGACCCTTCACGGCCAGCCCCCTGCTGCCCGCCTTCTCACCCCCTCATTCGGCCTCCATCTGGATGGTGGCACTGGCCACTCCCTGGCTTGTGTTCACCCCGGCAGCTGTTTCTGTGACCCCACTGCCCTGGCTGCCACTTCCCCTGCACCGGGAACACCTGCCTGTGCTGGCCTCTGTGCTGTGTGGTGTACTTCCCCCTTCTGCACTGTGGCTCCCCACACCTTCTCCTGTGCCTGTTGCTTCCAGGTGCCCTTTCCTGGCCTGCCCTGTGTGTCCCTGCTGCCCAGTGTTTTGTGCTAGATTTTGCCTCAAGTGGCTTCCTGTAGCGTTCTTGCACCTCTCCCTTGCTCCCTTTTATTTTGCCTCATTTCCACTATGGCATAACCCACTGGCTCCCCTATGCTGCATGGCGCATATTTGACTGATCTCCTTTCGCCATTTTATATAGTTCCTCCTTCAGTGACATGCATTCATTATCATTGCACTGTTGCTCAGCGTCATTTGGGGGGTGCAACTGCCTCCTGCTGAATATCACAGAATGGTGCATTTTCAGACTTGCGCAGGCGCAACCCTATTGCGCATGGCTCAACTCTTTTTAATATCTGGGCCACAGTGTCATGGGCACCTGAAAAGGAAGTAGGTACTGTTGAAATAAATGCGATTCTGATGATTTATTTATTTATGTGTAGGATTTTTAAGTGTAGTTCTGCCTAGGTCACAGTCACATAAGCTATAAAAAGTACATTTAAGGATGGATGTATTAGTCAAAGTTTGCAGTAGTAAAATAAAGCAAGAAAAATAATGTATTGTGTTTTTTTTTTCTTTCAGTTATTTAACCAGGAGTGGCACACTAGCTGAAAGCTTGTTTACAGGGGCAAACTGGGAGCACATGGAAGTTAAATGACTTGCTCAGGATCACCCAGTAAGCAAGTGGGGGCTGTGGGATTCAAACCCAGATCTCCAGATTTGCAGCTCAGCACCTTAAACCACTGTGCTATACTGCCTCCCTAGTTATCGCAGTCATCTGTTTTATGGTTCATGATGTTGATGTAGTAAGCAGCAGTACATTGCATCACAGATGTAAAATGTCAATAAGTAGGTCATGCAATAGATGTGCTGAGCAGTTACTGAAGCAAGAAATGTATTTAGGATAGTAACATATTCCTGTTAGAAAACTGATAAATGTGTGACATTTGCATCTCAGTTTCAAGGGGGTCCTTACGGGGTGCCAATGTACAATATAAAGTAGTTATAGTTTTCAAGTTGTCTGAGTAATTGCTTTGTACTACCTCTGTTACTAAATTTAAATTATTCTATGAAGGGCATTTTTTATGTAACTGTCTGTAAATGTATTAAAAACATTTACTTGTCCTTATAATGTATTGCATTAAATGCTGTTGCTAAATTAAGAAGTCACATAACAACAGTAGAGATGAAAACAATGGGATGCGTAGGAATTTGAAAAAAAGTATATATTAGCAGGAGCAGTGTCTTGGTTTCAGCAATTTTATTTATAGTTTCACTCCAGATTTTCAACATTACCATTTTTTACACCTCCTCATAAATGGTACAGCTGTAATTTTTTACATCCTTTTCAAAATGTGATTTTGTACCTGGGGTGCCAAATGGCACAGTCACTGTGCAAAATCTCCTTTCAGCTAATGAACTGATAATGTCACTGTTCATGTGGTGGGGTCACAAACAGCACATGCTGAAAACTTGGAGTGAAAATACCAAGAAACACCCAGGGCATTAGGATTTCTGAACATAACACCCTGCCCTGTAGGGACTGACAGGCATCAGGGGTGTGATTTGGGATTGTCAACAGTAATGCTCATGCCATTCAACCCCCATCCCCACCCTGTAGCCAGTGACAGGTATCGAGGTGTGCCAATGACTCTTCAGCCCCAAAGTTCACTCCATTCTCTTATACTGTACCCATTTCAGTGTATTTCCTTATGGAATGGGGTGAGTATAAAGTCTGAACACCCGAAGGCACACCTCGACATTTGTCTGTGTCTGCTGGGTAGGGTGAGGTGAAATGGCATGACCATTTTGGGCAATGACCCAAAGGCACACCCCAATGCCTGTCCATCTCTGCGGGGTGGGGGTGGGATTGGCATCACTTCAATACTTCACTGCCATTCCTACTCTGTCTGTCTGTCTCTCTCTCTCTCTCCCTATCTATATGTCTATGAAATTATCTATGTTTCTATCAATTGCATGTATCGCTATTTTAACCTATTTCTAAAACAAATCTGCATATCACATTTGTCTGCACTCTGAGCACATACTTATGAAACTGTGCATATTTGTACTCCACGTCTGCATAGACCTCATACTTTCCCATTATTCCCATTATTACAAGCATAACTGCCTTGCCCTTATCAAAAGCGACCCCCTCTGAAAGTTACTATCACATTTTCTCTGCTAACAGTCCATCATCATTGCACCTGACTTCCTGACATCAACACATTGCTAAAATATAACTTACCTCACCTCATGGACAAAAACCCTGTTTCTGTAAAAAAACAAAAACAAAAAAAACAAAACAAAACAAGAAACTGTGTAAATGATCACAAGGCAGCCCGCGGGGGCTTAGGAACCCTCCATCTCGATCCCGAGTGCTGCTGAGGACCCTCTGCTGCCTGCCCAGGAACCTCCGAAGAGCCGCCAGCCCTGCGGCAGCCGCCTACTTTTTGCGCCCTGCCCTTCCAGAAAGCCTGTTGCTAGGGGCTGCCCACTGAAACTCACGCCCAGAAGGAGAACCACGAGCTCGGCCGCACCCTGGTCCTTAGACCCGCTAAAGCTGTAAAAGCTTCCAGGTCCTCTCCTAGCCTGCGGGGGCTTAGGAACCCTCCATCTCAATCCGCAGTGCTGCCGAGGACCCTCCGCTGCCTGCCCAGGAACCTCCGAAGAGCCACCAGCCCTGTCGCAGCTGCCTACGTTTAGCACCCTGCCCTTCCAGAAAGCCTGTTGCTAGGGACCGCTTGCTGAAACTCATGCCCAGAAGGAGAACCATGAGCTCGGCCGCACCCTGGTCCTTAGACCCGCTAAAGCCGTAAAAGCCTCCAGGTACGTTTTTTCACCGCTTTCCAGCTGCCGGTTGCCTCCAGCTCAGTCTGTAGCACTGCCTGGCTGTACTCCCTCAGGAAAAGCAGCTGTTTTCACCCGAACTTGCTGGCCATGGGGAACCCTCTTGGACTGGGACTAGGCGCCGTAAAGCACCTCCTACCGCCCTCAGGTTAACCCTGGCGGTCCTAAGCTAAAGATGTTACAGCCCCTTCGGTGGCAGTTTGTTGGACTAATTCTCCCTGGATTTTAAGCAATCTGGCCTTTTGCCTTGTTTTTGTGCTTGAGCGTATACTTAAGTTATATCTGTGCTTAAAGTCCACATATACAGTATAGTGTTTGTATTACATAGAGTCTAAGTCACAACCTGCAAAGCAATCTTGAAATTAACTTAGAACTTGATTTACCTGTCTAAAGCATGTTAGCTCACCTTTCTCTCACTGTCCCCCTGGAGCTCTTTCTCAACTTCACACTCCCACCCTTTTTCTTTGTCCTCTGACCGCGCCCTGTCCCTCAGCTTCTCCTACTTAAGTTTCTCCCTTGCTGTTCTTCTTAGGTCCTCTCCTAGCCCACGGGGGCTTAGGAACCCTCCATCTCGATCCCCAGTGCTGCCGAGGACCCTCCGCTGCCTGCCCAGGAACCTCCGAAGAGCTGCCAGCCCTGCCACAGCCGCCTACATTTTTCGCCCTGCCCTTCCAGAAAGCCTGTTGCTAGGGACTGCTTGCTGAAACTCACACCCAGAAGGAGAACCATGAGCTCGGCTGCACCCTGGTCCTTAGACCCGCTAAAGCCGTAAAAGCCACCAGGTACATTTTTTCACCACTTTCCAGCTGCTGGTTGCCTCCAGCTCAGTCTGGCTGTACTCCCTCAGGAAAAGCGACTGTTTTCACCCGAACTTGCTGGCCTTGGGGAACCCTTTTGGACTGGGACTAAGAGCGCTGCTCGAAAGCGCTTCCCTACCCACCTCAGGTTAACCCTGAGCGGTCACAAGACTTAAGTATTACAGCCCCTTCGGTGGCAGTTTGTCCCACCAGCGCTTCGTGCCGGCTCCCCACCCTCCCCCCACCTCACCTACCCTGGTCGACCCTTTAGATTTATAGCTCTCTGAGCGTCATATGACTAAGTGCCCACTTTCCCATTGGTCCCTATACTCTCTCACCGCTGGGGGTGATCTACCCTTAATGGCTGTCTAATTTCATAATCCTCCTCGTGCTATATAAGTTGCAAACTCCCTCGCACCAAATCGTCCTCCCCCTATCTATACTCCTTCCGTGTACACCATTCGGCTTCTCCTTTATATACCTACTCCTAAACTCTTCCCCCCTCATTAGGGAACTATTTCCCGGAACCCAACTCCAACTCTACCACTCCTCCAGCTCACCCCTAAAAAAAGCTTCTCAGCTGCCCAATAAAAGGTTGTTGGCACCTAAACATAGAAACATAGAAACATAGAATTTGATGGCAGATAAGGACCGCTTGGCCCACCCAGTCTGCCCATTTCCCTACCTACTGGATAAGCTGCAGATCCTAGATAACCAGCAGCCTACTTCTTCCTACCACATGTCTTTCTCGCCTTCACTTGCACCGTGTACCCACGGCAGACCTAATGGGATTATTTTTCTGATCTTCCTCTCTCTCCTCTGGGGCATTAATGAAGTCTCTCTGTCAATGCGCTGTGAGATTCTCACAACCCCCCCCAGCCACTGATTTCAGTTTCTCGAACCTCATGATTGCAGACCTATGACCTAAACCTCCTGGGAACACCTTCTCCTCCACAAAGGCTGCACCTATCGAGCTCTGTCTTCCCTCAGAAATAAATGGAGGATATGCAAGAATGCCCCAGACCTCCTCAGCAAACCGCTTTTGTACCTAGTATCACTCCTGATTAAACTTTCTGGGGATATTGAACTGAATCCAGGCCCGCCCAGCAGTGGGGCTCCCCTGAAAGGATTAACCAAGCAATCTAAGGGATTACTCATATCGCATATGAACATCAGAAGTCTTCTAAATCACCTGCCTGCAGTGGAAGCATGGCTCAACATATACGATCCAGGCATACTGTGCCTGTCGGAGAGCTGGCTGAAACTTGGAACCCCTGATTTCTTGTGCACCATACCAGGCTATTCATTTATTCGGTGGGACAGACAGGGGGCCAAAGAGGGGTGGAGGAGTTGTCCTATACCATAAATCTTACCTGGACATCAGTATCATCACTGACTCAAACCCCCCAACTACGAGTGAATCACTGCATGTGCTCCTGTCTCTTGGCTCCAAAAAACTACATATAATCTGTATTTATAACCCTCCCTCAGGGGGAGTGAGCGGGCTTCAGGAAGCACTCCAGCTTACCCTAAAACACATCAATAAAAACAAAGCTGTCATCCTTAGTGACGTCAATTTGAACTGGCTAGGTCTTTCAAACAATACCCTGGCTTCGCTAGTGCAGGACCTAAATTTTCATCAACAAATAATGGAAAACACCAGATTGTCAGGGCCGCAGTCTGGTACACTTATTGACTGGATCCTGACAAACAGATCTGAACATATGACTTGCTCTGGGATCATGGCAGATACCATCACTGACCACTCCCCTATCTACTGCCAGTGGTGCACCGGTCAGCCACCCCCCCCACCTCGGCTGATCACCTTTACGAACTTTGCAAACATGGATGTAAACTCCTTCCTCCTGGATATCTCAAGCATAGACTGGTCGGATATATACCATGCGGTGAATGTAGAAGCTGCCCTAAACACATTTGTACAGCATTTTCTCCCAGTACAAACCAAGCATGCTCCAAAAACCACTCGAAGAGTCAGGGGAAAACAAACCAGATGGCTCCATAAAGATCTCCTACAACAACTTAGATGCAGGGACAAGCTCTGGAAAACCTTCAAAAGCTCTCAGTTGCCTAGGGACTACTCAAATTACAGGCAAGAAAGAAATTCTTGTAGAAAGAACATAAGGCTGGCAAAAAGTGCATACTATCAGAACCTGCTAAAAAACTCAGCCCATGATCCCCGTAAATTTTGGGGGCACATAAAAACCTTCCTGGGGACACCTCAAACAGTTACTCCCTCTGACATGGTTATAAGCGGCTCCCATTGCAATAACCCCATCACCATACCAAATGCCTTCAATAATATGTTCTCTGACCTCTCTTCCTATACCAGCGTACTGCCACCAGCAGTCCCCACTGCCAACAATGTGCCTCTTACTGACTCTGCCTCCTTCGCCAGTGTCCTTAAACCTAAACCCTATCCCCTCTATTTCAAAGCCATTACTAGCTCTCAGGTTCTGAACCTTCTAAAAAAATTATCGGAATACTCCAGTCCTGGCTCTGACCAACTCGAACCTCGCCTGCTAAAACTAGCTGCGCCTTTTATCTCCAAACCACTAGCAAGAATTTTCACCTTGTCCCTTACCAGTGGCATAGTTCCAGAACTATGGAAAATGGCCAGGATCTCACCTATCTTCAAAAAAAGGAACAAAAATGACATCTCTAATAACAGGCCTATTGCTATACTATCCCCTCTCAGCAAAATCCTTGAAAAACTGGTTGCCACACAGATCCCGGAATTCCTCGATACTACTAAGCAGCTCAATGATGCACAGCATGGGTTCAGAAAAAAACACAGTATGACGACGGCTCTAGCTAAGTTCACCACCAACATCCTCGCTGGCATGGATCAAGGCAAGCTCACAGGGGCTGTCTTTATAGACCTAACTAAGGCATTTGTCCTTGTGGACCACCCCCTGCTTCTATCATCCCTATGGAAATTTGGCTTCTCCTCCCCTGTACTTGACTGGTTTAGGAGCTACCTGACAAACAGGTCCCAGGCTGTTAAGTTCATCTCAGCCATCTCCTCCACAGTGGTAACGAACATCGGAGTACCCCAAGGCTCTATTCTGGATCCTCTTCTATTCACTCTATTTATCAATAACCTCCCTGATGAAATACCTGCCTGTTCCTCGCTCCTCTACGCAGATGACTTGGTTATCTATGCCAGCTCACACAATGTAGAGCACATTAACACATCGCTAAATAGAGCCTACTCCAGCGTCCAGAAATGGTTAAACTCCCACCGCCTTATCCTAAATTCCTCCAAAACTAATGCCATGCTACTTGGCACCACTCAAAAACTCCGAATGTGTACCACTCCCCTGAACATCCTTGAGATAAATGGAAATCCTCTGCAGGTGGTTACCTCCTTTTGTTACCTGGGCATCCTTCTAGACCAATCGCTTGATTTAAGCCTTCACATCCAATCCACATGCAAAAACGTTAACTGCAAGTTGGGAGCAGCCTATAGAATGAGCTAAATGCTTACCTCCTCTGCAAAGCTTGCCATAGCAAGGGGGATCCTACTACCGACGCTTACCTACTGTGCGCCTATACTCACCTCTGCCCACAAATCTGCACTGCACAAATGGGATGTTACATACAATAACATATGTTGATACGCCGCACAATCCCCACAACTTCAACATCACTGCCAGCTATATACTGACCTTGGGTGGCTCTCCCCCTCGGCCGTCAGGAGCTACTTCTTGGCCTGTCTAAATGACTCTATCCTTAGATAAAATCAGCCTGCTGCACTTACGAAGCTCCTTCTTCCTTCGATTCCAAACCACACGCTTAGATCTGCTGACAAAGACCTGCTGGATATTCCCTGCTGCCACACCAACAGAGGTACTGGCTCCTTCCAATATGCAGCCCCTAAGTTGTGGAACCAGCTCCCTCTGGACCTCAGACATGCACCCTCGCATCCTTCTTTCAAGGGTGGGCTGAGACTACACCTGACCACCTTAGATCAATGCACCTGCTTTGACCCTACCTGATTCCCTGAATCTCCCCTGTTTCTACTCCCTACTCCCCTGCTACTGGTCTCCATACTTCCCCCCCTTTTGTTTTCTCTCCCCCATATTCCTACCCTTCCCTCCAAGCACACCTATCTTTATCTTCAAATTTAATTTTAATGTATGAATATGTTTCTGTGAATGTTTGCATTACTTACTGCTACTTGCGTTATTTTTCCTTATTATTTATTGTTTCTATCCTCTACGCTACATGGGCACTGCCAAACTAACTACAGATGGATGTTGGTACAGTTAGGCCTCACCTCCTCCCTCCCCTCTTCTTGCCTACCTTTACTGCAGAATGTCCACGGCCAGGGACTGCCACCGGCTTTTATGCCCAGCCTTGGAACCACGAGCTCGGCTGCACCTACCCTCCTCCTACCGCTAAAGCCGTATTTCAAGCTGCTTTTCCTCCCATCCACCCTCCCAGTTTCTCATCCTGACAGTGGGGCCATGAACTTGGGTCCCTTAGCCTGCCGAGATGTCTCTGGTATCTTCCCTCACTTTCCTTGGGCAGCCTGCTGCTGCTCGGGCTGGCTACTGCCGGCCGCCAGGTTACGGCTTCTTCCTACCCTTCCTGCCATCTATTTTTCGCTGCTGAGTGCTTTAACTGTCTCCCCAATATGACCCACCCTTTCCCTCCTGACATGCACTGGCCGACTACCTCTGCCACGATTCTTGTTGCCTACACCCTTCCCTGCCACTCCACATCATCCTGCCCGGTCGGGGAACCACAAGCCCGGCTAACTCCATCTGCTTTCCCCAGTAAAGCTGTAAGTTTCCTGAGTGGCTCTAAACTCCCTTTCTTTACCCGTTACCTGTACCAACACTCCCCTGTAACACCTCCCTGCTCTTGGCCTGCTGCTCATTGCCAAGTATAGCCTATATCATGTTAGACTAGCTGGAACTGCCTCTGTATATGTTTGGAATGTACTCTGTATGGTTTTTGCCTCAATCTGTATTGTTGCTTCCTTGTGTTATCCTGTTTTGTACTCTCCTGGGTCGTGCCTGAAAATAGTCACCTGCTGGCTAGCGCACCTACCCAGTAAAAAAAACTAAATAAAACATATGCCAGCCATTTCTTTTTCATGTACTGCCACCTTCTGTACCATCTTGGGGATTTGCATATGTTTCCCATGATGCTTTGCATTATTGGGTATGTGCAATTGTGTTTTCTTTAAGATTTGGCTGTCTGGCCAATATCATCTGTGATAACACATACCTCAGTGGCATTTGCTCTGAGGTTCTTTTGTAAACCTATGTTGCTTCCTATTCCTTCCATTAAAATGTACACCTCCATATATTTTCCTAATAATGTGTATGCCTTCCTTAGAATAGAAACTAAAACAAATCTTACTACTTACAAATCATGCTGTTGTTTCTCCATACCTCCTTAACAATTCCACACAACTTTACTAACTTCATTATGCAGCTATGGTGGATCTGACCAGATTTAGTTTTCTTTTGAGATTCCATTTCATTCTTTATTTTACGATGTTTCTGCAGGCACTCTCTCTTCTCTCCTCATGTCAACAGTATTCCAGCCAGTCCTTCACTGCTAATAGTACTACAGCTTCTCTCTCAGATTTAACAGTATTTCAGCTCCTATCTCAGCGCTCACAGTGCTGTTACTTTCCTGGGCTGTCTCCCAATCCCATTCGCAGGCTGGTCTCTACGGAGCCAATATATCCAAACACAACCTCTTACTGGGAAGCATGTTCTCCCTGTCTCGTCCCAGCTATTACCACTTTCTGCACATTGCTGTAGTTACTCTTTGCATTTTGTCACCTCAGCATAATACCATGAATGAACAGTGACGACTTCAGCTATAGTAAAATGTGATTGCTTGAGGTGCAGCCAGTCAGGTTTTACTATAGCCAAAGTCATCACCCAGTTATGGGTACACTGAACACAGCAGATGCTGTGCACTGGAGGATGGTTTTCTTCTTTTACAAATATTGCTGAAATAGCATTTTTTTTTGGGGGGGGGGTTGGTTAGGAAGAGAGACATGGAGTTCTTATGTCCCAGGTGCATGATTTTGTACTTTTTGGTATTGCACTCCAACTGTCATACTTTTGACCACTCCTCACGTTTCTCAGGCTCCCTGTGAATTCTCTCCTCTGACTCGATTGTCAACCATATTACAGATTTTGGTATCGTCTGCATTCCCTTCCAGTTCTTCTGCAATGTCCCCAAAGAAGACATTGAAGAGGACTAGTCCCAGAACTGAGCCTTGTGGTACCCCACTGGTCACTCTGAAAGTCTGTTAGTTTTCAAAACATTTTGGACATGACGTCAAACATAATCCAGTCAAAACAAAATCCACAAGACCAGACATACAACAAGCATTTGTCAATGCCGAATGTTTGCTTACTGGTATTAGCACTGGATGCGCAGGAGTTAGACAGATGCAGAATAGGAATGGCAGCCTTACCTCACGCCATGCCAGCGACCTGGGTTCGGGATTGAGCTCGGGCTGCTGGGGGTCGGCAGGGGAGGGATTGGATCGAACATCCTATGGACTGCTCTCCTCTCTTGGGGTGGGTCTGGGTACAGTGTCCGGCATAAGTCTGACACCTAGCAGAGGCTGGGTGTCAGCACATCTGGCCTGGTAGAATGGGGTGGTAGGTGGGGCAGCCGGCGGGAACACTGCATGCGGACACGTGCGCAGGGACCCCTTGTCAGCATTGCATACCCTGCCTCCAACAGAACATGGAAAAAGGGGAGTGCCCAGCTGTTGCGGCTTGATGGCCATCCGTGATGTCCTGTGTCACTCCAAGGGACCACTGTGAATGGATCCGTTGTGTGGTGGGGGAGTTGATCGACCCCCGCTGCCCCACCATGGGGGGCTAAGCCATGGGGCAATCAGTCATTGCCCTCAGTAGGAGATGGCACAGGTCAGACAGCGGCCGTATCACAGAGGATGCAAGGATGATGAGGTTGGCTGGGACCCCCATGGGAGAAAAAAGTAATACAAAAAAAAAAAAGAATAGGATTGGCAGTGAAGTACTGAACTCATGTCAATCCCACCTCCACCCTGCAGAGATGGACAGGCATTGGGGTGTGTCTTTGGGTCATCGCCCATAGCACTCATGGCATTTCACCTCACCCTATCCTGCAGACAATGACAAGTGTTGAGGTGTGCCTTGGGGTGTTTGGCTTTACAGTCACCCCATTTCATAAGCACATACACAGAAATGGGTGCAGTATAAGAGAATGGGGTGAACTCTGGGGCCGAAGAGTCCAAGGCACACCTCAATGCCTGTCACTGACTTCAGGGTGGGGCTGGGGGTGGAATGGCATGAACATTATGGCCGGCAATCCAAAGGCACACCCCTGACACCTGTCAGTCTGTACAGGGTGGGACGTTATGGTTAGAAACCCTAACGCCCAGGGCTTTTGTTGGTATTTGCACTACAAATTTTCAGCATGGCCTTTTTGTGACCCCCACCTCATGAAAGCATTTGGGACCTCTGCTCATGAACAGTGGCACTGTGATTTTGTTAATCCGTACCGAATGTTGATTTCCCATAGCGGCTACGCCATTCTGTGCCAGATGTGTGAAAACACAGTTCGGGCAGGATGTGAAAAATGATAGCTGCACCATTCATAGGGAGGTATGAAGAGATGGCAATGTTAAAAATCTGTAGTGAAAATATTAAAAATGCTCGAACTTACGAGCATACGTGGAAACTGAGCAATGCACGCTTGTAACATAGTCATTTAGTGGAATTATTTCACCAGATTTTCAACATAGACATTTTGTGACCTCTGCTCATGAACAGTGTCACTATGATTTTCTTAATCTGTCCCAAACATTGATTACCCACAGTGACCGCACCACTGGTCTTTGCTCTACTCCTACCCAACATGTGCAGTCTCGAATTTTGAATAATGATTTGCAAACCTGCATTCACTATACCATCTGTGCTACCTCTGTAATTTTTGTAATGATGTTCACCCTGTTTGTCTACCCACACTATGACGTGGAACCTTTGTAAATGAGCAGTTCCTGCTAAAAGGTGTTAATCCTGGAGTTAATAAATAAATAATAAATAAATTGTGCGCCAGATGTGCGAAAATACATTTTGGGCAGGATGTGAACAATGACAGCTGTACTGTTCATAAGGAGATATGCAAAATTGACAATGCTGAAAATCTTTAGTGAAAATATTACAAATTCTAGAAGTTACAAGTGTACGTGGAAACTGCGCAATGCACGCTCGTAACATAGTCATTTTATTGACTTTCGTCACCAAATTTTTAACATTGGCATTTTAGGACCTCTGCTCTTGAACAGTGTCACTGTCATTTTCTTAATCTGTCCCGAACACTGATTTCCCACATCGACTGCGCTATTGTGTGCCAGAAGTGTGAAAATACATTTCGGGCCAGGATGTGAAAAATGACAGCTATACTGTTCATAAGGAGGTGTGAAATAATGCCAGCATTGAAAATCTGGAGTGAAAATATTACACATTCACAAAGTTATGAGTGTGCATGGAAACTGCTCAACGCACACTCGTAACAGTCATTTTTTGGGATTTGTCACCAAATTTGCAACGTAGACTTTTTGAGAGCCCACCTCATGAACAGTGACAGTGTCATTTCGTTACTCGGTCCCAAAAGGTAAGTCCGCACAGTGACTACAATACCACATTTCAGGACTGAATAACCAGATGACAGTCACTGAAGTCATGAGATGGAGTCCCAAGGACCTCATGTTGAAAATTTGGTGCCAAAATTCGCAAAAATGGCCGAGATATCTACCTAAGTTGAACCCCCCCCCATTTATGTCATTATACAGCTTACCAGCATTTCTTTGGTTCGCGGTCGGCTTTGAAGAGTGCAGATGTGTTCCCGCTCCACCGAAGATCGTTGCGCCGGGCTCCAGAGGTAAATATGGGGTGAGCGGGAGGTCGAGTGTGCAGAGGGTGAGTGCAGGTTGGGGAAGGGGGCATCAGAGACAACAAGGGACCATTTTCTGTTTTTACAGGGTTTAAAAAAAAAAGACCTTGTAGGATGGTTTTTCTATTACCGGGACAATGGTCACGCTGGGGTGGGCTCCCAGCGTGCCACCTGGGTGTTTGTTGGGGGGGCTGTAGCCAAAAGGGATTGGGCACCCTGTCGGCACACACAGAATGTTTGGGGGGGGCGCATGAGCTGAGCGGGATTGGGCACCCCCCCTTGGCACACAGCAAATGGGGGAGGACATTATGCCGACGGGGACTGGGCTCCCCTGTCTGCAAATGAACTTGGGAGGGGGCATGCTGACAGGGAGATCGGGCACCACCGTCTGCTTTCATGGGGACTGTGAGAGGTGGCTGGTGACAGCTGCCACCATGTTTATTTAAAACAAAAGAGGGGGACATTATGCCGATGGGGATTGGGCTACCCTGTCAGCAAATGAACTGGGGAGGGATATGCTGACAGGGGGATTGTGCACCCCTGTCATCTTTCATGGGGACTGTGAGAGGCGGCTGACAACAGCTGCCACCATGTTTATTGAAATGGGACACCAGACAAGGCAAGCTGTGATTCACCGCTGGAATCAGGGACAACCCCAGCAGCAAAAACAGCTGATTGTTAAATGATAGGGTGCTCCCTGATTGCAGCGGCAAGTTTCTTTCAAGTTGGTGGCATGCTACAATACTGCTGTCATTGACAGCATGCTCCTCTATTGGTGCCACAGAGATCAGCTCCAAATGGACTGCTGGCATTGGCCATAACACTGCTGCACCTCTACAACTCACTACTACAGCAAGCTGAAGCAATACGTTTCTTGCGCATGCGTGCAAGCAAACATAAAAAGCATGTAACCGTAACAGTCACTGTTTCAGCAGTTAATTATTATTACCGAAATTATATCACTGTTAAATCAGTAGGTTAATGTTCATTCCCATCCAATTATAATGTAAGGCAACCTTTACTCTGCACTGTAGGCTAATTTCTATTCAGCTAGCCTTTTTCTATGATGTTGTATCACTCTACAACAAACTAGCGATTTGTTCCAGTCCCTTCTGTGGTCTTCACATAATTAACGAAACGGAGGCACTTGGCCTTCATCTTTTCAACTGTCCGTCTCAGTCTAGCTGTCAGCCACTCCACTGTTATAATAGTAGTTCAGTTATTCTACTAACACTGCATTGTGGGAGGTTGTTGTCATAGCCACCTTACTTAATGGACTTAGTGGTCACCGCAATCAGGATATAGAATAAATAGAGTTTTTCCCTGAAACTGCACCCCTACAGGTGGAATGTCCCATACCAGATGTTTATATGAAACATTTTTGCAGTCCTCAGGATATTTCAGCAGCCTCTGTCACCCCTCTTCACAATGCTGCAAGAGATGGGCAGCCCCAGAAGATATTATGGTGTGCACGGTCTCTGCAGTGGCACCAACATTTGCCTGAGGCGGAAGCGCTACAATGTGCTGTGATAGCTGGAGGTTTAAAATATCTGCATAGGACCTGCTACCTGTGTTCCTTGCACATATTAGGTGCTGTCATCCTTTGAGTCCCTTTCCAGCAGGTGTCCCATTCTTTTTCAGACATGGAGGTGCCTGCCTCTGCCTCCCACCATAACTGAGATGTTGCTTTATTTTGGGGCTGTATGACATTACAGATTTTGTGTAATTGTGAAACTTAGTGCTTTTCCTCCCTACTCTCCCTAAGTGTATTCACAAATCTCTTCAGTGGGCTTACATCTACTTGCAAGGAGGTTTTATATGGTACGGAGGAAACATAGGGTCTGATATTCAAATAGGTGCGAAGCACAGCATCATAATTAATGCTGCACCTCGCAATTGCCCGGGTGCCCAAACATGCTACATTCAGTGGAATAGCACACCAGCACTATTGGACTGAACACAGAGCCATAGCCCAGTGCTAAGCCACTTAGTGCTTCCCCGACAGGACTCCTGAAGTATGCTGCCAGAATGGACTGCACCAGAGCACAATTTCCAATATTCAAAGGGACCCATGCAAATGAGCCCATTGGGTATGCATGGTGTTAAGAAGCCATTTGCATGCCCATTATGGGCTCATTTGCATAGGTAGCAAGGCAGGTTAGCGCAGCGCTGTCCCCCCAATTGCCTGGTCCCAGCCAGGAATTCATATCCCTGGTACTAATGGTAACCCCCCCTCCTTCCAGTCCCATCCCTGCATACATGTATTATTCCTGGGGCTAGTGTATCACCACTCCCTCCAATCCCATCCCCGTATACATATATTATCCCTGGTGATAGTGGTGCCCTCCCCCTCTGATCCCACCCCCAATGTACTCACAACCTCTCCCTGGTGTCCAGTGGGCCCCTCATGGCACGGGGCACCCCCTCTCCATTTTCAAAGTGGTGGTGCCGTGGATGCATATGGCGACCCACACAGCCCTCCTCACACCTCCTTGGCCAGTCACCATATGTACAGTCAAGGAGCACACCTCCTATTTATAGGACAGGGCATGTCACCCTGTCCTATAAATAAGAGGCATTCTCCCTGAATGTAAATATGACCACTGGCCGAGGAGATGTGAGGAGGGCTATGCCAGTCATCATAAGCAACCACAGCACCACTGCTTTGGATATGGAGAGGGGGGTGCCTGGTGCCACTGGGAACCACTGAACACCAGTGAGGGGTTGTGTGCATGTCAGGGCTGGGATCAGAGGAAGGGGGGTTACAACTAGCACCAGGGATAATATACGTATATGGGGATGGGATTGAAGTGAGGGGGGTTACCACTAGCACAAGGGATAACATACGTATTCAGTGATGGGATTGAAAGGAGGGTGGTTACCACTAACACCAGGGATCTGTTTCTAATAATGAGCAGGTCGGTGATTAGCAGGGGAGGTACCAGTAGCACCAGGGATCCTTTGTTTTGAATGAACGGGCCAGCAATTGGCAGGGGGTTCTGGGAACCACCGGGGGGGTAGGTGCTTCCCCATGAGCCAACTGGCTAGGTGGCTGCATTACCTCCAGCAGCCATTAGGGTTGCCTGGAGTAAGTTGGGGTTTTGCTTGGCAGTATTTGTGCTATGCAAAAGGACCATGCTAAACCCTTTTGCGCAGTGCAAAACCGCTGAATATGGTGGTGTGTGCGTATTCATGGTCACATCCCTTCCCTTGCCCGTATGCATACATTATGTTTTGCACAGGCGCTAACCATCTTGGCCCATGCAAAAACCCCTTTGAATATGGGGCTTCAGCGCAAACCCCAGTTTGCACGGACAAAGACCTGTTAGTGCCTGCACAAACTTTTTAATATCTCGCCCCTAATGTCTTATCTGTGAACAACAGTAAAAGTCTCCATGGTATAGCTGATGCTCTGCCTATGATATCTGAATGGATTTAACCCTGTCATCCTGGAACAATTGTACCAGCCCATTCAGACCTTTCCTGTCCCGTCTCTTATAGGTGGGGTCTATGCTACCCACTGAGAAACCAACTGCTGCTTTGCTCAGGATTAATGTACAGTACATATCTCTGTTGATTCCCTTCACACTTACCCCCACATCACCAACTTGTGTGCCTAGCACATCTAGCCCTATGCACTAATACGCTACCTTCCACTCGTCATCCTCATCTCCCTTTTCCTTAGGGTTCTCCCAACACTGCTCCTAATATAGCCTATATGACCCATTACCTGAATGAATTGCACCTGAATGAATTGCAACATTCTCCTCGCCCCATACCCCTACTCTTACATGGCTCTTACCTTCACCCTCTTGCCCCTATTACCTCTCTCTCCCACTCCAAACTAGCAACCAACATTCCACAACTCTCCTTCCCCAGGTTGGTCCACATTTGCCAGACCCCCCCCCTTCCCATCACCCTATGGTTTTATCTGTGAAAGAGGGAAAGGATTACAGGTTAAATAATTATCTAAACTGCTTAGGTATTCTATAAATACACTGTACAATTATATTTGGTGCTATGTATACATATATATGGGATCCACGGCCTATTTGTTTTTGTCGCTTGTTTTGTTTTTTTCTTTGCATCACCAGATTCGATGTTTATTACCCTGTCCTATCCTATGTATACCATGTATTAACTCTTTAGTTTGTAAATGCGTATGCCTATTTCTACATGCATTGTCATTGTCCGTTTGAATTTGTAAATAACTTTGTATAAACCAGGTCCATCTTGAAAATGAGCTTGCTCAATGATGCCCGTCTGGATAAATAAAGATTTTGGTTGATTGATTGATTCCCTACCTTGTTGTAGGGCTTGGAGCCATGTAATAAGTAAGATGCAAGACCATGGATTTCCTACCCTCTTAATCATGGGGTGTAACCAGTTTATTAACAATCATTTCCTCGACCCCATTCCTCCCTATATTGGTATGCAGCCTGGGTTCCCCTCTGATCTAAGAAAGGTGTGCAGGTATTGTATCTGGCAAGCACTGAAGTACTGCTGTCTTCCAGCAGTAACTGACACAGTACTCTAGGTGTTGCGTAATTCCACAGGACCTTGGTCCAGTCCTGTCTGTCTATCCTCACCAGCAGGGAGGTGCACAAATATAAGAAATGTGGCAGAATGCTCATCTGAATCACCTCTGACCAGCCTGTAATTGAGAAAGGGAGGGCATCCCATTGCTTTAAGTCTGCCTCCATTGCTGTGAGCAGTAGTTGGTAGTTCACTTCAGTTAGTCTGTCAAGTTTGGTTGGGATCTGTACCGCTATGTACCTAAATGGATTTTTCACCCATGTAAGGGGGCATACCTTTGTCAACGCATCTCAGTGCATTCCACTCGGGAGCATAATTTTATTTTTATCTGTATTGGCTTTACAGCCTGACACCTTCCCAAACTCTGCCTATGTCCACAGTAAGGGGGTAAGATTCATTTCAGGTTTTCTCAAAAACAATAAGGTGTTATCAGCATACATAGCTACTTTTACCGTTATTCCAGTCACTGTTAGCCCCTCCAATGCTTCAGTTTCCCTAATCCACTCTGCCAATGGCTCTATGCTGAGAACAAATAGAAGACGGGACAGGGGGCAACCCTGTCTGATACTCCTTGAGATGTTAAACTTATTTGAAATGACACCATTGACCTTAACCCTGCCCGATGGCTTCCCATACAATCCCTTTACCTAATTCTGGAATTCTTCCCAAGTGTTAAAGGTATTGAGAGTTTCATGTAGAAAGTGCCAGTTAATGCAATGAAATGCCTTTTTGGTGTCTATTGAAATTATGGTATTTGTTAATGTGCTCTCCTTGGTGGTTGAGATAACATTAAGGAGCTTCCTGATGTTGTCTTGTATGTGTCCCTCAGGGATAACGTGATGGCTGCCTGAGGAATGACTGTTCTCTCTCCCTGCTCCTCTCCTCTCCTGATTTAAATTACTCATTTTTCTTGCTCTGCTTGGACGAAATAGCACCAATCTACCTCAGATGATAATAGAAGGGCTGCTTCATCGATCGGCTGCTTTGGAATATGGATACAGACATGAAGAAAGCCCAGTCATACCATTCTCCTCCTCCTACACCTGAGAAGGAGAAGGCCGAGAAAAGGCACAAGTCACAGCCAGCTGCCTCGAGTAAAACTCAACCGAATGCCCCCGCCTTAACTGAGTACAGGTTTATAGAGTTTATGAAACCTCTCCAGGAGACGATTTCTGCAATTTCAGCAGATCTCCACCAGATCCGCACCTCAGTTGATTCGCTATCTGCTAGAGTCGGCGATTCGGAGGCACGACTGTCTTCTTCAGTGAGATGGAAGGACAAGGCAGAATTAGACACTGTCACTACCAGGCATAGAATAAAAAAGTTGGAGGACAAATTAGAAGACTTAGAGGGGTGCAGCAGGTGCAATAACCTGCTGATTCTTGGATTACCAGAAAAGGAAGAGGGCAGCCACTCCATTCTTTTTATCCAGAAGCTATGTCAGAAAATTGCTGGTCCCTCTCCTCATAGTGACTCTTACATTATTGAGTGAGCCCACCACTCTCTAGGCCCCCCCCCAACCGGAGCTCTGCCATGGCCAATCATTTTTAAATTACTGAACTTCCAAGATAAAGTTCACATCCTAGCTAAGATCACGGATCTCAAGGAAATCCAATGGGAGGGGCACCACCTACAGTTTACTCAGTATCTCCCTCAATCGGTGCACCTACGATGCCAAGAGCTGCACCCTATTGTTGCCAAGCTTATTGTAGCGGGGAAACCATTTAAAGTTCGCTATCAAGCCATTCTCCGAGTGAAGATCACTGACAAATGGCACTCCTTCAAAACCCCAGAGCAGGTCACAGCGGAACTTAAGGCCCTACTGCCTGACCTCTTTAAATGAATATCACCAACATGAACCCTCATCGAATTCAGCATGATAAATAGACTATGTCTGGAGTGTGTTTAGGTTGATGGAATCTCGCTTACCTGGATTTGGATCCTGTTGAACCAGCTTCAGTCTGTCAGGAGAGCCTGCACATCTGTCCCGTAGGGGCCTCGGGAATTGGGCTGAGGTGGTGCCTCCTTTGCTTCAGTCCCTACTTCAGTACTTCCCAATTATACACCTGGACACTGTTTGAACTTATTCCCGGAGGGTTAGCCCGAGTCAGCTGATGTGGACTGGAATGATGGTACCCTCGTAGGACTCATTGCATTTGGCCTGTTCAACTCTTTCCATGCTGACACCCTGAGAGTCAGGGCGTGATTTATGTTTTATCTATTTTGGAGCTTTTTGAATTTTCTGGCTTTGGATTAATTGACAGTCTATGCGTGCAGCTCACGGGTTGTCATGACAACCGAGTTCTCTCCGAACCCGGATGACACTAATGTTTAATGGTGCACTCTCTCTACCTCACGAGCATGTGAAATAAGTCATTTACTGCACGCATATCCTGTCCCTCTCCTTTAAGCCATGCTACACAGGTTTTAGTTCTCTCTTACATTGTACAGTTTAGCGGTTCTTCAAGACCTGCTCAAACTTGTAACCTTAGCATTGATGAGCACCATTTATACTCCTGTTTAAAATTTTACCATATTTTGTTTTTCTAGTTTCCAATAACGAATTGTGTTTACTATTGGGTGGGGGGAGGAGCAGAGCGGGTTGCTTAGTTTCAAGGACAGGAGACTAAACATCATCTGCCAGTATAATTTGGTTTAGTTCGGTTGTTAGAACCGGGGTACTTCTACAATGTTATTTGTATGTTAATGGGAACTGTTTGGGGGGAGGGAGTGGGGAGGGTTTGTTTGTTGATTTATTCTGGGATGGGAGTAGCACTCTGTGCCTTTTCTTTATCTTGCATCCACTTTCACATTCAACAGACAAGTTTCCCAATACAATCTCCCAACCCATTGAGCTCCCATGTACGGGCGGTCAGGGGCAAACTAAAGAATTTTTCTTTTTTGGAGGTCGTGTGCTAACGCTAGGAAGAGATGGTTGCCTGAGAGAGAGCTCTCCCGCCAATCGTAATCTGCCTAAAATTTAAATAATCCTAAATTGTCGTAGTATAGTTGTGAATTGGCCAGTTAATAATCAAAGTTATTTTCTACAGTTTGACCAGTTTTTGTATCTAAATTCAAAACCTTTTCCTCTTTATAACGCTTCACGGCATATCTAACGCTTACCTCTTCACCAGCATGCCGAATGACAGGAAGCTTGAAGCAGCAGGGGCATCAGGTCAGCCCGGGGGGTTTCCGTTGAGCTCCGGTACCCTCCATGGAGGCCACACAGGTACCAGCAATAATCCTATTAAACAGAATAGGAAAGCTATAGCAAATTGTCTTGGCAACATGGATTGCATTAAATATAAATTACGTTCTATGCATCTGGACATTGTTTCACTTAAGCAACAGGCAGGGGAGGAAAGTAACAAATCAGCTGTTATGGAGGAAAGATTGAACACACTCAAGGAAAGATTTACATTACTGGAGGGGTCTCTATGTGTGGTGGAAGACATGGCAGGGAAAAATAACTTAAAATTACAGCAACCTGGAGCTAAAGTTGATGACTTGGAAAATAGATCCAGGAGAAATAATCTACTGGTTGTTGGGGTTCTGGAAAAACTAGAGGGGAAAGACATGATTAGTTTTCTTCAGGAATTTCTTCCATGAGTATTAAATTACAGTTGGAATTGGCCTTTGGAAATAGAAAGGGCCCACAGATCTCTAAGAGCTTTCCATAAACAAGGACAAAATACAAGGCCCATTATTGTGGGTTTTTTAAGATTCAATAATAAGGAAGAAATCCTATCCTTAGCACGGCAGAGAAAAGCTTTATTCTGGGGAAAAGAAAGAATCTACATTTTCCAAGATTACTCCCCCGAGATTGTTGAAAAAAAGGAAAGCATATGGGGATATTAGATATGTTTTGCAATGCTTAGAAGTCCCCTATTACATTAAATACCCTGTTGTCTTGGTGTTAACTAAAGGAGGCAGGTCTCATACATTCAAAAACCCCGAAGAGGCTTGGGGTTTTATTCGGAGACATTGGAGTGAAGCTGAAATTATTTTAAATAAAAGGAGTTGGGAAAGTAAAAACTTCACACAGGCCCCAACTGCCATTGACAGTATCCAAGACTCTAAGATTCCAACCCAGAACGATTGGCTCATGCAGCTACTCCTAAGCACAGCCCACGAGCTAATGCTCCATCACAAGATACACAAGGAACTGCACCAAAACAGACCCACATCCCTGTTCTGAAACATAATGTCAGGCACCCAAACACCAAGACATCACTTCTCAAGTTGGGTCCCTGGCCTTCCAAAATCACATGAAAGTCACAACCCTTCTACAAAAATAAAGCTGCTATTTTGGCTTCCATGTCCTCAAAACAAGTACACTCCTCTGACTGGGCTCATAGCCAGCCTGGTCCCTCCGCTCATGATTGGCTTCCTTCAAAAGTATTTGGATTACCTGAGACTTTAAGAGGTCCATACAGTCCTGTCGCCGACATGTTCGAGGAACCCCCATCGACAGATCTGTCTAGTGAGGAGACTGAATCTCTGGTGACCTGAACTAAATGCTCAACAAGAACATTGATCTAAGCCCAGTAGGTGGATCCATAGTAAGGTCATTCACCAGGATTGAATATGGTAGACCACATGGTTTTAGGCATACAGTAGCTTTTGCTTCTCCATCCTAAAATGCCTAATTTACGTACTGCAGATGTGTACTTTTTAAAACCTGCCTGTTTTCTTTTTCTTTTATTTTTTTTTAAATATATATATATATATATGTATTAGCCTATTGTTTTTATTACTTAGAGGAAGGAATGGATATAAGGATGGGTCAAAGGTCATAAATTACTTCCTGCTCAGAGAAGCGGATGCTCGAGTCATCAGCTTCATGATTTCCCCATGACTAAAAATATCCTCGAGAGGTATGGTAGACACAGATATTTATCAAGTTATGTTTCGGATGCCAAGTTGGTAAGAAGGCACTTTACTCCATGTTGCGGGGGAGGAGATCCTGTGATCTCTTTTAAAAGTCGGAATTAGTTTTGGTGTGTTCAGAAAAGGGATCTGTTACAGTAATTTTTCCTAACTATGATTTAGTCATTCTGGCCTTTTCAGCTTCCACCATCCTCTCTTTCTTAGTCCATGGTATCCGGTTATGCCTATTGCCAGATAGCAGATGTAGCCCGATTTTATAGGTGTGAGATGGTTCTGCATAAGCTTTCACATGATAGGCTTTATTTGTATTCTCTCTAAGCCAGTTGGGTAGTTTTATACAAGGTCCTGGTAAAGTCAGAGTGTTTGCTGAATGGTTTGGATGTCAATATGTCTGTCAGGTGCGATTCTGTCTGTCTAGACTGATGGAGAGATCATGTCTGTCAATAGATTGGATATACAAGGCCTTATTTTCAGCCCATTGCTCTTACTGCAGGTACTTCCTTGCTAAACATTTGCTTGCTATCTAGAAGATTTTCATAATTAAATAAGGCATTTTCGGAATCCTTTAAATCTCTATTGGCTCTAGGTGAGAGGAATCTGGTGCTGGAAGTGTCACACTGATCGACTAATGTTTGTAGTAATATATATTGTTCAATCTAAGAGGTTTTCTTTTAACACCAAAATGAACCTGGAGGTTTTTATCCTATTACCTGCTTAAGGGTTTATTTATGGAAATGGAGTAAAGCTCTTTTACTGTGTTAAGTATTACAAACTGGCTTTAGTTCCAATATATCTACTTAGGTTATTTCTATTTTTTGTCTTAGGGTGGGTTCCCCAGTAAGCCACCATCTGTTTGTGTGAGTGTCACTTTGAGGTTTCCTCAGTGAATTTCCACTAAAACTCCTTTAAGTGTTTGCTAGTTAGAAATTATCCTAGATATTGTTCCTTTTGATTGTTTGAAGGTTACATTAGGTGTATCAGCTGAATTATATTTTTGTGTTTTTAATTTTTAAGTGTGCCAAAAGATTATAAGGGGATAACTTTAAATCTCCATTGGCTCTAGGTAAAGCAGCAAACAGAGGTTCATCTTCTCAGAAGAAGCCAGAAGGTGAAGGAAGGAAACATATTCAATTCAGTGCTTTAGAGTAACTGGTAATTGGTATTTTTCTTTTAAACTTAGATTGTAGGCTTGTAGTGACACTATACTTTCTTTCTGTGTTGTCTTTACTTATAATTGTTTTTGGGCTGTTGAAAATGTAAAACATAGTGGTGGTGTAATTCTGTGCTGTCTTTAATTGCTGCAAATTTTGCCCCCCACCTTCCCCAACTCTTAATTATATGCCCTGATAAATCCGATTGACAGGAGCTAAACACAGGGTATAGTAAGAGGTGTGAAGTAGGAGGGGCATAAGAGGAAGAAAGGCGACCCTCAGCACGACAAGTGTTTTGACTCATTTATTTATTTATTGGTTTCTTTTTCCTTAAAAAATATATATCTGACGATCAGTTACAGGATTTTAGTACTGTAAATAAATAAAAAGAGAACTAAGAGAGCTTCAGTAGCAGAGAAGTAGTGGAATTGCAGTATAATGTGGGGAGTGGTGCAATGCAGTGGCTGTGGGGTAGCCATATTCAGGCAGACCTTCTGGACACTGAGGTGCTGCCTATCTGCATGCATCTCTCTGGACTGCGGGATGAGGTAGCCAGGCTCAGAGCGGAAGTAAACTGGGTCAGGAGTACCATCACCCCTATCCAGGGACCACCCAGTCCAATGCAGCTGCCTCAAAGGATGCCGAGAACGAGGAGCACTTGGATGACAGTGGGCTCAGGGAGGGTTAGAGCAGTCAGGCAGAGGCACATCCCAGATCCTATTCCTCTCAAGAACTCATACACCACACTGGCAAATGAGGACAACCAAATAGAGGTACCCAGGGAAGTGGAAGGTAAGGATGTGGAGGTTAGGCAAGGAGGTGACCTCAGTGGGGAAAGCAGTGGACCCCAGAGGAGGAGGAAGTGAATCCTGGTGGGGGACTCCATCATAAGAGGGATCCAGCTAGGAACACAGGAGGGGGAGGACAGGGAGGTGAGGTGCCTACCAGGTGCCACGGCATGGAGGGATGGAAGGAAGATACTGGGGATCACTGGGAAGGCAAGACGGGAGGATGAGCTGGATGTCATTATCCACCTAGGTACTAATGACTTGGCAAATGAGAGCCAAAGGAAGTTCAGGAAGAGTTTAGGAAACTGGGGAGGGTCTCAAGCAAGTAGCTACTTCTGTCACTTTCTCAAGTACTACCTGTGAGAGGCAAGGGAAACATAGGAGTGCATGCACCAGGAACTTTAACTCATGGTTGAAGAACTGGTGCTGTGAGGAAGGGTTTGGATTCATTGGTGACTGGGGACCCACCTGGAGGATGGAGGTTTGTTCAAGCCTGGCTGACCTGCATCCATCCTGGAGAATCCAAGCACTCAATGATAAGTTTAAATGCTACATTGACAAGCATTTAAACTAGCAAAAGGGGTGGCAGGCCAGCAAGGATGGTACCTATTTGCTCACCCTCACAGCTAGTAGTGGAACCAGTGAACCAGAGGTGGCTATCTCTGCAAAGCAGTGCGCAAAAGATGGAGATTAGTGTCCAAAAGGTGGATAAGCAGAAAGGGAAAATTCAGCAGAAGGGCAAACAGCAAGGAGAACCAGGGATAAATGACAACCAAGGAAGGGGCTGAGAACAGTGAAGCAGTCTAGGGAGGTCAAATCATGGAAAGCCATGTGCAAATGCCAGGAGCCTTAGCAACAAGATGGAAGATCTGGAGGCTGTCATGGTACAGTCAGACCTGGACATTGTGGCCATCACTGAAACCTGGTGTAATGATAACCATGACTGGGAGATGGCCATACCTGGCTACAACATATTCAGAAGAGACAGAGCAGGCAGGAAGGAGGAGGAGTGGCACTGTATGTGAAAAATGACATAAGGGCCACACAGATCCAGGAGGAACAAATGGGGAGAGATACTGTGGGTTAAGCTGGAAAGGAAAATGGGTCAGCCATCCAGCACAGGTGTGGTCTATAGACCACCAGCCCAGGAGGAAGAAACAGATAGGGAGCTGATGCTAGCCATCCAAAGGATGGCAGACAAGGATGAGGTAGCACTGGTTGGAGACTTCAATATTCCAGACGTGGACTGGAGTATCCCAGCAGCAGCATCAACTAGGAGCAGATTTATCCTGGACTCCCTTCAGAGTGCCTTCTTCAAGCAACTGGTCATGGAACCAACTCGGCAGAAGGCAATACTGGACCTTGTGCTCACAAACAGGGACAGTGTGATGGGGGTAACAGTGGGGAGCACCTGGGTAACAGTGACCACCAGTCATTGTGGTTTGAAATCACAGAAAGAGCAGAACCAAACCACACAAAAACACGTATCCTGGATTTTAGGGGCAGACTTTGGGAAAATGGGAGATACTTGAAAGAGGCATTAAGAGATGGGACAGGAATCAGGGTTGAGAACAGTGGGCAGTATTTAAAATGGGGATTATAAGAACAACAGAATTATGCATTAAGCAGGTTAGCAAGAGGAAAAGGAAGAGAGACCATTATGGTTTCCAAAGAGGTAGCAAAGAAAGTGAAAGCCAAAAAGATTGCATTCAGGCAATACAAAAGACACAGGTAGAAGGGATAGGGAGAAGTACCAGGAGAAACAAAGGGAGGCAGGGAAGTCAGTAAGGGAAGCCAAAGCTCAGACAGAAGAACACATTGCAAAATCAGTGGGTAAAGGGACAAAACCTTTACAGGTACATAAGTGAAAAAGAAAGACAAGGAGGATAGTGAGACTGAAGGGGAGGATGGGAGCAGCGTGAGGATGACAACAATAAAGCTGACATATTGAACAGGTATTTCTGCTCAGTCTTTACTAAGGAAGAGGGGTAATGGGTCTGAAGGGAGTACAAGGGTGAGAATGGTGCAGAAATGGACACAAGTCCCTTTACACGAAAGGGTCCTGAAGGAACTGGAAGTAATAAGAGCTGATAAAGCAATGGGGCCAGATGGGTGCACCCAGGTCCTTAAAGAACTAAGAGAGGTGGTGGCTGAACCTCTGGCTATCCTGTTCAGCCAATCACTGGAAACAGGGAGGTACCCAAAGACTGGAGGACAGCAGATGTAGTCCCCTTATACAAAAGTGGGAACAAAGAGGAAGCAGGAACTACAGACCAGTCAGCCTCACCTCGGTAGTGGGAAAGATCATGGAAGCACTACTGAAGGAGAGATTGGTGGAACATCTGGTTGTCAATGGACTACAGGACCCAAACGGCATGGTTTCACCAGGGGAGGTCATGTCAGACCAACCTCATTGAATTTTGACTGGGTGACTAGGAGGGTGGACCAGGGGAGGGCAGTGGACATGGCCTATCTGGACTTCAGCAAGGCCTTTGACACTGTGCCACATAGAAGACTATTACACAAACTGGGGAATATGGGTGTGAGCAGGACAGTAGTGTGGTGGGTAGGTAACTGGCTGGGTGGCAGGACACAGAGGGTGGTGGTAAATGGCTGTCACTCCACAGAGGGAAGAGTAACCAGTGGGGTACCACAGGGATCAGTGCTGGGACCGGTCCTATTCAACATCTTTATCAGTGACATTGCACAGGATCTAGAAGGCAGAATTTCACTGTTCGCTGATGACACAAAGCTCTGTAACAGAGTAGACACACCAGAGGGTGTAGACAGAATGAGAAGGGACCTGCAGAAACTTGAAGAATGGTCAAGGGTTTGGCAGTTGAAATTCAATGCAAAGAAGTGCAAGATAATGCATATGGGCACAAAACCCTGGCACAATATATCAGTTGGGGGATATGAGCATGCATACCAAGCAGGAAAGGATCTTGGGGTTGTCATCCTGATGGACCTCAAGGTAGGGAAACAGTGTGACAAGGCACCAGTAAAGTAAATAGGATGCTGGGATGTATAGGCAGGGGCATCACCAGCAGGAAAAGGAGGTCATAATCTCCTATACAAGACACTAGTAAGGCCCCACCTGGAGTACAGTGTACAGTTCTGGAGACCATACCACGTAAGGACATAGACAGGGTAGAGAAGGTTCAGAGGAGGGCAACAAAGATGGTGCATGGGTTGCATCACAAGTCCTATGAAGACAGGTTGAAGGAACTGAACATGTACTCCCTGGAGGAGAGGAGGAGAGAGGGATATGATAGAGACATACAAGTATCTTACAGGGAGGAACAGGGTGCAGGAAAACACTATTTTCAAGCGAAAAGATGTTTCAGGACTAGAGGGCATGGATGAAGTTGGAGGAGGGGACGATTCAGAGGAAACATGAGAAAGAATTTCTTCACAGAGCGGGTGGTGGACAAGTGGAACACCCTGCCAGAGAAGTGGTGGGGGCTGAAACAATCACGGGATTTAAGAATGCATGGGATAGACATAAAGAAATTCTAGAGGGCAGGGGTAAGGAGAAACAGACTTCTAGGAAAACAAACTGAACTTACAAGCTCAAATGGGCAGACTAGGTGGGCCATAGGCCCTTATCTGCAGACACTGTCTATGTATCTATGTATCTATGTATAACTTGTTACTGATTTTTTTTTCTTTTTATTTATCTGTTATTTAAATTCATACATTTAACTGTTACTCCTAAAGTATTACTATTAAGAGAATGACTAGGAAAATATACCCTGAGTATTTTATTAACCATCATTTATCATTTTATTGTTTTTTTTTCTTTTTTGTAATGAGTAATCTTAATATAGGCTCTTGGAATGTGCAGGGGCTTGGATCCCTGATTAAGAGATATAGATTGTTGAATCACTTAAACAAACATAGAATAGACATAGCCTTGTTACAGGGAACCCATTTATCTCCCACTGAAGCAGAAAAACTAGCTCATAGTTGGGTTTCCTCTATAGAATATTGTTTTTCCACAAAAAAGAGAGGTGTGGCAATTTTGATAAGAAAAGGTGTAAATTTTATTAAGCATTCTCATATCACAGGCCAAGAAGGAAGATTTCAAATTCTCTTAGGGGAATTATATGGTAGAAATATAGCTATTTGTAATATTTATGCCCCTAATACTCAGCAAAAGGAATTTTTCCAAAAATTGACATATACTCCGGCTAATTTAGAGCCTTATAAAATGCTATTGGGGGAGATTTTAATTTAGTTATGGAGTCTTTCCTAGATAGGTCACACTCTCAGTTCCCTTGTTCTATGTCCCCTGCGCAGAAGAGTTTACGCAAGTTATTGGAGGAATTGGGTCTATTGGACACGTGGAGGCTCTTCTATCCTGACTGTAGGGACTATTCTTTCCTAATGAGCAGACATGGCTCTTTTAACCTGATTGATCATTTGTTTATGAATTTAAGATGGTGTAATGGCACTACCAAATAGGCTATGAAAATACGTTTATAACCGACCATTGTCTGCTAAAGATTGCAATACTTTTGGAAAACAATGCTGCTAAGTCAGCAAGCTGAAAATTTAATTCCTCACTTCTTCAAGATCCAAATTTCTTAAAATGGTTACAGGAGGAGACACAAACCTATTTTAGATTGAATGATAATGGAGAGATTTCATCTAAGATGGTATGGGATGCATATAAGGCATTTATAAGAGGAGGAATAATTGGATTTGCATCTAGGAAAAAAAAACATAAAGACCTGAAACTTAAGGAAGAAAAACTTGGAGATATACTGACATGTTTAAATAATAACCCCAAAAACAAACAAGAGCTCATTTTTAAAGTTCTCAGTCTTAAATATGAAATCAATAGATTGCATTCAGACAAGATAGAGTACTCACTCTTTAGGATAAAACAAAAATACTGGGAATCTGGTGAAAAAGCTAGCAAGTTGCTTGCACACAGACTTTGTAACTTACAAAATCAAAACAACATTAAAGGAATTAGAAATAAGGATGGGGTGGTGACACATAATGTTACACAAATTAACAGTTATTTTAAGTCATTCTACGAAGACTTGTACAAATCTAAAAGCTCTGCACTATCAAACAATATAGAAGACTTTCTCAACAAAGCAAACCTGCCAAGTATATCCTCTTTAGATAAGCAGAAATTAGATGAGCCACTAAATTTACAAGAGATCTCAGTAGTCATTGCTAAAGCCCCCAAAGGGAAATCTTCTGGCCCAGATGGTTTACCTGGAGAATTCTATAATTCTATAAATAACATTATTTCTCCTCACCTTTTAAAAACTTTTAAAAATTCCTTTAATGTAAGCTTTCTTCCTAACACTATGAATGAAGCCTATATGTGCTTATTACACAAGAAAGATAGGATCCCATGGACTGTAACAATTACAGACCTATTTCCTTATTAAATTTTGATTACAAAATTATTATTGCTAAAGTTTTGGCTAACAGAATTTCTATTCTTATGAATAAATTGATTGGTAAGGAGCAGGTAGGCTTTATACAGGGTAGGCAGGCTGCAGACAATTTTCGTTGATTATTCTCCATTATTTGGGCCACAACGTCAAATAGCTGTATTAACAATCCTGCAACTGCCATTTCCCTTGACATAGGAAAAGCTTTTGACTCTTTAGAATGGAATTATTTGTATGAAGTCTTGGCCAAAAATAATTTTGGACCAGATATATTGAGATGGATTCAGACTTTATATGCTTGTCCGGCAGCAAGTATCATAACAAATGGACTTAAATCCACTCCATTTTTATTAAATAGAGGCTCTTGTCAAGGGTGTCCACTTTCCCCATTACTTTTAATATTAGCCATGGAACCCCTAATCAGAAGAATACTAAATTTAGAAAATGTTCATGGAATACTAGTTTGTAACTATTATGATAAGGTTTTAGCTTTTGCTGATAACATTCTTTTGACTTTATCCCAGCCAGTTTACTCACTTCAGACTATCAAACCCTTGCTACAAGACTTTGATGATATAGCAGGCCTATTTGTCAACTGGTCCAAAACTGAAGGTTTGATGTTAAACCACTCTAGGTCTGAATTTAAGAAACTGAGAGAATTCCCAGAGATTACTTGGCCCAAGGAAGGTCTAAAATATTTAGGAATCAAACTCTTTGACTTAATCGATAAGATTCTGACCCACAACCTATCTAATTTACTAAACAACTTCAAATCTGACCTGGACAGATGGTACAGTTTGCATCTTTCTTTGTGGGGAAAAATCTGTTATATTAAAATGATATTAGCTCCTAGATTATTCTATTTTATGAACAACTACGCAGCTAACATTCCAAGCTTTTGGTTCACAAAGATTGACAAGACTATCTCCAGTTTCTTATGGGAAGGAAAGCCTCTCAGATTATCTAAATTGAAATTAAGAGCCCCAGTAAAGTCAGGAGGGTTTAGATTACCCTGGTGGCAGGGCTATTTCTGGACTTAGAAATTAAAACAGATTGCCTATTGGTTCAAGTCTCATGATACATCAAATGCACCCTTATGGTTACATATTAAAAAAAAAATATTGTGGCCCCCCAAAACCTACCAGATTTACTCTTTATGCATGCTCCCTTTAAGATATCTAATCATCCTACTTTACAGGTATCAGTCCTGGTTTGTAGAAAATTCAGTCAGCTCAAGAAATCTGAATTTGTACCCTTAAAATTCATGTCCCTTTGGAACAATCCACTGCTTACTAGAACTGACAAAGGAATTCCTGATATTGGGTGGGGAAAATATGGCATGCAACGCATTGGAGATATGTTGGACAAAGATAATAGACTTTTATCTTTTGAACAAATGAGTTCAAGGTACAAACTTAATAAATGCAATTTTTAGTTATGCTTGCAATTAAAGAAACACTTATCTAGTATCATTTTGGATGGAAATTTCTCTACATTTCCTTCAAGTTTATGGATGTCCTTCCGCAAAATAGTTCATCTTCCAAAAGGTTTTAGCTTAATATATAAGATATTACATAACCCTGAACAAGGCCTAACTGAGCATGCCAGAGTTAAATGGCAAACATACCTGAACATAAGTATTTCCACAGATACATGGGACACGCTTTGGGACACTGCTATCAAAACATGTAGAGAAACTCAAGGCAGATTAGTCCAATTTAAAATTCTTCATTATTATTACTATTCCCTTCGGATTCTCTTTAGGTTGGGTAAATCCTCAAATAATAGCTGTTGGAGATATGGGCAACCTGATGCAGGTCTATCTCATCTACTGTGATCCTGTAATGAGATTAAGGAAAGATGGAAACAAATGCATGGTATTTGTAAAAATATCCTTAAAGTCAATTTTCTCTCTCCCCAGCTTTATATATACTAGGTGATATCTCTGTCCTTCCAAAAATACCAAAAGAGAAAAAATATGGGTTTGTGCAGTAGCTTTGTCATTTAAAAGATTAATCCTCCATGACTGGAATGACTCAATTATCCCCTCTATGTTGCAGTGGTTAGATTCCCTTAGTAAAATAGTTAATAATGAAAGAATTAGCTACACACTCTTGGGTAAAAAAGATACTTTTGAAATTATTTGGGGCCCTTTCCTAGAATTCTGCTTGTGAAAAATTTATGATGACTTTGTGATATTGTTTAAAAGCTAGAAACATATTTCTGTCATTTGTATTTTATATCATTATTCATGTACACAATAATAGTTTTAATGTGTGTTTTTTTTTGTGTTTGATTAACTGGTTGTATTATAAGATCTGTTTTTTGTTCTTTTTGGTTGAAAATTCAATAAAATCTGAATTGGAAAAAAAAAAAACTTTTCTTTTTTGAATGGCCCACCAATTCCACCATCATTGGAACAGATGGGAAGTATATATAAGTTTATTTCCTGGAACATAAAGGGTGCCCAGAATAAATGTAAATGGGAACTGGTCTTATGCCATCTCCATCATATTGGGACGAATATTGCCTGCCTTCAAGAAATCCATCTCTGCAGGGAAGAAGTGTCCCTCTTTCGGAAATCTTGGGTGGGGCAGGTCTTCGGTGCAGGGACTTCGGTGAAAAGTAATGGAACTGCTATACTGATTGCCTAGACAATCCCCTTCACCAAGACACAGGAATGGTGGGATCCTGATGGCAGATTTATCATAATTCGAGGCATGCTTGAGTCTTTCCCCATAATTGTGGGTGCTATCTATGGTCCAAACTCGGACTCTCCAGGGTTTTTTTACCCATTTAATATCTCTCCTAGTCGGTGATCCCCTCGTTTAACTATCCTTGGAGGAGATTGGAACTTTGTACCCCAGTCAGAGCTAGACCGATCCGATTCTAAACGTGTCGACCTCTCCCCGGCACAAAGGACCTTAAGAGATCTCATGGGCAGCACAGGCCTTATAGATGTTTGGTGTGCACTGTACCCTTCTGAATGACAATACACCTATTTTTCTCTTCCACACAAAACCCTCTCCCACATTGATTATTTCTTAGCCAGTGCATACTGTTTACTAGGGGTAGTAGATGTTTCTGTCCTTCCAAGAGTCTTATCAGACCACTCCCCCATCAAACTTACATACTTATTGGGACCAGGGCTATGGCGAGACTCAGTCTGGCATCTTAATACCCAACTTTTAAGACCGCCATCACTTCTTACCCACACCAGTGATTTTATCTCCTCATTTCTGGAGGCTAACAGAGGTACCGTAGGTAGGATTGAAATAGCCTGGGCTGCATTAAGTGCACACTCCAAGGCAATTTCATTCCACTAGCTGCAATCCAGTCTTTGAAAAATTAAGGAGCAGTTAGATACCTTACTTGGAGACATCCAGCAGCTTGAGCACTCACTGAATCGCCTTTCCCCAGATTCTGAATTGGCCAAACTGCACTGGTTACAATCACAGTATGCCAAAGTTATAGACCAAAAAGCAGAGCTGGCCCTACACCGTACCAAATTAAAATACCTAGACTCTGGTGAAAAGGCTGGCAAATTGCTGGCACTCTTTTTTTGGCAGGCAGAAGTGAGCAGGTTTATAGCAGGCCTTCACCTACCCCTACAGGGCCTGTGATAACGGAACCCACGGAGATAATGAACACTTTTGCTAAATATTTCCGAACCCTACAGGAGAAGGAAAGTCTACCCCCTTTTAAGAATTGTCAGTTCCAGATTATTTATGTACAACAGCTTTCTGAAGTTTTCCTCCCACCTGGTGGCAACTCTGCGCTCACAAATCTCTCTCCCAGAGGTAGAGCTAGCTATTAAACAGCTACCCCTGGATAGGACCCCCGGACCAGATGGTTTGCCTAGCAACCTCTACAAGGCATGCACTCCACAGCTCGCTCCACTCCTAGTGGACATGTACAACTCTTGGTTTGAAGGGGGAATCGAGGACAGCTCCTTTTCAGAAGCCCTGATAACTTTGATCTCCAAATCAGGTAAAGATCCACTACTTCTGGAAAATTATAGGCCCATCTCACTCCTCAACACTGATGTAAAAATTCTAGCCAAGGTGCTAGCCAACCGTTTAGCTCCGATAATGGGCGAGGTTATCAGCCCAGAACAAGTGGGATTTATGAAGGGTAGATCCTCAGGAGATCACATGAGGAAACTTATTCATCTGTTACTGGCCTCGGGGGAGTCCAGAGTCCCCGCGGCACTGGTCTCCCTCGACTCCAAAAAGGCATTTGACAGAGTCTTCTGGGATTTTTTGCTTGCATCTCTAAGTAATTTCAGTATCCTGGTGGATTTTATTAAATGGGATAAAGTATTGTACACTTCTCCCACAGCAAATCTGGTGCAACGGCTCCCTATCGGCCACTTTCCCCTTTACAGGGGAACACGTCAAGGATGCCCACTCTCTCTCCCCTTCTCTTTAATTTCTACCTTGAATCCATAATTTGTCACCTAGTTAATTCACCCTCTATCCCTGGTATTCACATGGCAACTAACCGCTATGCCCTGTTGGCCTATGCGGATGATCTCCTTTTGTATATAGAAGACCCTACCTCTTCTATTCCTGCCCTGTTAGAGGAGGTAAACAAATTTGCCATTCTCTCTTCAGACAAACTGAATCCTTCCAAAACGAAGAGCTTCCCGCTTAATAACCGCTTGTTTAGAGCTGATATTCTACACTTAGGTCTTGCATGGGAACCCAAATCCCTACCCTATCTAGGAATAAAGATTCATTGTGACATTCCCACCCTGGTTAAGGAAAATTTCACTAACCTGCTCCAAATCCTGAAGAATGACTTAGACAGATGGAAACTTCTTCTGCTTTCACTATGGGGCTGGATTAGTATTATAAAAATGAACATATTATCCGGACTCCTCGACCCTCTAAGTATGCTAAGCCTTTTCTTCCCCAAAATCTAGTTTCAATGTATTCAGAAACTGCTCAATGCATTCCTATGGAAAAATAAAGCAGCGCAGAGAGCGTACGACAAACTAACAGCCCCTAAATTACAGTGCAGGCTGGCTCTGCTTTCCTTTTTTTCTTTATTATGGTGCTCAGCACATCAGTAGAATTGCTTTTGAGGCCAATATCCTGGGACTAATCAACCCCCATTTATATATCCCCACCTGGGTTAAGATCGAAAAGGCCCTAGCAGGTAGATCCCATGTGTCTCTCTCAGCGCTTGTGTCCCTCTCTCCCACTCATCTTCCCAAATCTTTGAAAAACACCCGCATTGGATGGTCTCTCCGGGCCTTCCATCAAAAACAAATTCACCTGTCTAAAAAATGGCACTGGTCTCCGTCCCAGCCCATCTTAAATAACCCTTGTTTTCAGATAGAGGGGAAGCCAATCCCACACATTTTTCTCCCACAGCTTAGGGACTGCACTCTCGATACCTTCCTTCAGAATTCTGCTCTGGTTCCCTTTCCAGTTCTTCAATCCCAACTGCACCTACAGCAGATGCTTTTTTAAGTTCTTGCAAATTAAGAATGCAATTCTCTCTTTTATGGGGCCTAAATCACGTCCTCCCTCTCTACCAGAAGATCTCTCTGCTTTGTTGCAAGTGGTAAAACAAGAGCATGCAGTATCCAAAGTTTACGAGCACCTGCAGTCTTTGGATGCATCCCCCCCCCGGGCACCTGTTATTACTGGGCACATGAGCTATCTCTCCCCACGGAACCTCCCTTTTGGAGGAAAGCCTGGAGTTCAATCTACAAATATATTTAAAAGGACAAACTCTGCTTAATATCACTTTAACATCATGCACAATCTATATTATACCCCCGTTATATTACATAAAATTGGCAAACTAGATTCTCCTCTTTGCAATAGCTGTAATTTGGCCTCTGGCTCTTTATTTCATCTCCTGTGGAGTTGCCCAAAAACACAGGCCTACTGGAACTCCATAAAGCAGGGCCTGAATCCTTTACTAGTACTTGAACCCCTGTTTACTCCAGAATCTTGCCTGCTTTTTATGTTCCCACAGGGAACTCCTAGGATTAGAAAAATGTATATCGCATTAGTGGCTTCCACCGTGATATTGGTCATGGTGAGACACTGGAAAGAGGACTCCCTTCTGTATTGGAATGGTTTTGAGAAGCCCTCTTTGCCATCCAGTTAGAGAAGCATATTGCAAATATGCAACACAGGCCGCACCATTCCCACTCTACTTGGAAGCCCCTACAAACTCTGCTTTCCCTCTGGAAACCATAGTTTAACTGAACAAAGGTTCACTCTCTACTGGATGCAAATAACTTTTTTTTTAGCCACTCCCTTAGGACATGGCATAGGATGTTCAGGGATTGGGGGTTTTGAGGATGGGTGAATGTTATATTGTTCTATAGTTTGTTAAGTTTGCTTTGTAGTGGGATTTCTGGGTTTTAATTGGCTGTTTTTGCAGCCTCAAGTCAATCTTAGTATGACCTTGTATTGTTTATATTGAAAGAAAACAAATAAAATATATTGAATAAATAGGGATGAAGCCTGTCTGTTCTGGGTGGATCAGCGAGCCCACCACTTCTTGTAGCTGGTTTGTCAACACTTTTGCAAACATTTTTGCAACCTGATTTAATAATGAAATAGGTCCGCATGCTCTGTACTGCGTAGTATCTCTCCCTGGTTTTGGTAATGCCATTATCAGAGCCTCTTGCCAAGAGGGGGTGCATCTCCATTGGTTTTAATTGCCTAGAATACCAAGTGTAAAGTGAGGATCAGGTCTTCCATGAAAGGTTTATAAAATTCACATACAAAACTGTCAGTCCATGATGATTTGTTAGAGGGTAACTGCTTTATCTCCTCTACAATCTCTGCCTTGGATATAGGCTTATTTAGGGTGGTTCTGAGTTCCTCTGTTAGTTTGAGCAGGTGTATCTTGTCTAGAAACTTCCTGACCTGTTGTTTGTAGTCCCCTTCCTCCTCCTTGTGATAGATCTCCATAGAATTGGCCACATTTTCTACTATTTCTGGGAGGCTTGTAAGATATCTGTCCCCAACCCCCCATTTTTATTTTTTTGTATGTATCTGTCTGCTTTCTGTTTTTTGAGATGGAAGGCTAGTTGGTGGCTCACCTTGTTGTCATGGTCATAGTACGCTTGCTGTATAAAGCAAATTTTTCTATCATCTGACCAGAGCATGAACTGGTTTATTTCTGCTCTCATTTTATGTATCTTCTTCAAAAGGTTACTATTTCTTGTGGTTTTGTATTCTGTAGTAGCTCTAACTGGGTTTGTTTTTCTGTTAATTTTAATACTTTTTCAGCTGCTTTTTTTCTATGTTACAGAATCATATGTTCTTCGTACTGCTTTCAAGCCATCCCAAATAAATTTGGACTGCATATCTTGTGGTTTATTGAATTCTAAATAGGCTTTGATAGGTTCCTTAATCTTAAACCAAAAGACTTTGTCATTTAAATAACTGGCATTTCGGCACAACAGAGGTTTTTCCCTTCTTGTGACCAGTCTGTAAGCAAAACTGGACCTGGGCATGGTCCGATATAATTATTGGGTTTATCTCACATTTTACCGTAGTGTAGAATAATGTCTTAGGTATATAAAATCTGTCTAACTAGGAGTAACCGTTGTTATGGGATGAACAAAATGTAAAGGTGTTTTCCCCGGTGGTGTAATTTCCTCCAGGGATCTATCAGGTCACATTCTTCCTTTAAAGCTCGTAATGTTCTAGCTGCCACCCTCCCTTAATTCTGTGCTCCTGAAGATCTATTCAAGCTAGCACTTTCTACTACTTTCCAATCCTCCTCATCACCCCATCCCTGGTGGAAGTGCTGTAATGTATTGAAATAGTTTTCTAAAGAAAACTCTGGAGAAGCTGGGGTTGGGCTATAGACACTGACTATATGTATTGACGGTTCACTCTGTGTGATAGCGACTACTGCTATGCGGCCCTTGTATATTGATGGCTAACTTGCCAGGGTAGCCCTTTTCAAAGTAATATTGCCACTCCTGCTTTGATTCTCTTGGGGTGGGAGGATGCTATTACCTGACTCATCCAGCTGTGGCAGAGTTTCAAATGCTCTTGTGAGGGGCACCTTGTTTCTTGTAGTAGCAATTCTATGTCACAGTTCCCTTGCTTCAGCTCTTTGAAAATCCTCGCTGTTTTCACCATGCCCTTCACATTATATGATTTAAGAGTTAAGTTAACCATTATTACTATAGGAAAGTTGTTGGTTGTACCACACTGTGTATATGTTCACATTATTTGGCAGATTTTGGACATCTTGATTGGCATCTTTCCAGATAGAGAGTAACCATTGTACTACCTGAACACCCTTCTTGGTGAGTGCCCTTAATATCAGCTTTAGTAATACCTTATCATCAGCACACATAAAAGACTGCAAACATTGAAACCATATCCAGCCACACATAAACATTTTAGATTCCAACAGGGAACAACATCGAACAGTAAACAGCCTATCTACTAATACCCTTTCCAGGGTGCACTAGGGGTCCCTGCACTCCCACCAAAGAGCAGAGCCCCTCAACACACGAGCAGTGTGGGATCCTGGGAGCTCTGGAGAGAACTCACTCCTCTGTCAAGGGAGCTTGCTAGTAAGCCCCCCTGTAAAAGCCTTAGCTTCGACCAGGTAAGTGCCCTCTGGAGATTGTGGGAGTGGCTTGCGGTGTGTCCACCATGCTTCAGTCCCAGCATATGCATGCCCGCAGGTTTTATGTTTTTCTCCATTATTGCTTCCATGTGGATTACCAACTTATAATCCAACTGTAACATTCCCTTACTGGGTATGACACATGACAGATGGGTCTGAGCAATATAGTAATCACCATCTCTCCCCCCAGCAGTCTTTCCCTGTGGTCATTCTCCATCAAATCCCTTATTTCCTCTGGCCCCCTTCCATGCCGCCATGATCCGCAATGCCCCTATATGCCTTCCCCCCACACCAAGATGAGAGAGAGAAATCAATGGAATGAGAAAATGGAGTTAAACAGTTATCATATTCCCCCACTATTCACCTGTGTACCTTGATCATTGGTTCTCTTTTGCCTCCAGTTTCCTTTTCTCCCTCAAGCATATTATTTGCAATGGAACTGTATGGCCATAAAATGCAGCAAGTATTTGTGGAGAGGGGGTGAGCCTACCCTTGACCTCTATTCATTTTCAGTGATGTAGACTCGTCCAAATGGTGATCGCTATTATGCAGTCACTGTTATCACATGGAATCAAGAGGAACACACCTTCCTTGGGTTACCCCGATCTGTGAGCCTGCATGTGGTTGCAAGATCAAGCCTGGAAAGCCCATAAGGTTTCTGGTTCCCACACACATCTATTAAATTACCGTTACCTTAGAAACGGATGCACTACAGCAATCAGATACGCAACAGCAGAATATTTCTACGCTTCCTTTAGACACAACAGAAATCACCCATCCAAATTTTGGAAACTGGTCAAATCCCTATTCACTCCCCCTACCCAACCCCCATACCACTACTCAAGGATGGAAACTTCACCCTATCTAACCCTTCCTCTATAGCTGCAACCTTCAACACCTTCAGCACCTCTTGCACTTCATCACTCCTTGCCTCCCTACCCCACACCACTTCCACCACTCCCACTTCCCCCACAAACCCCAATTTAATCCCCACTTTCCCCTTCAAACCCATCTCCCCAAATGACACCCTTAAAGCCTCCTTGAACTAAACCTTTACAAGGGTAAGTTTACTGATAGGCTCGACTCCAAGCTCCTTCACCTCTCCTCCCATGCTATTTGCACCTCCCAGCCGCTCTACTCTATCTATCTTTCTTTCTAGCCTCAGTCCCATCAAAGTGAAAACTCTCTACTGTCATCCCTCTCACTAAAGGTGGTGACTCCACCAACCCTGGCAACTATCACCCCCATCTTCCTCTTCCCTATTCTAGCCAAACTGCAAGAGCACATTGTCCTTTTCCAACTCTCTCTCTCTATCTTGACTCATCCTCCTTTTTCGCCCTTTTCCAGGTTGGTTTCAGGAAATCCCACTCCACTACCACTTCCCTCGTTCAGCTTACTGACTCCATATTCACCAGTATGGATCAGAAGCAGATCACATCAGCAACATTTGTCGATCTGGCAAAGGCCTTCAAGGCTGTCTCACACTCCCTTCTCCGCCACAAACTAACAGCTGCTGGCCTTTCCAATTTATTTACTGCCTGGTTCCAACCCTTCCTACATGATAGGATGCAATCAGTCAAAACTGGTTCCTCCCTCTCCCCCCCGCCAAATAAATACTGGTGTTGCACAGGGCTCAGTACTCAGCGCAATCCTATTTTCCATATTCTTGAATGATTTACCTGCTGTCTGCTCTTCTACCAAAATACACATGTATGCAGATGATACTGTCCTGTACACCTCTGGTGCTTCCCACCCTGATGTGGTAGCAAGACTGCAGCACGAGACTGCAGTCCTCTTTAAATGCACTTGGTACTGCTCCTCCCACCTCCCCACACACACACCATATCTCGACAGGTGCCTCTGGACCTGCTCCCCGTCATCACAGCCCCTGCTTCACTATCCCCCATCTCGCTTATGTTCGCGGTTGGTTTCAAACCCAATCCCCCTTGTTTCACTGTCACCCAGCCTCTCGCCATCTGGGATAGCGTTAAACCATATGCAGTTACTCTGCCATAGTCTATGAATGGATTTGGAGGTTTCAAGGGGTGTGCTACCTAGGACAACAAATTAGAAATAGCTTAGTATTCAATTACAACTGCTCAGTTTTTTTTTCTGTTATTTGTCTAATTGTCATGTAATTGCTCTTTAATGCCTAATGATCAGGCCTCTAACCACTGAATATGTGTATTGTCTTATTGTCCACCCTGATGTGGAACCTTTGTAAAAGAGCTCATGCTCAAAGGTCTTTCCGAAATACTAATTAAACAATTAAACAACTTCAGCAAGGTACAGTTTTGGTTCCAATCCATCCAGCTGTTCCTAAATGCCAAAAAGACTGCCTCTATGACCTTTGGCACTAGGCTGAGACTTTTTAATTTCCCCAGACCCCCGCCACTAATTTTCCATACCCTGGATGGTATGCCTTTAGAGAACATCACCTCCTTTAGATACATTGGTGTCTGGTTAGACCAACACCTGGACTTTTCTGTTCATGTCAATGCAATCCTCAAGAAACTGCACCCAAAACTGGGTGCATTATACTAAAACCGAGACTGTATTCCTCTACCAGCCAGATGTGCACTTATACAGAAAATGATCCTCCCTTTTATCTATGCAGACATAGTCTATAGTGCCACTGCCAAATCCACCCTGTCCAGACTAGACACTCTCTATTACACTTTCTGTCATTTCACTCTAGCCTGCCCCCTCTCGTACCCATCATTGTGATCTTTACACTGTCCTCTCCCTCCCATCCCTTGAATCCAGATGCGAGCCTTCCCCACTCTGCTTCCTTCATAGCCGAATTCTGGTTTGGATCACTACCCCCCCACCTCACCTCTACTCTCTCTACCCCTACCATACACCTCTACTCCCTCCGCAGCTCTGATCCCAGACCCCTGGCCCTCTCATGCAGATCCTCCATTGCCGGTCAATCTGTCTTCTCAAATTGTCCCATGCTGTGGAACGCCTTCCCCCTCCATTAGAAATGCCACCTCCTCCATAGCCCTTACCTCCCTTCTACAGAACTACACCTCCCATTCTTGCTCCTGTTCTAAATTGCCCTCCACACTTAACCAGCCCTCATATCCCTCAAACTACATACAGTGCCCTTCTTTCCCCCTAGTACTCCACACTCGTCACTTAACAAACATCATCTAGCTTCCCTCCACTGCCTGTCCAGTCATCTCTTCATAGCCCCTGGCCCTTCCCTCACAGGATAGCAATCCCCACAGTGTCCAGCAACAATCTGATATCATCCACTCAATCACTCCTCATCCCCACCCAGTTATAATTTCGGGTCTTCCTGACCAGGAACCTCCCTATCCTTGGCCATCCTCTCCATCCACTAATAATAATAATTGCTATATTCCTCCACACTGCTTGGTATTATCTACTTATTGTGATATCCACTGCAAGTCTATATTCTTACCCTGCTGCCCTGGAGCCTCCCTTATCCACTGCTGTCTTCGCCATGCTCTGCTAATAATTATTATTGCCATGCCATGTTTTTCCTTTTTGCTTCTCACACAGCTTAGTGTTATCTGCACTTGTGCTGATCCCACTGCTTCTGCTGGCATCTATCCGTCACTGTAATCTACTACCCTTTATTGAATGCCTTGCGTGTTAACCTGTAAACTATTTAGTTCATACCTTGCTATACACATATATGATGGTAGCTCATGCAATTATAACATTCTCAATCTAATACTGTAAATATTGTCATTACTGTAAATACCATGCTACATTGTGATTTATATTAATGCTATACATATGTTATTTGTAATAAGTTTGTAATCTGTTTACCTGTGTATATGCTGTTATTTGTAACATGTTATGTAATCTGTTTACCCCTTTCCCCCTTCCCCCAGGACACATCTGAAAATGAGCAATTTGCTCAGCATACCTTCCTGGTGAATCATTTAAATAGATAAATAAAAATATCCTGGGGTTTAGGGAGCAACCACAACTTTAACAATGCATCAGTAAGAAAAACAGGTATATCTTCCAGCCTGTTATTTGTCTCAGTACCTTCTATCCTGCTCAAGATTTCAGTTTCAATAGACCCTGTACCACTTCTTGACCACCACTCATACTTCCTCAGCTGGAGCTGGGTGTCTGGTGCCCTGTGACCTTTTATGTTTCCCTGTCACTGACCATAACATTTGCTTCTATTCCTCTTTGTAGGTTTCGGATGGTAAGTCTTGTAGTTCGATGTTTGAAGTCACTAGGAACTAGCATACTTGTGTCAGGCTATTATACAGCACTGGACCCTTTCCCCCAAGTACTAGCAACTTAGCAGATAGTGGAGCCAAGCTTTGATTTGTCTTTCCCTGAGTGCTTTGATAATGGTGTGAACTCATGCTTTCTCTTCCACAGCATAGCGGGACAGTAGTCTTGAGTTTTGTAAATTCTACAGCTAGCTATTCCACTGTTCCTCTCTCTCTGCCTCTACCCCCCTTTCCCCAGGCTACCCCTTGCCACCCCTACCTACTCCATCCTGACTACCCCTTAACACACCCCTCCCCCAACCCCTACTGTCCACACCCTTACTACTCCCCCCCGCCTCACCACCCTCCTACTCCCCCTCCCCTCTGCTCACCTCTCGTAGAAACATAGAATTTGACAGCAGATAAGGACCACTTGGTCCACCTAGTCTGCCCATTTCCCTACCTAATGTTACCTCCTTGTTCTAGCCTCCTCTCCACTATTACTTTTCAATGCCATACGCTGACAAAGCCTTTCGGCTGCATCTAACAGAAGCATTGAATTAATTCATTAGTCCCCTTGCTGTGCCCCGCACTTAATGTTAACTTTGCTCAAGAAACATTTTCCTAACCTTTTCACATTGTATTGTAGCTAACTGTCATGCCCTGGGTTTCTCAGGGTTACTGTCCTCCACAACCAATGTATCATGTACTCTTTGTAACCTGCAGTGTTTACTTGTAAGGAATCCTGTGTAACCTATGTAACTTATGTGTAGTTTTGTCTTATGTTTCTGTATTCGAGTTGGAACCTTTGTAAACGAGTCCATGACTCAAAGGTATTAATCCCAATCTTAAATAAATAAATAACATTCATTGGAAGTTGATGTTTAAATCATTTTTGGCTCATGCTTTATGGAGCAATTGTTCTGATACCGCAGGAAACTTGGCTATGATAGACTGAGAGGGGTTACCAGGCTTAGGTTCGGGTCCAAAGGCCCTATATGTCTGTTTAGTTTCTACAGCAAAGTCCTCTAGTAACCCTAATTATAGAAACATAGAAACAAAGATTTTGACGGCAGATAAGGACCGCTTGGCCCACCCAGTCTGCTCATTTCCCTACCTAATGGATAAGCTGCAGATCCTAGTTAACCAGCAGCCTACTTCTTCCTATCCCCACCCCCTAGAATTGCCTTATGACTGTCCCATGCATGCTTGAATTCCACCACTGTTTTTGACTCCACAACCTCCTCCGGAAGGCCGTTCCATGCATCCACAACCATCTCTGTGAAAAATACTCCTTAAATTACCTCTGAGCACCCCTTCTATCTTCAAATTGTGCTCCTTGTTCTTGCACACCTCTTTTTTGAAAGATGCTACCCTCTTGGACTTTGTTGATTCCCTTGAGATACTTGAAAGTTTCTATCATGTCCCCCTCTCCCTCCTTTCCTCGAGGCTATACATATTCAGCTCCTTAAGTCTCTCTTCTATGTCTTCCGGTGCAGACCCTGCACCATTTTAGTGCCCTCCTCTGGACAGCCTCCATCCTGTCTATGTCCTTTGGATTGGGTCTCCAGAACTGCACAGTACTCCAGATGGGGTCTCACCAACTGTCTGTACAGAGGATAATAACTCCTGTTTTCTACTGGTGATGCCTCTCCCTATGCATCCCAGTATCCCCCCAGCCCTCCTTGCTGCCCTCTCACATTGCTTGCCCACCTTTAGGTCATCTGATATGACTACCCCCAGGTCCCTTTCCATTTTTGTTGTTGTTAGTATCTCACCCCCCATTGTGTACTCTTCCCCTAGGTGTTTGTTTCCTAGGTGCATTACCTTGCACTTCTTAGCATTGAATCTAAGCTGCCATACATTTGACCATTCCTCTAACCTTGCCAAGTCCCTTCTCATCCTTTCCACTCCACCTTGTGCATCAACTCTGTTGCAGATCTTTGTGCCATCTGCAAAGAGACATACTTTTCCTTCCAGCCCTCTGCAATGTCGCTTATAAAGACATTGAAGAGGACCGGTCCTAATACTGAACCCTGCGGTACCCCACTAGTAACCCCTTTCTTCAGAGTGGACTCCATTTACTATTACTCTCTGTGTCCTATTCTCCAGCCAATTCTTTACCCAGGCTATCATCTTGGGACCCACTCCCAGGCTGGCTAACTTGTATATTAATCTTTTGTGTGGGACTGTGTCAAATGCCTTGTTAAAGTCTAGGTAGGCCATGTCCACAGCCCCTCCCTGATCTACTACTTTGGTCACCCAGTCAAAGAAATCTATCAGATTTGTCTGGCATGACCTTCCCGCTGTGAATCCATGCTGCCTTGGATCCTGAGCCCCTCTGGCCTCTAGATACTCAACAGTTCTTTCCTTCAGAAATGATTCCATCTTTTTCCCTACCACTGAGGTTAAACTAACAGGTCTGTAGTTTTCTGCTTCTGCCTTGCTCCCACTTTTGTGAAGGGAATCACATCTGCCCTTCTCCAGTCCTCGGTACCACCATCCCCCATGATTTGTTAAAGAGGGTAGTCAGTGGTGTCACTAGTTCTACCCTTAGTTCTTTTAGAATTCTGGGATGAATCCCATCAGGCCCCATTGCTTTGTCCACCTTCAGTTTTAAGAGTTCTTTCAGAACCTTTCTTCTCTAAATGGGCTGGTATAAACTTCTGTATCCAGAGTGTTTCTACTGTTTGTTTTAGGTACCTCCCACTTCCTTTGTAAATACTGTGCAAAATATTTGTTTAGTATCTCTGCCTTTCACAGTCACCTCTGCCCACCCTCCTCCTTTTTATTAAACCTCACTAGCCCTCCCTTGGTCTTTCTTCACTCCCTGATGTACCTATAAAAGGTTTTATCCCCCTTCTTAACTGAGTTGGCTATCTTTTCCTCTGTTTGGGCCTTTGCTGTTCTGACTGCCTTCCCAGCTTCCTTTTGCTTTAACTGATACAGTTCCTGTCCTGCTCCTTCTGTGATTCCTTGTACTTCCTGAATGCTTTCTTTTTCTCTTGAACCTTCACTGCCACTTCCTTTGAGAACCATAGTGGTTTCTTACATCGTTTCGTTTTGTTAATTTGCTTCACACAAAGGCTTGTTACCTCTGTGATGGCAGTTTTTATTATTCCCCATTGTTCTTCCACCCCTCCTTCCTGCCCATTTGCTAGTGCATTCCTTAGGCACTCACCCATTTTAGCAAAGTCAGCCTCCTAAAGTCCAGTACTTTTTGCCTTTGTATGGCTTGACTCTATTGCTGTGTTTATTGTGAACCATACTGTTGATGGTCACTAGTTCCCAGATGGCTACCACTTCTACATCTGTGATCCTCTCTTCATCTCCATTTGAGAGAACCAGGTCTAAGATTGCTCCCTCTCGAGTGGGCTCCAATACTAGTTGTCTAAGGCATGCCTTGTAGGGCATCTAGAATAACCCCACTTTGAAGTGGCTGCTGCAACTGCACTCCAGTTAACATCTGGCATATTCAGGTCACCCATCAGCAATATCTCCCCTTTTTCTGCCATTCTAAGTATTCTTTCTATCATTTCCTTGTCCATCTCCTCCCCCTGAGAAGGGGGTCTGTATAAAACCCCTGTATTGATTGTGGTGCCATTGCCGGTCTCCAAATTTACCCACAGTGCTTCTTCTCCTCCCTGTTTTCCCTTTTGTTCTGTTGCTTTGATTCCTTCCCTTATGTAAAGAGCTACTCCTCCTCCTCTTTACCCTCCCTGTCCCTCCTGTAGATAGTGGATCCTGGTATGTTTATGTCCCAGTCATGGTTTTGTGTGTACCATGTTTCTGTGACTGCCACGATATCCAGATGTTCCTCCTCCATCAAGGCCACTAATTCAGGAAGCTTGTTACTCAGACTACGGGCATTGGTACTCATTGCTCTCCATTTTTAATGGCTTTACCTTCTTTTGCAGCATCCCCCACTGACCTGTCTACCTCGGTCTTTTTCTCATTTAGTACCCTGTTTTGTAGGGAGAGGCTGGGATTTTCCTGCTGCTTATCAGTGCCTCCCCCCTTGACTAGTTTAAAAGCTTGCCAATGAAGCATTTAAACCAATTGCTCAAAAGACTTGTTCCCTTCCTGGACAGAAGCAGACCATCCTGCCAGTATAGGCTGGTGTCCCTCCAGGTGGAACCCCAGTCCCCAATGAAGCCAAACCCCTGTGCTCCACACCATTTTTTCAACCATTCATTAAACTGCATGGTGCAAAGTACCCTCGCCTCACTCATGCCATTGACAGGCAGCACCTCAGAGAAGGATATTGTGTGCTACTTGTCTTAGGCCCCTCCCCAATTCTACAAAGTCCTTCTGCACTGCTCTAATCTCATGATTAGCCAAGTCATTTGTCCCTAGGTGGACAATGGCGTCCAGCTCAGACTCCTGTGCAGCTGTTCTCATGATCCTGAGGATGCGCTTCCTGTCTCTCCAAGCCATGGCACCAGGCAGGCACCTTACTTCAGTTTTCCCTGCTCCCCCCAGTTCTATCTCCCCTACTAATTGAGTCCCCCACCAGGAGCTGCTTCCTTTCCTTGTGGTGTCCTCTGCCTCCTTCCTGTGGTTGAAGCCATGACATAGGAAAAAATCTGGTTGTTCAGCATTTTCTGGGAATCCAGAAATATCTAAAATTCTTTTGGTGTCCTTTGACTTCCGTGTCTTTGGCCCTGTCTATCAGTTTCCTCTCCCATCTGCATAAGTAGAGCACTGTGCAGTCCAAGCTGCTTGTCTCATTTTGGAGGTCCGATATGGCCTCCCCTAACACTGCCGTTTGCTGCTTTAATTTCATGAAACTCTCTTGAAATTGGCAACATTACTATCAGTTCTCTGTAGAGTCTTGAGTATGATGGCAGTGTTGGCTCATTCAAATGCTGGGCTTCTGATAGGTCCCTTGTCTTCGTCCTCTGCTCCTGACCCTAGCCTGTAGTCAGAGGCCTTGGCCATGGAGTTGCTGGGGCTCTGTCTTCTGGTTAAAGTGCTAGTTTTCTGCTGCTGCTGGGGCTCTATGTTTAGCTCTGTTGAGGCTGTCCCCCTCTTGGCTTGAAGTGACTGAGCAGGTATTGCATTCTTTTAGCTGGCAAGGAGGTGGATGGATGGTGATTCTTATTCATGGGATGTAGAGCTGAAAAGTAAGCCACCATTACCTTCGGCGATGGCACCAGAACTCAACACTCTGTTCTGGGGGGTTACCAAGATGCTTATTTGGCATCAGGACTCTGCATGATGCTAGTCTAGGTAAAATAGGCAGAACCCTGGCATCATGCACCTGAGTGATCTAGAGTAGGAGAGTGTGCCTGCATGGGGAGTCCATTGAAATCCATTGGTGAGTGCGGTCATGTGAGGGGCATCGGGGCCTGTAAGTGCCGGCCAGGGAGTGGGCCGCCAGTCGAGGCTAGAGGGGTCTGGGGCCAGGATGTGCTGATTGCCCCCTGGTGCCCAAGTGGAGGAGAGAGATCCCCACATCCATCAATGGGAATGGAGCAGAGAACACCCAGAGATCTGAGAAGGAAGTCGCGTGACAAGTGGAGCCCATCCAACTCTGTGAAGAGAGGGCTAGAGACTCAGTGGCTGCCATGGCAGGCCTGGACCAGGTAAGTGGCAGTGGCTGGTTTTGGAGGGTCCAGTGTAGCAGACTGAACTCTGCGTCATAAGACCATGTCCACCTTGCTTGCTTGTGTAGAGTACTGCCTGTAATGCACCCTGGGAAGGTTGGGCCCCTGCATATTGTGACCCACCGCAGTGTCACAAGGGTAGGAAGGCCGTAGGTTGAAAGGACTGTGCCCAGCAATCCAAATAGTGAGCCCCATTTCTGAAAGTGTTCCCCAGCACCCTACAGAGGGAGGAGGTTCCAAATGAAATGCTGTGAGGGAAAAGAAGTTTGAAGATTGCTTGCCAAGAGAGAGTTGAGAACCTGTTTGGCCCACAAAAGTGACAGGATCCAGGTTCAGGACCCACGTCCCTAAATGAAGTGCCATGGCTGCTGGTCATTGTATGTGCTGATTCTGATTTGTGTCCCCACTGCTCCATGGAGCCAAATTAGTTTGTGGCTTGAGCCTTTGAACTCTTACAAATAAACTATGCCTGATTGCGTTTGGAGTTCTGGCTGGACCGCATCATTTGTTCACACCTAATGAACTGCCAACTGTTGTTGCTTCCTAATGATTTTGACCCCATACAGACACTGCCTGAAACTGCCCTCCCAGCGTCGTGAGAAAATCCATCTGAGTGCCCAAGACAGAGATCATACTGTCACCAGAGGAATCCCAAAGTTACATGAGGTACTGTTATTTATTATGGCTGAAAGAATGTTTCACAGTCCAACTCCCGATCTGGAGCCCTCCCCTTCCCCGCAACTGTAACATCCAAACCCCTAGACATGGGAGGGGGGAGAGGTGTCTGATGTTCCAGCAAAAAAACTGGGTGTGTGAAAATTTCCCTGAGGTAAAATATTTACAAAATGAACTGCCTGAGAACAAAAGCCAGGTGCAAGGAGCTGCTGGAAGCACAAAAGGTGTTACCAAAGAGAGATGGTAAAACAGTGGAGGGTTACACGTGAAAAAAAGATCAGGATGTTTATCTCTTTCAGTACAAGTGTTGCTGGTACTGCTTGTGAAAAATACATTTTGGCAAGGCAAGGCAAATTTTGTTTATATTGCACCCTATTCAGGGGCTCAGAGCGTTATCAAATATGATAATAAAATAAAATAAAACATCTTGCAAATACACAAAAGATTACAAACTTTTTCAAATAAATGTTTTAAAAGAGGCTTTAAAGGCCTTCACCATGCTGGCTGCTTTAATATATGGTGGGAGAAAATTCCACAACAGTGGTGTGGCCACATCAAATGCTCTGTCTTCCAATCTCTTTAGATGGTAGGATGGTACAAGCAACAGACCAGCCTTGGCAGAGCATGGGGGAAGATTATAGGAGAGTACAGGACCAGGAGCTCTTTTAGGTAGTCAGGTTCTGAACCATGTAATGCCTTCTATGCTGACAAGCCTATCTTGAAAGTCATGCACGAACTCACAGGCAGCCAGTGCAGAGAGCACAGAATAGGGGGTGACATGATCCCTCACAGAGGTACCTGTCAACATCCTTGCCGCAGCATTCTGCACTAGCTGCAGTTGATGCATAAACCACCAGACAGCCCTAGGTACAGAGCGTTACGGTAATCAAGTCTGTTGGTAACAAAGGCATAAATAACTGTAGCCAGATCAGTAGGAGTCAAGAACGGACAGATCCTGGCAATATTCCAGAGATGGAAAAGACATTTCTGAAGACTGAAGACACCGTATTTTCAAGGTTAAAGGGACACACTCATGCACAGTGGCAGACATAGTTTGAAAGCCCATGAAAAGTTCTTTTAATTGAGGTATTGGGCATACATGTAGCTAGAAGCAGTCCAGAGATGTAGATGACTGAGTCTATGCAATATAAATACTACATTAGAGCCATTCTTAGAACCTTGTGTTGTCAGTGACTATTAAGTAGTGCTTAACTTAATGTAGTTAGGCACTGCTTGATCTTCACTGACATCACAAGGTTCTAAGAATGGTTCTAATGTAGTATTTATATTGCATATACTCAGTCATCTACATCTCTGGACTGCTTCTAGCTACATGTATGCACAATACCTCAATTAAAAGAACTTTTCATGGGCTTTCAAACTATGTCTGCCACTGTACGTGAATGTGTCCCTTTAAAATGATCATCAAGAATAACATCAAGATCCTTGATTGCACCACTCACCGACAGGGGACGTCCATAGACCACTAAGGCAGGCAGTCTTCTGTAAGTGAAAATACCCCATGTCCCAGCTTGATCACCATAACCTCTGTCTTGCCGGGGTTGAGACATAGCCAGTTATCAGACATCCAGTTGTTAAGGAGCTGCGGACGCCAGCTGGTCAAAAGTGCTACATTGCAGAATTAGAATAAGCATATCCACAGTAAATCTCATACCAAAAAGTAGATTTCTATGTTACTTCATTTTAAAGTTATTAGCCATTTTGTAACCCTGATTCCACTACCTGTTCAAAGAATAAGGTTACCACCTACTCGTTTTTTGACCGAATGATTCGGTTTTCTAGGTCTAGATTCGGTCCTCCTGTTTTCACCATTGCAAATTCAGTTTTTATGGTGGGTTAAGCAGCACCTGTTAGATTCCCCACTAATTGTTTCATTTTCTTCTCATCTGACTGTAGGCAAGTGTCTGACATTTCAGTGTGCTTGCTTGCTTGCAGTGCATGCTAATCAGGAAGTGTCTTCAAGAGCAGGGCACTTAAAGAGCCAAATGTGTCCCTGTCTGCTCAGTTGTCACCTCTAAATTCACACCAGCAAATTGGAAGATTATTCATGGAAAGGGTAAACAATACCACCTTAATTAACACCTTCATTTTTCTGAAACCAGACAGGCACCACATTAGGGTAGCTTCCTGTCCCAGTATGGACTGTACAATGTGTTTCAGAAACTTTACCTGCTAATCCAGTTAAATTCAGAGGTAGTACTTTTTCAGTCATTTTGAATGCTCACATGCTTGTAAATCAGATTCTGTTAAATCCTTCACCATTTTACTTGCATGGTCAGATTACAAATAAATTCTGATACCATGCAGACCTTTGTTTGTATACCAGTCAGTCTGAGAGGTGTAAAGTAGGGCTATTAAGACCATTAACAGCAAATCAAACTAATCCTCTCCAGGCTGCATTGTGAGTATGGTCTTTGACTGCTATGATAAGGAATACTTTTATACCTTTAAATGTTCACCATTTTTTCTTTTAGGGTATGTCCTACATTTTAATATTTGTTACCCCTTTTGTTGTTAAATTAATAATCTAATATTTAATTTCATTTCTAGCAATACTATGCCTCTCTCCTCAGTAGTTATTGTTGTCAATTTTCATACTACTTGGATATTCCAGGAAGACCAATCCAGGCCTTTCAGATGAACAGCATGGAATAATGTGGCTAATGTCATGCTAAGCTACAGAAATGAGAAAAGGAAGAAAGAGAGCAGTAGCTGATGAGATGACAGGAACACAATCTAGATTTGATGGCACTGCAAATTTAGGCAATTTATCAAAAATTTTTCAAAACATTTTTTTTTTTTTACCAGAAGAGAGACGCTAAGCTAAAGCTTGTTTACAGGTGCAACCTGAGAGCACAAGGGAATTAAGTGATTTGTGTAGGGTCATGAAGTATGCAAGTTTGGGCTGTAGGATTCAAACCCTGGTCTCCAGAATTGCAGCTCAGAGCTTTAAACCACTGAGCTATACTGCCTCCACGCTACATATCACATATCATGCTATCTGCTCTGTATGACTGACATGGAAAACAAAATAGGGTATTTAACAGCATAGAATGGTTCCTACCACTTTTAAAACTTCTCTGACATTACAAATAACTGTAGAGAAGGAGCAATGGGAGGGACAGTAGCACATCTTAAAATGGCAGATGATATTTGTAATTACATCTCATCCACCATTACTGGTGTAGTTTATTTATTTATTGAAAGAGTTTTACCAGAAAATGCCCCTGATCCAAACTAGCCAGTTGTCAGAGGTGTCCTTGTAGTCACTCAATTTGTCAGCTAAGCTGTGTACACAGGATGGAAAGTACCCTGAACCCCCCCAACCCCACCAAATGTTAACACATACTGAAATTTAAAATATTTAAATCTAAATCAAATAAACCAAAAATTATAATCATGATGTAATTTAAAGAAGTTGTACACAATGTTGTATCAGCAGCAATTCTGAATAAATCAAGTGAATCAGAGTCCAAGCGATGCCCTCATTAGTCATAAAAGGGGCAGGGTTGGGGTGGATTTTGGGGGTGTGGTTTAGTATTCAGTTTTCATCTCATCCAAAGGTGGCAACCCTATCAAAGAAAGCCTATTCCAGTGAAGAGCAGCTGCTGATGTCATCTAGGAACCTTACAGTTTATTCTTGCATGTCAGCAAGCTTATAGGACCTGTTTCTCTAAAGCTGTAAAGATCATGTGCAATGTTTTTCATAAGTAAAACAGGCAGCATGAGTTAGTAAACATTGCTTTAAAAACGTTGTGGTTCATGCTTTGTAACAAAACTGACAATATTTTGTCTGGATGCCTTTTTTATTGAGGTCCTTTTGCTGAATGCTGGATCATGGAACACTGTGAGGTTTGCAGACTGAATACGTTGCTGATGAAAGGCTGAGCTCATTCCACACCTATCAGTCAATTGAGGCAACTTCTAAGAATGGCAATTTAAAACAATGATCCCATCTCCTTGTTAATGGGGGTGGGGCAGACTCAACTATGTTCTACTCTAAATTACAATGATCATTTTACCAGAGCTAACACTTCCACCCCAGTAGGAATTAACACATATAAGGCCCCTATTAAAACATATTGTAAAGCAGACAATGACAAACAGCAGTAAAATTAGTAGCACTCTTAACTGGCTTCAGCAGTCTGGAGGCATGCTGACTTAGTATCCAGCAACCCTGGTGAAATAGACCACACAAAAACAGCATTAAATAATACAATGTTATCAACTTTGCTACAAAACCTGGAACATATATAGTATTTATAGCAATGTTTACTGACTGGTGCTGTCTGTTTTACTTGTGAAAACCACTGCACATGATCTTTATAACTTTGGAGAAATGGGTCTTATAAGCTTGCTGACAATTATTACTAGACTTTGAGCTCCCTACATGACATCATCAGCAGCTCTTTACTGACATCTGCTTTTATAGCACAGGTAGTGCAATGAAAGTTACAAAATAGCTAATAACTTTAAAACCAAGTAACATAAAAATCTAGTTTTTCGTATGAGATTTACTGGGAGTATGCTTATTTGGATTCTGCAACGTAGCACTTTTGGCGTCAGTGGCTCTTTAATCTCAGCTAAACACAGATTCAGTGTATCTGGGGCGGAAAAGTCACCTGGGGCACAGGACAGGTACAACAGGGTATATCTGCATAGCGGTGAAACCCCAGATTGTACTGCCTAATGATCTCTCCCAGCTGCAGCATGTACATGGAGAATAACAGTGGTGCCAAAATAGAACCCTGTGGAATGCCACAAGGCAGCGTGAAAAATCCAGAGGAAAAATTCCCAAGGACAACACGCTGTGATCTTCCAGTTAAATATGAGCGAAACCAGCACACAACTGCTCTGGTAGCACCCATATAGCACCCCTAGATCTACTCTATCAAACGCTGAACACAGGTCCAAGAGCACCAAGATGGTATAGTGCCCTTGGTCCCTTGCCATGAAGAGATTATGTGCCACCCGAACCAAAGCCATCTCAGTGCTGTGCTGGGGCCGAAAGCCCAAATGGAGAGGTTCATAGATGGACAAAGTCTCTAGGTGTTCTACCAATTGGTCAACCACCACCTTCTCAATAAGCTTCCCCAAAAAGGGAAGATTAGAGATGAGCCTATAATTCAAAAGAACATCAGGGTCAATAGTTGGCTTTTTAAGGAGGGGCCTCACTACAACTTCTTTCAGAGATGCAGGAAAGATCCCCTTAATGATCCATTGATGATCTCAACGAAAACTGAACCCAGGAAATCCAAGCAACTAATGACAAACCACATTGGACCCAGGTCCAGTGCACAGATGTTGGGATGCATGCTGGTGAGCACCCGGAGAACCTTGTCCATCAAAACTGGCCAAAACTCACTCCAACTCGGCAGCCGATCTTCACTAGCAGATTGATCACTCTCATAAAGAACTGGACCAGAGGAGGTAATACATGCCCTAATAGAGGCCACCTTGTCGGCAAAGAACTGCCCAAACTGCTCCCACTTTTCTGCAGAAAATGCTGTCCCAGACTGCAAACAGGAGGGATTAAGCCAACTGTTGACAGTGCGGAACAGCGCAGCTGGATGATTTCTTGTCGCAGTAATCGACTGAGACAAAAATTCAGTCTTCTTAAGATCGATTGCCTGCTGATACTCCACATAATGGAGTCTAAACACCAACCTGTCTTCCTCAGAGTGTGACCACCTCCAAGTATGCTCTAACCTATGCTCCTTAGTTTTTAACCTGTGCAGCTCAACACAGTACCATGGTGAGTGATGCCGGGAAGTCAATGGGCAAATGCAGTAGGGTGCAATCAGGTCCAGAGCCTTGGTCAAGGCTATATTATAAGCCTCAACCCCAGCCTTTGAACTCTGAACACAAGCTAGCATCAGACGCAAGACAACCAGTGTCTCCTGGAGTTGGTGAGGCTCCAATTTATTTTTCAGATGACATCAGATTGTCTCCACAGAAAGGGTTAGTTTACAGGGGGCCCTGCACTGGAACTCAACTGCATAATGATCCGATCAACTGACCGGATCAACCTTGACCACCATAAAGTCAAGTCCGAGTGAGAAGACCAGGTTATGAGTGTGGCCATATATGTGTGTGTCCTGGAGGCAACTTCCTGAGACAATCCCAGCTGACACATCAGCTGAAGGGGCTCTTGTCCAAAATGACAGGACTTCTCCCAAGCATTAAAATCGCCCAGGACAAGAATGCTAGGGGACTCCAACACCTGTTCGGCAATGAAGTCTGCCAGCTCTTGCAGGAATAGACTCACACCCCCGGAGGTTAGTAGATGAGAACTATCCTGCCATTGACTCCCAAGGCACATTTAGTGACCACTCACCTCTCCATTTTATGATGTATGTTTTATCACTTTTTTGCATATGACTCATAGTTTCTGAGTGCAGTAGGATCACACCAGCAAACATAGAAATAGGGATTCAAACTCAAAGCCTCGGAGTACTATAGGATGAACAACAAATCAGCACATTTAGGAATAGGGATTCAAATTCACAGCCTCTAAGCTTGGGAGGTAGTATAGCACAGTGGTTTAAGGCTCTGAGCTGCAAATCTGGAGACCTGGGTCTGAATACCACAGCCCCCACTTGCATACTGTGTGATCCTGAGCAAGTCACTAAACTTCTCTGTGCTCCCAGGTCACACCTATAAACAAGTTTTCAGCTTAGTGTGTCTCACCTGGTTAAACAATTGGAAAACAAGTGCAGTAGGAGCCACAGGCCAGCACACTGGAACAGAGAGACTCCAACTCCCAGCCTCTCTGTACAGTGGGATTGAAACAGATTGCAGAAGGAACACCTCACACTAAGACACTGTCTTTTAGTGCAGTAGCGTGACAACCCCCTCCTTCCTGAAGGGGGAAGGAAGCCATTTTACCTTGGTGGGCCAGGTTCAGGTCTAACTGTCTGGGGTCAGCCTCAAGGAATTGTTTGGTGGATGGAGCATAGAGTGGAAAAGGAGGGTGCCTTCATAATGCCTGTGTCCATAAGATGCTGATGTGGTGGTAGGAGCAAGAGGTAGAGGGGTTTGGAGTAGAGGCTGCCATCAAGGCACTGTAGGCAGTTGTGTAGTAGTTGGTGGTTGGAACTGAGGGAAAAGGCAGCAAGCAATAATGGCAGTGCCTCAAAGGACTACTGTGCCAGCCAACTGAGGAGGGCTTTAGAGTTGCAGCATGGACAAGAGGCTTACTGACCGAACCCTGGGACACATCCTCAGGAATGGGGATCTGGGGACATTTCATGGTAAGTTGCCCATAGCGGGAAGTTTGTTGGAGGGTCTCTGGGAGGGTGTGGGTATCCCAGACGGGTTTCACAGAAAGGGAAAAGGGAAATTGTTTAACCAGGAAAGGCACACTAAGCCAGAGCTTGTTTCCAGGTGCGACCTGGGAGCACAAGGAAGTTAAGTGACTTGCTCAGGGTCACACAGTATGCAAGTGGGAGCTGATGGGATTCAGACCCAGGTCTCCAGGTTTGTATCTCAGTGCTCTTAACCACTACGTTATACTGCCTCCTAAAAAAATAGACATAGACAATGATGGCAGAAAAAAGACCACTGGTCCATCCAGTCTGCCCATAAAACCCTAGCAAACCTGGGACCTATTGTCCATAAAGGGTTCTAACCTACACAATCCACCCTTCTGCTCCCACCCTACAGTTACCACCCTATTTCAATGACTGTAACCTCCCAATTCACCTTGGCCACTGAAAGCGCAATGAAAAAATCATGCCAGAAAACTGCCGAGAAAGGCATACCTTAAGGTTAATTGCTTTCTGCCCTTACATATTTGTTTAGATATCAGACCTGTAAAGTGAAGTCAGAGAGATAAGTGTTGCCTCTCCCTCAACACCATTTCATTGCTGTGGGAGAAGAATCTCCCCTCTGGTGAGATACCATAATGGCCGTCTGGCCTGTTGTGGGTTCCCCCAAAGATATCGAGGGAGACCCTGGTGGAGGTGGTGATGGGGAGTCTGGAGACAGGCCTGTGCAGATAGCCTGACACCTGAAGAGGTGCGCAAAGCTCCAGCATGAAGGAACACTGCTAGGCATGGCTGGAGATTCATCTGCCACATGGAATAGGTGACCTGAGGCAGTAGGCAGCTCAGCACAGCCACAGCTGTCAAACTCTGCAGGAACAATGGCCTGTGATGGCATGGTAGTGGTCCGGTTTCTGTTCACACATGACTGTGTGTGGCTGCTAGTGAAGTGGTGCCCTGCTCATACCAAGCAAGGGAGAAATCAATGGTTGGCTAGGCAGGCAGGTACCAGGACCCCAATGATTTGCCCTGCAAATTAAAAGAGTAACAGCATTAATGGAAACACCTGGGAATCAGGACTTGCACCTTTATGATATTGCAGCATGATGGTACATGGGAAAGAGGCTAAAGCATTCAACAAGAAACTGATAATGTGTGGGACCCCTGTTAAGACAGTGAGAGGTTCAAGCCAGGCTAAGGTACTGCTGTGGAAAGAAGAACTGGAGGAGAGGGATCTTCACGATAATTGTTCTATTTACTACGATACGTGAAGGGTGAGTCAAGGCACCATAGTATGAAGTGTAGCCCAGATGAGACAGACTGACTGTACATTTCAGCAAGAGGATGTGCCTGGAGATTGGCTAGGCTGAGATCAGCCTGGGACTGAGGTTGGCAGTTAGCCCAGGACCCCAGGAATGGAACTTTACTTAACTCTGAAAGAGGGGTGGAAACGCAACTCATTATTGCTCTGAGAGATGAGCAGGATATAATACATATATTGCATTCTTGAAAGAGGAGCAGGAACTGAAGGAGTCTTAAAGAGGAGGGACTGCCTGTAGAAATATAACCAAAGGAACTGTGACCTCTGAATCTCACACATGAATGTTTACAGTTTATTTAATAAAAGATGGATGTGCTTAAAGATATTTGGTGTCTGTGGTAATTTACGCACAGCAGTTCCTGGAGTGCTACATCATACCATAATGCAGGGGAGCAAAGTAATAGCAATTCTGAAGAGAAGTAAGGGAACTCTTGGCAAGCTAGAAATCTCCTGAGACATAGGAGGTTCCCTGAGCCATACTTGCCCCATTTTAAGAGTACTCCCATGGTGGTTGCAGTAGGACCAACACACCACCATACTGGGACACAGAAATTTTTTATTTTTTTTTATTTTAGTCTTTGGTAACCGGTTAAGGCCCACTAGGCACAAGTGCCTGTTTTCAGGGGCTACCTGGGAGCACTGGGTGGTCAAGTGACTTGCTCAGAGTCACACAGTATGCAACTGGAGGTTGTGAGAATCAAACTCAGGTCTGGTCTGCTGGATGTACCAAGCTCATTCCTCTAACCTCTGCCAGCCCAACATCCTCAACAAACTCACATCCTCTGTCAAAGGAAATACACTGACACGTTGGGGCACCTGGACTCTAACCCACAGCCTTTGAGTGATGCAGAGTCCATAGGGTAGCACAATAGGACACTGGGATTTAACCCCCTAACCCCTGAATGCACTAGGTTTCAAACCCCAGCACACAGGGACACTGAGATTTAAACTCCCAGACCGGAGTGTAATGAGATCAACACACCAAAACACAGGGACACCAGGTTACAAACTCACAGCCTCAGAGTGCAGCAGGATCAACACTCCAGCACTGTGGGAAACACAGATTTAAACTCACTGCCTCCAAGTGCAGTTGGATCAACACCACCTCACAGGGCTACCAGGATTCAAACTCCCAACCTCTGAGTGCAGTTGTATCAAAACACATACACTGGGAAACAGAGATTTAGACTCACTGCCTCTAAATGCAGAAATGCACATGAAATTTAAACAGACACCACCCGTCTCGATTCTCACTCTATATGCCAACTTTGGCAGCAGATCAGGGGGTCATGAGGGCAGCCTGTGTTTTCCTTAGCCCTCCCTGCACTGAGTACCAAATTATTGCTTATTAAGATGAGATGGGCTAAGAAAGTATGGGGGGTGGGGTCCAAATCTATTACAAGTCTTGTTTTTCTGTAGTGGTTGATGATTTCACTACTGATCACTCATCCTGTGATTTTCCTTCTGTCGTGTTATGTTTGGGGATGCCAAGCACCTATGGTTAGCTACTTTTTTACACTTATCTGGGTTATTCTGAAGATGGACTTGATTTATTATTTGAGTTCAAACAGTTCAAATGGGACATGAAAGAAATCCTTCTCCTGGGAGATGCCAATATTAATTGGAATGGTAAAGCAAATTGGAGTTACAGAGACCACCTTGAGAGCTTCAACCTTAAAGGGACACTGTCAACCCCCTTAAGCCTCAAACTGTCCCTAGTTTAAACAAGCATTTGTCAATGCCGAATGTTGTCTCGCTGGCATTGGCATTGGTAGTGCCAGAGTTAGAGAAGCATAATAGGAATGGCAGTGAAGTATTGAAGTGACGCCAACCTCATCCCCACCCTGCAGAGACTGACAGGCTTTGGGGTGTGCCTTTAGGTCGTCAGCTATAATGCTCATGCCATTTTACCTCACCTTACCCTGTAGACACTGACAAGTGTCGTGGTGTGCTTTTGGGTCTTTGGGCATTATACTTACTCCATTCCATAAGGAAATACACTGAGGTTGGTGCTGTATAGGAGAATGGGGTGAACTTTATGGCCGAACAGTGCAAGGCACACCACAATGCCTGTCACTGGCTGCAGGGTGGGGGTGGGGTGGAATGGCGTAAGCATTACAGCTGATGATCCCAAGTCACACCCCTGATGCCTGTCAGTCTCTAGAGGGTGGGGTGCTACAATTGGAAACTCTAACACCGTAGGTGTGTGTTGGTATTTTCACTCCAAATGTTCAACATAGGCTTTTTGTGACCCCACTTCATGAAAAGCAGCACAATCAGTTTGTTAGCTGAAAGGTGGTTTTGCACAGTGGATATGCCATTTGGCGACATAGGGACGAAAACACATTTTGGGCAAGATGTGGAAAATGACATATAGAATAGTGGATGGCGCCCATCCACAACAAGGCTGTGTTTCCATCGAGGGTGTTGATGACATCAGAGAGACCTTGAGAGTGAAGCTCGAGAGGTCTCCGTGATGTCATCGACTCCCGAGATGGGAAACACTGCCGAAGTTATGGATGGGGGCAACCATCTACTATTTTATATAGTATATGGTTTCCCGCAATGTGTTTGTACCTTGGTAACTCTTGCAGACTGGTCCTGGCTAGATTCCCATTCTCTTCACTCAGTTCCCAATAATTCCGGTACTCGTCACTGCAGTCCTGTTCCGAGTCCTGTCCCCGAAGATATAGGTCCTTCGTGCAGCAGTCACACTCTGCTCCGACAACTGTGCCATTAATTTAAAAAAAAAACTGCAAAGTAACAGTTTGGATACAAGGAACTGAATTTAGTAGTTCGTGTCCAAACTGTGTCTATGAAGTACTTGCCTGACCGCACCGCTCGCTAAGTACAGGTACCATTTTCAAGTGAATTTTTTGAAAACAGCACTGTTGCAGCCAATCAGATGGCAAGTTAAGGGTAAAAGGTTGTTGTACTGTCGACGTGATGTCAGAACGATAGTACAACTTTTGTTGACCTTTGAACTGCCCTACAACAAGATTTGGAAAACCTTTGTTTTCCATACACAGTAAGCCTTAACCATAGACTATAAATGTATTGTTCATGAGGAGGCATAAAAAAATGGCAACATTGAAAATCTGGAGTGAAAATATGAAACATTGGAGGTCATGAGCATGCATAGAAACTGTGCAACACACGTCCTTAACCCAATTATTTTTTTGAGCTTTTTAGTCACATTTTCAGCATAGGTATTTTGGGACCTCCCCTCATGAACAGAGGTGCTGTGATTTTGTTAATCTGTCCCAAAAGTTGATTTCCCACAGCGACCATGCCATTGTGCACCACAGCTGTGGAAACACATTTTGGGCAGGCTATGAAAAATGACAGCTGTACTGTGGAAAAGGAGGTTGAAAAAATGCCAGTGTTGAAAATCTGGCATGAAAATATTGCAAATTTGGGAAATTACAAGGGTGTGTGGAAACTGCAAAATGCATGCTTGCAACACAGTCATTTTATGGACTTTCGGCACCAAATTTTCAACATAGGCATTTTAGGACCTCTGCTCATGAACAGTGTCACCATCATTTTCTCAAAATGTCCCGGAAACTGATTTCGCACAACGACTGCTCTGCTATTCTGCTCCGGATGTGCGAAAACACATTGTGGCCAGGATACGTAAAATGACAGCTGTACTGTTCATCAGGAGGTGTGGAAAAAATGCCAATTTTGAAAATCTGGAGTGAAAATGTTACAAATTCACAAAGTTACGAGCGTGCATGGAAACAGCGCAACACATGCTCATACAACAGCCATATCTGGGATTTTTTTCACCAAATTTGCAACATAGGCTTTTGGAGAGCCCTCCTCAAGAACAGTTGCACTGTCGTTTCGTTACTTGGTCCCGAAAGGTGATTCCACGCAATGACCGCAAAATCAACTTTTGGGATCGAATAACGTCATGACAGTGACTGAATTCATGAGGAGGGGTCCCAATAACCCCATGTTGAAAATCTGGTGCAAAAAGAGCCAGAAATGCCTGAGATATGCAACAAAGTTGAAACAACCCTATTTATGCCATTGTACAGCTTACCGGCATTTCTTCAGTTTTCAGTTGGCTTTGAAGAGTGCAGACGTGTTCCTGGTCCACCGAAGATCATTGCACCAGACTCCGGAGGTAAGTATGGTGTGAGGGGGTGTGTGTGGGGAATCAGGGTGGGCGCGGGTTGTGGAAGGGGGCAGGGAGACCACGAGGGACCATTTCTTCTTTAACAGAGTTACAAAAAACATCTTGGGACAGTTTTATTTTCAGGGATTTGCACGCTGGGGTGGGCTCCCAGTGCGCCACCTAAGTGCTGTGTGGGGGTGCTGTAGTTGATGGGGATTGGGTGCTCCCATCGCACTAATGAAAGTGGGGGCAGCTGAGGGGATTGGGCACCCGGCACATAACAAATGGGGGTGTATTTTGCCAATGGGGAGTGGGCTCCCCCATCGGCACATACATTGGGGCAGGGCATGCCGACAGGGGAATTGGGCACCCCCTAAGTCGGGATTATGGAAGGCAGTGTGCCACCATGTTACATTTTTTTTTTCACTAGGGAAAGCATGTCGGGAGGTCTGCTGTGTATGACGAGCTTTGCTCGCATTGCAGTGGACCTTTCCTTAGATGTGCTCACCACATTAAGCATGCATGGTCTGGCGCCGGCATGCAGGCTTATTGAGGAATGAGGAACGCACCTGCTGATGCATGGCCTGCATTCGCCCAACAGTGACCGCACCTCCAAATCTGCTACTACCACAATATGTTGGCTGTGCTTGCATGAGGCAACATAAAAACATATTTTATGATTGTTCACATTCTGTAGTTCACATTCTGTGCTGATGTAGCTGATTGTGTGAGTCTTATCTTTTTTTTCCTTTTTAAAAGTGAAAAACAGACTGCCCACATACTGGTGTTACCACACCAACATGTCTTTGTTTACATTCCTTAATCAACACCCACTGCATCGTTCCTGGACTTGGGAACACCCACAACACAGTCTAGCCACTCAAGAAGCAGTGGGATGACAGGCTGCTATTGCATCGTGGGTGGCTGCTCTGTTTGAGGGTCTTCTTCATGTTCAGGAAGTATGCAATAAAAGTAGAGCAAGGATTTGCACCAAAATTAGGTTGAGTATAATTACACCATTAGCATGCATTTCATTTCTGCTATGATATGAGGCAGATTAAACAACCAGCAAAAGCAACACCAATTAATTTTAGAGAAGGTAAACAATCATAAAATGTGGGTTTTCAACTAGAAATAATATTTGTATTGTGTATTTATTTATTTTACCAGGAAAAAGCTCCATTGAGTAAGGCTCATTTGCAAGGAGGTCCTGGGTAGGACAGAATGCAATACAGTAAACAATCTGACAGAATACAATACAGTAAACAAATGTGATAACAGAGGAATAATAGCAAAATAGTAAGCAGTTTGTTAGCATAGGAATAAAAACAAGTTAGTACAGTTCAAATAGCATATAGGAAACAAAAAGGGAATGTATATGTATAACAGGTATTGTGGTTCTGAGCAATATGAAATAGCTCAGCATAGCATACAGTGGTAGACAATGAACAGTTTTACATATGCATTGTCATATAAAAAGATAACAGAGTGACAAGGTTACATTTACATTTTACAAAGATAATTACAGTACAATGATGTAACAGTATGTCAGGAATATGAGTATGATGCAAAAAGGGCTGGCAGTGTCCCTTTAAGCAACTGATTTCATCAGATACCAGACTAAATTACAGGGCTGGCACTGAATCCGTAATAGACTGGATTGTCACTTCTAGACCAGATCACATTCATCAGGCCCATCCTTTACCTGACCGCTTAAAAGGAAACGTCCACCTGTAATCGGGCTATGCCTCAGTGTAGGTGTGGTCCGATTAGTATTTTCACAAAGTGTCTTACTTTTGTAACTTACGGTTGTTGAGATATACAGATATTATCTGGTTGATCCTGCCTCCCTCCCACCAGCATGTTGAATTGCTCAGTGCGCCCACAACCTCCCGCGGCTCTCCCGAGGATGATGTATGAGATGGGGAGCTGCCATGGGAGCATGTATAGATGTCCTGTGTAAATGGAGCTATTAATAACTCTAGTTTCTAACGTACATGTCTCGTTGCTATACCGAGAACAGGTATAGACTGTTTCTTATCTTCTTTTCTAAGGGTTACATGGCTCATTTTCAGATTCAAGTAACATCTATAAACTTAGAATTATGCTTCATTTAAAAATATATAAAAATATCAGAGGGCATAGAAAGTTCATAACTCGTGCATGCATGAGTGTCTATTTATTTATATACGTACGTATGTATATATAGTATGTATGTATGTCTTTGGTAACCAGGTAAGTGCACTGATCCAAAGGACCGTTTTCAGTCATGACCCAGGCCACAGATGTGGCTAAAAAATAAACATAAGCAGCAGTAGCAATGTACATAAACAGCAATAGCACAGAGTGACACGTGTAATACAGGAATAGGTAACACACCTCTACATGAGGTAAATAACACATAGTGGAATAATTCAATCAGATTCACAAGCACAAATTTCAGAATAAAAAAAAACTTACAAAATGCCTACATGCTGTACCAGCTGACATTAGGCTGAAATAATAAGGTGCAAAGACTCAGTCTTATATGAGAATTCTAATAATTGGTTCAGCAGTACTACTAGGAGATCAGAACAGATTAGGAGACCAGAAAGTGCAGCAAGGCTAGGTGCAGGTAACGAATGCAAAGGGGGAACACAGGTGAGAAAGGCAAAAATGTAGCAGGAGGAGGAAGAGGGATTGGTCCCAACCGGGTAACTCAACTCTTTAGGGAAAAAGAATGACGCAACAGGTCTTAGCACCTTGATAACTTGTTCCCTCTAGTATTGTCTAGGGAGCAGTTACAAACTGACTCAGTTAGTAGCCAGGTACATAGATTAGCTTTGAAGGACAAATGGGAGGCAGAGGAGCAGATGGATAAAGGTAATTTATTTCAAAGGGTGGGGACAGAGACAGAAAAGGCTCAGCTGCCCAAGACAGAAGATATACATGGAACTTCGAGGGGGGGGGGTAGCAGAGGTTATCCTGAGGCTTCTAGGTACCACTCTGTCTATGAGAAGAGAAGAGAAGAGCAAGGAGATAACTGGTTGCTCCTGAGTGAATTGTCAATTAGACAACCCATGGTATAATCAAAGTGACACTGTAATGGGAGCCATCCTAGAGACTGGTAGAGTGCACAGTGGTGGGTGGAGTATGGAGCTTGAAGCACAAAGCAATATATGGAATTGTATGTAGTGTTTAAACGGGTGTGCAGTGAGGAGGACATGAGAGAGTAGACAGGGCAGCAGTAGTCCAGCAGGGGCAGAAGGTTGCCTCGCGCGTTAGCAAGGTGGGCTTCCATAGATAGTAGTTGTATTAGTGTGTAGGCAGCACTGAGTTTCTGGTGGATTTTCCACAAGGTGTTGTTGATGTGTTCTGAAAAAGTAAGAGAGGGGTGAAGGGTAACATCAAGGTACTTAAAAGAGGGAACATTGTCGGGGGGGGTACCTGCTGGGGTGTGAACCAGGAGGGATGAGTTGGCTTTAGTGGCCTTGGTCAGGAAGGGTTTGGAGCCAAAGAGCATAGCCTTAGTTTTTTTGTCACTGACCAGCAGTTTATTGGGGAGGAACCAGTTGTGAGCAGCGCCGTAGTTGATAGTTAGGGTGGATGAGATGGATTCGATCGATTTGTCACTATGGTATAAGACTAAATCATCAGTGTAGAGGACTGATTTACAATTGAAGCTGTCTTCTGGGAGTGTGTTTATAAACATGGAACAAAGTAGAGGATCCAAGTATTGAACCCTGGGGGACACCAGTATGAATCAATAAAGTGGAAGAGTGATCTTTGCATATGATGACAGTCTGGGATCTACCAGATAGATAACTGTGGAACCAAGGCATAGTGTTAGGCAAACATCCAAAGCTGCACAGAGTGGAGTTGAGAAGTTGGTGGTCTACAAGGTTGAAGGCCTTAGATAGATCCACAAATACTGCACCTGTGGCCTTACCCTTATCCATATTTCTAAATATGTGGTCAGTAAAAAGTGTCAGGGCAGAGGAGGTACTATGATGTTTGAGGAAGCCATGTTGACGGGGACATAGAAGGTTGTACTTTTTCAGGTGCTCAGATAACTTGTAGTGAATGATTTTTTCAAGTAATATGCCCAGATGTTGGAGGAGAGGGACGGGCCTATAGTTTTCTGGAGCTAGTGGGTTGCCAGCTTTGAAAATTGGAATGGCGTGTGCAAGTTTTCAGGAGTCAGGTACAGTGGAAGATGAGAGGGCAAGGTTGAAGATGAAAGAAAGGGGTTTGACAATGGCAGGGGAAATGAGTTTTAGAAAAGCAGGGTAAAGGCCATCACTGCCGGGGCTACCTCTGGCTGGCAGTGCCTTCAGGAGTTTGATAGTGACTCTCTGGCTAATTACCTTGAAATAAAAAGAGGGTGGCGAGGCGGGATTAGCATGGGAATGAGGGCGATTTGGGCTGGTATTCCATCCAGCGGGTGGTTTGGGGGGAGTTTGTTAAGATAGGAGGCTAGGTCACTGAACATGGTGTTGAACGTGTTTGCAATTTCAGAGGGATCCGAGATGTGACCCAAAGGGGTTTTGATCTGGGTAATTTGGTTGTAGGTATTAGGGTTTAAGAGGGACCCAATGAAGGCCCAAAATCTGCGAGGGTTCCTGAGGGAGCTACTCTGTTATGTAAGATAGTACTTGCATTTTAATGATTTGGCTGCCTGTTTACATGAGTTGCGCAGTTGTCTATAGGCATTCCAGAGTTGGGGGATGGGGGATGCCTTGTAGGCTTTCCATTTGCGATCCCTTTCTTTCATCTGCACCAGAAGTTCCTTGGATACTCAGCACGTACAATCCCCTCTGACCCTTCTGGTAGTGTGGGGGAAATGCTTGTCCTGTAATTTTCAGAGGACACCCGTGAAATAAGTGACAGCAGCCAAGATGTTATTGTGCAGGTAGAGGACGGACCAGTTTGCAGCTGTGGCATCTTTAATGACTATATTGAGATCTTGGTGGTTGAACTTCCTGAAAGACAGTAGTTTTGGGGGAGGATGGTTGAACTTGTTGGTTATGATTATGTACGTGGGGGTATGCTCACTATTCCAGTCAGACATAGTCCTGGAGGATCAAATCTAACCTATTTGTGGCAATCCAGTTGAGAGTGGAGTGGTTAGGTGAGTGATGGTTGTGTCTGGTGGTGGAGAAGATGACTTGCTTTAAGCTGTGTGCCTTCAATAAGCTGGCATATTCAGACATAGAATCACCTGTCCAGTTGAGGCTAAAATCCCCAATTATTATTATGGTATCTCCAGGGGGTGAGATGCACCCAAGCCCATCCAGGAAGCAGGATAGGCCCTGGATGCCCCCAGTGGGAGGGCTGTAACAGCATCCAAGGGATAATTTTTTTGAGGCACCCAGGGTTATCTCAGCGAGGAGCCACTCACTAGTTGAAGAGGGGGTTGAGGAGCCGATGACGGTGGCAGAGATGTGGTCTTGCACATAGAGTGCCCCACCCCCAGCCCTCTTCTTACTTGGTCTGCCTAGATGTAGGAGGGAATAACAGGGAAGATGATATGAGCTGTCCAAGTGACATGGTTTTAGCCATGTCTCAGAGATGCCTAGCATGTGGGGCTTGTACATGGACACCTAAGCCTCAAGTTCAGCGAACTTGGCTGGGAGGCTACATATATTCATGTGTGCTACCTTAAGGCCATATTTTCTTGCCCAGGTGACATCAGAGGAGTTGATATGCGTGTTAGCAGGTCCTGGGCTACTTTCCACATCTCCAGCGAGGAGGAGGGGAAGGGAAAGAGGGAACAGGTGGGGGGGGGGGATCCAGTATGGGCACCATATGGAAAGGGAGTGAATGAAGAGGCCAAGCAAGCATCGCTCATAGTTTGATAGTAGTGCAAGGACTGTAAAATCAGTGAGCGTTGATGCACAGCAAATCATGGTGTTTGGGAGGCCGGATGTTGTAAGAGAAGATGAAAAATGGCTTAGGTTTAGCTGATCTGCAATGAGTATTGAGGCACAAAAGTCTGTGGTGAGTAGCAGGCCGGTCAATGATACAGTAGGACCAGGGAGGTATTCATTTTGGTAACTCTGTAGGTAGAAATTGCTTTCAAAAGGGCAGTAAAAGTTAGGTTCTGTTAGTGAGTGAGAAAGAAGAAGCTACTAGGGCAGATAACTTGCAGCAGGAAAAGTAACCAATCAGCTGTTGGGCTGAGGAGACGGGCAGAGCAAAGGTCTATTTAACTTGGCTGGGGTGGGGGTGCATGGGTGGGAGAAAATCTAGCCCAGAACAAAGCCCAGAGAGAGATGTCCCAGAGATCAGGAAGTGGAGAGCGCCAAAAGTCTGAATTCAAGCAGAGGAGCAGAAGCGGCCAGTCAGTGCCTGGCTCCTACGCTGGACATTGAATCAAAATAGCGGCTTTCAAGCCATGAGTTCCAGAGGTCCGGGGAGAGTTGGGGGGCAACCTTATTCTTCATGAGTGCACAGCAGAGGCATTTATTTGGGACAGTGACGATCGGCGGTCGAGCTCACTGGTAATAAACTTGGGCATATGAAATTCGGTTTTTCCAAAATAACAATATGACAAATACTGTATAAACTGGATTATTTATTTATTTATTTAGTTTTTGTTTACTGTATGGGTGTGCTAGCCAAGATATTATTTTCAAGCACGACCCAGGAAAATACAAGGTCAAATACAGCATAACAAAAGTAACAGAGAATATGGTAAGATAATCAGTTGAAAACAAGTTACATAGATGGATGGTCTATACAAGAATAAGGAATTTTGAATGTAGTGAGTAATCAGTGATGAACTTGGACAATGATTAAACTGATATAAAAAAACAATTTAAATACCGAGGCCCGGATATTCAGGCTACAACTGGCAGTAGCACAAGCCTGGGCGCAGCGCAACTGGGATGCGCCGGGGCCAGGACCAGGACCAGGTGATATTCAACAGTGATGTGCCATGGCGCAGCACCGTTGAATATGGCACGGACTGTGCATGGCACAGTGGCACTGCGCCGGTGCAAGCCACAGATAGGGAGCACAGGGATGCACCAGCACAAATGCAGTTGCACTAGGCGCATCACCCGCAATATTCAGCAGAGGGCATGCAAATGTGGCCATAACATATGCAAGGCACAAATGGGGCCATTTGCATGTCATTATGGCCCAATTTGCATGCCTTGCACAGGGCAGCCCGGCGACTTGCGCCTGGCGCCCTGCACAGCATGATGTGTGCACAGTGAGGGTCCCGGGGCATCCCCTGCCCCGTTGCCATGATCATGGTAAATGCCATAGCATGAACAGCTCCCTGGTAGTCTAGTGGTACCCCTTCCCTCCTGAGTCACCGATACATGTCTATTAATGCATTCTCTGGTGGTCTAGTGGACTCTCCGCCCTCCCAATTGCCCGATCGCCAGTAAAGCACCATAACATCAGTCCCTGGTGATCCAGTGGCACCCCTCACCTCCCACCCACACAGGACCCCTTGCCCACCCCGCTCCACCCCACCATCATTGGGGCAGCTGTAACCTGCACCCACATACCGCCCGGCTGCCCGCCGACTGGCAAGGTACAGTATGGGCTTGCAGGGCATACTGTACTAGACAGTCCCAAAATGTGAATGACTTCATTCACGTATTTGGGACCATCTAGTACAGTATGCCCTGCAAGCCCATACTGTACCTGTCAGTCGGTGGGCGGCTGGGCAGTATGCGGGTGGGTTGCAGCCGCCTGCTGATGACTGAGGGGGCAGGGTGGGCAAGGGGTCCTGTGTGGGTGGGAGGGGTGGAGGGTGCCACTGGATCACCAGGGAGTGATGTTACGGCGCTTTACCGGTGATTGGGCAATCAGAAGGGAGGGGGTCGACTAGACTACCAGGGAATGAATACATCTACATTTACCAGCGGTCAGGGAATCAGGAGGGATGGGGAGGTGCCACTAGACTACCAGGGAGATATGGATGCTTGTGGACAGTGTTCTGGATGGGCGGGTGGCCACTCACAGCTGCCGGCTGCTGTGTTGCGCCCTGCAATACAGCAGCCTGCCTGTGGGTGGCCGGGATTTGTTCCCACTCTTCATGGGCTCAACTTTGAGCCCCCTTATGAGGCGCACTGCAGGGTTGCACCAGCATATGCGCCACGCATCCCAGGCTGAATATCAGGATGTGCCACATATGCATGCGCACGCCCCCTGCATCTGCACCGAATACAATTACATTGCGCCCCGGTGCATCAGGATTTGCGCTGCATCTGGCAGCCTTTCCAATATCCCACCAGGGCGCAATGCGGGGTTGTGCCGGCACAACTCTGTTGCGCCATGCGCAACCCCTTTGAATATCCGGACCAGTATGTTTAGAAGGAGTACACATAATTGAGTAAACATTTCAACAGAAAAGCACAAATAAATCGCCAGCAGGAAAGAATCTTAGTAACTCTACAGATATACAGTAAATGCATGGCACACTAACAGGCCAAGGTATTAGTAAGAGGAATAAGATAGCTCAGAGTGCAGGACTGCACTTAATCACTACCCTAGCAAAGAGGTGGCCCTTAGTTAGAGTAGTAGGCAGGAGAAGGTGGATAGAAGCGTAAGTGAGAAAAAAGAATAGGTTTAGTGAAGAGAGGGATAAGAATTTGCAGAGGTAATTTTTGAAAGTGGCATGTGATGGAGACTGATGGACAGCAGGAGGCAGAGTGTTCCAGTACATTGGGGCAAAGTGGGAGAAGGCACCAGAGCCTTTTGAGGTTTTACGAATTTGAAATTATTCATAAACCATGAATTTCAGTAACTACTGCATTGCAAATACATTTGAAAATGCATTGCTTGAATGTTGGGTGGGAGATGAAGGGAATTTACAGTGGCTGAAACTGCATTGTGTGTACATTGCATGTGAGTTGCTTGTTGGTTGAAACGAAGTTTGCATTTTAAGCATTTAGAATTGCCACTGCATTGTCAGCACAAAAAAACAAACAAAGCAATGAAAGAGCAGTGAGCTGGAGGATCAGTTTAATGTGACTTGTACCATACCTGTATCTGCAGTAACCTGATTCCAGAATTACTTGACTTACAGATCTTAATCAGCCTCTTTGAATTCCTTTTCTTCTCCACTAATTAAAATCACCACTGGGGTACCCCAGGGTTCAGTTCTGGGGCTTAGTTTGTTTAGTGTTTTCTTGAATGATCTAGCTGTAGGAGTGTTCGAATACCTTATCCCAAACATTCAGGCTGAATATTCTATTCTGGGCCCCATATATTCAGGTATTCAGTATTCATGTTTGTTATTCGGGTACAGAGTTAAAAAAAAAAAAGAAAGACCCCCGGTTTGATATACAACCCCTCTCTCATCCCCCACCCTCTGTAAAAATCCATCCCTCCCTCCTCCCCCCACCAGGATCCACACTAAAAAAAAAAATCCCACAATGGGTGGCTTGCAAAACCAATTTACCTCCACAGCTGGCCATTGTGTTTGAGTGCTTACTTGTGCTAAATCCATAAATTTAATGTTTCCCATCACCCACCCAGTGTCAGTATCTCCTCCCCTCTCAGCACCCAAATTCTGGTGATTTCTATCTCAAGTGGTGAGCCAGTGACAAGTCAAAGGAGGAAGAAGGTGTCCAGTCACATAACATGCCCTCCTTCATGACCAGCTGCCTTGTTCTGAATGAAAATGCTCAGGCGTATAGTAAAACCAGCTGATCACGCAAATAAGTGCTCAAAAATGGTGGCCAGCAATGGAGGAGGGAAGGCTGTACCAACCACTTGTCGTGGTTTTTTTTTTTAAGTGTGAGTGGTGGGGGGAGGAGGGTGGGATGGATTCTAACAGAGGGTGGGGGGACAGGGAGTTGTAAATTTTACAGGAGGCTATTTTTTTTGTTTGCTTTTTGTGGAAAATAGAAACATAGAAGTTGTTGGTAGATAAAGACCTCTTGGCCCACCTAGTCTACCTAGTTTTCCCTGCCTACTGTGCCACCGCAGACCCTACTCGATCTCCGGTTGTCTCTTCCCCTTGCCTTATTACCAAGGTCCCCTTGTATCTGTCCCATGCATGCTTGAATCTCATAACCGTTTTGGCACCTACCACCTCCACTGGAAGGTTGTTCCAGGCATCCAGCACCCTCTCCATGAAGAAGTATTTTCTCACATTTCCTCTGAGACCCCCCCCAACTTCATAGCGTGACCCCTTGTTCTCAGGCTTCTTTTTGTATGGAAAATGCTACCTTCCTGTACCTAATTAATACCTGTTAGGTATTTGAATGTTTCTATCATGTCCCCCCTTTTCTTCCTTTCCTCCAGAGAGCACATATTCAGTTCCTTGAGTATCTCCTTGTAGGGCTTTTGATGCAGGCCCTGCACCATTTTGGTAGCCCTCTTTTGTACCACCTCCACCTTATCAATGTCCTTCCATAGGTGGGGCCTCCAGAACTGGACATAGTACTCGAGGTGGGGTCTTACAAGTGATTGGAATAGGGTTAATATTACCTCCTTCTTCCTACTGGTGATACCCCTCCTTACACACTCAAGCATCCTGCTAGCCTTTCCCACTGCCTTATCACACTGCTTGGCTACCTTCAGGTCATCAGAAATGATTACCCCAGGACCCTATCTTGTTTGATGGTTGCAACTACTTCCCCTCCCAATTGATATGTAGCCCCCGGGTTTCTGTGCCCCAAGTGCATGATTTTGAACTTTTTTTTACATTGAAACCTAGCTGCCAAACCCTTGACCATTCTTCCAACTTTTTAAAATCATCCCTCATTTTTTCCAGCCCCTCCGATGTATCTACTCTGTTGCAGATTTTTGTGTCATCTGCAAACACGTATACTTTCCCTTCTAGCCCTTTTGCAATGTCGCTAATAAAGGCATTGAGGAGGACCGAGCCTAGTACTGAGCCCTGAGGCACACCACTGGTCACCTTGCCTTCTCCAGAGTGGACACCATTTACCATCACCCTCTGACTTCTGTAGCTTAACCAATGTCTTACCCAGTTTATAACTTTCTGACCCACCCACTCCCAGACAGGCCAGTTTGTTCCCTAGTCTTCTATGTGGAATGGTGTTGGAGGCCTTACTGAAATCCAGGTAGGCAACATCTACCACCCCTCCCTGATCCACTACCCTGGTCATCCAGTTCAAGAAGTCAATCAGGTTTGTCTGGCAAGAGCTCTCCCCATAAAACCATTTTGCATTGGATCCTGTAATCCACTGGTTACAAGATATTCCACTATCCTTTCCTTCAGTAGTGTTTACATTACTTTGCCCTCTATTGAAGTCAAGCTGACAGGTCTGCAGTTTCCTGCCTCCTTCATGTTTCCACTTTTGTGAAGTGGGACCACATCTGCTCTCCTCCAGTTCTTTGGAACCTCCCCTGTTTTTAATGATAAGTTGAACAGAGTTGTCAGAGGTGCAGCCAGCATATCTTTGAGCACCCTCAGCATCCTGGGGTGCACCCCATCAGGTCCCATTGCCTTGTCTACTTTTAATTGTGCTAGTACCTTGAGGATTTTCTCCTCTGTAAAAGGACTGGTGTCCACCTCCCTACCATTTATGCCCTTGTCCCTTATCTTTGGCCCGTCACCTTGTGGCAGAACTGCATTCTGCCAGTCCAATAACCCTGGTGGAGGGATGCATTTCCTATTTTCTTCTTTTCCCTACTGAAATCTGTTGTGCAACAGTATCTTCCTATGCTATACTGTACCTTTCTCAGCCCCCGGCATAGGTTGGCCACTCATGTCAGTCTTTTCTATTTCTTACTAAATTTTTTCCTACTGCCTTTAGTTCTAATTTCCATATTTCCATCCCTCACCAAGAACTCCCCAAAATCACACACCAGGCTAAAGTTAGCTGGCAGAAATGAAATAAGGTGCATTTATGGCATATAATGCCAAAAGATATAAAGTGCTGAGACAGAGAAAGAGAGAGAGAGAGAGAGAGAGAGAGAGAGAAAGCAGCCAGAGCTTCCTTAAATCAAGGAGGTTATTTTCTAGACTACACTGAATTGAATTATTACTTTCTGGACCTGTGTAAGTAACTAGTATTGATTCTGTCTTTGGGGTTGACTTTTCTTAGTTTAACTTTAATTTGCCAGGGAGGAACTGTAGCTGGGAGATATTTGCAGTCATTTGTGACTAGACCTGTTACTTTAGTGCTGTCAAATAGGTGTCTGAAAGGAAGAAAGGCACTCCCTGGGGTGGAGGGTCAGAGTTGTAGTTGATTGTTTCTGGAGGGCATAGGTTTACTCCCACCCACCCTGCCCTCACCCCACCCACCCCAAGCGCATAACTTCCTTTATAGCAGAAGTTCTGACATCACTTCCCCAAAACTGCTAACAACATACACCTCTTCATATCCTTAAAGGCACAGCACACTGAATAGGGGGTAGAGACACTCACAAGCTTTCACACACTAAAACAAGAACAAAAAGAAGAAGTGCATCTGTAACAGGAAGGGACTCAGACATGTGGGGAGTGATGCAATGCACTGGCTGTGGAGCAGCAGTCTTCCGGGAGATATTCTGGAGACTGTGTTGTTGCTCTATTTGCAGGCACCTCTCTGGTCTGAGGGAGGAGGTTGTTCATCTCCATGCTGACCTGGCAAGGATTCGGGAAACCTGCTCCACCTCCCAGGGACCACCCAGGCCACTGACACTACCTCAGAGGTTTCCAAGAAGGAGTTGGACCACGGTGGGCTCAGGAAGGGTGAGGATGGTGGAACAGAGACGCATCCCTCCAGTTGTGCCTCCACACAATTCATTCACCACTCTGGTGGAGCATGGTTCCTCCATGGAGGCAGCCGTAGTGGAGACCAAGGAGGATGCTGGGAACCTTCACAATGGAGACCCACAGGAGGGTAGCACAGGAACCCAGAGGGGAAGGAAACAACTCCTGGTGGGGGACTCGGTTGTTAAGGGGGTAGAATTACAGGAGGGAGGGGAAAGGGAGGTAAGGTGCCTGCCCAGCACCATGGCTTGGAGGGACAGGAAATGAATCCTCAGGATCTTGGGAGCAGCTACAAGGGGGAGTGAGCTGGATATCATTATCCAGCTAGGGACAAATGACCTGGCTGAGAATGGGATCAGAGCAGTGCAGCAGGAGTTTGTGGAGTTGGGGAGAGGCCTTAGACAAGTAGCACACATGGTAACTTTCTCAGAAGTGTTACCTGTCTATGGCATGGATGAGGCTAGGGTACTCCACACCATGGGATTCAATCACTGGTTGAAAAACTGGTGCAGAGCTCAGGGATTTGGCTTCATTGGGGACTGGGGCTCCATCTGAAGGGATGCAGGCCTATACAGGTGTGATGGTCTGCATCTATCCAGGAGGGGAACCAGGATCTTAGGTGATACATTTAAATGCTTCATTGTCAAGCATTTAAACTAGCCAAGGGGGGAGGCACTGAAAAGGAGAAAGGAAAGCCTAACCCCCCCAAAAAATCAGTGTAGTTAGTAAGGTAAACACCTAGATAGAGCAGTCGATAGGGAGAAGGGCAGGGTAAATGGAGAAAAAGACAAAAGCAGTAAGGACAGGGGTGGGGCAAAAAGAAATAAAACCATAAAAAAATGGAGGGTAATGAGTACCAATGCCTGTAGTCTAGGTAAAAAGCTCCCCAAAATGGTGGTCTTGATGGAAGAGGGATGCCTGGATATCATCGCAGTCACAGAAACATGGTACACAGAGAACCATGACTGGGATGTCAACATATCAGGGTACACAATCTACAGGAGGAACAGGGAGGGAAGAAGAGGAGGAGGAGGAGGAGTAGCTCTCTATGTAAGGGAAGGGATCAAAGCAACAGAACTAAAGGGTAAACAGGGAGGAGAGGAGGCACTGTGGGTCACCCTGGAGACTGGAAATGGCACCACAATCTGCACAGGGGTTTTATACAGATCCCCATCTCAGGGGTAGTAAATGGACAAGGAAATGATAGAAGGCATCCTTGGGATGGCAGAGAAAGGGAAGATATTGCTGATGGAGGACCTGAATATGCCAGATGTTAACTGGAGCACCTTTGCTGCAGCCACATCTAAGAGCAGGGCCATTCTTGATGCCCTACAGGGGGGCATGCCTCAGACAACTAGTTTTGGAACCCACTCGGGAGGGAGCAATCTTAGATCTGGTACTCTCAAATGGGGAAGGAGAGAGGATCTCCGATCTTGAAGTGGGTAGCCATCTGGGAACAAGCGGCCACCAAACAGTGTGGCTCACGATAAACTTAGCTGTAGAGTCAGCTTACAAAAAGTGAAGGTACTGGACTTCAGGAGGGCTGATTTTGTCAAAATGGAGAGTGCCTCAGAAAGCACTAGCAAACAGGCAAGAAGGTGGGGTGGAGCAACAATGGGGAAACATCAAAACCGCCATCACAGAGGCAACAAGCCTTTGTGTGAAGCAAATAAACAAATCAAGATGAAAGAAAAAAACACTATGGTTCTCAAAAGAAGTGTCAGGAAAGGTAAGGGAGAAAAAGGTAGCATTCAGGAAGTATAAGGGAACACAGAAGGAGCAGGACAGAGAACTGCACCAGTTAAAGCAGAAGGAAGCGGGGAAGGCAGTCAGAATAGCAAAGGCCTAAACCGAGGAAAAGATAGCCAACTCGGTTAAGAAGGGGGATAAACCTTTTATAGGTACATTAGGGAGCAAAGAAAGACTAAGGCAGGGATACTGATGCTCAATAAAGAGGAAGGTGGTTGGGCAGAGAGCGACAGTGAAAAAGCAGGGATACTGAACGAATACTTCTGCTCAGTATTCGCAATGGAACAGCAGGGGGAGATACCTAATCCAGTCAAAAGAAGCACTCTGGATAGAGGGGGTGATATTGGTCCTTTCACAGAAGAAAGGGTTCTGAAAGAACTCTTAAAACTGATGGTGGATAAAGCAATGGGGCCTGATGGAAGTCACCCCAGAATTCTAAAAGAACTAAGGGAAGAACTAGTAACACCATTGACTATCTTTTTTAGTAAATCATGAGAGGATGGTGTGATACCTGAGGACTGGAGGAGGGCAGATGTGATTCCCCTTCACAAAAGTGGGCAGCAAGACAACGGCAGGAAACTACAGACCTGTCAGTTTGACCTCAGTGGTAGGGAAAATGATGGAATCACTTCTGAAGGAAAGAACTGTTGAGTACCTAGAGGCCAGTGGGGCACAGGATCCAAGGCAGTATGGATTCACAGCAGGAAGGTCATGTCAGACAAATCTAATTGATTTCTTTGACTGGGTGACCAAAGTAGTAGACCAGGGAGGGGCTGTGGACATGGCCTACTTAGACCTTAGCAAGGCATTTGACACAGTCCCACACAAAAGATTAATAAACAAATTAGCCAGCCTGGGAGTGGGTCCCAGGGTGATAGCCTGGGTAAAACACTGGCTGGACAACAGGACACAGTGGGTAATAGTAAATGGCGTCGACAGTGAAGAAAGGGGGTTACTAGTGGGGTACCGCAGGGTTCAGTACTGTGGCCGGTCCTTTTAAATGTCTTTATAAGTGACATTGCAGTGGGACTGGAAGGGAGAGTATGTCTTTTTGCAGATGACACAAAGATCTGCAACAGGGTTGATACGCAAGGTGGGGTGGAAAGGATGAGAAGGGATTTGGCAAGGTTAGAGGAATGGTCAAATGTATGACAGCTTAGATTCAATGCAAACAAGTGCAAAGTAATGCACCTGGGAAACAAAAACCCAGGGGAAGAGTACACAATGGGGGTGAAATACTGACAACAACAAAAATGGAAAGGGACCTGGGGTAGTCATATCAGATGACCTAAAGGTGGGCCAGCAATGTGAGAAGGCAGTAAGGAGGGCTGAGGATACTGGGATGCATAAGGAGAGGCATCACTGGTAGAAAACAGGAAGTTGTTGGCCCTCTGTACAGACAGTTGGTAAGACCACATCTGGAGTACTGTGTACAGTTCTGGAGACCCCATCTCCGTAAAGACATAGACAGGGTAGAGGCTGTCCAGAGGAGGGCAACCAAAATGGTGCAGGGTCTGCACCAGAAGACATATAAAGAAAGGCTAAAGGAGCTTAAGATATATAGTGTCGAGGAAAGGAGGGAGAGGGTAACATGATAAAAACTTTCAAAGACCTCAAGGGAATCAACAAAGTCCAAGAGGGTAGCATCTATCAGAAAAAGAGAAGTGCAAGAACAAGGGGACACAATTTGAAGATAGAGGGGGAATGGCTCAGAGGTAATATGAGGAAGTATTTTTTCAAAGAGAGGTTTGTAGATGCATGGAATGGCCTTCCTGAGGAAGTTGTAGAGTCAAAAACAGTGGGGGAGTTCAAGAATGCATGGGACAGACATAAGACAATTCTAGTGGGAGGAAGGAGGAAGTACACTGTTGGTTAACTAGGATCTGCAGCTTATCTGTTAGGTAGGGAAATGGACAGACTAGGTGGGCCAAGCGGTCCTTATCTGTCATCAAATTCTATATTTCTATGTATATATGGTGCTAGTTAAATAAAGTGCACAGAGTACATTTTGTAACATATTATGAGTGTAAAGTGTTGCAGTGCTTAATTAAGTTAATGCTTATGCCATTGTTATGTATATGGTGCAGGAATGTTTAGAAATGTTTAAAATGGCAGTTAACTACAAACAAAGTGGCATTATGCTTATGTTTGAATTATCTTGCTGCCGCTCTGTTGTAATGTAGAATGTTATGCCAAAGAAATACTGCATCGAAACAGGAACTGTTTGAACCGAGCGGCAAACTTTTGTTTTACTTTTGCTGCCACTTGGTATTTATGTAAATAATTAGTCATGCCCCTGTATTATTAGGACTCCCGGCTGCTGGCTTTGTATAAAATATGCTGTAGAATGGTGCCAGCTAGTCATGGAGGAGTCCGTAGCATGTGTACAGCCAGTCTGAGCTGCTAGAGAGGCAGGCTTATCAAATCCATACAGAGCCCCAAAGTAGAGAAGCCAGACAATGATTGCCTAGCAGTCTGCCGCTCTGCTACAACATGGAAAACAAATGATTTAAAGGGACAGGAACATCCATATGTATGGAAATGCTTTACAGGGAGAGTAGCCCTCAGAATAAGGAGAGGGCTGCAAGAGAAGCTAAAAACAATAAAGAAATTAAACAAATTAAAGAATAAAGAGACACGGCAGGTACCACTTGCCACTTGTGAAAAAATACAGTGATGCTCATCAAGTTACCAAGTATAAAAAATAAAAATAAAAATGTAATGAAATGAAAGGTCTCTAAAGGAGCCCCATTATGTATAGAGCCCTAAGACATAAATTAAAGGGCTAGTGTGCATGCTATAATAATACAACACATGTATAAATACAATAAATGTTTGCACCGTTTGCTTATATAGAAAATAAGGGACTTCCCATAAATAAGACCTCAGGAAGGGGATTTCCTATAGGGGCACAGCAGCCCCTAGAGGGCTACAGTATATTTATACTCTGTGAGCTAAAACCTCATTATGTAATAGAGGAGGAGTTCCCCTATTTAGTGACCATTCTAGAACTAATTGCATGTTATGGAAGGGACTTTCCCATAAGTGGGAGGGCTATGTAAGCCCTCCTCAAACACCAACAGTCAGATTAGCTACTCATCCAGTCACACTTACCTGAGGACAAGGTAAGAGAAGGAGCTATGCCTGAAAGAGGAGTTTATCTCGAGCAAGCAGAAAAAAAAGCTGAGTATTGTTTTATAGAGTTACCAGAAATAAGGTGGAATAGCATTGAACTATTGTTTATTTTCCAGTTCAGTTTGAACTGTTTATTTCTTTTTATTCATTATTTCTGTATTTTGATACTTTTGTATAAAATAAAACACACTGCGGGTGTGTTGTACCCAATAACTGTGTCCTGTGTTATCTTTGCAACCCACATACCTGTGACATATGGTGTTAAAAGTGGGTTACTGAAAGTCCTAAGCCACAGGGTGGATTTCAGTAGGTATTAGACCTGACACCAAGATAACTCATGGCATGGTGGTACATTTCAGAGATGACACCAGGGCGACCCGCTCTGACCAGAGCACAGGCTGAGCTGACAGGTGAGCAGTTGCTCCCTGACCTGGTGTTTGGAAAGACACAGAGGGCCAAACCACAGAGGAAATCAACGACCGCCTGTGGAGAAGATGGTGACGAGGATGGCGAAGAGGAAGAACTGGAGGAGGCCCGGGTTGAGGAACTCCCAGGAGACATGGGCAAGTTGTTGAAATGGCTTGCCAGAAAGCAAATTGAAATGGAGCAGGAGCAAGACAGGGAAAGAAGATGGCAGGATGAACATTGTGCAGATACACTGAGGGCCCTACAGATCATTTGGACCAATAAATCTGCTGAAGGTACGCATACCAGCCCTAAAGACATAAAGTTAATGAAAATGTCAGCTACAGATTACATTGAGGCATACCTCACAACCTTTGAAAGGGTTGCAAAGGTTTGTGGGTGGCCTCCAGAGCAATGGGTAGTCAGGTTGGCTCCCTACTTGACAGGTCGAGCGCAACTGGCTTACAGCCACATGGACCAACGAAGACTGAGAAGTATGACCTTGTTAAAAAGGAAATGCTCAAGTGTTTTGATATAAATACAGAGATGTACAGGCAGCATTTCTGCTCGTTAAAACATCAAGGCAATGATGCTCCCCGAGAGACATTCACCCCTGTCAATGAACTTTGCAACAAATGGCTGCAACCAGAGGGGAAGGCAATACTGGACATATTTGAGACAACTGTGATGGAACAGTTTTTGCAGATATTGCCTGCCAAGGTCCAGATCTGGGTGAGGGAACATCATCCCGAATCGACAGAGGTTGCAATCACCCTGGCGGAGGATTACCTGGTGGCCAGGCAACCAGCAAGGAGAGGATATCGGACCACAGACTTGACCATCTCTCCCACCCAGCAATCGGTAAGACCTTCTAATATTACCCCACCTTGCCCCCCTGGCAGAAATACAGGATAACTGAGAAAGAAGGCTCTATAGCCCAGACATTATCTGCTGGTATTGTAATTGTAAAGGGCATATTGAATGCTTCTGCTATAAGAAGAATAATGAAGCAAACTATCTTGCTATATTTAACTGGGGTAACTTTGCCGCCACTGTCACCATCAGGGAAAAGAACATAATGGGGTTAATCGACACAGGTAGTCGACAGACATTAGTGCCCCCTGATGTACTAGGGAAGGCCCCCATGCTGAATATGTTTTCAGGTGTCATCTGTGTGCATGGAGACACACACAGGTACTTGCCGTCCAAAGCGACTATGAATGTTGATGGGTAGGAGGTAGAGATGATGGTGGGCATAGTTCCAAAACTGCTAGTACCAGTAATTATTGGGCAAGACTATCCACATTTTTCAGCCTTAGTAACCCCTAAGAATGTGACGACCAGGTCACAGACCAGAGCGAAGAATCTGGGGGACATATTTCTTTTTGAACGGGATGTGCTTGACACAGCATGTACCCAGTAGAAAACAAAAGGGGAGAAGAAAAGAGTTCAAAGGAGCTGGAGAACTCAGAAGGGACTGTCTAATGATGTGGATGTTATGGACAAATTATTTGTGAAATGTAATATTGCCCAAGAACAATGTAATGATGATACAATTGCTGGATTTTTCCTACAGGTGAACCAGAAGAAACCACCCAGTGCCTCTGTATTTAAATGTACAAATGGTAACGTGTATAGAGTGTATAACAACCCAAGAATGGATGAAAAGACAGAGCAGTTGGTGGTTCCTAAAAGCTTTAGGAATCAATTATTGTACTTAGGACATGATCTACCATGGGTAATTCATGCTGGTAGGGATAAAACCCTTGATAGGCTCTTACAGCAGTTTTATTGGCCAACTATACATGAGGAAGTGGCAGAGTACTGCAGAGCCTGTCCTGAGTGCCAAAAGGTTGCCCAGGTTACCCATAAAGACACAGTACCCCTGGTGCCCTTACCCATAGTCAGCACGCCTTTTGAAAGAATGGCGATGGACATTGTAGGCCCCTTGCAAAAGAGTGCCCGAGGATATAAATATATCCTAGTCACACGTGATTATGCCACAAAGTACCCTGAGGCCATACTCTTGTGCACAGACAACACTCCCTGGATAGCAGAAGAACTTATAAAAGTGTTCAGCCATCTTGGAATCCCAAAAGAAGTACTGACAGACCAAGGTAGTCATTTTCAGGCCACTTTATTTAAAGAATTGTACCATTTGCTGGGGGTAGTGGCAGTAAGAACTACACCCTGCCACCTACAAACTGATGGTTTGGTTGAACGGTTCAATCAAACATTAAAAAGAATGCTAAAAATGTTTGTGCATGATGAGGGAAAGGACTGGGATAGATACCTCCCACTCTTGTTGTTTGCCTACAGAGAGGTTCTCCAAGCTGCTACAGGGTACTCCCCTTTCTCCTTTTTGTACGGCAGGAATCCCAGGGGACCATTGAATATAGTCAAGGAGTTCTGGGAAGAGGGTACACAAGTGGGTCATAACAACATTACAGAGTACATGGTCCAACTCTGTAAGTGTTTGGTTGACAATACAAAAAGGGCACATGCAAACAACGTGAGCTATCAAGCCAAACAAAAAGCATACTATGATAGCCGCTGCAAACAGAAAGAACTGAACGCAGGAGAGGTGTTATTGTTGCTACCCACCACCCAGAACAAGTTATTGATGAAATGGCAAGGGCCATACTTGATTCTGAGGCAGACAGGGCCTGTAACCTATGAAGCTGAGACCCCTGATAAGTATCCCGGGAGAAAGATATATCACGCTAACCTTCTGAAAACGTGGGTAGAAAGAAAAGAACCCCTGGGGATACTATACATACACCCAGAGAGAGAGAAGAAACTGAGCTGGAGGTGTCGTACCAGAGGCTTGAGGGGAAGGAAAACCTTTCTGATATAAAGGTCAACCCTAAGCTAGAACCTCAAGACAAAAAAAAGGAAATCCTACACCTGATAGAATCCTTTGCACCCACCTTCACAAGCATACCGGGTAGAACAGTAGGAGTATAAGACCACATTACAACCGGGTCTGGACCTATACGACAGAAACCATATACTGTAGGTTGCCTGAGAAAGTCAGGCAAGGGTTAAAGCAGGAAATTGAAAAGTCAAAGACACTGGGTATTGTAGATCCCTCCACTAGTGCCTAGTCATTGCCCATAGTGGTGGTTTCAAAGAAGAAAGGAGGCATTAGTCTGTGCCTAGATTTTAGGAAGGTCAACAATATTTTCCATTTTGAAGGATACCCCATGCCTAGGGTAGATGACATCATAGATAACATGGGGAATGCGAAGTACATAACCACACTTGACCTGACCAAGTGATATTGGCAGATTCCCTTAGCCCCCGAATCTAGAGAGAAGACAGCTTTCAGTACGCCCCTTGGTTTATTCCAATTTACCACAATGTCCTTTGTTCTGCACGGAGCCCCTGCAACTTTTCAAAGATTAATGGGCAGGATACTAACCCCACATACAGCATACTGTGCCACCTATCTGGACGATGTAGTCATCCACAGTCCAGAATGGTCATCTCACAAAACACAGTTGACCGCTGTGTTAAGGTCCATACAGAAAGCAGGGCTCACCATAAACCCCACCAAGTGTGCTTTAGTTATGTCAGAAACCAGGTATCTTTGGTTTCTACTACGGAATGGGAGTGTGCGACCTGAAACTGAAAAAGTTGACGCAGTTGCCAGCAGCCCTGTGCCCAAAACCAAAAAGCATGTCAGGTCTTTTCTAGGCCTGGCAGGGTACTATGGGAGGTTTATACCTAACTTCACCTCCATCACCACACCATTAGCTGACCTTACCAAAAAGAAATGTGGTAATCTAGTAAAGTGGACCCCTGATTGTGATGACTCCTTTAGGGCTATCAAGGCTGCCTTGTGTACTTCCCCTGGGTTAAGGTGCCCTGATTTTAGTCTCCCTTTTGAGGTGCATATAGATGCTTCTGAGACAGGGATCGGAGCAGTCCTGAGTCAGACTATTGATGGAGAAGAGCACCCCATAATTTATATCAGCCGTAAGCTACAAACAGGGAGCAGAAACACACAACGATTGAGAATGAGTGCCTGGCCATTAAGTGGGCAATAGAAGCTTTATGCTTTTATTTATAGGGCACTAAGTTTACACTCCTCACTGATCACAGCCCCTTGTGCTGGATAAATCATATGAAGGACCAGAATGCCCATGTCATGCGGTGGTACCTGACCTTACAGCCGTTTAAATTTACAGTGAAGCATAGATCAGGAAGCCAACATACTGTAAGAATGCTGATTTTTTATCCAGGCATGGTGCAGACCTGGTCCAGACAAATGAAACTTGAAATGTAATTATGTACAATGTGTTGATGAAACGTTATGAGACCATACTACGATTGTTAATAATACAAATTTTTCAACCCCAGGGTAATGAAGTAATTACAGTGAGTACAGTAAAGACTGTACAGTAATTTGTTTATTGTTTAAAGGGACCCTGGGGTGGAGCTTCTAAAGTGTGGGTGGGTGGAAGCTCCAACCCAAACCACTATCAGTGCGGGGAGAATACATTCTGGGGGTTTGTTGCTAAAACCTGTGTTGTAAGAGTTACTGTTTTTTTCTTAAAGAAGGAGGAGTGTGGCAGAACTGTGTTCTGCCAGTCTGATAACCCCGATGGAGATATGCCTTTCCTATCTTTTTTTCTCTACTGAAATCTGTTGCGCAACAGTATCTTCCTATATTATATTTTACCTTTCTCAGCCCCTGGCATAGGTTGGCCACCTACATCAGTCTTTTTTATTTCTTACTAAATGTTTTTCCTACTGCCTTTAGTTCTAATTCCATATTTCCAACCCTCATCAAGAACTTTCCAAAATCATGCACCAGGCTAAAGCTAGCTGGCAGGAATGAAATAAGGTGAAGCTATGGCATTTAATGCCAAAAGATATAAAGTGCCTTTAAGTATATAAGGTGCTGGTTAACTAAAATGTATAGAAACATAGAAACATAGACTTTGACGGCAGATAAGGACCGCTTGGCCCATCTAGTCTGCCCATTTCCCTACCTACAGGATAGGCCGCAGATCCTAGTTAACCAACAGCCTATTTCTTTCTTCCCCCCACAAGAATTGCCTTATGTCTGTCCCATGCATTCTTGAATTCTCTCACAGTTTTAGATCCCACAACCTCCTCAGGAAGGCTGTTCCATGCATCCAATACCTCTCTGTGAAATAATACTTCTCATATTGCCCCTGAACCGCCCTCCTTCTATCTTAAATTGTGTCCCTTGTTCTTGCACGTCTCTTTTCTGAAAGATGCTACCCTCTTGGGCTTTGTTGATTCCACTGAGGTACTTAAAAGTTTCTATCATGTCCCCCTCTACCTTCTTTCCTCAAGGGTATACATATTAAGCTCCTTTAGTCTCTCCTCATACGGCTTCTCTTTGCAGACCCTCACCATTTTAGTTGCCCTCTCTGACTACCTCTATCCTGTCTATGTCCTTGCGGAGATGGGGTCTCCAGAAATGGACACAGTACTCAGATGGGGTCTCACCAACTGTCTGTACAGAGGGATAAAACTTCCTGTTTTCTGCTGCTGATGCCTCTCCCTATACATCCCAGTATACCCCCAGCCCTCCCTACTGCCTTCTCACATTGCTTGCTAACCTTAAGGTCATCTGATATGATTACCCCCAGGTCCCTTTCCTTTTCTGTTGTTGTTACTACCTCCCCACCCATTGAGTATTCTTCCTCTGGGTTCTTGTTTCCCAGGTGCATTATTTTGCACTTCTTTGCATTGAATCCTAGCTGCCATACTTCTGACCATTCCTCCAACCTTGCCAAGTCTCTTTTCATCCTTTCCACGCCTCCTTGTGTATCAACCGTGTTGCAGATCTTTGTGTCATCTGCAAAAAGGCATACTTTTCCTTCCAGTCCCTCTGCAATGTCACTGATGAAGACATTAAAAGGACTGGACCCAATACTGAACCTCTGCGTACCCCACTAGTAACCCTCTTTCTTCAGAGTGGACTCCATTTACAATTACTTCTGTGTCCTGTTGTGCAGCCAATGTTTTACCAGGCTACCACCCTGGGACCCACTCCCAGGCTGTTTAATTTGACTATTAATCTTTTGTGTGGGACTGTGTCAAATGCCTTGCTAAAGTCTAGCTAGGCCATGTCCACAGCCCCTCCCTAGTCTACTACTTTGGTCACCCAGTCAAAGAAATCTATTAGATTTGTCTGACATGACCTTCCCGCTGTGAACCCATGCTGCCTTAGGTCCTGTGCTCCACTGGCCTCTAGGTGCTGAACTATTCTTTCCTTCAGAAGTGACTCTATCACTTTCCCTACCACAGAGGTCAGACTGACAGGTCTGTAGTTTCCTGCCTCTGTCTTGGTCCCACTTTTGTGAAGGGGAATCACATCCACCTTCCTCCAGTCCTCGGGTACCACACCATCCTCCCATGATTTATTAAAAAGAGTAGCCAGTGGTTTCACTAGTTCCTCCCTTAATTCTTTAGAATTCTGGGTGAATTCCATCAGGACCCATTGCTTTGTCCACCTTCAGTTTTAGGAGTTCTTGCAGAACCTTTTCTTCTGTGAAAGGACTGGGATTGACCCTAACAAGAGTGCTTCTGTTAATTGGATTAGCACTTTCCCTCCTCTTTTGTGAATACTGAGCAGAAATATTCGTTCAGTATCCCTGCTTTTCACTGTCCCCTCTGCCCACCCACGCTCATTCTATTCAGCCTCACTATCCCTCCCTTGTCTTTCTCACTGCTGATGTACCTATAAAAGGTTTTATCCCTTCTTAACTGAGTTGGCTATCTTTTCCCAGTTTGGGCCTTTGCTATTCTGACTTCCCTCCCTGCTTCCTTCTGCCTTAACTGGTACAGCTGTCTGTCCTGCTCCTTCTGTGTTTCCTTATACTTCCGGAATGCTATCTTTTTCTTCCTAACTTTCACAGCCACCTCTTTTGAGAACCATAGTGGCTTTTTCTTTTGTTTTAATTTGTTTATTTGCTTCATACAAAGGCTTGTTGCCTCTGTGATGGCAGTTTTGATGATTCCCCATTGTTGCTCCACACCTCCTTCTAGCCTGTTTGCTAGTGCTTTTCTGAGACACTCTCCCATCTTTCGAAAGTCAGCCCTCCTAAAGTCCAGTACCCTCACTTTTGTATGGCTTGACTCTGTAGCTGAGTTTAGCATGAACCACACTATTTGATGGTCAGTTGTCCCCAGATGGCAACCCACTTCTAGATCTGAGATCCTCTTACTGCCCCTGTTTGAGAGTATGAGGTCTAAGATTGCTCCCTCACGAGTGGGTTTCGAAACTAGCTGTCTGAGGCCTGCCACCTGTAGGGCATCAAGAATGGCCCTGCCCTTGGATGTGGCTGCAGCAAATGTGCTCCAGTTAACATCTGGCATATTCAGGTCTCCCATCAACAGTATCTCCCCTTTCTCTGCCATTCTAAGAATGCCTTCTATCATATCCTTGTCCACTCCCTCTCCCTGACATGGGGGTCTGTACACAAGCCCTGTGAGGATTGTGGTGCCCTTTCCAGTCTCCAAGGTGACCCACAGTGCCTCCTCTCTTCCCTGTTTATTCATTTGTTCAGTTGCTTTTATCCCTTCCTTTACATAGAGAGCAACTCCTCCCTCTCTTCTCCCCTGCCTGTCTCTCCTGTAGGTTATGTACCCTGGTATGTTAACATCCCAGTCATGGTTCTCTGTGTGCCATGTTTCTGTGACTACTACGATATCCAGGCATCCCTCTTCCATCAAGGCCACCAGCTCAGGGAGCTTGTTGCCCAGACTATGGGCATTGGTACTCATTACCCTCCATTTCCTGATGGCCTTACTCCCTTTTGCCCCATCCCTGTCCTTCTTGCCTTTGTCACTTTCTCCATTTACCCCAGCCCTTCTCCCTATCGACACCTCTATGTTGGAGTTTGCCTCACTTACTACATTGATTATTTGGGGGGGCTAGGATTTCCCTGCTCCTTTCCAGTGCCTCCCCCCCTTGGCTAGTTTAAATGCTTGCCAATGAAGCATTTAAACCTATCACCTAGGATCCTGGTTCCCCTCCTGGACAGATGCAGCCCATCATGCCAGTATAGGCTTGATTCACTCCAGGTGGACCCCAGTCCCCAATGAAGCCAAATCCCTGAGCTCCACACCAGTTTTTCAACCACTGATTGAATCCCATGGTGCGGAACACCCTAGCCTCTCCTATGCCATAGATGGGCAGCACCTCCGAGAAGGTTACCATGTGTGCTACTTGACTAAGGCCCCTCCCCAATTCTACAAACTCTTCCTGCACTTCTCTAATCCCTTTCTTAGCCAGGTCATTTGTCCCTAGGTGGACAATGACATCCAGCTCCCTCCCCTGTGCAGCTGCTCTGACAATCCTGAGGATTCGCTCCCTGTCCCTCCAAGCCATGGCACCAGGCAGGCACCTTACCTCCCTCTCCCCTTCCTCCCCCAGTTCTACCTTCCTAACAATGGAGTCCCCTACCAGGAGTTGTTTCCTTCCCCTGCAGGGTCCCCTGCCACCCTCCTGTGGGTCTCCTTTGTGGAGGTTCCCAGCATCCTCCTTGGTCTCCACTGCGGGTCCCTCCATAGAGGAACCACACTTTGCCAGAATGGCATAGGAATTGTGGAGAGGTACAACTGGAGGGATGTGCTTCTGTTCCACCACCCTCACCTTCCCTGAGCACACTGTGGTCCAACTGCTCCTGTTTCTTGGCAACCTCTGAGGCAACGGCAGTGGCACTGGTGGTCCCTGGATGGAAGAGGAGGTCCCACAAATCCTGGCCAACTCAGCCTGGAGATGAGCAACCTCCTCCCTCAGCCCAGAGAGGTGCCTACAGATGGGACAACACTGCATCCTCCAGAAAGTCTCCCGGAAGACTGCTGCTCCACAGCCACTGCACTGCACCACTCCAATCATGTCTTCTTTCTGGCCCCTTAACTGTTTGCAATCCTTACTCTTGCCTCTGTTTTTTTTTCTCTCTCTCCTTACTTTCTGCCTGTGTGCCCTTTAACCCTTAGAAGATTGTGTACGTATATATACATCCAGAATCTACATACGTTCACACATATTCAGTTCTCAAAGGGTTAAGCTCCTGATTGTCCTGTTCTGAGACAAGAATATCCTATATTTCTCAGTAGACCACTTACTTGCTCAGAGGCAGACCTCCAGCAGCTAGAGGGGGCTGGAGAGCTACTCTTGCCCTTTTAGGATGGTGGGTCTTTGGTGGTTCTGTGATCACTCACTTTCTGCTCCGAAACAGGAAGTTCCTGTTGTCAGTCAAATCCTGTGCCTATAAAAATAGAACTAGCTTTGGGTGGAGGGGAGGGAAGGAGGGCAATATAGTCCAAGCAGAGAAGTCCAGTCACACAGCAGTCCTTTCTCTTGGTGTCTTCTGCCAAGCTATTAGCAGAATCTTTCTAAGGCAGTCTTTAAATGTAGCTTCCTTCTAGCTAAGCCACTCCCCCTACTTACTAGATCTTTCTACAAGTAATTTAAACCTCACAGCTATTAAGTCCATTCAATCACCAGAGATTTACACCTAGATAACTGTTCAGATACCCATTCAGTTCAGTTAACTCAGACAAACACACACACTATTTTTTTTGTTTTGTTTGTTAGTTTTTTTTTACCCTAAATTAAAGGTCAAAGTACAAAAGTTCTTCTTCTTTAGTCCCAGCAGAGAAGTCCAGTCACCGATTTTAGAAGGTTCGCATACAAGCGTATGCAGATTCATAAATAGAATGGTGCATGTTCCAACTTACGCCAGCAGTTGCGACATGCATGATTCTACATAGTGGCCTGTGACATGGCGCAGGCTGCTTGCGCCAAACAGCAGTTACACTGCATAAACCCCCTGCGACATGGCACTAGAGGGTTTACGGCAGCAGTTGTGCCCCATTCTAGAAGGGCAGCCATAAAGTGCCCACATCGGGATTCTACAAGAATCCCCAGAGGAGGTCTGGCAATGTGAGTTATACCAGCATTTAGCTGGTATAACTTACGGACACCCCTGGGGATCCTGTAGACCCATCAGCTGTCCAGCAGACAGTGCATGGTTTCCCTCTCCCCCATGCCCAGCACATCCCAACGGGGTCCCACAGGGCTATCCATACCCCCAGCCCCCCGAAACACCCACTGGCAGAAGCCCCGCAGGACAGCGCTGCCAGCCCCCCACCCAGGCCCCAAACTGCGAGTCGTCATCCGCATATGCTGCAAAAAGCCTGCCCTGGTAGGCTAGTGGCCCCCCTGAACTGTATTAAATTAATAAATGTGAGCCCGTATCCCTGGTAGTCTAGCGGCCCCCTCGAACTGTATTACAATAATAAATATGAGCCTGTATCCCTGGTGGTCTAGTGGCCCCCGCGAGCTGTATTACAATATTAATTATAAGCCACGTATCCCTGGAGGTCTAGTGGCCCCCCCCAACTGTATTAAAATATTAATTATGAGCCCCATATCCTGAGTAGTCTGGCACCCCCAGACTGTATTAAGATAAATACTGGGCCCCATATCCCTGGTAGTCCTAGTGAATTACAACCACCCCACCCAGCCGCAGCCCACCCAGCACCCCACCCATCCCCAGCCCAGGCTGGCACATGCCCACCTCTCACCACCATGGCCAGCCATGACTGGGTCCAATACTAGCTTCGTACTGGAAAAGGATGTGCTGAATATTAATATCTGAGCACGTCTTCCCAATACAGCGCTGATCTGAACAGTCGGGGGCTGGCCGTGTGGTGAGAGGTGGGCTGTGCCAGTCGCCGGCTGGGGATGGGTGCGAGGGTGCTGGGTGGCTGGCATGGTTGGGTGGGGGGCCCACTAGACTACCAGGGATACAGGGCTCATATTTATTATCTTAATACAGTTCTGGGGGGCACTAGACTACCAGGAATACGGAGGTTCATATTTATTATTGTAATACAGTTTTGGGGGGGACGCTAGACTACCAGGGATACAGGGCTCATATTTAATATTTTAATACAGTTCAGGGGGGAACTAGACTACCAGAGCAGGCTTTATGCCACATTTGGAGTTGGCAACTTGGGGGTTGAGGCACGGGTGAGGGGCTGACAGCGCCACCCTGTGGGGTGTTTGCCAACATGGGTTTCAGGGGGCTGGGGGTGGGTAGCCTGTGGGCTTAGCTAAGGGAGATTCAGGCCAGTTGTCTGTGGCTGCACTTCGGGGCTTGTACTGATGGCTGGGGGGGCAGGGGATGTAGGTTGTGTCTTGCTGGGCAGGGGGGGCATTTGCGACCTGAGGCAGCGGTTGCGACATGCTGGCCAGGTACGCCCTCTGTGCAGCGTACCTTGCCACATGTCGCAAGTCACAAGACTTTGCTGCGGAGACCCTTCCCCTTCTAGAACAGGGTGCAGGATCAATGTCACAGTTGCAGGTGGCGCAAGTTGTGTTTGGCGGCAACTTGCACCACCCTTTTAGAATCGGACCCACAGTGTGCATTTTGTGCCATATTACGAGTTTAAGGTGCAGCAGTGCTTAATTAAGTTAATGCTTATGCCATTGTTATGTATATGGTGCAGGAATGTTTAGAAATATTTAAAATGGCAGTTAAATACAAACAAAGGTGCATTACTGCCGCTCTGTTGTAATGTAGAATGTTATGCCAAAGAAATACTGCATCGAAACAGGAACTGTTTGAACCGAGCGACAAACTTTTGTTTTACTTTTGCTACCGCTAGGTATATATGTAACTAATTACTTATGCCCCTGTAGTATCAGGACTCCTGTCTGCTGGCTTTGTATAACATATGCTGTAGAATGGTGCCAGCTAGCTGTGGAGGAGTCTGTAGCATGTGTACAGCCAGTCTAGGCTGCTAGAGAGGCAGGCTTACCAAATCTATACAGATACCCAAAGCACAACAGCCAGACAATGATTGTCTAGCAGTCTGCCGCTCTGCTACAACATGGAAAACAAATGATTTAAAGGGACAGGAACATCCGTATATATGGAAATGCTTTACAGAGAGAGTAGCCCTCAGAGTAAGGAGAGGGCTGCAAGAGAAGCTAAAAACAATATAGAAATTAAACAAATTAAATAATAAAGAGACACTGCAGGTCTCTAAAGGAGCCCCATTATGTATAGAGCCCTAAGATATAAATTTAAAGAGCTAGTCTGCATGCTATAATAATATAACACATGTATAAATACAATAAATGTTTGCACTGTTTGCTTATATAGAAAGTAAGGGATTTCCCATAAGTAAAAGCTCAGGAAGGGGATTTCCTATGGGGGAACAGCGGCCCCTAGAGGACTGGATTTATACTCTGTGAGCTAAAACCTCATTATGTAATAGAGGAGGAGTTTCCCTATTTAGTGACCATTCTAGAACTAACTGGATGTTATAGGAGGGACTTTCCCGTACGTGGCCCTCCTCAAACACCAAGAGTCAGATTAGCTATCCAGCCAATCGCAGTTACCTGATGACAAGGTAAGGGAAGGAGCTGTGCCTGAAACAGGAGTTTATCTCGAGCAAGCAAAAAACAAAAGCTGAGTATTGTTTTATAGAGGTACCTGAATTAAGGTGGAATATCATTGAGCTATTGTTTATTTTCTAGTTCAGTTTAGACTGTTGATTTCTATTTTTTTATTATTTTTGTATTTTGATACTTTTGCATAAAATAAAACACACAGTGGGTGTGTTGTACCCATTAACTGTGTCCTGTGTTATCTTGGCAACCCACGTACCTGCGACACACCTACCCCTTCTTCTGTAAATACTGAACAAAAGTATTTGTTTAATATGTCTGCCTTCTTTTGGTCCTCCTCCTTGCAAAGCTCTTCTTCCCCTTTTATCCTTACCATTCCCCCTTTGGTCTTCCTCTTTTGATTATATAGATGAAGAAAGTTTTATCCCCTTCTTTTGCTGATTGGGCAGTATTCTCCTCTGTTTGTGCCTTTGCACGTCTAACTGCCAAACCTGCCTGCCTTTGTTTCTCCTGGTAGTTTTCTGTATCCTCCTCCTTCTGTGTCTTTTTGTACTTTCTAAATGCTAGTTTTTTGCTCTTACTTTTTCTTCTTCATCTTAGAGAACCATAGTGGTTTCTTTTTTCTCTTGCCCTTGTTAACCTGCCTGACAGAGATTTGTTGCTTTTTCAATGCCCCCCTTAATTTTTACCCATATGTAAGTCCCCTCTCTTGCGAGAGGGGTTATATTCCACTTAGGAACCCTCTTCTCATTTTTTTCCTTGGAGCTGTAGTGTTAGTGCTCTAGGGGTGCTATTCCTGTCAGTCGCCACTTGGGGGCAGCAGGGATTTAGAGTATAAAAGGGAGAGCACAGAGAGATTTAGAGGAGGAGGAGATAGGAGAAGATACTGGTGGGCGCTGCAGGGGCGGTGAGGAGGAGGCCACCCTACTTATATTTCTGTAGCGTTTATGTTGTCCCTGACACAAAGAGTCACTCTTCCCCCTTTTTTACCTACCCTGTCTTTTCTGAACAGAGTATACCCTGGTATGGCCACATCCCAATCCTGGTTTTCATTGCACCAGGACTCTGTGATTGCAGCCATATCTAGGTCTGCTTCTGCCATGGTGGTCTGTAGGTCTGCAATCTTGTTGCCTAGATTTCGAGCATTTGCACACATGGCTATCCAGATTGTGCTACCACCTCCCCCCCATTTCCCATTCTCCCTTTGTTTCCTCCACTATTTATCTCATTATCACTCTTGCCTTCTATTCACTCAAATCCTTTGTTATATGGTTCATTTTGGGGTTTCATCCACTCAGGATTTCCCTTGCTGACCTTGGCTGCCTATGGGGGGGCAGTTTATGTCTCCCTTTGTTTTTCTGTCTCCCCCCTTGGCTAGTTTAAATGCTGGCCAGTGTAACCATTGCCCCTGTATAGGCCCTTATCCCTCCAGGTGGAGCCCAGTCCCCAATTAAGCCAAAACCCTCCTCTCTGTACCATTCCTTCAACCATGCACTGAAGTTCCTGTTGCGGAGAACTGTGTCCTCCCCCCCGTCGTAGACAGGTAGCACTTCTGAGAAGGTCACAGATTGTGCCGCCTGCCTAAGACCCCTCCCCAATTCACTGAACTCATCTTGAACTATTGCTGTCTCATCACTAGGCAGGTCATTAGTCTCCAATGACGTCTCACTCTCCATCCCTTCCTGCTGCCCTAGCAGTCCTTTGGGTCTTCTTTTCATCCCTGCAAGCTGTGGCACTGGGAAGGCACCAAACCTACCTCTCCTCATCCTTACCTATCCCTGACTCTATTCCCCTCACTATGGAGTCCCCACCAGGATTCGCTTCCTCCTCCTCTGGGGTCCTCTGCTATTCCTCTTGGGGTCTCCACTATGGAGGACCCCTACATTCATCCAGGTAACTACTTCAGGTGCCTCTGTGGGATGTTCCCGCTCTGCTAGTGCAGCACAGGAGTTTTGTAGTGGAACTGGATGTAGGATGTGCCAATGCTCCATCACCCTAACCCTCCCCAAGCACAGTGTTCTCCAGCCGCTCCGCCTCCCTCTGTGCAACCTCTGAGGTAGCAGCAGTGGAATAGGTGGTCCCTGGCTGGAGGAGAAGGTCCTCCAAACCCAAGCCAACTCAGCCTTGAGTTTGCCAATCTCCTCCCTCAGCCCAAAGAGGTGCATGCAGATAGGGCAGCAACACAGCCTCCAGAAAGTCTCCCTAAAGACTACCACCCCACAGCCACTGCACTGCATCACTCCCATCATTCTATCCTACCTGCTTTCTCTGTTGTTTTACCCCTTTAAATTCCCTTTATTACCCTACCCTATATGGGGAGTTTTAACAACCCCTATTTTTTCAAGTTTTGAACTGCTAGTGTAGCTTAGCTCTGTTTAGGGTGCTACACCTTTTTTCCTACCTGATGCCTTGTGGCTGTAGACACCTGCTTACCCCTTTTACCTACTCATGGTTTGGGGGGCAGAGTGTATGGCTGCCAGCTGCGTCCCCTGGCTGACTCCCTCCTAGAAGACTCCCCTGTGTTGTCCTTTGTGCTGTGGTCCTTCATGCAGATGTCTGCATTTAGGAGGTTCATTTGATGGATACTTCTGTATATATATGAGGCAATGGCTGATTGGCTCACTTGAGGAGAGCCCTGATTGGCTGTTGAGAGTGAGTCATATAGCAATCCAAAACTAATTTGAAAATTGGAAATATGATTCACTCAGCCCCTCCTCCAATTGTCACCTAGCTGAGGCTCCAGGCCAAACAGTTTTCACCCAACCCCCAAACTACAGAGCAAGACACAGCTCTTTATTATGAGGCTTAAATGTGGGCTACTGTGGCTGGTTTCAATTTATCCTACAGACGATAATAAAGACACTGTTTCAACAAGTTTCCCCACAACTTACCCCACTTATGCTGTCTCAAAAAGACTCTTCAATTTTTGTCTGTGAGTAAAACACACAGACTCTGCTCCCGGGTTGTTTGTATTTCCCAGATATAAATAGGCATGAATAGTGCCACTGTTTATTATTCAGATCTGAATAATGAAGAGTGCATTAGCTGTGGTATTCGGGAAAAAACTGTTTGTCACTTGCACACCCCTATCTAGCCGACGTCTTGCACAGCTGTGAATCCTGTAGTTTCATGTACGCGGATGATATTGCTTTGTCCAGAAGGGTATCTAACGACAGTGACATAGCCGGATATCTGCAGCCTGACTTTGAACTAGTACAAAAATGGTTATTAAAAATGGCCTTCTACTGAATGCTGGTAAAACTAAGTATATACACTTTGGAACAAAACACACCCCCTTACATAATTAAAGATTTGAGTGGCACCTTTGTTGAGAGAGCAGACAATTTCAAGTACCACACTTTTACTCTAGACCAGGCTCTCACTTTTAACGAACATACTGTAGCTCTACACTGGTTAAGTCAGTACATACTCAATTTTTAGGCTAAAAAAAAATGTTTTTCCACTCACTCTAAGATAGTCTTGGCTCAGTCCCTACACCTGTCATTAGTGGACTAAGGGCTTCCACTCTATGCCACTGCTAATGTCACTGACTTGCAAAGTGTTACAATTCTATATAATTCTGTATGCACATTTGTTGCCTCCAGCCCCAGATTTTTTTGTAACTGCATGCTTTACAAACAACTTAGCAGGTCTTATTTTGACTCACATATTACTTATTTTACCCTCATCGGTTTTAGATGTTTCCTAAAAGGCCCAGTTAAGTTTTTGTTTATAGTTGATGCTAGCTCCAACGCTGGCTCTCTGAGCGGTAGATCTCCTCATACTCATTTAATAAGACCCCCACTGTTCCATTCCTTCCTGGACCAATCTGCTGTTATTTATAAAGCCATGACATTATGGAACAATTGACCTGCTTTGTTACACTGTATCGATTCACAAAATACATTTAAAAGGGTGTTAAAGAATACAGTTTGGACTTGTCTATGTGCAAGTGTAATGTCACCTGATTACTGCGTACTGCGTATTTATTCTGTATTGTTGTTCTTGTTTACATTTCTGGGTCCCCCTTGAAAACGGGCATCTAATACTCTTGGGTTCTACCTGGTTAATAAACTACAAACAAGTAAATAAAATGCAGTAGGAGCAACACCAACACACTTGGATGCCGGGATTCAAACTTACAGCCTCTGAGTGTGGTAGGATCAACACATCAGCACATAGGGACACTGGCATTCAAACCCAGGGCCTCTCTCTATAGAAGGGTTGTTGATTAACAGTACACTGGGATACTAAGGTTTGAAACTGCAGCCTCTTGAGTGTAGTAGGATCAACGCACCAGTATGCCGGTGCACTGGGATTCAAACTCCTGGTAGCCTCTGTGTGCACGTTGCTGAAGGCTTCTCATTTCTGTCAAAGGATAGTTGAATGTCTCAATAATCTACTATCCCTTTAATTAGCATGGCAGTTTGTGACTCAGGATCAATTCTCCCAGACACAAATCAACACCTGACTTGTATGATTAGTCATTATCATTTGTGCAGCTGAGATCCAGCATTAAATGTTCCACATTAATTGGCACCGTGCACACATTAAGCACTCTGTAAGTACTGGAAAATTTAAATGCCTTGTACCTACATTATACTTAATGTGTACTAATCTTTGATGATGTATGTTTTAATTGCATCAAGCTGGGGCTCAGTAATAATCATATGGACAGAAATAGTGCTTATGGGAAAGACTGTCAGCTTTTTTTCCAGCCTTATAATGAGGGTGCCTGACATTTGTGTGTCAAGTGTTGGTGGCTCAGTAGAATGTATTCTTGCCTCCGCTAGACTGCCATAGGTTTGAATCCTGCCACTACACAATATACTGACACAGGAGAGGAGAGACTCCAGCCCTTAATTGTTTCTGATAGTGGGAAAATATCCAACAATATTCTCAAGAGGGAAAAATGTAAGTGATTTGCTAGTCTACAGCAGGCCCCAGGAATACATGACTCAGTGCAGCACAGCGATACTGACTGATTAGGGCCAGATCGCTTTGCTGCACTACTTTTAGAGACTGCTCGGTACTGCATCTCAGAGCGTTGTGCTAGTGACAAATAGCTGAGATGTTATACACATATACACTGCTACCTACCAGAAAGGCAAACCAAGAGACATAAATAAATGAAGCAGATATCATACTTATTAAAGTTACTCTAATTTAAAAAACGCCTTACATTTATCTAATTAAAAAAAAACACCTTACAATGTGCACATTACATTACGAGAGTGCACAGTACAACAAAAGTGAATGACAGACTAAATCAGACATCAGCTCATTTGGGTAACCTGACACTTCACAATGGAGGATGCACATTCTCTGCACTGTCCGCTGCACGTTTCGCCTCCTGATACTGCACAATGTGCTCAAAAATGTCTGATCAGACTACTTGAGACAGCAAAAGCAGTTTATTTCACGCATTTTTCTGCCTTTCAGCATTTTATTTGTCCTACTTGTGTTTGTTTTTTGAGGGGCGCCGCTTCCACAACCCCCGCTTATATGTACTTTGTGTCTACGCACGCCCTCATTATTATTATTATTTTCTTTTCTTTCTGTGGGCATGTCTACCCATCCCCTCAGGTTATATGTACTATGTCTCTATGTACGTTCTCTCATTATTATTATTGTCTAATTTTTCCTTCTGTAGGGGCGCTCTGCCCCCTACACCTCCACCGGATTATATGTACTATGTGTCTATGTATGTTCCCTCATTTATATTATCCGTGACCGGTCTGGAAGAGGCATGACTAAAAGCGTGACTTGCGACTGAGCCACGTACCGTATAACTTTTAGGTTTTCATGTGCAACTGGCCGTAATCGATCAGTATCACCATGCAGCACCTGGTAGATTATTTTACAAATTGTTATAACTGCAACATTTTCAAATTTGCTCAACAAGAACCCGATGCCTTCCTCCTGGACAGAGCTACAACTATTTGTATTAGGGAGCACATCAACTGAAACACAGAGTTGTTAGTCTATGCAACATGGTTCCCATGTTGCAAGATCTATGTTGGGAGGAAAACATCAAAATTGAAAACTTGCATTCAAGAGCATGTGAGAACAATTAAAACTGGTGTGCAACAGAATGCTTGTGGTTATGTTTTGATAGGACATGCAACAAAAACCCAGTTGCTGAAGTTCTTAGATCTGGAGCTTGTCAGAATCTAAGGGGAAGAGATAGTAGCCAGTTGTTATTGCAACAGGAGTTGTGACAGATACAAGGATTGGGCTTGCTATCCTCAAAAGGCTTCAATGAGGTCTTGAACTTTAGCCCTTTCTTACAGTTTTTTTTCAGGAGATACTTGCTGCATTAAACAATTATAGATGGTAGCATGTCAAGTCAGCGAGTCAATTACATGATTCAAACTCAGCGATTACAATTACAGCAACCGCAGCATTATAGCGATGGTACAGTTACAGCGAGGCCAACATTTTAGCCAACCTCCAGAGTCAAGGAGTGATTCGGAGGATGTTATTTTAGAAATGGGGGTTGGGAGGCAATAGCCCCCTGCAGTAACAATTAGATCAATTACCTACAGATGTGGAAGGGCGATTTAGGTGGCTCTGTGCATGGAGGGACATCTCTTAAGATGTCTGGGGAGTTTGTCCGCAGTCAGAGATGGATGCCTATGGTAATCCATAGAGAATTCATTTACTGGAGGGATAAGGAGGTTGGCCATAAAGTGTACTGGAGGTGTGCTGACATGCATTGCTACAGGTATAATTTTCAGTTGCAGATCTGAATTCATGCACTGAATGGTCCCTTGCTGAAGATGCTGATCACTGAAATTTGCTTTGTTATCTTGAATTCACTGAAATTGCAATCGTTGATACTAAGTCACTGAAATGATATGGAACCTTATAAATGGTACAAGTAAATGTTGGGCTTCCCCCTTGAAGGAACTGGGTATTGTATATATTAAAAAAATGCAAAATAGTATGGCAATGCATGTGTTAAGGATAGAAAGCAACAAAATTCAGGAAATGTGTCATTATGGTTTTCATTCCTAATGCCCACTCCCCTCGCCATCCCCTGCCCTTGTGACCAACGGCCAACCTACAGATCTGGGACCATGCCCAACAGGTCTGGTGCTTCAAGTTACAGGTCTGGGGCCATGCCCCACAGGTGTCTGATTTGATGTAAGGCAAAGCGTACTTAATCAGGTATGGCCCCAGACCTGTAGCCTGCTTTGCAGAGTCAAAGGAGCATGGTCCCAAACCTGTGGGTCTTAATTGAAGCAGCAGAACCATGAGGCATAACCCTGGACCTGTAGCTTGCTTTGCAGATCTGTAGCTTGGTTTACCAAGGGCCCAATGTGAAGCAGCAGATCTGCAGGTAAGGCCCCAGACCTGTAGCTTGCTTAACACAGATACCTGTGGAACCTACACATAGCAGCAGACCCATGGGACACTGCGCCTCACCTAAAGGTTGCTTCATGCAGGGCCATGTAGGCCCTACACCAGGCAACATGCCCATGTGCAAGGCCCCAAACCTATAGCTTGCTTTGCACAGGGCCCTGCAGGCCATACACAAAGCAGTAGATGGGTGGGGCACAGCCTAGACCTGTAACTTGAAGCAGCAGATCCATGGGGAATGGGCCTAGACCTGCAACTTGGCCTTGGGTTATAAGGGAGGGGACGGGGGAGGGGTGGGCATTAGGGTTGAAACCCCTAACACCTCAATTCCTAACTTTTGTGGCTTTATAACATCATCAGATGCATTAATGCAGTGTTCTGCAATTTATTTCCTCACTTTTTGAAATACAACAAATGGCACCTCAAGCTTTCTTTGCACAGATCCCTGTGACTTTGGGTGCTGCAACAGAATCATTAAAATATGTTAAAATTATGGGTGGCAATTAAAAAGTGAACAAAAATTCTAAGTCCATGTATATGGGAAGTTCATGTTTTTTTGAACTTAGAATTTTTTGGGAATATTTTTTCAATCACCCATAAGTTTTTTATTTAAGTGTTTTACCAGTATAGCCCTTAAGTTCTGCTCCTTGCAGGTCTGTGTAACCTGGTTAGAAAACCCTAATGGGTTAATTCCCCTGGAGTCTCAGGGTGTGGCCCAGCTGGTTTGCTCCAGCTTCCTGAGGGAAGGAGTCAGCTGGTTGTGGGTGGGCACTGGGCCAGAACATAGCCGACCACAATGCTGTCAGCAAGGACAGTGTGGTAAAAATGCTGTCAGATTTATTTTTGAGGGGGGCAATGCCCTCCACAACCTCTGACACAGGGGGCTCTGCCCTCCACCCCTCCATACTTAAAGATTCTCCCTCCGGGGCGAGAGGATCACGGGGAAAGTTAAAATGTGTGGGGCTGTGGAATACTGTTTCCTTGCCCCTTGTTAAAATTCAAAGTCCTGAATCTGCCAAAATGTTCAAAGACCAGGATTAGAACCCTAGTATACACTGTCTCCCAGCCCAGCTGCTCCATGCCCTAGCCCTTCATGCCATGGGAGCAGCTCAGCCAGCCCCTGGCATTTTGCAGCCCTTGTCCTGTGGCAGCACCATGGACAGTGACCGGGGGAGCACATATCGCAAGCACTTTACATCCCTGCTCGCTGTCCATGGTAGCACTACAAGAACTAGCACTCTCTTGCCTGGCGCTATTCCTGTAGCACTAATCTGACCGTGTACCCTGTGGGAGAAAGAGTTGCAGTAGGTTGATCAGTTCCAGGGAAGTTAAAGGAGTAGTCCACCCAGAATGTGCAAAAGTCATATGTTATGTAGAGTGTTTTGATATGTATGTTAAATCCTAGTGCGTTCTTCCCTCTGTCTGCTATTTGGAGTTTTTCCTAAATTGCCTGCTAGCTGTATGGTAGTTTTACGACCCCTGGGGATCTCCATAACAAATAGTTTTATTGGCTTTCTTTCTCCCAGGATGCCCCTGTCTCATGTAACAGTGATGTAGCCATGCCCTTAGATTTAGCATGTGTATTGCTTTAAAATTAGTTTAGCAACAGCAGAGCCTTGTAACTTCTTATCCAGGGAGCACAAATGGCAACAGTTAGTTTAGCAGATACTTGAGAGCAAGCTAACTGGGGTTTCTGTAAGACAACAGCTACTAAATAGCTTTAATTCATTATTTGTGTTTTTGATGTTACAACACTCCTGCTAGCTAGACCTGATGCACAGAGAAAACAAAAATAGTGAATTAGAGCTATTTAGTAGCTGTTGTCATACCAGCTCCAAAGATTCACTGGTTTTGATGTTCACTAGAGGTGCCACCTTCCACGGCAAGGTCTTTCGCTGGATGCACCTAGCACAATTTTTGCAATGCATTTCTACATCAGATACCATTCATGGCCAAAAGAAGCACCCTCACACAAGGTTCAGAGTACACTCGAACCTGAGGTGTGCCATGTCATCAAGCAGGGCTCTAAAGACAACTTTGCAGTACTTCCACAGTAGTACCAATTGTTTTCAAGGAAACATTGTTAATTGGGTCTTGGAGAGTCTGGAAAAAAGTCCATCTTTTAAGGACATCTTATTCCTTTCCCTAAGCAAAACTGGAACATCAGGATGGTCATGGGGCACTTGGTCTGGACCCTTTCCTTTTTCCAAAGCTGCAATCACACCGCTCAGTCCATGGTCTTCTCACTGCATCCATTGTTGTTCTCATAGGTTTAGCTGGGGAAAATGACAGAAATCCAAATCCACAAAGTTGTAAGCTTCAGGTATAGCATCGGGGGGGCCCCCATTGTATCAATGGCTCTGGTGCGATAGACAGGCATCTCGCTATCTACAGTCACAAATTTGGTACGTAAGGCTCTCACAGTTGCAGGGATCATTCGAGTCCATGGGCTTCCATTTGGAAGGTGAGGTCAGTGAGACCAGGCATCAGCATCTGTGTTGTTTAGCCTCACTAATACTCCAGGGTGTAGTCATATGTGGAAAAGGCAGACAATCAGTAGTGACCTGGGGCACCCAGCTTAGCAGCTGTGTTAACATAGGTAAGAGGATTGTTGTCAGTTCCTACTGTAAATCTGGCTTCATAGAGGTAGTCACGGAACTGATTGGTGATGGCCCGTTTTAATGCTAAAAATTCTAGCTTATGCACTGGGTGGTTCTTTTCAGTAGCTGTCAGGCTCCAGCTTGTAAATGCAGCAGGTTGCAGGCCTTCTGGATACTCTTGATATAAGACTGCACTCAACCCGTCCATGATGGCATCCGTGTATAAAAAGTAGTGTTTAGTTGGATCAACAAAGGCCAACATAGGGGCTTCGGTGAGTCTCTTAATTATGTCTCTGAACGCTTTTTCAGTTTTGATCCCCTTGAGACCCCAAAAGGTTCACTGACTCTGTAGTAGGTCTTCTGCGACATTGCCTTACCCTGCTGCTTCTTGTAGTTGTTGGGGAGGGGGAGGGTACCCTACATGAGATTTGTAAGTGGTTGGATCACCATGGAAAAATCCTGCACAAATCTCTGATAATAACTGCAGAAACCTAGGAAGGATTGTAGTTTTCAGATTATGGGGCCTAGACTAGGTGGTGAGGGCCTTGACCTTGGCAGGGCCGGTTTGGACTCCTTCTGCCAAGATGACATATCCAACATATTTTACAGAGCGTTGGCAGAATTGACATTTGTTGATTGACACTTTTAAGTCCAATTCCTCAAGTCTATGCAGGACTTTCCTCAGGCATTCTTCATGCTCCTCTAAGGTGCGTCTGAAGACAGTCAAGTCATCCAAGTAGACGATGACTTGTAGAAAGTTCATGTCCCCTATGGCTTTTTCGATTAACCACTGGAATGTTGCTGGCACCACTGATATGTCTTGTGGCATCCTTTCAAATTTATAAAACCTCAGGGGGCAAATGAAAGCTGTTTTTTTCTTTGTCCTGTTTGGCCAGGAGAATCTGATAATATCCACTTCAAAGATCCAGACCAGAAAACCATTTACTGCCAGTGAGGCAGGCAAGAGCATCCTCCACATGAAGCATGGTGTACTGATATGTAGTATGCACCCCTTATGGTGACACCAACACAGCGAACTATGCTCCTGTCTGCAAAATCGACATTTTGTCAACAGGTCACTGTGTTGGTGTGCCCAAGACAGGGGCATGCTGTCTCCCGGTCCTGCACCCCTGCCCCGACTTAACTCGACTGGAGTTAAGAATCTTTTAGTGGGAGGGGTACAGGGGCAAAGCCCCCCACGTAGGGGGTCAGGGGGGCGAAGCCCTCTGATGAAAGCAGAACCGGGAGTCTGTCAAGGAATCATGCCGATCGCGATTTGTGGTCGACATGATTCCTGTCACTGTAAGGCCGGTCGACATCAGAGATGTCAAACCAGCATGGTAGAGCCCTGATATGTTATATTATGCTTGTTTAAAGTCTGATAATGCAAAAACAGATGGCCCCTATTTTCTTGCGAGCTACCACCATGGGAGATGCAAAAGGGCTTCTTGATTTAGAGATAATACCAGCTGCTAACAATTCCTCTATGTGTTTTCGTGTGTCTTCCACATCATCTTCAGGATCTCTGTGTCGAAATGGTTGGTTGTCATTCAGACGTATATGATGCTCTTCCCCTCGAGCGCATCCAACATCAAGCTCACTGGTGAAAAGGATATAGGTCCGCTCGGCTAACTTCTGTCTTAGTCGCCATTTTTACTGCTTTGGTAATGGAGAGTCTCCAAAAGTAAACAAGTTAGGGTCAAGCCAACCTTGCACTGGTGGCTCAGTCCAGAACCATAAGTCGTACCATCTCTGGTTGGTATAAATGGTCTAAGGTTCTTCCCTTTCGAACAATCACTTTATTATTGGTCCCATGCCTCACCAGTATATTAACCTTCTGAACTCCAGTGGGGATACAGGGGGCTGGCACCACCCCTCTCTGCACAAGCAGGCTATTAGGTCACTCTTCATCAGTGGGCATGTCTACAATGAAAGTGGGGCTTCTGGCAGGTGACTCCAATTCCATTTCTCCCATCACCTGCACTCAGCTCTGGGGGGGGGGGAGGGGTAAGACCAGTGGCCGGGTATCTCACCTGCAAATCACTCCTACATTCTCAACATCTGTCTCTGGCATACTGGAAAGAGTTCCTCTCATAGAGATGGTTTAAATAAGAGGGTGCATCCCTAGACTGTGGCTGTACTGTGGGCCCTCCATCTCTTAGAATAGCTTGGCCATTCATTGAAACATGTTGGTGTTGGCTCCAATCACCATCGGTGTCTCGCATTTCATTCTGATATTCAGGCACACTGAGGCAAGAGTTTCCATAGAATTCTGGACTCCTGCAACACTTGGGGAAATTTTATTTGAGTGATGACATACCCCAGATATGGGTAAGGCTGACTGCTCACCCCCAGACATCCAATTCTTCCAAGGGCTGCAAGGGCACATGGCGCAAATGTTTCTGGTACTAGTCATCAAACACTACAGTCACTTGGGCGCTGCTATCCAGTAAAACAATGCAGTCCACATCTTCAGTCTTGGTAGGGATCTTGGCAGACAGTCCTATCAGTACCAGTGGGATACTGTGGTCAGTACTGGCATCAGGTTGTGTCTGTTTCAAGGAGCATTTTTGGTTCAGGGCTCCAGTTTGCTCCTTTACTGGGTCCTGCTGGTGTTTCCCTGCATATGTTTCTGTTTTAACAACTTTTGCACTACCAAAGGAGAGTTTTCTGGATTCTTGCAACATCTTTTGCGACGTTCATCTTCCCCGTGTCGATAGCAGAAGATGCCCTCACTACTTGCGGTAGTTACTCTTTCAGTTTCCAGCAGAGCAGAATTTCTACCAGAGTAGTATTTCTGACCAAGTGGGGATGGAAAGGCCCCCTTCTGAGTTAGTTCTTGGGTAGCCCATAATGCGTCCACCTATTTAGTCAATTCTTTTACTTGTCTTTTCAAGTCCTCTGGTTCACTGGTGTCTCACCTGGTTGATAGGTTTACAAGGGGGGGGGCTCTATTTGTCTTTGGGGGGCTGCCATTGGACCTTTCAATGCAGCTCAGTCCTCTTTCTCTCAGACCTCATGTACTAGGCAGAGGGGTTATTTAGCCATTCTTCCAAATGCAGCTTCATCAGAAGCATTTCCGAGTGTCCAGCTCTCCCTAAGATTTGCTCCAGCTGCAGCCTGTTCATGTCTTGGGTAGTCACGGCTCCCTTATGGTAGACTCGTTGCATCGTTTGAGATGTATCAAATAGTCAGATAGCATTTTACCTTCTTTACACCATCTCCTACAGCTTTCTCAGGATGTGTGTGCCACTGTCAGTGTTCCTGAACATTCCCTCCAGGGCGTTGATACATTTGGGCAGTAACATCAGGTCATGTACCTTGCAGAGTGCCAATACTGTCCACAGCAGGTCCTCTCAAGCTCTCCAGCAACCTGTGTCTTTCCTCGGCTTCAAGACAGTGGGGATCTTGCACAATGGGAGTAGCTTGACTGATCCATGTTTCAAAATCAATTTCTCCAGGTGGCACTGGGTTTCTCCTGGAGAAAGGCTTCAGTCTTGGGTAAGATTCTGTTCCTCGACCAGGCACCCAAGCAACAAACCAAACTGGAGGTTTTTCGGTTGGGGAGACACTATCAGATTTGTACAGTTCCTGCACCTCTTGGTAGGTCTTCCCTTCTGATCTCAACCATGAGTTAAACTTTGCGTTAAAATCATCTAAATCTGAGGGACCCATGGGCATTTTCTCGGCATTGCTATGAGTCACTAAGGTCCAGGTGGAACCACTCCCCCAAGGGGGAAAGTGTTGAGTAACTGGGCGACATCAATTTCAGACTCACTTTTGAGCAAGGCGCTCACACTTTTACTAGCACGGTCATACTTTAGTCCTTCAACCTTTAAATTGTCAAAACACTCCAATACAGCAATTCATCAACAATTTTGAACCTATTGAACCCTTCAGAAATCCCAGATACTAAGATGGCCTTTCTTCAGTTCAATTGCTCCCCTCAGCACCAGTCTTTAAATCTTGGAGTGCCATTCTGACTTTGCCAAATATTTGGGGGCTATGTTATGGGATTTCTTTTTCCAAAATTAACTTCCAGGACTATCTCTGCAGTGCATAGGAGGATCTCAGCAATGCCTCCACAATGTAAGGGTGACTGTATGTGCTTGGTCTTTGCCAACCAACTTACCTTGGGGTTGGCCTGGGTTCTTTCATGTACAGTACACTGACGGTACAAAGAAAAGAGTTAGGTGCCTCCACCTTCGGCTGGGGTATATGAAGGCTACCAAATGTGGCCCTAAACTCCCCCCAGAAACAATTATTCTTTTCCCTCCCACACACCTTTAACTACTTCCCACACAGTCCCCATCCTCAATTCCACAATCTCCCTTTTCCTACATAAATTGCTATTATCCCCCATTGCAATATTTGATCCTATATGCACGTAAGTCTCCAACTTCTAACCTCTTTTACCCTGCATGGTCAGTTCTGGATTATTTATACTTAATCGACCATGTTCCCTTTGAGTTGTATTGTATTTATGCTCTGTATTTTTTGTATTTGTTTCACGATCTGCCCTGAAGTGTACACTCAGACATTTGTAATACTTTTTCTTTATCTATCATTCCTCTATGTATATAGTTATTCCCTTGTTTAGCCTCTGGCATTGATTGTTTCTTGATTGCTCTGTTCTGTTTGTATGTTTGTTTAAAATTCAATAAACAAGTTCATGATAAAAAAAAACTACTTCCCCCCATAATAGAGGTGCACACAATGCAAAGACCATGAATATGAATTATAAAATGCACTAACCTCCGATTTATTAAAAGGAAGGGCAAGGAAAAACAAAAGAGTGTCAAGAAAAAATGGGAGAAAGTGGGAACTACATAGACAATTGCCACTACACTTTTTCCATACACAGGTGCATCTGGCTATCCTCCCCATGGCCATGAGAGAGATATACTGTAAGTCAGTTGCGGTGGGTATCTCAGAAAATGGGAGATGCAGGCTGAAAGGTTTCAAGGCAGGTGTTGTTTCCATCACCTTCAACAGGACTTTCATCGTCGTCGCCCCTCGATCCTTTCATCATCTTCTCGCCTCAGGCCTTTTGTCATCTTCAGCACACAGAGACAGTGCTCCATACTCTTCCTGTGGAGAGATCATACACCCCCACCCTGGCTGCAGGTGAAGGAGAGCCACCACTTCTGGAGTGTTCAACCAGACCAGGGCTCCACCTAGGCTAGTGGTTTCCCTGGACGTCTTCCTTGATCAACTGGTGCCACTGGAACTTCATTTGGTGTGGGTCATTGCAGACGAACACCAGACTGGTTAGGTTGCTTCCCAACTAGGAAACAGGACAGCAGGTAAGGTAACTTCCCGGCTGGGAAAGCAGGAAAGCTAGTTGTCCTGCCTTGGCACTTTGGTCTTTTTGAGGTGACTTTTGGCCCCACAGCTAGCCTCTCTCTTTTGCAGCCCTCCTCTCCCAGTCTCCACCCCTCTTCCTCCTCTTGGCTCCATCTGGATGCCTCCCAAATCCTTGGGCTCAGCCTTTTTTATATCATCCCCCAGCTCCCACCCTGACTGGCCAGCCCATTCCTGGGCAATTGGTAGCCGAACTTGTTTACAATATGCTGCTGACTAGGAGCAGCCCCCCACTCCCTAGATTAAACCTATAGAAGGGTGGTTAATTATTTGACCTGGCTCTGCTGCCTGCTCTGGGGCCAGGAACCCTCCCAATTTGCTTGTAAGGAGCCTTGATTGTCCTACAGGGCTCCAAAAAGAGGAGGTGGCCGTTTGCACCATCCTGCTGAATGGGGGTGAACATGTGCACATCCTGATAATGATTGCAGGTCCCACTGCCTGTCCAGAGATTGGGAACACTTCAATACTGTGCCCAAACAGCACTTATAGCTTAAATCCCATCTCTGCTCCTTGCCCTGCAGCCGGGAATGCACATAAGTCATGACCCATCCAGCCAAACAGATTATGGAGCACTGGCTCCTTTAACATTTGGCCGTGCAGGTGCTGTGATGCTCCCACATGTGTGGCCACCAAGTCCACCAGCAGCAACAGCCAGCTCTGGAATCACCCCTAGATTCTGAGGAGCTCCCGGGGGCAGAAAACATACCCCACGCATCTACCAGTGCCGAACACAGGAAGACCTCACCCCCACTTCCCATTTTGGAACCGAGGAGCAGGAGGAGCTGGCAGCAGCAGCAGCTGCAAAAGATTCAAGCAGTGAGCCCTAGCCCGGATCCCACCAGAGCTCCTTGGACCATATTTGGAGCCCTCCAGTCCCACTTCGCTTCAGTACAAAGGACTGGAGGGTGAGGACAAACAGCACCAGGGGAAACAAGGGCCATAACCTCCACAGGTAAGCCCCATGAAAGGGGTGGCTTATATCAATCAATCAATCAATCAACAATCAATCAATTAATTAATCAATAAATTAATCAATATGTAATAGCAGTATACAAACTGGTGTACTACAAAACAACTCTTCCCCCAGTTGAACCATTAGCCACTCACCAGGAGTGCCCTAAAATGTGACTAAACTGATTATACTTGCCCAGGCTGAGCAGGTCATATCTTGACTTTGTAAATGACTAGAGAGAGGTGTAGCTACATCTTTTTAACCTGCAGCCCAGCCAGGGGCATTATGCAAACAGAATGTTTTCTTTTTTTTTTTGGTGGGGGGCACAAAATCCCAATCTTGCTAGGGGGTCTGGGAGCATGCCCCCTGAAGAAATTTTGAAAATTGGAAGCCATATGGTGTATTTTGGTGGCTTTTAACTAGCCATGAAGCTGTTTCACAACATGGTAAATATCAGAATGATAAGGTAATTTTGCATTTTGGATGTCTTTGTTCAGTCTGTGGAATTGTTGGGTGGTGTGACCACCCAGCAGTCCCACAGACTGAGCAAAGACATGCAAAAATGCATGGTGACTCTTTTTTTTCTATGAAATGTTTTGAAAATACAGTACAAATTATGGCATTCTGTTGGCTTTTAGCAGGTAGCGAATCAGTTTCACTATCTCTTAAAAACCAGCATAATGGTGATTCTTTCATGGCACAGTAGTTAGTAAAGTAAATGTTATGGAAAAGCAAAATAATGACACAAGACATTCATTCGAGCTGATATTTTCTTTATTATATTGATGTGTTCTTTTTTTCTGTATTGCTTTGCTTCTTATGGTCTTCATAATTTCATACAGTACAGCATTTCGCCATTAGATGGCAGCATTGATTTTAAAAACAATGTGCATGGTTGCAGCAACATGTCGGGCATATTCTTCATAGTCATTCAGTACATTGTATAATTATTACACCACACTGATCAGTCCCAGGTAAGCTCAGTACCCTGCCATATGGCTGTGGAAAGTTTCTCAATTACTGTTGTGAGGGAAGTTGTCTCCTGGCTATGTAGCACATCATTGTACTCTGCTGAGCTGTACTGTAGCCTGACATCTAGTATTACATCCCAGAGAACATACTGTTCAGGTAGGTGAACTACCCATTTCCCCTAGTGAAACCCAACAGGATTGTTTTGTGTTGTAAAAGCATCTATTGGGCTTTCAGTGTAAGTCGCCTGAGTGATAAGATGTGGTACATGCCATGGGCAACACACACTGTACCTCACAACAGCAATTGAACACACTTTTACAACAGGTCTTACGAAGATGTGTTCACTCTATGCAGAGGCCCTAGCTACTCAGTACAGTTGTACTGCAGTCTGATAGCAGTTGTTACACTTGCTGTTACTGCTGTGTTCCGGACACTCTTGTGGACCACTGTCAGTCCTGCCAGTCAGTATGAATGATAATGAACAAAAATACTTCTTTCTTTGAAGTTCTTCTCCACCGTGTTACCTTCCAGACCCGTAGGAATCATTCTGAAAGTGGTAAGGCCATAACCTGGACATCTGACACATGACGGAGGAGGGTCTGGGGGCCGCTGGCCCCTCAGAAGCTCTGAGAGTCTAGATGCTCTGTGGTGACTTTTGGGACTTTTATTGAAGATGAAACACACTTTCGTAATGTCTTTCCTACCCCTGACTCCTGGGAAATCCCCCCCCCCAGAGTCAGGGGCGTGAGAGACTCTGGCTGTCCTTAGAGTCTGCAGCTGCAATTGGAGGGCAGAGGCCAACTATCTGACCAACAATGCCATCAGACAACCACCCACCCCATGATGAGCATTATTGCAATGTTCTGTGAAAGATTTTTATATAAAGGCTGGGGTCTGGGGGTCGCCAAAAGCTCTGGGGGGTCTAGATGCTCTGTGGTGCATTTTAGGGCTTTGATTGAAGATAAAACACACTTTTATTACATGTTTCCTACCCATGATTCCTTGGAAAAAATATTTTTCCCCTGGGGTGTGGGAGACTCTGGTAGCCAGAGTCTCCCACACCCCTGACTCCAGGAGAAAAAAATATTTTTTCCAGGAGTCAGGGTAGGAAAGATGTAACAAAAGTATTTTATCTTCAATAGAGCCCCAAAACTCACCACAGAGCATCTAGACCCCCAGAGCTTATGGGGGCTTAGTGGCCCCCAGACCCCAGTATTTATATAAAAATCTTTCACGGAGATCACGTGATGCAGGGTTCCCGATAGCAGCACTGAAGCAGAGCTCTGTTACCTCGCCTCTCTTTTGCTTAATATTTTAAGCTAACAGCCTAAAGAGTTTTCGACCAAACTCACTACAGGTCAGTCCTGAGGATACAGTCCCGGGCTACAGCTGAAACTAATTTTCATAGTCAGCTTATTTACCACAATGGAGGCCAAAATGAAGCAGGCCCTGCCCAGGCATACTCCACCAGCCTCACCGGAGAAACTGCCTAAAAAGCAGAGAGATCAAGGAGCTGCTGCCAGTAAAGCGACGTCCCCAACTTCAGCTGCAATCCTGCTAACAGAGGACCGCTTTCTGCAAGAAATCTTGCCTTTTAAAGAAACCCTTGCCAATATTGTCTCGGAGTTGAAGTCTCTCCGTAGTGATCTTAATGGCCCTACAAGGAGGGTGGGAAATGCAGAGGCCCATATGGTGTCAACAGAGAAGTGGAGGGAGAAGCAGAACCTGAGATAGTGCAGCTGTGCCAACAGATACAAAAGCTGCAGCTTAAAACCGAAGATCTGAAAGGCAGGAGCAGACGGAAAAATGTATTGATCTTAGGGCTACCAGAAGATGAGGAGGGTGCTAATACTGTGGCCTTCATCCAGAAATTCCTACAGAAAGTAGTGGGGCCCTCCCCTCTAAGTGCCAGTTACCAAATTGAGCGGGCGCACCTCTCCCTCAGACCACAACCCCCTCCAGGAGCTCCCCCAAGACCAATCATCGTGAGGTTCCTGAGCTTTGTGGAGAAGCAGCATGTTATTGACAAAGCAAAAGAGCTCCAGAAAATAATGTGGGAAAATGCCACCTTTAGAATAACACAAGATTTACCCCAGGAGACCCGACAGAAGTGGGCCGCTTTTCATGCTACTGTCAAGAAGTTAATAGCTGCTGGTATCCCATTTCGAATGCTGTACCCAGCGAAGCTGTGCATTTCAGTTCAGGGCTCCTGGCTCACATATGATACGCCTGAACAAGCTGCTGCAGACCTTTCCTCGAAGCTACCTAGCTTGTTTAAAGAAAGATGATCTCTCTTCTAATGGACTGTAGTGCCTCTATAATCATAGACAGGGGACTTATTTAATTTGTTTACCTTTGGGCTGATTGGTTCAGGGAGGTGCTGGGTCTGTCCGGGGGTATTCTGCTGGTTTCTGTGCTGGCGGGTGGGTTCAGGGTGGTATAGCACTCAGGGGGGGACCCCGGTAATACTCGGGCTCATACAGGAACCTTTCATGAAGGGAGGCAGTTTCCCAGTGGGACAACATCTAGGGGACCACTGTGTGCACCCTCTTTATCTTCCCCCATCCATCAAGCAGGCTCAATATTTGTGGATTCAGGTCAGGTTTTCTATTTTATTTTACTGGCCTGGGATCGTATTTTAATTTAATCAGGTTATGGAGAAGGGTTTTGAAGTCAGTAACAGCCCATTTCACGACCTGTTATTTTTGTGGAGGTAGCCCATAGCAAGGGCTAAGCTCTGGTCATAACCACGGCTCTGGAGCCATAACAAGGCCTAGAAGGGTGGGAATGATCACGTAAAGACTGCAGGAGGAGCAGGAGGTTTCTATAAAGGGCACATTTTGGGTTGTGGTCTGAGATCTTGCAAAAGTTAGATCATTACAGTTTGATCCTCCTGATCTGAAATATGGCTAATAGTTTGAAGGAGCCTTAATATAATGAATGGGGGGTGGGAGGGGCTCCAAATCAGGGCGATTTGGGAACGCTGCGCAGCGTACTGATTTGGGGGGGTGATGGCGTCTCAATCAGCCTTACTATAAGTGCCATTAATTTTAATGGCCCCTTAGTTCAGAGCCCAGCTATAATCTTTTGTGAATCATGGGGGTAACAACTTCCTACTTGTTTTTTATTTCTGTGGCAGTAGGGGTAACTGCCATTGGGTTTTGACCAATCACACGGAAGGTATTTCGGTCGGCATCTATTCAGACTGGGGGTGTTAGGCCTATTGTACATAGTTCTGGGGGTTTACTAAGGGCTAGGGTGGGTTGGGTTTTTTGGGTATCTGGAATTTGGATAATTTTGCTAAGTCTTTTAATTACTATCAGGACAGGAAGATTAAGGGCATACATGTTACAAGATAGGATAATTGTCTCTGTAAAATTGAGTTCCATTGTCTTAAATAAGGTTATAGGGTAGAATAGGGGAGGGGTGGGCGAGTGTGCCTTAGGGGTTGATCTGGGTCTCGCGGAATTTTTTTGGGTTGATACCTGAAGTGTGGAGGAAAAATGGTTAATAGTCTTATTAAAATAATTACTTGGAATGTCAGAAGAGTAAGAGATGTTCTGAAAAGGTTACAATTACTCAAGCACTGTTCACTTTTAAACACAGATATCATTCTGCTCCAAGAAACCCATTTGACAGCTGTGGAATAAGTATCTTTACGTAGACAAGGAATATCCCAGGTTTTTGCAGCAGGAAAGTCATCTGCAAGCCGTGGGGTGGCCATCCTTATCAAAAGGCACATCCCATTCCAGGCAGTTAACACAATCGCTGATCCTCTTGGGTGATATGTGCTAATCAAGGGTATTTTAAACAACAATACGGTGGTCCTGGATTCGATATATGGCCCGGTAGGTAGGGATCCTGACTTCCTGATGGATCTGGCTAATAAAATTGCCATGCTTCTTCCGGCCCCCTTGATTTTGGGTGAGGATTGGAATGTTCTCCCATCCCAAGATTTGGACAGGACCTGTAGACCGCTGAAGCCCCTTTCATCTTCACAGAATGCTTTAAGAGATTTTATAACCTTGTTGGAGCTGGGTGACCCGTGGTGTATTTTAAACCCCACGTGTCAGTCATACACATTCTACTCAAGTGTCCATCAGACCGGGTCAAGATTAGATTATTTCCTAATTAGTTGCTCCCTTATGCCCGGTCTTTACCAGACAGGTATAGAACCCATAGTGATATCTGACCACACGGTAGTCTGGATGGCTCTCTCACTAGAGCTCCATACTTGGAGGGAAACCGTCTGGAGACTGAATACCCAGCTGCTGAAGGATGAGTCGTTGGTCTCACGCATTAAAGAGCTCATTGCTACCTTTAAGGAACAAAATAGGGACTCATTCTCAAGATGGGACCTCCTTTGGTGCTCCTTGAAGTGCCATCTTCGGGGCGAGTTTATTAAGACTGCCTCCAGAAGGAAAAAGATATGGGACTCCAAAGCTTTGTCCTTATTGACCCAGATTAAAGTGAAAGAAAACTCCCTATCCTCCTCTACCTCCTCGGGTACTCTAGAAGAGCTGTTAGCAATGCATAATGAATATGCAGAATTAATAAGGGAAAAAGCAGAATATGCTCTAGTCAGGACCAAAGCTAGGTATGCAGACCAAGGCGAAAAAGCTGGTAAGCTGCTTGCCCTCTGATTTCATCAGCTGGAGAGCTCCCGCCTAATCCCTTCGATTAGGGACGCTGATGGCTCTATTAAAACGGAACCTGGGGAGATTGTACAGATCTTTAAAAATTTTTACAAATTATTATATGGGAAGTGCCTTCCTAGCATAAACTCTCAAGACATAGAAACCTATTTGGAGTCTTTAAACCTTCCAACACTGGATGATTCCAGTCAAGCTTTCCTAGCTTCACCAATATCTACTACTGAAGTAGAAAGAGCTATTAGTAGCCTTACACTGGACAAAGCACCGGGTCCGGACGGATTCCCATCAAACTTCTACTAAACATTTGCTAAAGAACTAGCCCCCCTTTTGTTTAAATTGTACAATTACATGTTCAAAGCAGACAAATTGGATCCAACCCTCATGGATGCCACGATTATTCTTTTACTTAAACCAGACAAGACCCACCTAGACCCAGCTAATTATAGGCCAATCTCCCTACTAAATTATGATATTAAAATCTTAGCAAAGGTGCTCTCATTCCAAATAAAAGCACACTGGGCCCGACTTTTAAGTCCGGAACAGGTGGGGTTCATAGCGGGCCGTTCTCCTGCTGACCAACTTAGGACACTCACACATATTTTCCAAGTGGCTCAATCTTCCCAGTCCCCAATGGCATTAATTTCCCTAGATGCTGAAAAGGCTTTCGGCAGGGTGTACTGGGAATTCTTATGGTTGACCTTGCAGAAAATGGGCGTCCCTCCCCAGTTTGTTATAATGATACAGTCCCTTTATGCCTCCCCGTCGGTCAAGATTTATTGTAATGGGATTTTTTCTGCCAGGTTTCCTTTATATACAGGCACCAGACAAGGCTGCGCCCCTCACCCTTTTTGTTCAACTTTTATTTAGAACCTTTACTCCGGCATATTAAACAGGCCCCCCTAATTAGAAGCATCCCTACCTATACTCAGACCCTTAAACTCTTGGTCTATGCTGACGATATTCTTCTCCATTTAGCCCACCCAGTTTCCTCGCTGGAACAAGTGTTAGGGGTTGTCAATCAGTACGGTAAGTTATCCAATTACAAACTAAATATTTCTAAAACCGAAATTTTCCCCCTGAACAGTTACACCTTGAAGTCCGAATTTGCACACTTGGGTATTAAATGGGCCTCCCAAACACTCAAGTACTTACATATTTATTTATCTAGAGACCCTGTTCTAGTTCAGAGGCTCAACCTGGATGACTTGGTTGGTGTTTTCCAACAGGATCTTTTGAGATGGCAGAATTTACCCCTCTCTTTATGGGCCCGAATAAATATAATTAAGATGAATATCCTACCCTGGCTTTTTAACCCCCTAAATTTATTAAATATATGGCTTCCGATTTCCTTTTTCAAACATTTACATTCCATGATATCAAAATTTATCTGGTTAGGCAAACACCCCCGTCGAGCTTTTTATAAACTCAGTGTACCCAAAGCCCAGGGTGGACTTCGCCTCCCCAGTTTTCTCTTATATTACTGGGCTAGCCACTTAACTAAATTGGGGAAATGGTTCGCGCAGGAGGAAATGGAATATACCCCCATTTGGCTCCAAATCGAGAACGATCTCTTAAGATCTAATAATATTAACCTAGTTATGTTTTTTTACCTAACAAAATCATCGCTGTCAGAAAGGTTACAAGACACGGTAAGTAGTATTTCTTTAAGAGTACTTTCACAATGTTGCTCATATCTTAAGATACCCCTTAAAGCTGATATGGGTCAGCCACTCATGCTAAACCCCAACATCAAAATTGGGGGGTCATGTCTTATGCCTCAATGGCTCCTGCAGTTACAGGAGGAATGTGTGGAAGACCTATTGTCTCAGGACAACCTCCTTTCTTCATCTGAAATTCTCGGTAAGTTTGACATCCCGAGACGGATGATTTTTAAGGTGTACCAGATAAGGCACAATATAAGTACCTTGTTTGGGGTAAAAATTCGACCATCTTTAGTCAGAACCTTAATGACCCAAGTCAGTGAAAGCTCTTTAAGGCCACACTCAGTTTCTACAGTATATACAGTATTCTCTTCCTGTCATTTACCTGTTCTCGTCCTCTTCCTGGTTCTCCAATTTGGTCGGCCTTACTTCCAGATACGAACCTGGACTGGGCCCGGATCTGGAAGGATCTTTACATCTACCACGCTCAGGATGGACTTAGATGCACTCAATATCACATATTGAATAATATGCATTATACCCCTATGAGACTGGCTACATTGGGCAGGACACCGGACACCTCTTGTACCAGGTGTGGTAGGGAAGAAGGGAACATGGTGCACATATTCTGGCACTGTGAAAAGGTATCCTTACTCTGGTGGGAAATCAGATCTAAACTTGACCCCTGGTTGTGGTTAGAAGACCTTTTCACAATTGAGGTTTGTATCCTAGGACGATATGAGGGCATCACTGTTAAGGAACGTAAATATCATATCGCCTTAATTGCCATCATTGTTGAAAAATTGGTTCTGAAGCATTGGATGGACCAGCTAACAATTTCCTATAGTGAATGGTTAAAGGACATATCTACTTTTTTCAGATCTGAACGACTGATAGCAGGTTTTAGGAACAACATGACAAGTTTTGATAAGAAATGGGGGAAGCTATATGCATTATACTTGCAATAATTGTATGATATTTCAACTGTGTGGATAATTGTCCAGTATAAGTGATGTCTCTTCTCCTCCTTCAAGTGACAAAGATAGGCACACTCCAGGGGGGGGGGAAGGGAGGGTGGGCTTTGGCAGGACTTAGTTAGCTGTTTTGTATAGTTTAGGAGGCTAGGATTACCGCTGTACTAGACATATGCAATCTACCTGGCCTATGTGCAACTGTTCCTTGGAAAAATTAATAAACCTTGAATTTAAAAAAAATAAAAATATTTCACAGAACATTGCAATAAAGCTCATCATGGGGTGGGTGGTTAGTTGATGGCATTGTTGGTCAGCCTATTGTCCCCTGCCCCACAGTTGCAGCTGTAGACTATAAGGCAAAACAGAGTCTGGCTGGCCTTAGAGTCTGCAGCTGCAACTGGAGAAGCCAACTGGCTGATCAACAATGCCATGAACCAACCACCCACCCCATGATGAGCATTATTGCAATGTTCTGTGAAAGATTTTTTATAAAGGCTGGGGATCTGGGGTCCTCTAGGCCCCAGAAGCTCTCGGGGTCTAGATGATCTGTGGTGAGCTTTGAGGCTTTTGTCATTATGAGTCACGTGGTATGGCCTTGCCACTTTCATAATGCTGTTAGCCAAAAAAGAATGCCTTTTAATTTTCAATATAGGGTTCCTTCTGTGAGAATGAAAAGAACATAAGGAAAATTGTTATCCTTTTTTCATTTTCAAAATCAAAACACTCATCAAAATTGTTTATATTGCATTTCATATTATATTTTATTTTTATTTCTTTTTTTATTGTACTTTTTAATTTATTTTTTTATTTTATTCTCCATTGGTAAACTTTTCCACTGACATTTTCTCTCATTGCTTGGGTCACCGCCAACAACCTTGTGAATTGGCAGAATAATTCCATACTAGGTTATTGTACTGTACTGGCTAGTACCTTACTGTGTCACCCCCAGCTGTGTACTAATTTAGAATGAATTGCAATGAAGAAAAAAATAAATAAAGAAAGTAGACTGGAAGAATTAAAACACATTTTACTTTTATTAGTCATTTTACTTTGAAATCTCCAGCAGTGAATTTGCCGAAGATACAGCGACGATGCTCCGAGCCTTCTACAAAATCGTTTGGCAACATCCACAAGGTTCTTGTCTGTTAGTCTTGTGGATATGAAGAAGCACTATGTGGTTCAGTTAGGTCTGTGTCATGGTTGTAGAGAGATATTTAATTATTCTCAACTCACTGGAAGACCATTCTCTGACTGCATTTGTAAGCAGGTATCACAAGTATCAACTTAATCAAAACCGCAACATTTGACAAAAACTGCTGTTCAGCATGAGACAGATTCATCATGAAGTCGATTACATCTATGAGTCACAAGCTGCCTCTTTTCATGGAAAAGTTTGCAGCAAGGGCTTATAGTTGTGCATGCAGGGATGAAGCATCAATGTCATCGGTACACAGTTTTATGATGTGCTGAAATTCCTCCTCCCAGTCTTCACCACTGATGGTATTTAAGATCAGTTGTTCCAGCTTAGCGTACATCTGATATCCAGGCTGCTCAAAATGGTCTTCGATGCAAGTTGTAACAGCATTGAAAGCCATCGTGTAGAGTTGGTGATAGAGGTCTTCACCTGAAGTGAGAAACACTGCTGGTACTGAAGAAGTAGTTATGTAATCATCAAATCTGTGTGGTGCTTTCCTCTTTATGGGAATTAGAATGAATAAGTTTATCCCACTATGCCTTTATACATTTGAAGGAAATCCTGCAGTTCTTGCTTTCATCATAATGAAGTCACTTTCATTTCTAAAATCCAGAGGCACTGAAGAACCTATTTACCACCTGCGGATTTCCAAATTGCCATTTTGGAAAATCGTAAGCCATTGGCTGCTGAGGGCTGTTGGAAATATTTGGTATTTCCAGTCCTGCACTGAATTTACTGAAAAAACTTTGATAAAGCCATAATTCTCAGATATTTGAATTGAAGTATCTGCCTCAGGAGACTGTAAAGGCTGAGCCCACCTTCAGCATTGAGTAGAGCCTAACAACGCTTAAGGTTTACCACCCTGTGTGAAGCATAATCAGATGACTAAACCACACCAGGTAGTGAAGGTACAAAAACAAACAAACAAAAAAAAAAACCTCAATGCTGTCAGAAGCCACCAGAAATGATAATTGTCTGTGTTACAGCAAGTGACCCAGCAATTGAGTCAGCTGATCAAGCTGATCAAGCTGACAGTCCAACTGACTTTGTCAAGCTGTCACATACATACAGACTTCGAAGCCCTGAAATGATTGAGGAAATCAAGTTAGAGTCAGGCACCAGAGAAAGAAATAAAGAAGAGACCCAAGTCTGGTAGTAGTACACAGAGCAGCCAAGATCCTCAGTGGCAGAGGAAAAGAAAGATGGGCCCCGGTGCAGGTTTTTATTGTGGGCCGCCCTCCCTCAATGTTTTTTAATTTAATTAGCTTCAGGGATTCTTGACAAGGGGGGTATCAGACTAATAATCAGTACCCCACCAGCTGCCTTCTGTCTAGTGTCTTCCCACACTTTACTCCTGCTGTTTTCCCCCCAGCACCACCTCTGGGGCTAACAGATTCCTCCCTTTTTTAATTGAATAGATTCAGAGACTCTTGAGAAGGGGATGTTCAGAAGTACCCCGTCAGCTGCTCTTTAGTGTCTTCCTTCACCTTGCTCCTTCTATTCCTTCCCCAGCACAAACAGAGCCCTCTTTTTTAATTTAATAGATTCAGGGAGTCTTCAGAAGGTGGGGGGGGGGGTCAGCAGTACCCCACCAGCTGCCTTCTACTGTCTTTCCCCACCTTGCTTCTTCTGTTCTCTGCATCACCTCTGAAGCCAACAGATTCTCCCCTTCTTTTAAATTTAATAAGGATTCTTCAGAAGGGGACGTCAACAGTACCCCACCAGCTGCCTTCTAGTCTGATGTACCCCACCTTGTTCCTTCTGTGCTCCCCCAGCACCACATCTGAGGTTAACAGATCCCACTTTTTTTAAATTTAATAGGGGTTCTTCACAAGGGGGGGGGCAGCAGTAGTCTACCAGCTGCATTCTAGTCTGACTTCCCCCACCTTGTTCCTTCTGTTCTTTCCCCAGCCAGCACCACCTCTGACTCAGGCTTATTGATCCCCCCTACCCCTGAGATCGTTTTCAGTCCCTCATTCTTTCTTCTCCCCTTGCTCATGTCCATTGTAGTATAGCAGGGTTTCTTTCAACTTTTAATTTCAAACCTGCTGCTTTCTGTTTTTTGTCTGTCTTTTCCCCACCTTGCTCCTTCTCTCTTTTTTTTACATTTAATAAGCTTTATTGTGGTATTAAAGTCACAATTACAGTTATGGTATTGTATACAAATTAACTTGTACAGACAGTTAAGTAATCCACAATAGTATATAACAAGTCATTATAATTCTTTTAAAAAATAGGAGAAAGAAGGAAAACTCCTGTGATACACAAGATTGTAGGTTACTGCAGAAAAATCTAAATAGAAGAACCACCTACATGTAGTTTCATCCAGCACTAAAATCCAAGGTTAACTGTCAGGAGTAATATTGAATTTATCTAACGAAACTAGCTAAATACCAAAACAGAATATATGATATGGAAAAATTAATAACACCTTATCTCCCCCCTCCTGCCCCTCCCACATCACCACTACACTATATAAGCTGGGAATAGTTTCCTTTCAAGAGAAAAAGGGAAAAAAAAAAAGATGGAAGATTAATCATTAACCTTCGCAGCACTATGTCAGGTCCAGGTCAGGCCCAAGACCACCCTAAATGGATAATAAGGTATGTAAGGGTGCCCATACCTTCTGATATTTATTGCTATGCTTAGATATGTTTGCAGTGAAATATTCTGCTTGTAGAGCAAATAGAATTTCCTTATGCCACTCTGTGTACATGGGGATTTGTTGATCTAACCAGTGACGTAATATGATTTTCTTAGCGCATAGGGATATCAAGGACATATGCTTCCTTTGGTTTCCTATTAGAGTTTCTCCCGAGTCTCCCAAAATACAGATTTCTGGCTAAAAAGCATTCTGTAGCCCCAGTAGAGGATCAAGTTTGGATTGGAGGGCCTCCCAAAAAGGGGTTACTTTATCACATTCCCAGAGAATATGAAAAAGAGTACCTCTCTGGGACCTGCATCTGGTACACAATTCAGTTGGATGGTGCCCCGTTTTATTAAGTTTTACAGGCGTATAGTATGAGTCATGCAATACATAAAATCGAAGCAATCTATAGCGATCCCACCTAATGTCTTTATACAAATCTTTTCCAGATTTGTGACCATTGGTGTGGAACCAGAGAGGTTGGGGGGAAGAGTCCTATCCCAAATATAACAATGGGTGCCTTCTAATTCACTGCATCATGCCTGGAGCTCCTTATAATAAAAGGCAACATAGTGAGAAGAGGGTCTCTTGGAGAGTGAACCAAGAATAGGGCCAAACATGTACCGATCCCAAGGGCCACTGCCAAAATGCTGTATTAATACATGGGAGATCTGGAGCTATTTAAAACAGAAGGAAGCTGGCAAATTGTATTTTGTCCTTATAGCTGAAAAGGTGAGTAATTTGTGGTTTTCTGTTAGATCAACAACCACTTCTCCACACCTTGCTGGCCAAATAGAGGGAGTAATAACTTTTCCCCCAATTTTGAAATTGGGTTTTTTCAAAAGGGGTTGAGATGAATTCTTTACTATTAGGTACCCAAAGGTTTTATTCATCTGCATATGAATCCGAAGAGAGGCCATGATAGGCATGGATTTATACTGTTTAGGGACTTTATTAATGGTCAGATAGGGAAGACTCTTAATGTCTATTCCTGTTAAGTTACAGATTGATTTTCCTATTTGTAGCCACAATGGGGGGTCTTCTGTAGGTTTCAGCCATTGTGAAACTATAGCACATTTAATCGCCAGGTAATAGTGATAAATATTGGGAACCTGTAATCCTCCCTGTTCTTTAGATCTCTGTAATTTAGGAATTGCTCTTTGGGAAGACTTATTTTTCCAGATAAATTTGGAGATAATACTATGCACCTGAAGAAACCAGGACTGAGGAAGAAAATAATTAAGCATTTGAAGGGGGTATAACAGGGCAGGACATTCATCTTAATTATGTTGATACATCCCCAGAGAGAGATAGGAAGCAACATCTAGTGGTCTAAATTTATCCTGATATTTGTGAGTAACTGATCCAAATTATATTGCTTCATTTTAATATTGGATTGAGATAAGTATATACCCAAGTATTTTATTTTGCCCCTCACCCAGGTGAGTCCAAGATGTTCAATGTCCGTTTTAAGGTATAGTTATTTAGTGGCATTACTTCTGTTTTAGCTAGGTTTAATTTATAATTAGAGAGGTCCCCAAAATTTTGGATAATGTTAAGTGTAGCTGGTATGGATCTGGATGGATAAGTGACGTGAAGCATAATATCATCAGCAACATCGATAATTTGTATTGGGAGTGGTTGATCGAAATACCGTATATCACTATGGAGTTGTTGATTTTCCTAATAAATGGTTCTAAAAATAAATTAAATGAATAAGGGGAGAAGGGACAACCTTGCCTCGTGCCCTAACGACAGAACCCCATTGCATAGTACCTGAGCAGAGGGATGTGAGTAAAGTATGTCGATACATTGTAAAAACTGCTTGGGAATACAATATCTCAGGAGCAAGTCAAACAAGTAGTCCCATGATACCCGATTGAAGACCTTTTCTGCATCTAGAGACACCAAAGCTGCGGGGGTATGGGAGTCCCTGGACGCAGAAATAAGATGGGAAATTTTACGCAGATGGTCCACTGAGAGGCGTCCAGCCACAAAACCGACTTGTTCAGGACTTATTAATGTGTGCCATACGTTGGCCATCCTGTTAGTCAGGATTTTATCTAGAATTTTCAGATCTACATTTATGAGTGATATTGGCCGGTAATTCGGCAACAATGTAGGGTCCTTGCCCGGTTTAGGAAGCACCACGATAGTAGCCTCAGTAAAACTAAGATCTGAAAGGCCATGTTTGTAAATATAATTGTAAGTATCAAGCAGAGTTATACCCAATTGAGATTTGAAGGCTTTATAAAAGTTAGATGTATAGCCATCTGGACCTGGCACTTTATCAACAGGAAGAGCATCGATAGCCTTGTGTACTTCCTCTAAATTCAGAGGAGCTTGTAGAAGAGCTATTTGATGTTGGGACAAATATGGAAGGTCTATGTCTTGTATAAAATGATCTAGTGCGGTATTGTTAAAGGATAGAGGGGGATGCGAATAAAGAGATTGGTAGTAGGATTTAAAACATGAAACAATCTCCTTGGGAGAAGTATGGAAACTGCCTACCGGATCATGAATAGTTGCCACTATCCTATCTGTGACTTGTGCCCTGAGTCTTAAGGCTAAAAGTTTCCCTGCCTTATCCCCTTGATCAAAGTAGGTAACTTTTGATTTAAAGTGGAGATGCTCAACCTTATTGCCAAGAAGAATATTGTATCGAAAACAAAGGCTTTCTAGTTTTTTGAATTCTGTTGGATGCGATTGGGAAGATAAGGATTGTTCTAAAACTCTGATTTGTTGTAACAGCATGGAGAATTCTGATGAGATTTTCTTTTTCCTAACGGAAGCCAAACGAGTAATTTCTCCCCTTAGTGAACATTTCAGGGCACCCCATAATACATCTAATTTTGGCAAAGAAGAGGCATTAAACTTGTGAAAGTTTTCTATATACTTTTGAAGGAGGTCTGCTAGGTTTTGGGACTTTAATAATTGAGGATTAAACCTCTAAACTTTGTCTTGTTCAACTGAGGAAGGCAAGGACCACTGCAAAAAAGTTGGGTGGTGGTTAGAGATCACTTTAGAGAGACAGGCACAGCTTTGTACCCTTGCTAGATGCTCAATCCCTAACAAAAAGAAGTCAATTCTTGAAAATGTATTATGGGGCAGGGAATGAAATGAGTAATCTTGTGTAGAAGGGAAAAGGGTCCTCCATGGATCAACAAGGCCCGTAGTGTTCATAAAATGTTTAAGATCTAGTTGTGCGGGGGTACAGGGAGTATGTCTAGGTTTGGACCTATCCAATGTATTACAAAAGACTAAATTCCAATCTCCCCTGAGTAGTATAGAGAGATTGGACCAGAAGGCCAAACTGGTCATAAGGCTTGTAAAGAATTGTGGATCATCCCCAACTGGTCCATAGACCAAACCCAAAATCAATTTAATGTGGCCTAAAATGTCTCTCAACAATATGTATCTACCCTGGGGATTGCATATCGACTGGAGCAGCCTAAAAGGTATGCGACGTGCAATCAGTACTGCAACTCCACATTTACGGGTATTCAGTCCAGCTCGGAGTACATGCCCCACCCATGTTCTTCTTAAGCTGAGAATTTGTGAATTGGGCAAATGAGTCTCCTGGATAAAGGCTAAATCAGTACTGAGTTTATTGAGATGTAACAGAATCTTAGCTCTTTTAGTGGGAGGTTGAGCACCTTTAACATTCCAAGAACAAAACTTTAGTGCTGCTGTCATAGCCAAACAAAGTATTGATAATAATTCTGTATCATTAAATCATTCTGAAGAAAGACGCTTACCCAGTAGGATATTCTGTGATTACTAAGTGGTGACCCAACAACATCCCCCCCACCCCTTAGTAATAAACTCTATATTCAAGAACAGCCAGTCCCCCTTAACCCAATATCCCATTCCATAGTATGTTGTAAATGTAAAAAATTGAAACAGAAAAATGCTACCCCCCCCAAGAACAAACTTTCTAATTTACCCCATCCCCACCCCACTCCCTCCCCCTCACCCAGTTTTCTCCTTCTACATCAAGGTGATCTATATCCCAGAAAGATAAAATAAAATCTAAGGCTAGAATCTTTAACAGTCTTAAAACCGTGAAGAGTAATAATAGTAATTTCCAGATTCTAACCCTGGACACCCCTGTGGACACCCATCCCACCCTACGCCAGTACGTGGTGCACTGAATGGACTGCAGGATTACCCAGGAGCACTTACTTCCCGCCCCAATCCCCCAACTCAGTAACCAAAAAAAGTCACTATTTACATCCTTTTAGTAACCACCCCACAGTAAAAAAAAGTAGAACTCTGCAATATTGCAATCAATAAACACAACTGGCCTGGAGAAAAAAAAAAAAAAAAAAGAAGTTGTGGTAAGGAAATAGCAACAAAAGCAGAAAAAAATATATTAAATTTCAAAAGACTAAAATGTCCTCTGACTGGATTTCCTATAAACATATACAGAGAACGTGCAAAAGATTGATAAGGAAGGCTAAATCTAACTGGGAACAAAACTTAGCATTCAGCACCCACAAATCTAATAGCAAACAATTTTATTCATATATCAATTCTCTAAGGAAACCTACATGTCAAGTAGGTCCATTATTGGACTGTGACACTTTAATATATGAGCCTAAAAAAATGGCCGATTTGTTTAATGCAAAGTTCTGTACACATTTTTCCGGATCCTCTAATCAAACTTATGATTATACCTTACCAGACACCGCCAATGTTTCACCAGTTAAATTTTCTTTGGACACCATTAGAAATAAAATATTGAAATTGAAAGGAAAATATAGTCCTGGTCCAGATAATATAGCAGGTCATTTATTATTTTTCTTAGTTGATGTCATTACAGTTCCTTTAAAATTGATGTTCGAATATCTTTTGGCCACCAATTTTGTTCCCCATGACTGGAAAAAAGCCCATGTCATCCCTATTTACAAAAAGGGCCAAAAAAATAAGTGGGATAATTATAGGCCTATAAGTCTAACTTCTTCTATTTGTAAATTATTAGAGAGTTTAATTAAAGATTTAATTTCCCCAGTCCTGGATTGTCACGATGCAGAACAACATGATTTCAAAAAAGGTAGAAGTTGTCTGACAAATTTAATATGTTTCTATGAACATATCAGCTTATTATTAGACAGAAATGTTCCATGCGATATTATTTGTATTGATTTCAGTAAGGCTTTTGACATCATGCCACGTTGGGCCTTTATTACTAAACTTCACAAGCTCAATATAAACAAGTTTCTAGTCAATTGGATAATTAGCTGGCTTTATAATCACTCTCAGCAAGTGACCATTAATGGGAGCATTTCAGCTAGGGGTAGTGTGACTAGCGGGGTGCCACAGGGTTCAGTCTTGGGCCCTTGTCTGTTCCAGGCATTTATTGCTGACCTTACTTCTGGCTGTTCCTCATTTACTATTAAATATGCCAACAACGCAAAAATAGGTGGCCCTTGTGCCTCTGATCATCAGGTTGTTGGCATTCAAAAGGACCTAGACCATATCACAACATGGGTTAAGAAATGGGGTATGAATTTGAATATCTCCAAATGCAAAGTAATGCATTTGGGTTCTAGTAATTTACAAAGTCCCTATTATTTGGATGGCATACTACTTGAGACCACATCTGATGAAAGGGATTTGGGTGTCAATATTTCAGATAACTTTAATTACAATAATCATGTACACAATATTATTACCAAATCTAATAAAGTGATATGGTCTATATTACGTAATATTAGATCTAGAAAACAGGAAGTGTTGTTGCCCTTGTTTCGTGCATACGTTAGACCACATTTAGAATATGCCTCACAGCTTTGGAATCCTTATAAAAAATCTGAATGCCTGTTACTGGAAAGAGTTCAAAGAAAATATACAAAAAAAGTTTCTGGGCTATTTGCAGTTCCTTATGAGAACAGATTAGACATTTTAAAACTTATGCCCTTATCTACATGTCGGCTTCATGGTGATCTTATGTTATTGTATGATATTATTCAAGACCCTTATTTATTGTGTGAACTGGGTCTAGGATTTAAAAACTGTGGTCATAACATCAGGGGCCATCCCTTACAATTGGTAAGAAAACCTTTTGTTAAGTCTAGCCGTAAATATTTTTTTTACTGTCAGAGTTGTTGGCTCTTGGAACAGGCTACCACTAAATGTTGTTATCAGTGAAACTAAAAGTATTTTTAAAAATAGATTGGATAGTCTTATATGTAATGGGTATGACCTCTCCTATTATGTACTGGATTAGTAAAAGAGCTTCATAGGCTTCTGCCTTCTTGCTCTTGCACCTAACCTTAGTATGAACCTTAGTATGAACCTTAGTATGAAATAATAAAACCAGTTACTGTGCAACAGCTATTGCAATACAATAGTCTGCCAAATGTAGCTTAAATAAGTACGTTTAGTATGGCAAAATAGGAAAGGCTTAGAATATTCAGCCAAATTAAAATATGAGGGAGTTACTATGAGTGACTGCCAGTGCATCAGACTTTTAATGCAAGGTTATGCTGCCCTCATGTGGCCTCTCTAAGTAATGCCTATTTAGAAAAGGGGAAAAAAAAAGGGGGGGTGTGGAGTCTTGATGCAGACTTACAATGACAGCAGCAGCAATATGCCGATTGGCAGCTTATAAGGTATTCAACCTTCCTTGAGCTAAGGTTGTAGAGGAAAGAAAAAAAAAAACCAAAGGGAGAAAGTGAAATAATAAAAAAAAAAAAAAAGAACCAACGAGCATCCGATTGCGTTTGTTTCAACTAGATTATTGCAGGTAGCAGAACATAGAGCTAATCCTCTGCAATACAGGAGATTTCAGTGTCTTCCAGTGATCACTAGATGAAACTCTCCATGTGGAATCCTCAAGTCTGCCCTCTTACAAGCAGCCCCTCTACAAAGGAGAAGTTCTTACTAAAGCAAGTCATCCGTGAATCTTCAGCGAGCAGGGAACGAGTCAGGATACATTGTATGCAGTGCAGGGGTAGCTAGTTGTATGGTATCGTAGGAATACCAGGAGGCATCAGCATGCAGAACTATCAATCTGGAGGGATATTGAACTTTATATTTAATGCCTGCAGCTACCAATTTCAATACCAGGGGATGGTATTCTGCCCGACGCTGCCTCACTGCAGCCGTGAGATCCTGCGCCAGGCATAGCTGCTGGGCCACCCAAAGAACATGCTGCAGACTTCTGACTTGGTCCAGAATGTGAGCCTTATCAAGGTAATTCAAAAACTTGATGATGACTGGTCTCTGGGGTTTACCACTCGCAGCTTTAGGGCGCAGCGACCGATGGGCCTTCTCTGTTATATATGTGGAGTTATTTGGAGAGGGTCCAGCTATTTTTGTGAGTAATTTCTGGAGGAATAAAATGGGAGAAGATCCTTCAGCTTCTTCTGGAAGGCCGAAGATAATGATATTATTCCTCCTGCTTCGGCCTTCCAGATCCTCCAGTTTGGACTCAGCTTTATGCAGTCACTGCCTTTGGGTCACGACTTTGGGCTCAATTTTGCCCTTCCAGCTCTCGAGCAATGTGGTGCGAGTGGAGACATCAGAGATAGCCTGATTGATGTCGGAAAGCTCCCCTCTGAGAGACTTTATTTCAGCAGTAATGTCCTGCAGGGCGAGCTTAAATGGTTGTAACTCCTCGAGGAATTTTTGCTCCGTTAGAGGGGTCAGCGCTGATTGAGTCATTGTAGAAGCCACCAGCCTGGCCTTTGGATCTTTTTGGTCACTTCTCTGGGGTTTGTGGGGGTGTATGCCGTGGGAGGGCCTGGCGTATTTCGGCCTCCATGATGTTGTTAGGCCCTGGTTTTAACGATAGGATTTGATTAGGTTGCTCTCGATATAGTGACTCCCCAAGTTGCCAGAAACGCTTTGGATGTCTGCTGAAGTTGTATTACTTCTTAAGGGAAGCTGAACACCATCCTAACACTTATATTTAAGTAATTGCTGGAGGAATGAGATGGGAGCTGGTTCTCAGAGCTGTTAGTCTCACAGCAGCATCACGTGATCTCCCCACCTTGCTCCTTCTCTGTTCTAGTCTCCTCAGCATCACCTCCTTGACTGAAGCCGAACTCCCCCTCCCCCGAGATTGTTTCAGTCCCCCACTATTTCTCCCTTTGCTCCTGTAAATGGAAAGAACTAGGCACACACCAAGGCTGAAATTTCATTAAGTTATTACTTTACTGCAGGCACAGCATGTCAAACACCAGTGCTAATACCCTATCCTCATGCATCTTCACCAAGGGGTGGAGTTGGCATGTACAAACATCAATTAAATACCCCATTCAATTTACCTTAATTATAATTGTTCTGTCTAAGAGCAGACTACATTGTTATACAGGTGATGATATTGTACAGGTAAATATCTTTAAACTTAATTTAGATACTGTATCTATTTTTTTGGCATCAAACTTCAAAACAAAATATACATAAAAATTGTTATAACAAAATATATCTAAAACACAAAAAACTTAGACAGTCCACACAGACCTGCTAATAAAGGGAGATAATTAATCAAAAGCAAATTGTACAGGCATCCCAAAACCACCACTGTAGTATCTCCACATATTGTTCACTTAATTCATTATAAAGATCTAATGTAAAAGCTTAATTTAAAGGAAATGTGTGATCTTCAGTTTAGCTACATTTATGTTGCTGATTCGGTGTCACGTGTGTTCTGATTCCCCCAAAGAAAAAAATCACATAAATCGGAGCTTGCATTGCAGAGTTATGTGGTATTTTGTGCAAGTTCCATTTTCCTCATTACACCAATGTTTACAATGCGGTCCGATATCCCAGAATGCACCACTGCTCACCTCGTACACGTCACACCATGGACCTGCTTCAGCCGTGGGAAAAGCATATTCAGTGGCGGGTTATCTCGAAGTGTGCAGTGCTGGCGAATGCTAGTGTGTGCATTCCCTTAAAATCGTCTCAGAATCATGAAATCCTTGTAAATGTAGTGAAAGAATCATAATGTTTTTGTATCCTTGTCTTGGTTTTCCTCTGTCTGTACTATTACAAGTTGTATGAGTGTGTGTGTGTCAGTCTTGCTGTCAGCGATTGTTAGTCTGAACTGCTATTGTTTTGATTTTGCCTCCGATTATTAAAAGTGTGAGAAATAATTCCTTTTGGCTAATATCCCAGGCTGTTTTCGTTTTTGAGAGCAGTGTATATCACAAACTTTTCAGTGTTGTGCTTATGTGATTAGTATACTATATATAAAGGTGTTAGTTTGTGATTTTTTCATCATTGTGCTCATCTTCCGTGGCTGCAATACAGTTAGTGACATAGTTCTTGCTATAACTCCTTACTGTACAATTATATTCATCTGTGTGAAAGCATGTTAGTGTGATACAGCATTGCTTTCTGAGGTTGTCTGGATAGCACCAATAATATATTTGGATGGTGTATTACTGAGCATTAAAATTGTGCTGTGGATCATTGATTTACAGTCACTACCTATAGAGCATCATTGCTATGTAGGTTAGCTTACCAGATTGCCCTCCCACCACCCAAGGTGAAACAAAATAGTCAACTGCTGTGTTGTAGCAGGATGCAATAATACACCTTCTGACAAGGTGTCTGGTTTTGAATTTCTGAAGAGAGATAAATCCCCCACACGTTTTAAAAAATGGGTACATTTTGTTCAATTGGATAGGGAGTGGGACTGGTGCAATGCTTTGTGCCCCACTATATGCTCTGCTCACTTTGCTACTGATACTTTCACCACCTATATGCAGGATCAGATGGGATTTGATAGGAGATTGAAGCTTCTAAAGGATGCAATCCCCAGTATTCATCCAGTGACAAATAAAACAATTGCTAGTCTTCCAACTAATATTTGTAAGCGATCATGTGATGGCCCGCAGGTATTGGAATCAGCCCCCAAAAGACAAAGTTGTGCTGCTGGCAAGCTCATGGTTAGCTGGGTAAGTGTCCTTTTTCTGTCTGTATTTTGGTCCCTATCAATGTATTACTGTGCTTATGTACATCACAGTAGTGACAGATGCCTTATGTCACCGTGGACCATTCATGTTATGCCATGGTGTACACACACATTCAATGTCTGCCTCCTCAGTGTTGGTAGGTAACCTGAAGGTTGATATTGTTGTGTTACTGTACCTTGAACAGCCAATCTTATTACCCCATAGTGATGTAAGGTACTTTAACACATTATCTGTACATATGCATTACATTGTGTAGTAATGCATGCTTGTGATGCATTTCAACACATGTGACACATTGTAATTACCTCCTCCTGCTTCGTCATGTTCTGCTGTATCCCCTGTCACGTGCTATCCGTGTTGTCCAGCACAGTGATGCAGTTATCTTTATTTTATTTTATTTGAATCTAGGATTACAAGTACCTTTGAGCCAATGCTCTTTTACAAAGGTTCCACTTCAGTTGAGGTACAATTCAAACAAGACATTGAATAACAGTATAACAGTGGGTTACAGGCAGTTGCCTGTAGTTTTGTACATTCAATACAGTGGTAAAAATGCCAGAAGGAGGTCTGGTAACAGGGTTGACACGGTGTAGAGGAGAGACACACTGGTGGGATGCAGCCATAGGCACTTGTCAAATATCAATTAAAGTGCTACGGGGGGTAGGGAAGGAGGGTGGGAGGAGGAGGATGAATGGGTATATGGGAGAAGGAATTGAGGGGGGAGAGAGTTAAGTGCTAGGTGGAAAGAGCAAAGAGGAGAGGGGAGAACAATTAGGAAGGACAGTCACAGGAGCTAGATGCAGACAGGATGTGATGGAGACTGGATTTGAATGGACCAAGCTTTGGCATTGAGGTGATGCCAATGCTGAGACCATTGAACCAGCTGGGAGCTCTGTGCGCAAACAATCTTTGCCCTTGTGTGGTGTGGAAATGCGGGATATGTAGAAGCTGGGATTCAGAGCCCCTGGTGATGCAAGTAGTCCGCGTTGGGCAGAGGAGAGTTTGGACACCTGGGAGAGCAAGGCCTAGTGTTATTTTCTTTGTCATAAGGCAGGTTTGGTACTTGATCTGCTTTGAAAGTTGAAGCCACCCAGTCTGTGCATAGAGATCACACGTGTGGGTGAGGCGATGGGCACCGGTTATGAGATGGCAATATTTGTTTAGTGCAATGGATATGCGCCTGAAGGCGGTGGCAGAGGCAGAGCCATAGATGATCAGGCCATAGTTGATTATTGAGATTACTGAGCTCTGTACTGCAATCCTTAAGGCATCTGAGGTAAGTTATTGCCTGTGCCTGAAGAGTAGACCAATGCGAGTGTTGGCAGCCTTGTCAATGTCAATGTGTGTAGCATATGATAGGTTACAATTGATGGTAATACCTAGATATTTAAAGGACTGAACCTGTTCGAGGGTTGCACCAAGGCAGTTTTTGATTGTGATGGGATTGAGTCTATGTTTGTTGTGTGGACTGCAGAAGAACATGGACTTGTTTTTTTGTAGCTGAGAACCAATTTATGTGTACTAAACCAAGTTTCAATTGAGGTGAAGGCAAGTTGTAGATTCTTTTCAAGGTGGCCCGGATCCTTGTGAGTGGAGAGGATGACAGCGTCGTCAGCATAGAGGAGGATTTGTGCCGGACACGATTGTGGAAGATCATTCAGAAAGAGGCTAAAAAGAAGTGGCCCAAGAATGGAGCCTTGAGGAACTCCTGAGTGAACAGGATGTGCGTCTGAGAGAAGATCAGCTATTTTCACTCTTTGGGAGCAGTTCTTCAAGTAGCTCTTGAACCAGGTAGTGGACTCCTGTGAGAGCCCAGCAGAATGTAGCTGTGTGATTAATAGATTATGATGTGCAGTGCCAAAAGCCTTGGTCAGGTCAATGAAGGCCGACCCAGTTAAGAGGCTGTTGTCCAATGAGCTGTGGATAGCATCGATGAATTCAAGGAGTGCCGATGTAGTACTGTCACTTGTACAGAAACCATGTTGTTGGGGGCAGAGGACTCTGTGTTTGTCCAGGTATTCCGTTAGCTGGTCAGATACCATACGTTCAATGGCCTTATTGAATTATGTGATGTGGTTCATAATGAAATGCGACATGTATGCTGTCACTGTTTCAACAAGTGCTGTATACATGACATTGTCGTGCCATACTCCTTTTGTGACTGCATTTGGAGATGACCATTGAACACCACCACAGTCACATCAGCAGCACTTTGTGCTGTGTCCCCGTTCATGTAGCTCACTATATGACAGAGATTGTGACAAGTATGCGATGCACTGTGTCTTTTTCAGCCGGTATCTATTCCTGTATCATTACTGACGTCCTGTAATTTTGGCCTACAGTGTTCTTCACTCAGTACTGTGGCCGCATACTTTTGTGTAATGTTGGTGTATGTACAGTCATCACCATTTTCTGTAGCCTTTATGTACATAGTCACACAAGCAAGAGCAGCGATTGACATATGTAGATAAAGGATCTTTAAAATGTTGATGAATGTACATATATACAAATTAACAAACAGTAGGCAACCACAGTACTGAGTGCAACATCACGGTTCCTGACAGTATTATCTGTTACGATCATTGAGACATGGATATATCCATGCAAAATGATAGGAACTGCATCGAACATTATGGTGACTGTGTGCCACATGATGAGCTATATGCATGTGGATGCAGCATAACTTGCTGCTGGTGTGGGTGTGGTGCTGTTCAAATGTTTCTCAAAGTGCTGTGACGGATATTTAATAGCAGGGAAAAGACAGTTTTTAACTTATTGGCAGTTTCTCTGACACTGTGATAACATTATGAGTCTGCACTGAGTGACAGAACGCTAATTATTGATTTTCTTCAACAACTCTTTATTGCCCAGCAGACGTCACAATTCAGTGAGTCTCAGAGATGTTCCACTGATCAAAGTAACATTGCAGAGGAATACTTTCAAGGTTCACAGAGGGGATGTGACGAGGCATTATTCATGTATTGTCATGAATTCTGCTTACATGATAAATTCATCCGGCAGTGTCTGCAGATCCTCCCATGTGTTCCTGCAGACCACTAACTTTTGATGCCTATTAGCAGTGTCCAATACACTGTCACTGAATAAGTTCTTATTGAGATATCCGCTCTGCATTTCATATTATTATTTCTTGTCATGGCCCTTTATTGCCTTAAAAGAGTGTCACATTTGAAGATGTATGACACACACACCACATATTGTTCTGCAACGCTAATGTTTCTCACATGTTCCCCATATCACTTATCTACATCACCGCCTCCAAGGTGTGGTGCTTTTTGCTTCCCTGTTATTTTATGTTTTTCTATCAATGCACCATGTTACCCTCCCTTGTCTGTACAGCAAAAATGTTTACAGCCAGCAATGGATGGTCCTCTGTCCTGAACAGGTCATAGTACTGTACTTCTGGAGAGATACTGTGTATCATCCATGCCAGAACTGAATTAAACCAATGTGTCCTATGTGTCCACTTTTATATTCTGCATCAACACACATAGGGAATCACATGTCATAACCCTAATTTGCAAGTGGTCCTTGTTACTTGTAAACTCAGTACCTGAGCATAATACATCCACATTGCTCACTGTTGCACTGTGTATAACTTTGCATTCCAAGGAATGCAACCTTGCCTGCCATAACTGTGTCCATTTTTCACATCCTCACCATGTCCGTACACATTATCTTCACCTTTGTCTTCCACAGTAAGCAAGTATAACCTAATTGTCAGCTTCAACATGCCACAGCATTTCCTACTGTGTTGGCATGATGTAATGTGCTGAAGATATGCAGCTGGACAGTTATGGAATTTATTTCCACAACCATGGAGTCACGAAATCACATAACCACATGTTAGGTCCCCAACAGTTTCAAGTTACTGTGATGAATAATTTTTTCCTACAACTGAGGCATATTGTTACTTGATTTTGATGACGCTAATTCACTGAGAGCAATGGTGTCACTTGAGACCCATGAAGTTTAGAGTAGTGACCCAGCTGAGGGGTGGTCCACCTCAACGTTGGTAGCTGGGTGACTTCACAACGGTGCCCTGATGTGAACAGCAACTTGAACAAAACACTTTGTTGTTAACATTATCACTTGTGCTTCTGGTGGGCACAGTGCTGTCTGTCTTATTGTTTTCCTTGATGTATGCCATATGAAGTAGCACCCATTCACATCACGGCCCTGAGGTGAACACCAAGAGACCACTATTACTTTTCATATCTAATTACTACATTGAAAACACAATCAATCCCATCAGCGCAGCTGTTGGATTCCTGCATGTGCCACTGGTGACTTTGTGGAAGGGCCCAGGGTTGGCACGGTGCCAGCTGCTGCACAATGGTTGAGCATCGGATGACTGCTCTCCATCTCACGGAGTGAGTGTGGGGATGTGACATGGTGCTTTGATGACTCCATGCACATGATGATGGTACCACTAGTTGCCTGTTCCCGCTGGCTGTATGTGATGTTCAACATTGGTACATGACTTGCAGTTTTTGCAATTACATGCCCATGGGACGCTTATGCAGACATGGTGTTGTGACTACCCCATCACTGTACCCAGCATCTGCTGCCACATACTGTATGTTGTGGCCAGGAAAGGATCCCATCTGCATCACGCATTACAAGAAGCCATATGTTTTGTCTCCAGCACCTGCGCCTCATCCCTTTGATGATTTGGAAATACCTGGTGATGGGTGTGTCTATCTTACTGGTGGTGATGCAATATGGTGTGGTGTTGATTGATATCTGTGCATGGTTGCAGTCCTGGTACCTAGGCCACAACAAGGATTTGTCAGCCAGTGAGGCATGAATTAACAGGACCCCGACAGAAAATTCAAATATATGCTGAAGTAATCTTGATCATTACATTCTCCCCCTTGGTGTGTTGATGGGGCAGTGTGTGCTTTGACTGCATGTATTTAATGATATGCTGAGTACAGAAACAGCATGTACACAATGAGAAGTATCCCCTCTGTGTGAAAATAAAAATTTTTTACTCACTGAATAACGTTTGGGAAGGGATAGTAATATTGTCCGAACTGTGAGCTAGAAAATCCCTTCCTACTTCCAAGTCTGCCAGCTCCACCCCCGCGCTGTCCTGTTTGGTGACGTGGTACCAGGGAGAGCGCGGAGACACGCCCAATACAGGTCTATGGGGCTAACTGTTAAACTGATTTTATTAACCTTTAAACTAATGTTTGAGAAAAATGAAAGCCAACCAATGGGGTCCCTATTAGTTGAGCAGTGGCTTTCATTTTTATGAAACGTTAGCTTAAAGGTTAATAAAATTATTTCAAAAGTTAGCCCGATAGACCTGTATTGGGCATGTCCCCACACTCTCCCTGGTACCACATCACCAAACGGAACAGCGTGGGGGCGGAGCAGGCAGACTCGGAAGTGGGAAGGGGTCATCTGGCTCACAGTTCAGACAATATTACGATCCCTTCCCAAATGTTATTCAGTGAGGAAAAAATTTTATTTTCACACAGAGGGGCTATCACATATTTACTGTAACATTGTTCATTGATTGAATGTAAAGTGTTAAGTTGTGCAACATACGCATATGTCAATATTGACTACTGCCATTCATTACCGTTATGCATAGGGCTCTGCAAAAAAGTGGAAGCACTGTCCAAACAATGCAGCATGGATGCAATCAATCCGTGGAAAAAAAACAATAAACAATCATGTTTACTGGGTGGCTGGCACAGCATGATACATCACATACAGAACATTCACAGTGGCCACAGCGATGTGTACCCCACTTGCATGCATGGACCACTGGAGGGAAGGGAAGCAAAGAAGTGGCTGAGTCCAGGTAAGTGTTGCACACAGTATCCTGCTATCCGTACTACAATTAACAAAGTTTTCACAGTCTGACTACCTCTAAAACTGTCTGTGGACGGTGTCACTGTGTTTCTTGCAATAGTTTACTGTTTGATAGCATGAAAGGGAGACAGTTTCAGTTAGGTATTAACAGAGGACCATGTTGTGTTTGAAATGCATAGCTGTTTTAAGATTTGCTGTACTTCAATGTTTGTGCTTAACACAGTCATTTTGTCTTCTCCATTTTCTTAGGTGAGGCATCAACTGAGAGGCTAGTTTCCCTTCTTGAAAACCCTCAGCTGCTGAAGGACATATCAAGACTGTTTCCACATCATCAGAGGCATTCTGTAGTACTATCCTACTGTTTGCTCCTAAACATACAGCATTTTCATTTGACGGAATGCATGTCCGGTAAATGTCTCATTCTCCTTTTAAAAGCCATGCGGTGTTACTGAACACCTTTGAATGATGGTACATCAGGCATCTGCCTAAGTTCTCTGCGGTACCAAACAGCACAGGTTGTGACACAGCTCATGTCACAGCTGCAGACCGGCATTGAGGGATCATCTGGGAAAAGAAAAGTTGGAGGTGTATTTCAGCAAATCCAAAAAGGGGGAGCCTTCTGTGCACAAGGTGAAAGCACACGCAACTTACGGTATGTATGTCTGGTGTTCATAACTGAAGTTTTTGTGAATTCAGAAAAAGAATTGCACAAGCTATAAAAGACACACAATGTTTTTTTGGCTATGCACTGAATGACATCTCAACATACCTAAGTTCTGCTGATGTATACTAACTTGTTAGTATGGTGCCATGTATGACACAGAGTAACATGCTCAGCCAACATCATGGTTGAGGTTGTACAGTTGTCTTGAACTGTAGTGGTAAACAGTGGTGTCCCGCATTGCTCAGTGCATTGTGCTTTATGGTCTTCATGAATGACATCTGGAATTGCTTTAAAGTAAATGTATGATGTTGTGAAAAACACACTTGAGCTTCATAGCCCACTACCCTGGGGCAGCGATAGCCCCTCTGTGTAAAAATAAAAATGTTGTACTCACTGAATAAAGTTTTGGAAGGGATCATAATGTTTCCAAACTGTGAGCTAGCCGATCCCTTCACACTTCCTAGACTGCCTGCTCCTCCCCCATGCTCCCCTGTTTTGTGACGTGGTACCAGGGAGAGCATGGGTATGTGCAATATACAGGTCTAGAGTGCTTATTTTCACAACGTTGTTTTTAAACTTTAAACTAACTTTTGAGAAAAATTTAAGTCTCCACTCAACTAATAGGGTCCCTATTAGCTGAGCGGTGTCTTTCATTTTCAAGTTAGTTTAAAGTTTAAAAACAACGTTCACAAAATAAGCCCCACAGACTTGTATAGAGCATGTCCCCATGCTCTCCCTGGTACCACATCACAAAATGGGGGAGTGTGGGGGCGGAGTAGGCAGTCTAGGAGGTGGAAAGGGATCAGCTAGCTCTTGGTTTGGAAACATTACGATCCCTTCCAAAACTTTATTCAGTGAGTACAACATTTTTATTTTTACAAAGAGGGGCTATCACCACCACAGGGTAACATAGAAACATAGAAACATAGACTTTGATGGCAGATAAGGATCACTTGGCTCACCCAGTGTGCCCATTTCCCTACCTATTGGATAAGCTGCAGATTCTAGTTAACCAACAATCTACTTCCTGCAACCCCCCACTATAATTGCCTTATGTCTGTTCCATGCATGTTTGAATTCCCCCACTGTTTTAGAACCCACAACCTCTCCAGGAAGGCGGTTCCATGCGTCCACCACTCTCTCCGTGAAAAAGAATTTCCTCACATTACCCCTGAGCCATCCCCCCTCTAACTTTAAATTGTGTCCCCTTGTTCTTACACATCTCTTTTTCTGAAAGATGCTACCCTCCTGGACTTTGTTGATTCCCTTGAAGTACTTAAAAGTTTCTATCATGTCCCCCCTGTCCCTCCTTTCATCAAGGGTATACATATTAATCTCTCTCAGTCTGTCTTCATATGGTTTCTGATGTAGACCCTGCACCATTTTAGTTGCCTTCCTCCAGACTGACTCCATCCTGTCTATGTCCTTGCGTAGATGAGGTCTCCAAAACTGCACGCAGTACTCCAGATGGGGCCTCACCAACTGTCTGTACAGAGAGATAACGACTTCCCTTTTTCTACTTGTGATGCCCCTCCCTATGCATCCCAGTATCCCCCTGGCTCTCCTTACTGACTTCTCACATTGCTTACCCACCTTTAGGTCATCTGATATGACTACACCCAGATCCCTTTCCATTATTGTTGTTGTTAGTACCTCCTCTGCTATTGTGTACTGTTCTAGATTTTTATTTCCCAGGTGCATTACTTTGCACTTCTTTGCATTGAATCTAAGTTGCCATATGTCTGACCATTCCTCCAACTTTGCCAAGTCCCTTCTCATCCTTTCTACCCCCCCTTGTGTATCAACTCTGTTACAGATCTTTGTGTCATCTGCAAAGAGGCATAACTTTCCTTCCAGACCCTCTGCAATGTCACCTATACAGACGTTAAAGAGGACTGGACCCAGTACTGAGCCCTGAGGTACTCCACTAGTAACCCCCTTTCTTCAGAATGTGTTCCATTCACTATTACCTTCTGTGTCCTGTTGTGCAGCCAGTTTGCTACCCAGGCTACCACCCTGGGACCCACTCCCAGGCTGGCTAACTTGATTATTAATCTTTTGTGCGGGACTTTGTCAAATGCCTTGCTAAAGTCTAGGTAGGCCATATCCACAGCCCCTCCCTGGTCTATTACTTTGGTCACCCAGTCAAAGAAATCGATTAGATTCGTCTGAAATGACCTTCCTGCTGTGAATCCATGCTGCCTCTAGGTACTGAACAATTCTTTCTTTCAGAAGTGATTCCATCTTTTTCCCCACCACTGAGGCCAAACTAACAGGTCTGTAGTTTCCTGCTTCTGCCTTGCTCCCACTTTTGTGAATGGGAATCACATCTGCCCTCCTCCAGTCCTCTGGTACCATCCCATCCTCCCATGATTTGTTAAAAAGTGTGGTCAGTGGTGTCACTAGGTCCTCCCTTAGTTCTTTTAGGATTCTAGGGTGAATCCTGTCAGGCCTCATTACTTTGTCCACCTTGAGTTTTAGGAGTTCTTTCAGGACTCTTTCTTCTGTAAATGGACTGGTGTCAACCCCACTACCCAGAGTGCTTCTATTGTTTGGTTTAGGTAACTCCTCCTCTTCTTCTTTTTGAATACTGAGCAAAAGTATTCATTCAGTATCTCTGCCTTTTCACTGTCTCCCTTTGCCCACCTCCCCTCTCCTTTATTAATCTTCACTATCCTTCCCTTAACCTTTCTATGCTCCTAATGTACCTATAAAGGTTTTATCCGCTTCTTAACTGAGTTGGCTATCTTTTCCTCGGTTTGGGCCTTTGCTTTTCTGACTGCCTTCCCCACTTCTTTCTGCTTTAATTGATACAGTTCCCTGTCATGCTCCCTCTGTGATTCCTTATACTTTTTGAATGCAGCCTTTTTCTCCTTTACCTTCCCTGACACCTCTTTTGAGAACCATAGGTTTGTTGCCTCCATGATGGCAGTTTTGATTTTTCTCCATTTTTCTTCCACCCCTCCTTTTTGGCCATTTGCTAGAGTATTCCTCAGGTATTCACCCATTTTGCCAAAGTCAGCCCTTCTAAAGTCCAGTATCCTTGTCTTTGTATGGCTTGTCTCCATGGTTGTGTTTATTGTGACGCACACTGTGCAGTGGTCGCTTGTTCCCAGATGTCTATTGACTTCTAAATTTGTGATCCTCTCTCCATTTGAGAGTACCAGGTCTAATATTGCTCCATCCCGAGTGGGTTCCACCACTAGCTGTCAAAGGCATGCCCCCTGTAGGGCATCGAGAATGACCCTGCTCTTGGATGTGGCTGCGGTCCATGTCGTCCAGTTAACATCTGGCATATTCAGGTCCCCCATCAACAGTATCTCCCCTTTTTCAGCCATTTTGAGAATGCCCTCTATCATTTTCTTGTCTATTTCATCCCCTTGAGACGGGGGTCTGTATACAACCCATGTGTGGATTGTGATGCCATTCCCTGTCTCCAAGGTGACCCAGAGTGCCTCTTGTCCTCCCCCTTTACTTTTTAGTTCTGTAACTTTGATCCCTTCCCTTGTGTAGAGAGCTACTCTACCTCCTCTTTTACCCTCCCTGTCCCTTCTGTAGATTGTGTACCCTAGTATGTTGACATCCCAGTCATGGTTCTCCATGTACCATGTTTCTTTGACTGCCACAATATCCAAGTGTTCCTCTTCCATCAGGGCTACTAGCTCTGGAAGCTTGTTTCCCAGACTATGGGTATTGGTACTCATTGCCCTCCATTTAATGTTGGCTATGAAGCCCAAAGCATCACATCGAACACTTTCTTTATGGCACACCAGGACAGATTGATGGGAACTGAACATATTGGCAGTGCAAGACAGGAGACAGACATGGGACATGCTGGTGACCTTAAAGTACTCAAGATGGATATGTAATGTTGACAATGACAGTCTGTGTAAGATGTGTTCATACAGCAAAAGTAGGGTGCACAGTCGTAAGTGGCATGGTGTGCGATTTCTGAGTAAGATCACAACCCACATATTCAGAAACAGGGTGGTGAACAGTTGTTTTGCATTTTCTGAAGAGCTCAACTGTTGTAGGACACTATGCTGGTTTAACACATTGTTAGATAAATCGATGGTGAAGATAAGGGTCATAGGTAGGTAATTTGGGAAGCGTATTGATGGAAGTCTGTAACATTATGTTGCACTGTGGAGCCTGTAATATGAGAAGACTTGATAAAGCAAATGGCCTTCTTATTCTGTCTTATCAGTCTGTTCATATGTAATTGTGGTAGCCATCCCATGGCACTGAGGGTTGAGGCACTGGACGCCACACCTCGTGCCACGCCGTTGACCCGTATTTTGGACCGGGCATGGGCTGTTGGTTATTTTTAGGACTGGACATCCAAAGAACTGTTCTCCTTCTCCGGGGAGAGGGGGTTAATGACTGCCGGTGTTGGTTGCCCTCTAGCGGAGGCTGGGAGACAAGGCACCGCACCACCTTAACGTGGGGACGGAGCTAGCACAGACAATGAACCCCTAGCATCATTGCACGTCCTAGCTCCATGCAGAATACAATAACAAAATCAATAGCCAATGCGTATCAGCCAGGCGCAGTGCCTGACCATCCAGCCACGACAGTTCCACTTTGGTGGCCCCACTCCAGTGGGACTTCACAGGTTGAGGGTTGGGTCCCCGTGGCTGGGGACAGCCCTTTTGCGAGGCTGTGTTCCAGCAGGTAAAAAGGGAAAAAAAATTAATTGTGGTTTAACAGCGACAACAATAACATGTAATTTCACTTCCTTCACAGGGTACAGTCACCAGTTGGTGGTGTCAGTCATCCAAGCTATATCAGCATCAGAGGGAAGAGAAGTATTGAAGAACTTGGCTAACTCTGTTGAGATCCACCTTCCTTTGACAGCAGCTTACAGTGACGTTGACGGAGAGGCCACAAAGGCACAGTTTGTAAGTCGCTCTAACTTGGTATACGTAACAGTCAGGCTGAAGTACATATGTGCACAAAATCACATAGTGAAACAATAGGACTGTAAACATTGTGTATAGTCCAGCTGTTACTTATGTTAGCAAATGAGATGTTTACAAACAAATCCACTGGGCACACAGTGTGACCATTCTGGTGTAGATCAGGAATGCTGTACAGATGTGCTGTGCACTCCACACAATGGGTGATGCTGCCTAACAATAAGTGATGCACCACACCAGTGAGTGTCTGTTGTCAGACCAATGACAAATAATATGCTAATAGTTTGTTGTTGTTGATTTGAAAATATTACACAATTGTTTCACCTGTGTGAGACTGTTGTACAAATTTGTTTAATCGACCAATAGTGGCTGCATGTACCATGCGTTGCATGCAGTGGCGAAACATTTGATATTGTCAGGGGTCTAATACCTGTGACTTACTCATTGTGATTGAAAGTTTTGTCTGTTTCAAAGTTCATCACAGCATCAATGTAAGACTATAACAGTCAGTACTGATTGATGGTATGTTTGTTATGTATGTTCTGTTACTGGAAGCAAGCTATCAGACTTTTCAGTATTACCTTTTCTCTCATGACATCTATTGTCATCACTGAAGAAATTCATTTGAAAGAATGACACTCAGAAGGTTAACAGCTGACAATCAATATCATATACTCATGTCAGTTGTCATACAATCATGGTAATATAAAAATGCAGCCACAGTAAACAGAATGTGACTTTCTTTGGTCAACATGCACTATAAACCATGTCATGATAAGCACATCAATGAGAACTATTTTTAAAGTCATAGCAGAAACGTAACATGAGCAACATTACTTGGTATAGTTGAACATTGTTTGAACACATTCAGGGTGGGATTATTTGTTCTGGTTTAAAACGTGTGTATTCCACACCAGGCTCATTGGGGTATGTGTCTCTGATCTTCTGCAATGTACATGCTGGTAATGTGACCCAAATGTCCTTGCCGAGGTAACCCCAGTACCACCTCACAAGCTGATGGTATGCAGTGTATCTGTACTTTCTGAAACAAAGCAGAAATAGTATTTGAGCATACACTGATAGTCAGTTCACTAACAACAAACCATGTACTACTAGCTACACTTCTCAGTCCTTCTTAAGCTACAAGCTATGTCTTCCAGGAATCGTTCAGAATCCAGCAGGTGGGTGGGCCAAGTAGGGAGCCCTGGGCACTGCACATAGTCCAGGGGGGCAGTGACCAGATGAATGGCCTGGTGGTAAGGGAGCCATTGGCAGTGAGTGATCTTGCCATGGTCTGTTTCTGCCGCTATGTACGGGGTGCGGGAGTAAAGCAGCAGAAAGTTGGTGGTACTTGACATCAGCGGGCGGACTTCAAGTGGATGGAAATGATCACCAAGGATCATTTGGATGGGATAAGGACAGACATGTACATTGACAGTTAGTTGAAAATCACTGGGACGTGGTCTGCAGGATGCTACCAAGACCTGTGCAAGAGTCTGGTGCAAATGTGGTATGACCAGCAAACCTCCTTCCACTGTACAATAGCCTGGTTAAACCACACCTTCAATACTGCATGTAGTTTTGGCGTCCCTACTTAAAGAAGGACATTGCATTAACAGAGAGGGTACAGAGGACAACGACCAGGATGGTACTGTGGCTAGGGGAAAGGCCCTATGAGGAGCAACTGGGGGAGATGAAACTGTACTCGGAGGAGAGAAGAGAAGAGACAGGGGGATATGATACAGGTTTTCAAGTATCTCAAGGGGATCAATAGGGTGAGCCTTCAGGGGTCCGTCAGCTGAGGGAACTGGGGGAAACCAGGGGCCATGGGAGGAGGTTGAGGGGGGAAAAAAGATACGCTACTTCACTGACAGAGTGGTGGAACCATGGAATGCACTGCACAGAGAACTGGTGGCTGCTACTACTGTGGAGGACTTCAATAAGGGCTGGGATAGGTTCAGGGGGAGGGTACATACAGGAGGCCCGCTGGGAAATAGGAGTCCTTGATGGGAGTGGGGGTTGGAGTGAGTGCTAAAATCGGTGCTCTGCATAGGCAGTGACCATTGAGAAGACTCAATAGACTGTAGGGCCTATTCTACTGGCTTCATAGTATGTTAGTATATTACTATCACAATAAGAAGCTGAAGTACATGCTGGTTGCCTAAGGCGATACTGTGCATTGCAGGCAGATCAGAGTCATGTGGTACCATGAACAATGAATCAGATATGGTGATGACAGGCTAGTCTATACTCAGAAAGGACAGTACTAGGGGGAAAGTGTGTAGAATCCCCATTCACGTGGGGTCACTGTATGATACAGGATGTGGTGAAACACAGTACAGAGGCCCTATGGAAGCATTTTAAATACTATGAAATAAATAGCGCAAGGGTGGGAGTAATGTATTGGAGAACAACCGGGGGGTGCCAATGTAGTGGTGTGTGTAGTTCCTCAAATGTGTGGTTAACAAGGGTTGAAATTCATTTTTGCAGGCAACAGCAAGCTGTGCTAGTGACTTGGAGAATCCACTAGCCCCACAGCCTTTTCCACTGGCCCAGCTGGTGTACGTACTGAAATGTTATCTTCTACAGTACAAGCACACAGTGCTACTCGAAGGAAAATCTTATTGGCCCAATGCAAAATGTACCAAAATTTGGGTATTGGGCCTGTGCCACTTTTGACTTCTGGTGAAGTAAAACACAGAAAGCAACACATGTTGAAGGCAAACAGATAGTCACATAGTAACATAGCAACAAACTATGCATCAAGCAGATTAGGACATATGATGTATTGAGTATGCTCGATGGTCACTGCGTTCTCTGGTCACCATTACAAGCACAGCAACACTCACTACACGGTCCTCCATTTCATATCATTGCCCAGGGATGCACCATAACCCCATGCCTATCACCTTTTTAGTTATAGCACTACACAGTGGGATCAGTTATAAAATCCATGTACAGCGCGTTCATCTGGTACAACACTCTGTCACTGAAGTATCATGTCCTACTTTACACCTTCTTCAGCAAAACTTCAAGCTTCAGTGACTCAACCGTCTTCCCCAAAACCTCACTCACACCCCACTGAAGGTTTACTATGTTTAGAAGTTTGACATATTTGCATATCTACATCATATCCCTCCAGTCCGTTACATCCTCCAATTAGTTCAGGTTGAGCGCCCACACTGTGTCCCAGTAGGTATGTTACATTACTTCAGAATGACATGTGTGTAAAGTTATCTTGCCAAAACACACTGTAACCATTACAGTTTGAACATCACCTGAAAATGAAGTAGGACTTTATGGCTGCACATTTTATAATATACATAAGAAAACATTGTACTAAAATCATGGACCACAGAGTCCATAGTCAGACATGTGCCTTGACAATAACTAATGGAGGCAATGTGACCCACATGCCTGGTGACACAAAGGTACCATGCTTTGATGAACAGTGAAAGATGTCATGTTATCAGTCAATAATTCATAATAGCAAGGTAGTTACTTGTATATGGTAGGAGGTGCATTCCCACCATTATACTGCTGGTGACAGGCTCAGTAGGTAGCACACTCACCTCTGAGGCCGGGAGATAAGAGGCCTGTGGGTTCAGTTCCCACATCTGGCACTTGGATTACTATCCCAGTACTGACACTGTAGTGCAGCATGAGAGGGGTGCTGCACTTCTGAGGTGCCGTCTTTCGGATGAGGCGTTAAACCGAGGTCCCATCTGCCTGGATTGGTGGTAGTTCAGGCGGATGTTAAAGATCCCATGGCACTCATCGAAAAGAGTAGGAAAATTTTGTTTTTATTAAGTATTGTACATCATCACAACAAAAAGCTCATACAAAAACAAGAAAAAAACACAAAAGCACTACTTCACGTAACAGGGACATCTGAATCAGTTATCCAAGGAAGATTGTGCCATACATTTTGAATATACATAGCAGTTTGGTGAGCTTTTTCTTTATGATATAAACAGTGCATTTCCTTACAAACACTCCCCACAATATCATCATATGTCAGCACTTTATGTTGTAGTTTTTAACAAACAATGAGCGTTCCAAATATACCATTTAATAATGGAGAATAACACAGATAAGGTACCAGAGTCCCAAGGAGACCATTCTCTGCCATAGGTACCATAAATCAATGTCTCATAAGAGACCGTCTGAAAAGGTAACATATTCCAACAAGTAGCCACATAAGACCAAAAGGAGTGAATGAAGGAACATGTAAAAAATAAATGAAACATGGTCTTGGATTGTGCCAAACACTGAGGCCTACTACAAAATCTTTCATCCAAAGCTTTATGTTTCTGATTAGCCTTAATATTTAACTTTTCATGGCAACAAAGCCACTGAACATCCCAGAATTTACAAGGCACTCGGTTGTTACGAAACAATCGCATGACATCAGGTTTCAAAGATGGGGGCATAAAGGCAGAGTAATGGGCTCCTGAAAATGTTTGTCCTGCACCACAGAGTACAGCAATTTCTTTGAATAATGCAATACAAGTTGAGATGTAATACCCCAACTTTTAAGGTGCACAAAAATAAGTCTATAATAAGCAGGAGAGAAGGGAACCGATTTAAAAACTTTCATTGTATTTGAAACCTAACCACCATACCAGGGCCGAATCTGATTTTGGAAAAAAGGCGACCAAACAGTAATCTGCTGACTACAAATAGGATGAAGATTAGTAAACAAAAATTGAATAAACAAAAATAGGATCGGATTAATCATGTTCAAACCGCCATCTGCCACCCTGAGGTACAATATGTTACGTTTAATAGGGTTCAATCTACTGTGCCAGATTGCTTGGAAAAATAGACCAGAAAGAGTAGCATCCCACTCTTTAGGAGGAGGGAAAATCATACTCACATATAAAAATAAAGGCAACAACTAAGTCCTGATCAAGTGTACCCGGTTAAGCTTTCCCATAGTACACTTATTCCAACCGTCGACCAACGCCTTCCCTTGTACAAGCTTCGAATCCCAATTAACAAGATCCTGTCTACCAGTATCGAAGGCAATCCCTAAAATAGAGATAGAACCCTTCGCCGCCACTGGTAAACCAGCCATATGGGTTGCAGAAAAAGCCAATCCTAAACATTTAAGGACGCATTTGTCTTTATTCAAATGTATACCAGAAGCAGTACCATAAAGAATACAAAACTCAAGTGCCCTATTCAAATCAGTTTCTGATTTCAAAAGTAGACAAATGTCATCTGCATAAGCAGCGGCAGTCCATGGGGCATGATGACCAGAAATAAGAACCTGGGTGAAAAACCGAATGTCATTTAGTAACCGGAGTAAAGGGTTAATACAAAAAAATAAATAACAAAGGGCTTAAGGGACACCCCTTTTTACCAGAACCAAAGGCCCCAAAAACCCATTCACCAATGGTTTAATAAAGATGCAATGATAAATAGCCTGTAACCAAGCAATAAATGAATCTGGACTACCATATTGGTGGAGAATCATCCATAAGAACCCATAGTCCACAGAATCAAAAGCCTTTCTCTGATCTAAAGATTCCTCCAATCCTGAGGTAGAAGCAATAGAGCTGGATTCAAAAATTCCCTCAGTACTAAAAGTTGGTCCGTTATCACCTTGCCCGGAATAGCACACGATTGGGTACTGGAAATGACACAAGATGCAACCACAGATAAGTGGAGGGCCAATATTTTCATAAGAATTTTAAAATCAACATTTAACAAGCAAATTGGACTCCAATTATTTAAATCTTCCCTAGCACCTGTCTTATATAATAAGGTTACCACTCCCACAGTTGTGTGGATGGGAAAATATCCCTCATGTAACATCAAATTATAGACCTGGGCCAATTCCTGAGAAATATGAGGAATAATTAATGCGTATAATTCTGAGGGAAGACCATCCAGGCCTGGTACCTTCCATTTTGGTAATGCAGCGACTGCCTCTAAGACCTCTGGGAGAAATAGCTGAGGTAACGGCAGTGATCGTGGTCCCAGAGAGGGCAGGAATATCTAAAAAAGGAAACCAGTGGGAGAAGGCAGCAGTATCAGTAAGCTGTGCATCAAACTGCTGCCCCAAATACTTATGTAACCCCTCAGCCCTGCCTTTTTACTAAAATGACAGGTGGCATGCTGTTGGCATTGGCAGCAATACCTGGTGGGGACCTGGGTTCGGGGAGGATGAGGTTACCTGGCACAAGGGACCTAGGTTTGGCTACTCTGCACAGGGGCACCCAAGTAAATCCAACTACAGGAAGCAATAACTGTAATGTCCAGAACCAGGATTGGGATTTTTCAGTGTGGCTTTTATTCATAAACTAGCTGAACATAACAAAGCATGGATGGACCCCCAAGGGGCTACGTTTACTGTAAATGCAGATAGAGACTACAAGTCAGTCCACTTAAAGAATGAACCCATTTCTACTGTTGTCTGCTCTGGTCCCACCAGGCACTCAGCCCGGACTTGCATGCGCTTTGGATACACAGCCCGACTGGCCCGGCTCCCCTGCCGGCCACTTGACTGACGGTCCATTTAAAGGATGGACCCAAATTTTACTTGTTGTGGCTCTCCACACCACTTAGAGTCTGCGACTCCTAGAGAGATTTGTTTTCTTACTTCCTTCGGACTCCCATCAAACAAGAAGAATATTTTCCCAAGCTGTGGCTCCCCACACCACTTAGAGTCTGCGACTCCTAGAGAGATTTTCCAATTTGCGACCCACATCTGGGTACCTACCTCATCACTGGCCAGGCGCATGAGGCAAGTAGCAATCACAGTAGAAATCCGTAGAGGTGGACCTGGTTACTAAAGATGGGGGGTGTTCCCACCTCCAGCTCCCACAGCCCATACTCGGCCATTTCTCTGGACAAACAGAAACTTAAGCTTTGAAATGTAGATTAAACGGTGGATGACCTGAAGCACCCCCTCTACAACATTACTTGAAATCCATTCAGACTTTAAATTTTTAAACTACTCCATTTGTTTGTCCTAGTACAATAGGTCTCCCAAATAGTAGTGCACATCCCAGCTTTTCTTCACATTTTCCAAACTGAAGAAACATATTGTTTGCCCTCTCAAATAGAGCACAACACTCACCCTTTCGTTGCAGGTGCCCCACAGGTGAAATCCCAGTTCTTTCACTGTTATCAAACCAGAACAGAAACTGTAAAAAGGCAGCTTTCTTCTGTAGTGGAAATGAGGGGATTGCCCCTGGAATCCACAGAGGGACTTCGCTCCCCCCCCGGAGGGAGGGGGGCACTGAGACCTGGACAGCGGTCTCCACCACTTAAAATTGGACAATAACTTTCTCCCAAGGAGGTAAACAGAAAACACTTCCTTCCTGCTTGACAGTAAACAGGAGACTGACTTTGAAAACTCCCAAAGTTCTAACTCACTCCCTGTGCTGCAGATTCCAATGTGGCTTACGCAGCTGCGACAGTTCTATGGTGATGTCATCTTTTAGTCTCAGCTGTGACTGAGACAGAGTGAGACAGTGTGAAACCCATTTAACTGGCATTTCACAAGCTGCCTTCCCTGCCTACCACTAGGTCTTACTGGGATTCTAGTAACCCAGGGTAACACGGGGTTACACTCACCCTGACCAGGAAAATGACTGTCCCCAGTCATTATGCACCCGGCCTGAGGCCATCCCACCCTATGTGCTACCTGCGGAGGGGGTGATCAGGCCCCTCCTACCATGTGCAAGCACAGGCAGGCAACACTAAGGGCCTAGAGGCCTGTAGCTGACATGTCAGCCTCTACTCTATCCACTTACTATGGACACCTAGTGGCTCTGGTAGAACTATCCAGAGCATAGCCCTGATAGATCAGCACTGCAATCCCTATGGCTGTTCAGGACCACAGCCTGTCTATCCCCCCTAACCCTCTAGGGAAAACCTATCTGCCTCTAACATAATATTCCCAAACAAAAACAAAACCTGGGGACCTCCCCGACCATGGGCAGCCTGCAACTACACCATTAAAATACCAATTACTGCCTCCTCCCTACCCCCACAACCACACCTGTGGGAGGAAAAGGGTTACTACAGCAATAACCATAACAATAACAACACAGTACTTGTATTGCCAACTTAAGCAAAGCAGCTTTTTGTCTAAACAAATATTATTTACACACACACACACGATGACTTAATAACTGTAGCAAGCGAAAAGCTTTATTTTGCCAAGTTACAATAGAGAAGGAAATTATACATCACCGATTTTAAAAGAAAAGTCTACATCCAAGCCTCTCTCCAATGGCTGGGAAGCCCCCTTGTCAGCCTGGCCAGGAGTCTTGTGAACCGGGAGTTGGTTTTACAGCGTTGCGTCCATCCTGCAGGTGAGGCTTCAAACCAGGCATTTGGAAAGCCCCATTTTATATGTTTTATCTGGTATTTAGAAATGCTAAACCACCATGTCCTAAGCACTGGCCAGGTGCCCAGAACATTACGAGTTTAGCATGACAAACACCACTTAATAAATATTTGGCATTTGTCAGATTATTATGCCCTAAACACTGGCCAGGTGTCCAGAACATCATGAGCCAAACAATGCCAGAGATTTTAAAAGAAAAGTCTTATAACATCTTGTACAAAACATCTTATATAACTATGATTAAGCATTAAAAGTCTCATAACATCTTGTACAAAACATCTTATATAACTATGATTAAGCATTAAGCATTTTAAAATGGAATAATATTATACAAAATGGAGTGACAATAATTAACACAATACATATATATATATATATATATACGTTATTTGGTTTTTTGGTTATTGTGAATACAATTTGTATGAAAATGGCATTATAAAAGGTTTATTGTCATATATTTTTTGTATACGATATGACAAGTAACAATTTTATATTGTTAATTGAGAATGTTTTTTACACAACACCCCATCCATTGTCTGTGAGCATAAACTTAAATTGTGCGTCCTATTATTACTATCTATATAGTCCCCGTTAAAATGCGGTAACCAAAATTCGGGATCAAATATTGGGGGGCCAAATATTATGGGTAATACTACATATTTACACATTAATTGCGGGTCACTGACATTATAATGGACAATTTGTCCAGAACAATACGTGTCAGTATATTTAACTTTATTAGAAGATACCGATATCCAATTAGTGACTGGTATTCATTGCTTAAACACGATTTTTTATATAAATTTATTATTACTTATTAAATTACTTTGTGCTTTGTTCTTTTGTGTTAATGCATATATTTTTTGCATAGTGCATCCTGTCCAATTAATAAACTGCGATATGTTTTGGAATGTGCTTAACTGCAAAGCTTGTGACATATTAAACAATTGCAAGAATTTTGCATCGTAATCTAACGTTAACTTCTGCGGATTAAAAACAGTAGGCATCCATTGCGCTTGTAAATTAACTAACTGTGATACATCTGTCCCTGCCACTTTTAACTTGTTTGCTAATGATTTTATGTTTATGCTATTTAATATTTTTACACCAGCACCAGTGCCACCTAGTAATGTATTATACCAAGCTCGTCTATTTTTACACTTATGACTAGAAGCAAAGGTTATATTAAAATGAATAACATTTTTTTGATACTGTTGCGCTACCGATGTGCAAGTAGATGGCACTTTAATTAGGCTATCATTACTAACGGTAGGATGATTTTTTAACACAGTTAAGTAATCAGCCCAAATAGTCCTGTTGGTTATTTTTGTAGCATTTATGCAAAATAAAGTGTTTATTTTCATTAACCGGAGAGTTTCGTTAAAAATGTTTGTTTGATTTGCACAGCAATGTCATGCCAGGCCTTGCTCTGCCATGCACCTATCGGGTAGGTTGCAGCATTTAATATCAGTCGTGTTGTGCAAAGAGACTTTATTAGTATTATTGGTATATTGTACATATAATCGTCCTGGGCCACCAGTTGTCGTCCAGAGATTGACCCCTGGTGAAAATGTCATGTTTAGTACCACACACTTCTGTCCAGATGGGCAGCTAAAGTTCCCCTGGGTTTTATCTTTGGTATCATTTTTTTAACTTCAGGTTTTTTTACAATCAGTGTCATTACAGTTAACCCTTTGAATTTTTTCTTCAGGGGTAACTAGCTCTGCCAAATGGACCATAAGACACACCAGCATTTCTTTTAAAATCCATTGCTGGACCTAGAAAGACACAAATTTTATTATTTTTGAAGATAACATTTATGTGCAGGCACGTATTTCCATTTTTCTTTCCCTGATCTGATGACTAGCACAGTGTTGTCTTTTTTCATGGCTATCACTTTAGCCGGCTCCGTCGGGCCATTTGGACTAGTGATTCACACCCTAGCTCTATTACTAAAATTGTCGGTGGATCCAAACCTCTTGTCTCCTCTTACTGTCAAAAGTGTGGGGGCCTCCCCCTTAGTAATTAACAACTGTGCAACCCTGTCATGTGGCTGGATAAGAAAGCTGAAAAGACAATCAAAAGAATGAATATGTGTGGACATACATACACAACTCTACCCTCCAGCGTAACTGATTACTTGCTGAGGGCAGAAACCCTTGTACCAATAATAGGTGTGAGATTTAACTGTTTGTACTAGAAAACAGAAGGGCTTGGGCTGGGTTATGCTGTTAAAATACCTTGTTTTTTTTTTAAAACCTGTAAATAAGAAACAATTATATAATATTACAATTAGTTTAGTAAGTTTTATACCTTCTCTAGAAGAAAGAGAAGAAACACAGACAAACAACAAAAACAAACACACACCAGTTTAAAAATAAAACAAGATTATTTTCATAGGATAAAAGAAGCCAAGCATCCCTGGGTTTTCCTATCCTAAGCATGACAAAATGTCAGCTGAGTTTATAAAAAATCCAGATTGATGGTAATACCGTACGTACGTATCTTTTAGAATGCATTTTAAAAAGACAAAAAAAAAAAATGATTACACCATGGTCACACATAAAAACAAAAGCCATTGTTTTTAACTGTAGATGGTAAACTCTCAAAACAGCTGTAATAGTCCTTTTTAAAAGCGTACTATATATATATAATAAAAATATGGGGAGATGATGAATAATTCTCCCCTTCCAGCTGGAGTATTGCCTGTGTTGGCTGCAAGTCAGAAGCAGTGAGAAGAGAAGAAAAGTTTGTTCCTCTTCACTTAGAATACTAGTTTTGCAATAAAAAGTCAAATTACATGGTTCACTCTTGGTGTGCTTTTATGAAAACATACATTTTGTGTGAAAAGTTGTGCTTTAGATATGGAATACACATCAAGTTTGAACTGGTAGTAACATAAAATGTTGAAACACAAGAAGGTCAAATAATGTGCAAAAGGTCACAGAGTGCATGCAAGGGTCGTTCAAACCTAGTTATTTTTGTAGTGTCCTTGAACACTACTGATATTAAATATCTTTAAATAATAATAGAGCACACAATAAAACTGCTGGCCAAGACAGTACACACCCATGCACATACACAAAAAGAAATACTTAACACAAAATAAGACTGACATTATTTGACACTAATTTGCTGAGGTAATGCCCATAGTTTCATTAGAAAACTGAACGTGTTTTAGATATATGTGCTGCCTCCTGCCTGTCTTGTAACACTGACACTTTTTAAACCAACACATTTATACATATTGCCATGCCAAATCTTTCCAGAACAAAACCTTTTTAAACACATTTTAATTTCTTTAAAATGCAATTCAACACACCATTTGTAAGTGAGCACATCTAGTATAGAAGTATGATAAAACCATTTATAGCTGTTAACACATTACATTTTCACCTAGCATGGCTTGGCACGTTGCTTACCAAACTACAACTCTTTCTGCACATTGCAATCTATGACGTCATATTTCTTTACCTTTAACACTACCTGCTCCAACCAACAACTACATACAAAGTTTTTCACTGACCTTATCTAGGCAGCACAAATGTTTATTTAAAAATAAAACCAATTAAAACAGTCAGCTGATGAGGCAAAGACTTCTTCTCTTTTTTTTTACTGTAACATGTTGTGCACTGAAGGCAGTCAATCCTATCTACAGAACGCTGACAACAGAACATAATTACAAAACACAGATATAAGCTAGAAAATATGCATGAGAAAGACGGAGCATTACCTTGTTTAGTATACGTATTACAGAAATAAAACAGACAGACATAAAACAACTTTGAATAAAAAAATTCAGACTTACCCGGTGCCAAGGTATTTTCTTCTTCTTTTCTGATACACAAGTTTGAGTAAGAAAACTGACTGCAGGACCTTTATGATAATTTCCAAACACTGCAGCTATTAACCCTTTTAAAGGTTTTAACCCTTTCAAAGGTTTTCTTTTAGCCATTTTAGTAACCTGCCAAACCAAGTCTTTTTTCAGAGCTCTGGTTTGCAGTTTAAAAACAAAACAAAAAAAAAATTTCTAACAGTACTAGGTTGAGATTTATCTGGTAGAGGTCCCCAGTACTTGGGTTTGGGATCAAATGTTTTAGCCTCTATAGGAGGCAAAGGAACTTGAAATTGATACAGAAAAACTTGAAACTACACAGATAGGCAACATGGGGGGAGGATTTTTAAATCATTCCCTCTGTAGTCACCTACTGTGCGTACATCCACAGTAGTTTATTTTTCTTTTTCTAGATGTTACTTATCTAACTTTACTTAATCAGCCACTGCTTTTCTCATAAAAGCAGCCTGAACTGTGAAAGCCATCATTGGCTCTAACAGTAATAGCTTGCAGCAAGCACAAATTACAAGTACAAAGGGCAGTGCAGTTGCCCTTGTAATTTGTTTAGTCAACTTGTCAAACATACATTTTGCCGGTCCAGATAATACTAACTCTGAACCCAGCTATTTTTTTTCCTTGTTTCCCATATTATCTAGGCCTGTCCTTTATAGTGCACACCTCTCCAAAGGTATTCTTGTGACTTACAGTGATGATGAGTGTCGCCGGCCCCTAGATCACGTCCTGATGTGGTTCCACAAAAATGTCCTTTTTGTCCAAGGAAACAACCCGATCATGAGGTGACAGGACGACTCATCCTGCCGACTATGCCAAAATAATGTATTGCCAACAAGCAAAGCAGCTTTTCGTCCAAACAAATATCATTCACACACACACACGATGACTCAGTAACTGTAGCGAGTAAAAGCTTTATTTTGCCAAATTACAATAGAGAAGGAAATTATACATCACCGATTTCAAAAGAAAAGTCTACATCCAAGCCTCTCCAATGGCTGGGAAGCCCCTTGTCAGCCTGGCCAGAAGTCTCGTGAACGGGAGTTGGTCCTACAAGCGATCGTCCATCCTGCAGGTGAGGCTTCAAACTAGGGCATCTGGAAAGTCCCATTTTATATGTTTTATCTGGTATTAGAAATGCTAAACCACCATGTCCTAAGCACTGGCCAGGTGCCCAGAACATCACGAGTTTAGCATGACAAACACCACTTAATAAATATTTAGCATTCGTCAGATCATCATGCCTAAACACTGGCCAGGTGTCCAGAACATCATGAGCCAAAACAATGCCAGAGATTCCAAAGAAAAGTCTCATAACATCATGTACAAAACATCTTATATAACTATGATTAAGCATTAAAAGTCTCATAACATCTTGTACAAAACATCTTATATAACTATGATTAAGCATTAAAAGTCTCATAACATCTTGTACAAAACATCTTATATAACTATGATTAAGCATTAAGCATTTCAAAATGGAATAATATCATACAAAATGGAGTGACAATAATCAACACAATACATATATATATATACATCAGTACTTTAAATTCTACACAATAAAGCACTGACGAGGAACTCCGATGAGCTCCTCCCCCTCTTCTTGTCTTCTCTTCTGTTTTCCCAGGAACACCTGTAAGAAAAAGAAAGACAAAACACCTCCTAATCTGCATACACAGTCTACCTAACAACCCCTATCATACAAAAACACTAAATAATAACAAAAAGATTTTTTAGAAAAAAGGTAGAAAAACAGTATTTACATTAGAGTACAATAATGACATTATTTACAATACACATTTGGGGGGATGGAGTGCCTTAAAGTCCCAACTAGTGACCACAAGGCCCGAAGGCTAGTCCAATAAAGAGTCTCTCCTGGGCCGGAGCCCCATGAAGCATAGTTCTAAAAGGCCAAAGTCCCGAAGGGGAGAGTCTTTGCAGACAGTTCACACATTTTTTAAGTCTGTAGTGTAGGGTGTGTACTGCAATGTCATAAAGATAGAAAAAAAGGGTTTTCGGACTTACCAGCCATTTGTAGTATACGAATTGCACCAACCTTGTCCACGGCCGAAGACTCTCCCTGGCAGCATTTCTTCTGATACAGCTGGGTGGACATCTTCTGGGAACCCCAGGAGGGCACATCTGGAAACAGCTGGGCTGATGTCATCAATGGAGAAGGAACCTTAGAACAGGAACAAAAAGAAAAACAGCTGGTCCGACGTCATCTGATTACCAGGCGATGAACAGGAAACAGCTGGGCTGGTGTCCTCTCTGGATCTGAAGTCATCTGGTGGGCCAGTAGATGGTTGCTGAACAGGACAGTACACTGTAGACTGATGAATGTAGAGCACCTAGAGTCCTTGGTTATTCATATTGGCAGATCAATAAGGGCACTTCACGGTCTGGTGTGGTAGTATTGACTACCACTGCTCGGCTCTCCATTTTGTAGGCACAGGCCCAATTACTGGGAGGTCCTTGCACTGGGCCAATAGTGCAGGGGATCAGGGGCTTGAAATTATTACCCCATCTGGTGAAACATAACTCACACAGTGGGAGACTTCACGTCCCTCTCCATCCACTATTCTCACTCTGTCCATAAACAGTGTCCTGCCTCTCCTACACCGCATACTTTTCATGGAACAGTCTATTCTTTACATGCTGGTTAGCCCCAGGATGCACATGTTTCATTGCTTCATCCCAGATCCAGGATTTCCTGCAGTCCTCAATCTCCTCCCAGACTCTCCGAGGGAAGGTAGGAAAGGTCATACCATAGATTTCATTTGCCTTTCTATGAACCAGTCTCTCCTCTTTACTTGCTTTGGTCAATCTGAGACCACTGGCCTGGCTTGGGGTGGCCAGTCCTGGTTCTGCCAGCTTCGCATCCTCAAAGAAATTAAAACAGATCCCTGACTTCTTCTTCTTGTAAAGCCAGGGCAGATGGCATCACCACCTTCTTCAACACATTCCTCAAGGCAAGATCTTGAGGCTGTGTACCCGTTCCTTTCTCACAAGGCCACATAGGTTCCCCCTCATCTTCCTCTTCACTGAGGATCTGAGCCCAGGAGTGAGCAGTCGTTCTCACCCCCGAGACTATCCATTCATCACTAGGAGCGGAGGTTGACACCTCCCATTCAAAGGCCTCCCGCATCTCATCTTCACCTGCAAGCCTTGGGCTAGGCCCCCCCACCCAGGGGTCTATTGATGCTTTATCCGAACTTTCTTTCTGAGATCCAGCATCCAAAACTTCAATTTCAGGTTCAGTCTCTAACTCTGCACCCTCTAGCTTTGTGCCACACTCCCCCGAGGGACCTTCCTCCACAGGCTCCGCCTGGTGCTGTTTGCTGCCAACTGCAGATTCCTGAATTTTTGTCCATGTGGGAGCCAAACGAATTGGAGGCGCTTTATACAAGCCATATTTTTGTAGACATCCAGCACAGTGAGGAATCATGAAGACATCCCTTCCAGCACTCAAGCATATCTGGCATACACTCACTGGATAATTAGGAATTGCCACATCAGGAGGGAGTTGCCCTCCATAGCACCACTTTTCAATATCTCTCAGTCTATTTACTGCTGCTGTTACTGCAACCCAGGCATGATCCAGGTAACGAGCTGGTCCTGAAGCCATAACTGCAGAAAAATAAACAAAAGTTCACTGTAACTGAAAGTCCCACTTTAATGAATACACTCTGTAGCTATAAAATGGCTCCTCTGCTGCTGTGTTTACTTTACTACCCACCTGTAATGGCGGCGGCAGCACTCCTGTGCATCAACATTTAGAATCTGGGTCAAACCACTGCGCCGATTTACACCAGCTACTGATAACTTTTTACTCAAACTGCACAACTTGCTCTGATCTGGCTTTTCACACACATTTACAGGATTTTCCTTGGACTTTTCACATGCTGGCAACATTCACTTTATTTACAGTCCCTTAAAAGCTTCAGGTTTCAGCACAGGATTGCCTGCTTCTACTAGTGTTACATTTTGCTACAACCCACAGTCTCCCTCTGGCTGCAAACTTTAAACTGAGGCTATTTTCACTTCCATGCACACATTCAATGGCTTTACAGACTTGCACTTGCTGGCAGGACATCACACAGTCGCTACTTGCAAAGCGACTATACTGCTGCACACACATTTTATATGGCATTTCTGAAAATCACTGTTTGAGCAGTTTTTGAATTGTTTACTCACTGTTATTAGTAGCAACTTGCTGCGATGGGGTAAAACAGCCTGCAGCCAGATTTTGAAGGCCTCTAAACACAAACGGGCAGGTAGTCTCCGCGATCGTCGTTTTAACCACCAAATTCACTAATTCCACGATTGATTTGCAGGTTGAGCCCGATTTTAAACTTAAAAGTCACTTTTTTACTATTTACAGCGCTTTGAATACTTCGTGACGCTCCTCCACTGCCAGTACATGCACTACTCTCTGTCTCCCTCTCGAATGCTGAGGCAGTCTCTGAAGAGCTGGCTGAGGGGCGGGACTAATGGCAAACTGACCAACCACATGACGCCATGCAAATGAGCCTCTTCTTCCTCGCGAGGGCTCCTCTCCTCACGGCGATCGTCGAGCAGGCAAATTTAAACTGTAGAATGCACTTTTTTTTTTAAACTGACTCCACGGCGGGAGCCCATTTCAACCATGTAACATTGCCATTAACTCTGCAGTCTCTCTCTTTACACAGAAAGCATTTCCAACATCCAGGGCATAATTTCTCTGTTGCTACCCCTAGTTTTCCACACTTTCCTTCACAGAAATTCATTTTAAAAGCATTTCAAACATCCAGGGCATAATTGCTCTGTTGCTACCCCTAGTTTTATATACTTTCCTTCACAGAATTCACTTTAAAAGCATTTCAAATGTCCAGGGCATAATTTCTCTGTTGCTACCCTTAGTGTTCCACACTTTTCTTCATAGAATTTACTTTAAAAGCATTTCTAACGTCCAGGGCATAATTTCTCTGTTGCTACCCCTAGTTTTCCATACTTTTCTTCACAAAATTTACTTTAAAAGCTGACAAAAATGCTGTAAACATTTTTGATGATGCAGGACAAGGGCACACTCTTTGGCTTTACAGCTCCTTGGTAAACAGTTGGCATTTTTTAAACAGCAGCACAAGATTCACAGCACACAGCAACACACTAGGGAAATTGCTTCAGCTTTTTGGGCTACCCACTGCCAGATAGCCAAAACGCTAGCCTACTTGCCCAAGCACCTTCCTTCCCGAACAAATCCAAAGCGGTGCCTCCATTTTTGTAACCCCTCACCCCTGCCTTTTTGCTAAAATGACAGGTGGCATGCTGTTGGCATTGGCAGCAATACCTGGTGGGGACCTGGGTTGGGAGGATGAGGTTACCCGGCACAAGGGACCTAGGTTTGGCTACTCTGCACAGGGGCACCCAAGTAAATCCAACTACAGGAAGCAATAACTGTAATGTCCAGAACCAGGATTGGGATTTTTCAGTGTGGCTTTTATTCATAAACTAGCTGAACATAACAAAGCATAGATGGACCCACAAGGCTACATTTACTGTAAATGCAGATAGAGACTACAAGGCGTCCCACTTAAAGAATGAACCCATTTCTACTGTTGTCTGGCTCTGGACCCACCAGGCACTCAGCCCGGACTTGCATGCGCTTGGATACACAGCCCGACTGACCCGGCTCCCCTGCCGCCATACCATGACTAACGGTCCATTTAAAGGATGGACTAAATTTTACTTGTGGCTCCCACCACTTAGAGTCTCAGCGACTCCTATAGAGATTTGTTTCTTACTTCCTTTGGACTCCCCATCAAACAAGGAGAATATTTTCCCAAGCTGTGGCTCCGACACCACTTAGAGTCTGCGACTCAGAGAGATTTTCCACATATGACTCCATGTCTGGGTACCTATCTCATCACTGGCCAGGTGCATGAGGCAAGTAGCAATCACAGAAATCCGTAGAGGTGGACCTGGTTACTAAAGATGGGGGTGTTCCCACCTCCAGCTCCCACAGCCCATACCCGCCATTTCTCTGGACAAACAGAAACTAAACTTTGGAAATGTAGATTAAGCGGTGGATGACCTGAAGCACCCCTCTACAACATTACTTGGAAATCCATTCAGACTTTAAATTTTTAAACTACTCCATTTGTTTGTCCTAGTACAATAGGCCTCCCAAATAGTAGTTCACATCCCAGCTTTTCTTCACATTTTCCAAACTGAAGAAACATATTGTTTGCCCTCTCAAATGAGAGCACAACATTCACCCTTTCGTTGTAGGTGCCCCACAATGAAGTCCAGTTCTTTCACTGTTATCAAACCAGAACAGAAACTGTAAGGCGCTTTCTTCATTGAAATGAGGGATTGCCTCACTGAACCACAGAGGGGACTGCCTCCTGAGGGAGGGGGGCACTGAGACCTGGACAGTGGTCTCCACCACTTAAAACTGGACACTAACTTTCTTCCAAGGAGGTAAACAGAAAACACTTCCTTCCTGCTTGACAGTAAACAGGAGACTGACTTTGAAAACTCCCAAAGTTCTAACTCACTCCCTGTGCTGCAGATTCCAATGTGACTTATGCAGCTGCGACAGTTCTATGGTGATGTCATCTCTTAGTCTCAGCTGTGACTGAGACAGAGTGAGACAGTGTGAAACCCATTTAACTGGCGTTTCACAAGCTGCCTTCCCTGCCTACCACTAGGTCTTACTGGGATTCTAGTAACCCTGGGTAACAAGGGGGTTACACTTAGGCAAAGGCAAATTTATTTAAAAGATGCCCAATCCTGGAGGCTCTGGGCACCGCACAAATTTCACAACATTTCATACCACATAAATATATAAGTTAAGATTAATACATACAAATAATCAGCATTACACTCCAAACGCTTGCAAAAATAGGAAAGTCTTCAGGCGGGCTTTAAAGGCAATTATAGTGGGAGCCTCCCTGACTGCAGTAGGTAAAGAGTTCCAAAGAGCAGGAGCGGCAACGCTAAAAGCTTGGTTGCCTGAAGATTTTAATCTCGCTCTTGGAACAGTCAAGAATCACACCAAGATTTCGCACCCAAGAGGAGGCCATCAATGACGCAGCTCCTAGCACAAGTCCAGTTGCAGAGTCAGAGGCCATCCCATCACAAACTCTGTTCGACTCCACTACCAATACCTCAGTCTTGTCAGGGTTCAGTCGTAGCCAGCTGGAGGCCATCCAGTCGTTAATCTCAGCCAGACAGATATTTAACACATCCACTGTGTTTGATGTCTGGGGCAAAGGACAAGTATAGCTGAGTATCATCAGCATAGCAACGAAAACTCAGACCATACTTCCTAATGATCCCCCAGGGGCAGCATATATACTGATGAACAACATTGGCGTAATACCGAACCCTGAGGGACCTCAAGAAAGGAGGCAGGGGTGTAGATGAGAAATTCCATCACAACCCATTGCCTCTTGGTAAGAAAGGACTCAAACCAGTTGATGACAATACCAGTGAGTCCACACAACTCCCTCAGGCGGAGAAGCAACACACAATGGTCCACAGTATCAAATGCTGAAGAGAGATCAAGGAGAACAAGAATTGTCCTGTCCCCTCAGTCTCTAGCCCTGAGGAGGTCATTCTGCACCAGAACTAACGCAGTTTCAGTGCTATGTCTGGCCCGAAAAGCCGACTGGAAGGGATTGTACAACTCGTGAGTCATGAGGTGTTCCTCCAACTGAAGCGATATCACCTTCTCAACAATCTTCCCCAGAAATGGGAGATTGGAGATGGGACAGAAATTTGCCCTGATCTCCTGGTCCAAAGAAGATTTCTTTAAAAGGGGTCTCACCAGAGCCTCCTTCAAGGCATCTGGAAAGACACCCTGACGCAAGGAACACCGAACAATCGAGGCAAACACCGGGCCAACAGAGTCAATGCATCTCATTCAGAAACGCGTTAGCACTGGGTCCAGTTCACAAAAGGTATGCTTCAGATTGACTGCCACCTCAATAACCTCATGAACCTCCAATGGCCTAAACTCTCCCCAACTAGGCGGAGTGCACTCAGAACACAACTGGCGACCACTGTCAGCAATGGTATTGCTGGCTGAAGAAATCTCCCACCGGATCAAAGACACCCTGTCCGAGAAAAACCGAGCAAAATCCTCACAATCCTCATTTGAGGAAACCCTCCCGGGCTGCAGACAGACAGGATGGAGAAGTCTATCAACAGTCCGGAAGAGTGAGGCTGGTTGATTTCTCCCAGCAGCAATTTCCCTGGACAGAAATACTGCCTTCTTTTGGTTGATTGCCTCCTGATATGCGCAATAATGCGCACGCAGGACCAGTTTGTCCATCTGCAGATGGGACTTCCTCCAGCAGCGCTCTAATCTCTGACCCAGTCTTCTTCATTTCCCAAAGATCTCCATCATACCATGGAGACCTCAGGTACAAAGTTTTGGGTCATACATGGATAGGTGCGAGGGAGTTGATGGTGTCAGATAACACCTTATTATAGGTGCCCACCCCGACATCAACACCTCCGACGCATGCGCCACCCATACTAGATAAATCAACTGTCGCCATAAAACCCTCAGGGGTAAGATCACGTGAAGCGCGGCAGCGAATCATCTCAGCAGGGGAAGAACTTAAGGTGGAAGCCTCAAGCGTGAACTTCACAGTGCAATGATCAGACCAAAATACCTGTCCAATCCCAAGATCTGCAATCTCGAGCCCCAGTGAGAACACCAAGTCCAGCGATGGCCATCCCGATGAGTTGGTGCATCAACAACCCGCGCCAGCCCCAACAATGACATACTCTGCAGAAATTCGCCGGCACCTTTGAACTTTATATCGGCCCAGCTGATTGAAATCCGAAAAAACACATCTGGGGGAACCCAATGTTTCACCAGCAACAAACTCGGCGAATTCCTGCAGGAAACTCCCCATCGGGCCAGGAGGGCAATAGATGAGGAGGATCCTGCAGCCCATGCCGAGTCCTCCACGAATGGCCACACACTCAAATTAACTTGGGGTTCCCACCGGGCGCATGGTGAAGGTCAGGCTAGATCTAAAGCAAATGGCTACACTGCCACCCCTGCGATTTTCTCTGGGGCAGTGCACCACGGTATACCCTGGGGGGACTGCAGCCTCAAAAACAGGGCCAGCATCATCTCCACCCAGGTCTCTGTATGATGAAGCCAGGTGACCCGATGAAATCAAGGCGGCAATAATTGCCATCTTGTTTCTGATCGACCTGGCATTGCACTGCTACCGTCCCAGAGACATAGAGGATGGTGCAGCCCTCCAGGTTACCTAACCACTTGGTCTGGTGGTCTCCTGGAAATGGGCACCAACCAGTCTGCCTCTCCTAGATGCCCCTAAATAATCCAGGGCATCTCCTGGACCTACACCTCTATCTTTCCATCACCAGCTCCTGGTCATCCCACAGCCAACAAGCAGGCAGTCACTTGCAATCCCACTTCCCTACAGCATCTGATAGTAGTATGTCAGACACTGGGAGAGGGACAAAGGGATGAAAGCGTAGTAGCTGAGTTCCATCAGATGATCCTAGCCCCACAAGTCCCCCTGCAAACCCCTACACATTTCAATTAAATAAACTAACAAACAACTAATTATTAATACAGAAACCTCAAAACAATTAAAACATACCTATCATGAACAGTCTTATTTAACACAATTAAAACCTTCAGTAAACTAACCACTTCCTCCTCTCATATCCCAAAACAGAAATTCCAGCACCAGATGGCTCCACTTCATAACACAGCGCTTGGTGAGCGTGCGCTAAATTTATAATATGAGTTCTCCTGCCCCTAGCATCAGCATTGCACCCCTTACTCACTCTTCCAGCTCCAGCTGGTAAAGATTAAATTCAACATGGCCTCTCAAGTCATGTAACTCAGTGGTCTGGGAGGGCTAGTAAACAGGTAACCCGCGGGGAGGGCAGCAGACACCAACGAGGAGAAAAGCAGACACAGGGCACAAAGTCCAGACAAAGTTCCAACCGCTAACGAGCAGCATCCCAATAATCACAAGCAGCAGTCCAGAGGCATACAAAGCTACCGCTTGCGAGCGGCACTTAAATTTATATGAGATTCTCCCCGCCCCCTCAGCATCAGTGTTGCTCCCCTTACTCACTCCTCCAGCTCCAGCTGGTAAAGATTAAATTCAACACGGCCTCTCACGCCGTGTAACTCAGCAGTCTAGGAGGGCTAGTAAACAGGTAGCCCGTGGGGAAGGCAGCAGACACCAACGAGGAGAAAAGCAGACACAGGGCACAAAGTCCAGACAAAGTTCCAGCCGCTAACGAGCAGCATCCCAATAATCACAAGCAGCAGTCCAGAGGCATACAACTACTTAGACACTATTGATATAATATCCGATTGTTTCATAACAGTTGACTTATCAGAATCCCATACAGCTGACATAGTTTTATGCTGAATTCGGGAAGAGCAACTAAGAAAAGGGCAAACCTCCGCCAAAGATCCCTGTGGGCCAAAACGCTGTTGCATAGTCAAGGATGCCATTTGCTTCTCGTGAAATACCTGCATTTGCTGTTTAAGAAGCTGAATCTGATCCCCATAATCATGTTTGGTTGTATATGCTAAACTCATCAATTGCTGCAGCTGCTGTCTGAGTGTCTGATATCTCAACTTCTCTGAATCCGAGACATATTTGCTTTCACATAATAAGAGAGTGCGCAAATCAGATTTAAGACTATTCCACCAGAGAGAAAAGGATTATTGAATAACTGAAACAAAGTCTTTTTCCCACCAATCAAATATAATATCTACTGGAGCATTGAACCCCTGGAGAGTAATAATGTATTAAATTTCCAAAGGCCCGAGCCGTGAGGGGGGTCCCATGCACCTACTACCACGGAAAGAGTCTTGTGATCAGAATAAGCCACAGAGACCACCCGTGCGGCTAGTACATTAATCCGTTTACTGAGAAAAAAAAAGTCTATTTGGGTAGCATGTGTTCCCCTGTGGAATGTAGGTATCCCACTAGTGTGAAGTGACTCATAGACATCTTTTAAGTGAGCTAAGTAAACCATAGATGGTAAAGCCGACATGTCACAAAACATTTTCCTGGTAGAGGTACCACTACCACGATCCTGAAGCATGAGACCGCAATTAAAGTCACTGCCCCAAAGCACAGCTTGTGCAGAGAAAAGAAAAGGCTGAAGCTGAAGAAAAATGTCCACCCTGCCAGCCTTCAGTTGCGGTGCATAAATACTAATTAAACAAAAATAGGTGTTACGCATCTTGACATCCAACAAAAGAACCCTCCCTGGCACCAAATCAATCAATTTTATGAGCTGAAAAGGGAAACTAAATAAAATCCCTACCCCAGTACCTGCACCCAAACCCATATACCAGTAAGAAGGACCCCTGTACCAGTTGTGTTTAGCATGGCTAACCTCAAGGGCTGTGTGCAATCTAGTGTCCTGCAGAAAAACAATATCCGCATGGGTGGACATTAAGTGGGAAAAAACTCTGCCACATTTTTATGGAATTTTAATACTATTGACATTAATTGTCAAAAATGTCAGCTGTTCGGAAAGGCTCATTTAAAGAAGTCAAGGGGGTTTAAGCGACTTAGATTTGCCAGCACCAGAGGCCCATTTCTTCCTCCCTTTAGGGGTAGGCTTCCCTTTCAGGGGGCCCACAATTTTTTCATGAACATCACCTATTTCACTAGATTCAGAATCAGAGCAGAGGTCAGCACAATGAGAACCCTCCGATGAGACTTTGGAGCTTTTATCCAGAAAATCAGTTTCCAAAAGAATGGTTGAAAGCGATTGGAAGTTTGGGTTTTCCTAGATTTTATGAACCTCGGGGGCTGGCTGCCTCCAACTCCAGCGGCCTGTTACCCATTGTTCGGGGTCAACGACTGGGTCTTTGGGAGGGGGTGGTGGTGGCATGTCAGGAAAAGAAGGGACAAGCAAAGTCTTTGGTCCCTGCAAAGGAAGGGTCAAAGAGATAGGAGAGGGCTCAGCATTCTCCACTGATACAGGGGCCTCCTGAGGCATCTGAACTACAGGAGGGAGGTCAGAACAGAATTCAGGAGGGGGGGCAACACTGACAGATCAGAAGATGGTCGAGGATCTCTGATGGCAGGGGGGTCTCCAGACCAGCATACGCCCTCTGGGCAAGTGCTGCCATCAATCTTCTGTTCCTCAAATCCCCAGAACCAGATTTGGAAGAAGCAGCTTGTGTACATTCACCATAGGTATGACCAGAAAGGCCACACAAATTACAACTGACAGTTTCGAACAATGCATGGACATATGACCTAGTTTTACCACACATGGAGCAATGGTTTTATCACAGGTACTACTAAGGTGACCCGGAGCATCACATTTATAACAAGATTTGGGCTGGCCTGGGTAAAACAAAATACCACTGTCACCCCCCTAAAAAAAGGAATTTGGCAAATGTTGTAAAGAACCATTCAATTCCTGAAGAATAACCCTAATCTTCCAACCCCCCGTCCAAACATTTTCACTATCAAAAATAGCCTCAGGGGCTCCCAAAAGAGTACATTGTTGTTTAAGCCAAAAGAGTAAGTCAGTCACACTGACACCCTCCTTTCGAAAGAGGACAGTGACAGACTTCTGAGCAGGTCTGGTAAGAGGGATGACCTCAAATGGAGCCCACAGTGCGGTATGCTTCACCGTCCCATACCTGCTCCAAAAGGCCTCTAAACCAGCCTGTAATTTAAAGCTGATGTCAAAGGAACGCTCTCCAGAGCCATGTATGAGAGCATATTATTCAGTGGCTAAAAATTGCAAACTATGTTTAAGCAGCATGTCCCCCACATATTCCCTATCTGGAAATACCTCAAGTCCACCTTTATTCACAATACGCACAGCATTATGACGTTTAGCTGGAAGCAACTTTTTTTAAAAAAGGAAGCATACATTTTAGAGGAGCTGGTATTATCACCCCTGAAGAGGTTGCGTTATCACCCCCCAAAGAAGGGGCAGAAGATGTAGCAGAAGATAGAGGAGGGGGGGACCACGAAGGGCAACCACCAGAAAGAGCATGAGGCAAAGAAATAGGACACCTAGAAACCTGAGGAGAGGTAATACAGTCCATAAAGGAAAAACAATTTTAGGATCAGGGGTCAATTCCAAATCAGTACACAACTGCAAGTCAGATACTTCACCCGAGGAACCTCGCATAGTCTGAGAGGTCACAGGAGTAGGTAACGGGGACTTTGCAGTAATTTGTACTCCAGGAATATGTATCGGGGCAAATCCTGAGGTTGACTACTGGGAGACAGGGGAACGCACCCATCCCGCCACCCTGAGAGAATGATCCACCGACCACTGCTCCATGTCATCCGGGACCGAGTCCGCCCATCCCTTCCGTGGGACTGCCAGTTTAACAGTACGTTGAGGAGCAGTAAAAGAAAAAGTTGAAACACCATCCTGGTTTAGGGGTTCAGTTTGAAAGATCACTGGCGTTTGCACAAAAGCAGCTCCTGAGCGTTGCGCTGCCACGCCCGTCATGGGAGTATTCTGATCTGTGAGTGTAACCTGACAACTTCTGCCAGATTCCGAAAGACCTCCCGGTACACCCGGGAGCGTAGGAGAAAGCAATTCCCTCGTTAAGGGTCGTACGGCAGAAACAACAGCCAGAGATGGTAGAGAAGTTGACATCAATGCTCGCAGCATCTTGCACAGGAGAGAAAGGAGGTCCCGAATCCAACTCTTCCAATGGTGGAACAACAACCCGATCCAAAACGGGCTCAGAGAGCACCACAGCAGCCTTTAAGGTAGTATGCACAACAGGAACCGTCTCCATCGCAGTAGCTTCAGATACAGGTGGTGCAGTCAACGCACCACACTCCTTCACGTCCTTCTCCATGATCGAACAGGCAGAGACTGACTCTGCAGCAGATGGCAAAGCCCCCTACCGACAGAGTAGGGGAATTTCCCCGGTGTCCTGGCCAAATTTCCCTTATTCACTAAAAATACCACCAACAGCTTAATCTGGTTCAAGGTCAGTTGGCATTCATCTGTGTCCCCCTCCCACAGGTCGTGCCTCAAAATAGGTAGGGGATTTGTCTAGTGCACTTACCCAGTCAACAAAAGCTAAATAAATAAACAGGCATACTACACCATTTGAAGCACATCAGGATCCAAGACGACATGTTGAAATGCTGGGTTCAAAGTAATGCAGGGGACTTCAACATCCTCTCTCCTGTAGGTTATTCTTTCTATCTCTGTGCAACACAGACATTCCATAACCTGTCACCTCTGGGCATTGACCACAACTGCACCTGTTGACAACAACAGAAAACAGTACTTTACTAAGATATTATACTGAACTAAAGTAAAAAATATAGTTGCCCATGACATTCACTGTTCTGATGACGGAGGCAGTGAAATGCAGTCATGTATCAAGATTGTCCAATGGGAAATGCAATGCACAAACTGAATAGTAAATGCACAAATGGTGCAAGTCTCACTGTGTGACCTTAGTTTCCACAGTCGTTATTCTGCGGTGCAGGATGCAACATGTTAAAGGCTGAAGGCAGACAGGTACACTGCAGCATTCAGCTGCACCATAAGCCATATGTGACATGGTGGACTGTTGTTTATTGCATCAGTTCTGCGCCATGCTGGGATTGCGTATGCCACAACAACAATTTCAGGATAGTAACATGCCCCACATGGTACACGCAAGAGTACAGCAACAGAAACAATAGCAGCAGTAAGAATAACTTGATTCCAGCATGGGATAACTTGACCATCTCTCAATATATGTGACCCACAGTGGGTAAAAATCACATGATATCATGAACATTATGACATGCATTAATATGCCTCATAGTAAGCCACACTACCAAGTATGGTGGATTGGCAGTGACAGGTGTGTGTGTGTATGTGAAGGTGGCACAGTACAGTACAATAGAGAACTGTCTCTGTGGCATGTTAATTTTTGGTCATATTTTACATCACCAGTTTACATACCAGACTGGCACTGGGGGGTACATTTCTTTGGTAGTACCAGGGTGATATTCATACCACTGTGGGTACTCGGGGCTACTCAAGAGGTAGTACAATAATGCATTCTATAAAAACACATTTATGTATGGTTAACACATTATTGGTCCAAGGGACCATGTTGGGAGCCAGTTGTTTGCTGACAAATACATAAAGTGTACCCTCACAATACATGCATACAACAGAAATTGTACTAGAGGTAAAAAAGTGACAAATACTGGCCAGTCTTTTGGGTTTCTTGATTGTCTACAACATGTGACAGTATCCATGGAATGTTAGTGTAGAACAGGGGCAGAGCTAATGGGAAGAAAGATAAGGGCTCGGGAAGTGTTAGTGAAAATCAGTGTCGCCATTGCAAGGCCCTTCCTGGGTGACACTGAAAAAAATAAGAACATGTTAATAAAGGTAAATACAATGGTGAGTCACATACACGTGACAAGACATGCAATAAAACAAGCTGATTAAAACACAGCAAGCAATAAGTGAACTTACACGTAACTGAAGACAAACACACATAATGCTGTAAAGCTTTGTCAAGATTTCAGTATCCGCGGATGAGAACAAGGTCTGTGGGACAGTGCACACAGATAATATACTAACATACTAATAACGCAGCAGATTAGTCCTATCATCTATGTAGTCTGCTGTAAGATCGCTGCACACTGATGAGAACGTTACCATACCAGCACCCCATACCTTAAAGCTGTCCCACCAGCAACCCTGAGCATCGATGTTGGATTCACACTACACTTATGACTATCTCACCATTTTCTGAACCGGTTCCACAGTGGTTGCAGCTACAGACTACACAAGTACAGCATTACAGGTATCCACCACCCTATCATTAAAGTAGCGTCTCCTTCTTTTCACCCATGGTGACACCATGTCAAGCATCGTTGACTGTCCACTGCTGGCAGCTATGTACATCAGCTGAACCACTTCATCAATGCTTGACATATGCATTACATTCACATAATTTAACAGCTCGATCATTGCAGGTCTAAGACATGCTCAGGGAGCAGTGAGTGGAGGTTGCTGTAAGACATCCTGACATGTTCCTAACACAGAAGATGGTTGAGCTGACTAGGGAGAACGGTACAGTAGACATTGTGATGGAGGACAGTGGCTACACTAGGGGCCATGACATGACAGACCCATTCGCGGGGAGTGATCATGCCATGGTCTTCTGCCACCAGTACCTGGGGGGGAGGAAGGCCGCACAAACATGGTGGTCCTTTACTTCAGGTGGCGGATTTGAAGTGCATGAAAAGGATCCTGATAGATCATTTGGCTGTGATAAGGCCAGACATGAACACTGACAGTATTTGGGACATCAGTATGAGGTGGCAGCAGGAGGAGACAAAGACCTGTGCAAAAATCAGGCACAAATGCAGTGTTGCCAGAAAACAGTGTCACTGGAGCCGGGAGGTTCCAGAGGCATTGATGAAAAACAAGGCTGCCTATAGGTGCTTCAAATGCTAACAGGACCAAAATGGATCAAGGACAGTATGAGCTACAGGCAAGAAAGGTAAATCAGGTGGTGGGGTACAGAAAAGAAAGAGCAGACCATGTCCACTAAAATCAGGAGTTGGAACAAGGGGGTCTTTACATAAATTGGGGAGAAAATAAGGAGAAGGTAAAGATTAGTGGGATTAGAACAGGGAAGGGATGGGCACAGCAACAGGGGCTGCAGGCCAAAGTAATAAATGAGTACTTTGCCTCACTCTGTACCAGCTTCAATGGGGTGGCTGTGTCACTAAAGCTAGGAGAGACCGAAACCTCAAAGGGCTGGGACACTTCCCGATGATGAGCACCGCTGGATCTAGGGAGGAGGGAGGCAACATCACTGTCAGGAAGGGGGGGTAAGGCATAACAGGGTTACAAGGTGCAGGAACTGGAGTTGGAAATCACGGTAGAGAGACTTACCAAAGCCCCCAGGTCAGTTACAATGGAGAAAGCACCAGGGCAGGATGAATTACATCACAGGTTACTGAGTTAACTGGTGGATGTCTGAGGCAGAACACCTCACGGAGCTGTTCAACATGTCTCTGATGACAGGGTGGATGACCCAAGACTGAAGGGTGGCAGATATCGTCCCTATCCAAAAGGGACGATCAAGACAGGAGGCATGGAACTACAGGTAAATCAGCATGACATTGGTGGTTGGCAAGGTGGTGGTGGGGTATTATCAAGGAGATGCTGGAGGTTGGGGGCTGAATAACTTTGTGTAACTTGATGATAGACAGCATGACTTCATCCATGCAAAATCATGTCAGACAAACCTTGTGTAGTTCTACGATCGGGTGATGAGTGCCATGGACCCGGGTAGGCCGACGGATGTATGATTTATTGACTTCAGCAAGGCGTTTCATTTGGTTCCTCACAGGGGACTGAGGATCAATGCTGGGCAATAAAGGGCTCTGCACCTGGGTGCCATAAACCCGGGCCAATTGTATAGACTGGGGGGTGCAATGAGAAAAGTCTCGATGGCTACGAGGATCCGGCGGGTGGTGGTATGTTTCAAAATGAAAAAGAATGAGACCTGTAGGAGGGCAGCGCACAACTCAAATTGGATGCTGAGATGCATCACTATGAAGATCAGTTACAGAAGAAGGAAAGACATACTCACTATGTCAAACTGCTTGGTTAGGACACACTTCAACTACTGTGTGACGTTTTTCACACAGCACTTCAACAGCAAAACTACAGTCCTGTAAAGCTGAGCTGAGTCTTGGAGTAAATGACCAATCCGGGATGCTCGATGAGCTCACCATGTACATGTTGCAGTACAGGAGGAAGGGGGGGGGCATGATATAGGTATTCAGGTACATGAAAATATAAATAGAGGAGGCTCACTTGGGGTACTCCAAAGGAAGGAGTGTGGGGGCAAGTACAGGTAATTGGAGGAACCGACAGTGGGGGACAAACAGGGTGGAAGGGAGGAGATAATTCATTGACAGGGTGGTATAACCATGGGATGCGCTGACCACAAGACTAGTGATGGCAGACACTGTGGAGGGGTTCAAGTGGGGTTGGGACAGGTATACACAGGGAATATGTCTGACTGTGAATGGAGAATAGGGAGGGGGTGGGGGCAGAAACTTCAAATCCCAGGTTAGGCGAGTACCAAAAGAGCATACACAAAAGAACATTTGGGGTACTGTGATGGCGTTTTACTATGTTAACATATCCCATCTGTTCCTTACCCTCCAGCTACTAGAGGTTTACCAGCAGTAGTACGTCACCATGTGATACAGGACCTACAGTAAGATATGGAAATGCTGACAAACTGGTAATGCATCCAGCATGTTGACTTCAAAGCACACAAATAAAAGTTTGTGAATGTTGCAACCAAGAATAGCAGGAAAGAGAACTAATGGGGGGGGGAGTAGCAGTATTTGCATAACACTAAGCATGCATGAACAGTATCTATTTCAGAACATAATTTGTAATCATTAGCCACAAATAACATATGGTAACACTTTGTGTTGTAGCTTTGTGTTTCCACTGGTTAGGGCTACAATTACAGGCATAGCACAAACATCTGTACAGGTTGCAGAAACACATGTGGGTAACACTGCGGAATATTATAAAGTAAAGTACCAGTGAGGATGAGTGCATATCAGATGACAGCCATACAGTAAGACGCAAGATTGAAAAACCCACAACCAACACAACCCAGAGACGCAGGTTGATTATGTAATCACAATATTATGGTGGCAAGTTGATTATAGTACAATGATCACTGCTTTGCATACACACAGCTGTGATTCAAGCAACATTACTGCATATCCACTGTGCAGTGCAGTGCAGTACAACACTGTGACAGGTGCCTATGATGATATTTCTTATTGACTCATACTGCAAAGTAATGTGTATAACAGTTTACGGATGGAAGCATTTGCAACATGCAGTGACAATATGAGTAGGCCAGCATACATAGCAGTCAACTGTGTCACACAGAGATAGAAAATCAACTCTGTGCTCTTAGCCTGTCAAACAGAAGTATGATAGCAAACATGATGACCAGAAAGATAGGGGGACTGAAGGCGAATTCACAAATGAAATGAAACCTAATGGCATACCACTCTCAACAACAGGAAGATAACAGCAGGCACGTTTCAGTACTCCAGAATGCAGAGTGACACACAGTATGAGGATTTATCAAAACAAAGGAGAGAAATGTCTGTTTGGGGCATCACTTACGAGCAATAAACAGCTCACCACATAGTAAACTCACCATTGGTTATGGAAAAGACGTCCCTCACCCCCAAATGCTTGCGAGTCCTCGGCTTGTTCACTCCCAGTACTTCTCCCATTTGCTCGACTACTGCCAGACGTGTCAGATGCATAAGGGTCATCCCGATACGGATCCAGCACAGCTAACCCACTGCCAACATCATCGAAATCACTGCCACTATCAGAATAATCAGAATTAGACCGCAATTTGTCGCCGCTTGAGCCGCATACAGAGCTATTGGTTGCCATGGTATTTGAGGACGTCCCTGGTAATACGTCATGCGTCCGATCACGCGAGAGGGACAGGCATCTGCGAGAGCAACAACGGGGATACAGCAACTTCCAGGATTGCGATTAAAAAATCAAGTCCTTTTATAAAAATGTGCAAGGAAAGCAGGAAAAGGTAGGCACATTTCCATTATAAGCAGGGAATAAATCGAATTATCAGTAGGTGCCCAGATCACAACATTCCTTTAAGCTATTGGTAGTGATGGTTATACCTGATTTATCTTTTTTTTTTAAGATTTTCTTTGTTTTTATATTTATTGGGAATCGCAGATTCAGACCTCTCGCCACACTAGAAGGTCAAATGCTTCTGCAAAAGGTCAAAACCACTTATAATTTTTATTCTCAAACAAATAGCAATATATTAAGGCATGGCTACATGTCTGTATGGTTGCACGGTGCAGACCAATATTTTCTCCCCAAATTCCAAAGGATGAGACCCAGTTTTATACAGAGTCCTATTCTTTAACAGGACAGTTTTTTTTCCCACTCAAAGTTTTTTTGATGCTCACATTTTTTTACACAAGTTTGAGCTGCGAAGTTCAAAATGTTAATGAAGTATGATAAAAGTATTGCGAAACTGGTAAATAGCTGGGGAAACAGATTACTTAATGAAGTACCTCAAATCGGTTCCACTATGCCGCAGTGACAGGGATGTTGGCGATCTCCCCTACAGTGACATATGGTTGCCGACATCCCCAACACTGCCGATCCGGACCCCTGACTGGAAAGTACACTGACACCTTTTCAGTGTACATGTGGGGTGCTCTGCCCCCGGACTGATAGATTCCAACTCCGGGAGGTGGATGTCAGGGGAGAACGGCCAAACTCCAGAGTCAATGACTCGATCATCGCTCTGGCAACATAGTGCGGCCCATAATCAAGTGTGTCGACGAGCTGTTGATGCTGTAACAGTGTCGCTGCGAAAGTGTCGTTGTTACAATGGTATACCCTTCAAATCCCCCTATCTATCATAAGTTAATGTTCATAACTGAAAACTTCAATTACAGATATGAACTTTGCACATTACTATATTTCCATAATGTACCCCATCAAATAAAGTGAATTCCCATTTTAATCTTAGTCTATTAACTGAATTTATTTACTCTGCTGTTAGAAAATAACCCATATGATCAATTCTCAACAAAAATTAATGTCAGAAGAATATCAAAAAGAAATTACTTTTCTCGAAAATTCAGAGAAACAGGTTATTCATATGTAAATAGCATTTATACTGTACAAACAGTATCTTTTTATGGCAGACTGGAGCAAGCGTGACAGCCTACTTGATGTTAACCAGGCCTTTGACTACTTCGCCACTACCTTAATCACCGCCTTTGATATATTTGCCCCCTTCAAATCTTCAAAGGTTAAAGAGTCTAGCAATCCCTGGCTCTCTGGTTTCCTGCTGGAGCAAACGAACATCTGCGATAAGCTGTGGCATAAGCCTAGAGCAACCAACAAACAGTCTGATATCTCTGCATATAGGGCGGCCAGAAACAAGTGTACTAGGTTGATTGGGAAAGCAAATGCCAATTATTATAAAGAATTGTTAGCCAGTAACTAGGGAAGTGGAAGAGACTTCTGGAACACCACAAAATCTCTCACCAGAAGGGACTCCAAAGCACCCCCTGACCTGATTGTAACCACAACTGGCACACTACAGGAACCAGAGGAAGTGGCAAATGCTTTCAACCTTGCCTTCACTGACTTGAGTAATGTTCTTCCACCAGAGTACCTTTCTCCACATTGTTCCCAAGAACTCCTTACTGTGAACTCCTCCTTTGCACAAAATCCCAGAATACCTCCCTTCTATTTCAAACAAATCACCAAGGCAGAAACCATAAAATACATCAAGAAGGTCCTAGGCAAAACAAGGTCTGGAGCCAACATGATTGACATGAAGCTCATAGCACTAAATCTTGATGCCCTTGCTGAGCCGCTCACCAAAATATTCAACCTATCATTAAGAACAGGAGTCTTCCTGGACAGGTGGAAGACTGCTCTCTTCACACCCGTATTCAAAAGTGGTGCTAGAACCTCTTTAGGCAACTGCTGACCCATTTCAATATGATCCCTACTGTCTAAAGCGCTCGAGTGGATAGTTTCTGATCAGCTGACAGAATATCTGAATAAATATAACCTTTTCTACGCACAGCAACATGGTTTTCATACACAGCATAGTTCCATAGAAACATACATAGAAACAGACTTTGACAGCAGATAAGGCCCGCTTGGCCCACCTAGTCTGCCCATTTCCCTACCTACAGAATAAGCTGCAGATCCTAGTTAACCAACAGCCTATTTCTTCCTACCCCCACAAGAATTGCCTTATGTCTGTCCCATGCATTCTTGAATTCTCCCACAGTTTTAGACCCCACAACCTCCTCAGGAAGGCTGTTCCATGCACCCACCCTCTCTGTGAAAAAATACTTCCTCCACATTGCCCTAGGCCGTCCCCTCTATCTTCAAATTGTGTTCCCTTGTTCTTGCACATCTCTTTTTCTGAAAGATGCTACCCTCTTGGACTTTGTTGATTTCACTGAGGTACTTAAAAGTTTCTATCATGTCCCCCCTCCCTCCTTTCCTCAAGGGTATACATATTAAGCTCCTTTAGTCTCTCCTTGTATGGCTTCTCTTGCAGACCCTGCTCTATTTTAGTTGCCCTGTTCTGGACTGCCTCCATCCTGTCTATGTCCTTGTGGAGATGGGTTCTCCAGAACTGGACACAGTACTCCACATGGGGTCTCACCAACTGTCTGTACAGAGGGATAACAACTTCCTGTTTTCTGCTGGTGATGCCTCTTCCTATACATCCCAGTATCTCCCCAGCCCTCCCTACTGCATTCTCACATTGCTTGCTAACTTAAGGTCATCTGATATGATCCCCCCCCAGGTTACTGCCCCTCCCCATTGTGTAATCTTCCCCTGGGTTCTTGTTTCCCAGGTGCATTATTTTGCACTTCTTTGCATTGAATCCAAGCTGCCATACTTCTGACCACTCCTCCAACCTTGCCAACTCCCTTCTCATCCTTTCCATGCCTCCTTGTGTATCAACCCTGTTGCAGATCTTTGTGTCATCTGCAAAGAGGCATACTTTTCCTTCTAGTCTCTCTGCAATGTCACTTATAAAGACATTAAAAAGGACTGGACCCAGTACTGAACCCTGTGGTACCCCACTAGTAACCCCTCTTTCTTCAGCGTGGACTCCATTTACAATTACCTTCTGTGTCCTGTTGTCTAGCTAATGTTTTACCCAGGCAACCACCCTGGGACCCACTCCCAGGTTGGTTAATTTGATTATTAATCTTTTGTGTGGGACTGTGTCAAATGCCTTGCTAAAGTCTAGGTAGGCCATGTCCACAGCCCCGCCCTGGTCTACTACTTTGGTCACCCAGTCAAAGAAATCAATTAGATTTGTCTGACATGACCTTCCCACGGTGAACCCATGCTGCCTTGGGTCCTGTGCCCCACTGGCCTCTAGGTACTTAACAATTATTTCCTTCAGAAGTGATTCCATCACTTTCCCTACCACAGAGGTCAAACTGACAGTCTGTAGTTTCCTGCCTCTGTCTTGCTCCACTTTGTGAAGGGAATCACATCTGCCTTCCTCCAGTCCTCAGGTACCACCATCCTCCCATGATTTGTTAAAAAGGGTAGTCAGTGGTGTCACTAGTTCTCCCCTTAATTCTTTTAGAATTCTGGGGCGAATTCTGTCAGACCCCATTGCTTTGTCCACCTTCAGTTTTAGGAGTTCTTTCAGAACCCTTTCTTCTGTGAAAGGACTGGGATCGACCCCCTATCCAGAGTGCTTCTATTAATTGGATTAGGCACCTCCCCCTCCTCCTCTTTTGTGAATACTGAGCAGAAGTATTCATTGACTATGCTTATTAATTTCACCATGCACCTGTATGATGCACTCGATAATGGACTGGCAGTGGGGTCCATCTTTATAGACCTCATAAAAGCATCTGACATGGTTAATCATCAGATCCTTCTCTCCAGCCTGTGAACCCTTGGCCTATCTCACAAAATGGTATCCTGGTTCCGTAGCTACTTGACTCATAGAACCCAATCTGTATGCATATGCGGCACAGTCTCCGACCCTAGGAAAGTTTCCTGGGGGTCCTACAAGGGTCAATACCAGGTCCATTACTCTTCAGCTTATTCATTAATTCTCTTTCAGCTGCTTGCCCCACCAAAATGTTACTGTATGCAGACAACACTGTAATATATATACAGGGAAAACAAATCCCAGAAATATCTGATGCTCTCCAGGGTAGCTTCCAAAGGCTTGAGGATTGGTTCACACAAAATAAACTCCTTCTCAAGTATAAAAAGAAAAATGTCATTTCTTTCTTAAGAAGAAATTAGACCCTCTGACCATCCTCAGACAAAAAGGGGCCACGCTTGAGCATACAACTCTTTCAAATCACAGGTCTTCCTCAATGACACCCTGACCTTCTCCATCCACATTGACCACGTGGTAAAACAGCAAATGTCAAACTCAGAATACTTTACCCCCATGATAGACAAGCATTTTCCCTTCAGGCTTTAAACCTTATAACCAGAAGCTTGATACTATCAATTATTGACTACGGGCCGGTTATCTATGGTGCCGGTACTGACACAGCTCTGGAAAGAATAAAAACACTCCTAAACAAGGCCTGTAGGCTAATCCTGGGGGCAGATCACTTGACGTACTCCTGCAGATTATATGCTGGAACATAATAGCTCCCACTACAACTTAGGCTAAAATACCAGGCCTGCCTGCTTGGTAAAAAGGCCTTGCTTGGCCTCACCCCTGTATCATTACTAGGCATATTTCAATGCACCCAACCTACAAAATCAACGAGAAGTGCTGCTGAAGGTGCACTCCTCGCCCAATTTCGGTGAACATCGCTCGCCCAGCGTGCTGTATCTTTTCAAGGGCCTCAGTACTTCCATGACCTGCCGGCTTCCCTCATTGATTGTGAGAAAGTTGGTCCCTTTAAAAGGGAGCTCCACCATCTGTTGGCTCGGGGCAATCTCTGTAACTGCCCCTCCTAGATGCACTCAGGCTTATGATCATCCTCCTAGTGTTCTCCTTGCAGCTTCCCCTCTTCCAACTCCCTAACTGCAGCTCCCCCCTCCTCCTGGACAAAGCCTCTCCAGGCTGCTACCTCTTTAATTTGATATGTACTTCTTCAACCCTAATGTGTCACCTCTCTCTCCTTACCCCTACACTACCCTATTCCCTTCTTCACTTCTTCCTAACTCCTGATAACTCTGTCTACTCAGTCTGTGGTTATTGTTAGTAAATCAGCACTTATGTAACTTGAAAATGCAACATTTGTTCTGCTGTTCTTCATTCTGATGTGATTTCTCTTGTGCTTTTGTCTGTATTCCAATGTCTAGTCCTGTATTATGTGTGTACCCCTAGGTAGTGCTATCTCTAAGGTTACAACCCCTGTCTGTACTTCTGACCACAGGTTGAGGGGCTTGGATTCGATATTTTGGTGCCTCCACCCAGAGTAAAGTATATGGGGGTGTTTACCTAACTTGGTATAGCCCTCTAGGAAGCTATAACCACCCAAGAACCTGCCTAGTGACCAAGAACCTTGTAATAGGGATAACCTTTTGCAATAGTTGACACACAGCATTGAGCATTAATAATATGCATGCACCCATTGCACTTAATACCATGGTTTGGTCTTCAGCAACTCCCCTGGAACCCCCTGTAAAGACAGCATTAACAAGGCAAGCATGCACTTTCCATACTGTACACCAACTAAGAATATGCTCATAAGCCAGTTTAAACATGAAACAACAAATCAGTTTTATTAAGGGGACGTGAACAAGGGTAGAGGCGTGAATGTAGAAGAATGATTACTTTACTGATTTGATTCAGGTTAATTTGCATGCATACACTTTAATCTCACAATAAAACAGTTTAGCAACACTGGGTACCTAGAATGTTATGCTGGCTAGCCAGAATCGGTGCCTGGGGTGGCCGGCATTGCAGCTGTTGTTGGGGCCCTTGATGGAAAGACAAGGCAGTTAAACATGCATAAACAAGGCTTTGGTTATTTGTATCCACAGCTGGTTGGCCCAGTCCTTTGTAACCCTGAAACACACTGGAACAATCAGATGGTACCACAAAGTGATTTAAAGAGAAGTTGCAGTTGCAGGGAGCTACCCTGAGTTTACTCATGACACCAGTTGGTTGAAGAAGGTCTGGCGATATGAAGACCTGCTGCAGAACACTGAAGAGCATGGGGAAGCTGGGCCTGCATGACTCATCTTTGCTTCATGGCCTTTCCCTCCAGGTGGCCGCAACCTGCAATTTCTTGCTGCGCAGGGGCTGGATTCCCAATCTGGTCTCAAAGAGAAAACAGTCACTGGTGCAGAAATAGATGACTTGGGCCAAGTTTGGCATAGGCCCAAGGTTGGATAAACACTTCTGGCAAGGTTCAGTCCGTTTGCTGGTGAAAACTCCCAGCTGGCATACAGTTCGATCACTGGTAAAGATGGTCTCCTGTCTGGCAAGCAGGAGCCCCTGAACAGTAAGCCGTGACCCCCGATAAACATTCAGTACATTTAATGAAAACAGCATTCACTTCTGTACTTCTCAATTCAGTTTCTGGCTGGTTCACTATTTCAGTCGATTCACTGAGCAACCCTCTCAATTCACAAAGGCAGTCTCTCATACCCCTTTTTGGGCTGAATGCTTCACAGGAGCTCCTCTCGGTCCAATGTCTCAAGCTGTACTTCTCAGAGTCTTGGGGCTAACTGCTGCAGTTCAAAGATTAACTTCAGATTAGTCCAATTATTGCTATTAAGCAGTCCAATGCTGGAAACAATAGCAGGAAGGCAAGTCAGGCCTTTCCCTACCAAATCTCTGCAGCTCCTTTCCTGGAGCTGTCTCACGATGGCTCGAGCTGCTCACTCTCTCAGCTCTAACAGCAACTGCCACACAGTCTCCTTTCAGTTTGTGAACTAGTCCGGTTTTCTAGCAATCCGGTTGGCTAGGGGAGCTGTTAATCACAGTTCTGGTGCTCCCATTTGTCAGTTTAGGCACCAACCTGTAAAACTACAAGAACTGCAGTTTTCCTTCCCATGCGGCACCTGAGCTAAGGACCCCTTGAGGTCCCCTGTGTCTCAATTGGTCCAAACACCTGGAAGTCCCGGACCAAACATAGTGGTTCCCATTTAGATGAATAAGCTGCAAGAAGGCAAGTTAAAGCAAACAATCTAATTCAAATACAACAGCAGACTAGAAATAAACATTTACAGTAACAGCTAGTGCTCCCTCTACTTTACTATCGACTGCAGAAGGGAGCAAATTAGAATGGTGCCTGGCCGGTTGCGAGCTTTGAAACATTCGGACCCAGCCCAGACCATTGACAGTATGCACACTATCTATATTCTTAAAGGGACAGGCACGGAGATACATCATGGCAGTTTTACGCTGATTAACAGGATTAACAAATAACTATGGATTTACTATCTATGCAGGACATCTGCCTGGCAGTGGGCATTACTGGGGCCCAAGAAGACACTTAAGGTAAGTCTTTAAATTGGGGGGGGGTTACATGTGTTGACTTGGAACCTTTGTAAACGAGCTCTATAACTCAAAGGTGTTAATCCGAAACTGAAATAAATAAATAAAGCTTATAAATATTGCTATTTTAGAAACTCAGATATCAAAACCTAATTGATTTAACAACCTAATATATTTTAAGGTTGTTATACACTAAGTACTAGCATAGCAGTGCGCTCCAACGGCAAGCGTTTGATTATTTTAGTTTATTCAATGTACTGCATGTACATCAGAACACAAACAATGACTATAAATAGGGGACACATGACGGGCGAATGTGGAATACAGGAAATATTTGCATGAGTGCAGAGTGACCTTGACTAATATCATGAGTGACATTACCCGGGGTCACTCAGCATGAATGCAAATATTTCCTGAATTCCACAGTGGCACATCATGTGTGCGATTTATACAATAGGGGCTTACTGTATGTGTTTTGGGGTTTACTGTATGTGTTTCTGTGGTTTTATTTTATGCAGTGACTGCTCTCCGTGGGGGTTCTCCATTTCTGTGAATGGCTGTAGCTTCTGTTTCTGTGAATGGCCAGTGTTTGTGCTGTTTCATTGGTTATCAGTGTAAGTGAGTGGTGAAACTCTTCTTTTATTGGTTGTACATCAGCAGCATCCCCAGTAGCATTACTTGTGCGTGGTGGTTTCCAGGTTGAGGGAGGGGTTTTGTTCGGGGGTTCGAGTTAGCGGTTCCTGCTCTGAAATGACTTTATTTTCATTTTTGTAGTGTTTTTGTGTGTGTAATAACTTTCATTTATTTTAAATGTTTACTGCACTTTATGCTGACATGGGTGCTTGTGTACTTTTATTGACATTGTCCGGTTGAGTTCACCAGTTTGTTACAGCACTTTACTTTTGATTTTAATTCTGTATCGGAAGAGAGAACACAAACAGAAAAAAACAGTGGAAAGGTAACTTCTTCAGTTGCTGTGTGCTTCTTTTCTTTGATATGACTTGCACAAAGGTACGCTTGTGTAGGTAGAGTTTGAGTTTTTTCTAGGATGCGGTAATACTGCTGTTAGTCTGAATCAATGTCAGACTGCAGTGCAGAAACTCACTTGTTCATCTCCAGATGTAGCTGGGGAGTTTCTGTAATGGCATGGGTTTTTCAGGAGATTTTGGAGCACAGCAGATGATAGCACAGGTGACAGAAATTAATATTTTATGGTTCCTGAAAGTAGTTCAGAGAAGTCGGAGAATTCAGGACTAGTACTGCTGACATAAGGAGTGTGACAATATCAGCTGCTGACATATGCACTGTGTGTATAAATATAAGAAAAAATCACAGTGTCTACATCATGACTGATTTATACAATGGGGTGAAAATATGTATATTTATTCCCTTGAATATGTACTCACCACTATTATATAAATATGATTACAAACATGGCTTATAGTCTCTCTGGTCATTCAAACCTATCAGAATAAGGGCCTCTAGTTTTGATATCCACCTGGTTTCACATTGTTTCAGGCAATTCTCCCTATTACCTCCTCGTGGGGGCGCAGTGTCAAGAGCTCTGAATTGCAGGAATTTTGGATTTCTGCTATGAGCTTCAAAAAAAAAATGAGCTCCTACAGCATTTTCAAATTTACAATTGATTATTGCCCTCACATGCTCTTGTATTCTTATTTTCAGTGGGTGAATTATTCTACCTACGTACAGTTTCTTGCACGAACACCATGCTACATACATTGTGAATGGACTCTGACAGTCCAAATAGTGTTTAAGAGTATATTCTTTCCCTGTGGTCTGCTTTTTGGCAGAACAATTATAATTAAGGTAAATTGAATGGGGTATTTAATTGATGTTTTTACATGCTAACTCCACCCCCTGATGAAGGCCCACAAGGATGGGTTGCTATGTAGGAGTGTTAGCACTGGTGTTTGACATGCTGTGTCTGCAATAAAATAACGTCAACTTAATGAAATTTCAGCCTTGGTGGGTGCCCATTTCTATGTTTCTATACTGTTTTGACTGGAGCACCTTTGGGGCAGTTGATGTGCGTTCCCCAACTTTTTCTCTAGTTTGTGTAGTGTAGGTTTTTATTTCAACTGTTGATTCAACTTTTAAAGACAAGTCTAATACAGCCACAATTTGTGCTACAGAGTGAATGCCCATGGAGCTGCTTCCAGACTGCTGCCAGCTGCCCACACTTTATCTGCACCTCAGAGGCTCACAGCAGACAGAGCACAGCCCTTTAGACACCACTGACCAATCAGGTATCAGCTCAACGTCATGTGCTCCTATTCAGCTGTAAGCTCTGTGAAGGACCACACAGGCTGCCCATTTAATGTCTGTTTGCAGCCTGGAAGTCCTGCCACAACAGAGGTTCCTGCACCACAATGGAGACTGTGCACCCCACCCCCGACAACACACACAGAAAGTGCCCTCTCTGCTGCCACTCTGCCACGTGGCTCTGTATAGCAGACTGCAGCAGTGTGACAGACTTGGGTTTTGCAGCAGCTTGTGGTTGCAAAGGGGCAGTGTATTGCATTTGCTACCATCACAAATCAAACACTCATCATCTCCCCCCTCTACCTCAACTGCCCTTTCTAATTTCTTCTACTCAGATTGCTCACGCACCTGATGTGTGCTAAATTTCCCTGCTCTGCTCTACTGCCTGACCTTGGCTGCAACTGTGCCACATGTTTATTGCTGCCTTTAGCACTTGAATTCCAACCTGGCACTTAACTATCATACTAGTTTGTATTGCGTTGCTCTTGTTACTGCCAATTTTGACTGTATTCTTGCATACTGTTATCTTAACTTGTATGTACAACTTGTAAGTAAAGCACACTGTATGTTTTGATTTGTTCAGTCTCTAAATGTAATTGTAGATAATCGTTTCAGATGGCGTTGTATTATCGATATGTAATTTGTACTCGGTATATACATCTCCCCTTACCCTTTCCCCCAGGATACACCAGGAAATGAGCAACTTGTTGTTCAGTGTGCCTTCCTGGTGAAACTTTTCAATAAATAAATAAATAAAAATGTAATGAAAGCCAGGGGACAAAAAGGTGGTATGACCATGGCCGTACCAGCCGTACCGGTTCCAACGGCCCTGTTACCTTCTATCAGATAAGTTCCAGAAATACTCTCCGATTTTGTCAAGTTCTACCAATTGAGTTCTCTCTCTCTGTTTCAACAGCAATAACCATGAGGTCACCAAGATGTTCCTGGCCCATTGTGGTTCTGAAATTATTTTTTAATGAATTTCAAAGCTGAGAAGCTGCTTTCATTACTACATGATGTTACAGGGAGAATGAGAACCAGTCTGTAGAGTGTTTCTATTTGACAGTAGGCATTTTGCATATTGGAATTACAAATAAATCTATATATGTTGCCAATTGTAACTGATGGGGGGGCTCTGGATAGTCTATGGATCAGTAGCTTATACCCTTATTTTACCAAATGTCCATCTATGTCTCCTGTGTAGTATGTTGTTAGCTGTTTGAGGTGGTCTAGCTTTGCAAGAGAAGGATTTGTCAGGCAAGTAACATGTTTTAGCAGTGTAAGGGTTTCAGAGCTAAATCTGTCAGTTAATCCCTTTACACAAAGATCTAGTGTTGCAAAGTAGAACTCACAGTGGACTTTACCTTTACCAGTTGTACTGGATTCATTTTGCCACATTTGGTCAGTTCTCCTGGATACTTTTCTAATATGTGGTTCCTCATACTCTACATCTATTTTGGAAGCTAACACCTCAGTTGCCCTCCATATTTCTTCAGACTTCTCAACTGATCTCAGCACCATTAGTTTAGCTTTACAGTACTTTACAGCGAGAAACAGACTGTGTCTGCTAGTTGAATTTTCAATAAAATTATACAGCTGTTCAAGGACGCCAAAAACATTAATGGTTCTGTGCAATCTTGTTGCATGTGTCAACGACAACCAAATTTAACTGATGAGCATAGCAATGAACAAAATACGCTTTAACACAAGATTGTCTAATAATAACCTGAACTCCTCTGTAAGTCCTGGACATTGCCACACACCTGTCATATCCTTGTCCCCTCACATTTGAAATGTTAAGGTCACATTGCTTCAATGTTTGACAAAGGTAATCTGCTATAGCGGCACCAGTACCTGTTTCTGTTTGAATAACATGAATTAATGATTCATGAATTGTGGCATCTCTAGTCTCTAAACAATGCTACAGTTTTATCTTTTATGTATTTATGAGCAATAGATATTTGTTCCATCTGAGACTCTGCCAGGCTGTTGCCTAGAGACCCCACGGAGCGCACTGAGTATTGTAGTCCAGATCTGAACAGAGGGACTACAAAAATGGTGTTGCCATGGTGCACACATTCTGGTTTTGGTTTTACATTTATTGCAGAGTTTTGCACAGTAGGGGAGTATATTCCCCAGTAGCAAACACTGTAGTGGGCTACTTTTAACATTTTACAAGTACAACATTGTAGTGTAAAGTGCAAGCGGGCACATGACCTGTACACTTCTAGGTCTACGCACAGTATAAATACTAGCCACTGAGTGAGCAAGGCGAGCTTGAGCAGGGGAGCATGCATGGAGATGCGTGCCTAGACACACGCATTAGATGCATATTTGCTGGGTTTCAAAGGGTCAAGGGCCTGTCTCTGTTGTAAGTGTGTTTACTCTAATCTTGTTGTTTGAAACTATGATATCAACTTACCTACTATAGCTGTCCTAGTCCAGATATCGAATGTTTAGTGTGTGAATCTCCTTGTTGTCTGTGTACAAACCCTACTTGTTTCTGTGACAAAAAAAAAATATTATTACCTCTTTTCTTACCTTTATTGCTAATACCTTCAGCTATTTTCAATCGAATATGATGAACATTATTAAAAAATGGGGACTGGGGCCTAAAATGTGATCATTGTGCAATGTACTTGCTCTTTGATAATAACTGTGTCCAGGAACCGTTCATTTGTAAAAAATGTATATATATCAAAAAACTGGAGCAGGAATTTAGTGCTTTCAAAACTAAACTAAATTTGATAGAACTAAATCAAAAGGAAATACACCAAAAAATATTAACAATAAATGGCTGTAACCTATCCAGCTCTAGTCCTGTAAATCCAAGAACTACTTGCCACATAACATTTGGGTCATCAGTTTCATCTATGACCATGGTACCCACTACATCCATATGTCCTCTCACAAATAAAAAATGTGACAGAAAGCAAGCTGTTTCAGATTAACTGTATGATGGAGGGGACTGGACCATTGCTGAATCTAAGCATAAACACAAAAAGGGCCATAGAGCGATGGAGTTTGAGCTTCCCATTAGTAGCCATTTTTCTCTTTTGGGTGATAGTACCACTTTTGATTCTGACCCTCCTGCTGCTAAACCTATAGCACCTATTCAAAACCAAACTTACGAGGGTACAAACGCTGGTCAAACTGAAATGGAAATAGAAGTTGTAACCACAACAGATAACCAAGGAGTAAATGACACAATTTCTTCACTCTGTGTAATAAGTGAGCAGCCTACAGTAACTTGACCTGTCTCTAATAATGCTATCACTCCAAACCACCCCTTTCCTCCTCAATCTGGGAATTCTGAAGACACCAAGCCTAGACAGGTTTATGTTTTAGGTGATTTTATTGTTAAATACCTAGACATGATGATATGTAGCCAGGATAAAGCAAATTGAACATGTAATAACTTTCAAGGTGCATGTATCTCAGACATCACTAATATGTTAGATAATATCCTACATGACTCTGGAGCTAACCCCTTGGTGATAGTCCATGCAGGCACCAACAGCATCAATAAATCAAGCATTGATAATATTCAGAAAGACTACACGGATTTATGTAAAAAACTGAAAGACAAAGGTTGCTCAATTTGTTTATCTGAGATTTTACCTGTACCTAGAGCTGGTAACTTCAAAAACAAGAAAATTAAAGTGATTAATGAGTGTTTATGCAACAGGACTATCAAAAATGGCTATTCTTGTTTAACACATTGGGAGTCCTCTGAACACAATAACAACCTTTACTGTTGGGATGGGCTTCATCTGAATAAAAGGGGTAATCATGCTTTGGGAAAACAGATTAGTGCTTTCATCACTAAGTCTTTAAACTAGTGAATGAGGGGGACTTGGGTTCATTTGTAGCACTCAAGAAAATTAATGTTGAACATGTCAGTAAAGATAGATGTTGCATACTATTTACTAATGTAAGAAGTTTAAATCTTGCAAAAGTTTCAGAGTTAGAAGCTATATTACTCAGGGATAAAACTGATTTAGACGCAGTAACAGAAACTTGGTGGGATCAAGCAAGTGAATGGTTCCAAGAAATTCCTGGTTATAAGCTATTCTACACAGACAGAAATATAGGAGGGGTGGTGGGGTTTGCCTGTACATCGCTAATAATATTGAATGTCACCAACTTTGTTTAACAAACCTGTCTGAAGATCAGATTGAAACTATCTAGGTGCAAATCCATCCTCATAAGAATAAACCTAAAATAATACTAAGGAACTGTTACAGGCCTCCGAACTCACACCATGACTATAAAATAAGATACTTATTAATGAAATTCTTCAGGCAACCAACAAGTGAGGCTACATCATAATAGGTGACTTCAATATCCCCAGAATTAATTGAGACTCACTGACTCTAACCCACATGGAACAGAATTTGTAGATGCTGTGGTATCAGTAGGTTTAGTACAAAAGGTCAAGTCTCCCACAAGGGGTGAAAACATCTTAGATCCGTTACCAGCATTGAACATAAACTCTCAGAGGCATCAGTAAATTGCCCCTTATGAAGAAGCAACCATAATATAGTTAACTTTAATATTGATTCATCTGTCACAAAAACAAAAAGTTCGACAACAATCAATGATTACAATAACCTCGACTTTGAGATGATTAACAATATTTTATCAGATATTAATTGGGAGCAGCAAATGGATAACCTTTGGACTGAGGGCATGTGGTCTATGCTAAAAAATATGACCGAACAAATTGAAGCTAAATATGTTCCCAAAATAATCAAATACAACAACAAAGGAAGGATTCCACCTCGGCTAACTAAATCAGTTAGAAAACAGATCAAATCTAAAGAAAGTGCGTACAAAAACTTAAAAAGAAGAAATCCCACAGAAAATCACTTAAAGTATAAAAATATGTTAAAAAATGTAAAGAAATAAATACATGCGGAGAAATAAAAAATCGAACTCAAAATAGCACATACCAAGGATAATAATAAGGCATTTTACTCCTATGTAAATGCAAAACAGAAACACATAGGTGGTATGCATAGGGCCATTTGCTGAAATAACATAATATCCAATAACCTTGAGCAAGTAAATATCTTTAATAAGTATTTTGCTCTGTTTACAACCCAATACATATTCTTAATACAGTACAAATAATTAGCCTCAAAATCTATTTTGTTTACTTCAGAAGAACTAATGCCAGCTGTAAATAAACTAAATGTTAACTCATCCCCAGGCCCAGACAACATAAACCCTAGGTTAATAGCTGAAATGTTATCTAGTCTTCTTGTCCACTGTCCTTAATATTTAATAATTCAGTAGCCACATGTGAGGTCCCCACAGACTGGAAAAAAATCAATAGTCATTCTGTTATTTAAAAAGGGATCCAGAACTAACGTCTCAAACTAACGACCCATAAGTCTAACTTCCATTGTGTGTAAAAGTATGGAATGCTTGGTTAAAAACAAAATTGAGGAAGTGTTGAATTCATTGGGTTTTAAGGATTTCAACTAACATGGATTTACTGCAGGATGATCCTGTACTACAAATTTAATTACTTTTTACAATGAGGTGGGGGCCAGCCTAGACAATGGAGTTCCAGTTGATGTTATGCTGTTGGACTTCAGTAAGGCATTTGACAAGGGATCACATCAGAAACTGATTAATAAATTAAATAGACTTGATCTGAGTTTCACTTTGACAAGATGGATACAAAATTGGTTGATCGATAGAACCCCAAAAGTCCGAACTGGCAGTCAACTTTCCACTACTTGTTTAGTTAGCAGTGGGGTGCCCCAGGGGTACATTCTGTGGCCTACCCTATTCAATCTGTTTATTAATAACATCAACTATAATATCAATAATTCAGTTATTAAGTTTGCTGATGACACTAAAATAGGAGGTTAAGTGGATACCTTTGAAAAGTATTTAGTGCTTTCCCAGAGATCTGAAAGTTTCGAACAGTGGAGAATTGATAACAAAATGGTGCTAAATATTGACAAATGCATAGTAATTCATCTAGGAAGGAATAATCCATTATATACTTACCCATTAAATAATACATCCATCAAAATATAAACAAAGGAACGAGATCTTGGGGTAATTATTAATAACAATCTAACAGCCTCAGACCATTGTAAAAAGATCATTCAATCTGCAAAATTTTAATCAATAATATTAAATGATACATAGATACATAGATACATAGACAGTGTCGGCAGATAAGGGCCTATGGCCCACCTAGTCTGCCCATTTGAGCTTGTAAGTTAAGTTTGTTTTCCTAGAAGTCTATTTCCCCCTTACCCCTGACCTCTAGAATTCCTTTATGTCTATCCCATGCATTCTTAAATCCTATGATTGTTTCAGTCCCCACCACTTCCTCTGGCAGGGTGTTCCACTTGTCCACCACCCGTTCTGTGAAGAAATTCTTTCTCATGTTTCCTCTGAATCGTCCTCCCTCCAACTTCATCCCATGCCCTCTAGTCCTGAAACATCTTTTTTGCTTAAAAATAGTGTTTTCCTGCACCCTGTTCCTCTCTGTAAGATACTTGTATGTCTCTATCATATCCCTCTCTCCCTCCTCTCCTCCAGGAGTACATGTTCAGTTCCTTCAACCTGTCTTCATAGGACTTGTGATGCAACCCATGTACCATCTTTGTTGCCCTCCTCGAACCTTCTCTACCCTGTCTATGTCCTTACGTAGGTATGGTCTCCAGAACTGTACACTGTACTCCAGGTGGGGCCTCACTAGTGTCTTGTATAGCGGAATTATGACCTCCTTTTCCTGCTGGTGATGCCCCTGCCTATACATTCCAGCATCCTATTTGCTTTACCTGATGCCTTGTCACACTGTTTCCCTACCTTGAGGTCATCAGAGATGACAACCCCAAGATCCTTTCCTGCTTGGTGCATGCTATATCCTCACCCCCAACTGATATATTGTGCCAGGGTTTTGTGCCCCATATGCATTATCTTGCACTTCTTTGCATTGAATTTCAACTGCCAAACCCTTGACCATTCTTCAAGTTTCTGCAGGTCCTTCTCATTCTGTCTACACCCTCTGGTGTGTCTACTCTGTTACAGAGCTTTGTGTCATCAGCGAACAGTGAAATTCTGCCTTCTAGATCCTGTGCAATGTCACTGATGAAGATGTTGAATAGGACTGGTCCCAGCACTGATCCCTGTGGTACCCACTGGTCACTCTTCCCTCTGTGGAGTGACAGCCATTTACCACCACCCTCTGTGTCCTGCCACCCAGCCAGTTACCTACCCACCACACTACTGTCCTGCCCACACCCATATTCCCCAGTTTGTGTAATAGTCTTCTATGTGGCACAGTGTCAAAGGCCTTGCTGAAGTCCAGATAGGCCATGTCCACTGCCCTCCCTTGATCCACCTCCTAGTCCTTATATGATCCTTCATTAATAAATCAGAACAGTGCATCATTCGATCATATTGCACTTTTATGTTAGGCTCCAGCTGATTTCTGCTCCCATTTTGAAACCCATACCTTAAACAAGATATAAATTTGTTAGAACTGGTCCAACACAGAGATATAAAGATCATACCTAACATTAGCCATCTACCTTACCATCAAAGACCATCAAAAACTAGTTTGGTCAGTCTTGAAAATAGAAGATCCAGGGGAGACTTATTGTTGCTTTACAAACTATTACACAACCCTGACTTAACATCTCAGTGTGGAATCTATTTTGCTGATGAGAACATGAACACGAGGAGTCACTGTCGCCAACTTGTGGTCCAAAAGGCTTTAACAAAAAAAAGGGACAGTTGCTTTACTATAAGGGCAGGCATAGCCTGGAATAAACTTCCATGTGAAGTCGTAGAAGCTGATAACTTTGAAACCTTTAAAGCTCGATTAGACAAATATTTTTACTGGCAAACAGTCTTGTATTAATATGTCCACACAGCTGTGGGAGACATTCACGATGGGTGTATGCCTTCTTATGTCTTCTTAAATCTAGTAAACATAACATAAAACTACAGATAACTGGTCTTGTTTAGAAGCATCAGGAGTTGTATATCAAGGCAAACTGTAAAATATACAGACTCTCTGACTTCCTGAATTATTGTGTTATGTATATCTCTTCTAATGTTGACTGCTGAGCTGTTGGTTGAAGTTGTTGTTTATCATCTTGTCCTTGCCTCTGAAAAGTGGCTGGAGTACTTTTGAAAATTTAAATATAGTACTCTGTTGCTTTGTTAACTTATCATAAATGGCTTTGCTTCTGCCTTGTAAAGAAATAAAATCCTTTATTTGCCTACTGCAAAAGTATGCCTGACCATTCTAAATATCTAACTATATCAGTAAGGAAATGGAGTGCTATAGTTGACAGTGGAATACGACAATATGAAGACATTACTGCTACGCTGGCTCAGCTGACACTGAAGAATCATAAGTTTGTGTGACTGACATTAAGCGACCGTCACTGGTAGCAATGGACATGTGGGAGAAAAGTGGCAGATTAAACCCCATAATTGCATACAATGGCAGGGCGGACCTCAAGCACAGTACTGCTGAGACATTGATAATTTGTCGAAGACTATGAACATTACCACATTGCTAACTACTAAGAGCTCAGATAAAGGCATAATGCCTCCCACTCCTTGCATGAAGCAAGCATCACCCACATCTACGGATATGTGGAAGAACTTAGACAAAGTCAAAGGGGAGGATCAATGTTGATTTTGAGGATCAATATTCACAGTTGCCTAGATACAAAACATTCCTAATAAAGTAACACAATTATCTGGTTCTTACACTTGATCTGTTTCTGGTTGCTGTATAGGAAGAGCTTATGTAAAAACACAGTCTGTTTCACAATATGACTGTAAGCAAAATGGTATCCTTTAATGGTGACACAGATGAGATGAATGAAGAGTGCAGCACTGACTGTGGACCTGGAAGAAAACCATCATAGGGTATGTAAGATGAAGTTGATGACACAGATGCACATGGACTGACTGGAAGGACTGACAGTGACTAACAACCATTGAGTAGCAAGCAGGTAACAGACACCATGAAACCACCTGATAAGTACAGCTTTACATATTAATTGGTTAATAACATTAAATAGCTTGAAATAGGCGGCACAGATTGTGCCACTGACACTGCCAACCATTTGCCTGGTAAATATATGGCAGTGGGTTCCAGCAAGTCACATCGACAACAAAGTTGTCAAATGACTTTACAACAACAACACTTTGCCAACGGTGATCACACTGCTTTGGCAAAGTGTCGATGGACTACAAGAGTACCAGAGGGAAGTTACTATTAGAACTATAGATTCCTATGGGTGGATGTTGAAGGAGAGTGGCCAAACACAAGAGTCAATGAATCCATTCATCACTCCAACAACCCATTTGACACTGCGGGTGTTGAATGGGTTGTGTTGCTGTGGGGGATTTGTTGTCACAGTATCTCTGTAATAACAGTATACAGTGGCAGTGTGGCACAATCTGTGCTGTGTATTTAAGGCAGTTTAATGTTATTGAGCCAATTTTATATACAGCTGTACCCTTTTGTTCTGCTGTGAAACAGCAGGCCTCAGCTTTTGTGACAGGCTGTTTCTTCAAATCAAACATGTAATTACTTTACAGTTATTGTCACAGCGTCTGGTAATAAACTTCAGATGAGGCAAGCTTACAGGTTTAAAACACACCTTTGTGTGATATTTATTTTTCAATAGTTTGAAAAATGATAAATGAAAACAAAAAAATTGTAAAGAAAATAACTACTTAACATCAGTAGTTTCTCACACAATACAGTCCTGGATTCTAGAGCTCCTAAGACCCTTCTTATCTGCATTCAATAGCTTGTCTACAGTAGCAATAGAACATCTCCTCCTCCCTCAGGGCTGAGCCCCACTGGGCTGAACTGAAGTGAACTCACTGAAGACGTATTTATATATTTTTGGTGGGATCACCTGACTGAGCCCTCTTCTAGTTACAAGTCTGGACATGTTGTTTCATGTCTGAACATGTTGTTTCAAAACCAAGGGGGGAACGGTTATTTCAGGGGACTTCCTGGTTCAGTTAAAGATACAGGCCGGGATATTCAAACTGCACCAGGCTGTGGCACAAGCCTTAGCGCAGCTCAACTTTGTTGCGCAGGGGTGTGGCCTGGGCGATATTCAACGGAGCTGCGCTATGGTGCAGCAGCTTTGAATATCACACCCTGGCCACCCCCACTGTGCATGGCGCAGTGTCACTGCACCAGCGCAAGTGGCCAGAGTGGAGCATGGAGATGCGCTGGCTCAAGTGCCATTGCGCCATGCACAGCACCTGTGATATTCAAAAGGGGACATGCAAATGGGGCCAAAATTTATGCAAAGGCACACAGGGGACATTGCATCTCATCATGTCCCCATTTGCATGCCATTAACATGGAAGTGCGCCGATCTCGAGGACTTGCGCTGGTGCCCTCCGGGCCCGGCAGCCGTTGAGACCCGACGCCCCTGCAGCCCGATCGCGGGCAGTCCTGTAATATGAAAAATGTCAATATCCTGGTGGTCCAGTGGACCTCTATGCCCGATCGTGGGCATCACTATAGTCCCCCTCAATAACCCTGCTGGTCCAGTGGACGCACTGAGCCCGATCACGGGCATCATTCATAGAACCCCCAGTCCAATATCCCTGGTGGTCCAGTGGACACACTGAGCCTGATCATGGGCATCATTCATAGAAACCACCCCAAGTCCAATATCCCTGGTGGTCTAGTGTACCCCACCCACCCGCCCACTGAGCCCCACCACCCCACTTCCCTCGCTAGTCGGCGGCAGCAGCACCCCACCTTACCACCCCACCGCCACTGACTGACAGCTGGTTGGACAATTATTGGTTCGCGCATGAGCCATCGGGCATGCAGTCATAACAGCATTATTTCTCAGTCCAGATATGTGAATGAATTCATTCACATCTGACTGAGAAGGTACAGTATGAGTGGCATGCCCATTGGCCTGCTGCTGTGAACCACGGGCGGCAGCCCCACTGGAGCTGCCAGCTGTCAGGCGGTTGTGGCAGGTGGTGGGTAAGCCGTCCGCCAGCTTGACGGGCGGGAGGGGCGGTGGGCCCAGTGGCTGCGGTGAATGGGGGCAATAACTAGACCACCAGGATATTGGACTTGGGAGGGGTTTCATGAATGATGCCGCACATTGGGCCCAAAGCGTCCACTGAACTCGCCAGGGATATTGTACTTGGGGGTTTCTGCAAATGATGCTCGCGATCGGCTCAGTGCGTCCACTGGACCACCAGGGATATTGGACTTGGGGGGCTATAGTGTCAGCGATGGAGCATGGGGGCACTGACAGTACGGCAGGAACTTGATGGCCACCACAGGTGGCAGCTGCTGTGTTGCACCCTGCACGCGCAGCTCACCTGTGGGTGCCATACTCATTCCTTTTTGGGGGCGTATTTGTGCAGGCACAGGTAGGGTTCGCATGCATGACTTTGCACATCCGGGCTGAATATCGGTTGTGCAGGTTGTGCACATGGGCACGCCTACTGCCTGCCTGCATACATTACATGATGTGCTCCGGCGCATCGGGATTTGTGTGGCGACTTTTCCTTTTGAATATCGCACTGGTGCATCAGTGGGTTGTACATGTGCAAACACTGTTGCACCATGCTCAACCCTTTGAATATCTGGGCCACAGTGTATATATCCACAGATATTGACTTTCAATATCTCTGATCCACAGTGACTCAGCTCTTTTATACATAGAACCTTATACAGTAACAGGTTTATAGTGTGAATTTGTGAAAATACCTTAAAGATTTCTTATAACAGTATTAATTATGAAATTATTATTGTTTTATATGGCTTCTGAGTCCTTTTTTCTTTAAACAGGTTTATTAATTTTATTCATTCCTGCTATCTCAAATAGCCTTCATGCTTTTTTTGTACACAGAATGCACTTATGCATTATGCACTTTACACAACACCTCTCTGGGTGTTGGGCACCATTCCAGGGACTGGATGGATGGATGGAAATGGAACAATAATGAAAGGATAGAACTAGTAGGAAGTTTAGTAGGGACAGTAAAGAGCCACCTTGGTAGCCAACCTAGGTGGGGTAAAAAAGAAAAAGCAAAGAGGAAAGCGTTAACTGTTACTAGGAAATGGGATAGAAAAGTGGTCCATCAGTCACAGCTGAGGGTATAGCCTAACTCTGCCACACACCTCCCTCCTTAAGAAAAAAAAACAGTTCTCAAATCTATACTATTTAAAAAAACCTCTCAGTCATAAATATTCTACCAAAACAGTACAGTAGAATGGGGATTGGTTGAAACATTCTCTCACCCACTATGAGAGCTTCACCCCAGGGTCCCTTATTTCAGTTATTTTTAGTACTGTCCACCATACCAAGTTACTGCAATATGGATACTTTCACAACATTACCATGGGGCTGTCATACAGTTCAGCAGAGTACCCATCTATGCTCTGAGGACTTCAGTCTATAGTGACTTTCTATCCCCTATTTTACTCTGGTTACAATTCAGACACTTCATATGTAATATCAGACACCCATTAATAGGCATCATTTCAGCACCCATCACTTAACATCATTTCAGAATACATCACTTGGCATATTTTCAGAACCCATCATTTGGCATTGTTTCAAAACCTTGCACACCAACTATCGTACCTTCATCAGTACATTAAAAAAAGAGGAAGCAATACACAGCAGTTTTATGCTGACTTGAGCGTCCTCCATACCTATCACTTGCCATCATTTTGGCCCGTGCACCACTATCGTATCTTCATCATTACATTATTAAAAAGAGAAGTAATACACAGTAGTTTTATGCAGACTTGAGCTTCCTCCATACCCATCACTTGGTCATTGTTTCCAGTTCCCTTGCATATATTATCTCAAGAACTTCTCATGCTGAACATCCACCAGCCAGTTCCTAACTCCAAAGCCTCTGGGGTTTCTTTTCAACCCTTATTTTGACAAAGCAGGGTTTCTTTCAACCCTTACACCATTCTGGTACCCTCAACTGACTGTACCAGCACCAGCCTTAATTCTATATTCATTTTAAACATTACATGTTTCATACATTTCATACCATATCACAGGGGTTTAAAACATGGGAAAGTCCATTCAACCACCATGGTATCTTCCCTGTTGCTTGTAGTCTTCACCCCAGTATGCAAATATCCTGAAACAGTCTTACCTGGGGCCTTCATCTTATTGTTCTCCAAGTAGCAGCAGCCTGGAAAAATGGGCAACAATGAGATCTCAAAAGTGACTGGCAACAAAGGTTCCATCAGGGGGTCTTCCTCCTCTAGAACCCATGGATCCTGGTCCTCTGCCTCTGCCATGAAATCCTCTGGTGGGGAACCCTCCATCAGCACCTGGCAGTGGAGCTCTGCCTCTCTCCGGCACTGGTCCACCTCCGTATTCCATCAAACTCCAATCCAGTTAGTAATTCCCCTCTGGTCCTCCTCACCTGGGCTCTGGTATGCATACTGGGAAGCCCCTCCTCCTTCAACAGATCATTGGCATCCAAGAGATCCTGGCAGTATGCCATCCTGCTCTTTGCCCCATATGTTGGGATATCAGGGCTGGTATCTGGGTACTGGTCTCTTCCTTGTTTCTCTGGACAACCAGTACGATCCCACTGCTGACACCAAGTTTGTCACAGTGTGTGGTAATAAACTTCAGATGAGGCAAATTTACAGGTTTAAAACACACCATGGTGTGATATTTATTTTTCGAAATTCTCAAAAAATAATAAATGAAAACAAAGAAATTGCAAAGAAAATCACTACTTAACATCAGTAGTTTCTCACACAATACAGTCCTGGATTCTAGCGCTCCTAAGACCCTTCTTATCTGCATTCAGCAGCTTGTCTACAGTAGCAGTAGAACATCTCCTCCTCTTTCAGGGCTGAGCCCCACTGGGCTAAACTGAAGTGAACTCACTGAAGAGGTATATATATATCTTCTTGGTGGGATCACTTGACTGAGCCCTCATCTAGTTACAAGTCTGGACATGTTGTTTCATGTCTGAACATGTTGTTTCAAAACCAAGGGGGGGAGGGGTTATTTCAGGGCACTTCTTGGTTCAGTTAAAGGTACAGTGTATATATCCACAGATATTGACTTTCTATATCTCTGATCCACAGTGACTAAGCTCTTTTATACATAGAACCTTGTACAGTAACAAGTTTATAGTGTGAATTTGTGAAAATACCTTAAGTATTTCTTATAACTGTATTAATTATGAAATTATTATTGTTTTATATGGCTTCTGAGTCCTTTTCTCTTTAAAAAGGTTTTATTAATTGTATTCATTCCTGCTATCTCAAATAGCATTCATGCTTTTTTGTACGCAAAATGCACTTTTGCACTTTACGCAACACCTCTCCAGGTGTTTGGCACCATTCCAGGGACTGGATGGATGAAAATGGAAAAAGAATGAAAGGAGAGAAATAGTAGGAAGTTTAGTAGGGACAGTAAAGAGCTACACTTGGTGGCCAACCTAGGGTGACGTGTAAAAAGAAAAGCAAAGAGAAAAGCATTAACTGTTGCTAGGAAATAAGGAGATATAAAAGTGGTCCATCTGTCACAGCTGAAGGTATAGCCTAACTCCACCACAGTTATAGACAGTGGAGTGTGTTGCAACTGCCTCTCAAACTGGTGTTACTGCAATGGTACCTATACATCATTGTACAGTTCAGCTGACCTGGCCTGGGACTGGGCTACATAGCTGCATAATGTAATTATTATTATTTTTTTTTAACCAGGAGAGACACACTACGCAAAAAGCTTGTTTACAAGTGCAACCTGGGAGCACAAGGAAATTAAGTGACTTGCCTAGGGCACACAGTATGCAAGTGGGGGCTGTGGGATTCAAACCCAGGTCTCCAGGTTTGCAGCTCAGAGCTTAAACCACTACAAGTAGTATAAGTTCATATCTCACAAATATTAAATGCCAGCCAATCAGCGCATGCCATGTCATTTAACAGGTGGGCATGGCCTAAAATGGACCAATCAGAATCGTCCTTGTTAAACCAGACGTCCCTCCCTAAAATGCGCTAGCCCTGCCCACTTCCGGCAGAAGTGATGTAAGCTCAAACTCATAGTCCCACTTCTTGCATGGAAATGGCACGCATTCAAACCCGTGTCCCACCCACTTGCACAGAAAATGACCCACACTGAAACCCTGGAAGTGACATAACACCACCATTTCATAAGCGTCCTACACCCCTCATTCTTGTACACTTCTCGAACCCCTGCCACCCACCATTTTATAAGTGTCCTGCACCCCTCCTTCTCATACACTCCTTGAACCCCTGCCACCCACCATTTTGTAAGCATCCTAAGCCCCTTCTTCTCATACACTCCTCGAACCCCTGCCACACCATCCTGGTGGGAACTCGAGCCCCACCATGCTAGCTCAAACTCCTGTTCCCCTCCTTTCTCCTGCACCCCACCATCCTGGCTCAAATGCCTGTCCCTCTTCACCGTGCCCCCACCCACCCCCAAAAATAAGTTAGGGTTTATGTAGTGTTATGTGCCCCTGTCGGCTTGGGTGTATAACTGCAGGTGGGCATGTGTGTGTTTTTTGATTAGGTTATTTTCAGAAAGAAGTATCTAGGAGGCAACCTGATCATGCAGAGGTTTCACAGATCTGTTTGGAGACCCCCCCAAGGGAAATCCATCTGCCTGTGTGAGTTCCCCTTTTTCTGTTTTATAACAAGTTATAAAATGTATAAAACTTGCACCAAAAGGATGCCTTAATGTATATGCATGTAACATTTATAAGCTAAAACAGGGACCTGTGTGTGAATAAGATGGTAACAGTTTTCCCTGGATAGCATTGCAACATGCTGGCTGTGTGTGTGTGTGTGTGTGTGTGTGTGTGTGTGTGTGTGTGTGTGTGGGACCTCTGTGTAAATAAGATGGTTTAACAGTTTTCTCTGGATAGCATCTGTAAAAAATATAGCTTTATGCTTTTGTTACAAAATAAATGTCTATACTTACACTATAAAACAATTAAAAGTCATGTAGTAGGTTTGTAACCATTACCTGTATAATGTTTCTGTAATCTGTCTGACTTGGAACCTTTGTAAAAGAGCTCATGGCTCAAAGGTATTAATCTGAAGCGTAACTAAATAAGAAAATAAATAATATGTTACAAAGAAAAGACAGAATGTAAAATGATGTTTCTCTCAGAATCATTTCAAAGCACACAGTCTTCTTAAATGTATCTACAGCTTTGCTTAGAGTTGGTGCAAAGAATACACGCTTTGTGTGTGTGTGTACTATGTTATACTAAATTACTGATTTAAAGGTTGCAGCTGTTTTAGAAAAACAACAGAATTTCCATTTTGACTTTTAAAAACATAACTTAAGCTGACACTCAACTGCCGTTATTATAAACAGTGCCTCTTTGTGTTTTAAGACTGAGAAAAAACATCTGTTTTTCATTTACACAGAGAATCATTAGTCTTGCTAGAACCCCTACTGTGTAAAAGAGAAAAACAGGTGATTCTCATGATTAACTTTTTAGAAAAGACAAAATAAGTTTTATCTTCTGATTAGTGGTATGTAAGCTGTTTTACTGAATTACTAATTTAAAGGACGCAGCTTTTTAAAAAATACAAGATTTTCATTATACATTTTAAAAACTAACTAAGCCATAAGCTTATTTGGACTTAAAGAAGCAGTCTGCATACCTTTTAATTAGACTGTGACCAAAGTTTTAGCAGAAAGGCATTAGAGAGATGCCTTCCAGCTGTCGCAAGAAGTGAAAAACAAAGCCTACATTGAGTAGCCTAGGACTTATATATTTCCCCATGGAGAAGGGGGAGGGGGTTTTGATGGACAGTACCAGATGTTCAGACAATTTTTCAGTATTAACCATGTACTTGGGGTGTGGTTTCCTACATTTTATATAAGCATTTCAAGACACTGAGAGCTAAAGACAAAAGAACAGAGCAGACTGCCAAAATACATCTTGAGCTAAAAGAATTTTAAAATATTTAACAAGCAATAATGGAGTCATGGTGGAAATGAAGCTCTTTTCCAATCGATTGAAGAGCTGAATAATGCACCATTTACCACTACAGAAGGTGTGCATTTTATTTTTAACTAGGAATAGTAGATGCTGCAGGTTTGGGGGTTAAGGAAAAAGGCTGCAGGTTTCAGATTTGAAATTTGTTTTACAGTATAATGCTGAAAATGGGAGACTGGGGGGGTTAAAAAATGCTGTAAGTTTTTAGAGTTTAAATTTTGTCTTACAGTATAATGTTGAAAATACAAAAGCAGTGACAGGGGTGTAATTTCTGTTTTTACCAGCAGCACAGTGAACCCCTGCAGGAGAGAGAAAGGGAGAAAGAGACAATTACTTGAATGCGATGCTTTTCAAAGGTGCTCAAAAGTTTCTGCTGGTGTGAGTTGTGAGCAAAATAGACCTTGTGTGAATCTGAATGATGACATACAGCTATCTATGAGCAGCAGCACAAGGGTTTCTGACAAAGAGTTACTGCACCCAAGGTTTCAAGAAAGGAACATTGAAACGATCAATGCTGGGAAAGCCTGTATTCTTAAAGCATTTGATTGTTTGTTTAATGGCTTGGTAATTGAGAGCAGATTATCTAGTGAGGATTACGATCATCATATGTTTAAATCTGAGTTTTGTAAATGTACTTTACTGAGCTGTGTATTTTCTTTGTTATGTGCAACCAAGTTCTCATACTCAGAGCTGAAACAGATGGCAAATGTGGCCCACATATTTGAAAAGTACAGGAGAACGGAGGAAACGGTGTCTAAATACAAAAATAAAATTACAAAGTGAAAGCACAGAAGCTCTCACAAGCTGAGTACAAAGGGTGGCAAAAAAAAATAACAAATGGGGTCAAAAAAGAAAAATCTGGTTAAAAAAAAAAACAATCCGAGAAAATTTGAAAAGAAGAGTAAAGCATGCCAGGAAAATATTACAACGTAGGTTATTACAGCATGTTGCTAATGTTCAGCAATCTGTATTAGAAAACCAGGTTGCAGCACATATGCAAGATGATGATGAACTGGCAAACAGGTCGCCCCCTACAGTATTTTTAGAATCTGTGCAGCAATATGAACGTGTTTTAAAAAAATGTAATGCTACAGAATTCCATCAACGATATAAGTTTATAAAGCTAGATAAATAAAATCTTTTACAGAGGCCATTGCTGCAATGCACCAGGCTATACAAGAATTGCTGGACAGGGTGACGAGACAAACACGCTGTGGAGACTTTATACAGTTAAGATTAAATGCTGCTTCTTTAAATCAACCCTTGTTCTCAAGGAAAACATGCCCTAATAGTTAAATGCTGCCACCTTCTTAGATCAGCTAGCTGATATGCTACAACAATACGGAAATCATTACTGATGACACTATACATCTCGTGGTAACTACTATCAGGATTCACCAGGGTTCGGGGGGGGAGGAGACGGACACTGAGCTCCATCTTGTATAGCAGGATTTTACAAAAAAAGAGACAATTCTTGATTGATTTAAATAACAGAGATAATAGTTTGTGTTTCGGTGGCTCCATTCTCGCACTCCTAAATCCACATTTGAGTGACAGTCACTTGTTGAATAAGGCTAAAATATTGCATGCTGAGCTAGGTTTGTCAGACCAAACCCCTGCCACTTTCAGTGATGTGCCCCAGTTTGAACGTTTTTTAGGAGTCAAAATTAAGATTTTATATCACAATGAAGGAAACTGGCAAACATTTTCAACAGGGCAGAAAGACTTCCTAAAACACTGTTTGTATTACTCCATGACAACCATTATTTCGGTATAACAAATGTAAAAAAATTCATCAGGGCTAGGTACCTATGCAAATATCGTGACGTAGCCTATAGCCATAAGGGAAACCATATCTGTGCACAACAGTGCAAAGTTTGCTTTGACCCCAATTGTCTAGAACAGGAAACTGACACTGCATCCTGCCCCTACTGTAAAAAGATTTGTAGGTCTTTAGCATGCCTAGAAAGGCATTTAGCTAGAGCTGATGGGAGTACAGGTCTTGTAAATCCATGAAACTGTGTGAACAATGTTTTGTCTTTTACAAGGGATCTCATACATGTAAATTGATTCAGTGTAACAGATGTGGTTCTTTCATGACCGCAGACAAGCATCTGTGTTACATGTCACCACTCACAGATGTAAAAGTCTCTGAGAAATATATAGTATTTGATTTTGAAGCCATACAAGAAATGGGAGAGCACATACCAAATTTTGTGTATGCTAAGCAATTAGATGGGGAGAGGTCCTGGGAATTTGAAGGTGAAGATTGTATAAAAGATTTTGTAGGACATTTTATTGATGCACCATTTAGACACTACACATTTATAGTGCACAATGCCAAAGGCTATGACAGTTATTTTATCGTTAGCCAGCTAGTCAAGGAAATATTTGATATTAAATTGCTCACACAGGAGAAAATTACTCTGTGTCACAGTGACATCCCTACACATCAGATTTATTGACAGCCATTGTTTTCTTCCTTTTAAACTAGCAAAAATCCCTGCAGCCCTTGGATTTGAGAATGAGATTGCTAAAAGTTACTTTCCTCATTTTTAACACCAAGGCTAATGAAAATTATGTAGGCCCCTGCCCGATGCTCAGTTTTATGGTTCTGAATATATGCTGCCTGCAGAAAAGCAAGAGTTTCTGCAATGGTACTAGTTAACAGATATAGAAAATTTGATCTGAAAAGATAGCTTCATTACTATTGTCAGTTAGATGTTGAAATTCTTCAAAAAGCCTGTGTCAAATTTAGGAAAGAAGTGATGAACATGATAGCCAAAAGTGTTTTAAAACAGTCAAACGGTGATACAGTAGAGTATGAAACAGTATACTTAGACCCCTTCCAGTACGTCACGATAGCCTCAGTCTGCATGGCCATGTACAGATTTTTATTTTTGAAAGAATGCACTGTCGCTGTTCTCCCCCAAGATGACTACCACAGACAATTAATACTCCACACCTGCTATTCAGTGGCTTATGCACATATCTGAGAAAGAAAACATTTCTATTCAGCATGCGCTAAGGGGTGGTGAATTTAAGGTGGGTCCGTACTTTTTGGATGGCTATTCTGTCATAAATGGAATACCCACAGCATTTGAATTTAATGGTTGTTTTTTTTTCACTGCTGCAGCATTTGTTACTGTGAGAAAGATAGAAACCACATGACAGGGACTAGTTTTGGACAGTTATTCAATAGGACCATGCACAAATTTCATTTTCTAAAAGCAATGGTTTTGCGTTAGTATTGTGGGAACATGAATGGAAAGCAATGCTGACTACAGATCAGGGTTTGAATAATTTTTGAGGGAAAGGCAGCTACCACAGCCACTTGAACCTAGGCAGTCACTGTTTTGGGGGAGAACAAATGCCATTTGTCTGTACTATAAGACACAGCCAGATGAGAAAATACACTATTATGATTTTACCAGCCTCTACCCTTTTGTTAACAAAACAAAACAGTATCCAGTCAGTCATCCTGACATCGTTTATGACCATTTTGATGGCCTCACTCAGTACTTTGGTTTAGCAAAAGTAAAAGTCTTACCCCTAGAGACCTTTTTTCCAGTGCTGCCATCCAGGATTAGTAAAAACTTGTGTTCACATTATGTCGCATGCTCTGAAATAGACTTCACACAACATCGTGCCACATGATGATGAGCAAAGGGCACTTACAGGTACCTACTGTACTGTAGAACTAAACCTGGCACTGGAAAAGGCTACAAAATCATTAACATTTATGAAGTCTGGCATTTTAAAGAGTCATGCACAGAGCTTTTTGCAGTCTACATCAAGTTGCATCTAAAAGGCAAACAGGAGTCTGGTTTCCTTCATAAGTAAAAATGAAGCGGATAAAGTCAGGTACATACAGCAGTATTTTGAAAGGAAAATGTACATTTGAATCCTGCGGCCATAGCTGTTAACCCAAGAGGAGACAGATATCTAAACTGTTTTAAATTTCTCTTTGGGCAAATTTGGGCAGAGAGCTAATTTGCCAACCAAGAGTATAGTAACAGACCCGACAAGCTCTTTCAATATGTGTTTGCCCTTGCACATTATATAGCCTCATGCTTTTTATCGAAGATGAAACAGCTTGTTCAAGCTGGAAATATACCAGCGATCATTACCCAAATTCTAATAATATCAACATATTTATAGCTAGTTTAACAACAGCATATGCTAGAGTGGAACTCTACAACCTGCTTGATAGGTTACAGGACAGGTACCTTTACCACGACACCGGCTCTGTCATTTTTGTGTCCAGACCAGGTGACTGGATCCCACCTCTAGGCAATTATTTAGGGGAGCTAACCAGTGAAGTTTCTGCAGATGAACACATTACAGAGTTTGTTTCCACAGGCCCAAAACCTTATGACTACTGGCTGTCCGTGGAGAGGTTGTCCTTAAAGTGAAAGGGTTTACCTTAATGTAGCCAACAGTAAACACATTAATTTTGAAAGTCTGAAGGACCTGGTCTTTGATTATACAGGGGTCACAGATCTCTAAAGAAATTACCTTGAGTCAACTCAGCATTTAGGAATAAAGCAGTGGTCCCTTGAAACAAAACGCTGTCCAAGGACCCAGAGAGTAGTCTATGAGAAGCGAGTTTTACAAGGCAATTTAAAACACTTCCTTACTGATACTGATTGTGAAAATGGATATCAGGTTGCAGCATCCCTTTACTTGTCTGTTGGCTGGCCCTCTAATAGTGGGAAGAGCTTTTATAAAACAGTTGTTGGAACATGCTGATGCCACTTTATCACACAAGCCTGAAAATATTGTCTGATTCTACAGCTGTTGGAAACCTTTGTATAATGAATTGTTGTTAAAGTTCCCGCAGATTAAATTTGTGGAGGGGCTACTGATGTCACTAGCTGACAATGATCTCTAACCCCCTGGAAAGGTAAATTTTGTTGTTATAGATGATTTAATGGACTCTGCCTGTCAAAATAGTGAAGTCGAGTATGGGTTTACCAAGTACAATCATCATAAACAGTTGACAATATTTTAAATTTTCCAGAATGTGTTCTGTCAAGGTAAAAAAAAGCAGGACCATCACACTAAATGCTAAATACATGATTTTGTTTAAAAACCCCAGAGACAAGTTGCAGATCATAACTCTGGCTAGGCAGATGTATGCTGGTCAGACAAAATTTTTCTTAGAAGTTTTGAAGATGCCACAAGAAAGCCTCATGGCTATTTGCGGGTTTATTTAAGATCCAATACACCAGATGAATATAGACTGTGTAGTGGGTTGTTTCCTCCTGACTGGCCGTGGTATATTGTCATGAAAAACACATTTTTCTTCTAAAAATTTGATACTGTATTGTCATTATGTCTAAAAGACTGCAGAGAAATCTGTCTGTTTTAAAGTTACTAGTAAAAGGGCCTCCGAGCTTAAGAAAAGCTATTTTATGTTCAGCCTCTGATGATCTGATATCAGCTATAACTGAGATAGCCTTAAACACTCTCAAAGGAAATATTCTACTGTCAGCAAAACAGTTAGGTTTGCTGAAAAAGAAATGGAGAGTCATTAAAACTTTAAGCGATAAACAAATAACCTTAAAAAGGAAAAAGAAAATAGTTAACCAGACAGGTGGCTTTATAGGGACACTGTTAGGAATTGCCATCCCTTTGATCACCGGCCTGCTGGCTAACAGATAATGGATTTTACTCAGAAAATGTATTTGGTGCCTCAGCAACAGATGGATCACATTAAAACTAAGGTCCCAGGACCTCTCCCCATCTAATTGCTTAGCATACACAAAATTTGGTGTGCTTTCCCATTTCTTTGTGGCTTCAAAATCAAACACTATATATTTCTCAGAGATTTTTACATCTGTGAGTGGTGACATGTAACACAGATGCTTGTCATGGTCATGAAAGAGCCACATCTGTTACATTGAATCAATTTATGTATGAGATCCCTTGTAAAGATAAAAAACATTGTTCACACAGTTTCATGGATTTACAAGACCCTGTACTCCCATCAGCTTCTAGCTAAATGCCTTTCTAGGCATGCTAAGACCTACAAATCTTTTTACAGTAGGGGCAGGATGCAGTGTCAGTTTCCTGTTCTAGACAATTGGGGTCAAAGCAAACTTTGCACTGTTGTGCACAGATATGGTTTCCCTTATGGCTATAGGCTACGTCACGATATTTGCATAGGTACCTAGCCCCGATGAATTTTTTTACATTTGTTATACCAAAATAATGGTCGTCATGGAGTAATACAAACATGGCTGGATATTCAAACTGCGCTATTTTGTGGTGCAAGCCCTTGCACTGCACAAAATAGTTGCACAGGGGTGTGTCCAGAGTGATATTCAAAGGAGTTGCCCTTGAGCAACTCCCTTGAATATCACCCCTGGCACAGCCACTGTGCATGGCGCAGTGGAACTTGCACCACCGCAAGTAGTCAGAGGAGACGCTCAATCCTGCGGCGCAAGTACCATTGGAGCTGAATGCATGAAAATCCCCATATTCAAAAGGTGACATGCAAATGGGGCCATAATTCATGCAAGGCACAGGGGAGCCATTTGCATCTGATTATAGCCTCCATTTGCATGCCATTAGCATGCAGGTGTGTCGATCCCGAGGACTTGCACCTGGCACCCTGCCAGGCAGCAGTCATCAGGGACCGCCCCTGCAGCCCGATTCGTGGCGTAAACTGTGTCAATCCCACTGCCACCCCCACTGGCCCAATCGCGGGCATAGTTTAATCCCCCCACCAGCCTGATGCGGGCAGCAATGTGGCTCCCCTGGTATCCTGGTGGTTTTATGAAATGACGCGGCAGTGTACTGCGCTGGCTGCAGGTCTCACCCCACTCACGAGAGCCCCACCACCGCCTCTCGGTGTGGCGGCAGCATCTCACCACTTGCCGCCGCCTCGCCGGAGCCAGTTGGGCTGGCCTATTGGTGCGAGAAAGAAACACGGGCTGCAGTCACAATACAAGACAGTCCAGTTTTGGAATGAATGAATGTATTCATTCGCCAAATCTGGACTGTCATCATGGTATACCGTACTGGCTCTGCTTGCACCACCGGGCGCGCATTCACCGGCCAGCTGATCGCTGTGGGGCGCAGGTGGTGGGATGCTGCCACCCACTGGCTGCTGGGGTGGGGTGGGCTTCATGGGTTGGTGGGTGGGGACACTCAGCCACCAGGGCTATGTTCGGGGTTTTCAATGACCACCGCGATCGGGCTTTTCGTCCACTGACCACCAGGGATGAATTCAGAAGGAGGGGGTTTATTAGACAACCACTGCCCGTGATTGGGCTTTTCGTCCACTTGACCACTGAGGATACGCTCGGGGAGCACCATATTACTGCCCGCGATCGGGCTGGTGGAGGGATTAAACTATGCCCGCAATCGGGCCAGTGGGGTGGTGGTGGGATTTACAGTCGGCTGCCCACAATCGGGCTGCGGGGCATAGGATTGGTTAGGCCAGCCACAGGTGGCAGCTGCTGTGTTGCGCACTGCAATGCAGCAGCTCACCTGTGGGTGGCCCTCAACTTGAGCCTTTTTGCCTCAAAGTTGTGCAGGTGCAGGTTGGGGGTTGCGCCTGCACAACTCTGCACAGCCCTGCTGAATATCGAGCTGTGCAGTTCATGCATGGTTCCTCCCCCTCCAGTTCAGCATGCATTCATTTGCATTGCGCTGTTGCTCAGCATGTTTTCTGTGGCACAACTGCCTCCTGCTGAATATGGCAGAATGGAGCAAGTTCGGACTTGCACAGGCGCAACCCTATTGCACATGGAGCAACCCTTTTGAATATCTGGGCCACAGTGTTTTAGGAAGTCTTTCTGGCCCTGTTGAAAATGTTTGCCAGTTTCCTTCATTATGATATAAAATCTTAATTTTGACTCCTAAAAAACGTTCAAACTGGGGCACATCACTGAAAGTGGCAGGGGTTTGGTCTGACAAACCTAGCTCAGCATGCAATATTTTAGCCTTATTCAACAAGTGACTGTCACTCATATGTGGATTTAGGAGTGCGAGAATGGAGCCACCGAAACACAAACTATTATCTCTGTTATTTAAATCAATCAAGAATTGTCTCTTTTTTTGTAAAATCCTGCTATACAAGATGGAGCTCAGTGTCCGTCTCCCCCCCCCCGAACCCTGGTGAATCCTGATAGTAGTTACCACGAGATGTATAGTGTCATCAGTAATGATTTCGGTATTGCTCTGTAGCATATCAGCTAGCTGATCTAAGAAGGTGGCAGCATTTAACTCATTAGGGCATGTTTTCCTTGAGAACAAGGGTTGATTTAAAGAAGCAGCATTTAATCTTAACTGTATAAAGTCTCCACAGCGTGTTTGTCTCGTCACCCTGTCCAGCAATTCTTGTATAGCCTGGTGCATTGCAGCAATGGCCTCTGTAAAAGATTTTATTTTATCTAGATTTATAAACTTATATCATTGATGGAATTCTGTAGCATTACAATTTTTTAAAACACGTTCATATTGCTGCACAGATTCTAAAAATACTATAAGGGGCAACCTGTTTGCCAGTTCATTATCATCTTGCATATGTGCCGCAACCTGGTTTTCTAATTCACCAGATTGCTGAACATTAGCAACATGCTGTAATAACCTACGTTGTAATATTTTCCTGGCACGCTTTACTCTTCTTTTCAAATTTTCTCGGATTGTTTTATGTTTTACCCAGATTTTTCTTTTTTGACACCATTTGTTATTTTTTTTATTTTGTTAGTGCTGCCACCCTTTGTACTCAGCTTGTGAGAGCTTCTGTGCTTTCACTTTGTAATTTTATTTTTGTATTTGGACACCGTTTCCTCCATTCTCCTGTACTTTTCAAACATGTGGGCCACATTTGCCATCTGTTTCAGCTCTGAGTATGAGAACTTGGTTGCACATAATAAAGAAAATACACAGCTCAGTAAAGTACATTTACAAAACTCAGATTTAAACATCTGATGATCGTAATCCTCACTAGATAATCTGCTCTCAGTTACCAAGCCATTAAACAATCAAATGCTTTAAGAATACAGGCTTTCCCAGCATTGATCGTGTCATTGTCCCTTTCTTGAAACCTTGGGTGCAATAACTCTTTGTCAGAAATCCTTGTGCTGCCACTTGTAGATGGCTGTACATCATCATTCAGATTCACACAAGGTCTATTTTGCTCATAACTCACACCAGCAGAAACTTTTGAGCACCTTTGATAGCATCGCATTCAAGTAATTGTCTCTTTCTCCCTCTCTCTCCTGCAGGGGTTCGCTGTGCTGCTGGTAAAAACAGAAAATACACCCCTGTCACTGCTTTTGTATTTTCAACATTATACTGTAAGACAAAATTTAAACTCTAAAAACTTACAGCATTTTTTAACCCCCCAGTCTCCCATTTTCAGCATTATACTGTGAAACAAATTTCAAATCTGTAACCTGCAGCCTTTTTCCCTAACCCCCCCCAAAACCTGCACCATCTACTATTCCTAGTTAAAAATAAAAATGCACACCTTCTGTAGTGGTAAACGATGCATTGTTCAGCTCTTCAATGGATTGGAAAAGGGCTTCATTTCCACCCCATGACTCCATTATTGCTTGTTAAATGTTTTTAAAAATTCTTTTAGCTCAAGATGCATTTTTGGCAGTCTCGCTCTGTTCTTTTGTCTTTAGCTCTCAGTGTCTTGAAATACTTATATAAAATGTGTGAAACCACACCCCAAGTACGTGGTTAATCCTAAAAAAATGTCTGAACATCTGGTACTGTCCATCAAAACCTCCCTCCCCACCCCTTCTCCATGGAGAAATATATAAGTCCTAGGCTACTCAATGTAGGCTTTGTTTCTCACTTCCTGCGACAGCTGGAAGGCATCTTTCTAATGTCTTTCTGCTAAAACTTTGGTCACAGTCTAATTAAAAGGTATGCAGACTGCTTCTTTAAGACCAAATAAGCTTATGGCTTAGTTAGTTTTCAAAATGTATAATGAAAATCTTGTCTTTTTTTAAACAGCTGCTTCCTTTAAATTAGTAATTCAGTAAAACAGCTTACATACCACTAATCAGAAGATAAAACTTATTTTGGCTTTTCTAAAAAGTTAATTATGAGAATCACCTGTTTTTCTCTTTTACACAGTAGGGGTTCTAGCAAGACTAATGATTCTCTGTGTAAATGAAAAACAGATGTTTTTTCTCAATCTTAAAACACAAAGGGGCACAGTTTATAATAACGGCAGTTGAGCGTCAGCTTAAGTTATGTTTTTAAAAGTCAAAATGGAAATTCTGTCTTTTTTCTAAAACAGCCGCAACCTTTAAGGCCCTGTCCACACTACGCATCTGTAACATTACAGAGTGCCCAAACCATTACTGCAATGGTTTGCGTTACACCTGTAATGTTACAGAAGGCATTTTGTAACATTGTTGAAACCACATATGAGGTGGGTTTCAGCAGAAGTTATGAAACCGATTATGCCTTAGTAACGTTACTGGGCGTGTAGATGCATGGTAACGGTTCCCTGCAGGGCCCGTAGCTTATGCGAGCTGCTTCCGAGAGGGAACGGTGCCACCGTAATGGTCGCTTGGCACCCCTAGTGGACTGCGTACCGGTCCCATAACGGACACCGCTGTATGTGGACATTCTGCACTGCTCCCCGCCCATAACAGATTGCATCCGTTACCGGGCCGGAGCGGTGTAGTGTGGACAGGGCCTTAATCAGTAATTTAGTGTAACATAGTGCACACACACACACACACACACACACACACAGCGTGTATTCTTTTGCACTGACTCTAAACAAAGCTGTAGATACATTTTAAGAAGACTGTGTGCTTTGAAATGATTCTGAGAGAAAGAAACATTATCATTTTACATTCTGTCTTTTCTTTGTAACATATTATTTACTTTCTTATTTAGTTACGCTTCAGATTAATACCTTTGAGCCATGAGCTCTATTACAAAGGTTCCAAGTCAGACAAATTACTGAAACATTATACAGGTAATGGTTGCAAACCTACTACATGACTTTTAATTTTTTTATAGTGTAAGTATAGACATTTATTTTGTAACAAAAGCATAAAGCTACATTTTTTACAGATGCTATCCAGAGAAAATTGTTGAACCATCTTATTTACACAGAGGTCCCATACACATACACATGCACACACATACACACACACACACACACACACAGCCACACAGCCAGCATGTTGCAATGCTATCCAGAGAAAACTGTTGAACCATCTTATTTACACAGAGGTCACACACACACACACACACACACACACACACACACACACAGCCAGTATGTTGCAATGCTATCCAGAGAAAACTGTTGAACCATCTTATTTACACACAGGTCCCTGTTTTAGCTTATAAATGTTACATGCATATACATAAAGATATCCTTTTGCCACAAGTTTTATGCATTTTATAACTTGTTATAAAACAGAAAAAGGGGTACTCACACAGACAGATGGATTTCCCTTGAGGGGTCTCCAAACAGATCTGTGAAACCTCTGCATGATCAGGTTGCCTCCTAGATACTTCTTTCTGAAAATAACCTAATCAAAAAAACACACACATGCCCCTGCAGTTATACACCCAAGCCAACAGGGGCACATAACTCTTCATAAACCCTAACTTATTTTTTGGGGGTGGGTGGGTGCAGGGTGGTAAGAGGGACAGGGGTTCAAGCCAGGATGGTGGGGTGCAGGAGAAAGGAGGAGGGACAGGAGTTTGGGCTGGCATGGTGGGGCTCGGGTTCCAGCCAGGATGGCGTGGCAGGGGTTCGCGGAGTGTATGAGAAGGAGGGCCATAGGATGCTTACAAAATGGTGAGTGGCAGGGGTTCGAGGAGTGTACAAGAAGGAGGGGTGCAGGACGCTTACAAAATGGTGGGTGGCATGGATTCGAGGAGTGTACGAGAATGAGTGGCATAGGACACTTACAAAATGGTGGTGTTATGTCACTTCCAGGTTTCAGTGTGGGTCATTTCCTGCACAAGTGGGTGGGACATGGGTTTGAACGCATGCCATTTCCTACACAAGGGGTGGGGCACGGGTTCAAGTTTACAGCACTTCTGTCGGAAGTGGGCAGGGCTAATGAATTTTAGGGAGGGACTTCCAGTTTAACAAGGGATAATTCTGATTGGTCCATTTTAGGCCACGCCCACCTGTTAAATGACATGTCACATGCTGATTGGCTGAAATTTAACATTTGACGAGATATATGAACTTATACTACTACCACTACGCTATACTGCCTCCCAAAATTCATCAAACTAGACAGTGTCAGACTATCGGCATTAAGCAATCACCAAGTTCATGATGCATGCAACACAGACAATGGAAGCTCAGCTTATCCACTGAATGAATTTCATGTGTGGCACCCCCCAACTTCAGGTAAAGCACCAATAATGCTTGTAATCCTATGAACCAGTACTTTGATGTTATACTTATGATAACAATTCTGGATTATGTGCCACTGAATGTAGACAAGGATGGTGCTGCACATCACTGCATTCCTATGTGATGCGCGACATTGTGCCACTGACTTAGATCACATTGTCCGTAAGTGAGCAGCTATGAATAGCAAATGGTTCAGTTGTGCAGCACCATCCTTGTTTTAGTTCAGGAACACAATGCAAGCCTTATTTAATAGCACAAGCATGTTCCTGATCACCAAATAATACTACAGGCTAACATGCATAGTAATCAGTGGCTTTCCTTAAAAAGTAGTAAAACAAGATACCGGCCCAGTGATATAGAGGGCTAAGGTGCTGGATGCCTTACCTCTCATCACACTGGTGACCTGTGTTTGGGAATGAGCGAGGGTTGCTGGGGGTTGGCCTGGAGCAGGTAGGCTTGGAGTGGATAGAGCAGCTGTCAAGCAGCTCTCCTGTCCCAGATTGGGGAGGTAGTCCTTCCTGGCTCTTGGCTGCCACCAAGTGGAGGCTTGATGGTAGCATCAGGCAAATGGGGGGCTGGACCTGGGCCTGGTGGGTGAAGTGGGGCTGTTGTCAGTTTCAGTGCACATGTGCACCACCACACACATGCGCGACCATGCATTGCCGTGGCCTCAGTGAGTAATGGGGAGAAAATTGGAAGAAAACCCCCTGGTGACAGGATCATGACTGATCCCCCCCCCCAGTGGCCAACAAGTACACACCACAGACCTGTGGGAGAGGACGCCAGTGGAAGGTAAGTCCCGGAGGAACCAGGTGATAGGGCTGGGGGGAGCAATCTGAAAGGGGTAGCCGGGGCGACAGAGGATAAAAACCTTTTTTAAATAAGGAAAAAAAGCAGAACTTTGTGATCGGTGTATAATACTGCAGGCTTTGCAGGCATCACAAATAGTTCATGTGTCACATGTGAGTAATCGGAATAATTCAAATAAATAATTCTATTTTAAATAATTAAAAAAAAGAATTTCATAAAATTCAAACCTGAGTGACCACTAAATATTCTATGCCATTAAGCAGGTACCACAGTTCATGCGTCATATGTGACTAAGCAGAATAATTACAATAAATACTTCTATTTTAAATAATTTAAAGTGATCCACCAAGATAACATTTTGCAGCCCCTGCACCCGACGTATATGTGCCTTACCTCCATGGCATGCTGTTAGTGTGAAGATAGCACCAAATAATCCAGCCAATGAAAAACATTTACACTCGTAAAATTAAGTACGGGTCTGAGGACTTCCCTTTTTGGCCTGCAGCTCCGCTTCGCGCTCACTAACATGATGATGAGATGCTAGGAAATGCGAGGGGACATGCCCCATTATAGTCAATGGGTGGCAGCTTTCTAATCAGTTTCTAATATTATAATGGCCACCTGGTAATGAAATGTGGGCACCAGTAAACTAACAAGACCCTTGTTAGCTGACCAGACTGTAAAAAAGGGTCACATTGATTTTGAACCCAGGACTTTTACTATAAAAAAAATATATATATATAAAAAAAAAATATATATATGAATATAGGGTAGGATTCACAGAAAGGATGCGCCCAGCGTATCCGAGATGCATCGGAGGACCCCCAACATGTGCCCAAGGGTGATTCTGGCAGGGTTCTGATATGCCAGAGCAACTCTGATGCACCAGCACATCCTCGATGCACTGCATACCACCAGTAATGCTATGTGGCGCATCTGGAGGGGCTGTGATGGGGGCGTGCTCATGCATACCAGGTGCAACCCCATTCACAGCCCTATTCTGTGGAGCATCCCTGGGGCAAGACTGAGAATGTGCTACAAAAAGATAAGTCTAGAAAGCTAGACTTTAGTGGGTAGTCACCCACAGGCAGGCTGCTGTACTGCAGGCAGCAGCATGGCTCTCCACCCACCCTGGCAGTCCAGTTTGCCCGCCACCCCAAGCCCCTGTACAGTGCCGCTTCCTGTGGCAGTGAAGGAATAGATGAGCCCCCCTCCCAAGCCCCCATACAATGCCACTCCCTGTGGCAGTGAAAGAATAGGTGAACCCCCTCCCAAGCCCCCGTACAATGCCACTCCCTGCGGCGGTGACAGTAAAGATGCCCCCAGCCCCAAGCCATCGGTAAGCTGCCTTCCATGGCAGTCAGCCAGTGCAGACAGCCCCCCAAGTACCCCCAGCCCACCCCAGCAGGGTTCCACTGTCGGCGGGCAGATCAACCCACCTGCATACCACCACGGCCGCTTGCTGACAGAGCTGTCTGAGAATGACAGCTATCATACAGCCTGAAGCCGATGGCTTGGGGCTGGAAGGGATGTTCATCTTTACTGTCACTGCCACGGGGAGCAGCATTGTACGGGGGCTTGGGGGCTTCATCCTTTCTTTCACCACCACAGGGAGTGGTATTGTACAGGGACTTTGGGGGGTCATCTTTTCTTTCACCACCTCAGGGAGTGGCATTGTATAGGGGCTTGGGAGGGGTATTCATCTATTCCTTCATCACCGTAGGGAGCGGCATTGAATGGGGGCTTGGGGAGGTCATACTTTCTTTCACCCACAGGGAGTGGCATTGTATGGGGGCTTGGGGGTCATCTTTTCCTGCCACAGGAAGCGGCATTGTACAGGGGCTTGGGGGGTCATCTTTTCCTTTACTGCCACTGGAAGCAGCATGTCTCGGGCTGGGGTCAGGCCAGGGATGGGAGGTGGCTACAGGTCAGCGCATTCAGCTGGGGAATCCCTGCAGATGCAATGCAAATGTGGCTATAATGGCATGCTAATGGCCCCTTTTGCACCATGCATGCCTAATGGCCTCATTTGCATGCATCTGGCTGTGAATCGCGTTTTTGGGTGCTGGGCATCCTGAGATGCCCTGCCCCAATGGGTTCACAGCCTGACATGGGGTATGTGCCAGTGCAGCCTGGGATGCCCTGGGGGTATCTCCCTGTGCCTCCTCTGTGAATCACCCAATTTGCACTCAGTGCATCTCCCCTGCACCATGGCAACCAAGATGCACTGAGCACATCTTCTTTGTGAATTCTGCCCATAATGTTTCCTCTGGTTGTGTTGGTGTGTCATAATTTTGGAGGGGCACATACCCCCCCAGGCCCCTTGGGCATGATGCCACTGACCTCAGCCACCACTTCTGAACACTATTTCAGTCGGCACTTTGTAAACGTGAGACAAGGAAAATGGAATGAGGTGTTGCGCAAAGGAAAAATGAAACAGCAGGAGCTCAGCTCTTTAAACTCCAGCTTAACAATGTTCATGATTATGCTCCTTTGATATATTGTATTGCTGTATATGACTACTGTTAGGTAAAATATTATTTTTTCTCCTCTTGAAGTATCTCCCTTACCCCTCACCCCAGGACACATCTGGAAATGGGCTGTTATCAGCTTAGTATTTCTTTCCTGGTGGAACATTTGAAATACATACATACATACATAAATAAATAAATAGATAAATAGAACACTAGATAGGGGACTGTGTATTACAATACCATGGAGAGGTTCTGGAGACATGTGAACCTAGAGAGGTAGTTTAGCTGAGTAATCACAATCCCCTGTTTGTTAGTTTTTTTGTAATGTATGGACCTGAAAATAATTAAATTAAGCCCATTCAGGCACTTTAAACTTAGCTGCTATGTGACTGTCAGCTGGCAGCTCCCACCCCTTCCCGCTGCACTATCTACCCCAGAACTGCATATAAAGCTCTGTGAGGCATTTTAATATGGGAACAGCTTTAGTGAATGGTGTTTATGTCTTATTCAGCCATTTTAGGATAAATGATTCTGTCAGCAGTGGCAACGACCGGCTTTTACTGTACCTAATGATTACAGTCAAAGCTGGCTTGCAGGCAGCTGCGAAGAGTGTGCATGCGGTGCGAGGAAGCAGCATTCTCATGCCACTGTGTTAGGAAATTAATTTAGATAAATGTAAAGTAATGCATTTGAGCTAAAAAAATATTAAGTATAAAATACACTCTGTGTGAGAAACAGCTGGCATTAACACAAGAGGAAAAGGACATTGGCATATGTGTCTCTAGTGATCTCTCAAGTAGAAGACAACGAGGTCATAATAAAGGCTAATAAAATTATTTGATCAATCCATAATAACATTAGTTCAAGAACTCCAAGTGTCTTATTACCTCTATTTAGATCTTATGTTTTACGGAATTTAGATTACGGATCTCAACTTTGGTGCCCATACTTAAAAAATGAAATTATCTGAACTAAAAGAGTACAAAGAAAGTAGACAAAGTTAATGAAGGAAATGCAAGACCTAAGTTATAATGAGAGACTATATAGACTAAATTTGATGTCACTAGAGAAAATATGATTTTGCGGCAGTCTACTTTTCATGTGGGATGTTGTGAATGACCCATATTTATTTAATGAGATGGGTTTTGTGTTCAAACAAGACACGGTAGAAACTAGAGGTCACCCTTTGTAACGCAGATGTTTAAAACAAAATAGGAACAAAAGAAAATACTTTTTTTTCTGCACAGAATAGTTTTACTTATTTATTTATTTAAACGAGACTAACCAGGAAAGACATACTGAGCTACTAAGCTCATTTCCAGATGTGTCCTGGGGGAGGGAGGGAGGATAAGTACAAACAAGTAGATGCACAGTAATAGTAATTCAACAAGACATAGTGGCCCAAACATTCAGACTGCACCAGGCAGTAGTGCAAGCCTGGGTGCAGTGCAACTGGGCTGTGCTGGGGCCAGGACCAGGTGATAATCAACAGTGATGTGTCATGGTGCAGCACCGTTGAATATGGCAAGGTCGGCGCACATACTGTACATAGTGCAGTAGCACTGTGCCAGTGCAAGCCACAGATAGGGAGCATGGGGATGCACCAGTGAAAATGCAGTTGCGCTGAGTGCATCACCAGTGATATTCAGAAGAGGGCATGCAAATGAGGCCATAATATATGCAAGGCACAATTGGGGCCATTTGCATGTCATTACAGCGCCATTTGCATGCCTTGCGCTGGGCAGCCCAGCGAAGTGTGCCTGGTGCCCTGAACAGAATGACCTGTGCACAGTGGGGGGTCCCGGGGCATCTCCTGGCCCCATAGCTGCAATTGCAGTACAACCACAGTACAACAATTCCCCGGTAGTCTAGTGGACCCCCCTCCCTCCCATGTCCCCAATTGACAGTAAATGTAGATATAGTTAAGCCCTGGTAGTCTAAAGGTACCCCCCTCCCTTCCATGTCCCCACTTGGTGGTATTAGTAGATTTTATACAGCCCTGGTAGTCTGGTGGTACCTCTCCTGACCAAAGGGCTTACACTCCATACTGTACCTGTCATTTGGGCGGGCGCCGGTGGTATGCAGGCGGTTGCAGCCACCCACCGTGACAGGGGAGCAGGGTGGACATGGGGTTCTGTGTGGGTGGAGGGGTCGGGTGCAACTGGATCACCAGGGAAGTGTTTTATGGTGCTCAGATCATGATCGTGGCAATGGGGAGGTTACCACTAGACTACCAGGGCTGTATTAAATCAAATATAATCATCAATTGGGTACATGGGAGGGAGGGGGATACCACTAGATTACCAGGACTTAAATGATTCTACTTTAACCACCGATCGGGGACACGAGAGGGTGGGAGGTACCACTAGACTACCAGGGATATATGGGTGCTTCATGACAGTGTTCTGGGTGGGCAGACAGCCATCTACAGCTGGTGGCTGCTGTGTTGCACCATGCAATACAGCAGCCACCTGATGGTGGCAGGAGTTGTTCACTGTTTCACAGGCTCACTTTGGAGCACCCTATGCGGCGCAATGCAGGGGTGTGCTGGTATATGCGCCCACATCCCATGTGCTGAATATCAGATGTACAAATATGCATGGGCACGCCTGGCATCTGCACTGCATACAATTACATTGCGCCGGCACATCAGGATTTGCACTGCGCCAGGCAGCTTTCTCAATATCTCCGGGCCAACACGCAGAGTTGCGCTAGTGCAACTTTGTTGCACCAGGCGCAACACCTTTAATTATCCTGGCCAGTATGTACAATAATATACATTACCAGAGCAAATAATAATGCAGGTTAAACATCAAACGTGTGAAGTACCCAGCACACACAAGAAGATAACATCACAAAATAGGAAAGGGTAGGAGAGAGAGTAAGTAGAGGAGGGTGAGAGAGAGGCTGGGGAGGGTGAAGAGGTAAAGTAGTGGTGGAAGTAAAAGAGAGAGGAGAAGAGAACAGATTATGGTGAGTAGGGAGGAAGAATAGAGTGTAGAGGATTAGGAAGGGGAAGAAAGGGTGATTACTTGGGGTGGGAGTGAGTGAGAAAGAAGTAAGGGAATGAAAGGAACCAGTGGAGGGGAAAGGAGGAGAGGAAGCAGGGATGAGGTGGGATGTCGAGAAGTATAGAGGTCAAAGTAGATAAGGAGAAGTGTAGGGCAATGGGACTAAAGGCATTTACAGGAGGTGGCATTTGGCCTTGGAGAAGAGAGGAAAGATAGTGTTTGGAGGTGGCAGAATGAATAATTAGTGGAAGGGAGTTCCAAAGATTAGGAAGGCGGAAGAAGAAACCAGACTGGCCAGCTAGGGATGTATGAGAGGGGAGCAAAAGAGAATGATAACCTGAGTTATGGAGAGAGTACATGGGGGGGTATAGTGGACAGGAGAGAGCTGAGGCATAGAGGGAGTGAAGCCAACCAGAATTTAGAAATAAAGGAGGCATGGTGGATGAGACAGCAGTCATTCAAGGAAGGGAGGGAGAGATCAATGTACAGTGAACAGTGGTGAGTCCGGGGTGGGGAGGCAGGACAAGGCAAAACAACAAAAGGAGTGGAAGAGGGGATCCAGTCTGGCCAGGGTGGATTTAGGTGCAGCACCACAGACTAAGCTGCCACAATCAAAATTGGGGAGGATAATTTTAGTGATGATGTCCCGGCGGGCAGATATAAGAATATAGCTTTTGTACCTATAAAGTGCACCAAGCTTAGGGTGGAGTTTTTCATACATGGCATCTATGTGCTGAGAAAAACCAAGATGGTGGTCAAGCCAGCCACTGAGATACTTAAATGAGAGTACGTTGTCAATTTTCCCCCCATCGAGGGTGAGGAAGGTGGGGAGTGAAGGGAGTCTAGAAAGCCTGTCATGTGTCGAAACACATGGAAACCATTTTCTTAGCATTAAGGAATAGATGATTAGCCCTGAACCATTTCTGTACAGTGTCGAAATCAAGTTGAAGCCTAGATGTTAACTCTGATGGAGAAGAGCCAGAAGAAAACAGGACCGTGTCATCTGCATGCATGTGGAGTGATGCAGAGGAGCAGGCTGAGGGGAGGTCTTTGAGGAATATGGAGAAAAGCAAAGGGCCAAGGATGGAACCTTGGGGGATGCCAGTGTGTATGGGTAGGGGAGGGAGAGACAGTCTCCATTTCTCACTGATTGAGATCTACCTACAAGGTAGGAGCTGAACCACCTGGTTGTGGAGTCAGATAGACCCGCTGATTTTTGTTTGTCCAGGAGAAGAGGGTGGGAGACAGTGTTGAAAGCTTTTGCTCGATCAACAAAGATGATGGCAGTGAGAAGGCCTTGTTCCATGCCAGAATGGATGTAATCTGTAAGCCTGAGGAGAGAGGAAGTGGTGGAGTGATGTTTGCCAAAGCCAGACTGGAAGGGGGTGAAAAAGGAGAAGGAGTCGGGGAACTGGGAAAGCTGAGATACAACTATGTGTTCTTGAAGTTTGGATAAGGTTGGAAGGAGAGAGATTGAGTGGAAATTTCCAGGAGAGGAGGAATTACCTCCTTTAGGAAGGGGAATAACAGTTGCTTGCTTCCTGGTATCCGGGACAGAGGCAAGAGAGAATGATAGGTTGAGCAGGGAGGAGATGGGCAAGGCAATAGCCAGTGCAGAGAGGTGTAGGAGCTTGGGCTCAAGCCCATCAGGGCTGCCACCTTTCTGGACACTGAGAGCCAAGAGGGCTTTAAGAGCCAAGGCAGAGGTGATATTTGTTTTTATTTATTTATTTAATTCTCGAAGTAATGCCTTTGAGCTGGAAGCTTGTTTACAAAGGTTCCACATCAAGATCAAAAATACAGACAAGTAACAACAGAACAAAAAATAAGTGCAGTGTTACAGTGAATAGATTTAAATTGAAGCAAATACATGTTAATATGCATCTTAAAATAAGTGCAGACTTACAATGAAAATTTACATACAGGCAGATACATATTTAATAAGCATACAATAAGGCAGTCTGGTGTTAGACATTGTCAGGAGTATCAGAAGGGGGAGGGTAGGGTAGGGAAATGAGAAGAGTAGGGGAGAACAGGTTGGACAGAAGGGAGGGTAGGTGGGAAACAAGAGGTATGGTGGAGCTGGTAGGTGGGCAGGGGGAGGAGAGAAGGGGCAGGCTGTAGGGTGGTTGGTAGTGTAGACAGGCATTGGGGGGGAGTGGAACAGGGTAGGGAGTAGGATAACCTAGGGTTGGCAGTCATAGTTGCTCAAAGAGGTAAGGTATTGAAGGAGTTTCCTCTGAAATGGCCAAGTTTAGGTTCTTTGGTTATGCCAGGGGGAATTGGGGAGGACATTAAGCAGGCGGGGTGCCTGGTAGGAGAAGGAACACTGTGCCAGTGACGTTGGAAAAAAAGGGACTAGAAGTGACTGCTTGGACATACCTCTTGTCCAGTGAGGACTGGATACAGGGTCTAGGAGGTTCTGGATAGCTGGAGGGGTTAGGCTGAGGCAGTTTTTTTTCCTCAAGTAGACAAACTTGGTAATGTACCCTGCTCTGTAAGGTCAGCCAGTTGGTTCAGGCATAGAGTTCGCAGGTGTGCGTGAGTTTGTGCGCCCCTAGTACTAGTTTGCAGGATTTAGTTGGGGCCATGCTCACTCATTTTAGGGTGGTGTCAGATGCTGCCCCATACACCACAAGTCCATAGTCTATTATAGAAAGGACAGAGCTTTTTTTTTGCCATTATAAAGTTTATTTTTTAAAAAAAAAGAATAAACATTTAGACAGCATTAAGTAACAGAGTACAATGTTGAGTAAGATAACAAAAGTGTTGCTATGAATAACACAATATGTAAACACAATTAGTTACTAAAATAGCAAATTATGTAACAGAAAAGGAAAACGTAATACAAAGAAGTACCTATATTTCCTTAGAACTACAATGCAAATGTCAGACTAAACATTTCAAATACCGAAGTGTAAGTCTCAGTATAACTAATAACTAATAGTAAAGACAGAAACAAAACAAAACAAAAACAGAATTTAGAATAATAAAACATGTGTAACAAGCATTTGTCAATGCCGAATGTTTGCTTGCTGGCATTGGCCTTGGTAGTGTAGAAGTTACAGAGCTGCATAATAGGAATGGCAGTGAAGTATTGAACTGAAGCCAACCCACCACCAGCCTGCAGAGAGTGACAGGCATTGGGGTGTCTTTGGGTCATCAGGCATAATGGCCGACATTCCACCACACTCTACCTGCAGACACTGACAAGTGTCACGGTGTGTGCCTTGGGGTCTTTGGTTATTATGCGCACCCCATTCCATCAGGAAAATATGGTGAGATGGGTGCGATAGAGAATGGGGTAAACTTTGGGGCCACGAAGAGTCCAAGGCATACCTCGATGTCTCACTGGCTGCAGGGTGTGGAATGGTATGAGCATTACAGGCAAGAATCCCAAGTCACACCCCTGATGCCTGTCATTCTCTACAGGGTGGGCGTTATGGTTGGAAACCCTAACACCTCAGGCATTCGCTGGTATTTTCACTCCAAATTTTCAACATGGTTTTTTTGTGACCTCCACCTCATGAACAGTGGCAGTATCAGTTTGTTAGCCGAAAGCTGCTTATGCACAGTGACTATGACATTTAGCACCACAGGTGCAAAAACACATTCTGAACAGGATGTGAAAATGACAGCTGTACTGTTCATGGGGATGTGTAAAAAATGGCAATGTTGCAAATCTGCAGTAAAAATATTAAAAAAACTGGTGAAGTCACCAGCGTGCATAGAAACTGTGCAACACAGACCCGTAATGTAATTAGTTTGGGAATTTTTTACAGCAGATTGTCAACACAGGCATTTTGAGACCTCTGATCACGAACAGTGTCACTGTGATTTTCTTTATCTGTCCCGAACAATGATTTCCCACAGCGACCACGCATCTCTGCGCTGAAAGTGTGAAAACACATTTTGGCCATGTTGTGAAAAATGACAGCTGTACTGTTCATAAGGAAGTGTGGAAAAATGCCACTGGTGAAAATCTGGACTGAAAATATTACAAAGTCATGAACTTACGAGGGTGCATGGAAACTGCACAACGCTCACTCGTAACAGTCATTTTATGGACTTTTGTCACCAAATTTTCAACATCGCCATTTTAAGACCTCTGCTCATGAACAGTGTAACTGTGATTTACTTACTCTGTCCCAAACATTGCTTTTGCACACCGACTGCACCATTGTGCGCTACATGTGCAGAAACACATTTTGGGCAACATGTGAAAAATGGCAGCTGTACTGTTCATAAGGAAGTGTAATAAAATGCAATGTCAAAATCTCGAGTGAAATATTGAAAATTAGCAATCTCACGAGCGTAGGAACTCGCGCGAACGCACGCCGCGGAAACAGTCATTTTATGAATTTTTCACCAAATTTTCAACATAGCCATTTTAAGACCTCTGCTCATGAACAGTGTCACTGTGATTTTCTTAATGTCCCATTCATTGATTTCGCATTAATCGACTGGCGCGCATTGTGCGCTACATGGGTGGTGTTCACGTTTTGGGCAAGATGTGAAAAATGACAGCTGTACTGCTCATAAGGAAGTGTAAAAATGGCAATGTTGAAAATCTGGATTGAAAATATTGAAAATTGTGAAACTTATGAGCTGCATAGGAATCATGCACCATCTACCGTGAACATGTTCATTTTAGGAATTTTTTCACCACATTTTCAACATAGCCATTTTAAGACCTCTGCTCGTTAACAGTATCACTGTGATTTTTGTAATGTGTCCCATACAGAGATTTCACACACCACATCTGGCACTTTTTACAAGTAGATTTTCGATAGAACTAAGCACATTTCAACTGTGTAATAGAAGTTTTTAAGTGGCTAGTTTTCCATTAGCAGGTTATACAGACCTGCCACTAGAGGGATTCTTGGTCTTTCTACACAAATCACTGTACTCAATCATGGGCAATATGGCCTGCATTATCATTCTACTTCTTTCCCGGTGCTGCTACAAGGGGAGGTTGTAGTTTGAGGTTCCCCTAAGCTTCACTGAACAGACTGACAACTTCCTTAAAACTGCCTGTGCGACAGCTCTGCAGCTGAAAACAGGAAGCCCTCAGTGTCTGCCATCCACCCATCAGACTCAAATCAGATAGACTCTGAGTGCCCTATTCTTACCTACGCTATGCGCAATCCCCCATTGGCTACTGGTCAACTGTGATGCGCTCGCTTTGCTCCTGAAAAGGAGAACTGTCCCATTGACCGGCAACACAGCTGACGCCACGTGGAGGGGAGGCGAGGGTTGACCTGCTCCAAAAGGTCTCCCCCCTTGCGCCACCCAGAGGACCGCAGAATTGCCGAGTGGAGGTGCCGTGGGCTACTGCTGCTCCGGCAGGCCTCCTCGGCTGACGACTTTGTATCGCACAAGCTCCCGGCCCCTGCCCCGGTGCAGGAGAAAGCTGAACAGGTTTCTCAGCCCACCCACCCACCGTTCCCTCCTCCCATTAAATGCTCACTGGCTCCGCCCCTAATGTACTGTCTCACCCAATTGGCTAATAGGCGAGGTATCTGTTTCATTGTTAGTGGTAACTAGCTTGATTTCTATTTTGTGGAAGCCAGTATCACCCAAATGGCCAACAGGGGAAGTATCTGCTTAATTTTCAGTGGTAATCAGTTTGTTTCTCCTACTCTGGTTAATTGCCCTTCCTACTCTCTGATACTAAATAGAGTAAATGAAATTTTTTTTTACATGTTGGTATATGCTAAATAGAGTCAAATAAATTTTTTATGCTGGTATATGCCTACTGACTGCACTACTGTCTACTGCCTGCCAACATTATCCTGATGGCCTACTTCTCTGCGACCACTGTCTGCTAAACTGCCCTGCTCTATCTTGTGTCAGAACCTAAGTCTTGTACAGGTGTTGCTCATCCTGCTGGATCTCCTATCTCAGCCCCTGCTAATAGAGACCTTAACAAAAGGAGTAGGGCCTCACTATACCAGACTCCCGACAAAAGGTGTAGGGCCTAACTATCCCAGTCCTGCTACACTGTCTGCTTAAAACAACCTTGCTAGTATTTACTATTATACCAATCCTAACCCCACTTGCACTGCTTTGTTGTTGGCTGTCTAAACCCTGTCCTCATATAACTGTCGACAGGTGGTAAGTGTGCTTACAAAGGGCGAGGGCAGGAACTCCTTCCCAGAAATAAACCTCAGCCCCTGCGTCCATAGCTGGTAGCCTTGAATTGCACTGTGCAGGCCTTATTTTATTTACTTGGCACATACCAATAACAAATCTCACTAACTTCCTTCCAGCCTTAGTACATCCATCTCTCCTTCCTTCACAGCAGTTCTTGTTAGCTGACTGATAATTATCTCACAGGCCAGTGCTATGCCTCTAGCCAAGATGTGGACGTGTTTCCCCTCCCATCCATCTAGTGAGGATAGGGATACTCAAATATTAAAGGTAGAGAGGGTGCTAGCTGTCATCTGCAGAGATATAGGCCTTCTAGGTCTTATAGTGGGACTCTCCTTGTTGCATATGGTCACCTCCCCCCCAATAACACTGGGTGACAACTGGGGATGGTTGTCCACCTACGAAGTCCCCGACTACACCTTCTCCAATATCCTTGTGATCTCCGAAGCGCACTGCAGTGTTACTTGCTGTCTAGATCTTCGGTGCCTTATGTATACAAGCAGAGTAAAGCGTACCCATGCTATAAAACTCCCAGGTTGTCAAGCGCATAGGAGGTGGTATCTCCCCTGGCTCCTCCTACTTGCACTACTACTGGCCGGTGATATTGAAACCAACCCTGGCCCATTAAATCTGACCCACAAAATCCCTCCTGTATGGGGCATGGGTAAGGGACTAAAAATAGCTCATCTTAACATTAGGAGCCTGCTACCTAATCGTGATGAGCTATTAGCATGGGTTGCACTCTACAAACCCGACATCCTAGGAGTGACGGAGACCTGGCTTAAACCCTCTGTCCCTGACTCTGCCTGTGAACTCACTGGGTATGAATTCACCCGACTGGAAGAGCTGAGGGCAAGAGGGGGTGGCATACTAATCTACCATAAGAGCCACTTAAAATCTCTCAAATTGCCCACCAGGATTCAAAGCGTGTCCCCTGTGAGTTGCTACATGTGCTACTGCTACTTGGGGATGCAAAGAAACTGCACCTGGTGTGCCTATATCCTCAAGAGGTGGGCTACCTGGATTAACTCACCTCATGGACAAAATTGGTCCCAGAGTCAGGGATAATGAACTCATAATCCTGGTGGATGTAAACCTTAACTGGGATAGTGGTAATGTTAAGCAGTTTGAGCCTCTGCTTGCCAACCTTGCCTTGGCCCAGCTCATCCAGGAACCAACTAGGCGGACAGCAAATGGATCCTCCAGCACCTTACTGGACTGGATCATGTCTAACCGTCCTGACAGGATCTTATCAGTGGGTACATTATCTGACTCAATCTCTGACCACTCAGCAGTTTTCTGTGTATGGAAAATTCCCACCCCCAAAATTCCACACAAAATTATACATGTCATAAACTACTCTAGATTCGATACTGAGGAGTTCCTGGAGGACCTAAGAGTTACTGACTGGTCTGGGGTGTATGGTGCCACTGACCACTCGGCAGCAACCTCTTACTTCCTCTCCACCTTTGGGGCCTTGCAAGACAAGCATGCTCCCAAGGTCACCCGTAGGGTGAGGGGTCCCACCCTCTGGTTAAATGGGAATCTCCCAGCCCAGACGCGAGAGAGATAAGTGTTGGGCTCGTTCCAAAGGTACCAGTGATCCCATGATTATTCAAAGGTACAGACACCTCAGGAACAAGTGCAAAAAGGCCATCAGGGCAGCAAAGAGTGACTTTTGCAAGTCCGCCCTACTAAGCTCTGCCAGTAATCCCAGGAGGTTCTGGAGAGATATTAAATCCCTTGTCAGCGGATCCTCCCATCCGGGGGTTACGGACATGGTCATAAATGGAGTCTCCTGCAATAATCCCCATACTATTGCCAACTCCCTAAATAATCACTTCTCTGACCTCTCTGCCTTCACAACCCTCTTCTCACCTGATGAGGCTCTGTCCCACCCCCTTCCCTCCACTCTGCTGGAGGGTCACCCTCCTCGTCAAATGTTCCACCTCAGGGCTGTATCAGTTCAGGACTTGCAGAAACGCCTAGCTGGCCTCTCCCAGTACTCCAGTCCTGGCCTAGACAACCTGGAGCCTAAACTCCTTAAACTTGGTGCTGCACACATTGCCTCACCAGTAGCTTTTATCTTCAACCTATCCCTTGGTCTGGGGACCATCCCAGACATCTGGAAAGAGGCGAGGATTGTCCCTGTACTGAAGCAAGGAAATCCCAAACTGCCTCACAATTATCGACCGATTGCCATTCTCCCAACCCTTAGCAAGCTCCTTGAAAAGGTAGTGGCTGAGCAGCTTTTGGAATATATCCACTCTCATGAACTTCTGTCCCCAGCCCAGCACAGCTTTGGTAAGGGACACAGCACCACCACAGCCTTAATCTCGATTACATCAAGTATCCGGACAGCCATGGACCAGGGCAAACTCTCTGGTGCAATATTTATCGACCTGTTCAAAGCCTTTGACCTCGTTGACCACAAACTGCTTGGTGCACAGTTGTGGTCACTTGGCCTCTCCCCCCATGCCATGAAATGGCTAATGGGTTATCTACATGGCAGAAAGCTGCATACCTGCTTCAATAAAATCCTCTCTGAGCCCCTACCAGTGACCTCCGGAGTGCCTCAAGGCTCGGTACTGGGTCCCCTCCTCTTCTCCCTCTTCATCAATCAACTACCCATGGTTACTACTAGCTGTAGCGCCACCATGTATGCAGATGATCTGGTAATCCTGGCTCACTCCCAGAATGCCACTACCCTAAACCAGAACCTGACCGATGACTTTAACAGGGTATTGTCATGGGTTACTAGTCACAAGCTGGTCCTGAACCTGAAAAAGACACAGACTATGCTCTTTTGGCTCAATGGCTAAAATCAAAGCCTCATCAGCCTGCTTACACGTCACCAGCGCAGATGGATCCTCACTACCCATAGTGAGCTCCATCAAATATCTGGGGTACACTTGACCCCCAACTTGACATGGGTAATCATATCCTTAACATCTGCAGGGCGGCAAACTGCCTATAGGGCCAAGTATAACCTTACACCAGCAGCCAGGCTTGCCCTAGCGAAGGGTGTGCTCCTTCCCTCCCTCAGCTTGGGCTGCACCTATTTGCTCGCTCTCCAAAGACACATCTCACCCGGTGGTACACTGCTTACCATAACATTTGTCGTTTTGTCTTGGCTGCCCCCCCGACTCACCCACCGTTGTGAGCTATATGAGAAACTCTGCTGGCTCTCACCAGCTAGATACCTTGATTTTGGTTTGGGATGCCTCTCCGGGAAAGTGATCAGAACTAGCACCCCCCAGGGACTAGCCCGGCTTCTGCCTAAACTGAATCCCACCCCCTACCAACTTAGGTCTCTCACATCAGGGATGCTCAAAGTCCCTCCTACCCGGACCCTCATGGGGGATCGTGACTTTGCCATAAGTGCGCCCAGACTCTGGAATTCGCTGCCTGTGGATATCCGAGCTGCCCCCTCCTATCTGAGTTTTTGAAATTCCCTGTGGGGTTTCCTAAAACTAGCATCAGAGTGTGACTGCCCCAAACCTCCTAGAGTAAAGTGTCAAATAGTTTTGTCTGAACCTCCCAGGGTGTCTCCATTGAATTCCTGGAGATATTTTCCCCACTGTATCAATGACTTCTGACTACTCCTGCCTAAAAAGCCTTGGGCATTTTTACACCCATTATTGCTCCACGGTCATAGGCTAACCATGACATATTGCACCTTGGTCACTTGGTAGAAACTTGTACTACCAAGTGTTTCTGTTTCTGTCTAACATGTGCATATTTAGAAAAATGTGATGAGCTGTATATACCTGTCTGCGATCCAACTAGCCTAGGGGGTGTATACGACAATGTTATAAGTTATATTATGACCAATCCAGTCCTTGACCTATGCCCCACTCCTATGTATGATGACCTGTATATATCTGTCAGTTGAACTAGCTAGTCTAGAGTGTATAATCTGAAATGTGCTTACTACTATATGTTTCCCCAGCGTCAAATGATGTATTTCCCACATGTTTGTTTACTGTGACAAAAAACTGTACTCTCTTTGCCACGTCTCCTTGACTGTTGTTCCTCATGTTGTATTCTCCTGGGTCGTTCCTGAAAATAGGCATAATACTTGTCTAGTGTACTTACCCGGTAAACAAAAGCGAAATAAATAAATAAATTATGCGCTACATGGGCAGAAACACGTTTTGGGCAAGATGTGAAAAATGACAGCTGTACTGCTCATAAGGAGGTGTGTTAAAATGGCAATGTGGAAAATCTGGAGTGAAAATATTGAAAATTCGCGAACTTCCGGCGTGCGTAGGAACTGCGCAACGCACACTCGTAAAACAGTCAGTTTTAGGAATTTTTCCACCAAATTTTCAACATAGGCTTTTTGAGAGCCCACCTTATGAACAGTGGCAGTGTCGTTTCATTACTTGTCCCGAAAGGTGATTTCATGCAGTGACTGCGAAATCACCCTTCGGGCCTGATTAATGCCATGACAGTGAGAGCATTCATGAGAAGGGGTCCCAAAAACCCCATGTTGAAAATTTGTGCAAAATTCCAAAAATGCCTGAGATATGCAGCAAAGTTGAAAAACCCTATCTATCCCATTATACAACTTACCGGCATTTCCTCATCGAGGTCGGCTTTGAAGAGTGCAGACATGTTCCCAGTCCACCAAAGATCATCACGCCAGAGTCCGGAGGTAAGTATGGGGTGAGGGGTGTGGAGGCAGGGTGCGCAGTGGGTGGGCTGGTGGGGGCAGAGACAGTGAGGGACCGCTTTTCTGTTTCAGGGTTTTTTAATAAACTAAGGACGTGATAATGTGGGACATTTGCCATGCTGGTGTGGGCTCCCAGCCTGGCACAAGGATGGCTGTTTAGGGGGGCATGGAACCGATGGGGGATTGGGGTCCCCCGTCGGTGACAGCATCTGTTGACACGCTGGGGTGGGCTCCCAGCGTGGCACCCTGTACTCTATGGGGGGGACAGTGGAGCCGATGGGGGATTGGCCACCCTCGTTGGCTATACATGTGTAGCCACGCTGGGGTGGGCACCAGCGTGGCATGTACAACTCTGTTTGGGGGCGAGCACAGCCGATCGGGGATTGGGCACCCCTAGGCTATACAGTGCGGGGGCGATCATGCAGTATGCATGCGGCAGTGTAGGGGGAGCTCATACGAGCAGGCGATATCTTATCACTGCTCACTGAAGCGTAGCTCCCCCTTTCAACTGTACGCCACTGCATTTTGGACTGCTGTCATAGACAGCTCCAGCAGGCATTGGAGAACTGTGGCCGTGCCTGCAAACACACTGACTGAACTGGAAGAGGGCTGCCACACCTCCAAAAACTCAAATGATGGCACTATGTTTCTTGCACATGCGTGCAAGCAAACATAAAAATCTATAACTGTTCCTTTGGATGATAGACCTTAACATATTACATCTAAAAAAGGGCTCCAGATTCTATGAAACACATCTGTTTTATCTACAATGCTTTAACTAATATGCTCATTATTAGCAAGAACTGCCATATTATTATAGCAGTCCTTTAAAAGTGGAATACTCTGAGACTTCCAATTCCTCAGCAATAATCTTTTCGAAGTTAATGAAGCCAAACAGACACAAGGACGCTCATGTGAATCTAGATTACAACTATCTGGAAAGCATCCTAACAAATAGATTTCTGGAGAAAATGCAAATTGGGATTGGGTTAAATTACTACAAATCTTATGAACGTCTAACCAGATGTCCTTAACCACAATTCCATAGCACACGAGCAAGCCCAGCTTCCTTCTGGTTACAATGCCAGCAGTTAGAATTTTGTACTAGGCCCAATTTGTACAGTTTTAATGGTGAATAATAAAATCCATGCAAGATCTTAAATTGGATTAGCCTACCTTGAAGTTCTTTATAGCTCCAGCAAGCCTGTTTCCATGACTTTTCCCATTCTTCCAAACTGATAGAGGTACCCAGTTCATCCTCCCAGAACTCTTTTGCTGTAATAGTGGGGTTCAGAGAAAATGCAGTAGATGTCAGAAGTTTACAGAGAAAACCTGCTCTTTTTTGGATAGCACCTAGTTTAACTATCTGATCCCATTCTATATTCCTTTCCCATTGATAGTTCTGAGTTGGACATATTTTATTGAGTACATCCCGCAGTTGTAAATATTGATAAAAATGAGATTTGTGAATCCCAAACTTAGTTTGGATTTCTGTAAAAGAAAGTAAGATGCCAGTTGCTTGATTCACCATATCTCTTACCCTGATAATGCCTGCTTTTTTCCATATATCATTTTTCAGAGTTTTTTATTGTATGTGAGCACAGGGTTAGCCCATAGGGGCATAATATCTAATGGCTTTTTGTTTAGGTTAATAATATTGCTGACTTGTTGCAATGTATGTATGGAAAACAATAAACAAGGATTATCAATCCAACTATTTGATTTAGATAGAAAAAGAAAATCTGTGAGGATATTTGACCCTAACAGATGCTACTCGAAATGTAACCAGAGGAGCAAATCCACAGTCTGTTGAGAGATGTAAATTATATGTGGTAATGTCTGTTTTAGAGCAAATGCCAAGTGATATCTTTCCCACCAAGGTAAGGCTAACCCTCCCATTTCCTTAGGAGCTCTTAATTTATTAATACTCAGTTGGGGTGGAGATTCATTCCAAAGAAATTCCCGAATATTCCTTTCGAGTGTTTTAAGAAAACCATTTACCCAAATACATCGGAAGATTTTGGAAAAAATAAAACAATTTTGGAGCTAAATTCATTTTGACTGCATTAATTTTCCCTCACAAAGATAGATTAAGTTTAGACCACCTAGCCATGTCTACTGCCATTTCTTTCAAGAAAGGAGTATAATTTAACTCGACAATGGAACTTAAATTAGTAGAAATATTACATCACATTTATTCAATATGGTTTTTAAACCATTTAGAATCTAGCATTGTTCCTATCTCCATTTTGATAAAAGTTGTTAAATATCTATGCAATATTTGAGTTTGTCCCAGTTTATTCCTAAACCTTAAATTTTAGCAACTCTTTCTAAAAGGTCACGACGAGCTTTACAGGAGCATGCTGGTCTTGTCATAGTTAGTAGCAAATCATCAGCAAAGGCTAGTGCTTTATTATCATTCTTTCCTAATTTAATGCCAGATATACATTGGTCTCTATTGATGGCCTGAATAAGTGCCTCAAAAGCCAAAATAAACAAATAAGGTGATAAAGGACATCCCTGTCTTGTTCCACAGCGTAAATTAAAGTGAGATGAAAGCCTTCCATTAGTGATGACCTGTGCCGTAGGATTTTTATAGAGCATAGAAACCCAGGATAGGAATTTCTCACCAAATCCAAAATTTTTTAGTCTCTTATTCAAAAAGTCCCAATTTAAAGCATCAAATGTTTTAAAACTATCTAGTGACAATAACACTTATGGTTCTTTATGTCTGTTTGCTAACCACAAGAGATTAAAAAGTCTAGGCATATCATCCGATCCTGATCTACCTTGAACAAAACCCACTTGCTCCTTTCCTATGAGTTTAGTAATAATATTCTGGACCCTTTTTGCTAGTATCTTTTTCAGAATTTTATAATCAGAATATAACAAATAAATGGGCCTATAACTGGAGCACTCAAGCAGATCCTTACCTTTTTTGGCTATAAGAGTTATAAAGGCTTCCAACATAGAGTTGGTGAGCATCAATTCCTCATGCAGACTTAACAGAATGTCATGTAGTATAGGAACTAAGGTGGGGCAAAGTTTTTTTGTAGAACTCACCCGGCAAACTATCAGGCCCCGGAGTCTTACCAGATGGAAGAGAATTAAAGGCCCATTCAACTTCTTGCAGAGTAGTACCCCTATCTAAATCTAGTTGATCTTGATTAGAAAGTGAAGGTAAATCTAAACTACTTAGGAAAATATCTAATTTTCCGGGATCAGTTTTCCCAGTGTGAGTATAAATATCCTGAAAAAAGGAAAGAAATTCCTTGTTAATGTCCTTATTGCTAGTCACAGCTAATCCTGTTTTGGTTTGAATACCTGGTATTAAGTTGTGCTGTTCCATTTTTTTAAGTCTTGCTGCCAACAATTTACCTGGTTTCTCCCCTGCTTCCCAATATGTCTGCTTAGTCCTAAACAGCGCATATTCCGTCTTAGGTGAGTATATTGAATTTATATCAAATTTAATACGAGATATTTTATGTAATAGGTCACCCATGGGAGTTCTATTCATTTTAGAAAGCGCTTCTAAATTCTTAAATAGTTTTTCCTTCTCATTTAACTCTTTCTCCCTCTCTTTTCATTTCTGTGAAGCAAATGCAATAATCTGTCCTCTAATCACTGCCTTATATGCTTCCCACAAAGTAGTCTTAGAGACAGTATTGTTGTCATTAATTTCAAAGTAATCCTTAGTCTTAAATTCCAGCATTTCCAAGAAATTCTTATCTTTAGGTAAATAAGTATTCATCCTCCATCTGTGTGCTTTTTCACCTTTGTTATCCCAATCAATAACCACACTAATCAGAGCATGATCAGAAATGGTTATACTGTTTATGTCAGCCCCAGATATAGAATTTATTGGTTTGCTGGATAAAAGAAGATAGTCTATCCTACTGTAAAACTGATGATGTGGTGGAAAAAAAGTATAATCCCTACCCTTGGGATAAACTACCCTCCAACTGTCCAGAAGAGAAAGATCAAGCAGCATTTTCCTAAGGGAAGTTCTGGCTTTTGTTTCTAATTGCACTGTTTTATTCAAGGATCTGTCTAAAATAGGATCTATAGCCAAATTAAAATCACCCCCACACACAATCTCATAATCCAGGAAATTAGTGAGTTCTATATACAGCTGATTAAAGAAGATTTCCTGGCCACAACTAGGAGCATAAAAGTTACATAATGCTACCCTCCTCCCATCCAGAGTACCTGCTAGAATTCAAAAATGTCCATTTTGATCAGCTACATGCGAATGTTTTGAAAAAAGTATCCTTTTTTTGAATTGGAATAGCAGTTCTACATTGTTTAGTATTAAAGCAACTATGCTCTTCTTGACCCACCCACTGCCTTTTAAGTTTCTTTGCTTCCTCCTGGGACATATGTGTTTCCTGAATAAAAGCTATGTCTGCCTTATTTTTATTTAAATATGTTAGCACTTTCTTTCTCTTAATGGGATTTCCCAAACCTTTAACGTTCCAGGAAACAAGCTTATAGCTGACCATAGTTGAAACTAGAGCGTACAACAAATTGTAAAGGGGAAGGGGAAGATAAAAACAAATAAGTCAAAGGACTAATATCAGACACTCGTGGAAGAACTCAAAATTTGGAAATGAGTAGTTCAGCAAAATTCAATCAAGTATGTTATCTGTCAAAGTTTGATGAATATGTAATGACAGTTAAAAAACACCAAAGTAATAAAACCAAGCACCTTATTAGATGTACTCTTTGTTACTTTTAGCAGAGTTATATAGTCACAATTCAATAAAGATAAACAATTAAACCCAATAGTTAACAAATACTAAGTTAAAAGAATAAAAAAAGAGAAAACAGTAAACAATAAATGAGTATATTGGTGAATGACAACTAAGTCAAAAACCTTAATAACTTAAAAGTATTGTTAGGTTTACATTAATTAACACTAAGTATGATGTTCAATACCTAGAAAGCCCATTATCTGAGATACTAACTGTCCAATGCAGAGAGGCTACCTAAACCAAAATTGTCAGATGTTAAGAAAAGACAACTTCTGTCCATTGTGATAATAATAAAAAAAACTATGACCATTTAAAATCTTATATTTAAACAACTATAAAGATGCATATTTAGCAGGTATCAGGTTCAATATCTATATATCAAAGCAAATAGTACCAGTAAGTAAACAGCATAACAAAATCTAGTATAAGAACAAGTATAATATTTATCCACCTTGAGTACTGCGTGCAGTTTTGGAGGCCACACTTAAAGAGGGACATTACTCTCCTGAAGAGGGTCCAGAGGAGGGCAACCAAAATGATTTGGGGCTTGGGGGACAGGACCTATGAGGAGAGGCTCGAAGAGTTAAATATGTACACATTGGAAGAGAGAAGGGACCGGGGGGACATGATAGAGGTCTTCAGGTACATGAAGAGGGTAAATAGGGGAGGAACAGTCAGGGTGCTTCGAAGGAAGGAGGAGGGGCCACTAGAGGGCATGGGTGGAAGCTGGAGGGGAGATTCAGGGGAGAAAGGAGGAGGTGCTACTTCACTGAGAGGGTGGTGGAGCCATGGAATCAATCAATCAATCAATCAATCAAAATCTTTATTTAGTCAGGCGAACATCATTGAGCGTAGCTCATTTACAAGATGGACCTGAGTGGTCATACAAATAAGAGTACAAGTATTTTTACATGGACAAGAAAATAACATAAACAATAGTACAATGACATAAAATGAGAGTATACAAAAATTTACATATATACAAGGCACAGTAAAAATCACTTAACCTGTAAAAAAAGGAGAGAATAGATATAGCAGGCATAGTGTACAAATAATAGGGCCTTTATGGCTTTTATAAGAATATAGCAGCTGACTGGATAATAGAAGCAGAACTAAACAGAATGGAATACGGAAGGGGGATGTAGGTTGATGGGAGATCAGGCCTTATGGAAGCAATTGCAGAACTCTGGAAATAGGGTGGAGAATAATCTTTGAAGGATGATAAGGGTAAGAGGGTATTTAGATTCATAGATTTTTGGAGTGAGTTCCAGTAACTGCTAGGGAGTAGCTGATAGCAGCCCTCCCAAACCGGTGCAGGCATTGGGAACCTTAACATGATGAGTTTACTGATCCTTAAGGTGTATGGCCTAGAAGTACTGTAAAACAGTCTGTGATATAGGAGGGAGTTTGCCTGATAAAGCTTTGAAGATCCAGACTGCAGCATTCCTATTTCTTCTGTGTTGTAGTGATGTCCAATTTACTGCCATGTAAAGAGAGCAATGATGGGTGCTGGAGGGAAGGTCAGTAATACATCTGATGGATCTATGATACAGGGTGTCCAGTTTATTTAAGAGGAGAGTGAGCAATGGCCACAGAGAAAGTCAGCATAATCAATGAGGGATGGAATGATGCCTGGATTAATCTTTGTTTGGAGTCTCTGGTAAGGTAGTGTTTTATTCTGTAAAATAGGCCAAGCCTTTGTCTCAACTTTTTAGTAGCTCTTCAATATGGACAGAGTAGTCAAGCTTATTATCAATCCAGACTCCAAGATATTTGAATTTGTCCACAAATTCCAGCTTCTCCAAGTAAGGTGGAATGCGCTGCCTAGGGGCTGGTGGAGGCAAAGACAGTGGAGGGGTTCAAGAGGGGGTGGGACAGGTACAGGGGAAGGGTTCTGGAAGCAAAATCCAATGCAGCAAGAATATCCGGAACTGGGAAGGGAGAAGCCAGAGGAGGTGAGGGGGTAGCAAGGTCAGCACCCAGGGTGGAGGCTGACCAAACGAGCAGACACGAAAGACCGTTAGGCCTATTCTGCTGGCATTTTAGTATGTTAGTATGATAAGCTAAAAGAGAGACATGCATGTGAGACCAGTTTATGTTCCCTATTATTAGTGGCAACTGAAATTGTCCAACAGGTCACTACCCAAGCTCCAACCCCTTACAGTATCCGTATCAATGAAAAAAGAGGAAAGTGAAACCAGGAGAGGCATGGATAGCACAACACCATAAACCCACATGCTCTCACCACAATAAAGCTGAGGTATACTCTTTATTATAAAGCCTACACCTTCCATAGTCAATATATAAAAGTTTAACATCTGAACTAATGCATCAGTGAGCCCAGCCAAAACAAAGACCTGATTCCCTTTTGACATTTTACCCACCAGCACTTCAGAATTCAACCAGAAATGATTTCAAACAGGCAATTTAAAAAACAAACCAACACAGGAGATCATCTTTCGCAGAATAATTGTGTAACACAACCAACTTCATATGCGGTGTTTTTTACAGAAGGGTCAGCTTCCTAATCCCCCAAGCTTTCAACCCGCTCACATAATTTTAGGTGTAATTATTAGCTTCCTGGTTTGTTTCTTAATGAATGCTCAATTGTTCAACTATGTTATGGAGTCTATCAATACGCCCAGCTCCCTGAATATAAATACCCAACTCCAATAGTCAAATCTCTGGGTTGGGCAAACCGCTACATCAGCACAAATCGTTAGAAGTGCATCATCAGGCATGGTTCATGAAATATTGCCTTACCTGCTTCCCTATTACCATTCCATCTCGCATTCAACAAGACACTATTGGAGCAGACAGCATAGTTAGTACGTGAACCTGCAACATCCATCTGCAACCACTAATTTTTCAGCATGCATATTGTGTTATGAGAAACATCTACTCATCTCACACATGACCACTCCACATAGTCATAAGATTAGAGCAATTAAAATTAAAGCTGTACAAGTTAGAATATAAATTAGCCTCTTCTAATTTGCAAGGTAAACAATCTATTGACAAAGCATCACTTAAAATAATGTTTTAAACCCCCTTTAGAGCCTTGTTCCATACAGCCACGTGTAGGTGGTGCTTAAGGCCATGCAGTCCTTTAGACATCGCATTTAAAGCAAAAGACACGGCCAGAAAGTACAGGACCCTTGTACATCCAGGCAAACAATACCTTAGGACTTGTTTTCGAGCTCAACCATGAGCTGGCTCGATAGTACTAGAAAGAAGAGAGGAGCTCCAGTGATTGTTGATAATCATGTAGTACACACTCAACCTTTGACTTGTGCAGCAGGCAATTGTGACCCACTGGGAATTATAAAAAGGGTCTGAGAAATGGAGCTTTCTGATTGGCTGCAAACATTCTAATAGCCTTATGTTAATCTTTTATTAACATACATGTAGAACTTAACCATATGCTGAACAAGGTTTAACACTGTTTAAAACATTTTTATTATAATAGTAATAAAACTCCAGGGATGATGGAAGACGGTTTGCCACTTATGTATACCGGCACACCTCGTGCTACAGTACACCCCTTTGAAGGTGATTAATAGACCATTAACATAACCCTTGGTCATGCCTTATTGCTTAATTATTACATCAGCTTTACTTGTATATTCCATAACATCAACTTGTGCTGTAGGGGAAGATGTCCTGGGGAAAGGAAATTCAGTAGAAACATTTGGGTCAAGGGAGCGCCTGGATGATGGTCCAGAAGAGACTGGTGTATTTTCCTGACTTCTGCTGCATTTTTTAGGATTTTTCTTTACCAGCACAGGAATTTGTCTTGAATGAGACACAGTGACCTGAGTGATTTTAGGCTTCCTCACAATGCAGGAATCTTCATTCACTAGATCAGTTTGTTTTACTACTTGTGAATATAAATGCAGGGTTACAGTTGTGGGGATCATGTCAGGATGCTTGCTAGAAGAAGTGATATTAGTGCTGTCCTCCTCACGAGCCAGACTGCCAGTTTCTCAATTACACCCCCCCATTTCTTTATTCCCTCCTCCCAGTCCCTTCTGTATTATACTGTTTCCGATAGTTATTTATAATATTCACCTCCCCCCCGACCTTATGGTTGCAGCATCTACCCCAGTATTCACTTGTATGTTCAGCAGGAAGGAAAATTATTCCCCTCCCCTCATCATTATGGACACAGCAATCTGAATGTCTGTGTTATTTACAAATTCCACCCCACCCCGACTGTACATGGACAGCAGTCCAGATCCTATATTTATTTATTTACAACCCCCCCAGACCACAAATGCAGGCATCTTGAGACTAAATATGTCCTGTCTGCCCCCTTCTCTCCCTGACTTTCCATTATTGGTACTCTCAGAATATATTTTATTTACAATCCCCCCCCATCAAGTCCATGAAGGCAGGACACTGGAATCAAATTCAATCCCATCGGCCCCCACTCCCAACATTTCAGGTGTTGCAGATCCAGATCACATTTTGTTTACTGTCCCCCCTCCCTAGGTTTGTGAATGTAGGAGTCCTGGTTTAGTTCCAATCCCATTATGCCCTGCTTTAAAATTGAGGCTGGTTGGATCATATTGCAGGCCATGCCCCGCCTTCCAAAGTCGTCCTTAATGGCCCACGCTTCATAAGACCTACAGCAAAGGCCTCTCCAGCCCTTGGTACTGTAAGTCCAATTTCTACTGCTTGGTGGATGTACTAAAATGAGGCGCAAATACAGTATATGGTTTAATTATTTGTCTGCTGGGAGCACCTACTCTTTCTGCTGTGTGTCCTGATTCTTTCTTGCAGATTGTGGTTGCAGTGGAGCAGGGTCTGAGGCTTTGTTAGAGCGGGAGGCCCAGAACCACAGCTTAAAAGTGGAAAGCAGTTTGGCTGCTGGGTCTGGATTCCAATATAGCTCCAGAGGAACACCCAAGGTTTGCAACGTATTTTTAGCCTCAGCAAGTGTTCTGAAAAACTTTGGACCCTCTGTCAAGAAGATTTTAAATTGTGCAGGGGCGTATAAAATGCATCTTGATGTTCTTTGTGGCTAGATATTTACGTATTCCCAGAAGGGCTTTTTGTTTTTGATTCGTAATAGGAGTGTAGTCATGATCTAGGTATAGCCTTTTATCTCCAAATTGTACTTCTTTTGCCCATGATGCAGTAAGTATTTTCATCTTGGTTCAGTAGTCGATGAACTTCATAACTGTTGACCTCGGATTAGCTTTTGGGTCAGTTGGTTTTTTCGTGAGTGCCCTGTGTGCTCTTACAATATTTCAGGGCTCCTGTTTTGAAAGTCCAAGCATTTCTTGTAGTAAAGACTCAAAATAAGTTTCCGTTTTACCCGTTTGCTTCTTTGGGAAACCCATATAGCCTCAAATTGTCCCTTCTGGAACGGAGCTCCATATCGTCGATTTTCTCAGTTAGCTCTCATTTCCTTTGGCATATTACCTTGATTAAGTGATGTTTTTCAACCAGATCAGAGGCCTCCATGAGATCACCCTCAAGATTGATGGTCCGTTCAGTGATTTTGGCGATACCTTTGATGTTTTCGGCCACTGCTTTCTCTACTCATTCCAAGGTGCTGCCGAATTTATTTAATTCCAAGAACACGCATTTAGAAGTTATTGTAAAATCCTATCCTTCATTGCCACTGCAATTGCTTGCCTAAGCTGAAGCTATTGATTTGGAGCTGCTCCTGCTTGATCCTTTGCCAGACATTTCAATTATTTTTGGCTTTTGCAAATAATCTAACAGTGTTTCTTTATATCTATTTTTTGCAGGCATACCTTCCTACAACCTTGCTGTATTTGTTTAGGAGTGATTTCTGGTGGTGAAGGTTTTTTTTGCATTTTAAATTCCTTGGGGGTGAGAGCTGCTGAAGTTTACCACCACATGGGAAGAAGGCAGAACCGGAGGTCGACCTTGGTTTTTTAAAATTCATAAGAAGCTTGTTCTTGGTGAACCAGTCCTCAATGGTGGAGAAGTCCTTTTGGAGGTGTGATTCTAGGGAGAGTGGTTCATGCTTTTTGGAAAAGATGACAGCATCGTCGGTGTACAGTAGTATTTGTCCTGAGCAGTCTTGGGGAAAGTGGTTAAGAAAGAGACTGAATAGTAGAGTGCCCAGAACTGAGCCTTGAAGCACCTCTGTGCACACCTGTCTACTGTTAAAAAGTGTTTAATTCATTTTTACCTGTTGCAATCTGTTGCTTAAGTAGCTTATGAACCAACCCACAGCTTCAGTTAAGAGGCCAGTGGAGTGGATTTTGTTGAGCAGGGTGCTGTGATTAACTGTATTGAATGCTTTAGTGAGGTCAATGTATATCTCCTCCACTAGCTGGCTACCATCAAGTGCCCTATGCAGGAAGCCAGTGTACTCCAGTAATGCAGTGGTGGTAATGTTTGCCTTCTGGAAACCATGCTGTTAGAAGCACTGGATTTTGTATTTGTCAAGGCAGTTGACAAGCTGGTCTGTAATAATTTGTTCTATGACCTTGGGGGGGTAGGACTGAACTGAGGCAGTAATTGGCGTGGAGGGCTCTGTCCCCACTTTTGTGGACTGGGGTGACTACTGTCACTTTCCATCTCTTGGGGAATTGCCCCAGTCTAAGGGATAGTTTCAAGAGAATTGTGAGTGGCAATAGAACTTTGTCCAGGGTGAGGGCAATACATTTTAGGTCCATTGTATCGCTGCTGCTCCTGAATTTGCCTAGTGCCTGCTGGAGATATTTTTTGGCATCGGCCCTGGAGATTACCTTAAAGTAGAAGGTGGGGGGGTCCAGAGTGGGAACTTCTGTTGGGGGTTGCAGTGACTTTTGCATTTGTCTCAGCTGTGGTAGTGAAGTCTGGTGGTAGTGTTCCACTGAGGTCAGTGAATGCGTTGTTAAATGCATCGGCTATAGTTTTAGAGTCTTGGGTAGTTTCTCCATTCACTACTAGCATAGAGGGTGGGGTTTTGTTAGGTTTACCAGTTAGTTCCTTCAGGTTGTCCAAAAAGTTTCTTCCATCTCCCCAGGAGTTAGCAAGGCAGTCATTAAAGTGGCTCATTTTAGCTAACCTGAACTCACGGGTGCAGGTATTCCTGGCTGTTTTGTATTTGTGGATGTCTACTTGTTTTCCAGTGGCCTTGGCTCTTTGCCATAAATGGTCCCTAGTGGTCATATGGTTTAGCAGAGTGGGGTGATCCATGAATTGTGGACGCCTTTTAATACCCATTTACTTACTGGGGCATAGATGTCGCAAGCCTCATTAAATTTAGCAATGAAGCAGTCCAAGGCCTGGTCTATGTCATTTAGGGAGTCAAGAGTGGACCAATCAATTTGTTGAAGGTAAGCCCTTAGCGAGTTTAATTGTCCTCTTTTAAGGATGTGACTAGTTACAGTTTTGGGGGGGTTGGGGACTTTATTGGCGCAGTGGCATATGCAGGGAAGTGGTCACTGAGTGAATCTGTGAGGACTGTGGTATTGGATATCTGCTCAGGGTGGTTTGTAAGAATCCAGTCTAGCAGTGTACAGGACCCAGTGTGATAGTTAGTCCTGGTGGGGGATTCGACCATTTGGGAGAAGTTGATGCAAGACCGGCCGTCTTTGCATTGGGTGGTCTCACTGAATAGCCAATTTACATTTAAATCCCCAAGAATTACCACCTCCCAGTTTTGTCTCAGTCCTTTAATGTAGTCAACAATTTTGTTGACACCAGTAGCTTGATCTCTTGGGGAATGTAGATTGAGACTACTGTGAGGGACTTGTTATGTGCACCTAACAGTAGCCTGACAGCAAAGGCTTGTGCAGTGCACCCAGTGTCCATTTAGGGGAGGATGTGACACTGTATACTATCTGTAACTTAGATTACACAGCCCCATCCCTTTTTCCCAGTCTGTTAAGCCTAAAAAGGATATACTGTACCCATTTAAGATTAAGGGTGTGTCTGAAATTTTTTGTTGAGAACCAGGTTTCCACTAGGGAGATGACATCAGGGTTGTGCTGGCTTACCCACACTTGGAGTTGGTCGATTTTAGCCACCAGGCTGCAGATATTAATAGATGCAAGTTTTAGTGATCTAGGGTTGCTACTGCTGCCCTGTGGCTGTTGGAGTGGGCCATGATTGGGGGTGGATGTTGCCTGAAATGAGTAGCAGCATCAGTGATGTGTGGAGCAGGAAGTTTTTTAGACTTTTTAGCAATGAAGTGTGCTTTTACCTACTAACTGCTGTCTTCTTTTTTGTGCACGATAGGATGGTGAGGTGGGGCAGGAGGAGTACTGCCGTGTCGCAGTAGTCGAGGGGCAGACACCCTATGGGGGTGCTTTGCTTGGTCTGGCATGTGTGTCTGCTAACAGACTATTTGTACCAGTTCTATGGGACAGCGAGATTGGGGTGTTGGCTGTATAATTGTTTAACCACGTGTGCTTGTTAAAGCACTCTAGGGATAGGAAAATTAGGAGGAGAGCTATATTAAATTTATTTTTGCAGGGAGCCAACTTGTGACTGGGAGGACAGTGTTGCTCTCATGATAGCAGGGCTCTAGGAATAGTAGTAGAGGGGTACTCTTAAGGGCTCAGTGAAAGAGACCAGGTGGCATGTACCAAGTGGGTGGTGGGCTGTACCACTTGAGGGGGTGGGTAAGGTACTAGGGGAGTTTAGTAGGAAGGGGAAAACTAGCCAACTAATTAGCCTAGTGGACCATGTGCCTGCTTTGGAGTGGTCTGTGCACCTCAGGTAAGGGGTTCAAGCCCAGTTGGGGAAGTAAATGAATAAAGAAGGAGGGGGAGACTTGCACAGGAGCACATGTGCACAGGAGGAGCACAGGTGGCAGTAGGAAAGAGGCAGGATAGGTGGATGGACCAAGTCCTAATTAATTCTATTTACAATTGAGTGGAGGTTGCAAAGTAGAGCACAGCACCATCTAGTGGGTATAAGGTGCTAGGGGGAGTTTGGGGAGGTAGTCCTCACATGTGACATAAAAGGTATATATCCACACAGCAAAATCAAAGAAAGAAAATGTGAAACATTTTTTTCTTTTTTCTTACTGTATTTATTCACAAATGAGCCATTTTATAATAGCAATAAAGCACTCCAGGGTGTGTGTGTTATTATGTAATAACGTCACTTCTTGGGCATTGAATGCACTCAGCCTGCAGCCTTGTGCTTCAACCACCCAAGGCGTGATGTTATTACACAATAACACACACCCTGTCATACCTTATTGCTTAATTATGCACTGGACAAGAAAAATCTGAGAAGTTGATTGGTGGGCAGCATTACATGCCTGTACTTATATTCCTTCATAACAGAATGCCTAAAAACAAGACTCCTGAGCAGATGCTATTTGCCTAGAACACTATCCCTACGCCCACTCAAAACGCTTAACTGCACAAACCCCTCACCGCTTTCCCTAGCAACAGAATTAAAAAAAAAACTGTGAATGCCCCATTACCTATAATAATCCATTTTAATGCATTTTAAACCATTTTAAGTAATTTCTTCGGGACAACTTCTGTCCAAAAAACTCCATGTACCAAAAGCATGTCTTCATCGTGAAGGCATCTCTGGAATACCACTGACCCCAATCCTAAGCATGTGTACGTCCGTTTTTGTTTGTCCAAAGCTGATAAAAATTGAGACCCTATTCCAAAAATCTGTTTTATTCTAAAGTCGTAGATGTCTGTCTTAACTGAAAACGCATGCCCAAAAGGCACTAAAACCAGATGAGAAAAAAAAAAATCAAGTGAGATACCGACCATACACATTAGCGCTCCCACTGATGTGCATGCTGGGGATCTCAGCTGAGTTTTTACAGAGGTGCTTTTAATGCCTTTCGGGTGTGCATTTTCGGTTCATACAGACATCTACGAGTTTAAAATAAAACAGACTTTTGTAACACTGTCTTCATTTTTATCAGCTTCACATAAATAAAAACGGCCATACACCAGTTTAGGATTTGGGTAGGTGGCATACCAGAGATGACTTCACAATGAAGACATGCTTTTGGTGCCTGGAGTTTCTTGGACAGAAGTTGTCCCAAAGTAATTATTTAAAATGATTTAAAAGGTATTAAAACCTACTGGGGCATTCACAGCAGTTAGATTTTTTGTATATTTTGATGCTAACAGGAAACTGGTATTGGTGTTACACAAAACGGACCGCTTCTAATGTTCAAGTTCAAGTTTATTTGCAAGAAAACTCCATTGAGCATGCTGATTTTCCAGGAGGTCCTGTCAAGGACAACATTATACAAGATACAATGCAGTGCAAAATACAAAGTTTGATAAAAACAAAAAAATGCAGTATAAAAAGTGACCTGTTATATATGCTCTAAGAAAGCATACAGCGGTATTTAGGTTATAGGCTTTGAATACAGGTAACATAGTAGTGACACGTACACATGGTGTAAAGCAGACATTCAAGTATTGGGTAGGGGGCACAAATGAAGGGACATAAGTGCTCATACATGAGAGTAGACCTTAGAAAAGGAGTGCTAGCTGGTATAGCATTGGCAAATTTCCTGGGCAGCTGTTTTGGCTAAGGATTTGAAGAGACTGATATTAATTCAACAAGCTTGAGTGATGATTGCAGTTTGTTCCAGGCCAACGGAATGGCATATTGAATTGCCACCTTACCATAGCAGGTGCAGAATTTGGGCACATGTAACAGGATGCTGGTGTTTTTCCTAAGGGAGTAGCAGCTGCTGGAGCAGTGGAATAAGGTCATGATATATGTAGGAAGTTTGCTCGTTAGTGCTTTGAAGGCCCATGTGGAGGTATGGCTCATTTTTCTGGTGGACAGGGGCGTCCATCAGTTATGACCAAAGTCACTACAGTTACATGATTAATGACTCCAGCATTGGACTCTTTTATATAGTAATGTACTTCCACAGTTCAAAAACACAAAAAAATTAATTGTTAAATCAAATCAAAATTTATTTACAAAGCGCTTTTCAATAAATCAACGCGCTAATACATAACAAAAAATAAAACATCAACAATAATAAATAATAACATAAACAATAAAATATCCATAAAATTACCATAAAATAGTCTATTCAAATGCCAGTGTAAATAAATAACTTTTCAAAGACCTCTTAAATGATTCCACGGACAGGCACTCTCTAATCTGACGAGGTAGAGAATTACACAGGGTCGGGGCCATAAAAGAAAAAGCCCTTGCCCCAGATGATTGAAGACGAACCCTGGGAATCTCTAACAATCCCTCACCAGTGGAGCGGAGTGGGCGGAGAGGGCAGTAGGGACAAAGGAGATCTTGCAGGTAGCTCGGTCCTTGACCGTGTAGAGTCTTATAGGTCAGTGACGTGACCTTGAAGGTGATTCTTCACCGCACTGGCAGCCAGTGCAGTTCGCACAGCACAGGTGTGATATGGCAAGTTCTTGATAACCCAGTCAACAACCTGGTTGCTGCGTTCTGCACCAGCTGCAGGTGACGGAGATCTACCCCGGCAACCCTAGCTATAAAGCATTACAGTAATCAAGGCGTGAAGAAACAAAAGCGTGGACCAACACAGGAAGGTCATCATGCGGAACAAGGTGTTTTATCCGTGCGATATTCCTCAGATGGTAAAAGGATGACTTGACAGTGGCCTACACCTGCATCTTCAGTGTCAGCGCACTGTCAAAAATAACGCCCAGATTTCGCACCTGTTCAGAAGGTCTCAAGTAGGTATCCCCTAATAAAAGACCAGAGGGGACCCCAGGAGTCAACTTCTCTACATAATGACCTGGGTCCACTACCAACACCTCAGTCTTATCCAGATTTAACTTCAACCAGTTCGCACTCATCCAGTCCTGAATCTCAGCGAGGCAGTTGTTAAAAACCGACACTGCATCACTTTGTTCAGGTACAAAGGACATATAGAGCTGAGTATCATCTGCATAGCAGTGAAGACTCAACCCATAATGCCTTATAATGTCTCCCAACGGCAGCTTATACACCGTGAACAACATGGGGGAAAGCACAGAGCCTTGCGGCACCCCACAGGACAGAGCAACGGGAGCAGAAGAGAAAATCCCTGAAACTACCCTTTGACTTTTTCCTGTGAAGAAAGAGTGGAACCATCTGAGGACTGTCCCAGACAGTCCACAGAGTAGCCGCAGGTGATCCAGCAACATCCCATGGTCCACAGTGTCAAACGCTGAAGAGAGATCAAGGAGAACTAAGATCGAACGGCTCTTCTGATCTCTCGCTATTAGGAGATCATTTAGTACCCGAACTAATGCAGTCTCGGTACTGTGCCTCTTCCTGAAACTGGACTGGAGAGGATCATAGACTTCATGGGTGGTAAGAAAGTCATCGAGCTGCAACGTGACTACTTTCTCAATAACCTTGCCCAAAAAGGGCAGGTTAGAGATCGGTCTGTAGTTAGCGAGGCAGTCGGGGTTAAGGGAAGGTTTCTTCAAAAGGGGTGTCATGACAGCCTCCTTCAAAGACTCTGGGAACACCCCTTGATCCAAAGAACTCCAGACTATCCTTGCTAGGACTGGTCCGATCACATCCATGCACCCCACAAGGAGGCGCGTAGGACCAGGATCCAAACTACAGCAAGTCGGTCACAAGCCCTGGACAATCTTCATGATATCCATGATTGCTGGCTGGTCAAAATCCATCCAGGTAGACCGAGGCATGTAACTCCGCATCGGTCACTGCAATGCTCGTTTGAATGTATGCGCGGATCTCCGACCTGATTAATGACACCTTATCATCAAAGAACTGAGCAAACTCATCACACTGTATTTGTGAAAAGGCTCTCCGACCCTGCAGACAGGCTGGATTGCACAGTCTGTCGACAGTCCGGAAGAGCTGAGCAGGTCGGTTTCTTGATGCAGTAATCTCCCTGGACAGGAACTCTGCCTTCTTATGGGAGATTACTGATTGATAGTCCACATAACGGGCCATCAATATAAGTCTGTAACTCTCCAGGCCAGATTTCCGCCAACAACGCTCCAATCTTTGCCCCACTCTCCTCAACTCCCTCAATGTCCCATCAAACCAAGGGGACTGAGGGCGGAGGGAGAGGGCGAACATGGACAGGTGCAATGGAATCCAGTGCCCTCAGCACCATGTTATTATAGTGCACTACTAAGGCATCTGGTTCCATGCACTCCATAGGCCAACTCGATAGGTCCAGTACCGCCATCAGACCCTCAGGGGTAACTCCCCTCAAAGGGCGATACTGGACCATCTCCAAAGGGGTGGGTCTCATAATGGGGGTCACAAAATTGAACTCTATAGAATGATGGTCAGACCACCCAACTGGTTCCACCACCAGTTCCGTGATCTCCATCCCCAGGGTGAAAACCAGATCCAAAGAGTGACCCTGAATATGGGTAGCAGCGGTAACCACCTGTGTGAAGCCCAACAAACTCATTAGTTGGAGAAAGTCTTGACCAAACTGCAAGAGTTCATCTTCAACCCAGGCATTGAAGTCCCCAAGGACCAACCACCTGGATGGCTCCAGCGCCAGGTCAATAATGAAGTCCGCAACTTCTTGCAGAAAAACGTTCTCACTACTGGGTGGACGATAAATGAGCAGGATTCTGCAGCCTACACCTGCTCCCATGATACACTCAAAGGATCTAGGGGACACCACTGGAACCTCTACAAGGCTCAATTCTGATTTAAAACAAATAGCGACCCCCCCACCCCTACGATCCAACCTCGGGCGATGTATTACCGAGTACCCGGCTGGAATGGCTGACTCCAAAATGGGACCAGCATTTTCGTTCAGCCAGGTCTCGGTAATGCATGTCAGGTTAGATGATTCAGCAAGATCAGCAATAATCGCTGTCTTGTTTTTTATAGACCTGGCATTGCATAACAATGCCCAGGTTGGATGAGAGGCCCTGGAGGAGCAGGCTACATGCCCACTCTCAGTGGAGACCTTGGGTATGGGAACCAGGCAACGACCTCTATCCTGGGCCCATTTCACCCCAGGGCATCTCCTTGACCTCACCACCCTTATTAAGCCCACTCCGCTCCCCGTGGCCGGGGACCCCCTCCTCTCTGCCTCCTCCGGCAATCCCCAAGGCACGCCAACGCCTGTATACTTCGGGCTGCAATGGGGGCTATCGAAGGGTGCAGGTCCCTCAGCCTAGAGGGGGAATAGCCTGTCCATGGATAATCGGTCCCAACACATAATCATTAACACAAAGTATTTAAGAGACAATCTTAAACAATCCCTATAATATAAATATTATCAACACCAGCACTAATTTAAAATAACTAAAAACAAATAATCCAATTTCTCTCCAGGCCGACTCCTTAGAAAAATTAAAAAATCTCCAGGCAATTCTGGACAAATTTTTTAAATTCTTCAAAAAGAAAAAGTTTGTGATAGTTGACAGCAGAAGTCACAATTTCTTCCAGTTTCTACTTTTTCTAGAGAAGTGAAAAATCCCTCAGAGCTCTCACCCCTGGGGAATCTGTCCCATAGCCTATCTCTCACATAGGCACTTAAACAGAACTCAAATGAGAACTTCTTTGTAACTGTACCATATACTCCAAGAAGTATAAAATAAAAAACCAGTCTGCAGAAAATTAATCCAGCTGCTTAAGAGGGGGTATAATTAATCAGCCAACAGAAAAGAAAGCTCTCCCTATGGTCGTCCCCCAAGGTATTATTTAGGGAGACCAGCCTATAACTGGTTCTTGTGTGAGCAGGCTCTCCAGCCTACCCCAACAGAAACCCACAAACCATGGGTGTCCTAGGCCCATCCTCCAATAGCACTCCCCGGGACTCCCATGGCAGCTGCTCACTCCAGCAAATCACCCTGGGTTCAGGCCAATGTTTTTACAAAATGGAGAGAATCCCCTTGATCATCCCCCAAGGCGCTGCTGGGGGGATCGATAAGCAACTGGGGTTCACACGAGCAGGCTCTCCAGCCTGCCCAATGTAAAGCCCAGAAGCCACGGGCACCCTGGGGCCCGTCCTCCGACAGCACCTCCCCCAGTCTGCCCAACCAACCACCCCAGCAGACTACCCTGGGTTAAGATCAGAAGGCTGACAAACTCACCCACACCACAACGATGATGAAACCAGTGAAAAGGTCAATAGATCCTAAATATAGGAATAAAGCCAAATTCTTCCAGGAGTAAGCCAGTCGAAATCTCAGTCTCCAGCTACGAGCACACAGGGACACAAAAGCAAATCCAAATAGACAAACAGTAAATCCATAAAATCAATCAAAAAGCTCCGAAATAGGTTCCTCAGTGGAATGCCGCTACTCGAAGGAGTTCGTACGTTCCTGGCAGTGACTCCTCACATAATCCCCTGAGAAAGAGAAAATTTCAAAACAGGCTCCTCAATGAAATGTCACAGCCCAGAAAAATCCAGGCAATCCTGAAGGCAAATTCCAAAGACAAATCCTCAGATGATCCCCAAAGGAAACACCACAAATGCTCTTCCCTAGACAGTGCTGTAAAATTCTCCGACAGAACATCCAGGATGCAAAAAAACAGGCATCAAGCAACGGCAGCCAGAGAATCCATAGGTTCAATGCAAACAAACATCCAGAAAACCTGGAAAATAGGCCACCAGACTCCTCAAATCCGTATCATCCTCAATGCTATGCCCGGTCAGGATACAACTTCACACAAGTTTTTCATCACATTAAAGAAGGAGCCGAGGTAACGACCAGCAACAAGCGGTAAATGACCGCAGAAGTGTAGGAAACAGCTTACTGCACACACAAGAGAGACGCTGGGACACCGGGACAAACAACCGAAAGTAAGCGGTAATCAACCGCAAAAGCACCGGGTGGCGCAAAAAGTAAAAACAGCACTGAGACCGCAACAATTAAGATGTAAGCACGTATTAAAACTAAAAACAAAATAAATAAAATGAAATAAAAATGAAGTAGGGCAAAATCACACCAAGCAAAGCTATGAGGTAGCAGAGGCTAGTCCAGCGTGACCACCATCACGTGTCAGCATACTTTGCTCTGGTGGGCACCTTTGTGTCTTTTTTTTTTACTTTACTGTGGGGGTCCAGTGCTTAATCACAATAACGTACTCCAGGGCATTCTTTATCGTAGCATATCGGCATTTCTCAGGTGTGTAAAGCACTCAGCTTTGCCTTGTGCCTCACAACACTCCCAAGGTGTGCCAATATCCTATGATGAAGCACGCCCTGGAGTGTGTTAATCCTCAATTATAAAATGGATTTTAAAACTCAAGAAATCTGATTGGCTGAGGGCCATCTTTACCAGTGCTATTATCTCAGCACAACAGCCCTGGAGAAAGATCCAGCAGCCTCTTCACACTAATATCAGGACTAACCACGCATCCCTGATTGCCATCACAAACATGGATATCACATTTACTCACTAAAAACCTTCAACTAGGCCCTAAAAATAAAACTGCCTTAATTAAAAACATCAAATGTTATTTGCCCTTATAATAATCTTCTTACACAGTTACATAAATTAAAAAAAAGAAAGTACTACAGTACTTAGAGTTTTAATTTCTGGTGTTTCTTTGCTTACCGTGAAAAATTCCCCTCCTATCCTCACCTGCTTACAAGGGAAATATTGCTGCTGTTTAACTTGCTACAGATAAAACAAAAGCCCTGGTTCCATCTGAGGCCTTCTGTTGTGTGGTGAACACCTACCAGTAGAACTGAGCAGAATTTGAATTCTTGTATTCCATCCATAGTAAATATTCAGTCTCTTGAATGTAGGAAAGACAGAAAAGAAACAAGGTGGGGAAAAGGGAGGGAATAATACAGAAAAGAAGAAAGAAAGATGAGTAAACAGGTAAATGATGGCAGCTTTGGGTTTAAGGGCTAATTAAAATATATATTTTGCTGTGCATAATATTTGAACCTGAGATGGCATGGATGTGCTGGGACTATTTTGCTGTGGTGGATGAATGTTTTTAAAAAAATCACTAAAATGTTTATTTTTTTATTTTTGTGGATTTTTTCACCCCGGCCATCTCAAAAATAAATCTAGGACCCATTTTGTAATCGCAATAAGACACTCCAGGGTGTGTCTTGTGGTGGGATAACAGCACTTCTTGGGTGGTTGAAGGCACTCAGTGATGCCTCGTGCCTCACAACACACCCGAGGTGTGCTGTTATCCCACCACAGTGCACACCCTGTAATGTCTTATTGCTTAATTAGCCACTCACCAGGCACAGCCCAAAGTATTGTAGGTGCTGGGATGGGAAGTTTGGGCAGGCGTCCCATCTGCGGCTTTGGTGCCGGCCACTGATTGTTGCTTTTTTTTTCTTTAATAAAGAGTGTGTGGGGGATGTTTAGAAGTCGGGGAGGTCTGTTTTGCCTTCCTCAACCCTCCAGTTTGAGGAAGAGTTTCTCTTTTCTTGAGGGAATATGCAGGCCATGGGAAACCCAACTTTGTGGTTCCCATGGCAGCACATCAAAGACACTTTCCACCTGTTTGAAAAACCTTTAGCAGTTAAAGTAATTGGATTCACACTTGCTGAGGATGGAGTTTGAGGGCTGAGTAGCAGCTCTCGATGCTGATTAGTTGTGCAGTCAAGTCCTTGATTTGCATAATCAATCGGCATTGCCCCCCTTTCCCAGCTAGTCAGAGAAACATAGAAACATAGAAGTTGACAGCAGATAAGGACCGCAAGGCCCATCCAGTCTGCCCATTTCTTTTTCTACCTTATGAATGTGCCATTGGCCTTTGCTCTGTCAATGGTCTATCTATTCATACTCATCTGTATTGCTCCCTTATGCCTATCCCATGCCTGTTTGAAGCCCTGCACTGTATTCATAGCCACCACTTCCTGAGGTAGACCATTCCATGCATCCACCACCCTTTCTGTGAAAAAGAATTTCCTCACATTCACCCTTAGTTGGCCTCCCTCTAATCTCATGCTGTGTCCTCTTGTCCTGCCATTTTTCTTATATTTAAACATGTTAGACTCTTTCACCTTGTTAATGCCCTTAAGGTGTTTGAATGAATTCAATCATATCACCTCTCTCCCTCCTTTGTTCAAGGGTATACATATTGAGCTCCGTTAATCTGTCCTCATATGTCTTCTGATGCAGTCCCTGCACCATTTTGGTTGCCCTTCTCTGGACTGCCTCAATTTGGTTAATGTCCTTGTGAAGGTGTGGCCTCCAGTACTGCACACAGTACTCCAGATGGGGCCTAACCAGTGTCTTGTAAAGAGGGATTATTACCTCCCTCTTACGAATTGTGATACCCCTACTAATACACCCTAACATCCCCCTAGCCTTACCTACTGCTTTAGAGGTCTGCTTGGATGATTTCAGGTCATCGATGATGATGATGCCCAAGTCTCCTTCTTCCTTTGTGACTGCCAGCAACTCCCCTCCCAGCCTATAGGTGGCTTCAGGGTTTCTCTTCCCATGTGCATGATCTTGCACTTCTGCGCATTAAATCCCAGTTGCCACTCTTCTGACCATTTTGCTAGTTTATCCAGATCTCTTCTCATTCTGCCCACCTCATCTGGATCATCTACTCTGTTGCAGATCTTGGTGTCATCTGCAAACAGACAAGCCTTACCCTCTAGTCCATCTGCAATATCACTAATGAAGATATTGAAGAGGACTGGCTCCCGGACTGATCCCTGAGGTACCCCACTTGTGACTTGCATCTCTTCTGACTGTATACCATTTACCACCACTCTGTTTTCTGCCCGTCAACCAGTTAGCCACCCAGTTGACCAACGTCTGGCCACCCGAGCCTACCCATCTTATTTATCAATCTTCTATATGTGGAACAGTGAAGCTTTGCTGAAGTCAAGGTAGGCGATATCAACTGCTCCCCCTTGGTCCACCACTCTGGGTACACAGTCAAAGAAATCTATGAGATTAGTTTGACAGGACCTTCCTTTTGTAAACAGATGCTGTCTTGGATCCTGTGCCCCTATGGATTCCAGGTGTTGCACCATCCTTTCCTTAAGGAGTGCCTCCATAATCTTGCCCACTACTGAGGTAAGACTGACTGGTCTGTAGTTCCCTGCCTCCTCCCTACCACTCTTGTGGAGCGGGATCACATGAGCCCTTCTCCAGTCTTCTGGGACCTCTCCTTTACTCAGAGACTCACTAAACAGTTCTGCTAATGGCTCTGCTAGTTCCACCCTTATCTCCTTAAGTGCCCTGGGATGTATTCCAACAGGTCCCATTGCCTTGTCCACCCTGAGCTTAGTTAGCTCTTGTAGGACCCTTTCTTTTGTGAAGGGACTAGTGCTCACCTCCCTCCCCCCTGTGCCATGGTGCCGAGCTGTGGGCCCTGCCCTACCTTCTCTTCAGTAAATACTGGACAAAAGTATCTATTTAGAATAGATGCTTTTACAGGGTCCTCTTCCTCACATGCCCCCTTTTCTCCTTTGAGCTTAGCGATACCCCCTCTGGACTTTCTCCTTTCACTAATGTATCTATAGAAAGTTTTGTCACCTTCTTTTACTGTTCGTGCTAGTGTTTCCTCAGTTTGGGACTTTGCCTGCCTTACTGCCTTCCCTGCTTCCCTTAGGGCAGTTGGGTATGCCTCCTATCTTCATCCGCTGTGTTCCTTATATTTCCTGAAGGCCAGCCTTTGGCTCTGACCTTTTCTGCTACTGTATTTGAGAACCAAAATGGTTTCCTTCTTCTTTTGCACTTCCTTTTCTGTCTAACACAATGGGATGTTGCTTCAAGTATTGCACCCTTAATGCTTGCCCACTTTGCCTATACCCCCTCACCTGTGTTTCTTTTTGCCAGGGCTGGCTTAACTCTGTTGGCCATCTTATGAAAGTCAGCTGCTCTGAAGTCCCATATTTTTGCCTTGGAATGGGATGATTTAGATGTAGTGTCCAAATTGAACCATACCATGTGATGGTCACTGGCCCCCAGGTGACCTTCTACCTGGAGATCTGTGATCCCTTCCCTGTTAGTCAGTACTAGATCTAGGCTAGCCCTGTCTCTTGTGGGTTGTTGTACCAGTCGTTTGAGGCCCTCCCCCTGCAGGGAATCCACCATGTGTCTAGTTCTGGCAGATGTTCCTGCTGGTATTGACCAATCTGTATCCGGCATGTTGAAGTCTCCTATTATCAGAACTTCCCCTTTAGCTGTCATGTTTTGTATATCTTCTAACAGTAATGTGTCTATGTCCTCCCCCTGGTCTGGGGCAAGGTAGACAACCCCAGTTCTTATGGCTGTCCCATTTCCTGTTTCCAGGGTGACCCACAGTTCTTCTGGCTCCTTATGTGTATTCTGAATTTCTGTAGCTTTGATATTTTCATTAACATACAGGGCCACTCCACCCCCCCTTTTTGCACCTTGGTCTCTTCTGAACAGTACATAGCCAGGTACTGAAGTCTCCCAAGTGTGGTTACTGGTAAACCACATCTCACTAATTGCTACTATGTCCAGTTTAGCCTCTGACATTATTACCTGCAGGTCTGGGATCTTATTTCCCAGGCTGTGAGCATTTGTGTACATGATTTTCCATTGGCCAGATTTTGGTGTGTTAGTTGTTGGGTGAGGTTTGGCATTTCCCCTGTGTGTCGTATGGGGAGACAGACCTTTTTTCTTACCTGGTGATGCAAATGAACTGCAAACATGCTGAATCCCTGTTTGACCACTAGCTGAGGGGGGAGGGGTGTTCTTCCCATTTGACGTATGGGGTGCTGCACCCCTCTCCCCATTTGCTAATTTAAGTATTCTGCAAAGACGTCAAACTTCTGCCCCAATGCACTGACTCCCTCCTTAGTCAGATGCAGTCCATCAAATTTAAAGAACTTTCGCTCCCAGAACTGTTGCCAGTTTCCTACAAATCTGTGTCCTTTTTCCTGGCACCAGCCCTTGAGCCACATGTTTTGCTCTCCTATCTCCCCTTCTCTGACCTTCGGTCCATCTGCCCCCTTCTCCCAGACTGGCAGGATCTCAGAGAAGGAGATGTTGGATGAAATGGATGATAGTTTGTCACCCAGCCTGGTCAGGTGTTCCTTGGTCTCCACAACTGTCCGGCTGGCGAGATCATTAGTCCCTATGTGTACCATGACGTCAATGTTTTCTCCTGCTTTCTGAACAATTTTAACAATGCGGTCAGTGTCTCTCCACGCTGATGTACCTGGAAGACATCTGACCATTACCCCTGGCTGGAGATGGGTATCAACCCCCCGAATCATTGAGTCTCCTATGATCAGAAGTTTTTTTGGTTTTCTTTGTGCTTTTTTTGTTTTGGTTCCTGATTTGGGTGAGTTTTGTTGTGCTAGTTCCTGTGCTGCAGTGTCCTGCTCTGAAGTGTATTCTGCCCCTTTGTTTGATTTTGGAGATAGAGGCAGATACCTGTTTGTAGTGTTTATATGGTTTTTGGAGGTAATATGTTGGAAAGCACAGAGTGATGGGGCACCCAATTTGCCCCACCTAACCACCTGCCAACCTCCTGGACCAACTACCCTCTGAGGTCAAGGTTCTTCTGTTGGATGTTGGGGAAATGGTGGGTGGTTCTTATAATGTATTTCCTCTTGAATATGAAATTTGAGGCGCGCAATCTCTGTCCATGCTACCCGGAGCTGAGCCCTAAGATCTCCAGTGGCCCAGCATGTAGGACAGTGTCCCAAATCCATTAAGACTGTCCTTCTGAAAAGTGTTCCACAGTACCTGCAGTTAATGATATCCATTTCAGATAAGCTGCTGGGTTTATAACTTGGTCAGAGTATTTAGAAGGAAGAAAATGCAAGTAATGGTTTGATTTTGTGTTTTGTTTTCGTATAACTTGTTATAACAAGTTAAATTACTAGTGCCCCTGTAAATGAGCTAACCTTGTGGATGCTCCACTGATCCACCCCTTCCTGCTTTGCCACAGGAAATGTCACAACTGTGGTACCCTACAAAAGGAGTGTAGTGTGGGGTGGTTGGGGATGGGGCTGGGTGGCTGGGCCCTTCCACTGCCGAAAAAGAAGAACCACGGATGAAAGAACAAGGAGGTAAGAGCGGAAACAATCAGCCAACAACAAATGCAGTAACCCTGAAAGCTTATCCTAATGTTATATAAAACTGTAAAACCTGCTCCCGGGGTAGCCACGCCCCTTCCTAGCAGCATAAAAGAAGCCTACTACGAGGGTTCAAGGGCAGTTCTAGAAGAGTTCGAGAAGTTCGCAGGAGGGTCAGAAGAGCTCCAATCTGGAGTGATCCTGAAGAGAAGACCCAGGGAGAAGCCTCGTGGGACCTGCAGGGGCAGTTGGGAGAGCCCTGCCAGTCTGGTAGCCCTTTTAAGGGCTTGAGAGCTATATAGCCAGGCAAGGCAGTTGACGCAGGCATCCAGAAGAGGGGGGGGCTGGTGATGCCAGGCAGCCTTCCCCAGAGCCTCGCAGGTGTCCCTGGGATGGACTAGCAAGTCAGCTAGTGGCAGAAGGGCAGCAGCTTGTCACAAGGGGCCCACAAGTGAACTCAGCTAGCAGGTCGGCTAGCGGTGAAGAGCCAGGGACACTTAGCTAGCAGGTCTGCTAGCAATGAAGAGCCAGGGATCCTCAGCTACTGTAGCAGGTCGGCTAGCAGCGAAGAGCCAGGGACACTGAGCTACCAGGTTGGCTAGCAGCAAAGCGCCAGGGACACTCGGCTAGCAGGTTGGTAAGCGTCGAAGAGCAAGAGACACTCAGCAGGTCTGCTAGCAGTGTACCACATTTACAAATGCTTGTATCCTTTTACAACACTAGTAGCAGCCTATGTCAGGGGAGCTGTGGCACCCTGAAGGAGCCCAGGGGAGGTGGTGTGGTGTGGTGTAGTGGATACCTGTACTTAAGCTGCCTTCATCCTAGTGCTGGGGTGGCCTAGCTATTTACCCCATTCCTAATCAATTGGCTATTGGGGCTAGAGTTCCAGGGTGGGTCTGATCCCTCACAAGAGCCCTTTTCTTTTTTTTTAATTGAGATTTTTATGGTATTTTGTAGGATTTTCTCCCGCTTCCCCACCCGAGGCCCCGGCATATGGCCGAGCATGTGTGTGGAGGCATGCACACACACCGTGGTGCCAGCTCAGCCCCTTCCGCCCACCCCTAACAGTGCTGCCCCCTCCTGCCTACCCTACCCACCAGACCTCCACCCAGTGGGAGTGGTACTACGGGGCAGGGGCAACAACCCACCCCCACCACCCATGGGAGAAAGAGCAACCTGCCAGTTTGCACAGTCCTGCTCCTCCCTCCCTCCCTCTGGCCTTTTGCGCCGAGTTGTTCCCGAACCGGGTCGCTGGCATACAGTAAGGCGTTCAGCACCTCAGCCTCAGCACCACCTGGCCAGCAAGCAAAAGCCCTTTTCAGGGCTGTTAGTTGCCCACTGCCACTAGAGGTGGCGTTCAGTTTTCCAGGCCAGTAGAGATAAGACCTATCCCTTTTGTTTTCCTTCCTATGAGCTTCAGGGGGTGGTCCTAATTGTTGATATTTAGAGTAATAAGCATTTATCATTAATGTTTAGAGTGAAATGCATTTATCATTAAAGAGCTGGTGACACGTTCAGGAGAACTTTAAAAAAACCTGATATTTAGACAGAGTCCAGCTTGTACTCCCCATTAGTGCTGTATTCCTCCTCCACATTATTTATTACTGAGGTCATTTGTATGAAAACAGGATCTTTAGTCCTGAAGAGTTTCTCTATTCCTGCTGGTTTCTCCCTACCTGAAGTCATAGAGCACTGCTTGTGATATCACAGTTACTCCTATGGCAACAGACCGTGATGTCATAACAGCGGATTATGACTTGAAGTAGGGAGTAAGCTATAGAGATAGATGGACTCTAAAGAAGCTCTAAGGGATAAAGATCATACATTCATGCAAATTTCCTTAGTAATAAATAATGGAGAGGAGAAATATATAAAATATAAATGGAATGCAGGCAGCATTGATTCATAGATTGATACAAGTTCAGAAGGCACATGCCCATTTATGAACTCGCCACCAGCTAAATTAGCAGTGGAAGGAAAATTTCTTGTCACCCTTATATTTATCAAGGTTTCTTTTAAATTGTTCTATGTTTTCACTGTTCAGAATGCCTCAAATGTTCCTTATGTCCTTGTTCATTCTTATAACTTGTATTGTTATCCCGGGTTGCCCCTGAAAAAGGGACTTTCTGGGCTCAGTAGGCCTAACCGGTCACCAAAATTTAATAAATAAATAAATAAATATAATATTACTAGGCAATGTATTCCAGATTGGAGGAATTCTCTGTGTAAAAAATCTAGATCATTTATTGGTTTTACAAAAGGATGATTTTAGTTTTGAATTGTGGGATCTAGTGGGACTACTTATTGAAAACTTTTCCAATCCGATTCTGTTTAACAAGTAATCGTTATTGTATGCATTGTAAGTATAGATTAAGTCGCCTCTTAGTATTCTGTACTTCAAAGAGTAAAGCTCTAAAGATTTTAATCTAAAACCATAATCAAGTTTGGACATATTAACAATCCTTTTAGTTATTCTTTGTTGAACTCTTTCTGTCATGTTTAAATAGCCAATGGAAGTTGGAGCACAAAATGAAACACAATAGTCCAAATGTGGACGAACCAGGCTTGTGTATAGGGGCAAGATGACAGATGATTCCCTGCTTTTGATATGTCTCAATATACAACCTATAATCTTGTGACATTTTTTAACAGTTTTATTGGTATGGGTGTTAAATTTTAAGTTATCAGTTATAGTTATACCTAAATCTCTTTCCTCTGCTGTGATTGTTAATATCACATTTTGAATAAAATATGGGTGTCTCTTATTATTGTTCCCCATATGCATTACCTTACACTTTGCTGGGTTAAATTTCATTTTATTGTTTACTGCATATGATGTTAATTTATTTAAATTATCTGTACCGAATTATGTTTTTTAAAGTTTTCTTTGAGGCGTCAGTAGCTCTTTAATGTTAGAGTGATAAGCACCTCTCGTTAATATTAGAGTGATAAGCTTGCTTTTTAGAATCTGCTGATTGAACTAACAATTTTAATCTCCAGTTACATTGAAGGTTTTGTCCACTGCACTGAATTTTTATTCTTATTGCATTGCTATTTAACAGCTTCAATAAATGTTATTTTTTCTATTTCATTCTGCCTGTTAATCATTATTTTTAGTAGATCTTGGTGCCCCTTTTAGTCTGTTCCTCTGGGTGGTGGCAGCTGTATTATTTCTGGAAACAGTGTCTTAACCTTATTAAGACACTTTTTCACTCCTGCCAGTGGCTGGATCTGCACCACATCTGAGCATCCAGCTGTCAGGCTGAACAACCTGACATTGTCAAACTGAGGCAGCAGACCCCAAACCAGCTTGAGGCATCATGACTGCAGCTATTGCTGCAAGACAAGGCATTGGAGGCGAAAAGACTGGATGCTGAAGCAGAAGCAAGAAGGTTGGAAGCAGAGACAGAACTTGAAGAAAAGAGACTGCAGACAGAGAGAAAGAACGCCAAGACAAAGAGAAGGAACGCGAAGACAGAGAGAAAGAACGCCAGGAAAAGGAGAAAAGAACGCCAAGAAAGAAAAGGAACGACAGCACGAGAAGGAGATGATGACCTCCGTAGTCAGCAACCGTGAGTAATGGTGGAAGAGTTTATCATGAAGCCAAAATGAATTCTAAATTGTTCCCTCAGTTTAAAGAGGAGATGACCTTGATTTATTTTTAAGGTCATTTGAGAGAGGTAATCAATCCATACAATTAAATAAGGCTTCCTGGTCAACTTATCTCACACCCTTGCTGACGGGAGAGCGCTTGAATGCATTTGCTAAAATGAGTAATGAAGACTATGCTGATTATGATAAAGTAAAACAGTGTTGTTGAAACGCTTTTGAATTAACTCCTGAGGCTTATAGAAGAAAATTTAGGGAGTTAAAGAAAAGCCCAGAAGACAGTTATGCAGAACTGCAGGTTAAACTGTATACTTACCTTGATAGGTGGATGGAGGGGCTAAAGCAACTACTGTGGAACTGATTAAAGATGTATTGGTGAGAGAACAATTCCTTAAAATTGTACCTGAGGACATGCGTGTATGGCTCATAGACAGGGCATGCCTCTTCCACAGAGGTGGCAGGAAGCGTGACTTAGTATCTGTCTAGCCGGCCACACACACAACGTAAGTCTTATGGTATGGGGCAGCACATGGGTATAAGGGATCCCATGGGAGGCAGCCCAAAGGAAACCAGCCTGCACCTGAGCCCAAAGTACAGCCTCTGGTTCTAAGGGACTCAAGAAATAGGTCCCAAGAAATGTTATATTTGCAATCAAGTGGGACATTTGAGATATAACTGCCCTCAGAAACTGGTTAAGGGGCAGATATTGGGGTGGGGTGATCAAGAGGGCACTGGTGTGTTTGTAGGGTGTGTCCAGTCTGAAGAACTACTCTCCCTTGATGAGAATCTGCGCCCCATTACAATTAATGGAATAGTAACACAGGGACTATGGGACACAGGTGCTAACATCTCCCTGGTAAGGCAAGATCTCATTCTGGCAGAGCAGATCGTGCCTGGGAAATACCTGTCTGGCATTACAGGGCCACCAGTCCCATTACCAATGGCTAGAGTCTTCCTGAGCTGGGAAGGGGCCATGTAGAAAAGGGAGGTGGGAGTTGTAGAGGACCTACCTGTAAGTATGATTGTGGGGAAGGATTTGGACCCCAGTAAAACTGGTGTGTTGTAACTCAGAGTCAGGGCACAAGGGCAAGCTCTGAGGGGGAAGAGGGGCTGACTCTGGTGGTCCAGCCACACCCTCAGCAGCTGAGGAAGTGTCCAGCACAGGGGAGGGCTGGCTAGAAGCTGCAGTCCAGAACCCCAGTCACAAATAGAGGAACCCACAGGACTTCCCTTCAGAAGGGTGCCTGGGAAGGGTCAGAAGAGGGCAGCTGAGTGCTGCACAGCCAACTGACCCTACTCTGGAAAAACTGAGGGAAATAGCTCATAGGGCTGAGCATTCTCAGGGGGTAAAGAGTCCATTTACTGGGACAATGGGCTGTTGTACAGAGAATGTACAACAGAGGAAGGGCTAGCTGGTGAGGTACTCCAGCAGCTGGTAGTCCCCAAGGTTCACTGGTCAGCAGCTTTGGCCCTTGCACATGATATCCCTTTTCAGGGCACTTGGGAGTGAGGCGCAAGAAAAAGCGCCTCACCAACAATTTCTTCTGGCTTGGTATTGGCAAGGATGTGGCAAATTATTGCCGGACTTGTCCACAGTGCCAGCAGCGGGAAAATGGGGACAAGGCCAAGGCAGCTTCTATGCCCTGCCCATTATTGATAAACCCTTCAAGAGGGTAGCAGTGGACATAGTGGGGCCATTGAGCACCCCAAGTCGCACTGGCAAGCGGTATATCCTGATAGTTGTAGACTATGCTACTAGATACCCAGAGGCAGTGGCCCTAACATCCTCTGAGGCAGGACCAGTGGCAGATGCACTGTTGGAAATATTTAGCCGGGTGGGCTTTCCCCAGGAGATACTGTCAGACCGGGGTGCCAATTTTATGTCAGGATTAATGAGTAGTTTGTGGGAGAAGTGTGGGTAGCAGTCAAAACCTCCCCATACCATCCCCAAGCTAATGGTCTAGTGGAGCGATTAATTCAACCCTTAAGACCATGCTAAGGACTTTGCTGACCAGCATAAGAGAGACTGGGACAAATATTTGCCTCATCTCCCATCTGCATACAGGAAGTCCCACAGGAGTCCACAGGGTTCTCACCTTCGAGCTCCTGTTTGGTCATAGGGTGCGGGGGCCACTAGATTTGATTCGGGACGAATGGGAGGGTAGGACCGTGCTCCAAGGGAGTCTGTTGTGGAGTATGTCCTGAACTTCAGGACCCGCCTTAGGAAGCTCATGGGGTTTGCTCAGGAGCACCTGGCCACTGCACAATAGCGCAGAAAGTCTGGTATGACCGTGGGGCCTAGCCAGAGAATATGAGGTGGGACAGCGAGTGATGGCACTCATCCCTGTCCGCACAGAATAAGTTACAGGCAGCATGGGAGGGGCCATTCTCCATTGTCCAAAAGGTTAGTGACGTCAATTACATGATAGAGCTCCCGGACAGGAGATGCAAACGAAAGGTGTATCATGTAACATGCTGAGCCCTACCATGACAGAGAGGAAATGGTCCTGCTATGCAGTGCTCCAGAGGAGGAAACTGAGGTAGATCCACTGGTGGACCTATTTGGGGAGGCCAGGGGTGCATCCTCTGTGGGCAGCCTTACCCCTCGGAACAGCTGACACCAGCCCAGGTGCAAGAAATTAGGGGTGTGCTGAGAGAATTTGAAGACATGTTCACAGGGAAACCAGGGTACACCACGATGGCAGAGCACCATGTGGATACAGGGACCCAGGATCCCCTGAAACAGTCCCCCTACAGGGTACCTGAGCATGTTAAGCAGACTGTGAAAGAGGAGCTCAAAGAGATGCTGGAACTGGGGGTAATCCAGGAATCTAGTAGCCCCTGGGCATCACCCGTGGTACTGATCCCCAAAAGAGATGGCACCACACGATTCTGCGTGGACTACCGGAAGCTTAACAGCTGCACGGAGTCTGATGCTTATCCCATGCCCAGAACAGATGAGACCCTGGAGCGACTGGGGGGAGCCAAGTATTTGACCACAATAGACCTAACAAAGGGCTATTGGCAGGTACCTCTGACCCCAAGTGCCAGGGAAAGATCAGCTTGTTACTCCATTTGGTTTATATGAATTTAAGGTAATGCCTATTCGAATGAAGAATGCACCTGCAACCTTTCAACGGCTTGTAGATCGCATTCTGTCTGGGGTAGGTGAGTTTGCATTGGCTTATATGGATGATATAGCCATATAGCCAGACCTGGGATGAGCACATCAAGAATGTGCGGGATGTGTTCCACAGGTTAAAGAGGCAGGTCTGACAGGTCAAGGCAGAGAAGTGCTGATAGGTATGGGCAGAAGTATCCTACCTTGGGCACCGGTGGTAGTGTGGACATATCCGTCCGGAGCCTGCCAAGGTTGATGCCATCCTGGCCTGGCCTACTCCTACCACAAAGAAACAGGTCAGGGCATTTCTAGGGACTGCAGGGTACTACCGAAGGTTTGTTCCCCGCTATAGCGATCTGGCTAAGCCCCTGACAGACCTAACCAAGAAGGGAAAGCCAGATGCAGTGAAGTGGTCAGAAGGCTGTGAGGTTGCTTTTCAGGAGCTAAAGAAGGCCTTAAGCAGCCCAGCTGTATTGGCTAGCCCCAATTATAGTTTAAAGTTTATGGTCCATGTGGATGCCTCAGATCATGGGTTGGGGCTGTGCTGGAGCCAAGTTACTCAGCAGGGGAGGAGCAGCTTGTGTACCTCAGCCAAGGCTTTTGCCCAGAGAGGAGGCATACCACAATTGAGAAGGAATGCTTGGGAATAGTGTGGGCCCTTCAGAAGCTGCAGCCTTACCTATATGGGAGAGAATTTACTGTGGGCACAGATCATAATCCCCTGATTTGGCTTCATAGGTCCAGTGGACAAATGGTAAACTACTACGTTGGAGTTTGGTACTGCAGGCATACAACATGACCATACAGCATCGAGTGGCAAACAAAATGCAAATGCAGATGGGCTATCTAGGCAGGGCTAATGGCCTGGCTGGATACTTTTGGGCACTCCCTCAGTATTGCATGAACGGGTTGTGTCACTTGGGGTAGCCTAAGGGACACGCCTTCATTATCTGGGGGAGATGTGACAGAAATGGGAAGGAAAGAGTTAATGGTTTGGATTCTGTAGATGCCTTATTTTTTAGCAGTGTGGGAAAAATACACTGAGGCTGAAATCCTCCAGCAGCAACCTAGCTTGTGGAATTCCTAGCTGCTAGATAAGAGCTGGGTCATAAATCTCGAAGTGACATCTCCAGACACACACAGACCTTGCAGACACGACACAGGGCAGTTTGAATGGATTGGATCATTCAAATATAACCTTAAGGTGAAAAGGAATATAATTGGTCACCAATAGGTGTTCACTCTGATTGGGACAATTAAATACATACATGTTAGGTGGTTGGTGCATTTAAGGAGAATAGGAATGACCTAGTCTCCATAGACTATATAAGCTTCTGTAAGACAGAGAACTCTCTCTCTGCCTTGGGAAGCTGTGAGGGAAACATAAGCTTGGAGCCTACCTGGTATGTCCGTGGGAGCTGGCAGTTAGAACAGGGTCCAGTGTCTCTTTGTAAGGACAGGGAAGGGTAAGTTTAGTGATAGTATATTTCAGTAATAGCCTCTTCTTTGCCATCTGTTGTTTAAAACATTTGTTTACTTTTCCTGTATAAGTGTTATTCTCTTGTGTTGTAAATACATTTCCTGTAAATGCTCATTGCACTTTCTGTTAAGTAAAAGCTATTTATTTGCTCAACAGTTGTGTCTCTGATGTCATTTTTCTAAGGTAAGATTTGGTTTTCCACTGGCTAAGGTAAACTCTGTGTAGCATCCGCCACCTGAAAGAGACACACTACCAGACTTTAACTTGTGCAATTGCACGTGTGATTATTCAAGTTTGTACACTTGAAAGAGGTGCCGGAAGGAAAGTCCGGCTGGTGGCAGCGAATACCCGAGGACACACACCTCTCTAAAAGCTGTTTCAGCCCAGAGGGAGAGGTGGGTTGTCACACCACCAACAACTTAATCTGGTTCAAGGTCAGTTGGCATTCATCTGTATACCCCTTCCCCAGGTCGTGCCTGAAAATAGGCAGGATTTGTCTAGTGCACTTACCCAGTCAACAAAAACTAAATAAATAAAATAAATAAATAAATTTTACCCCTCTCCTTTGCTTGACTGAGTGCAAGTTTAGTTTGATCAGTCTCTTCTCATATGGTCTGTAGTGCAGTCCTTGAATCATCTCTGCAGCTCTCTCCACTGTCTCCAGCCTGTCTCTATCCTTTCTGAGATGTGGCCTCCAGAACTACACACAGTACTCCAGCTGAGGTCTCTCTAGGGACCAATACAGTGGCAGTACCACCTCCCTGCTTCTGCTCATAATGCCCCTCTTGATACACCTCAACATACCGCTAGCCTTCAGACTTCAGTGTCACCTTTTCACACTCTTGCCACCTTCAATTCTTCTGATATAATAACACCCAGATCCCCTTCTTGTTTGGTTGCTACCAGACCCCCTCTCTGTAGTACTCCCTTGTTGGGTTGCTCTCTCCTATGTGCATGACTTCACCCTTTTTTGCACTGAATTTTAGTTGCCATGTTTTAGACCATGGTAGTAACCTGTATAGTCATAGGTGCTAGAACCTATGGGTGCAGGGGTACTGCAGTCCCCACCCCCTCCCCTTTTGCCCATGAGCATTCAAAGTGCCTCTTTGGTTGCAAAAAACACCTCTTCTACCCTGAGCCCTTTTGAACATCAGCACCCCCTGTTTTCCCCATGATCCGGCACCCATGTGTGTATTGTAAGGATAAACCCACACTGAGAAAATAAACCGTTCATTCTCAATTAGTAGAACCTGGCCAGTCAAATGATTTATCCTGCAGATTTTATGTGTATATATATATATATATATATATATATATATATATACACACATACACACACACACACACACACATATATATATTGAATAGCATCTGACCAACAAAGAACCAGGGCGTGACCCCAACACACGCACAAGGACAAATTTCTTAAACAAAATACGGGTGGGCATGGTGACTTAAGCAGCCCATGTATTTCTGTAAATGGGAGTCAGACTGCACTTTACCAAAGCCTTGGTCTGCCAAGGTTGTATGACGTGAATCACTTGTGTTAAAAAAAATGTTTAGTGATGTCTCAGGGCAGAGATCAAGTTGTTGAAGAAAGTCAATCTCTAAGGTGATATACTGCTTCTGTATAATGTTACAGCCCCTTGGGTATGAAAAACAACTGGTAGTGAGCAGGCAGCTCCAGTCAGTGGGCAGTGTTTGCATCAATTAATCAGTGGAGTGCTCAGAATACCCTATCCCATGAAGATCAGGGCAAGAACGGCCTTATTACAATACATAAAAAGCGGTCAGTTCGCAATATTGCATGTGTTAACGACATGCAATGAAGCAAACAAGAAAAAAAACTTAGCTCTCATACACATTCACACGCCCTCCAAAAGGAGAATCTAAATTGTGCTCCACTACAAACTGACCAAATGAATGTGGTTACACAATGCAGGAATCGCGGATTTTTGCGACACAGCACTGTATACTTGCTGCTTACCTGTCTCAGGTGTAGTTCCTGCTCTTTGATCCATGCAGCCCCCAGCTCCTGTCCTTCTCCCCAGCCGTCACTGTTCCAATCTGTCTGCATCTCTGTCAAACTGCTCCTCCAGCCAAGCCCCTCCCCTGCCACACCTCCAGAGGCAGGAGTCAGCACTCTGGGAATAGTACTGCTGCTCATAGGCTGTGGTCCCGGGACCACGCAGCAACGCTTCCTCTGATTGGCCAGTGGCCCTCATCTGAGCAAGCGGCGACATCTTTTTCTTGGCAATAGAGAAGTTTGTCTCTTAATTGGGCTGTTTTAGTTTCTTTTCTCCTCTTAATTATTCGGCCTCGCAGCGGGGGCGACAGAGTGGTTTGCAGTTGGTGACAATTCGGACGGATATCTGAAAGATGAGCATAAGTATTTGAAACGCCGGGTTTGAAACATTTCCGCCATCTTTGTGAGGGGCGCCACTCCCCGCTAACGCTTACCCATTCTTCAGGTGATCTGTAATGTTGTGACTGGAAAGCACTGTCCCCACAGAGATGTCCCTCCTTCTAGTCTTTATTCTCAAGAGTTTATTTTGTATACAGAGACTGCCATAATAAAAGCAGTGCATTTAACACTCTCAACGTCACTCTTAACACTTAGCTAAAGATGTTGGAAAGAGGTTTATTTCCACATCAAAATTATTGGGGCTTTCAGGCTCCAACTGGGCAAGATCCTTAAAAGCTGGACTGGCTGAGCCTGCCAGACTGGGTGCAAGGTGTACGAATGTTGCCAGTCAGTTTTATCCATCTTCTAGTCTCGCCTAGTTCCGGAGCTATAATTTTCACCCAGCTTGGGAGAAAACAGAGACATGATAGTGGAAAAAGACCAATGGTCTATCCAGTCTTTCAACAGTTCACTATCAAACCCTACTCCGGATCGGATCCATGGCGTTGTGAGGGCCAGAGTCCAGATGCCCTCCCTCACCCCTGAACTCGAGCAGCGTACTACAGGATTGGGATCCACCGGCAGTCGTGAGGGCAGAGTCCAGATGCCTTCCCCACCCCGAACTCGGAGCAGCCTACTACAGGATCGGATCCACGGCGGTCATGAGGGGTCAGAGTCCAGACGTCTTCCCCACCCCGAAGTGAGCAGCTTATTACAGGATCCGATCTACGACGGTCACGAGGGCCAGAGTCCAGACGCCTCTCCACCCCGAACTCGAGCAGCCTACTACAGGATCGGATCCATGGCGGTCGTGAGGGTCAGAGTCCAGACGCCTCCTCTACCCCCAACTCGAAAGAGGTAATGAATGTGCGGGCTTGCTAAGCAAACGAGGACTGTGTTGCAGTTCCAAACAGTGTGTTTTGGCCCCTTTTTCTTTTACTTGAACTTTCATAATCGGCACAGCAGTGGAGACAGTTACATTTCAGCAAATTCTCCACTGCCATTGCCTTTAACTAAACGCTACTGCATTGTGCCTTGAGTGTTTTTTGTTTTAAAATTACTGCCTAGAGCATATCCGTGTAGGATACATAGCAGCTGTTTTATCTTGTTTATAAAACAGAAAAAAAGAAACTTCTCCACTGCCACTGCCTTTAACTAAATGCTACTGCATTGTGCCTTAAGGAGTGTTTTGTTGTAGAAGTAACTACCTAGAGCATATCCCTGTAGGATACATAGCAGCTGTTAAATAAAATAAAAAATAAAGAAAGAAAACGGTTGTGCATGTCCCGACAGCGTACCCTGCCTTTAGAAACAGTCTCTCTGCCTTTGCATACTGAAAGTCTCCTCCCCAATTGCATAGTATAAAAATAACTCTCACCTGCTTCCTCTCCACAGCCAGCCTACTACAGGATCCAGATTGGATCCACAGCGGTGATCGTGAGGGCCTAAGTCAGACGCCCTCCCCACCCCGAACTTCGAGCAGATCACGGGCACTCGGGCTGCCAAGCAAAGTGAGCACTGTGGTGCAATTGCAAACAGTTGTGACTCCTACGCCAGGCGTCGCTCCCCCACTGCCCCTCCACCACCACCACCCTTGGTCAACATGCCTTATATAGGGTGGATAGGTACAGAGAACCAATAGGAGCGAGGCACAAATAGGAGCGAGGCTGTGTTTGCAACCAGCCCCCTCTACGTAGCAGATTATATCACCTCACCACCGGAGGCAGCATTGTCCCCATCCCCTGCACTGATTCACTCAGTCTTTTCCTATATTTGCCCTCGTGCTATCCTCAACTGCTCCCCCCACCTTCCCAAAAATATATATATATACATTGCTCCTGTCATCCCTTCGTGCATTTTCCATGGCAGCAGCACATCAGCATTAGAATGCTGATCTCACTATCAGCCTCTATCATCATCATCCTAGGGATGTTCCAGTCACACTCTGCGGGCTTGTCCTCTGGCACACTCTGTGACTCAGCACCAGTTCCCACCTACTTTCCTGCACAGGAAGCACCACAGCACCCCTCAACTCATCGTCCGCCCTACTCCTCTCCTTCTCACCACCTCCCTTGTCCCATTGTATTGCCTCCTATGCCACCCTCACCTCCTGGTCCACCCCTTCATAGGCAGTACCCAAGAAATAAAGCAACATTCTACATCGCCAGACAGAGAACACTGGCCTTCCTCAGATTCTTCGCTCTGCTGCTCCTAATGTCAGGCAATGTTCACCCTAATCCAGGCCCCACCACATTCAGGCCAGGCACCTTTTGCCATGGACTAAGTATTGCTACTATGAATATCTGTAGCCTACCCAATAAAATAGCACAGCTTTAATGCTGGGTGCAGCTGCATGAGCCGGATGTGCTTGCCCTCACTGAGACCTGGCTATCACTGAAGGTCCCAGACTGCTCCATAGCAATCCCTGGCTTCACCACTTATAGAGTGGACAGACAGGGCAAACGAGGAGGGGTTGTGCCTTTTATGTATGGGACCTACCATCGCGCCAAAGCCTTGCCTGCTCCTCCCTGGGCCATGGAGCTCAGGCCCTAACACTAAAAATCACTCCAGACACTACCAGAGCCCCTGTTACCCTATGTAGTGTACATCCCACCGCGTAATCAAACCCTAGCATTTCAATCTCTGGCAGACTATATCTCCAGCTTCCCACCCAAGACTGAGCACATTACATTGGGGGACATTAGTGTGAACTGGTTGTCAAGCTCAGCCTCCTCTATAAAGGACATCATCTCAGCGCTAGACCTGACCCAATTAGTCAACCAGCCAACCAGGATTAACCCAGAAATGGCTCTAGGCACTTCTATTGACCTCTCATATACTCACCAACCACTCTTAACAGAATCACAAACATAACTGTACTGCTGGACTCATTGTTTACCACTCCTCATCCTCTTGCCTGGTAAAATGTGTTTACTCGAAACTTCCCAACCAAGCAGTTTCCTCAGACGCGTTCAACTTGGAGGCCTCACAAAATTAAGAAGATACCTTGCCCAGTGTGATTGGTCCCCATCAAACGTGCCCCTCTATAGATGCTGCTTTTAAATACTTACCTACACATTCAACAAGGCTCAGTGATACATTTGTCTCTGCTCACTAACAAACCAAAACGAATGTACACCTGGATCTCACCAGCACTGCACCTGCTCAATCTGCTGAAGAGCCGATGAGCTCTGGTTCAAAAGCAATTGCCTCTGGTACACACACGGACAGACTGGCTCTATAAAATGGCTCACAACAAGTGCACCTGGGCTATTAGGAATGGCAAAATCCTGCTACTACAAGTTCACCTGGGCCTCTTCTTGGGGAATGCTAGAGTTGTTTTGGGATAACCTAAAAGAACTAAACAGAAAGTCCAGGATGCCTCCCTGCCCAGCTATCAATCAACAATAATATTCGTCGGATCACAGTCACAATGCTACTGGACTAAACATGGCATCTCTGATCTGAGCACGGTTTTGCCAAACAACTTCTCTGATCCCACCCTAATTCCCCGAACCCAACTTTACCTACCCCTTCTACCTCAGGGTCGCCACTATGAATGAAGCAAGTGCATTATCTTTAAGAAAGCTTAGGGGCTCAAACTACTGTAGACGACCTTGACATGGCACAATCCTCAACTTGGTACTTGGCTCGGCACTATCTCCTGACTGATCTCCTCAACCTCTTCCTATGCCTGGACAGTTCCCAGGGAGTGGAAGATGGCCACCATCACTCAATACTGAAGAGTGGGGGATCCCACATCACCCAACAACTACAGCCCATCTCCATACTCCCAACTCTTTCTAAAGCCCTGAAAAATAATTGCAAAACAACTCACAGACTACCTACTTGCACACGATTCTATGCAGGGAGCAACATGTTTTTAGAGCTGGGCACAGCACAACCACTGCCCTCATAGAGTTCTCCAACTACTTTGCACAGTGCACTAGATAAAAAGCTATTGACAGGAGCCATATTCATAGACCTGTCGAAAGCGTTCGACATAGTCTCCCACACCCTCCTCTTAAATACTCTTCGCTTCACAGGCATGTCCCCTGGACCCATCGTGTGGTTCACAAGCTGCCTCACAGACAGGTCCCAATGTGTGAAGGTAAACAACACCCTCTCACCCGCACTCCCAATCTGGTCGGGGGTACCTCAGGGTTCCATCCTTGGCCCACTGCTATTCAGCATCTTCCTGAATACCCTGCCCAAAACCTGTCCTGGTAACCTTCTGCTCTACACAGATGACGTGGTAATGTATGCCTCTCACTCGGACCCCATAATCCTTCAGTTCTCCCTACAACTCGCCTTCAATCAAGCTGAACACTGGTTTACTGACCACAGACTCGTGGTCAATGTAAATAAAACTAAATCAATGCTCTTCTCCCACCAACAGAATAAGGACTACAATTCCCAGCTAACAGTCCTCTCCAAAAACCTCCTTCCACTGGAACAGGTCTACACCTACAAATACCTGGGCTTAACTTTTGATCCTAACCTCTCATTCCATCCACGTATAAGTAATCTTTCCTCCGCCATAAACATACGCACCGGGCTGCTGTACTGGCACAAAACCTGCCTACCCCCAGAGGCACTTAACATTGCTGTTAATTCCTCTGTTCTCTCCCTTGTAGATTATGGGCTAACCATCTACTCGGCCGCTGACCATACTGCACTTAACAAAAGCCTGTAGGCTCCTTGCTGGAGTGGATAAGTGGACACACAGCTGCACCCTGTAAACACTTACAAAGATCCTCACCCTAGATCAAAGAATACGCTACCAGACATGTCTCATACTAAGAAAATCCACCTAGGCCTTGCCCCAGGTCCCAATCTCCCTCCAGCGCTGTGCATACCACAGCAAAACCAGTCTGACAGACAAATTAACATGGGCTGTTCCCAGAGTCTCAGCCGCCCTGGGACAACGATCCTTCCCCTACAGAGCACCCTCATGGTACAATGAACTCCCTATGGCCATCACCTGTATTCCCAGACTAGGCCCCTTCAAAGCAGCCCTCAAGAAACACATAATCTCTAACCGCCTCTGCCTTTGCCCCCACTACTATACAGATATCTGCCACTGAAGGCCTAAAGATATCCCTGGCCCACTTCGGCCACTGTGCTAATGACAACGTTGATTATCCAACTGCTGTCTTCAACTCTGCTAGTACTTTAGGCTTTGTATTAACTTCCTGATTGCACTACTCTGCCGTACTTAAGCTCACTACAAAACTGTTATAGCTACCAAATCTGTATAGGTCTAGCAGCACTACTCACTTTGTACCTACTTAATCTGCCTATTTTCAACATGTAATGTATATACCCTGTTGTTTCTTCCTCTCCACCCATATGTAACTATGTACAATGTTTTGTATTTCTAGCGGAGCCTTTGGAAATGAGTCTTTGACTCAAAGGTTGTAATCTGATTTTCAATAAATAAAACTAAATAAAACCCCAGGACCTACTGTCCACACTGGGTACTAAATTTCACTATACGCTCCCTGTGCCCTTCCTTGCTGCTACCACCCTGAGTAAATACCATACATCACTTCTAGCTAGGGCATCTGAAATTTGCCCAGCAGATAAAGGCCTTAGAGGTTAGCAAGTCTGCCTAATGTGCAGCTAGCACCCCTTATTCGGCAGCTGCCCCTCCCTTCCACCCTTCCCCTTCATTGACCCTCCCCCTTGTCCTGTCCCATCCCCTTTTGAAGCAGTCCACTGTTCTACTGGATACCACTTCTGCAGGTAATGCATTCCACCCAGCCACCACCCTCTCTGTAAAAAAGTGTCTCCTCATCTCCCTCCTGAACCTTCCTCCCTCCGGTCTCATATCATGGCCCCTGGTGTCCCTCCCCTCCCTTACTTTGAACAGCCCCTCTGTACCTGTCTTGTTTATTCCTTTCATGTACTTAAAGGTTTCAATCATGTCCCCCGTCCCTCCTGTCCTCCAGTGAGTACATGTTCAACTCCCTCAGCCTCCTCTCGTATGATAAGTCCCCCAACCCCTTGATCATCTTTGCAAGCCCTCACTCCCCTCCAGTAGCTTAATGTCCCTCTTCAGATATAGCGCCAGTACTGCACGCAGTACTCCAGGTGCAGCCTAACTAATGACCTGTACAGTGGCAGAATCACCTCCTCCCTCCCAAGTATATACTCCCTGCATACAACCCAGCATTTTGTGGCTCCTTGCAGCTGCCTTCCTACATTGTGCCGAGTTGTTCATTGACCCTGTAATGAGCACCCCAGATCCTTCTCCTCCTCTGTCTGGGCTAGCTGCACACCCCAGCTGGTAACAACTCCTTGGGTTCTTCATCCCAAAATGCAGCACCTTGCACTTTTGGCATTAAACCCTAGTTGCCAGGTGTCTGACCAGGTTTCAGTCTTTGCCAGATCATCTTGCAACCCCTGCCATCCTCTAGGTCATCCACCACCGCTCCTACCTTGGTATCATCAGCAAACAGACTGATCTTGCTCTTGATGTCCAATGATATGTCTGCAATGAATATCCCAAACAACACTGGTCCCAACACCCAGCCCTGTGGACACCGGGCCACTACCCCCTTGTGTGTTAGGAGCTCCCACCCACCACCATCCTCTGTTGCCTTCCCTGAAGCCAGTTCCTACCCATCTCACCAGCTTTGCACCTGCCCCTGTGCCTACTAACTTACTTCCCAGCCTTCCATGCGGCACCGAGTCGAATGCCTTACTGAAGTCCAGATACAGGATATCCACTGCATGGCCCCTGTCCAGTTGCCTAGTTACCCAGTCATAGAACTCCACCAGGTTGGTTTGGCAGGATCTGCCCGTCTGAAGCCATGCTGTCTGCTGTCCTGTAGCCCTTGGCCTCTAGGAGGGCCACCAGCCTCTCCTTCAGGATAGTCTCCATTAGCTTACCCACAATGGATGTGAGGCTCACTGGTCTGTAGTTTCCCGTTCATCCTTGGGGCCACTCTTGTGGAGGGGCACCACATGAGCCATCCTCTAGTCCTGAGGTACACACCCCGAATGTAGTGAGGCATTAAATAGGTCTGCCAAAGGTCATGCAAGGACCTCTGCCAGCTCCTTCAGTGCCCTGGGATGGATGCCATCTGGGCCTGGTGCCTTATCCACCCTCAATGCCTTCAAACGCTCCCGAACTCTGCCCTCCATGATTTCCCCATCTGTCACCCCCTCCCCCCTGTTTCTGCCATTTCTGCCCCCTTGGGTGTCACCCCCCTCTTCTGTTTAGTAAATACTGAGCAGACGTACTCATTTAGTGCTTCTGCCTTATCGCACCCTGCTTCCACCCAACCCCCCTCCTTCCTAATCCTTACTATGTGGTCCTTACAGCTTATTTTCTCCCTGATGTACCTAAAGAAGTCCTTCTCCCCCTTCTTAATGCCTTGTGCCAGCCTGAGTTCCATGGATGCCTTGGCCCCTTACTGCCCTTGTCACCTCCTTCGATTCCATCCAGCCATGTTTGAAACCATTTATGGGTTTGGCCCCACCACCTCTGCAGCTGGCAGGCTGTTCCAGCACCCTTTCTATAAAAAACTTTATTTTAGCCCATCAGTTTCCATTCGTTCCCCAGTGTCTTTGAACTGTTACTCATGCTAAATAGTTTCTTGCAGTTTGCCTTGTTTATTCCTTTCAGGACCTTTTTTTTTTTTATTTAAAATTTTGGTAACCAGGAAAATCACACTGAGCCGAGGCTCTTTTCCAGCTGTGATCCGAGGTTGGGGTAACAAAGGAGAATACAAGGTACAGTACAATACAAATATACAATTTCCACAGCATACAGACTTGGTTGGTTACAGTCCGAGGCATCATACAAGGTCATCGTAGGGTGAGTAGAAACAAAATTGAAGGTCTCTATCATATCACCCCTTGCTCGTACGGTCTCCAGCGAGTAAATGTTCAGTGCCTTGAGCCAATCCTCATTAAGATCTGTCCTGCTGGCCCTGAATCATTTTGGTCACCCTTCACTGCACTGTATCTAGCATGTCCTTATCTTTCCAGAGGTGAGTACTTTAGAACTGGGCACAGTACTCATAGTGTGGCCTCACTAATGATCTGTGAAGAAATAATACCTCCTTTCTTCTATGGTTAGTACCCCATTGGATACATTCCAGCATCTTGTTTGCTTTACTGTAGGCCTTGTTGCACTGGCTTGTGTTATGCTTTTTTTCCATAAAGATTTTTGTTCTCCTTGGCAGAATGGGGGCTTTTCAGCCCTGTCCCTGTGCACTGCAGCCATCTTTAACCCCTCTAGTTGGGGGTAGGGGTCCTTATCCCCATGTATTTCCTCTGCGTGGGGCCAGGAGGAGGGTCACCCCTCCCCCACGGAACGCATATCCAGATCTGTGCCAGGACTACAGTGTATGATTTTGGTTCTGTGACATGATTCTATGCGTCACGGAACCTGTCCTCCATTTTTTTTTATTCCAGGCCCACGGACGTGCAGTGAGTGCGATGTGCATGCTCTGCCTCCGCAGAGATGCCCCCAGCATTCTGTACGTGGGATCCCTTCCCACCATGTGACTCGCTTGTGCTGCCACCCAGATACCTTCAGGTGGTAGTCAGCAGCGAGACTTGGCAACCCCACCCCGAGGGAGGAGAGCAGGCCTATTGTAATGCCCCAATAGTACCCCCCCCGTAGCCAGTCAGTTCCCCAATAGTACCTCTGTAGCCAGTCAGTTCCCTGTTGTCCCCAGTCCCCTGTATGCCCAGGCACCTTCAAGTAAACTGCAGCTGCAGTTTAAATCATTTTTTTCCCCCTCTTCTGCAGCCGGCCAGCCCTAGCGCAAGGGAATGCCATCCTCGCGCTGGGCAGCTGCCTGCCTCCCTGGTCACTAGAGACTCGCCATCCCAAATGTCAGGGAGGACTTCTGTGGCCAGTACCGGCCGTTTTTGAATAGTTTTTTTTTGGAGCCAGCAGTCGTGGTGGTCGGACAAGCGCTGTCAGGCACCCCGACAGAAGAAAAGAGTTTTTGCGGCCCAAAGCAGGGAGAGAGAGGACGCAGTGAGGTAAATGTAATGGAAAAGAGTACCTGCAGTCCTCCTCTCATCCCTGTAGCAGCTCCCCAAGAGTGCGGTAGTTCTGGAGCTCCAGCGAGTCCCTCCGGTGTGGCAGCGGGTCTTCTGGCGGCAGTCGACCGCAGCGAGAGCTTGCATAGCCTAGTTAAATAAAATTTAAAAGTAAATTTGGTCCCTCGGTGGTGGCACCCACAGGCGGGCTGCATTCCAGCCAGCAGTCCCAGCAGCCGCAGAGCATCAGCTCAAGGCCCTTAGTCGTCCGCTCACCGCCTGCCCATTTCCTCACCAGCCACAGCAGCAGACCTCCAGCCTCCTCTCTGCAGCAGCTTCTCCTGGTCGGGTGTGGGTGGGCTGGGCGGGCACCATCTGGCAGGTGCTGACCACCAGTTTTTAATTTAAGTTAATAAGTGTTCAGTCTGTGCCATCAGGCGCTTGAGGACAGCCTGAGGGCAGCTAGAGGGGCAAGGCAAGGCCCCATAGAGAAGGGAACGGCCTGTGGGTGGGATATTTTAATTTATTTAAATTAGCTCCAGCTTGGAGCATAGGCAGGGGGGCGGCGCTAAGGTGGGGCATCCTGCTTGATAGACAGAGGTCCCTGCCAGGCATTACAGATTTAAAGGGGCAACATCAGGCCCTGCTATTTAAAGGGGAAATGCTGGGCCCAGCTGTTATATGAGGCCACACAGACCCAGCAAGTTAAGGGGGCCAGGTCAGAGTGCAGAAAGCCCCAGCACATTAGGTCAGCTAGCCAAGTGGGCTACCAGAAAGGACTAGTTAGCTCAGAAGCTACTGTTTATTTTTATTTGCCATATATGGCCCAGTATGGGCAAGGAGGGCCCCAGTTGCTTTAGTAACCATGGTAGCCAGGTGGGCCAGTGAGTTAGAGGTCAGGTAGCCAGTGTGTTTTCTTGGTGTTCTTTACATTCTATGCAATTTTTCCAGTTCTGTGTGCAGTGAGGGACGCCAGCCTCAGATATGGTATAGTGCCCCAGATCGTAGTCCACTGGCCAGTAGCCAAGTGGCCACCAACAGATAAACTAAGCAAATATTTAATAGTGCTGTCCTGTAGTTTGGAAATGCACTCTGATTTTAGTGATAAGCCAGCAGGGAGTGAAGGGGAGTGAGTCAGGCAGTTTGCCATCCCTTCCAGTTCAGTAGCTACGTCCGTTCCCAAGGGCTAGTAACCCCTGTAACTTCCCTGTTACCTCTAGTCTGGGAGGGACAGTTGGGGGAACTCTTAGTGCTTAAACTATTCAGTCTACCTTTGCCCTAGGGTAATTTTTCCCATTAGGTGCCTTCGAGCTTATTACCAGTGGGAAGGATTCAGAATTTATACCCCAGAGTCCCCGCATAGCTAGTCTTTAGCTTTTGGGAGGTCTTTTCCGTGTATTCCTTTTTAAAGTCCCTGCCTGGATTGTTGCTGTGTGATACTGGGATTATTAAGAAAGGCAAACCATTGTAGAGACATTGAGACTATGTTTTACAGAGACTGTGCCTGAATTCTATTATATAGCCGCCTTTTCCTGCTTAAGCTGTTGTGCTGCAAGAAACTATTGGATTAACCTTGCATATGTTTTGCTTATATTGAATGTTCTGCTTGCTTTCTTCCACTGGATTATGTTTAGAGACTGTGGGAGCAATCCTGCACTATTGTCTCCGCCAAGATCTGCCTTTGCATGTTACAGAACTGCCCGCTTGCCTAAGAATTGAACTCTTTAGCCTGATGCTGATTATCTTATTTATTTTTCTTTTGTTGACCGGGTAAGCGCACTAGACAAATCCTGCCTATTTTCAGGCACGACCCGGGGGAAGGGGATACAGATGAATGCCAGCTGACCTTGAACCAGATTAAGCTGTTGGTGGTATTTTTAGTGAATGAGGGAAATTTGGCCAGGACACCAGGAAATTCCCTACTTTTTGATAAGTGCCATGGGATCTTTAACATCCACCTGAACTACCACCAATCCAGGCAGATGGGACCTCGGTTTAACGCCTCATCCGAAGACGACCTCAGAAATGCAGCAACCTCTCATGCTGCATTACAGTGTCAGTACTGGGATATTAACCCAAGTGCCAGATGTGGGAACTCGAACCCACAGCCCTCTGATCTCCGCCTCAGAGGCGAGTGTGCTACCTACTGAGCCACTGACACTGCTATCTTCACCTGATTCTCATCCTCCCTCATGAACTGTTGATCGCAGTGACCAATCAGAGACCAAAATCACCTTCCTTCTCCTACAAGTTGGGGCCAGTCGCGATATAGGTATAGCATAGTTAGCTCCTGGCCAGCTGCTTCACATCCAGAACGTCAGGCCATTCCCTTCCTAGCAGTGTTTAGGTAGTGCAGGAAACCGCCCCAGTCCACAGGTAGGGATGCGTTGTAAAATAAGGGTGGGGCTTTGACGCAAGAATCCAGAGAGCTTCAGCCCAGTGTCTGCATCCTGTCTGGTGCCCTGGAGTCTAGCTTCAGCCCAGTGTCTGCATCCTGTCTCATGCCCAGGAGTCCAGCTTCGGCCCAGTGTCTGCATCCTGTCTCATGCCCTGGAGTCCAGCTTTGGCTCAGTGTCTGCATCCTGTCTCATGCCCTGGAGTCCAGCTTCAGCCCAGTGTCTGCATCCTGTCTTGTGCCCTAGAGTCCAGCTTCGGCCCAGTGTCTGCATCCTATCTTGTGCCCTGGAGTCCAGCTTCAGCCCAGTGTCTGCATCCTGTCTCATGCCCTGGAGTCCAGCTTCGGCCCAGTGTCTGCATCCTGTCTCATGCCCTGGAGTCCAGCTTTGGCCCAGTGTCTGCATCCTGTCTCATGCCCTGGAGTCCAGCTTCAGCCCAGTGTCTGCATCCTGTCTTGTGCCCTGGAGTCCAGCTGGCCCAGTGTCTGCATCCTGTCTCATGCCCTGGAGTCCAGCTTCAGCCCAGTGTCTGCATCCTGTCTTGTGCCCTGGAGTCCAGCTTCGGCCCAGTGTCTGCATCCTGTCTCATGCCCTGGAGTCCAGCTTTGGCCCAGTGTCTGCATCCTGTCTCATGCCCTGGAGTCCAGCTTTGGCCCAGTGTCTGCATCCTGTCTCATGCCCTGGAGTCCAGCTTCAGCCCAGTGTCTGCATCCTGTCTTGTGCCCTGGAGTCCAGCTTCGGCCCAGTGTCTGCATCCTGTCTCATGCCCTGGAGTCCAGCTTCAGCCCAGTGTCTGCATCCTGTCTTGTGCCCTGGAGTCCAGCTTCGGCCCAGTGTCTGCATCCTGTCTTTGTGCCCTGGAGTCCAGATTCAGCCCAGTGTCTTCATCCTGTCTCATGCCCTGAGTCCTGCTTCGCCCAGTGTCTGCATCCTGTCTCGTACCCTGAGTCTAGCTCGCCCAGTGTCTGCATCCTGTCTTGTGCTCTGGAGTCCAGCTTTGGCCCAGTGTCTGCATCCTGTCTCATGCCCTGGAGTCCAGCTTCTGCCCAGTGTCTGCATCCTGTCTCATGTCCTGGAGTCCAGCTTCAGCCCAGTGTCTGCATCCTGTCTCGTGCCCTGGAGTCCAGCTTCGGCCCAATGTCTGCATCCTGTCTCATGCCCTGGAGTCCAGCTTCGGCCCAGTGTCTGCATCCTGTCTCGTACCCTGGAGTCTAGCTTCAGCCCAGTGTCTGCATCCTGTCTCGCACTCTGAAGTCTAGCCCGGTCCCAGTGTCTGCATCCTGTCTGGTGCCCTGAGTCTAGCTTCAGCCCAGTGTTTGCATCCTGTCTGGTGCCCTGGAGTCCAGCTTCGGCTCAGTGTCTGCATCCTGTCTTGTGCCCTGGAGTCCAGCTTCTGCCCAGTGTCTGCATCCTGTCTCATGTCCTGGAGTCCAGCTCGACCAGTGTCTGCATCCTGTCTTGTGCCCTGGAGTCCAGCTCGCCCAGTGTCTGCATCCTGTCTCATGCCCAGGAGTCCAGCTCTGCCCAGTGTCTGCATCCTGTCTTGTGCCCTGGAGTCCAGCTTCTGTCCAGTGTCTGCATCCTGTCTCATGTCCTGGAGTCCAGCTTCAGCCCAGTGTCTGCATCCTGTCTTGTGCCCTAGAGTCCAACTTTGGCCCAGTGTCTGCATCCTGTCTCATGCCCTGGAGTCCAGCTTCGGCCCAGTGTCTGCATCCTGTCTCGTACCCTGGAGTCTAGCTTCGGCCCAGTGTCTGCATCCTGTCTCGTGCCCTGGAGTCCAGCTTCAGCCCAGTGTCTGCATCCTGTCTTGTGCCCTGGAGTCCAGCTTCAGCCCAGTGTCTTCATCCTGTCTTGTGCCCTGGAGTCCAGCTTCGGCTCAGTGTCTGCATCCTGTCTTGTGCCCCGGAGTCCAGCTTCGGCTCAGTGTCTGCAACCTGTCTTGTGCCCTGGAATCCAGCTTCAGCCCAGTGTCTGCATCCTGTCTTGTGCCCTGGAATCCAGCTTCGGTCCAGTGTCTGCATCCTGTCTTGTGCCCTGGAGTCCAGATTCAGCCCAGTGTCTTCATCCTGTTTTGTGCCCTGGAGTCCAGCTTCAGCTCAGTGTCTGCAACCTGTCTTGTGCCCTGGAGTCCAGCTTCAGCCCAGTGTCTGCATCCTGTCTTGTGCCCTGGAGTCCAGATTCAGCCCAGTGTCTTCATCCTGTCTTGTGCCCTGGAGTCCAGATTCAGCCCAGTGTCTTCATCCTGTCTCATGCCCTGGAGTCCTGCTTCGGCCCAGTGTCTGCATCCTGTCTCGTACCCTGGAGTCTAGCTTCGGCCCAGTGTCTGCATCCTGTCTGGTGCCCTGGAGTCCAGCTTCGGCCCAATGTCTGCATCCTGTCTCGTGCCCTGGAGTCCAGCTTCGGCCCAGTGTCTGCATCCTGTCTCGTACCCTGGAGTCTAGCTTCAGCCCAGTGTCTGCATCCTGTCTCGTACCCTGGAGTCTAGCTTCGGCCCAGTGTCTGCATCCTGTCTGGTGCCCTGGAGTCTAGCTTCAGCCCAGTGTTTGCATCCTGTCTGGTGCCCTGGAGTCCAGCTTTGGCTCAGTGTCTGCATCCTGTCTTGTGCCCTGGAGTCCAGCTTCTGCCCAGTGTCTGCATCCTGTCTCATGTCCTGGAGTCCAGCTTCAGCCCAGTGTCTGCATCCTGTCTTGTGCCCTGGAGTCCAGCTTCGGCCCAGTGTCTGCATCCTGTCTCATGCCCAGGAGTCCAGCTTCGGCCCAGTGTCTGCATCCTGTCTTGTGCCCTGGAGTCCAGCTTCTGTCCAGTGTCTGCATCCTGTCTCATGTCCTGGAGTCCAGCTTCAGCCCAGTGTCTGCATCCTGTCTTGTGCCCTAGAGTCCAGCTTCGGCCTAGTGTCTGCATCCTGTCTCATGCCCTGGAGTCCAGCTTCGGCCCAGTGTCTGCATCCTGTCTCGTTACCTGGAGTCTAGCTTCGGCCCAGTGTCTTCATCCTGTCTCATGCCCTGGAGTCCAGCTTCAGCCCAGTGTCTTCATCCTGTCTTGTGCCCTGGAGTCCAGCTTCAGCCCAGTGTCTTCATCCTGTCTTGTGCCCCGGAGTCCAGCTTCGGCTCAGTGTCTGCAACCTGTCTTGTGCCCTGGAGTCCAGCTTCGGCCCAGTGTCTGCATCCTGTCTTGTGCCCTGGATCCAGCTTCAGCCCAGTGTCTGCATCCTGTCTTGTGCCCTGGATCCAGTTCTCGGTCCAGTGTCTGCATCCTGTCTTGTGCCCTGGAGTCCAGATTCAGCCCAGTGTCTTCATCCTGTCTTGTGCCCTGAGTCCAGCTTCAGCTCAGTGTCTGCAACCTGTCTTGTGCCCTGGAGTCCAGCTTCGGCCCAGTGTCTGCATCCTGACTTGTGCCCTGGAGTACAGATTCGCCCAGTGTCTGCATCCTGAATTTGCCTAGCCAGTTCAGCTTAGGAGTCATCTTCAGCAGTTTCGTCTTTCTTGTTTCCTTGGGGTCTTCCACTGACCAGGAGCTTCCACACCTTCATCGCTATTGGAGTGCTTCAGCTTCCTCACAGTCTGATTCCCTTGACCCTATTTAGCCAGAGGCTTGCATAGCTGGGGTTCTTGCTTGTTTCAGTCCTTTCACGCTTCACTTTCTGATCCGACAAAAGCTGGCAACAGAACACATTGGTGGTCACTGTTCTGGACTTATGAAGGACTCGTGTTCATTTGGTTACTGCTCAACTGGTTGTATTTATGTAATGAAATACAGTACAAGGTTGATTATAGAGCTCGTAATGATAAGTTTACCAAAGAGTTCAAAATAGAGCAATAAGGGTATTGTAGAGTTTAGAAAATAAGACATTCATAGAGTATAAGAATCACTATAGAGTTATAGGATCCTAAGTTACAGAGTTACAGTAGAATTATAGAACACTAAGCTACAGTAAAGTTATAGCGCTTTCATATAGTATAAGCATCACTATAGAGTTCATAGTAATAAGTTTGTTACCATAGAGCTATAAGAACCGAAGTCATAGAGATATAGTAGGATGAACAAAAGCTAAGCTACAGTATAGTCACAGCATAGCAAATTATAGTTTATATTGGTTGTCTACTACCTGCTCTTTCCGGTGCCTTGCACCTAGTCACTCTGCTTTTATTCCCGAGTTTGTCTCCTGCCTCTCCTTGCTCTAGCACAGCTACACCATCAATGAAGTCAGACACTTGTGCTTTCTACACTGTGGATGCTCAGTTCTCCTCACCTGGCCAGCCCCTGAGCAACTCGTATCCGATTCCAAACCTGGGTTGCTGGCATGGCACGAGGTGAGGCATCCAGTGCCTCAACCCTCAGCACCACCAGGCCGGCCTTGGCTTGATTGTTTAAGAGAGTCACAAATGATGACTCCTAAGTTTCTTTCCTCAGCTGTAGTGCTCAGTCTTACCCTCCTATCCAGTAAAAAAATGTTCCACACTAGGGATCGAACCCTGGCTCTCTACTTTCTACTTCTTGGTAGCCTGCAGCTCCACCTCTGTACTAAACTTCATAGAAAAATGGACTGCACGAAGTGTACTGGCAAAATTAGTGCGACTTATGCCTCATCCAGCACACCTAGCTTTTAATGATTTGGTCCAGGTCTGGTGGTTCGGTTTTCACCCATATTCCTTGTGCAAGCTGGCATCAAACTGGTTGCCAGAAAAAAAGGCAAACTGGGCCAGCCCATATGCACAGCGGTAAAAGTACTGTGGGTGACACCAGTGGTCCAGGTTAGAGAACGAGCCTGGATCATCGTAGGAGGACAGTGAGTGTTCAGAGGATGTTCTCCTCCAGGAGTGTGGGTTGCCATCCAAAGGACTGGCCAGGTTAAAAATGGCTACTTCTGGCTATTGGGCAGTTTCCAGCCCTGAAAAGGGCTTATGAGGAATTAGACTTGCCCAAGACCTCTGGTCCCAATAACCAATTGGCTAGGCAAGGGATGTGTTTCCTAGCTCACTACTGCACTTACAGTAAGATAAGGCAATTAGTTACTGGTACCTATTATACGAACATATGAATATTGCCAGTGAAGAAGGCCTAGTGGTGTGTCAAGTCTACTCGTGATGCAGAGCCCCACGTCAGTGACTACCACTGAGGCCTTCACCCCCATCCAACCCCTCCCGTTCTTGCCAACCCCAGACACTGACCTTCCCCATCACCCTATCCTACTCTCTTTGAATCCATCCACCGTCTCTAGGGAGACCACTTCCTAGAGTTTGTTCCACCCTGTAACCATCTCTCTATAAAGAAATTCCTCCTGAACTTCCTCTTGAATCTCCCCTGTTAGCTTAAGGCAGTTCCTCTATTTTTGCTCCCACTAAGACTGAAGATGCTCTACATATTCACCTTATTGGTGCCTTTCAGGTACTTGAAGGTCTCAATCATGTCCCCTTTCCCTCATCTCCTAGTGGGTCATGTTTCTCAGTCTCTTCATGTGCGCCACGTCCCTGCACCACTTTTGTCACCTGTCTCTTGTCTGCCTTTGCAGGTTCATACACATCCAGGTGCCTCCAGATGAGGCCACTCTAATGATCTGTATAACAGCAATATGACCTCCTCCCTTCTATTAGTGATTCCCCTGGCAGTGCAGCCCATCATTTTGTTTACTTTGTCACCACCTTCCTGCAGCACAAGGAGTGCTTCAGATCACTATTCCTTTGATCTGGTTACCATGACCCCCCCAACCCCACCGACTGTACACCATCCTCCGGTTCTATCCTCCTGTATGCATAACCTTATGCTTTTTTGCATTGCACATGAGTTGCATTATTTCTGACCACTTCTCTAGCCTGGCCAGATTTTCCTTTAGGTCCTAAATCCCCTGTGTTGTATCCAACCTTCCACAGAACTTGGTATCATCTGCATATAGGAAGATCTGCCTTAATGCCATCTCCAGTGTCATTTATAGATCCATTAAACAAACCCAGCCAAGCACCAAGCCCTGTGGAACCCTGCTGGTGCCATACCCAATTCTGAAAGCTCCTCCCCACTACTAACCTCTGGCCTCACCTTCAGCCAGTTCGCCACCCATTTAATGGTTTCTCCCCTACCCCTAGATCCTCCAGCTTCCCAATCTACCTCCTGTGGGGCACAAAGTCAAAGGCCTTGCAGTATAGGATGTCAACCACTTGGTCTTTATCAACAGTTTTGTTACCCAGTCAAAGAAAATCAGATTTGTCTGGCAGGACTTCGTTGGCGTCATGCATTAGTAGGCAGCTAGGAAGATCAGCTCCGGTCTGCCCATGGCTGCAAACTTCAAAATGTTAACATTCCACATAAAATAAAGCAAAATGCAAACTAGCAGGAGTGCAGAAGATGCTGCGCCAGAGGAATAGCAGGCACCTTCACCAACCGACTCAATGGAAAATGATAATCTTGTCATGGCAGGTCAGACAGCAATCCCAGGCCACTTCACGCCATAAACGCCATGGCCCCAAACGGCAGGGGTACAAACCATACAAAATAAATGACCTCCTCCTAAACCTTCCAAGATTTTAAAAGGTGATCTGTTTGATCACTAAAGCCTTACGGACTGACATTGATAAAATTGGAGAATGACTGGACTTCATGGGGAGCAGGCCACCACAGTGGATTCCTGGCTAGGTATTACAAAACTGCCTGTAGTGCAATTCCACTCAGCTATACAGCAACTGTAAGATCACGCTGAGGATGCAGCATCGAAACTGCCGTAATAATCTTTAGCTATCCGGCTTGCTTGAAGGCTTGAGGATCAGAGCGGATATTATTTTTTGAAAACCTTTTCCGATAAAGAACTTGCTCTCCCAGAAACATGCTTCCCGTGCAGCCCACCCTTGGGATGTAACCTTAAAGTTTCTTCACTGGCAGGATAAAGAGACTGTACTACATTGGGCCTGGCAAAATAAAAAGTCATACTCTCTCAAGGTAAATGAATATATTTTAAAAATACCCCCCCCCCAGACAGCGAGCCTACACGCTGCTATGAAGATCTTGAGACAGGAAAACTTCAAGTTTCAGATGCTGTACCCTTGAAAAATGACTGGTAGCTTCCCAGACAGTGCCAAACCGTTTGAAACCCCAGTACAGTCCTGGAGGAGTTGAAACAGTGAGGAATTGAAGTACCATTGCCGCCACAACAGTCAGCCCTGCAATCCCTTGCTGGCAAATTGTCCCCGAAGCTTTGGGCACCTGCATCTCAGGGGGAACTGCATCAACAACATGGTGCTGCTGCTTTCCAGAAGATGACGGATCTGTGGAATGTTAGAGCTCCCACCAGGGAAGACCTGTATCAGTCTCAGCAGCCCAGCTGAATTTGCATCAGACCATGTTACATGCCATTGAAGTAGGATCTGAGCTCTTTGGGGCCTCTGTTGATCTTTTCCTTCTGTCTTCCTTGGTGAATTGCTAAAGTCCTCAATATAACTTGTCTCCTTCCCTCCCCCATCCTCTCTCAGGCTCCCATGGACAACAAACTAAACACTCCAGCTCATTTGGGTGAGTCTCTGATGCCTGCCACCACCATTCAGTAAAGAGGACTGGGCCAACTGCCTTACCTCTCCTACTAGATACCCAAGCCTGTATTTTGAGCACTACTTTGGTATGGACCTGGTGATGTGCGATGGGGCCTGAGCCATAGATAGTCCTGAGATGCGAAGCAGATCAGTATGTGACGGCGGTGCAACTGCTGCGCCCTGAGGCCACCAGGCCCCCCCGCTGCACCAACCAGTAGAAGCTGTTTAATAGAAACCATTCCAGATTAGTTACAGTGGTTAGTACTAAATCCAGCAGAGCCCTAGGATCAGCACAGTTGGTGGGGATGCGGCAAGAGCACCACCTGTGAAGGCCCCTTCATTTTGGAGTGGCACTGGGAGATCTGAAGGAGGTGGGGTGGGTGGTTGCTGAAGTGAATTGGGGGAGTTGGGACTGGGTGCATTTCCTCAGGGTGGTATGCAGGGGGGGGCAGGGGTAGGGTGGAGACAGTAGGAGACGCCTGGTCACTCAGGAGGCATCAGATAGCCCAAACTTGAATACTACAGAATTCTGTCAGACTGTTGCCCACTTGCAACCTTTGTCTTGGGAATCAGGCTCATTGTACCAGTATATATGCAGGTGATTGACTGCATGAACTCCTAGTCATTTTACAATGTCCAGGGACAGCGTGGACTACAGACTTCTACCTTAGCTCCTTGTGGCTGTCCAAAACATAAATAGGGCCCAGAGGAGGTTCAGAGATAGAACTGCATTAGACAGAACTACATTCAATGCAGAGGCAGTGGTTAGACAGTACTTTGGGGCGTTTGTCACTTAGCCCTCCTTTCTCCTGTCACGGAATATCCTAAATTCCGAATTCATAAAGGTGGGTCAGTAGAACCAATAGAGAACTACAGAGCTCTCTGCTGTGTGCCCAGCTAAAATCCAGGAGAAGCTCGTCTATGCCAATTTAAAAGGAATGCCTGGAGGCGCATGCTACTGTCCCCATCCCAACATGGCTTTCGAGTCAAACATGAGACATACACTGCCCTAACTAAATTCTCACAGACGTACTAGAAACCTAGACTGGGCTCCATTACAGGGCAGTTTTCATAGACCTATCTAAGGCCTTTGACGGATGGATCACGGACTTTACTCCAAAACTCCACGCCACAGGCCTCGATGCCACGCCCTCAAATGGGTGAAGCTACCTCGCCGGACGCCACAGAGGGTCAGGTGGCTGGACACACTCTCTAAACCATTGTCCCTAAGGACGGTGTACCCCAGGGATCTATACTTGGGCCACTGTTGTTCCGTTGTATGTAAAATGAACTGCGTAATCATTGCGGAAGCAGCACATCATACAATACGCTGATGATGCCGTCATCTACAATACCTTGGTCAACTTGGATGACCTTAGCACCTCTCTCCAAAAGATATTCATATCATGGAGAAGTGGCTCATCAAAATAAAATGGTCCTTAACACAACAAACCAAAGCCATGCTGTTAGGACCAAGAGCCCTTGGACTAGACAGAACACATCTACTCCAACTCTTGTCCCTTGAAGGTAACAAGCTTGAAGTTGTCGCCTCAACTAAGTACCTTGGCCTTACTATTGACCAAGGTCTCACATTCAAACAACATGTGGACCAAGTCAGGAACAATCCATGCAAAACTAGGATTACTGTATGGCTCAAAGAATCGCTCACCCAGAAGCTAGGATTGCTATAGCAAATAAGTGTCCTACCAACTCTAACTTATGCTGCCCGGTCATTCAGGGTATCGTAAAGCTTGAGCTCCGGTAGACTACAGACCCTATACAACAAGGTGGCCGCTTTGCAACCTCATCCCCTGCCAGGAGCCACCACTCAGGCGATGTAGAAACAATTAATGACGAATCTAAGCAACAGTTACTCTGTACTCTGCCTGGCAAAGAAGATAATTAGCACCTCGCCTCCCCAGAATCTTGGGGGACTCCTTACTGCAAAACTAAACCAGCGTAGCCTTAGATCCTCGGGCCACATGCTACTGGATGTCCCCAAGGTCAGGACTAAGGCAGGACAAAAATCATTCTCTCATACTGCTCCTTCCTTGTGGAATGACCTCCCTGTGGAGATTCGGGACACCCCATCACTGCTGTGCTTCCACACTAGACTCAAGGCCCATTTTCTATCAACAAGCATATGCCACTGCCTCCGCACCTGACACTATTGCAGTTACCACTGCAGACTGTTCACCTAACTATAAGTGTTAGCCCCTAACAATGTATGCACTATCGCTTTCCTTCCCTAATCTGAACCTATTAATGCTCCTGAACTAGGCTTATCAAGAAAATCTACAGTACTGTCTCAATAATGTCTTTGTCAATGGATAATGTAATGAACAGCATCTAACCAATGTCATGTCTGCTATGTGTAAACAGCTGAATACTGTATACCGTGTTATTCTGTACTCCCACATGTTTTTCAATAGGGTGTCTCTTAATGTTATTCCTGCCGCCTCGAAAAGGGACCTTCGGGCCCAGCGGGCTTACCCGGGTCATCCAAATTCAATAAATAATAAATAAATAATATCCACTAGTCTTTTTTAAATTAATTTATTCATTTATTTTTTATCGCCCCCTTCTCACCCCAGTGCTTCCTCACCTTGAGTCTCCCTCACGACCTTGTGGGTCCCTGCTCGTCTGTCGGCATCGGGTGCAGTCATCCCCCCACGCTGCCTTGGTTTGACCCCCAGGTGGGTACGAGGCGGGGCCCCCCTTTCCACCGCCCTGAGCGACTGAGTTTCGTCAGGGATCCGTCATCCTTGCAGGCAGGGGCCTTGGGATCAGGGCCTGGAGCTCCATCTACAGGGAGCACCGGAGGGTATTTTTCCTCTTTCTGCCCATCCCCATAGGACGTCTGCATGCTAGGAGAGCCTAGGGGCGACGCACGTCATAGCGTGCTAACGCTCCGGCTCCTGGCGGACATCCTCCCTCCCTGCTTCATGCCGTCCTTGCTGCACCACCACCCGTGGTCACCCAGGTGGCGGTATCCTGCAGGACCGCATCCCACCCACCCCACCCGAGGAGGAGGAGCAGCCTCTGGGCGTCAGTCCTCCCCAGCCCTCCAGTTCCCGAGTCGTTCCCAATCCCGGGTCGCTGGCACCTCGAGTGGTAACTCTACCGCTGCGGCTGGGCGGGCGGCAAGAGATATCCACTAGTCTTATTCCTATGGGAGCTTCGTCTCTCCTCCCTGTTTGCACCCCTAGATGGAAAAGCACTCCCTAGCAGCTGGTTCAAACGTCCTCCGTGCTATGTATGCTTTTCCAGAGCCAGCCAATCTTGTGGTGTAATGGAGGCATGGCATCCTTCCCACCCATCCCCTTTTCTTAGATAGTTGATACATCTGGAGGCGCCTTGAAAGAGGCGCTACCTCCAGGTGGGGGTTCCCCCATCACTCTGGGACCATTGCATTTTGTATCACCTAGAGCATCCCCATATCATTACGCTTGGGTTACGCCCACCTATAGGCTGCAGATGCACATGTGACCAGATCTTGAAATCTGATCTGCCTAGGTCCTGTCCCTTACCTCAGGTCTCCAGTTCCTATATGTGTATCACAGAGCCTGCAAGCATTCTTGCCTGGCTTCACAGTATCAGTACTAAGGTAGAATTTATTTACCTTTAACTTATAATACGTGGAAATTCAGTTAGAAGTAGGGTAGTTACTGCTACAGTGGCTACTCTACAATGCAACTTTATTCAGTTTTTCTGTCCAGCTGTGAATCTCTAGTCAGCTTTTCTACTTGTAACTGGTCTGTTCCTGCTATGAAGTTAGCTATTTTTGCATGCACTAGTTTCTTGGTTCAAGCTAATCCCTGCTGAGGGATGCGTGCATAGATTAGAATAGCTGCTAGCTGGCAATTGCTTAGGTTTATTTTAGCTCAGCATCAAGGCTGGAGTCACTCATCTGATAAGTTTTGTCTTGCATTGTTTAACTAATTGTATGTATTCGATTCCTGCTGAGTAATCCTCTCTAACAGTGATTGTTGGCTTAGATCGATAGTGCTTAGCTACAGCTAGTTTCCGGCATTTGAATGTTGTTGCTGTAAGGGGAGAAGTCTCTGAATGGTAGTTTAGATATTTAAACATGGTGCCACTTCAGGGCGCTCCCCCCATCCTTTTCTAGGATTCTCCCTCCAATATTGTTTTTTTTTTTTTCTGAATATCTCCATCGCTACCCCAAATTATATCAACCATCACATATTTGGACCAGGAGCCCCTTAAGGGGGCTCCGGTTCCCCTAGCAAGGATCTGGCCCCCTTGTCAGCCCCCTGTGATGCACTAGGCTCTAGTGCCATAACTCTTCCCTTGGTTGTGCTACATGTTTTTTCTTCTACTGGGCACCTTACCTGAGCTTGAGCAATCCCGAGAAACTGCTTCATTGCCACAAGTTCTGCTGCAGCCTGCTTCTTTAAATTACACTACATTTTACCTTGAGGCTGTAATTCCATCGCCTCGGACCATAAGGGCCTACGAACTGTACCACCCCGGACCCTTCACCATATTGTCATCCTCCTCAGCCATCTTGGATCTCTCGCTCTACCTCATGAGGCCATTTTGAGAAAGGCGTGGCTAGATGGCATCCCATCCAGAGAATGCTTCACACATGCGCATGACGGTTGGTTACCGTAGTCTGCTCTTTTATAGCACTAAGTCAGCCATCTTGTGAAGGGCAGACAACCATGCACAACACGTAAGGGGCTGTTCACTCATATAAGCATGGCACAGACTTCATAAGGGGCATCATACAGAAGGCAGCAGCTCTCAGAACTATAGTATATTCACCTATACCTTTTCCGCCTTCTCCAGGAATGGCAAGGCCAATCGAACAGTTTAAAAAATAAGTTTTAAGGACCACTGTGAGAATTGATTGCAGCCCAGGCCCCTAACACCTTACCACATAGTGGCTAATAAGGGTGATACAAAAATTCATACCTTAATTGAGCACAATGGCGTACTTTCAGTGCCTGCACATACCAGAGTATTGCTTATACATATACCTCGCTAAGTAACTCCCCCTCATTACTCAATGTCTTCAAGGGGAGAGATCTTCAACCTGAGACTCTTGCATGTATATTATCATAGTGGATCACCTGATTGCCATACCAATTCCCCCCTTTTTGTTTCATCTCACTGTCTCCACAGATAAGAAGAATGGCAAAGACAAAAAATGCAGGTCATGTCAGATTACCATACTAGGCAATCAGACAGGTCCGCTTGCCGTGCTCCCACCAGCAAGTGGATCAGAAATTGCAAGCAAACCAGAGTTAGAGATGGAGCAAGAACATCCATATAGGTATAAAATACATACTAGCTTCAGATTAAAAATTATAAAAGTGCTCAATTATTATATATTAAAACATAACTCAATCTATAATTGTTTTAACTGTCATTCTACTTACCTGTTGTACATTTAATAAAAGTTTGCCACTCTATTTTAACTTTATCTGCTGTTGTTAACATGTTTACTTTCACATTATCATCACATGAAGTGAAAGAAGAAAGAGTATCTTTAACCATTTCTTTCTAGCCCCATCATACCAGGTGCATCTCAATAGACGTGATTAATGTTTTCTACCTCTTGTACCCCACAATAATAGTATAAATGTACAGGATCCAGTGCCTTTTGGAATTTTGCCGTAAGTACATTTGATTCAAAATTCAGTCCTAAATTTTGCATACATTTTTTTTGTATTAGGTCTTCTAAATGCGTCCAGGTAATATTTATATTTATGTGTTAGGACATTATTGCTATACCACCTGGAGAATCCTGAATTTCTTTTTTTTTCTTATATCATCCTTATTATATTTCTTAATGAGTAACTTTTTATATGCTTTTGTATTGTGCTGATATTGCAGTATTTTTGAGCGTTAAGTCCAACAAATTTTCAAGTCAGTAGGCCACAATATTTTACTGACATTTGTCAGTCCTTAGGATTACCAGTAACCTTTTCCTGCCACATTTTCTTTTCTTCTAAGCACTTCCTGGCCATTCTATTTTCCTGTTGTCCATTCAAACTGATCCAGAATGAATTACCCTTGCTTCTGCTAATGCCCTCAGATTTGGAAGTCCTGTTTCAGTTCTTGCATAAATGGCAGGTTTAGTAGCTAAAAGCCTAAAGTTAATCTTAACACGTGTATTATTGATGTCTCTAATTGTAATACATACTTATGTTCCCATATTTCTGCCCCCATATAGAATTTGAGAATTATATTTAGCTTCAACTGCTAATAATAGTGGTCTGATAGAATGGCCAACAAAACGTGAGTTAAATTTTCAGTGCCAGTGCTGTATTCATGATCTTATTCAGAACTGAGGTACAGTGAGATTTCCAACACCGGTTCTTAGAATAAACAAGGCCCAAATATGTGTAATCTTGTGTAATTTGTAAGGGTTGAGATTTTATATACCATTTACCTGTGTATTTCTTATTTCCAAATAATGTAATATTTGTTTTAGACATATTTATTGTCAGACTCATTTCATCTGTAAAAGATTCCAATAAATCCAATTTACCCTGTAATCCCACAGCTGTTAAAAAAAATAGTATGACATCATCTGCGTATGCCAGACCTGGACATATTTCTTTGCCAAACTTTGGTGAGTCTGTATTAGAATTTTGCAAAATGTCTAACAGTGGATCAGTGTAAATTGAAAACAATGTAGGCCAGGAATACACCCTTGTCTTACACCTATCAATGTTAGAAATGGCATGGATAAATTCCTGCCAGACCCGACCTAACCTGCCTCATGTTTTAGAATACAATATTTTTGTGGTATTTATCATAATAGGATCTATCCAATTTTGTCCATTACTTCCCAGAGCTTGCTTCTATTGAGAGTATCAAATGCAGTCGAGAAGTCAATATATGCTGCATAAAGTCTTTGTCTTCTCAATTTTATGTATTTTCACATGAGATATGTAAGATAAAACAGTTATCCAATGTCAAGAAAGTGTGTGAAAGCCTGCCTGAAATGGTGACAAACCCCTCTTCTATTTATATCATTTGTATACCCTGATAATATTCTGGCAAAATCTTCCTATTATGTCTAAGAGACTTAAAGCTCTATAGGCTTTTGGGTCTTGTTTGTTACTTTTTTTATAGATGGGTATTATTGCTGCCCCCCCCTCCAAGAATCAGGGATATCGTTTTCAAAAATACACTTACAGAAAAAAGGACGTTTTTGACCAATTCTGCATTCCACACTTTAATAATTCACCCAGCATCATATCTGAGCCCAGCGCTTTAATCTTTTTTAAATTCTCTATAGCATCCATCACTTCTAATTCTAAAATTGGTAGATAGTTCAACTTAATCAAGATTTTGTCCAATTCCAGCCATGATCTTTTTTTGTCAGCCATGATCTTTTTTTGTGTTTATTTAGCATTACTTCTGAAAAATATTTAACCCACTCTTCTGGAGAGACATAGTTTTCTATTTCAACCAAGAGGTCTTTGCAGCCTTATGCCACTAGATTCCAAAACCTTTTGCTGTCTTTTGACTCAGTAGCTTTTATCATACATTCCCATTGTAAAACATAATAATCTTTCTTCTTTCTACTTAAAAAAATTCTATAATTTTCCTAGTGATTTTCAAGATTTATTTTCCTTGCTGTGTATAATTTTGTCTGTATTGTCTTGTACATTTCATTAGCTGACTTTTCATAAATTTGCATTCATTATCAAACTAACTCATAATTTCTTTTTTAAATTTTAATCTGCCATCCTTATATAATGTAGTTTGTATCAGACCAGAAAAATTCTGAAGTGTGTCATAAATCATTGGAGAGTCCCAGTGCCCTATTTTAGCTATTGTATTTTCAAGAAAAATTCAAGAAAATTCTAACTGGTCTTTTATATAAAGTTCAACCATTTCTGATCATAATAATCTTTTTATATACCTAATTTCTGTTTGCTTTATATTCATATTAGTTTTTACCAAATCCACACTGCTATCTATTAGTGTTGTATAAAAAAAAACACTGGTAGATGATCACTGTCTGTTCTTATTGGGACAAAAAGATATTTCTGCCAATCAACTCGACCTCTCCAACATACCAGGTCCAACACCATATTTCCTTTATCTGAAAGAAAAGTGGTGGTCCCTTATTGGTCACCCTTTAGCCTGCCATTCAGTTTATATAAGCCATTATTTTTTAAGATTGTCTGCAGCTTTTTGCCATTATTATTAAGCTTCTCATCCTTTGTATTGCTTTATGTACCCTCTACTTCTGGGTATATCCAGCTCATGACTGTGTTGTCTAATATACTGTCAAAATTTCCTACTCTGGCATTCATATCTCCTACCAGAAGTAGAAAGTCATGTGAATAGTTTAAAGCAGCCTCAAAAATGCTCTTTTCCAACAGATTCCATGCATTTTCATTATAAAATAGTGATTTCACGGGCGGAATATAGCAGGAAATCAATATTAGTTTACCCAGGTACATTCCTAACCTAATGACCATGAAAAAATAATTCTTACTTATTTTCTCTATGACATTGAAAACCCTACCTTAACATGTGTTATTAGTCCTCCTACTCTTCTGCCTTGCTTTGACCCTTTATTTCTAGGACACGGAATGTTTGATATCCATTTAAATTAAAGAACAGCGTTCATCTAGGAGTAAATTAATCAATATTGTTACCAGTGGAAATCTGCTTTACATAAGTTACTGACTGAACCTGTAAAACTTTTAGAGCCAGAATTATACCCATTCGTTTCCCTCCCTTTATAGCTGCAGGCATCCATTTACTAAATCACAGGCACAGGAAATGACATCACATCTGGGGAAACGCATATAGTCAATAAGTATTTTAACCAGGAGAGGCACACTACTAAGCTGAAGCTTGAGTCCAGGTATGACCTGAGAGCACAAGAAAGTTAAGCGACTTGGTCAGGATCATACAAAAATGCAAATGAGGACAGTAGGATTCAAACCCAAGTCTTCAGGTTTGTAACTCAGAACCTTAAACCACTGCACTATACTGCCTCTTTCAAGGTAAGAGGAAAAGAAGAGTTAGGCCTCTTGATGAGCTGTCACAACCAGCCACTTAATAGTTTAATGATTGCACCTGGGAGCATCAGGGAAGTGAAAAAGCTTTATCTCAAAAAGAAGGGGCTACTGGAGATTTCCTACTGGAAAGACAGAGTGAAACAGTTGGAATCATGACATGAAAAAACAAATCTGATGTGTTTTTTTCTTTTACTTTGGTGAAAAGAAACCTATTTCTGGATGGTGTTCAAATAAAGATTTTTTTTAAATGTTGCAACCTTCAGAAGGAATAGTGCTGGAACATGGGCAAAAGTGAGAGTCTGTGTGTGTGTGGGGGGTGTCACTGTAGTTATAAGAGACCATGATAGATTCCCTTCTGACACTGCATGCATTTAGGGGCACTTTGAATGCTCATGGGCAAAAGTTGAGGGTGTCCACCCCCCCACACACACTTGTAGGTTCTGGCACCTATTTTTCAGAAGGGTTCTGTATTGACAGCCATCTATACTATCACACACCAACACAAAGCAATTATTTTGTTACAACTTATTTATTATAATGCTGAACTTATTTACCCAGGATAGTCCAGCTGAGATGTGCCACCTCATTTCCAGTGGGGTCCTGCTGCTATTCTTTTCTGCTGGTAGTTGGACAGGAGCACTGGGGGGTTATGTGACTTATCGCTGTCACACAGTTAGTATTTAACTTACTGAGGTTTGAAACTCTCATCTCCTGGGCCCCAAGCTTGTGCTCTGGCCACTAGATCACCCTCCACAAATGACAGAACATGATGCCAACAAAATACATTTAAACACAACTACTTCAGTGCTAACAAATACTGAAACTAAATAGGTACAGGAATAAAAATTATTTACAATTACCACAGTAGCAGAATATTCTGCAAATCACACTGGCACTAAACATTTTACTAAACTGAAATGTCACAAAACATTATACAAAGCTATATAAACCCCAAAGGAGCTCAAAAACTGCGGGCACTGGCAGTACATAACATTTGTTTATAGCAATCCCTTCAAGATTACAGACAAGTTTCCATCCCCATGGATCAGGTAAAAGCATTTTTTGTTTCATTTCCTCTACATCTCAAGGAGACAGTGTAGCACAGTGGTTTAAGGCTCTGAGCTATAAATGTGGAGACCTGGGTTTGAATCCCACAGTCTTCACTTGCATTACTGTATGATCCTGAGTGAGTCACTTAATTTTCTTGTGCTCTCAGGCCATACCTGGACTCAAGCTTCAGCTTAGTGTGCCTCTCCTGGTTAAAATATTTATTGACTATGTGTGTTTCCCCAGATGTGATATCATTTCCTGAGCCTTCGATTTAGTAAATGGATGCCTGCAGCTATAAGGGGAAGGAAAACTGAATGGATATAATTCTGGCCCTAAAAGTGTTACAGGTTCAGTCAATAGCTTCTGTAAAGCAGATTTGCATTGGTAACAATATTGATTAATTTAATCCTAGATGGACGTTTCCCTTTAATATTTCTTTTAGGGTCATACCATGTTTCTTGAAGGCATACTACTATGAACTTCTTGATGAACTTCAAATAGTCCGGGTTACAGATTTTAGCATTATTTATTTATTTCAATAGTTCAGAAAACACCTTTGAGCAAATGCTCTTTTACAAAGGTTCCACGTCTGTACAACAACATACAATCAAGTTACAGGAATAGACAGAAAATACAACAAATGCTATACAATTAGTACAAAGACAAATCGCATGACTCCTATAAATATTTCAACAATGCCTGGTGATTACAATATCAAATTAAGTAAAGGTGAAAATACATTCTGCGAGTAGAAGAAAAAAACAGAAAACAACCAGTTACTGACATCCATCAGGAGATGAGTGTTAAGGGAGCACAGTGCAGAACAAGGGGTAGCAGCCTGGGGGTCAGGCTTACTCAAAGGTCCTAGAGAAGGGGAGTAGAGGTCATGACATGCTAGTAGAAGAAAGGGCATGGGTCAAAGAGAGTTATGTTTCAGCTGGCCTAGTGGCACTGAGGTTTCAAGCGCTGGATGCCACACCTCGCGCTCCACGCTGTGCACTCAGGTTCGGGAACAAGCCAGGGCTGTCAGGGGTCAGCAGGGGAGGAGAAGAATCAAGCATCCATAGGACTGCTGTCCTTCTCCGGGGAGGGGGGTGTACTGCTGCCGGTGCTCGGGCGGCCCCTGGCAATGGCTGGGATCACTGAACATGGGTAGGATCTATGGGGCTCGTACTGCGGCAGGATCGGGGGCATGCGGACGTGTGTGTGCTCGGGTCCTTGGGCGTCATTGCACGCCATAGACAATGGGGAGGGAGAACAGAGGAAATAGGTGGCTTGATGGCTATCCCTAGTGAGGAAGACCGGTCGGATCGGTGGATACGCGGCACTGGATCCTGTTCAGGGGGGTTGAGCTAACGGGGAGAAGCTCCCCTCCACCCCACTGCAGGGGGTAGTCGCGGGACCCACAAGGAGCACCGAATTCCCGGAGATGATGACCAAAGACCTGAAGGGGTTGCCAGAAGTGGTAAGGTAGGCAGTCTGGTGACTCAAGGAGGGAAAAAGTATACAGCAAAAGAAAAAAAAAAAAAGAGAGATTTATGTTCCGTGTCAAAAGACTTAATATGTTAGTCTTTTTTTCTAGTGTATTAAACATGTCCTGTTCTATGGTAAATCCATTAACAAATCTTTATCTCTGTTATTACTCTCTATGTTTATTTCAGGTTGGTTCTTATCTTCCAACACCTGAAATCTATTTTGTAGTGTTATAGATTCATTTATATATATACTAGTCTGTCTCACATCATTTTTCTTAACATTCTCCTTAACTTTGGGACTCTCCTCCATTATCTGGTTAAGATCAACTACATTAAGACCCATTTGATCCAGTTTCTCATATCTGTCCAGAATTCTACTGGCCATCAATTCATTTTTACACTGTATGTCAACCTGACTGTCACCTCTCAAACTCTCATGACAGTAGACTTCCTTTATACCCATTCTGCCCAATCTGATCTTTAGTACAGTAGTAAAAAAATTACAGCCAAAAGGTGGTGGACACTATGCTACAGTCTAGGGGCTCATCCACTACTGCCTCCTACAAGAGACAACGGCTCATCTTTGAGAAGGGGCGTTCCAGCAATGGAGTAGAAAAGCAACCAGTTTCCATCTCTCAAATCTTGCTCTTTTTACAACACAGAGTAGATAAGGGTCTCCCGGCCTCATCGCTGTGAGTTCAGGCCACAACTATTGAAGCAGGCGCAGGCCTAATTGAGGCGTATACCCCAGGATCACACCCTGATGTACTCAGGTTCTTGAAGGTTGTGACAAACATTCACCCCAAGTGTAGACTAATATTATTGCCCAGATCTGAACACAGTATTAGATGCAATAGCCACTACACCATTCGAACCAGTGGTGACCAGAGACATTAAGTGGGTGTCCTTGAAGACAGTATTTCTCTTAGCCATCTGCTCAGCAAGATGAATAAGTGAGATCAGAGCCCTCTCCTGTAAAGCCCCATTCCTGATTATACACTATGATGGGGTAACATTAAGGACAAACCCATCCTTTATTCCGAAAGTAGCCATGCCTTTCTCAGATGATCGAGCTACCTGCATAGACAGTGCAGACAGATCAAGGTTAAAGTGAAGACATAAAACATTGGCACATGAAAAGAGTGGTCACCACATATCTAAACAGAACGAAGGAATTCAGTCAATCTGACAGTCTATTTGTGGTACCCAACAGACCAAGAAAAGGTCAAGCAGCTACTTCCACATTGGCCAGCTGGATTAAACATACCATCACTGAGGCGTACAAGCTACAGGCCCTTACCTCCATATCAATAGCATTCTACCAGGGCAGTGGCAACACCCTGGGCTGAACACAATAAGGCCACCATACAGGACATTTGCACAGCAGCATCTTGGTCCATGATACACCTTTACCAGACACTACAGACTAGATGTAACAAATGCTGAAAAGGCAAATTTTGCTAGAAAAGTACTGCTTAATTATAATGGACCTTAGCTGGAACGTTATCTGACCCCACCCAAATACTCCTTACTGCTTTTTAAAACCAAAGGTAGTGGATGGAGGATGCTGTAAGGTGATGCAAAATACAATGGTAGTTTGCTCACCTGGTAAAGGTGATTTAATGAGCCTCAACTTACAGCATCCCCGTGCCCACCCAGGTATGTCAGTCAGATGGCAATCCATCCAGCTAACATGGGGTTACCCCCAATTAATAGTATTATTTTCAGCTAATAGCCCAAATCGAAGTTCTTGAATTTCCAGCATGCCGTATGGACTGATCTACTTTAATATGTAGATAATAAGAAATAAATCTATTGAATATTGTACCTACTGTCATGGTGTGCTCCTTTCTATTATTATTCTTTCAGACATATACCTTCTCCCACACTTGCTCATGTATTCCTATGTATCTCTCTTTTCTTTGTGTCATAACAATTTTCTTATTACCACAGTAGCTCTACAGATCACACAGCTTTGGAAGAATCGAGCTGGAGACCTGTGGTAAGGGACAGGACCTAGGCAGATCAGATTTCAAGATCCGGTCACATGTGCATCTGCAGTCTATGAGGTGGACATAACCCAAAGGTAATGGATGGAGGATGCTGTAAGGTGAAGCTCATGCAGTCACCTTTACCAGGTGAGTAAACTACCACTCCTGGACCCCGGCTTATAGAAGCCCAGTGCCCACCCAAGTTGCCCAGTGGAGCATGGTTTATACCCCAAGGCACCAGTTGTTTAAATAGCTACTCCAGGGTTAGGAGTGTCCAAAGTTGTGAACCACAAACAGTTGAGTTATCTATGTATTTTGAGTTGTTAAAGTCTTGTGCATTCCAGTCTTGCTTTGGTGGATTCACGGTGTGGTCGGGGGGGGAGTGGGACTGTCCTGTAGCGTTAATCTATTTTATGATCCTGTTAAGCCATGACCATACCACAGTTCCATACATACTCCTTTCACATGAACAGTTTGACCAACCCCATTAAACAGTCTAAGATGCTCTTCAAATTAAAAGCTAAACCAGAGCTTATATTCCTCCAGAGCCCCATCTCACACCCAGAAACAATGGCAAACCTAGGAAGTTTGCATGCCTCTCTCATCCAGGACAGGCGGTGGGAGTTGCCATCTTTTTCCCATGCTATACCCATTTTCAAATACTCAATACCTGGTCTGACCCAGAGGGCAGACTGGTGATTGTAAATGGTGTACTCCATGATAAGGAGGTGACCTTAGCCAGTATATACCTCCCCTTGAAACGAACATCCCCATGATGTGATAGCTGGTAGAACAAATTCTTAATAAAAAAAAAAAGTGTTCTCATCCTAGTGGGGGATTTCAATATTGCCTCAGACAAGAGCCTTAATTCTGCAAACCCAGCCCGCCTCCCCAACCAGTGGCTCATAGGTACATAAGAAATTTGTTCATGAAGTGGACTGGTTGGCATCTAGCATCAGCTTTACCCTGACGTGTAGCTACACACTTTATGCAGCAGAATGCCATGCATACACACACATTGACCATTGCTATATCCAAGTTGAACACCTGGAGACTGTGGTGGAGTGTACCTTGGGCCCTATTGCACATGCAGATCATGCCCCTGTTTCCTGCTTCTAGGAATTTGGTTTAGAAAGGCACAATACTAAATGGCGCTTAAATCATTTTCATCTTAAATCACCCGAATTTCAAGAGTTCATTAAAGGAGAACCGTATATATAATGCCCTGCCCACCCCCAAAAGGTTTAACCCCCGATTACGCCTTTTACATAGGAACACCCCTTTTTTTCCAACAGCCACTTACTTTAATTTTATTTTGTAAAGTCTGCAAGCGGAAATATGGCAGACTGCAAGCAGCTCCATTACTGTAACAGTGCGGTGCCACACCGCTCGCTTCAATGTGGCGAGTGATGCAGCGCCACCACTGTTACAGTAACTGAGCTGCACGATTCCACCATATTTCCGGTTCACAGACTTTACAAAATAAAAATTAAGGTAAGTGCTGCTGGAAAAAAGGGGGACTCCTATGTAAAAAGCTTAATCGGGGGTTAAGCCTTTCGGGGGCGGGCAGGGTGTTATGTGTATGGTTCTCCTTTAAAGAAAAAAGTCAATGACTATATACAGGATAATACCCAGGGCAGTCAAGTCTCCCATTCACTGGAATGCACTGAAGGCAGTCCTCAGGGGCTATGTCATCCAGTACACCTCCGCTAAGAAAAAAAGCATGCAAGGAATGCCAAAGATGGGCTAGAGGATACACTCCAGTTTCAATAGCGTGTCCATCAGAATGGGGACCGGTCGGTCTTACAACAGATAAGGCAGCTGCATGCAGAGCTTGATGTCTTTGTTGGCAGAAGACAGAAATTGCCCTGGCCTTTCTAAGGCAGCATTCTTATGAAGTGTGGCCATGTGCATCTTGCCTATTAGCTTATCAATTGCGCCGCCAGTGGAAACTAGCTACTGTGTCATCCCTCCATCACCCTGAGTCGGGAGTCAAACAAAACTATATGACATTTCCCAGGCATTCTCCCTGTACTGTCAAAACACTATACATGCTTTAACACCACATCCTACAAGAAGAAATTCCTTCCTTCCTAGTTCCTCTCACACTTCCCTGCCTGTCTGAGGACCACGGAGCATGACTAGTTGCCCCAGTCACCATGGGGGAATGTGAAGCCATGCCTAGTGATGCTAAGACACTGAAGGCTCTGGGCTCAGCTGTTTCTGCACTGAGTTTTATAAAAAGTCCAGGGAGCAGATTATTCCCATACTTCCTAAAGTCATAGATGTGGTACAGGAGGGAGAATCACCGCCACCATCCTGGTCTTACTCAATTATTCCAAAACCAGGTAAAACCTCCAGCTATGCACCTAGTATAGACTGATCTCCATACTCTGAGTGGACTATAAACTTTTCTCATGCATTATCATCCGGCATCTGGATGGTCTGCTCCCTGGGCTGGTATGAATTGAGCAGATGGGATTCGTCCACTCCTGTACAACCACAGACAATATAGGTGCACTCTACACGTAGTACACAAAATGCATGTGGCTTCTAGTCCCTCCTGTCTCTTGAGCCTCAATGTAGAAAAGGCATTTGACTAGGTCTCCTGGCTGTTCTTGCATACTGTGCTGGGGCAGTTGGGATTCCTGCTCCCATTCATATCCCTTATTCAGAGCATTTACTCTTCTCTTCAGGCCTGTGTCAAAATTAACAGTCACCATTTGCCTAACTTTCCTTTCCAAGGTGGCACCTGGCAATGCCTTCCGTTCACCCTCTATATTGAACCTCTGGTCCAAGCATTAGAGAGAATCCACTGATCTCAGAAATTTCTGCTGGAGGGGAGGAATGTTGTATAGCCCTCAATGCAAATTATATTCTTTTATACCTCCCTCAACTAGACTTATCCATCCTGGTTGTCTTTGAGATCATCCACCAGTATGGTAGGATTTCTGGTTACAAAATTAACACTATGAAGACAGAAACACTTAATTTTAGCTTTACCTCATCACTAAGCATGATGGAAGCTTACTCATTCCACTGGGACTTGGCTAAACTTAAATATTTGGGAATATACATTACCCACAGTCCGGAAAACTGTTTCAATTAAAAGTAATTCCCTTTCCAGGTGCAGCTGACCCAGGACCTGTCAAGCTGGAACACATTTCCTCTCAATCTATCAAGAAGAATTGAGGTTAGCTGCATGTTCACTCTGCCGTGGGTCTTATATTTGTTTCAAAACATTCCCCTTCGTCTCACACAAACTCACTTTTGGTAGTGAAATAGGCTGATCCCCTACTTTATCTTGGCCAGACAAAGGCCACGAATTAAAAAAAGCTCCTCCAGCATTCACACTGCCTGTACTTCACTAGGAGCACCACCAGAAACACCCTCCAGGTGCCTTTCACAAATACCTCATTAGCCCAGTGCTCCTTTTCCTACAGGGCCCCTCTGTGACTCAGTGGAATCCCTACTATTCTCACAACTGTCCAGGATATTGAGCAGTTCAAAAGGGAGCTCTGTTCGCATCTGATTCTGATGGGTAAATGTGAGTGCACCAGTTAGCCTGCTTTACCTCTGCCTACAACAAAGTCCACTCCTGTATGCCCTCCTCTGCCCATAATACCTATATCCTTTACTCTTTCATCCTCACCCCCCCCCCCAAATGTTCCTCTTTCCTGTCTATGCTTTGTGTACCGGGACCAAACCTAACTGGTAAGGCCAGTTTCACCACTATGCCCTGTCACCCTACTCTACCCCATTTGACAAGGTTATATTTTACTGCCATTTCCTTCCCTTCCTACTGATAGAGCCAACCAGGCTGCCACTTGTATTGATTTTGCATTGGCCTACATTGTACTGTTCCTCACATTGTGTAACTCTGCAACTGATTGTGCATTAGTTAAATACCTTTGTATATCTCATTGTTTGTACTGGACGTGGAACTTTTATAAATGAGCTACTAGCTCCAAGTTTATTGTAATCCGAGACATTAAATAAAATAAATAAATAACATGTAGACTTTGTACCTCCCAGGATGGGCAGACTGGCATTGCCTCTTTCTAATCCTATATTATTGGGCCCTCACCTATGCTCCTTGACACCTGGCTGGCTCTCCTACCACCTGAATGGATGGAACGTGAGATTTTCCCCAACCACTCATTCCTTCTATCCATGTATCACAGGATACCTCAGGTGCTTATCTTCTTCCTACAAATCTATGGCTGTGACATCAAGTTAAAGTCTGGCACATAATCAGGAGTAAACTTCTCTTACTGGACTATCTTCCCTCCTGTGTCCCATCTGTATTTGGAGTCCTTTCACCCAGCTATGCTAATCTGACATTTCAGAAATGGGAGACTCTCCCTGTGTTACTAGTCTAGTTCCTCGCTGTGAGAGTACCCTCCTTCTCAGACCTGCAAACTGCATTTGGGATCCATCAGGGATTTATTTCACTATCTCCAGATACAACATTATATAGGCAGCCTTCCCATAAGTCTCTGGACCCCAGACACATATCCCCCATAATACAACTGCTAACTTATCTATTACGGAATAACCCGGCTCTACATATAATCTCTGTCCTTTGTGCATCACTGTTGGACACCTCAGGTTTCTCTCCTTTAGATACTATCATGGGAGAAGGAGCTGGATAGCCCCCTAAGAGATCAATTATGGCATAGAGCCTGCCGTCATGCCTCCAAAATAACCAGTTCACATCAGTGGAGAGAATATGCTTGGAAATATCTTCTACGATACTTTAAAATGGTAGTAATAACCACACATTACTCCACAACACCTGATTCATCTTGCTGAAGAGACTGGAGAAAGCATAGTACATCTCACTCACATTATGTAGTACTGCCCCATCCTGACCCGCTTATTTAAAGATCTGTAGAAAGAGCTTGAGGCACTTTTGGGGCCCCCTTTGCTCTCATGGTGGAGAGATTTTTTTGCTTCTAGACTATCCCATAGGGATGCACAACTCCCTTACATGCTACTGTACGGGAAGCTGGCTCACAGCAGTCAAGAAGACAATAACTAAATTCTGGTTTACCCCAGAGCTCCCTTATATTAAAACTTGGAATATAATAAATCAGATCTCCCACATGGAGAAACTAATGCACTCCCATAATGGTAAGGTTGAATAGTTCAACTCACGATGGACCAGATGGGTGCTCTATGGCTAGAGACTGAGAGGATGAGCAGGTTGTTCAAATAGAGGTATACATGACATCCCTCCTACCTCAGTTTCGCCACCAGCACACTCAGTATCTTCAAAAATATCCTGGGCGCTGTCACCGGACTGAAGGGGAGTGCCCAATACTGAAAATACTGTCACTGAATTGTGAACTTCAGAAACTTCTGGTGTGACTGGCGGATTGGGATATGGATGCCAAATTATCCCCTGGTTGGACCATCCAGATGGTGGACTGCAAGAACTCCATCTTGCTTGTAGTATGGTAGACAAACTTGTTTAAATGTTTCAGGTCCAGAATCAGCCAGACCTCCCCCCCCCCCAACTTTTTGGTAACTAAGAAATGAATCGGGTAGAAGCCCAGGCCCATCTAATTCTGGGGAGCTGGAACAATTGTCTTTTTCTGTTTCAAGTGATATAAAGTCTGACTCAACTGCCTGTCTCTTCACTTGGTTTTGGAGTACTGGAGACTGTAGGAAATGACTTTTTGTGGGTACCTTAGAGAACTCTTTGGCATAGCCCATAGCCAGAATCTCCAACATCCACATATCTGACATTATTTGGGCCCATCGCTGATAAAAAATGTCCAGTCTTCCACCAAGGAAAGGGGGGCAGAGACGGGCCCCTTTATCTCCATTGAGAGGAACCTCCTCTTCTTCCTGCACCTCCACTGCATCTGCAAGCAAAGGATCCTCTGTTGCTGTTACCCTTGAAGCCAGAATAGACTTCCCGTATTCCTCTGGTTTCCAAAATTCCGAAAGGGATGAAAACTGCCTCTGGCCAGCCACTGTCAGTCAAACCCGTGCTCTCTTGAGGATGGGTTTGCCTTCTGTTGGTGTCTGGACACTGGTAGCTGTCTTTTCTAGTCCTGAATGTCTTTCAAAATGCCATCCAGCTCAGATCTAAATAGCAGTTCTCCAGCAAATGACATGTTGGACAGCTTTGACTTGGACACCTACTCTGTGACCCAATCTTGAAGTCAAATGCTTCACATAGTTGCCACAATATGATAAGCAGATCAAGCTGACATCTACAAACTGTTCACTACAACATCCCCAAGAAAGGCAGAAGCCATGGGCATGAGCTGTAAAATGTTTGCCCTCTCTGATTCTGGAAGGACAAAGCTGCCCAAAGTAGTAATCCATGAGTTTAATGCTCTGGAAACAAGGACACATATGTCATTCGAACATTTACCCCATTCAAGACAAATGCTTTTGTGCATTAAGTATCCACTCTCTTGCCGTTAGTACCGGATGAGGCCCTGCACCTTGAGAGGTATGGTCGTGTGCTTGACAATGTGCAGACAGCCTTGTCTGCCACTGGAAGAATCTCCCAATTCTTGGAGTGATCCTCCAGGGACAGCTAACATCTCACACAGTGGTAAGTGTCATATGGCGGTACTCACTGTGTCTGCTTTCCATGTTTTTTTTTTGTTTTTTTTTAGTTTTGTGGAGTTTCTTTTGGGTACGACAGTTGACTCCTCATCGGATAGCATATTTTGCACCTCAGGATTACTGAAAATGTTAAAATGTACTGCAAAATAGTCAGAGATTTTCATGGACATTTCTTTTTTTTTTTTATTTTATTTATACTTTTTGCCCTGCAGCCAGTTGCAGGCAGCTATTCAGCCTTGTCCCAGCCTCCCCCACCCAGCATCCACCTCGCTTGTCTGCCAAGCCCCAGATCCCACATGTATTTCCCCCCTTCCCCGTGGTGGGGCCAGGAAGGGGGAGCCACCCTTCCCCCACCTGGTGACTCTCATCCAGATTGTGGGTTGGTGAACTGGTGATGACGTGAGGTGAGGGAAGGCAGGCATGGCTTTATATAGCCCGCAACTGCCATTTTTCAGTTTTTCCTCCCTGTTGTCCCTGCTGCAGCATAAGTGCATGTATGTGAAGGTGTACACATTCCACGACTGTGGCCTCTTCCTTCATGCCGCTCAAGCACTACCTCCGGGCCACCACAGGGGGGAGGGAGCAGCCAAGGGCTGAGTTGACAAGGCTTCTTCCCCCAGGAGAGGAGAGCAGTGCTGTGGATGCTCGACCCCCCCCCCCCAGTTGAACCCCAGCAACCCGAGTTCATTCCCAAACCTGAGTTGCTGGCATGGTGAGAGGCTTAATTACACAGCGCCTCAGCTCTGCGTCACTAGGCCTTTTCATGGCCATTCTGACTTTTTCAAGCGGGCAAACAAGATGACGAATTTTGAGATGTGAAGACATGGTGGCACAAGGATATTCTTAGCAAGTTGGTTGTTGTTTTTGCCACTCGTTATTTAATGTAGTATAAGCAAAAAAAAAAGACATAGCTGGCTAGGGCTGTCAGCCAATCAGATTCCTTTACTGTCCCTACCCATTTTATAATGCAGAATACTAAATTCTTATATTCTGTGGTAAACAAACACACATCTGTTAAATGTGTAGAAAGACAGGTGACTGATAGGTAGAAACCATCTGTGGAGGGACTAGTTTGATATTTTCTAAGCAATATTTTATTATGTGTGTCTTTTTTTTTTAAATCTTTCATAGATTTTTTTTAATTTGCCCAACTCATTTTCTAAGTGCAATAAAACCCTTCAGGGTGTGGGGTACTGGTGGATACTGGCACTTCTAGGGGCTGTAAGGCCCTCTGTCAGTGATGTCAGCCCTCATCACACCCCAGGGCATGCGGGTATCCCCCAATACCCCACACCCTGTCAGGTCTTACTGTTTATGTAGTGGCTATGAGCATCCCACCGACAGCAGAGGATGCTTTTCCTTTGGGGGTTTTATGTGTGGTTGCTTATGGGGGTGTCGGGGAGACTTTTCCATCTTCTCTGACCTCTTGATTATTAGGAGAAACTCTTGATTTGTGTGAATCTGCCCTGCTGCAGGAGACCCAATCGTGTTTCCCACGGCAGGACATCAAAGGTGCAGCCCTTCTATCTAAAGGGACCAGTTCTTAGAACCGTGATAGCAGTGCATGCAGTTCGAAGGGTGTGAGACATGATTAGCAGGTTTGGCACTGATTGGAAATGTTTCTCAAGCCCTGAGATACCTAATCACAATCTGCGTCATACTTTTTGCCAGCCAATCAGGGGACCCCTCCAAGTAGCTATACACCCTCCCAGGAAAATAAAAGAAGGCTGTCAGCAAGCCAAGGTCACTTCACAGTTCAAGAGTTCATCAAAGGCAGAGAAGGAAGTGGCCAGTAGAGTTTCAGAAGCAGATCGACCCCTGATGTCAGGTGGGAAGGATCCCTTCCATGGCATTCCACTGCACTGCCACCCAGATTCCGCTAGGTGACAGCTATATAGTGGGATGCTTTTACCACCCCAATGGGTGTAAGAGCTGGCCTTGGGATGCTCATTCCTCCCTCCCTGGCCAGCCTTGAAGCGATCCGTGTCCATTCCCAAACCTGGGTGGCTGGTGTGGAAAGTGGTGTAGCACTCATTGCTGCAGCCTACCATGCCACCGGGCCAACCTCGCCCCTAACATTTTGTGCTCCTATTGGGGTGGCTCTATTCATGCTGCAGTCTGATGCAGTGGGAATCCCTGGTTGTCGGGTGTGCTGCTGCACTTCCCATTGGTAGCAGCAGAGCCACAGCCACACTGGTTAGAGTGGCCGTGGATATGAGTACACCCACTCATCTCCGCTTAAGGGTCCATTACAGTACATTAAGGAACCTGCAACATTACAGGGGCAGTTTTGAAAAATATAACATCTGCTCAGTTTTGCATCTGTGTCATATGCTTACTTTCTCCCATACTTTATTACTTACGGAATTTCATGAAAGTCCTTATTTACTATAGGAGCATCCAGCTGGAAAGGAAGCTGTTAGTTTGTAGACCTGTTTCAAAACCACACAGGTGCATGTACACTAAAATCTCTGGAATCTCACCAAAGTAGGAAAACTACCAAAAAAAATTGCTTAGTTGAAAAAGTAAATATTTAGACAAGCAGCCACAAGATCAGATACTATGAGTGCCTCAAAGTGCTGGGATTCACATATACTGATCTCATGGCTATAAGTATGTTTGAATAAATTGTTTTCCATTGAGCAACTTTGTTTTTGGCAATTTTGAAATGTCATGAAACCAGGATTTCTGTTAGTTCTTCATCAGCTATGACTTCTGCTTCTGTACAAGGAACATTATAACACTCTACATTTGCAGTTTATTGAGTTCAGAAATGTTACCAGGAAGAGCTCATTTCCAGATGTGTCCTGGGGGAGGAGGAAGGAATCGGTACAATTCAATCAGTACAACCACTGCAATATGGCAAGGCACGTTTATTTGTTCGGCACCCTTTCCAGATGCCTCAGGGTGCCTTGCAACAATTAAAACAGCATGAAACACTAAAGAGAATTAAATATCAGATAAATATAAATATACAATTTAATGGTTTCAATAAATTAATTGGGGTAGGCCTGTGCAAATAAATATGTCTTCAGTTAATTTTGAGGCCCCCACAGTACCAGCAGATTGTACTGTCCATGGAAGGAATTCAAGGTAATGTAGCAGCACCCCCAAGAGCCCTGTCCCCAGATTGCTTAAGGTAAGAATGGGTGACTTGAACAGGCCATATCTTTGGAGCAGAGGGCCTGTGGACGCAGGGATATGAAGAGATCTTTCGGTAGCTTGGGCCCAAACCATATAAGGCCTTGAATGTTAACAAGCATTTCCTGAAGGTGATACATCACCAAACTGGCAGCCAGTGTAGACTGCGCAACACCAGTGTGATGGAATATAAAATAACGATGAATCAAAAGTATGCAAATTAACATAACCACAATAAAATAAACCAGTATGGTGCAGGTGCAAAAAAACAGGAATAGTAATGTCAATAAAATATTGTGCATGTATATTTAATACAGAGTAATGTATGGGCAACCATATGAAACAAAGCTGTTTCCATTGAGGGGTAAGATGACATTATGGACAACGAGAGCAAAGCTCGAGAGATCTCTATGATGCAATCTCACTCTGAGATAGAAACATACGTCTGGTTGCGCACAGGTGACCATACATTATTTTGTATAATATATGTGTATTTGTTTTAATTTACTTTCTAACTTTGTCTTGAATGGTATGCCATCGCCACAACGAAAACGTTACAGCGATATTGACTGCGACAACAACAGATCGCTGTAAAGTCCACTCGGGACCCTGGCACGGCTTTCTTGGGTTTTGCGCCCCCTCCCTGAGCCAGCTCCGGCCTGGAGTTGATAGTAGTAAAGTGCGAGGGGATTGGGGGGCAGAGTCCCCCTGCATGGGAGTGTGTGAGGGGCACAGCCCTTGGCAAAATGCACATTACTTTTTCAGTGGCGCAATGCAGACCGCAGTTGTGGTCGACATAGTGCCGTCACTGTAATGGCAGTTGACAGATTTTCTGTTGAACTGGCATCATAGAACCATCTTGAACTGTAGTCAAACAGCAAACAGGATAACATTAAAAACACTGTCGATTTTCTTTTTCATTTTCTTTTATTTAGGGTTATAATCATTGGGCATATAACAAGTAAACACACATTTCAATTATACATGCATAAACAATTACAACAGGTAATAGATAAAACACAGTTTAACTATACAGTTATGTAAACACTGGAAGCATAGTACATTAAATGTGGTTTAAATAGCTGGCAACATTTCTAGTAGTTAATCTTTTAACAAAACATTTCACTTCGGGAGTTTTCCATCTTGCTGATATTTTAACTGTGAGGATTCTGCAGTGTAGGTAGGTAAGCATGAGGAATCTGAATAGACTCAAGATGTTATGCTGTTCTATCACAGTAGATACATAGCTACTATGGTACAACATCATTCTTACATCACTACTGTGATGAAAGCCGAATTCCTGTCCCAGCCAACCCAAAAGAAAAAAACAAATTAAAGTAGTAAATGTTTTTACAGTGGCAGAGGTCACTGTCCAATACAGACAGACTTAATTACTTTTCAGAGATTGGACATATTTGACCCACTCATGAAACTTATTAATGTAATTTGTTATTTTTTATTTTATTTAATTTGTGACATCCAGACTTAGATAGTCCTGTGTTTCAGGTATTAACCCTTCATCAGGGAGTCTGGTTTCTAAAATAAGCAAACATTCCATCACATTTTTCATTACCACTATTTTGTTTTCTTTAAGTAATATTCATACAAACCAGGAACTGAGCAACACTTACTCACTATTGTCTTAATGTCTTTTAGGCTTTGATTCGTTGTTTTCTAACACTATTTTACCTGTAAACTTTTCAACAAAAACCTTTTACCTTCCTGTTCATTTAGCTTTATGTAGTGCACAGCCTCATCAGTCATTTCATTTTTATTTGTGAAAAAATAATAAGCTTGCACCTGTGAATGACATTGCCTGTCATTACTTTTCAATATAACGCTTCAGAGTTCATTTTCTTTAGTTTACTGTTGAGGGATTTTCCCCTGATACCTATTTTTTACACAAGACCTAAACTCTACAAGGATCCACCTGGCAGGCCCACAGTATCGGGGGTGGGATCAGTACTGGAACCCCTGTCAGTTTCTGTGGATTACCATATTCGAGATCTGGTGGAACAGACAACAGTGCATATGTCATTAATATTTTAGAAGGTTTGAATAAACCACAAAGAAACATTTCAGAAAGTTTTTAGTAACATTTGACATTAAAGACTTATATACTGTGGCCCCGATATTCAAAAGTGCTCCCAGAACAGGCACAATGGAACGTGCAGTGCAATGCAGGTGTGCTAGTGAAACCATACACCAAATTCAAAACATGTGCCCGTAGGCAATACATAGGTGCAAATCCGTTGAATATAGCAAAAGATCATCCATTGTGCAACCAGACATCGCCAAATGTAAAGGACTGCACAGGAGCATGACAGTAGGCAGCAACAGGCATGCTGAGGAAGCACTACAGGCAAAGGGGCACACAGGCAGGGCAGCACAATAGCAGAGTGCCAGGCCAGCCCGGCAGTCCCAGGCCACATGGGGAGCATGACCATGGTGCACAGCACAGGCACACTGCCAAAGGGCCACAGGGACCATAGGCTGCACAACAGAAGCACACAGGCCAATAAATATACCCAGCCACCCACCCAGAAGACAGTGCATACAGCAGGCCCATGGCACGACACCACCACAACCCTGACAGGCAATACAGCATGGGACAAAACCACAAGCATTTTGGGAGGGTACCAGGCCTGTACAGTGCGTGGAGGTACAAGAGCATACATGCACAGAGCAGGGTGCACAGGCCATGCCACAAGCAGCAACACAGGTCCCAGCACCACACTGCACACCAGCAAGGGCAGTGGTGCAGGTGGAGGCAGGCCAGCACAGCCAAACAGGGACGTGAGGCAGTGGACGCATGCAGGCGGATGCACAGCCACAGCCCAGGGCCTGTGCCACAGAGGTATCCAGCACACAGCAGCCACTGCACACAGGAGCACACCACAAAGGGCACTGTGATTGAAAACACGGGCACATCCAAGAGTATCACAAAACAATGGAGGACAGTGCAGCACTGTGCTGGCAAAGGAGATGCGGACACAGAGGTATATTTACAAAACCTTTACTACAAGTGAACAACAGAGGTATGCCAACAGGGCAAAACAACAATAATAATGGGAAGAAGATGGGAAGGGTAGATAAGGTCACCAACAAGAGGAATGGGAATGGGAGCAAGGTCACAGGAACAGTCAGATGAGGAAACAGCAGGAGGAAGAGGTCATCCAGGGCACAGTGGTGTGAGGGGATGGGTTCAGTGTTACTGCAGCTCCTCGCCACCCGCAGCTGGTGCACCTCCCGATCAGCGCCTGGGTAGTGCTCAGATGCTGCTTGCATACATGGATGAGGACATCCATCCTGGTGATCTGCAGCCACACAAGACCATGTAGCATCGCAGCCCACCGCCCAAGGCCTGCAGTGCCGTATTGTCCGAGGCCTGGTCTGACCTAAAAGAGGGGAAACAAGACAGGCAATGAGTGACAGAGCACAAGTAGCCCCGGCCCACCCAAAGGTGTTCACGGGACAGCTGCCATGCCCACGGAAGGACAGAATCTTACCTGGCATGTGCACAGTGGACAGCAGCAGCTGACACCCCGCCACACTCTATGGGCCAACTGTGTGGATGTCAGTGACAGTGCCACCCCAAAACCTGCGAGGTGGACCATACAGTACTGGTGCAAGGGTCCCCCAGGCAGTACAGTGCCCCTGCAGCAGTCGCGACACCATGGGATGTGCACACAAACCCACTTACCAGGAACGGCGATGGCTTACCACCACGCACAGGCCATGTGCACGGCCCGCCCCCTGTGCAACATGGTCCAGGCAGTGGGGCCAGGAACCGCCCAATGCAGTGGGCATGCATGGCCACACTGCCTCATGCAATAACACATAGTACACCCCACAGCCAACAATGACCCACACACAATGCCGCACACACTCACCTGCCTGCCCAGGTGCTGGTGCAGCCATGCCACCACAATCACCGTGGTGCCTGTCCTGGTCTGAGACCATCCTGGCCCTCCTGTAGTCCTCCAGACCTGTGGATGGAACAGAGAAAAAGAGAATGGACATGAGTGGCATGCCACACACAGACCCATCCACCACTGACAGTGCCCAGTGCTGGCACAGCAGGGGCATGTGCACAGGCCCGTGTGTGGGGCATGTCCCACTGTCAATGTGCACAGCACAGGCATGCAGTGCAGCAACAGAGGACATGCACCAATCATCTGCACAGGCCCCCCCCCGCAGTCACACAAGCAGCACACAGCACAGGATGTGGACATTGGCAGCATGCACAGTGCAATGAGACACCTACCTGGCTGCAGCACAGACCCCCGGCGCGCCTGCTCCTGTAGCCGCCGGAGCCTGCCTGGATCTCTCCTGTGGAGGTCACCGTATCTGTGCCTGCACTGCCTGGCAGTGCATGGCACCCTGGTCTGCTGCTCCAGCCCAGTAGCCACTCTCTGCCACACCTGTGACCTTGGCACCTGGAGCTCTGCCACACCAAAGAGTTGGCCCTCCATAGGCTGGACAAGGGCCACAAGGTTAACCAACTTGACATTCATCCGGTTTCCTGCCTGGCGCACACACAGTCCCGACAGTGCCATTGCTGCCGACTGCCGCACTGTGCCCGACTGCATATGCCTGCACTGCCAGCATGTGTATCTGTGCAGCACTGGATGTGCAATTGGTTGTCCTGTACCATGGCCGTGCAGCATGGAGCTGAGCAATTGACCTGCACAGCCGCCGCCTGTCACACAGCACCGCATATGCACAGTACAGCCCCGTCAGGTGGGAGTCAGGGGTCAGGGCCGTGACCCCACAGACGCACTGCATGTTTCCACATGGTGTTGTGCATGTGCACACATGTGCACAGTGGGGGGCAATGCACAGTGGGGGTATGGCACATGCGGCACTATTGCACATTACTGCCTGATAGCGCAGGATGTCTGCATGCATGGCATGTGCACAGGGCCGCATGCGCAATGGGGGCACATCACACATCACACACTGGTGCACCATAGGCCACATGTGCCAGCCAAGGTACGCATGGCAGATGCACCGCCATGCACTGTGCATGTACAGGAGTTGCTACCAGCGACCCTCCAGGCACATTCCAATTCGCAGAGCACAACCCTGCAATATTCAGCCGCAGTATGCAGATATGCTACTGAGCCTATACATGGCACAGTTGGGCACATAAGCATCCCATTACAATTGCGCTACTGCTCATTTGCATGAGATGAGCCATAAAAGTGCCACAGTACAGCACTGGGCATTGACAGGTATTTCAGCCATTTCAGTAAGGAGCAACAAACAATGCGATGGTACTGGGTATGTCATCTGTGCTGCAGTGTTCCAGGCTGGCCTGACAGTCCACTAATTGTGCCATTGTGTTACCATCCACAGGAAGCATCATGTTGGAGACTGAGGGAACTGAGGAGCAGGGGCCTGCATGGAAGCACAGGCCCAACTTTACCAAAGACAAGCAGCAGGCCCTATTTGAGGCCTACCTTGACATGGGCACCCCACAGGAATGTGCCACAGGGTGGGATGAGGTGGCAATGTATGCCAACACCCACAGACGACATCAGAGAAGTGAACAAGAGTCCAAGAAGAAGATGGGAACTGACAGGTGGTGCATCAAGGAGAAGGTGACCACCATCAGGGCATTCTGCAGTAGAACGGGCGGGGGCCCAGGAGCTGACCATGTACTCATGGCGGGGGAGGAGATGGTGGCAGTGCCGTCAGCCTTGCTGCCATTGAGGGTGTACTGGAAGGCAGATTCCAGATGGGGTGGCAGCCCCTCACAGCACTGTAAGTCACTGGGAGCCATGGGGGCATGCACCACACAGCAGCATGCAGGCATGGGTGCAGCGATGCCATGGGCCCAATGCATGTGCAGTGTGCAGCAGTGCAGGGCGCACATGATGCCACCATGCATGCCTGTGTCCACCTGTGTGCAGGGCTGTGGTAGCGGGGGCACTGGACCCTAACCGTGCCCCAGGGTGTGCAGCACCACTGTGCAGCCCCACTGAGGTGCACACCCGGTGGACACAGGGCACAGCATGGCACACGGGTGCAGGCGGCCACATGGCACGCCACTGGTGGTGTGGCCATTGGTGGTGTGCGGCTGTGGCATGCCGCCTATCGTGCTGCTGCGTCATGTGCTGCAGCCACCGCACATGGCTGGCCCTGCATGTGCCCTGTCCATGGCATGTCCAGTCTGCTGTGTTGTGCAGCACGTACATACCCTGTTCCATGATGGCTCCACATTTGCGCGCATGCCCCCCCACACTGGTTGCGACTCGGAGTGCACACTGCCATCCTCATGATGTGTACCACTGTTGTGTCTTTCAGTGCCATCACACCTCAGGGGTGGAATACAGGATGCGGCCGACGACGCTGGACCCACCGAGGATGAGCCATCCACGTCCACCCGGCACCAGGGCCATGGACCATCAGTGACGTGGCAGTGTGGGGCTGCTAGACATCTTGAGCCTAGGTGAAGAAGACACCTTGTTGGACCTACTGTTCTCCGAGGACCTACCCGTACTTGTACCGGGTACACAGGTGAATGGGGCATCCGACATAGATGATGACCTGACACTGATCCTGGGTGGCACAGGACTGGACACACCTCCCAGGGTACAGTCCTGCACACTGGCAGCAGTCACCAATGGCAGTGGTACAGCACCCATGCAGCCACTCCTGTCCATGGCCCGCGCGAGTGGTGGGTGCTAGCGCCACTGACGCTGGCCATGGGGGTGAGTGGGTTGGTGCCACGGACACTGGAGCCACAGAGACTGTCCAGCAGGACAGCTGGGCAGTGGCGGTGGGCAGCAGTGGCCACAGTGCAGCACACCGTAGGGTCTGCCAACGGGGTACACCCACATACACCTTCCCCTGCGTGGTCCCCTGTGTGGTATTCCTCGGCAGGGGATGCTGCTGGCATGCCACCACACCCCCAATGGGTCAATGTCAGCCTCAGGATGTGCACAGCGCTGACAGGCTGAATGAGCACACCAGGCTGCTGTGGGCCGCCATGAACAACCAGGCAATGCTCAGGGCGATTATGTACTGCGGGTGGAGATTGCGCCACCAGTCTGAGTATGCAGACATTGGACACGCACAGCTGATTGGTGAGATCCAGCAGCTGCGGGAAGCCATGACTGCCTCACTGAACTACGCCCGGTGCCATCCACAGCTAGATTTGCATCGCTGGGATCCAGTGGGCATGGCAGGGTATGTAGGATTCCCGTGGTGCAGTGTCAACTCTGCGGACTCGGCATCTGAGTGACCCCAGCACAGCTGGCATGGAGTTCTGACATAGCCATCCGAACACTCCTGGCGATAATCTTTTGCTGGCCTGTTCCGCCAGCAAGGAGCCAGTCATCACACACGCCTCTACCCCTGTGAGTGTGTTGAGTACACCTCCAGTGGCCGCTGAGCTGCCTGTGGCTGCCACATAGTCGGGCATGGCCATTTCCATGTGGGCCGGTGGCCTTGCTTCTGTGCAATAGGCCTGCTGGTCATGCTGTCCCATCCCACTACCCGCTGCTGACCCCGCCTTATGCATGCTTGTCTGTGCACGCACGTGTGCGTGTGGCGGCATGTCTGTGTGGCGTGGCCTCCATGTGTACGTGCTGTGCTGCAGGGTCATGTGGCATGGGTGTGATGAGGTCAGCACTGTGCCAGCCTTGACAGTGTGCCAGTGCCTTCTGTCTGATGCATGCCCATGCAGCTGTGCCTGCGGTGTGTAGTATGCATGCATGTGCACAGTGCTGTGGGTGTGTGGCTGTGTGTCTGTCCTGTCCCTGTGCCAGCTGTGTGTTTGTTTCAGTGTCCTGCATGCCTCCCTGTGTGGTCATGCACCTCTGTGTGTGTGTGTGTGTGGGTGTCTGTTCCTGCATGCACTGCTGTCATAGCTCTTACTCATCTGTAGTTCCCAAAGTGCTCGTGTACGATGGTTGCCCTGTGCATCCTGGCCCGTGCGGCAATCCTTGGGTCCCTCCTTGGCATGGGCAGCTGCACCCCCCCGTCTGGGCCATCCTCCCCATCCTCATCACTGCTGTTGCCCTCATCCAGCTGGATGGCTATCCCATGGTCAGTGGCCGTGTTGTGCAGCATACAGCAGGCCAGGAATAGTCCACAGGCTTTCGCAGGGCTATACTGTAGGGCACCACCGAACCTGTCTATGCAACAGAGTCACATCTTGGGCATGCCAAAGACTTGCTCTATGATGTTACGTGTCATAATGTGGGCCTCGTTATATCTCTCCTCTGCGGGGTTGGATGGGCACTGGATGGGAGTGCGCAGCCAGGGTTGCAGGGGGTATGCATTGTCACATGTGTGGGTAAGGCGTACAGGTTAGCATGTTATCATGCTTGTCACCATCCCATCTCCCATGCCCCCTTCAGCTACACTGTCAACACCTGCTGCATGTGGCCTGGGCCTCCGTCCCCTGCACAGCCTCCCCCCGCTCCCCGACTTGTGCCATACTCACCTACAAGATGACCCATGGGGATTTCCCCATGCTCGAACCTCTGGCACAGGATGGAGCTGTGCCAGATGAACGCATCACGTGCACTCCCAAAGTGTGTGGTGCAGACATTGGTGATGTGCCCCGTGGCATTGCACACCATTTGGCAGTTGACCAATGGTACCCTTTCTGTTCATACAGGTGGCACCCTCTGGGCCAGGTGATGAGCTGTGAGGCCATGTGGGTGGTGTCTGTTGTCCCAATCATGCCTGGCATGCGGCACCCTGTGGAAGCCCTGCATGTTTGCTGCACACTCTGCCTGTGTGCTTGAGTATTGAATGAACTCTGAAGCATGTGGCAGCAGGGCGCTGAGGAACTGTGTGAGGAGGCAGGACGGGCTGACTGGGTGATGCCTGTGGTTGCCCCCGCTGGTTTTGGAGGATGCTGATGGTGAGCAGTCACATTGCTGCTGTCACCTTTGTCTCCACTGTCATAGCGTGGCTCCTCCTGGTGGTGCCCGCAACTCATCATGGCGCAGCTCACAGAGCTGCCTCAAGTGCCCTTTTCAGCTGGTACCAACCACAATCTCTGCATCACCATAATCTTCAAGGTGAGGGGCACGGTACCACCTGTGTGTGTGGTATACTGCCGACGGGCCCTCCTCAGCCATGTTGCTGTTCCTCCCTCCTTCACACCTCATTACTGCCTCCACTATAAATGGCCAAGCATCCGTGTCTCACTAGTTCTGTTCCTGCACATCTGCTGTGTGTGTTTGAGCCACGCTTATAAGCTCAGTTCTGTGTGGTGCATTCTGTGCATTGCTCCTGCCTTGTGCCGTGCTGTTCCACTGAATATGCCATTGCACTGCTTATTCATGGCTATGGCCCCTTGCACTTGTGCTGCATACATTACTGTTGCGCTGCTGCACATTGCGTTTGTTAAATATGGCTCCGGGGCGCATGTCTGTGGTTGCGCATGTGCAACTCTGTTGCGTATTGTGCAACTCCTCTCAATATCTCCCCCTGTACGTCTATACCACATGGGGAAGGCTGTGAGGCATTGAAAGAGACATTGAATAACTTAAGGAAAGAGAGAAAACCTCCTAATGAGCTTTTACTAAAGTTTGTAGACATAGATTTGAGACAAAACTATTATGGGTTTGAGAGAGACTTTTTTTGTCCAAATCAGAGGGACAGTGATGGGGTCAAGTGGCCCCATCCTATGCAAACCTTTTATGGATCAATTTGAATAGAAATATGTGTTTGAAAATAATCCTTACAGTGAAAAATAAGTACTTGGAAGTGTTTTATAGATGACATCATCCTTATCTGGGAGGGAACAGAAACAGAACTAGAAGAATTTTACAAGTATTTAAATTCTAGAACAGAATATTTAGGACTTATGGTGAATTCTGAAAAAACAGACATTTCATTTTTAGATTTGCTCTCAAGCACCACCACATTGAAACTGCGCACTTCTTGATTGGCAGGCTGACAGTGGATAGGAGGAGCTGGAGGAGACTCACCAGGCCACCAATTGGACCCCACTCCACCACACTGAAACTGCGCACTTCTTGACTGGCAGGCTGGACGATGGATAGGAGGAGCTGGAGAGACTCACCAGGCCACCAATTGGGACCCCACTCCACCACACTGAAAACGCGCACTTTGACTGGCAGGCTGACGGCGGATAGGAGGAGCTGAGAGACTCACCAGGCCACCAATTGGACCCCACTCCACCACACTGAAACTCACACTTTGATTGGCAGGCTGACGATGGATAGGAGGAGCTGGAGGAGACTCACCAGGCCACCAATTGGACGCCACTCCACCACACTGAAACTGTGCACTTCTTGACTGGCAGGCTGACGATGGATAGGAGGAGCTGGAGGAGACTCACCAGGCCACCAATTGGACCCCACTTGACTAAATTCCCTGTTGTGTTCTTTCTTGACCTCTTGGGCAGTGTCATAACCCACGCACTCGCTCTCATTCAGAGTCCCAGACCTGAGCCGAGAATTCCAGCAGCAGGACGGAGGTCAGTCAGACACATGCATGCACATTTAAAAGGGCCCACTGACTGTCATTGCTAAATGTAGGACACTGACAGGTGCTGGCGGGACAAGTTAAGAACATTGGGCCAGATTCAGGATGTCCCGCACAATGTGGGACACTTGAAAGGTATGACACACACTGTTAGCCATCTTATTTCAATACATAAGATAGGCACACACCACACCCTGACATAAATCTAAATGATTTGATACATTATACCACTAAAGAGTATTGACAGTACAAATATATATGGGCAATGGACATGGTATAGAAGAAAAGAGCAGCAGAAGGTACAGGGCAATAAGGGGCAGTTAAGGCAAGGAAAGTAGAAGGAAGATAATGGGTGTGGTGCTTTGCAGTAGATGTGGGACAGCAGTGTTCAGAAAGACCTGGACACTGCTGTGCTGCCCTATCTGCAGGCATCTCTGTGTTGAGGGAGAAGGTAGCTGAACTCCAAGCAGAGTTGGCAAGGATACAGGCAATCTCCCACACGGAGACCACCATGTTCACCACTGCTCCCTCAGAGGGTTGCCAAGAAGGAGGGAAGGATGGACTACGATAGGCTTCTGGGAGAGTGCAGGGAGGCAGCACTGAGGCATATTCCCTAGCCAGTGGCACTTCATAACTCATATGCCATCCTGGCAGAGCATAGAGATTGCACAGTATCTCCAGAAGTGAACACCAGATGGGATGAGAGGTCATTCAGGATGGAACTCCAAGGGCAGATGCAAGGAGAACACACAGGAGGAGGAAGCAAATCCTGGTTGGGGATATCGTTGTCTGGAGGATTGAGCTGAGTTCAGGTAGCAATGGTGAAAGGGAGGTAATGTGCCTACCTGGAGGCACAGTTTGGAAGGAAGGCAAGTGAATCCTTAGGATTGCAAGGATGGTAGCAAGGAGGGGAGAGCTGGATGTCATTATTCACTTGGGGACTAATGATCTGGCTAGAGAGGGGGTAGATGTAGGAAGAGTTCAGGGAGCTGGGGAGGATTCTTGGGCAAGTAGCACACTCTGTCACCTTCTTAGAGGTGCTACCTATCCATGGCAGGGGAGAAGGGAAGGGCATCTGCATCATTGAATTCAACAAATGGCTGAAGAAGTGGTGCGGAGAGGTGGGGTATGGCTTCATTGGGGACTGGAACTTCACCTGGAGGGATGAAGGACTATATTCTCCAGATGGCCTGCATCTATCCAGGGACAACAAAGGTATCCTGTCTGAGAAGTTTAAGTGCATCCTTAGTGATCATTTAAACTTGCCAAGGGGGGAGGCATAGACAATCAAGGTGATTACCTCCCCCCCTCCACAGGTCATAACTGAAATCAGTGAGGATCCAATAACTAGCACAATATCTAACAGTAAAACTACCATGGTTACAATGGGGAGAGAACAGAAGGTACATCACTTATGCTTGCAGGGCAAATACCAATAAACAAGGAACATTAAGGAGGTATACAGAGTGGAAGGTCATGTGCTACAAATGCCCTGAGTCTGGAAACAAAATCCCAGACCTTACGGTACTGATGGCAGACACAAACCTGGACACTGTGGCTATTACGGAGACATGGTACACAGGGAACCATGACTGGATGCAGCCATAGCAGGATATACTCTTTTTGAAAGAAAGAAGTGGCTGTGGTTCTCTCAAGTCAGTAGCCAAGAAAGCTGGAGAAAAAGTAAGTCATTCAGGAAATACAAAGAGACACAGAAAGAAGAAGACAGATTGAAATACTGTATCTGGAGAAGCAGAGAGGAATGGGAAAGCTGTCAGAGGGGCTAAGGCAAGAATGGAGGAAGGAATAGCACAGGCTATTAAGAAGGGGACAAGGCCTTCTTCCATTATATTACGAGAGAAAGAAGACTAGAAATGGTATTGTTAGCTAAAGAAGGAGGGTGGGTGGTGGAGGACGACCTTGAAAAAGCTGAGATATTGAACAAATAGTTTTGCTCAGTATTTACCAAGGAAGAGGCAGGGGAGGGACCAAGGCTCATGAGAAAAGATGTACAGGGGGGAGAGGTGGACACTGGCCCATTTACAGTGGATAGAATCTTGGAGGAACTAGGAAAAGTAGACAGACAGGGCAATGGGGCCAGATGGGATTCACCCTAGAGTGTTGAAGGAACTCAGGGAAGTCCTAGGAGGTCTGCTGACAACCCTCTTCATCCAATCACTAGAGATTGGGAGGCACCTGGGGACTGGAGAAGGGCAGGGGTGATCCCCCTGTACAGGACTGGAAGTAGGGAGGAGGAAGGCAATTGCAGACCTGTAAGCCTGACCTTAGTGTGGTGGGGAAGCTAATGGAGTTTCTGTTTAAGGAGAGGGTAGTGTAGTTCCTGGAGTCAAGTGGTGCAAAAAGACCTGAGGCAGCATGGATTCACTGAGGGTAGGTCTTGTCAGAATAATCTAATCTATCAATTTCTTTGACTGGGTGACCAGGGTGGTGGATCAGGAGGGGCGGTGGATGTGGCCTACCTGGATTTTGTAAAGGCCTTAACACCGTTCCTCATTGAAGGTTGCTTAACAAATTGGGGAATCTGGGTGTGGGCTCTAAAGTGGTAAAATGGGTTGGAAACTGACTAAAAGGCAGGACCCAGAGGGTGGTGATAAATGGCATAAAATCAGAAGAGGGAGGTGATCAGCGGGTTCCACAGGGATCGGTGCTGGGTCCAGTCCTATTTGATGTCTTCATAAGTGACATTGCAAAGGGACTAGAGGGGAAAGTATGCCTGTTCACAGATGACACCAAGATCTGTAACAGAGTCGACACACAGGAGGGGCTAGATAAAATGAGAAATGACCTAAGACTACTTGAGGAATGGTCAAGGGTTTGGCAGTTGGGTTTCAATGCTAAGAAGTGCAAGATAATGCGCCTGGGACACAGAAACCCAAGCGAGGAATACAGGATGGGGGGGGCAGGTTCTAGCCACCACAAGGCAGGAGAGAGACCCGGGGGGTTATCATATCCGACGACCTGAAGTCAGTCAAACAATGCGAAAAAGCAGTGGGGAAAGCAAACAGAATGCTGGGGTGCACAGGAAGAGGCATAACTAGTAGGAGGAGTGAAGTGGCGATGCCACTGTATAGATCACTGGTGAGGCCTCATCTGGAATACTGTATCTAATTCTGGAGACCGCATCTCAGGAAGGACACAGACAGAATGGAAGCATTCCAGAGAAGAGCAACAAAAATGATACATGGACTGCACTACAAGCCTTAAGAGGAAAGACTCAAGGAACTTAACATCTATTCACTGGAAGAGAGAAGGGAGAGAGGGGATATGCTAGAGACTTTCAAATACCTTAGAGGAATAAACAGGGACAGGAAGGGAGCATATTTCAGAGAAGAAAGTGCACAAGGACAAGGGGACATAACATGAGGCTGGAAGGAGGGAGGCTTAGGGGGAATGTTAGGAAGTATTTTTTCACAGAGAGGGCAGTGAATCCATGGAACAGCCTACCAGCAGAAGTGGTGGAAGTGGAAACAGTATGGGGATTCAAAAGTGCATGGAATAAGCATAAAGGCACCCTGCTGTACAGTAGAGCAGGGGAAAGGCAGTCCAGGTAAGAGCAGGGATTGCCAAACCAAGTAGGGAAATGGGCAGACCAGGTGGGCTATACGGTCCTTCTACTGACAGATTCTATGTTTCTATGTAATACAAATAGGATAAAAAAAGATAATGAATGTTAGCAGAAATGAAGATGTGTTTATTAAAGATTTTATAACATGTCAGAATATGGGGGCTATTTATGGACTGAAGTGCCCCTGTGACAAGATGTATAGAAAACAAAAATACAGCAGAAACGAGTGGAGGAACACAAGGGGTACATACAGAGAATCGATGAGAATTTGCCTATCGCATGACATTATAGAGAAGCAGGACACCAGTTACATACACTGAGATTTTTTGGAATTGAGAAGGTGAAGAAGGGAAAGAGGGGAGGTAACGTTAATACAAAATTGTTACTGAGGGAAGCATGTTATATAAATCTGTTCCAGACTACAAACCCATGGTACAACATTAATAAAGAATGGCAGCCTATTTTATAGATACCCCCCAACTACCTATTGCTACATGTTAATGTTTCAAGTATTGATCTAATAAAAAATAATACATCTTCTGTCTGTTGCCCCCCACATACATCCTATTTTGATATGTGTGAATATATGGGTACCCAGGGAGCATGAATGGTCCTTGCACAGTTTTTCTTTGCGCGAACACACATGAACGAGGATCAGTAAGTAAGGATGGCCAGAGAAGTTCGATATAAAGAGCATAGGTTTCTGTTTGTCCTGAAAAAGCAGTATGGACTTTCAATCTGACGGTAGCGAACTAAAGGTACAAGGTCACTATAGCGTGGACAAAATTGAGCATGAAGAACTGTGCTGTCTTAAGCATGTATGGAAGTACAGTGACAGGGGTATTACAGCGATATGAAAATATTGCTACCCTTGTTGCTATGGAACAGAAGACAGAAGTGGGGAAAAGGGTTTTGAGCACTGATGGCAGAGTGCTCAGTTGAGCTGCTCCCATGGTGGAGTGGCCAAGGCACTCGACCCAGCAGTAGGTGAGGGGGAGAGACCAGGGTTCAAAACCCTGCTCAAGGGAAATTTTATTTTACTCCCATCTGTGCAGCCACGAGTAAGTGCCGCAATGTGAATTTTAACTTTCCCCTGTGTCCACACACCCTCAGAGTTGATTATAATTATTTTGGGTGGTATGGAGTGCGAAGCTCACCACATCTGGGGATGTGGGGGGGGGGTAGAGCCCCCCCACAAAAATTAAAGAATTAATTGGGTTATGCAGCGATTTTCTGCAGTCAGCATTATGTACTGCTGCTGTGTTGCTGTATGCTGTTGTCTGTGCATGGTGTTTCCTTGTGTGGTTTTGTCTGTGACATTACAACCCCGTCCCAAAACTAAAAAAAAATTATAAAAGGACGATGATTTTTTAATGAAGTTCAATTCCTGGACACCTAGTAGTAGCTAAGTGCCACTAAAGGTGGGTCCGGCACCCAGTCGGGTGTTAAAACACTCAAGCAAGTGGTATTAAGACCCTGTGATGTTATAGGGCTCTGCGCTCAACAGTGCCAGATTCCAGGTTAAGCTCCACTACATAAGGAGCTGCTTTGAGGCACCTGCAGCATTCTCATTGGCCTTTGAGATGCCGAGGAGGTGACACTGCATGATGAGCAGGTAATGCTATGTTTAACATGGGAGATATTGCAAAAGCCGAATTACATGATAGAAAAAGGTTTAAAAAACATAAATCATGTATTTTTTACAGTAGGAGTAACAACAATTAATCCATCCTGAAGCAAGTTCACAGATCATATAAGGGGAACTTTCCAAGTAACTTTACACTGGCTTTAAAAACAGAATAAAAATAAGAAGTCTTTAAAAAATGTTTTAACAGAAGAATAGCTAAAGAAAATAAACCCCAAAGAGGTGTATTGAAAAGGAATGATACGCAGTGTCATTCACAGGTGCAAGCTTATATTTTTTCACAAAAATTAAATGATTGATAAGGGTGTGTACTATGTAAAGCGCAATGCACAGGAAAGTAAAAGTTTTATTGATATGTTTGTAAATAAAAGATAAAACAATGAATCAAAGCCTAAAGACATTAAGATAATAGCGATTAAATGTGGCTCAATTCCTAGTTTGTGTGAATATTACTTAAAGAAATAATCACTGCCTCTGCGAAACTTTCCCCTCAGTTTAGGCTTTTTATAGTAGAAGTGGCATTTCTCATCAACACCATACTTTATTTTAATTCAGAAAAAATCCGCTGCAATGGTATGGCAGACAGGGAGGGGGCTCCATTTACTGTGAGGTGCAGCGCCACACCATTCACTTCAATACAAATGTATTGAAGCAAGTGGGTGTGCAAGCCTTTACAGTTAATACTGAGCCCCCACCGCATCCACTATATTTCTGCAGACTTTTCCGGAGTTAAAATAAAGTATGTTGCAGTAAGAAAAATGTCACTTACTATAGAAAGCTAGACCAGGGGGTAAGCCTTTGGCGGGGTGAGACTGTAATTTGTACTGCTTTCCTTTAAAGAATACAAATGGTGGTAATGAAAATGTGATGGAATGTTTGTTATTTTAGAAAACAGACTCCTGATGAAGGGTTAATACCTGAAACATAGGACTATTGAAGTTTGGATGTCACAGATAAAATTAAAAAATTAAAAATTACTACAATAAGTTTGGTGAGTGGGTCAAATATATCCAATCTCTGAAAATCACTACTGTGGTACAGCAGCATCTGGCAGTGTATGGGTTTCCTTATACAATAACACAGAACATATGCTATATAGAGGATAATGCATAGTCAGCACATACACGGCAAGCCTGTGTCTGTAATGAGAGTTTCAGTGGCAACCAGGAACCTCAAGAGCAAAGCTTGAGATGCTCACTGATTGCCATAGAAAACTCAAGATGAAGACACAGGCTTGTCTGTGTATGGATGTTCGATATTATATTTTATAGCGATAGCATCCAAGCTCATTTTAGGCACTCCACTGCCTTTCAGTGAATTGTGGGTTGGGGAGCACTTGAGGGTTAGTGGCAGGCTCAAATTACTGAGTCAGCATGCTGCAGCTTTTCCGTAGTTCAAGTTTAAAAAACAGAATAGCTTTCAGCTTGATTGATAGCAAAAAGCAACTGTTTGGTAACATTAATGTTGTTGTGCTGCAGTAGTGACATCACTACTGCAGCATAACAACATAATTATGTCACTACTGTAGCGCAACAAGCATATTCCAGGCATGAAATTCCACATACAACAGGGTTTTACTATACTCTGTATAGAAGATAATGGATGGGTAACAGTGAACAACAATGCTGTGTTCACTTTGAGAGGTTGTCATGACAACCAGATAGACCTCAAGAGCAAAGCTCGGAAGGTCTGTGGTCGCCTTGACAACTTTGAGAAGTATACTCAGCATTGTTCACTGTTGCCCATCCATTGTCTTTTATAGTGTATGGGCAACAGTGATCAACAATAGAGCATTTCTCAAGCAGCACACAGCAAGCAGTATCCTTTCCGAGCTAATTTAACACACGTTATTATGTACAACAGCTCAAATCCAGAGCTCAGACCATAAGTCATCGTCTCTCAGACTACCACAGACTTTTGAAATATTTTGACGTCCAACTCTGTTTATTTTTACTGTCTGGTGGTTTTTCTGCTCTTGTATGAGAAGAGTTGTCGATTGGAAATAGCGGGTTTGGAAAATACAGCTGAAGCCAACGCAATCACTCATTTTTCTGCTTTCAGCTGTCAGAATAAGCTGAAGGGGAAAAAAACAAGCAGTCAGTGTGGCAGTCGGGGTAACGGGAGTGTGAGGAGATTCTAATTTGTACCATCATAGTGATGTACTCAGGATGGTACAACAGCAGTTTGACATCACTATGATGGTACAACAGGCCTAGGAATTAATTGAATTCTATTTGCAATCGCACTGTCCCATACACTATATATTTATTGCACTCATTTCAGTCCAACTGGCTGTTTTGTATTTCCTTATTTATCCCCCATGATTGTATTCAACTGTTACATTTATACTTCATATAATTTTGTTTTAACAGTCTCACACTGTTAATCTATATATTACTGTAATATAATTTGCACTTTTTGTCTGTACTGCATTCTGCTGTCTGTATTTTAACACCCTGGGTTAGATCTTCAAAGTGTGGCTCATGGCTTCTGTGAAGCTCTGCGTCACACCTCTTTATTCTAGCAACTGCCCCATTCCCATTTGCCGCAACTGCACCAGATTTTACAGTCTCAGGGCACAGCTGCAATGATTTACCTGCTTTACAGCAGCTGGCACCAAATCTTGGACACAAGCTCTGTGGAAATGGTCCCTGGTATTGATGCAAGCTAGACCACAAAAAGATGCTCTAGCTTGCGTCAGTTGCCGCAAGGGATAGAAACTCCCTTTATATTACCCAAGCCCAGTGCACCATATCTTTGGCACACCCAGGGCCTGCAGCAGTCTCGGGCACATGAAAATCCATCCCCTTGTCTTCTTTCCACAGCTTGTACCTGGAAATGAGTGTTGGCTTTGGGTGCCTTTTCCAGTTCTCAATCTGAAATAAATAAATCATGGATGGATGAAAAATAACTAACTGAATAAATGCATTGTGAAACGGTACACAGGATTATGATGTCACTTGAAGACATGCAGCCAGAGCAGATGAAGACAGTGACAGAGAATCCTGTTTTCATGAAAATGCCCACAGTGCTAAATAAAACACTGGGAAGGTTCTGTAAATAGAGGAAATATCAAAACTGTAAGTTGAATTCCATCTTAATACCACCTCCCTAGCTGTATTGTTGCAACCCCCTGATCTGGCTTATGCTCACCCTCTCCGGTTCAGTGACCTGTCTCTTCTAGATGTTGTAGAGTGTTCTACCACTATGGGAGAACAGCCCTTCTCCCACTTTTTCCCCAAATACTGGAACTCCCTCCTAGTTGCCTTCCAGCTCTCCCTATCACATGCCTGATTCAAAAGGGAGTTATACTCTTCATAAGTCTTTAGACATATGCATCAGTACTCGACTCACCGACTTTCTGTGCTGACCGTACCTTCTGTATACATAGTACTCATTTGAATGCTCTGTTAATAATTTGTTACCTGCCTCCTACATGTCCAAGGCTGCTAGAATCACCTCCTGTGTGAAGTTTTCCAGAGCGGCTTGGTTTGTCTGATGCTCTATTACCATTACCTGCTTACTTTACCAGCTGCTCTTGTACACCTACCGATCTTAACTGATTTGTAATGTAACTAGTTGCACTTCCATGCTGCTATTTCTTTTATTTCATTTATTTAAAATTGGTGACTGGGAAGGCACACCGAGCCAAGGCTCATTTCAGGTGCTACCAGGGATGAGGAATGGGTAATACAAAAATAAAAGCATACACAGTAATAATGGATTGGTATGAAGTAAAGTGATAAACAGCTAAGTAAATATATTACAAGTGCACATGAAAGTAAACGAAGCTAAACAAACTTACAGTGAGTGGCTCTGATGTGCAAATAAAGAGCCCAAAGCTGTTGGAATATATGGGCATCGGATGTAGAAAGGAAGGAGCCTGATATTGGCTGAGGTTGAGCACAGAAGGAGCCCCAGCAGCAGGGATGGTAGAGGCAGCGACAGGGAGAAATCAGAGGCGGGATGGCAGGGAGCAAATGGGGAGGCGAGAAGCAGTTTTAACTGGTGCCTAAGGGAGACATTATTCATTTATTGGCGGGCAGTATAGTCTAGTGGTTAGAGTAACGAGCTGTGAATCAGCTTGGTATATCCAGCAGGTCTGGGTTTGATTCCCACAACCTCCACTTACATACTGTGTGACTCTGAGCAAATCACTTAAAGGAAGTTTCTGATATAAGGTATTGGGTGTTACTAAAAATGGCTTTAAAAATAGCCCCCATAGACTTGTATGGGGCTTGCCTCCTCTCGCTCTCCTAGCCACATGCACAATTTCAGAGCGCGGGGTGGAGGTTAGGGTCAGCGGGAAGCTGGAAGGATTGGTTGGCTGAGGGTTCAGTGCCAGTTACAATCCCTTCCCTGCCAAAGTATGAACCTTTAAATTAAAATTATTGCAGGGTGAGCTCACAGTGCTATAAGGTATTGGGCTATGAAGCCCAATATCTTATAGCAAGTACATGGAAATTCACTTTAACCAGCTTAGAGCCCCAGGTTGCCCCTGAAAACAGGCATTTGTGCCTAGTGAGCCTTACCATCGAACCAAAGAATAAATACATTTATTTATTTATTTATTTCGTGTTTTACTGTGAGTTGTGTTACTATTTGTTTGCTGTACGATATTTATTGTATCTGGTTTGTGATGATGACTGCACTGTCTTGGATTGTGACTGAATATAGGCATTTTATTTGTCTAGTGCACTTATCCAATAATCAAAAGCTAAATAAGTGACTAAATAAAAATATTTTATTTTTCAGAGATTTTTACCCTGTGACCTCAGAAGCTACATGCACTGTATATTGCATTCAGTCACTGCACTGCACAGTATCTATCTTATTGCTTTGTACAATACTTGGGGATATATTGCTTATTTATTTCGTGTATGGGGTTAGGCTCTGTTGTGTATGGAGACTTGACTAGCTGAAAAATCCTTGTGTACCACAGTACTAACATCAGAACTGCTGTACAGTACAACAGCTTTTAAAACTGGTTACAGTAATGCTGACATCACTGCTGTGGTGCAAAGATTTTCAGACCTCAAAACCCTTGTGCCAGCTGTGCTGGAACGTGCTTTCACTCTCATTTCAAACCAAAACATTCTGTGACTTTTCATGCGTGTATGATTCCTTAACTGGAGAGTGTGCTTTCTGAGATCATTACTGACTGATACCTTGACAGTTACTGACTGATACTGAGAGCTAGATGATCAAATTCGGTTTCCATCTGCGTTTGTGGAGCAACCCTACAACAATAAAAACAGTGTGTGGACAACCACTACAACTCTGTTGTATTCCAAGGGCTTGTTATGACATCATAGGACCTCTTGAGCTTCACCCTTGAGGTCACTATGATATCATAATAGCCTCTCGACGGAACATGGTCTTGTTGTATATTGTTGCCCATACACCATTCTCTATGTAAATTTTTGACTAGGCAAGGCATACTGAGCTGTGACATCTTGTTTTCCAGGTGCATCCTGGGAGTGGGTTATACCAACCTGTTTTAATGACAGGATGAATGTTTGGCAGGACGCCAGGGAAAATATGCAACTCCTAGGATAAGTACCGTATATACTTGCGTATAAGCCAAGTTTTTTTGCTACTTTTTCATTTCAATTTATAGTACCTCGGCTTATATGTGAGTCAGCCCAGAAATGGAAATGAAGCTCCTTCCTGAACCACCTTCAGCAAAGTTGTACATGGTGCCCTATGGGGGCTAGATGCAGCCAGGGAGACAGAAGCAGCAAAGGACCTGCATTTTTAGTAACATGGCAGCCAGTGTTGAGAGCAAGGGAGAAGTGCACAGGGAGGCAGAGATGTTAATGATGACAGCCGCACAAAGGACCTGCATTTTTGGCAATGTTCCTCTCCTTCCACACTGCTCACTCACTACAGCGACCCACCAGACTAGTCCTGACCCACACGACACATAACACTTCAGCCTGTCAGACCCACTCGTCTGTCTTCTCCAGCCTCCGCTGCACTGTGCATACAGTCATCAGCACAACGTCACCCACCACCGGTAAACTCCTCTGGCTCCATTGCTCTGACTCCATCCTCCAATCTGATTGGGTAGGTGAAGTGACAGCCAGCAGCATTACTTAGTCAGCCAGGAGGTAGGAGGACAATGAAGACGTGTGTGTGTGTGAGACAGGAGTTAACTTGGGATTCTTGAGAGTGGCATGGAGGGAGAGTGGCATACTGCTGGCATGGCACTGGTGGACTCGAGTCAGAGTCAGGACTGATGGATTTGTGCAATAAAACAGCTCAGCTTATACACGGTTACTGATGTTTCTTTACTTTGAACTGAGACATCGGGGTATTGGCTTTATAATGCTGAGTCAGCTTATATGCTAGTATATATGGTACCTTGGGATCTGTAACTGAACAGTGACCTGGGATGGGCCAAGGAAAGTCTCTTACTGTTATTGGGAGGGGTAGGGGGTGCCGTGGGTTTCCTGCGAGCAGCATGGAAGATGCTGGTGGGAGAGCACAGACCAGAAGGTCAGAGATCATGTGCTCCCCATTTGCAGAAGATTCTGGTACTACAGTGCAGATGCAGGAAGAAGACCTGCCTTTGAGAGAATTAGAAGAGGATTTAGAGAGAGAGATATACCTGTAATCAAGGCACAGGTCAGGAAGTATAGGAGAACCAAAAGATCTCAAAAGAGGTGGCAGGGAAGGTTAAGGAGAAAAGGATAGCATTCAGGAAATATTAGGAAACACAGAAGCAGCAGAACAGAACACTTTATCAGTTAAAGCAGAAAGAGGCTGGGAAGACAGTCAGAATATGCAAAGGCCCAAACCGAGGAAAGGATAGCCAATTCTGTTAAGAAGGGGATAAGACCTTTATAGGTACATTAGGGAGCGAGAAAGACCAAAGGAGGATCGGAGACTTAATAAAGGGAGGAATGTGGGTAGAGGTGTGGGTGAAAAAGCAGGGATACTGAACAGATATTTCTGCTCAGTATTCACTAAGGAAGAGGAGGGAGGTACCTAAACCAAACAAGAGAAACACTCTGAAGACGGGGGTCGATACCAGTCCATTTACAGAAGAAAGGGTTCTGAAAGAACTAATAAAATTGAAGGTGGACAAAGCAATGGGGCCTGATGGGATTCATCCAAGAATTCTAAAAGAACTAAGGGTAGAACTAGTGACACCGCTGACTACTCTCTTTAACAAATCATGGGAGGATGGGGTGGTACCCAAGGACTGGAGGAGGGCAGATGTGATTCCTCTTCACAAAAGTGGGAGCAGGACAGAGGCAGGAAACTACAGACCAGTTAGTTTGACCTCAGTGGTAGGGAAAATGATGGAATCACTTCTGAAGGAAAGAATTATTGAGTACCTAGAGGCCAGTGGGGCACAGGACCCAAGGCAGCATGGATTCACGATGGGAAGGTCGTGTCAGACAGATCTAATAGATTTCTTTGACTGGGTGACCAAAGTAGTAGACCAGGGAGGGCTGTGGACATGGCCTACCTAGATTTTGCAAGGCATTTGATACAGTCCACACAAAGATTAATACAAGTTAGCCAGTCTTGGAGTGGGTCCCAAGGTGGTAGCCTGGATAAAAAATTGGCTAGACAACAGGACGCAAAGGGTAGTAGTAAATGGAGTACCCAGTGAAGAAAGGATGGTTACTAGCAGGGTACTGCAGGGTTCAGTACTGGGACCAGTCCTTTTTAATGTCTTTATAAGTGACATTGCAGAGGAACTGGAAGGAAAAGTATGTCTCTTTGCAGACGACACAAAGATCTGCAACAGGGTTGATACACAAGATGGAGTGGAAAGGATGAGAAGGGACTTGGCAAGGTTGGAGGAATGGTGAAATGTATGGCAGCTCAGATTCAATGCAAAGAAGTGCAAGGTAATGCACATGGGAAACAAAAACCCAGGGGAAGAGTACACAGTGGGGGGTGAGATACTGACAACAGTAAAAACGGAAAGGGACCTGGGGGTAATTATATCAGATGATCTAAAGGTGGGCAAGCAATGTGAGAAGGCAGTAAGAAAGGCTGTGGGGATACTGGGTTGCATAGGAAGAGGCATCAATAGTAGAGAACAGGAAGTTGTTATCCCTCTGTACAGACAGTTGGTGAGACCCCATCTGGAGTACTGTGTGCAGTTCTGGAGACCCCATCTCCATAAAGACATAGACAGAGTGGAGGCTGTCCAGAGGAGCAATCCAAAATGGTGCAGGGTCTGCACCAGAAGACATACGAAGAAAGACTAAAGCAGCATAATATGTATACCCTTGAGGAAAGAAGGGAGAGAGGGACATGATAGAAACTTTCAAGTACCTCAAGGGAATCAACAAAGTCCAAGAGGGTAGCATCTTTCAGAAAAAGAGATGTGCAAGAACAAGGGGGCACAATTTGAAGATAGAGGGGATGGCTCAGAGGTAATGTGAGGAAGTATTTTTTCACAGAGAGGGCTGTGGATACATGGAACAGCCTCCCTGAGGAGGTCATGGAGTCAAGAACAGTGGGAGAATTCAAGAATGCATGGGACAGGCATAAGGCAGTCCTAGTGGGGGGTAGGAGGAAGTAAGCTGTTGGTTAACTAGGATCTTCAGCTTATCTGTTAGGTAGGAAAATGGGCAGACTAGGTGGGCCAAGCGTTCCTTATCTGCCGTCAAATTCTATGTTTCTAAGTTTAACCAAGAACACTTATAAAATTTGCAGGTAGCTTTTAATTATTATCAATAACAGTAAAATAAAAATTGTTTAGTATAACTATTTACAAAGCCAGTACAAACAGAGAAAATAGAGTCCTTCATCTGAGGGTATCTCTAATTACAAGTTTCAGTCTCTCACTTTCTGTCTAGCAAAAGCATTGCTGCTCTTTTTATAAGTCTTTGCCTGGGAACTCGTTAAGAGAACATCCTGTTTCTCATAAAATGTATCAGAGTTCTTGTCAGTTTCTTTGCAGAGATGGCTTGCAAATAGAATGGGGTCCCAAGCTGGCCTCCTGCTGACAGCTTTGCAAAAGAGTTTGCAAATAAGCCTGAGAGGAGCTCAAACCGCATCTCAGGTTAACCCCCTAAATTCCAAATAGCTTTTTGCAATCGTTTCAGCAGTATAACTATATACATTTTCAAACTAAGGGATCCCAGTTTCACATATATTTTCACACAAAGTTATATATATATTTGTATAACTGCAGATATGCAAGGGGAGAAAAGACAGAAACAGCAAGAGAACTTAGAGAGATAATGAGAGGTGGAGAATCGTTGAGACCACCAGAGTGAACAGTTCTAGGTCTGATGAGAATATTTGGTTGTGCAACCAGACAGACAAGAGACAGAAAAGGAGAGGATAGAACAGATCCTTGCATTTACCTCTCCTCCATAACAAATGGGATGGGGCCTTATTCAACCCTGCCACAGTGTCAAAGGGTGGCTGGCAGAATCAGATAATGACTAGGGATGGGAGAACTCTGTGAAGTTCTGGTCCTTATTAAATAAGAACCGGAACATGGTGAAGTCCTGATTTATCCTGATTAGTTCTGATTTATTGACCAATATTTTAAAAAATGTGAAATAAAGTGGCCAAAGTCACTCACATTTGACACATAGGTCCAAATGAAATAATTTAATGGATTATTTGTATAAAAATTAAAGTAAAACTGCTAAATAAAAAAAGCAGTTTGTCACTACTAGCCCCTTCATGACTGGCCTATAATGGTGGCATATTATGTTCGGGCCTGTGACATGAGTGTGCTGGGAGGCGGAGAGAGAGACAACCAGACAGATGCAAATACCTACAGTGTATCATAGCACCACCAAGCACTGCAGGCACTGCCAGGCAGCAAAGATTTCTTTTTTTATTAATGGTGCTGTGTGGGTATTATTTTGATGGATGTTCCAGTCAGAGCTGAACAAACCAAAGAAAAGGATATGAATGATCAAATGAGCAGCACTAAGAGAGCCCACCCACTCTACCCATGTGAATGATGCAACTGCTTTGCATGCCCCAGTGTACTGTGGTATAGGGTACACTACCTGGTCCAAGAAGTGGTAATGTTTTCTAGTACTACGACTACTTCTACTGAATCTGATCAACATGCTGAGGATGCTGAATCCTTAAAGAAGAAATATGAAAGACATAGTGATCACCACCCAGGCAGGCAGCCAGTCACACATTGCATTGATCAAGTGCAGAGCAGTCATAGAAAATGTGCCACTGCCACCTGATGAAGATCTGATGCCACACAACACAACACAATACAACACAACACAGCACAATGACATCCCTCCTAGTTTCACAATTGCTTGCTGACAGTCACTGCCAAGTAATTTAAGTATCACAAATAAAATATAGTAATATAATAATCTCAGCCAAGTTACTGTAAGTGAGATGTAACCAGGCTAGCATACCGCACACACACAAACTATAAAGAAATCATACACATTTTCAATTTAATAGCATTTTTTTCTGTGAAATATTTGCAGTCAAATATTGGGGACATGAGGAATATACAAAGGGTATTCAGTTTCTGAACTTTCAGGCATCTGCTAAGCCATAACATGACTGTACGAAAATTAAAACAATACAGTTAGGATTCAGGATCAGTTGCTGAGGGCAAAAAAAGTGACAAGTAGTAGTAGTAGTAAGGAGCAGGACTGGAGTAAGGACAAGAAGTAATAAATAAGTAGTAGTTGTGGCTTGTGAGGGCAAAACTGATAGTAATAGTAGTAATAAACAGCAGTACCCTACTTCCAGATCAGACAGTGGTACCAGGTACCACCAAGTAAGTCTGTGCCATAGTCATCTGGCAGACATTGATGATAAAAGTGGACAAGTGATAACTCTAGTCATCTGGCAGACACTGATGAGAAAAATGGACAGGTGACAACACTAGTAGTCAGGCAGACACTGTTGAGAAAATGGAAAGGTGACAACCTTAGTCATCTGGCAGACACTGGTGAGAAAATGGACAGATGGCAACCCTAGATCTGGCAGACACCGATGAGAAAATGGACAGCTCACAATCCTAGTCATCTAGCAGACACTGATGAGAAAATGGATGGGTGACAACCCTAGTTAGCTGGCAGACACTGGTGAGAAAACAACAGACAGGTGACAACTTAGTCATCTGGCAGACACCGATGAGAAATAACAGACAGGTGACAATCCTAATTATCTGGCAGACATTGATGAGAAATAAACGGACAGGTGACAACTCTAATAATCTGGCAGACACTGATGAGAAAAAATGGACAGGTGACAGCTTTAGTAATCTGGCAGACACTGATGAGAAATGGACACGTGACAAGTTGACAACCTTAGTCATCTAGCAGATACTGATGAGAAAAATGGACAGGTGACAACCTTAGTCATCTGGCAGACATTGATGAGAAAATGGACAGATGACCACCTTAGTCATCTGGACGACATTGATGAGAAAATGCAGACACATAACAACTTTAGTCATGTGGCATACATTGATGAGAAAATGTAGACACATGAGAACCCTAGTCATCTGGCAGACACTGATGAGAAAAATGGACAGGTGACAACCCTAGTTATCTGGCAGAGACTGATGAGAAAAATGGACAGATGACAACCTTAGTCATCTGTCAGACATTGATAAGAAAAATGGACAGATGACAATCTTACTCATCTGGCAGACATTGATGAGGGAAAACGGACAGGTGACAAGCCTAGTAGTCTGGCAGACACTGATGAGAAAAGAGGACAGGTGACAACTTTAGTCATCTGGCAGACATTGATGAGAAAATGAAAAGGTGATGACCCTAGTCATCTGGCAGACACTGATGAGAAAATTAACAGATGACAACCTTACTCATCTGGCAGACACTGATGAGAAAATGGACAGGTGGCAACCCTAGTCACCTGGCAGACACCGATGAGAAAAATGGACAGGTGGCAACCTTAGTCATCTGACAGACATTGATGAGAAAAATTGAAAGGTGACAACCCTGGTTATCTGACCGACATTTGGTGAGAAAAAAAAATGGTCAGATGGCAACCCTCAGTCATCTGGTGGACATTCAATGAGAATAAAATGGGCAGGTGGCAACTATAGTCATCTGGAAGACATTGATTAGAAAAAAACCGACAGGTGGCAACCCTAGTCATCTGGCAGAGACTGATGAGAAAAAAATGGACAGGTGGCAGCCCTAGTCATCTGGCAGACATCTGATGAGGATGCTTCCAGCAACACATCCTGATTAGACAGAACAATTAAAGCCAGACTCACAGTGAAGACTCCAAAAATAGCCAAGACATTGAGAAGTTGTATCTTACTTTATTAAGCAAAATGTCATTATTTCATATAATTCTTTTGGCCTTGGTATTATATACGTGGGGTGTAGTGGGTACCATTAGGACTACCCATGGGTTGGAACAAGGACTGACTAGATGGGCCAATTGGGTCCTTTTCTGCTGACAACCTTCTTTGATTCTATATGTATTGTTTAATGTGTGTCTTTTTAATATGCTCTTGTCATGGGTGCTTTTTATATACAGTTTATTTTGGTTGTCCATCTTGCCCTCTCATCCCTGGCCTGCATCTAGCTGTACTGCATAATTTTAAAGGGATTAATTTTTTTACATATTAAGCTAAAACTGCATAATTCTATCTCATATACTACTGTTTTTGTTTCTTTTAAAACCTGCCTAATTGCCTCTGTGTTAGTGTTTGTTGTGTAGAGCTTATGTTTAGAGCTGGACGGTGTTTACTGATGCTAAGTTCATTTTCCACAATTGAGATTCCTTAAGCTAAACTAAAACTCCCTCGCCTTTCCTAAACACCCTCTCTGCCTACTGTTCCTGTGTTCCCTTCAGCTGGCTCTCTGACGGTGAACAACTCCGCTGATTTCTTTTTTTTAACTTAAATATTTTATTAGAGGCATAAATTATACATATATAGACAAGGGCCCAGATATTCAAAGGGTTGCATGGCGCAACAATTATTCATGCACAGCCACTGATGCGCCCTGGTGCGATATTCAAAAGGGAAAAGTGCACCGCACAAATCCCGATGCGCCGGAGCGCATCAGTAATGTATGCAGGCACAGGTAAGGGGGGGGGCGTGCCCATGCATAACCTGCACAGCCTGATATTCAGGCCGGGATGTGCAGAGTCATGCATGCGCAACTCCTACCTGCGCCTGCACAAAGTTAGGCCCCCAAAAAAAGGAACAAATGATGGCCACCCACAGTTGAGCTGCCGCATTGCAGGGCACAACACGGCAGCTGCCACCTGTGGGTGGCCATCCAAGTTCCTGCCACACCTGGCGGCACCCCCCATGCCCCATCGTGGGCATCGGTATAAACCCCCCCATCCAATATCCCTGTTGGTCCAGTGGACTTATGTGCTTAATCGCGGGCATCGGTATCACCCGTCAATATGCCTGTTGGTCTCTGTGGACCGCGACTTGCCCGGCCGCGACATCTTTAAAACATAGAACAGTCTTATTACCCTGGTGGTCTAGTGTACCCCCACCCGCCCACTGAGCTCCCATCGCCTACCCCCAGTCAGCCGGGGCGGTAGCACTTACTCGCCTGCCGCCCGCTGACTGACAGCTGCAGGTGTGCGCTCATTGGTTCACGCAGCATGAGCATGGGCGTGCAGCCCATAGCGCCAACACAGTCCAGATATGTGGAATTCACATATCTGGACTGGAGTAGTCGTTATGGGCTGCATGCTCATTGGCTCATACTGTGAACCATCGGGCGCAGCCCTACCGAGCTGTCAGTCGGCGGGCGGCGGGCGGCAGGCGGTGGTGCTGCCACCGCTGGCGGAGCGGGCGGTGGGGCTCAGTGGGCGGGGGTGGGGGAGGGGACACTAGACCACCAGGGTAATAGGACTGTTCTATGTTTTAAAGATGCCCGCAATCGGCAGAGTGTGGTCCACTGGACCACCAGGGATATTGGACAGGGGTTATACCGATGCCCGTGATCGGGCACATAGGGTCCACTGGACCACCAGAGATATTGGATGGGGGTTTTTTAGATGAATGCCCATGATTGGGCTGCAGGGGGCGTCAGTCCCTGATGGCTGCTGCCTGGCAGGGCGCCAGGCGCAAGTCGTCGGGGATTGGCGCACCTGCATGCTAATGGGATGCAAATGGGGCCATAATGACATGCAAATGGCCTCATGTGCTCCTTGCATAAATTATGGCCCCATTTGCATGTCCCCTTTTGAATATCGCAGGTGGTGTGCATGGCACAATGGCACTTGTGCTAGCACATCTCCATGCTCCACTCTGGCCACTTACGCTGGCGCAGTGCCACTGGGCCATGCACAGTGGGGGTGGCCAGGGTGCGATATTCAAAGCTGCTGCGCCATAGCGCAGCTCAGTTGAATATCGCCCAGGCCACACCCCTGCGCAACAAAGTTCAGCTGCACCCAGGCTTGCACCACAGCCTGGCGCAGTTTGAATATCCGGGCCAATAGGTACAGTTTAAAATTGATTACAATCCATAAGAGCACCTTAATTGTGATTATACCATCCATTAACTAACATTTATATTTTTCTTGTTACAGGAGTCTTGGATGTATGATATTTTACAGTCAATGTCAATATTGTCTTGAGATCAGTCTTATCAGATAATCCTGCTCAACAATCACAACTGATTTCCACATTCTACTTTGTCCAGTACTGCCTCTCTTTTTAGCTATAATAAAATCAACTTATTATAAAATAATAAAATTATTAAACTCTGTGTCGTCTTATACCTTAATTGTGTATGCCATTTATTGTTTGATTAGGGTCTTACCTCTTCCTTTTATACTTCAACTCAACTTTTGGTTCAACACCGATATTCCCTGAGTTTCTTCTAAATAAGTAAAGAAAGGGTGCTGCCATAAGTTATGTCTCTCCACTACCAACCACAATTTGGCCGTAATTGCCTCCATATCTCTGATTTGTTTAATATTATATTAAGCCACTGGGTAATTGTCTTGTTGATTCTGTGACAGCCAGTTTTGTGTGATTACTTTACAGGCTGCTACCATTAACATTAAGAGGTATTCCTTCCCTTTAGTTTTGAGGGAGTGCTGGCAAGAATAAGATGATAAAAGAACAGGGCCTGAACCAATTCCAGCATTCTCTGTTTCCCTCCCAACTTGACCAAAGGGCGAATCATAGAACAGGCTCAGAAAATGTGGTAGCGATTGCCCTTGCCCACAGTTCCTCCAACAGCTGTCTGTGGGATGTTTGGAGTAGTGCTGTGAGATTGAAGAATCACACTGATACCTTCCATCGAAATTCTCACCAAACTAATGAATTTGTTGTTGGACTGGTTAGCCCAAATCTTTAACCATTCCTCATTTGGCATATTTTGCCCGCACTCTATCCAGCTATTTTGTATCCTCTGGATAGCAAGCTCAGATAAATCATCATCCAGTTTTAAGTAAAATAAGGATACCAAATGTTTCAAATCTCCCACCTGAGCCCTGTTCCATACCATTACTATGCACTCCTCCGTCTGTTTTCCCAAGGAGACGGCTACTGTATGACTGATATAATGTCTGATTTGTAAATATTTATCAAAGTCTGTGTGGGGAGGTTAAACTCCTGCTGTAACATACTAAAGGTTTTAATCTGTCCTTCTCCCAAAAATTGTGGTAAAATGGTAAACCCTGTTTTCTCCATCTAAGTAAGACTGAGTCTTATGAATTGTTGGAAAATTGGGCAGATATTGTGTGTAATATATGGCTATACATAATTTGGCTTTTCCCACACCTCTCAAATTTTTAACCAAATTGATATTGTGTGCCTGGTCCTCTATTTTTGACAGTGTTAAGTTGACCTGGTAAAATCAAACAGGTTGGTAACTTTAAGGAATATCCTTGTTACTATTATCTTCTAGCATGCACCATTGTGTGTCGTGGGCCTGTGATTATTTTAGCCAGGGGCCTATCTGTGCTGCCCAGTAGTATTTTTGTATATTTGGAAGACTTTGGCCACCTTTATTTTTCTTTCTCTGTAGTGTCAGGTTGCATATTCTGGGTTTCCGTTTTGCCCAAATGAAGTTTGTGATTTTTTTGTTTTATCTGGTTTAAATCAAACTTGGGAATGTGAGCTGGTAATGATGCAAAGAGGAAAAGTAATCTAGGCAGCATGATCATTTTTGTGATTTGAATTCTATTAAAGAGTGACAATAATAAATTATCCCATCTACCCATATCTGTATATACCTGTTGAATGAGAGGACCATAATTATATTTGTACAGATTGCTCAGGTGTTTGGAAATCCATATACCCAAGTAGCGGACTTTCTCTTTGACCCATTTAAAGGGGAAATTGGTCTTAATTATTGGGTCTAGGCTTCCCTTTATCAACAATGCTTCAGATTTTTCTAGATTGATTTTAAATCCAGAAATATACCCATATGTCTTGAGCTTCTGAAGTAAATTAGGGATAGTTATAATGGGGTTCTGTACAAAGAGCAGGGTGTCATCTGCATACATTGAAATTTTGCAGCAGTTGGGACCCATCTGTATGCCCAGTATGTCTGGGGATTCGCGAATAGCAACAGCTAGACGTTCTAAACTTAGTGCAAAAAGGAGGGGATATAAGGGGCAACCCTGCCTTGTCCCTCTTTTAAGCTTTATTTCTTTGGATGTAGTGCCATTCACCTGCACCTTAGCTGTAGGATTATTATAACATAAGAAAATCCATTGTATGAATTTTTCCCCTAACCCCATTTTTTCTAGGACTACCCAAAGGTAGTCCCAATTTAAATGATCAAATGCTTTCTCTGCATCCAAAAACAAGGTAAGTTGAGCTGTTTTTGTGGTGGGACTATAGGCCAAAACATCTAACAATTTACGAATATTATCCGTGAGATGTCTGTTCGGAATAAAACCCATTTGGTCTGAGCCCACCAAAAGCTCTATGAATTTTTGTAATCTATTGGATAAAATCTTGGATAGGATTTTAAATCCTGATTTAATAATGAAATGGGCCTGTATGCCTCGTATTTATCTAGGGATTTACCTGGTTTAGGGATGATACTAATTATGGCTGTTTTCCACGAGTCTGGAATATGTTTCTCAATTAAATAACATTAAATACAGTGGCCAGAATGGGGTTAGGATGTGTTTAAATTGTTTATAAAATTTGGGGGGGGGGGGGGAGCCATCTGGACCTGGGGATTTACCAGTGGGCAGGGACATAATTACTTCCTTAATTTCTCTGGGTGTAATTGGAGCATTTAGGACCTCTCTTGCTGAATCTGTTAATTTGGGTATTGGCAGGTCTTGTAAGAACTGTTCAGTTTTAATTTTAATGTCAGGGGCACCCTTCTCTTCTCGATAAAGTTGCTGATAAAATTTCTGGAACTGAGCCTCTGTATCTACAGGAGTGCACCAAGGTTTGTGAGGGTCTAAAGGATCATGAATCCTTGTCACCAAATGGTCAGCCTGATTTTTCCGCAGTCTCAATGCCAGTAGCCTAGCCTCTCATCCCCCTGTATCATGATACTTTTGGTTTAAAAATCTGAGTTGCCCTTCAATTTGGTTAACATCTAATTTCTGCAGTTCTTCTCTCTCTCTTATCTCAACTGTGACGTTAATTGTTTATTTGTAGGTTTTTGTTTATGTAGGGTCTCTAATTCCTGTATTTTATTGAGCAGTTTATCCTTCACCCTTTGTACAAATTTTTTTTTGAATGATGCCATCCCTATAAATTCCCCCATACATACAGCCTTTAGGGCCTCCCAGGTAGATATTGGTGAGCACTGTTGTCCCAGGTTAATGTCATAAATTTCTTTAATGGACTCTGACATTTTCTCCATGAAGTTTTTGTCATTTAAAAGGGAGACATTTAGTCTCCATAACTTAGTTATGTTTGCTGATGAGTTTCCTCATTTGATTGATAAAGGGCCATGGTCTGATAAGGTAATATTATGGATTCTAGAAGACAATATTCTATGCATATGAGCTTTTGTAGTCGGGAAGAGGTAGATCCTAGAGTATGAGTGTTTAGCTGGGGAAAAGAAGGTATAATCTCTCTCCCCCCTTTGTGTTGTTGTCTCCAGATCTCCACCATACCCATCTCCCTCCGCTGATTTCTGTCCGTACAATTCTGTCCTCTTTGATTTCTAGCTCTCTCCTCCCCCTCCCCTAGACTTTCCTCACTAGTATTTATTTACCCTTTCTCTCCTGCTGAGCATTACCCTGCCTCCACCACTTCCCTCTCCTCTGCCTGCATCCTCCCCTCCACACATACTTCCTTGATCCTTTGTCTAATCCTGACCTGCCCAGTGACTCATTCCTCTAGTCGCCCCCTCTCTCTATAACTCTGACCATGGTTCTCCCTCTTGTACTCTCTCCAGGTGCACTGCCCACTGACAGGGCACTCCACGGCAGCGGTCTGGCTTGATCCCCAGCTGGCTGCACATCTCTTAGCCACCTGCCCTCCAGCTCAAAGGTACGTCAGCTATGAGCCATTTGAAGCCTGGCTCACAAGCCGCAAATACAATTGGCTACCTTCACCTGCTGCAGGCTCCCCATTGGATGCCATCTCGCTTCTGCTGTTTGTGGGGTTTTGGCACCTGATTTTAAAACAAACTGTATTCTTTTTTCTTGCTGCTTCTGGCCTGCATCTAGCTGTACTGCATAATTTTCTCCCACCCACCCTCCTGGCCTCGACCTCTATTAAATCCACTTAGGCTCCTCCTTCACTGAGTATCAAGTCATCGCATTGGCTTCTTGAACTTGGCTTCCTCCTGGCTGATTGATCCTAGCTCACCACCACCACCACCCCTGTTGTTTTAAGGTGATTCTTGACAGTGTCTCTTATCCTTACTTGATTTGCTAAACCTATTCTCATACTTACTTTGCTGAGGCAGTCTCCCTAACTTGCTCTAACCTGGTCATTCAAATAATCCCTGCAACAATTGCCCAAGCTTGATCTCTGCAACAGTATAACACACCATGGGCATGCTAGCAATCCTGTATCTCCCCTCCTGCTTCTCATCTCCACTGATTACTTTATATCTGTGGCCTTAAGAGACCCCCAGTACATCATACCTCAGTCCCACCCCAACACCTCCCACATATTAGTATGATGAACAAGTTTTGCCTTGTTCCCTGCTTGCCAAAATGGAGTGTTGCCTACCTTGGGCTATGGCTCTCCAGAAATATAAGTATCTATCTTATGAAGCTAAGAATGTAAGATGACACCTGTTCTCCACACCCAAGTCCTGGTTGCAATTCCTTCTCTTGTTAGCCCTCGCTGGTGATATTGAGCCCAACCCAGGACTGATGACCAACTCCCCCACCCCTCCCCTGCTTACTCAATCTAAGCTACTACCAATGGGACTAAAAATTGCACACTTGAATATACATAGCCTTAGACCTAAAATGCTTGAACTAGAAGCTTGGGTCAATGGTCACACTTCCGACATCCTTGGTATTTCTGAGACCTGGCTGAAACCAAGTATCAGACAGCATGAGGATGCCATACATGGGTACAAGTGCTTCAGGGTAGATCGCCTGGGAAGGAAGGCTGGTGGCATCATCATGTACGTGAGGATAATCTTGATGCTACACAAATTACTATGCCTTCCCTGCTCCAGATGAGGCAGAATCAATATTCCTTTCTATCACTACTGATTGGCTGCATTTACCTGCCACCTAAGGTGGCAGCTTCATGCCTAAACTACTTCATAGACTCCTGTGCGAGCCTCAGGTGACTTTAACATTGACTGGTTGAGCTCTAAAATGTCCAAATTGACCGCATCCCTGGCAGACTCCAATCTGGTTCAAGTCATAAGTGGCCCAACTCATATCAACACAAGATCGGGCAACCATACCCTCCTGGACTGGGTGGTCACCAACTGACCCTACAGGATAAAATCTGCTAATGTACTCTCTGACAGTATAAGTGACCACTCCCCAACCCTGTGCATCTGGCACATCAACTATCCCATCCCCCCAAAATTATCAAGACACGTGACATGTCCAAATTTGACCCCATCTCTTTCGTGGACACTATCTGTAGCATCGACTGGGGACCAATAAATACCATCTTGGACATTAACTCAGGGCTAGACTTCTTTGTTTCAAAACTCACAGACATCATGGACTCACTTGCTCCTATGAAGAACTGCTGGATAAAAGGGGTCTGAGCCCCCTGGATCACCCAGGAGCTAAGACAGCTCATGACCTCTCGAGATAAAGCATGGAGGACTTACAAACACAGTGGCCTACCTTCTGACTGGAAACTGTGCAGGCAACTAAGGAATAGCTGCAAAAATTCATTCAAAAAGCTAAGCACTGCCAGTTTAAGAGACTCCAAACAGAGCACCTATGTAACCCTAAAGAATTCTGGAGGCAGGTCAGCACACTCTTAAAGGGTAACACCAACGAAGTCCCCAGCTCCATTGATGCACAGGGAACAACTCATGCACCCCCCCCCCATTGCATCCTGCTTTAATTAATTCTTTACAGATCTGCAATAATATACCTCTCAAATCTCTGGCTCCTCTGCCCCCTCCTGCAGGATCCCTTGTGTGCTGATTTGCTCATGGGCTGTCCCTCCTTCCACCTAAAACTGGCTACACTCAAAGAAGTCCACCATCTACTTAAGAATCTGAAGGCAGACAGCTCACCAGGGCATAACAGTCAAGAACCCTGATTCCTCAAACTTGGAGCTGATGCACTAGCCCGTCCCATCCATGACCTCTTTAATAGATCCTTCCTAACCTGCACTGTCTCTGATAAATGGAAGGTGGCAGTGGTCAACCCTGTGCACAAAGGTGGCTCAATGGGGTTGTGGAAACTTCCATCCCATATCAGTACTCTGTCCTCTAGCTAAGATTCAAGAATGGATTTTGTACAACTATCTCCAAAACTACCTTGATCATCACCAACTCCTATCTCCCTCCCAGCATGGATTTAGGAAAACTACAGCACCACCACTGCTCTGATCAAGGTTACCTCAGACATATACTATGCAATAGATGCTGCCCTTGTCACAGGTGCAATATTAGTGGACTTGACCAAGGCTTTGACTTGGTCAACCATGACCTGCTCCACGTCAACTATGGGTACTTGGTCTTGATGCAATGCTATTGCTGGACCTGAAGCTACTTCTTGGCCATACTCAGCATGTGAATGTGGGCTCTTGTCAGAGGCGCGACCCATCATCCATGGGGTACCCCAGGGCTCTATTCTGGGCCCTTGCTGTTTTCCTTATTTATTAATGAGTTCCCTAAGAACTGTGGTGGAGCCACAGTCCATCTCTATACAGATGATGCCATCATCTACCAATCCTCTTCTGACTCTGGATGGCTCAACAAAACATTAGCAACCAACTTCCTCAGTCTTGAGGAGTGGTTTACTTGCAAGCAACTGATCCTTAATGCTAAAAAAAATATATGAATGCTCTTTTCTTACTCCACATCTCGTGCAAGCCCCCCCCCCAACAACAATTCAATCATGATCTGGAGTTGCCCTAGAATCAGTTCAGTCATTCAGACATCTGGGTATCACCCTGGACCCCTCCCTCTCACTGGACACTTATGTAGCTTCCCTTACCAAAACTCTCAACAAGAAGCTTGGAGTACTCTACAGAATCCACTCGTACCTTTCATCGACCTCATGCCACAAGATAGCTTATGCCACTCTCCTGCCTCTCCTCATGTATGGAGCACCACTGCTGCTCTCCACATCTTCTTCTATTCTATCCCACCTTTCACAGGTATATTATAGAGTGGGTAGGTTTGCCTTGGGAATTAATGCAAGGCATCATCATTGCAATGTACTGTCTACCTTGGGTTGGCTACCTTTTGAGTCCAAGCTTCGCTATGCTATGCTAAGCTTAATATACAAGTTTGCCCATTGCTTCTCCCCCTTACTTATCTGAGGTAGTTCAACGTAAACTCCCACCTTGTGCCCTAAGATCAGCCTCTGTGCCCCTGCTATCCATGCCCAATTTAAGACTCTCTTCAGCCAAGAGATTGTTTGCTTATTTGGCTGTGTCCTACTGGAACTCCTTGCCTCCACCCATCCTGGCCTGCTTCTCCATTTATCAATTCAATGTGCTCTACTTAGATACCTTGCTGCACCTGATTGTTCCTGCTTTTGGTAACACTTGAGCCAACCAACTTCTTCTACTCCTATTAGTTTACCTCCATAGCCTCACCCCAGCACCTCTGTCTCCCTCAATCCTCTCTGAGTAACAGGTGCAAATAAGTATGTGGACTATACATAGTATTGATCTCACTGTGTTGTATTAGTTGCCTTCTTGTATAATCTGTATATCACTGCTCGTAGTTGTGTACTTGTTTGCTGTAGTTGCACTATCCTGTTCAACTTTGTATATACTGCGGTGCTCACTGGCTGTATGAATTTAACCTGTACTGTTTTTGGATTCAGCTGCTGCACTGTCAATTGTATTGCACTCCCCAGGTCACCCCTGAAAAAGGGACTGTCTTGCCTCAGTGGGCCTACCCGTTAACAAAATCCAATAAATAAATATATCCCAGCTCCATTCCTTGCTTGTTTTACTGTATTTCCACTTAAATCTTAACTGTTTTATTGCACCCACCTTTCCTCCAGTTTCTGGTATAACACGTGTTGTGCACATTTATTCTTGATTCAGTTTGTATGCATTTTATCTCACTATTCACTGTTTATTTATTACATGAATAGTTTTACTTTGTTTACTATTTGCACTGCTGCCACTTTAAGATTTTTTGCACTAATTGTCACATGGCACTATTTTATTTTTATTTTTTATTTGGTTTTTGTTGACCGGGTAAGTGCACTAGATAAATCCTACCTATTTTCAGGCACGACCCGAGGAGGGAGAGCAGATGAATTCAACTGACCTTGAACTAGATTAAGCTGTTGGTGGTATTTTTAGTGAATGAGGAAAATTTGGCCAGGACACTGGGGAAATTCCCCTACTCTTTTCGATAAGTGCCATGGGATCTTTAACATCTACCTGAACCACCTGAACTACCACCAATCCAGGCAGATGGGACCTCGGTTTAATGTCTCATCCGAAAGATGGCACCTCAGAAGTGCAGCACCCCTCTCATGATGCACTACACTGTCAGTACTGGCATATTAACCCAAGTGCCAGATGTGGGAACTGAACCCACAGCCCTCTGATCTCCCAGCCTCAGAGGTGAGTGTGCTACCTACTGGCGAGTGTGCTACCTACTGAGCTACTGACACTGCACTATAAAATTGATGTGATAGTAGTGGCGGGGTGACACATTGAAAAAAAGCTTGTTCTTTGCACAAAACATTGATGGTGTAAATAAAGTACTACCACAGTATTTTAACTTGACATTTTGCTTAATAAAGTAAGGTAAACCCTCCCAAGGTCTTAGGAATTTTTGGAATCTTCACAGTGAGCCTGGCTTCTTTTGTTTTGCTATATGTTCCTTTATGTTGTGGCTCTGTTCTGGTTGTTTGTGTAAGCCGCCTGCTTGTTCCTCACTTCTTTATTGGAGAAGCAGGCGCAGTCCTTCTGTACCCTCTGCGATGGTGGGCCAAGGAGGTCATGAGGATACATACAAGGAATGTTTTGAATTTGTTATGCCAGTTCAATAGGACTTCATTGGAATTCCTGATTCCAAATCTAATTTAATTCCAATTCCTGCAAGGTCCGGGAATCAAGATCAAAATCAGAATTGGAATCCTAAATTCTAATTACCTACTGTATGTAAAAATTCCTATAATTTTGCTTACCACTACTCTTTTTTTTACTTTCAGAACTAGGATTTTGGATATCAATTCCAAAATATTATTTCCATTTCTGCAGAAAGTATCATAACCTGACAGTTATGATTCTGCAATCCCAAGCATCCCTAGTGTATACATCCCGTCCTTTGGAAGGGCACTGCTGATACATGGGCATGCTGTATCACATGGAAAAGGAAGGAAAGGAATAATCCAGCCATGCTTGTCGGCATGGCAGCTGATGACACTTGGGGTCATGTGACACAAAACTGAGCTGTGTTGAGGTTGTCAGTGATGGGGCATTGCCAATAGTTGCTCCAATGAGGACAACAGATAGAAATCTGAAAATGTGGGGTCAAAATTTTTTAAAAAAAGCAGCAAATTTATTAAGAAGCCTTGATTGCTATTTTTGAGATTTTTACCTCAAATTTTCAACACAGCAATTTTTTTACTCCATCTCATGAATATGACAGGTGTCACTTTTCAAATCCTGCCTAAAACATGTTTTCACTGTTGGTGCAAAATGACATTTTTGACAGGATTTCATGAATGACACTTGTTCATAAGGTGGGGTCATAAAAAGACTATATTCAAATTTTTATCAAAATCTCAAAACACATCAAAGCTATAAAGAAATGTTGACATTTTTTTGAATGTTTACCGATAGTGTTGTAATTGTTTTACATTTTCAACCCACATTTCAATGTAGTCATTTTTTACCCCACCTCCTGAGCATAGCATGTGTCATTTTCAAATCCTGATCCCAAACCGTTTTCACAATTGTTCTGCAAAATCATATTTTGGTAGGGATTTGTTAAATGACACCTGTCATGTTCGTATGCTGAGGTAATAAAAATACAATCTTGAAAATTCAGGCTCACAGCCAAGGGAAACAGTAATGTTATTTGTGTCTCTCTTCATTTCCCAATCATAATGACAAGTTCTTAGTAGAGCTTGTGTTTATAATTTAATTTTTTTTCTATTATCTGTTTATCCCCCATTCCTGATTGGCTGGCCCCTCTGCCTGGCGTCCCAGCAGTGCTATGACACAGAAACAACTTGCAGTCTGCACCTGAACCAAATTAAAAAAACACCAATCTAGATTCCGTTTACACAAATAAAACCATCAATGATGCAGACCATGCCACGTACTCCTCCACTTGCAAGCGCACCAGTCGCGTATACAGTTAGATGACAGCATTGTGATAGGGAAGGCACTCTGCAAGTTGGTGGGGGGCAGATGAAGTAGCTAAGATCTTGACTATCGTTGTCCTGTCCCCAAAATCATGGATCAGAGCTCGGAGGAGGGACAACTGTTGAGAGAAGGCCCTTTGGGGTCTGATGGGTCTTGGGTAAGGTGGGGAGAAGACTGTTTTTAACACACTCTCAGTTCCTGGTCCTTGGATAGAACCAGGAGTATGGCATTTTTCCTTAAATCATGATAAATGTGAACTTGGGTGGGTGGGTGGAAAATGGCTGGGGGGGGGGTTATGGGACTCGCCCTGACCATTTGGGGAGGGATCGTTTTTTCAATTTATTGTTTTTACTTTTTTTCACCCTGAATAATGGAACATACTCTGAATTTAGATTGCAGTATCTCTATCCCATTTATGGTACTAATTGGGATTAGTGGCTGTGGTGGTGGTGGTCACAGTGGCTGCAGTCATGGTAATGGTGGTAGACACAGTCCTGAGGATGTGGCAGTCCTGGTCATGGTTATGGTGATGACATTTGTGGCTGGGAGCAGAAAATATGAGCTATCAGGTGTGTCTTGAGCACCAAAGCCCTCTTCTACTGCTACAGTAAAATTCTGGGGCTGGACAATTCCCTGTGCTGCCAAGAGTACTAAAAGTAGCCCTACTATTTTCCTCACTGTATTCAGAACAAAAAATTAATTGCACACTTCCAGTTAGGTTCAACCCAATCATTTTTATTCACAAACAGATATCTTTATTTTTTTATTGGTTTTTGGTAACTGGAGAGGCCCACTGGAAAAAAGGAGTCCAATCTTGAAGGGTGACATGGAATGAGTTATATCAGTAAAATACCTACAGAACCTGCCCACTGGTGCAAGGGTAGGGTCACCACTTGTGATGCTGATGACCCCGGTTTCGGATCGAACTCAGGATGTTGGAGGGTCAGCTTCACTGAGTGAGGGACTGCTCTCCTCCTCTGGGGATCAGAGTGGTGTGGCACCTAGCATTAGTCTGGCGCCTAGCAGTGGCTTGGGGTCAGAGCACTGGGACTGCAACTCAGGGGGGCATGGGCAGTGGGAGCTGACTGGCACACTGCATATGGGAGCATGCACGGTGATGTCATTAATGACATTCCATGCCAGCTTCATGGGGCTCAACAGTTGGGAAGAAAATCACCCTGGCAGGCCCAAAACTGGCTACTTTGGCATGGCTTCACAGGGTCCTGTCATGTGGGTCCAGCATGGTTTTCTACCACCCTGCCATGGGGGGGCTGGGGAAGGTACTCCCTGGAGGACTTTGGAGCCAGTAAGTCCAGGACACACAGAGTGATGGATCTGAGGAGCATCTGAGCAGAGGGAAGCCAGCCTGGAAGGGAGAAAAAGGAATAACAACAAAAAATAAAATACCTTCAGAGTATCAAACATTGGTTAGAACTGAAGACATAATCAAGTCATGTAAAACAGGAGAACAAATCTTACAGCAATGATACAGCTTGCAAGGAATATGGATTAATCGTTAGACATATAACTCAGGGAAAACAGTCCCAAAACATAGTTACAAAGGGTGGGTCAATTAAGTTCATTTTTTTTTTTGCATTATGGTCTTTATCGCCCCCTGTGCACCTGACCGGACTTCCCTTCAGACATGGAGTGCCCCATCTCAGTGCACCCAACCCCACCACCCCAAATCACAGCCAGCCCAGTTATCCCCGACATATCCCTTTGTCAGAGGGTCCTTACCTTCTGCAGAGGGATGAGCCTGTTCTCCATATCCAATGACCCTGTGCTGCTGAGGCAGCTGATGGAGGTCCAGGAGCCCAGGAGTGAGGATCCAGGAGGCCATCATCTGACCGGCCAGGGCGCCATTTTGTGGTTTTTCCTCTGAGAGAGATGTGCCATGACGTCTCGGCTTCGCCCGACGCCTGTCTCTCCCATGTGTTGTGGGTCGGATGTCATGCTGAACCCCTGGCCTCCACCAGGGGTCAGCAGACATCAAGCTGCACCTCACCTCCCCAGAGAAGGCGAGCTGTCAGTGGACACTCTCCTTCTTCTCCGGTTGGCCCTCCAGTGACCCGAGTCCATTCCTGAACCTGGCAGCTGTAATGAGGGGTAAAGAAGTCTGCCCCTATATTAGGCCTCAACCTTATTTTGGTCTGAAAACATTCTGTATGTATATGACAAATGCTGGTTTATGGAGCTAAAAAGCTTATAAACCCTTATAAGGAGCTACAGTTGCAGTACTAATGTGCCTTTTAGCATTATAATTTAGCAAGTAAGTAAGATCTGGCCTATGTGACTGCAAGCACAGACACAGACTAGTGTCCAAAATTCCCTTATAGTTAACTTTAATGCCTGTCCTTATATGAACAGTCCAAAGTGTTAGCCGGAAACTTATCTCTTTCTTCTGAACTATGGTGACTGGTGGTAACAGCAGGTTATCCACCTTATATGGTAAATAAAATGTACACTGTCTATGTTTGTGCTGACCAAGGGTGAGATCATGCTCATACTAGGAAGAAAATATCTTATGACCTTATAAGTTGATGTGTATGCTGTTTTTTGACCAATTATAAGTAATTCTAAAAATAGACACATTGATTTTACTATATAAGTAAGCTTGTACATCTTGTTATTTTGAAGAATGTACTACCTACAACTTCTCGCTGTGATTATTGTTATAATCATTAAATTCTTCCGCCATCAGTCTCGTCTCCGTTCGTCTCCTTTCTAAGTACCTGTAATTAGTAATTTAGCAACTATAGTTTTCTCACAACGCTTACAATTGGTGCCTTAAGACTCGGATCGTTGGTGCTGCATGCTGAGGAGGCTGTCTAACTGCCGGTCGTTGGCAAGCCAGGGCCCCATAGCAGGGTGACGATACCGAGACGCCCTGGTGCTGGCTTAAAGCGAAAAAGGAAAGGTACACACAGACAGCCACAGCCACTTGACAATCAGGTGATGTATGCTTCTCTTATTTATTTAAAATAATAAAAAGGTTATACTTAACTCTGTAGGAACTCATGGGGCAGAGTAGGTAAGTGAAGGTACTGGGACTTGCAAGCCGGACCTCACAAGGGAGCTGTAAGATGTAGCCTAACAGGCTGGGACACCAGTGCACGGGTGAGCCCCGCTGTGGAGGCTAGGCAGGCAAACAAAAATGAGTATGGAAACCATAATAGGTCGTTTTCTGGGGAAGCACCTAAGAGGGGGAGCATATGAACCAGTGCCTGATGATCAAAAGGCGCAATTGTATTTTACTCAGCAAGTGTCCCTCCGCAATGAGAAAGTAAAAAATGAAAAATAAATTTTTGCAAATGCATTGCAAGGGTTGTGGCAGTATAACCAAACCATTGTGTGTCGCCGAAATAAAGAATTAATACAGTTAAAGGAAGAAAAAGATGAAAATGCTACGCTAGTAAAACGATTAATGAAATTGACATTAGAACATAAAGATAGTGTTACAATGAGTCAATACCAAGAGTTAGAACAACAGCGTGATGATCTTAAAGCACAACTAATAAAAGCAAAAGGAGATTTGTGCCTGCTAGAGAGAGATCGTGCCCTCCTACAAATTAGGTTAGACCAGCAATCGCAAGAGCATGCTGGCGAGACTAGACGCCTCTACAGCGAGCTCCAAAATGCTGCAAATAAGATACAAGAATTACAAGAGGCGCAAGATTCTTTAGATAACCTCCAAAATGTGGAAGAGAGGGAAGTAGTAAGAGTTAAAATGGCCCCGGTACAGATACGGGGAACCTCGTTAACAGGAGGTACTATGTCAGCAGCTACTAGGCACCAACAGGAACAACTCCTGTACAATTAACTTTTATGAAGAAACCAAGCATATGTTAAAAAGGAATATGCTAAAAAGAATGGGGACAAAGTAGAGGAGGAAAAGCACCAAGTATTGCAGGAGAAGTATGAAACAAGCAAAAAGAGAAGGATGCCTTGATTTAGATGACAAAAATCAAAGAGGCAAAGGACAGGGCAGAGGCGGCAGAGGACGGAGCGCCCACTAGCCAATTAAAGGAGGACAAAAAGAAGGTACGGGAGGAATGGACAGAACAAGAGGAGACACAGGAGATGGAAAAGGATGGGGATGAGTGGAGAGCAGCAGGTGAAAAGGTAGTAAAGGTAAAGAAAATTATAAAGGAATCTCACCGAGAGCAGATGAGGTAGTAAAGAACCAGAGACTCGGTAGTCAAGGATTTGACTATTGAGGAAATCACAAATTTAGGAAAATGATTGGGCCAGTTGATCACAAAATCAACTTACCTGAGCTACGGCCAAAAAGTTAAAACAATCCACTACTACGCCAGGTTAACTAACCAGGATGTTTGCAGGTTGGTCATGTTTAAATTGTCTCGGCGTGGCCGAGGCAATGCCACCTGAAGTATATGGGACCTCAATAGGGCATTACAAAATGCCAACTCGTATGGACTTTAATGAGGTAGTGGAAGCTATCAGACGGTGCAGGGGAATCAGCCCGCCAAGAGGTGGATTGGGATCGAATATTACAGACCAAGCCCCAGGAGGGGAGGGTCCTCGGGTTTTATCCCATGATTGTTTGAGGTGTATGAGATATGGGGCCAAGATTGTCCCACAGAGGATGATACTACCTTTAGGGACTTGTGATCCGAGCCTATGACTTGATCCCACCTGTGACAGTTGTAAAACTGGTCTCAACCCAGGAGGAGCGAATTACCTCCTGGAGACTTATCTTAATGAGAAACAGCGAAAGCGGAAGTGGCCAGACTTGGACAAATGAGAGGCCAAAAGGAGACTAGGATGTGTTTTAATTGTAAAAAGCCTGGGCATGTAATGAGTGACTGTTGGGCGAAAGGGGGAGGTAAGGAAGGACAAGGACCCCGGCAACTGGGAAGGGGCCGAGGGCAAAAAAGACAAGACATAAAAGATAGAGCAGGACGAGGGGGTGATAGTGCATAGAATTTGTTGGACCGACTAAAAACAATATTAGACGTGGCCGAGCAGAAAACCAACCTGCCTGCCCAGGAATTTGATGATGAAGATATCATGAGGCGGCTGGCAAAAATGCCGGTTAAATAAGAATAGGGAGGCGGAGGCCCCGGAGCCCCTGACTCACAATGGGGTATGCATTAACATTTGATAAACAGGGCGACCGACCATGCCACTTAAAGTGGGGAAAAAAATGGGTAATGGCTTTAGTTGATACCGGGGCAGCCGTCTCACTTACTACTATGCACATACCATTAGACCCAGACAAAACTCCCTTACAAATAGAGGGGTGCACAGGACATACAGCACAGGGATACATTAGCTACCCCAAATAATTGCCCTTGGAAATAAAGTAGTTGGAAAGGGAAGATTCATAATGATGGAAGGGAGCTTCAGAGAGCAAAACATAATAGGAAGTGACCTCTTAAGGGAACATCGCTAATTATTGATTTGGTCAATAAGTGTTTGCGCCAAGTAAATATTAAAGGATGTGGTGCTACAACAGTACCTGAAAGTTATATCTGGGCTTCAGTTAAATCTAATAAGGTGTATAATCGGCCCGAGGTAAGTCAAACAGAATTACAACAAATAGACAAATACCCCAGTGTCTGGGCAGTGTCTGGTACTGACTGTGGAGTGGTCAGCGATACAGAGATAGCAATAGAGGGCCCCGACCTGGCATACTAAGCAGCACCCCATCCCCAGGAAGCGTAACTGAATAGAACCAGTAATAAAAGATTTATTGTCCCAAGGTGTTAAGGACTATTTGTTCCACAGCCAATAGCCCTATTTGGCCAGTTAAAAACCCAATGGTAAATATCGGCTACCATAGATTACAGGAGATTAAATAAAGTAACCCCACAAGTTAGCCCCATCATAAGCACAGCAATTGAAATGTTTAATAAACTTAAACCTACCAGTAAAGTCTTTTCGTACTTGATCTAGCAAACGGATTTTGGCTCTACCCCTTAGACAACAGGACCAGTATAAATTGCGCTTACCTTTAAAGATCAACAATATACGTTACCCGCTTACTACAGGGTTCCACTCTCCCAACACTGTTCCACCGATATGTGCAACAGGTGCTCCAAGAGGAGGGCTAGAACATGAGGTAGTCCAATATGTGGATGATTTGTTATTACAAAGCAAAACATGGCAGAGCACGCCCAACTGTTGGACTGTAGCTCAAAGCCCTAGCTAAAAGAGGTCTTAAAATAAATCCAGAAAAGTACAAATTGCTAGGCCAGAAGTGACATTTTTAGGAACTATAGTGTCAAAAGAGGTAGGAGAATTGACCCTGCAAGAGCCGCTTATACAAAATTGCCCCTACCAACAACTGTAACAGGGCTCAGAAAACTGTTAGAATGACCAATTTTGCAGAGATTACATCGAGGGTACTCAGAAATTACTAAGCCACTGTACACACTACTGCGAGACAACCCACAAAAGAGGACAAGCTAAATGGGAAGGGAAGAACTACAGTGTTTTAAAAATTAAAACAAGCATTAATGCAAGCCCCAGCTTTAGCTGTCCCAGACCATGCAAAGCCATTTATAATACAAGCAGTAGCAACAGATGATACCATAATAGCTGTGCTATTACAAAATCATTGGGATAATTTAGTTCCCATAACCTATTTAAATAGACAATTGTCCAAAGTGGAACAGGGATTTAGCCAGTGTGAGAAAACCTTGTTGGCAATGGCATGGGCAGTGCAGGCTTGTGAAGAGATAGTTGGATTTAGCCCCATAATTATCCAAACAACCCACACACCCATTAAGTTACTAATAGAGGGAAAAGCCAAAGGAGTTAGCCACAGTAGGCAGGCCAAATGGTTACTTGCCTTACAAGATAAACAGGTCACAGTACAAAAACTTAACAAACCCCATATGATGCAGTACTTAGACTATCAAGGAGAACCACATGATTGTGGAGAACTTATGCAGCAGGAGGCATATTTATCCCCATTTATAGAAAGACATGACGATGGTAAGACTTATACCATGTTGTGTGTTGATGGGTCTAGATACTGGGAAAAAGGAAACGCCTATATGGGAGCTGCTGTGTATTTTAATAGTGGAGATGATGATGAAACCAGACCACCTGAGGAACAGCCAATACTTATTAAATTGTCACCAGGGGACTCATCTCAATATGCTGAGTTAGTTGCTATATGAAGCTCAAAAGCAGTTCCATCGGACGCCTTACAATTTGCACTGACTCACAGTTCGCTATAGGTTCATTAACCACATGGTTGCCCATATGGGCTAGAAGGGACATGAAAACATCCACAGGGGAACATGTACGACACAGACAGCTATTAAAAGCAATTTTAAGGAAGGGAAAAGCTTCCAGGAGGATAGTGTTAGTTAAAGTAAGAGCACACACTCATAGTAAGTATGGGTATGGGTCCTTTGAGGAATGGGGAAATGAAGAAGTGATAAATGGGCTAAAATTGCTGCCAAAAGGGACCCTGGAAGGGAATCAGACCAGAAGATGAACAAAATTCAGGCAAAGTCAGTGAAGTTAAAAGAGTGGATATTCTACCTAATTTGCAAGAGCTCCAAGCAAGATCAGTGGATACAAGAAAAGTAAAGCAAGTACAAGAGAATCCAAAAATGCATGGGGCTTTACCATAATAGACAATGTGTTATATCAGAAGATAAAATCCCAAAATGGGTAGTGCCAGAGTCACTACAAAAGACATAGTACTAGAAAACCATCGATGGGCAGGACACCGGGAAAAGATAAAACATGCCAAATTATTAAAAGTAAATACTATTGGCCTGAAATATCTAAAACTGTTCAATCAGTGTTACAGACATGCTTAATATGCCTCCAGCAGGATCCCAAACGAGAAAATACTCCCTACAGCGACTGCCCTTAGCAGAAGGCATGGGATGCATTGCGTAAATTGACTATGTTGGGCCTCTACCCACCGCAAAGGGGGATATAAGTACATGCTAGTAATAATAGATATGTTTTCAAAATGGGTGGAGCGTTCCTCAGTTAAGAGTGCAAATGCTATAACAACAGCTCGAGTTCTGTACACACAGGTTTGTGCGAGGGGGTTCCCCAATATCATAGAGTCCGACAGGGAACCTCACTTTGTAAACCAAATAATGCAGGAAATGTGTAAATAATGGGAGTTCAGCAGCGATTACACTCTACAGGCCTCAGGCCTCAGGGATGGTAGAAGGCTAAATCGACCTAAAAATGTCCTAAAAAGGCAGTGCTGGACGAGGGAAAAGACTGGGTTAACACCTCCCAGGATTTTGATGGCTATCCGAGGACAGTCCAAGCTAGATAGGATTAACCCCTGTGAGTTAATGATGGGGAGGAGGATGAGGTTAGCCACCCACAAGATGTACCCCACCAAATTCAGCTACCCAAGATAAGGTTAAACATGAGCAGTTTCTAAAATCAATACAATATCAACTAGAAAATATCTGACCTTCAGCCAAAATATGGCTGTAGCACATGAGCAAAATAAGCAGAGAGACAGCCGTGGCAGGATGGGGGTTACCTATAGAAGAGAGATGTAATGGTAAGAAATTGGGAGCAAAAAATCCGGTGGAAGGATGCTAATTGGTTGGGACCGTATAAAGTGTACAAACGAGTAGGTGAAAGTACAGTGTATGTGGTTAGAGTAAGTGGTAAGAGAGGGGTCAGAGGAAAAAAGCAGGAATTTGGGGTGCATGTTGATCAGTGTAAAAAGGTATCAAACAAAGTTGGTTAAAAATTAAAATACTACACTTGATGTTTTTAGCTATGAAGACCCAAGGCATCCTTGTCATCGGCCTGGTAGTAGCCATCAAGTTTTCTATGATCCTCAGCCTGCATATTAATGTGGAACAGATCAATGTCACGTGTGAACCTAAACAGTCGGTCACACTGTTAGTTAAATGGAACTGGGACCCTGTTGATACAAACAACTACACAACACGAGCATGGAGAGCCACCTGACCAAGGACACAACATTTTTATATCCAAAACTGTGGTGGACTCACTTAATGGTTGGTCCAGCTGTGCCTCAGAGTTTAAGACTGGATCACATCACAGTTATATGGACTGGACACAAAATGGGTCTCTTGTTATAAATGGAACTACACCAAAAGACAATGGTGCCTATGTGTTAACCCTATCTTATTGTCTCTGGAGTAGCAATACCATTTGTAATTATGCTAGTACAACTAGTTCACTCGCGTTTGCAATCTCAGATGCTATATATCTAACTGTAAAACCACTTAGTGTCCCAATGTGACCAAAGGGCCAGAGAGTGGACTTACGCCACCCTATTGACCAAGTGCTTGTAAATAACGTAAAATACAGTAGGATGCATGTAAATCTAGATTTTTCTGGCTGGAATATAAATGTTAACAATAGTTGTGCTAACACTAATGTGTCAAAGTTTTGTACCACCATGTTAATTGACATGTTAGGGTGCCTACATGCCAAAACAGGAAATTGTCACGGCCCCTTTATTAGTAAAGAAAAGGCAATAACTCTAGGAAGAAAAGAGACCTATGGGGACCTGGCTGGACTTTTGGATCAGGAATGAGTATATGGAACAGGGCAGACTTAGAGGCTATTAAAAGTTACCAAGACCATATCAATACTAATACTGAGAAAAGGTCTTGCTGCCACTCACATTAGGCCAACAGGGTTTGGCAATGGAAGAGCGCTCATCTGTGTACAATATACACGAGGTGGGCCGTTGTTTAAAGAGGTAGAACATAAAATTAATGAAGTAGTAGCTGAGCATAATAAAGAAGTTTTTAATAATACCGTAAATAAGGCTATAGTGTGTAGTGCTTATGGATCTTATGTTTTAACTCAAGTTAGTCAACTGCTACAGGAAATTACTAATAATCAATTACCTAATCAAATCTCTGATGCACAGTTAAAATTGTGGTACTGCCCGGATTGCCTTAATGTTACTGACAGTAAGTGTATGATCTTTTGTCTTAAGGATAGGGCCCCACCCATGTGGTGGGTCCGTAAGGTTACCAAGGTGTATGTTAGGCCTCAAATGTTCAGACCCAAAAGTACTCTCAGTTGCACCATGAGGGTGTCCCTTGTGGTAAATTACCCCATGTCGAGTACAATAAAGAAGTGTACTCTCAAATAGTAAAGGTACACTCTGTAGGGTACTTACAAGGTCAATATTATGCATATCGAGTCTCACCCCCAGAGATCCTAGTGCGCAGCAATGATGGGTCATGGACAGCACCAAACTTACATTGCTGTGAGGAAATAAATAATCAATGGATATGTCAGTGTGATGTCATGTCGCAAACACAACCAATCTGTGGGGAGATTCCCATAGGCCAAATTGAAAATGACACTGCCTGGTGCCCCGTCCAGTTAAAACGGTGGTATACTCCACAAGTCAGTGTAACCTATAATGGCACTAACCAATATTGTGTTGTTACTAACATACCTATCTTATCTTATGAAGGACAAATGTGTACCATCTACAGCCCAAACTTTTGTATCACTCCCAAACATAATGTATATATTGGTGACAAGGTGTTGCACCTATTACCAACACAGAAGACGAGAGTTACAATGTTACATTTAATACCCCACACCAGGCGTATGATGTTAATAAGTATGCGCCATGATTTGGAGCAGTAATACCTCCTCTGTCTCTTAACGTGCAGTCACTTTTAAATCGAAAAGATACTTATTTAATACACATCCAAAATACCACTTGTAAAGCACAAGCAAGTGTAAATGAGCTGCTCAGTGAGAGTGACAATGAGCACTTAATTTACAGCTATGCAGGAGGGCCCTTGGGAGTCCTCTCATTTAAGGCACTACTCCTATTGCAGGTAGTCTTGGTGTTCTTAGTAATTATAGGTCTGTGTCAATTAAAATTTGCCATTCGTAAAATGCGCAGTGAAATGTATAGGCTCCGAGGAGCTGCATTATTGTATAACTAATAATTATTTGGCAATATAGGGCCAAAGGGGGGCTTGTAATGAGGAGTAAAGAAGTCTGCCCCTATATTGCGGCCTAACCTTATTTTGGTCTGAAAACATTCTGTATGTATATGACAAATGCTGGTTTATGGAGCTAAAAAGCTTATAAACCCTTATAAGGAGCTAAGCTACAGTTGCAATACTAATGTGCCTTTTTAGCATTATAATTTAGCAGAAGTAAGTAATATCTGGCCTACGTGATCTGCAAGCACAGACACAAACTAGTGTCCAAAATTCCCTTATAGTTAACTTTAATGCCTGTCCTTATATGGACAGTCCAAAGTGTTAGCCGAAACTTATCTCTTCTTCTGAACTATGGTGACTGGTGGTAACAGGTTATCCACCTTATATGGTAAATAAAATGTACACTGTCTATGTTTGTGCTGACCAAGGGTGAGATCATGCTCATACTAGGAAGAAAATATCTTATGACCTTATAAGTTGATGTGTATGCTGTTTTTTGACCAATTATAAGTAATTCTAAAAATAGACACATTGCTTTTACTATATAAGTAAGCTTGTACATCTTGTTATTTTGAAGAATGTACTACCTACAACTTCTCGCTGTGATTATTGTTATAATCATTAAATTCTTCCGCCATCAGTCTCGTCTCCGTTCGTCTCCTTTCTAAGTACCTGTAATTAGTAATTTACCAACTATAGTTTTCTCACAACGCTTACAGTTGCCAATGTAAGGCAAATACAATTGCTGCCTGATGGGCGGCAATTAAGTTCATTTGATAGTGAATAAAGGAAAAGTCAGCATAAAACAGGTACCTCCATTTTCATCATACATCAACAATACCTGTGGTCAGCAATTACAACTGGATAAATCAAGGAAGTGCTCCTTGAGGACCAGTTTGAAGGCAAAACAAGAGTGTTCCCATGACATAAGGAGCATTGATCACCCCGGTTATCCACAGTTCAGTACCACTTCCCCCTGAGGAGCTGGTATTGTGAGCTCTAGGAATTGCCTCCAACTGACCAAGAAGCAGCATATGATTTTGAAATCATGCCAAGTATTCCACTCGCTGAACTCTGAAAAATACTCAGTACTCTGCCCCCAGCCTTGTGTACCCCATTCATCAGAATTATCAGTGATTGTTTGTTGCACCCACACCCCATACTATTTGTGTAATCATTTGTTTGAAATCTTTGATCTAACCTCTCTGTATCCTACCTGAACTTTAGGAATACCCAGGGAACCAACAAGGATGCAGCAGTCTGCTTCCGCTACATCATGTGGAGCTAGACTCTAAGATAGGGGTGTGTGAGTACCTTGTTTTAAAATACTGAGTATTCACCTAGAGAGGGGATACCAAGACAAGATTAGGGTAATCAGCTGTGCAAATCTGTCTGGCGTTAGGCTGGACAGAATGTCAGGCAGGTAACTGGCAGACTGGATGGACCACTGGGTCTTTCTCTGCCGACAAATGATACGTATCTATGCCTTCTGCACCCTGAGATACTCAGGTACTCATTATTTGATACTCACGTATTCTAGGTATTAAAGAAATTAAAAATAGAACCTCTACAGCCCACCCCAGGTGGCCAGGGCTAGTCCCTGGGCCACCTCCTCCTCCAAACTACAGACATTCCACTTACCCCTCATCCCACAATGTATACATTAACTCCTGGCTAGCAAATTGCCAGGACCCAACAGTGGGCAGGATTTTCAAAACCCAGATGCAAGCAGTAACAATGGTAGCTTGCGCCGAGTGCTGGTGCATCTGGGGCCCTGCACCCAGTTGTGCATTTGACAGGATCCTGGCACCTAAGTCCCTCAGCTTGTGGCACAAGTGTCTGTGCTCCAAACAGATGGCGCACCCACTAGGTGTGCCGCAACAGCTGAGAGGCGGTGGAGCGGTAGCTGCGCCATCTGACAGGGGCACAGGACTGGCTAGTGTGCCACCCCTCCCCCCCACACACATATCACCGAGGAGCTGCCTGTACCCTACACGGCAATACCCGTTACCCTGGTGATCTAGTGCCCACCCCCACTGATATGCACGAATAGTACTAATGTTAGACCTATCGGTCACTGGTTAATTAGTGGTGCCCCCCCCATATCCCCAATATGCCCTCAATGTATAAATGTTGTATAAAAATGACAAACCGGACAGTCCCTGGTGTCCTTCCAGCCCCCTCCCCCAGCCCCAATATGCCCATCATACACACAACACTGCAGCAGACACCGTGAATGAGGGTCCCCACCCCATCCCTTCCTGGTGGTCTAGCGGCCCCCCACCCAGCAAGTAGTGCCCACCACCCCTCTCCCTCCCCATCCCATACCCCAATTGGGTGACCAGCACAGCCCTCCTTGGGGAGATATCATGGACTTACAGGTATCTCTTTTGGTGTATATCCTAGCACAGTAGGAGCATACTGAGCATGGGGTGGATGTTAAATCATGGGGAATACAGGCGCATAACTATGTACAGCATGGCATATCGAGGTGGGGGGCACTAGATTGCCAAGATAATGGGTTGTAGGGATTACGGGTACTGGCTGATTGTGGCGGGGGCGCACACGATGGCTTAGGTTGCCAACCCTCCTAGAGGATCTCTAAGTACTGTTAGATCAGTCCTTGGCTGGTCTAACAGTACTTGAACCTTGTCCTCAGGATCGGGTTTGAAATTACAAGTTTGGGGAATATGGCAGCCAGCATCTTCCATAAGCCCCTTAGCACCATGCCAAGGCTGGTGCAAGCCCCTGGCACATGCAACCTACTGTTTGATGCAGGCTGCATTGGAAAATAGCTCCAGGTGCGTCTCTTGGCACAAGGTGCCTGTTGTGTCAGACATGTTTGATGCTGCACCTTGTGTCATTCTTAGGGCTTTGAAAATCCTGCCTAGTATATTTAGGATTAAGTCCCTCCTAACCCAAACTCAAGTTCCTAAAAATGTTTTCTTAATTTTCAGTCCCCCTAACCCCTGATCAATGATTGAGGGGCGGGGAAGTAAATTTCTGGCTAACTCCATTACCCTACCTCCCATGAGTGTTCAGTCCTATGACTACTCTCATTCATCTGCACTGTGTAGCTTGACCAGGCATGGTACTGGTGGGAGGGGGGCAGAGCAGTGAGTATCTTCTCTCCTTTGATCCTGGGTCCTGGACTTGGACCACCCATGACGTACATGGAGTAAGACTTATTCTGCACTCATGGGCCTGCGGAGAGTTGGATAGCAAGGAGCACCTGGAGTCCACTGCCATGAGGATCAACGTCCTTCAAACTTACAGCATCCCCCAGCTAAGCAGTCACAGCCAAATCCACTTAGTCCAATACTGGCTAGGTGAACTTGAGGCTGGTGTAAGTGGATGACCCTTGTGCCCCTGGACCCAGGGCTCAGACCAACTCCAGGACAGAGGGCCCTCACAGCCACATCAATATGTCCTTAAGACCTGCCCAACTCCCTGCAGGTTTCCTCCTTTTCTGTGTGATTTCCCAGGCTCCACAGTTTACACCCTCCCATCCCACTACAGGGACATATTCAGTCTGGCTTAACCTCCATCCCGGGGTGGGGGGGGGCAGAGTTTATACATGTAACTTAAAAATACTTATTATGCAGGAATATACAATGTTCATAATTTACCCATGCACACATTTTTATAAAGTAGTCAAAGATACTGACAAGAAATGCTAGATATGTCTGTCTAATGTCTCCACCACAAACACATACAGTACACCTCTCTTCTGACAGCTCTAACGCTACATTAGACACATGTCAGATCCCTTTGGTTCTTAATATAAACTGCCAGTAGCGTAACCACATTGTTTTACCATATATTGTACCAGAAACACTTGAGAGTCAAGTGGGTTTGACTGAGGACAGTCTGAAGAAGAGTGCATTAGTGTGTTGAACTAATTGCCCAAAGGCATAGCTCCCTGTCATTTACTTAACCTCATTTCATTAAGGAGATTTTCAGCTGGAGTGTGAGCACATTACACATAATTATAAAGCACCTGACCTTTGCAGATGTGGGGCATTATATTTTGCCACCTGCTTTATTGACAATTGGAAGAAATGTTGGCCAGGACACCCTGGGAGATTGTTTGCTTGCACGCATGTGAAAGAAACATAGTGCCATCATCCGAGTTTTTGTAGATGTGGCACCCTGTCTTCCAATTCAGTCAGTGTGTTTGCAGGCACGACCACAGTTCACCAATGAATGCTGCAGCTGTCTATGGCAGCAGTTGAAAATGCAGTGGCGTACAGTTGAAAGGGAGAGCTCCGCTTCAGTGAGCAGCGATAAGATTGTGTTGATTAGCATATTGCCGGCAATCCTGCTTGTATATGTCTCTGCTTTCTTTTCCTGGAACATAAATTTAGTTTGAAGTGAACTTTTCCTAGGACTATCTTTCCAGAAGGAGGCAAGTGACTAAGATGACATCCTTGGAATGTTTCCAAGAAAAGATCTAATTGCCATCCTTGGAATGTTGAGTCAGAGTTCAGGGTAGGAGCGGCATTGACAAAAGCAGGAAAACAGAACCACAAAGAGACTGAAAAAGTAGACACAGTTGTCGTCTGTTGGCACACCTGATCAGTATTGTAATAATATTCCCCAACCCTCTGTGTCTCTGAATAGTGCCCCCCCGCTGCACACAGTATGGCTGGCGGGGTGCCCAATCCGTCAGCTTGGCGCTCCCCAGAGTTCTAGGTGCCACGCTGAGGCCCACCCCAGCGTGGCATAAGTGAGATCAAGGACGGGTGCCCAGTCCCCATCGGCTCAATTAAACCCCCCAAAGAAACAGATTCTCTGAGGCCACTGGGAGCCCACCCCAGCGTGGCACACATCTGTATGTCCAACGGGGGTGCCCAGTCCTCTGTCAGTTCCACTGCCCACCCCAAAAAAATCTTCCAGCTACCACGCTGGGAGCCTACCCCAGCATGGCACAAGTTCTGCGTCGTCTTCCTAAAAAGAAAATGAACACCTGAAAAAAAAAAAAAAAGGTCAACTCGTTGATTGTCTTGCCCCCCAACCTGCACCCACCCTCTGCACATCCACCTCCCTACACCCCCACCTCACTCCATACTTACCTCCGGAGGCCGGCGAGACGATTATCAGTAGACCAGGAACACGTTTGCACTCTTCAAAGCCGACCGCGAACTGAAGAAATGCTGGTAAGCTGTATAATGGAATAAATAGGGTTTTCGCAACTTTGATGCATATCTCAGGCATTTCTTGGAATTTTGGCACAATTTTCAACATGGAGTTTTTGGGACCCTCCTTATGAATTCTGGCACTGTCATGGCGTTAATCAGCCCGAAGGTGATTTTGTGGTCACTGCGGAACCACCTTTCAGGACCGATTTATGAAATGACAGTGTCACAGTTCATGAGGTAGGCTTCAAAACCCCATGTTGAAAATTTGGTGAAATAATTCTAAAATGACTGATTTATGAGCGTATGCTATGCAGTTCCTATGCACGCTCATAAGTTCGCAAATTTTAAAATTTTACTCCAGATTTTCAACATTGCCATTTTACCACACCTCCTTATGAGCAGTACAGCTGTCATTTTTCACATCTCGCCCAAAATGTGTTTCCACGTATGTAGCGCATAATGGCGCAGTTGGTGTGCGAAATCAATGTTTGGGACAGATTAAGAAAATCACAGTGACACTGTTCATGAGCAGAGATCTTTAAATGGCTATGTTAAAAATGTGGTGACAAAAGTCCATAAAATGACTGTGTTACAAGCGAGCATTGCGCAGTTTCCATGCACCCTCGTAAGTTCATGAATTTGTAATATTTTCAGTCCAGATTTTCACCACTAGCATTTTTCCACACTTCGTTATGAACAGTACAGCTGTCATTTTTCACACCATGACCGAAATGTGTTTTCGCACTTCCAGCACAGAAATGCGTGGTCGCTGTGGGAAATCACTGTTCGGGACAGATTAAGAAAATCACAGTGACACTGTTTATGAGCGGAGGTCCCAAAAAGCCTGTGTTGACAATCTGCTGTAAAAAAAAAAAAAAACCCAAACTAATTACATTACAGGTGTGCGTTGCACAGTTTCTATGCACGCTCATGACTTCACCAGTTTTTTTTATATTTTCACAGCAGATTTTCAACATTGCCATTTTTTACATCTCCCCATGAACTGTACAGCTGTCATTTTACACATCCTGTTCGAAATGTGTTTTCGCACCTGTGGTGCCAAATGGCATAGTCACTATGCAAAATCAGCTTTAATCTAATTGATATTGCCACTGTTCATGAGGTGGGGTTCACAGAAAACCCATGTTGAAAATTTGGAGTGAAAATACCAACAGACGCCTGAGGCATTAGGGTTTCTGATCATAAGCCCCCCCCCATAGAGACTGACAGGCATCAGGGGTGTGACTTGGGATTGTCGTCTGTAATGCTCATACCATTCCACCCACACCCACCCCCTGCAGTCAGTGAGAGGCATCGAGGTGTGCCTTGGACTTTTCAGCCGCAAAGTTCACCCCATTCTCCTATACAGCACCCATCTCACCATATTTCCTGTTGAAATGGGGTGAACATAAGGGCCAAAGACCCCAAGACACACCATGACACTTGGTGTCTGCAGGGTAGGGTGTGGTGAAATGGCGTGGCCGTTATGCCTGACGACCCAAAGGCACACCCCAATGCCTGTCAGTATCTGCAGGGTGGTGGTGGGGTTGGCTTCAGTTCAATACTTCACTGCCATTCCTATTATACAGCTGTGTAACTCCTACACTACCAATGCCAATGCCAGCAAGCAAACATTCGACATTGACAAATGCTTGTTTTTAATTGTCAGCACTAATACAGCCTAATTCACCTGCATCACCTAGCTGTCAAGAGGGCCATAGGGCAATTTCTACTCTACAAAAACTGCCATGGAATATTTCATTTCCTCTGGACAGCGACCATAGTTGGACAGTAGGGACCTTGGTTAAACACTCATGTAATGGAGAATGCCTGCAACAAGGCAAAGTATCTCTCCTAACACTGCATTGCAGTGTAAGCATTGGGTGTGAGTCCAAGTGGCTGGGTGGGACACCCTCTAGTACTGTACTTTAGTGTCAACATTGGTTATGATCTCCGTGTAGTTTCGATACCTCATATTGCACAGCTGTGTCAGCATTGATTATGATCCCAGTGTAGTTCCCACACACCCATACTGCACAGCTGTGTCAACATTGGATTTGGGCCCCAGTGTAGTTCCCACACCCCCATACTGCACAGTTGTGTCAGCACTGGCTATGAGCCCCAGTGTAGTTCCCACACCGCATATTGCACAGCTGTGTCAGCACTGGCTATGAGCCCCAGTGTAGTTCCCACAACCCCATACTGCACAGCTCTGTCAACACTGGCTATGAACCCAGTGTAGTTCCCACACCCCATACTGCACAGCTGTGTGAGCACTAGCTATTAGCCCCATTGTAGTTTCCACCCCCCCATATTGCACAGCTGTGTCAACACTGGCTGTGAGCCCCAGTGTAGTTCCCACACCCCCATACTACACAGCTGTGTCAACACTGGCTATGAGCCTCAGTATAGTTCCCACACCCCCATACTGCACAGCTGAGTTAGCATTGGCTATGAGCCCCAGTGTAGTTTCCGTACCCTCATATTGCACAGCTGTGTCAACACTGGCTGTGAGTCCCAATGTAGTTCCCACACACCCATACTGCACAACTGTGTCAACACTGGCTATGAGCTCCAGTGTAGTTCTCACACCCCCATACTGCACAGCTGTGTCAGCATTGGCTATGATCCCAAGTTCCTGTTTGTGGGACATCCCCTCCTTAGTGGGGACATCATTCTAGAACTACACCGCAGTGTGTCTGTTGGGTCGGAGCCCAAGTCTTGGGATGGGACACACTTTGTACTGCACTGTAATGTCAGCATTGTGTAACCTCCTGACCAAATATATGAGGTTATTTATAATGTCATACTATTTCCACAGTTCCCCATGTTTGGACTGCCACTTGAGGACTGGTTGGGTACCAGAATCTCCTCAACGAAGCTTGGTACATTATCTCTACAGGTTGGCTCTGAGTCTCAGTTCTTCAGCTTGCTAGAGTGTTGCTGGGGAAGCCTATGAGTCTGCACTGATCAGGATCTCCAGTTTGCAGAACACCATGCATGCAGACCTGCTCTTGCTCAGGACATGGTAACTAGGGGTGCTGTTATTCTCTAGAATCTGTTCCAGCACCCAGATGGAGGCTAGGTGACTAGCCTAATGTGGCTTATTCCTGGTAGTACATATTTTAAATAAATAAATATATTTACTAACTCCCCAGTTCAATGACCCTTTACCTTCAGAAGCTGCTGACTGCACAGGAAGCTGGGATCCTCCACTCAATCAAGGCCACCCGCCTCATTGACTCCACTGATGATGATGCATAATGCCTAATTGAGGGAAAAATCCTCCTCATTTTCATTTACTACATCACAAAGGCAAGCTTGAATGGAACCATTTACAGAAAATTAACTCCTTCTGGTCCAAGTTTTGTTCTGCATGAAATTTAAACCTTCAAGACATGTTTTGGGAATACGAATGACTTGTACCGTAAAATTAATGATAAAGTTCACTATAAAATATAACAAGTACCTTGCCTAACTGGAAACTTCAGTGTATAGTTTAGAGGGGAAATACAGAAACGTAGAAACATAGAATTTGATGGAAGATAAGGACCGCTTGGCCCACCTAGTCTGCCCATTTCCTTACCTAATGGATAAGTTGCAGATCCTTGTTAACCAACAGCCTACTTACTCCTACCCCCCACCAGAATTGCCTTACATCTATCCCATGCATTCTTGAATTCCCCCACTGTTTTTGACTCCATGACCTCCTCAGAAAGGCTGTTCCATGCATCCAAAACCCTCTCCGTGAAAAAATACTTCCTCACATTATCTCTGAGCCTTCCCCCCTTTATCTTCAAATTGTGCCCTCTTGTTCTTGCACATCTCTTTTACTGAAAGATGCTACCCTCTTGGACTTTGTTGATTCCCTTGAGGTACTTGAAAGTTTCTATCATGTCCCCCCTCTCCCTCCTTTCCTCGCGGCTATACATATTAAGCTCCTTTAGTCTTTCTTCATATGTCTTCCGATGCAGACCCTGCACCATTTTGGTTGCCCTCCTCTGGATAGCCTCCACCCTGTCTATGTCTTTGTGGAGATGGCATCTCCAGAACTGAACGTAGTATTCCAGATCTGGTCTCACCAAGTGTCTGTACAGAGGGATAACAACTTCCTGTTTTCTATTGGTGATGCCTCTCCCTATGCATCCCAGTATCCCCCCAGCCCTCCTTACTGCCTTCTCACATTGCTTGACCACCTTTAGGTCATCTGATATAACTATCTCCAGGTCCCTTTCCATTTTTGTTGTTGTCAGTATCTCACCCCCCATTGTGTACACTTCCCCTGGGTTTTTGTTTCCCAGGTGCATTACTTTGCGCTTCTTTGCGTTGAATCTAAGCTGCCGTACATTTGACCATTCCTCCAACCTTGCCAAGTCCCTTCTCATCCTTTCTACCTCACCTTGTGTATTAACCCTGTTTCAGATCTTTGTGTCATCTGCAAAGAAACATACATTTCCTTCCAGTCCCTCTGCAATGTCACTTATAAAGACATTAAAAAAGACTGGACCCAGTACTGAACCCTGCGGTACCCCACTAGTAGCCCCCCTTTCTTTACTGTGGACTCCATTTACTATTACCCTCTGTATCCTGTTGTCCAGCCAATGTTTTACCCAGACTACCACCCTGGGACCCACTCCCATGCTGGCAAATGTGTTTATTAGTCTTCTGTGCGGGACTGTGTCAAATGCCTTGCTAAAGTCCAGGTAGACCATGTCTACAGCCCCTCCCTGGTCTACTACTTTGGTAACCCAGTCAAAGAAACTGATTAGATTCATCTGACATGACCTTCCTGCTGTGAATCCATGCTGCCTTGGGTCCTGTGCCCCACTGGCCTCTAGGTACTCAACAGTTCTTTGCTTCAGAAGTGATTCCATCATTTTCCCTACCACTGAGGTCAAACTGACAGGTCTGTAGTTTCCTGCCTCTGTCTTGCTCCCACTTTTGTGAAGGGGAATCACATCTGCCCTCCTCCAGTCCTCAGGTACCACACCATCCTCCCATGATTTGTTAAAAAGGGTAGTCAGTGGTGTTACTAGTCCTCCCCTTAGTTCTTTTAGATTTCTGGGGTGAATCCCGTCAGGCCCCATTGCTTTATCCACCTTCAGTTTAAGGAGTTCTTTCAGAACTGTTTCTTCTGTGAAAGGACTGATATCAACCCCCTATACAGAGTGCTTCTATTGACTGGATTAGGTACCTCCCCCTCCTCTTCCTTTGTGAATGCTCAGCAGAAGTATTCGTTCAGTATCCCTGCTTCTTCACTGTCCCTCTCTGCCCAGCCACCCTCCTCTTTATTCAGTCTTTCTTTGCTCCCTAATGTACCTATAAAAGGTTTTATCCCCCTTCTTAACTGAGTCGGCCATCTTTGCCTTGATTTGGGTCTTTGCTATTCTGACTGCCTTCTCCGCTTCCTTCTGCTTTAACTGGTACAGTTCTGTGTCCTGTTCCTTCTGTGTTTCCTTATACTTCCTGAATGCTAACTTTTTCTCCCTAACCTTCCCTGCCACTTCTTTTGAGAACCGTTGTGTTTTTTTTCTTTTGTTTTGATTTGTTTATTTGCTTCACACAAAGGCTTGTTGCCTCTGTGATGGCAATTTTGATGTTTCCCCATTGTTGCTCCACCCCACCTTCTTGCCTGTTTGCTAGTGCTTTTCTGATGCATTCTCCCATTTTGACAAAATCAGCACTCCTGAAGTCCAGTACCTTCACTTTTGTATGGCTTGACTCTACAGCTAAGTTTATCGTGAACCACACTGTTTGGTGGTCACTTGTTCCCAGATGGCTACCCACTTCTAGATCTGAGATCCTCTCTCCATTCCCATTTGAGAGTACCAGGTCTAAGATTGCTCCCTCCCAAGTCGGTTCCAACACTAGCTGTCTGAGGCATGTCCCCTGTAGGACATCGAAAATGGCCCTGCTCTTGGATTTGGCTGCAGCAAAGGTGCTCCAGTTAACATCTGGCATATTCAGGTCCCCCATCAGCAATATTTATTTATTTATTTATTTAGGAACTCAGAATTACAACCCTTTCAGTCATAGACTCGTTTTCAAAGGCTCCACGTCAGAATAAAACATAGACATTCATACAGTACATACATAGAATAAATGTGGGTGACTTCCAGTCAATAGAATGTAGACCCCTCCCCAACTCCACAATATCTCCCCTTTCAAACAACATGAAGTCTTGCTATATTATGACAATTAGCAGTTTGGTCCTCCTCTAGAACTGCCCCGGAGATGAAAGAGTTAACTCCATACAGGATGGAGTTCTGAGCGTGACTCGGTTTTCAAAAGCTCTATCTGGGCAGTTTCAAACTGAAACTGTCAGATTCTTTACTCTGCCTCACTGAACAGTCGCTCCGAGATTTCTCTTTCAGCTCGGTTCATTTCTCGGTTCATTTTAAGTATTCTCGTTAAATTTAACCGAGAACAGTGTTTTATTTTACCATTTCGGTTCAAGCTCTATCTGGTAACTGTAAGTACAAGGTTTTAGTCTGTGTGGAAATTGTCATTATCGGTTTGGTTTTGAACCCGATCGGTTTACTAAAACTCATTTTAAACATTTTAAAATATATTTGATCACGGTTCAGTTCTTATCGGTTCTAAAAAATGGATTTCATTCGTTTTTCAAATACCCGTGACACGGTTAGGAACCGATAAGGGTGTCTTGCCTAGCACTGCCATTAAAGGGCAAGTTTTTGGTTAGGCTGGCATTATGTCTGAAAAACCAAAAGAAAAACCGGGCACTGGGTTTCAACACTGTGATGCTTGTGGGGAAGCCTTTGCCAAGGCTGACCCCACACCACATGTGTTTATTGTCTGAGGTTTGACCACCTCCAGTCAGACTGCCAGGTATGTAAAAATTTCCTGCAGCCACCCTGGAAAAAGATTGGGCAGGCTCAGGGAACAGAGGCAAAAGTCCACTGACCGGATGGCCAGCCGGTTCAGTGCCAACTGAACCAGAGGTGCCCTCTGACCGAGGCGATACTTCCTCAGGCAAAGAAAAGCTGGTTCTGAGGAACCAGCCCCAGTAAAAAATCTAGAAAATCAGCAGGTCTGGGTCCAAAATTTCCTCCAACTGCTGCAGAAATAGCAAAAGCCATACAAATTGTCCAGTCACTGTCTCAGGGGCCGTCCGACCACCACTAGTTGGCAAAGGTTGGTTCGTCCGGCCCAAGTGGTTCAGGAGTATGATGTTGAGGAATTTTATGAACCACAGGAGGGGAAGGAGGATTTTGAACAGTATGTATGTGGCCCATGGCCAGCTGGCTAGTGAATTAGAACAGGTGGCTGCTGATGGCATTGAAGCCTCTAAAGTTCAATTTCATGCTGCTGTGGATGTTAATGATGTTTCCTCAAGGGTCATGGCCACTTCTGTAGCTTTCTGAGTTGGCATGGCTCAGGTGTACTAATCTGTCACAGGACACTCAGACTAAGGCTATGGATTTTCTTGTGGTGGGGAATTCTCTGTTTGGGGAGCAGACAGAGAACTATATGAAAAAGATGGATGAATACAGAACTACCTACAAAAGTGCCCAAGCCAAGGAGCAGCAAGCCACTCCCCAGAGGCACACACCCAGAGGTAGGGGCAGACCCTTCCACAGGCCTTTTTATCAATTCCAAGCCTCCTCTGCTTTTGCTCAGAGGGGCTTTTTCAGAGGCAGAGGCAGACAGAGCGCAGGTAAACCGGTCCCCACCCCTCAGCCTAAGGCAACTGCCAAGCAGGCACCCTGATGGGGTGCCCAGGGTCAATTCTCCTGTACCAGTAGGGGGCAGGTTGGCTTACTTCAGTCAGAACTGGGTGTTCCTAACTTCGGACAAATGGGTTCTGGAAGTAGTAAGCCAGGGCCTGGTTCTCAGCTTCAAAAAATTCCCAAAGATGAGATCCAGGCATTTTCCACCTGCAAGCCCCCTCGAGACCCTTGCTCTGGAAGCAGAGGTCTCTACCCTGTTAACCTTCAGAGCAGTAGAAAGGGTTCCTCCCTTACACCAGGGCAAAGGTCTGTATTCCAGATACTTCCTTACCCCAAAAAAGACAGGAGAATGGCGGCCCATCTTAGATCTAAGATATCTGAACAAGCACCTTTTGAAACCAAAGTTCAAAATGCTAACTCTGACAATGATTTTACCCTCCCTGGGGCCAGGGGACTGGTTAGCCTCCCTGGACCTCAAGGACGCTTATTTTCATGTCCTCATCAGGCCTTCTCACCGAAAGTACCTCAGGTTCAAATTGCCCTCAGGCCACTACCAGTTCAGGGCAATGCCCTTTGGCCTTACCTCTGCCCCAAGGGTATTCACAAAATGTCTGGCCATGGCAGTGGCTCATTTAAGGAGGCAAGGGATTGCTGTTTTCCCTTACCTGGATGACTGGCTCATTGTAGGACAGTCTCCAGAACAGGTGAAATCCCACTTACAAGTCACCCAGCAGCTTCTCACCTCCTTGGGATTCCTGCTAAATCTACCAAAGTCAGTTCTAGAACCAGTTCAGGTACTCACTTTCATAGGTGCGGAATTGGACACAAAGCTGGCCAGGGCCTTCCTCCCCTTGGAAAGGGTAGAGAAGTTGATTGCCCTGGCCTCCTCTTTCACTCTGTAGGTCTCGACCAGCAAGACACTTTTGCAGCTCCTGGGGCACATGGTTGCCTCCACAGCCGTGGTGCAGGAGCATGATTCCAGATGAGAGACATTCAGTTTCACTTGAGAGCCTATTGGTCTCAAAGGAGGGACCCTACCAAATTGATTCCAGTGACCGAACCCTGATCCTAGCCCTTCAGTGGTGGCAGGATCAGAGCAATTAAGACTGGGGTCCCTTCATTCTCTCTCCTCCCTCACCCTCACTCACGGATGCCTCCTCCTGGGGTGGGGAGCACACTTGAGCGACCTCTCCACCCAGGGAGTGAGGTCCCCCCAGGAATCTCTGCTCCACATCAATTTGCTGGAACTCAGAGCTGTCTTTTTAGCTCTTCAAGCATTTTCTGCATCTGTCCAGAACAAAGTAGTCCAGGTCAGAACAGACAATACCACAACAATGTGGTACATCAACAAGCAAGGGGGCACTCGGTTGTCGGCCTTGTGCACCGAGACAATGAAGTTGTGGTCTCTGGCCTACTCCCTGAACACCTCTCTGATAGCAGTTCACCTGCCAGGGAAAGACAATGTCCTAGCAGATGCCCTCAGCAGGATTTCTCAGGGCCATCACGAATGGTCCTTGAATCCTCGAGTGCTGGGGACAGTTTTTGCCAGATGGGGCACCCTCAGATAGACCTCTTGCAGCCCCAGACAACCACCAACTTCCACTGTTCTGTTGCAGGCCCCAGTGGTGGGCTCAGTTCCCTGGACGCCCTTCTCTTGGATTGGGAAGGAAGTTTCTTATGCTTTCCCCCTTCCCTCTCCTATTCAAGGTGTTAGTAAAATCAGATCCCAGCCTTGCAAGGTGATTCTGATTGCACCAGACTGGGCCAGGCAACCCTGGTACCCACTCCTTCTATCACTGGCAGTCCACCTTCCCCTGTGTCTTCCCAGGATTCACAACCTGCAGACCTGTGCCCAGGGGAGAGTCTGGTATCCGAACCTCAAATCCCTCAACCTCAAAGCTTGGCTTTTGAGGAGTTAGAATTTGCTGATTTGCACCTTTCTCAAGGTGTCCTTGACATCCTAAAGGCCTCTAGGAAGCCTTCCACTAGAGCCACTTATAATTCCAAGTGGAAAAGGTTCTCCATCTGGTGTTCTGGGAAGCATATTGCCCCAGAATCTGCTGATTTGCCCATTTTGTTGGACTACATGGTCCATCTTAATTCTTTAGGCCTCAGGCCAGCTACCTTAAGAGTTCATTTGGCAGCTGTCTCTGCTTTTATTTCAGCAGGAAAGCCTTCCTCCCTTTCCTCACCCTGTATTTTCCAAGTTTTTAAGGGGTTACTCCATACCAATCCACCTTTCGTGACCCAGCCCCTGCCTGGGACCTTAATGTTTGCATTGCCCAGTTAATGCAACCTCCCTTTGAACCCCTGTCTTCCTGGAGCTTAAGTTTTAACTTGGAAAACTGTATTTCTAGTGGCCATCACTTCTGCTAGGCGCATAAGTGAGTTACAAGCCTTTCAGTAGAAAATGATTTTATTTCTTTTCACAGGGATAAGGTAGTCCTCAGGACTAACAGAAAGTTTTACCTAAAGTGGTGTCGGATTTCCATCTTAAGCAATCCATCTCCTTCCAGTATTTTTCACTGAGCATTCTTCCTCTGGTGAGAGGAGATTGCACAGTTTGGAGTTAAGAGGGCATTGAGTTACTATTTAGAGACGTGCCAAGCGTCACAGGTTCGAATCCCATCAACTGTTTCTCACCTATGGTGAGGTTGGCAAAGAAACCTGCCACTAAGAGGACAATTGCCAGATGGATTGTCTCTTGTATCCAATTTTGTTACCAGAAACTGGTAGAGACCCCCTCTGGATTGAGGCTCATTCTACCAGAGGTACAGCAGCGTCTCTAGCTGCTGCTAGAGACATTCCTATTTTGGAAATTTGTCAGGCTGCTACCTGGAAAGCGGTACACACCTTCACCAAGCATTACTCCTGGATATCCAGGCCAGGAGAGATGCTCGATTGGCACAGCTGTGCTTCAGAGCCTATTCCTAAGTAGGTTCTGTCCTCCTCCATGGAGGTACTGCTGTGTAGTTGCTAATTGTCATAATATAGCAAGACTTCATGTTGTTTGAAGAAAAAATACTCACCTTAGTAATGTTGTTTCTTCTAATGGAGTCTTGCTATATTATGACCACCAAGCCTGCCCTCTCAGAACTTCTACTTGGGTAGGGGTGGGCAACCTAGTGCAGGCACTGTTTATGCCATTGCAGGATTTTCTTCCCTTTTGGGTTTTTGGGAGTGTTGTTTCTATTGTTAAATGGTATTTTTGCTGGCCCCTGACTTGAGTCTTTGGGTAGGGTCCAGCAGTGTTGTTGTTTTTGTTGTTGTTGTTATTGGTAGCCAGTAGGCTAGTGTGAGGTTACAGCTTCCACAGACCCTTAGTGAGTTCTTGCTTCGAAAAGATCTGACAGTTTCAGTTTGAAACTGCCCAGATAGAGCTTTGAAAAACCGAGCTCGCGCTCAGAACTCCATCCTGTATGGAGTTAACTCTTTCATCTCTGGGGCAGTTCTAGAGGAGGACCAAACTGCTAATTGTCATAATATAGCAAGACTCCATTAGAAGAAACAACATTACTAAATTGAGTAATTTTTTCTTCTCTGCCATCCTAAGGATGCCTTCTATCATTTCCTTGTCCATTTCCTCCCTCGAGACGGGGGTCTGTATACCACCCCTGTCTGGATTGTGGTGCCATTTCCAGTGTCCAGGGTGACCCACAGTGCCTCCTCTCCTCCCTGTTTACCCTTTAGTTCCATTGCTTTGATCCCTTCCCTTACACAGAGAGCTACTCCTCCTCCTCCTCTTTTACCCTCCCTGTCCCTCCTGTAGATTGTGTACCCTGGTCTACTGACATCCCAGTCATGGTTCTCTGTGTACCATGTTTCTGTGACTGCCACGATATCCTGGCATCCCTCTTCTATCAAGACCACCAGTTCAGGGAGCTTGTTACCTAGACTACGGGAACTGGTACTCATTACCCTCCATTTTTTGATGGCCTTATCCCTTTTTGCCCCATCCCTGTCCTTACTGCCTTTGTATTTTTCTCCATTTACCCCTACCCTTCTCCCTATCGACTGCTCTATCTTGGTATTTACTTCAATGACTACCCTGATTTTGGGGGGTAGGATTTCTCTTCTCCTTTTCAATGCCTACCCCCTTGGCTAGTTTAAATGCTTGCCAATGAAGCATTTAAACCTATCACCTAAGATCCTGGTTCCCCTCCTGGACAGATGCAGACCATCATGCCAGTATAGGCCTGTATCCCTCCAGGTGGAGTCCCAGTCCCCAATGAAGCTGAAACCCTGAGCTCTGCACCAGTTTTTCAACCAGTGATTGAATCCCATGATGTAGAGTACCCTAGCCTCACCCATACCATAGACAGGCAGCACCTCCAAGAAGGTTACCATGCATGCTACTTGTCTAAGGCCCCTCCCCAACTCCACAAACTCCTCCTGCACTGCTCCGATCCCTTTCCCAGCCAGGTCATTTGTTCCTAGGTGGACAATGACATCCAGCTCCCTCCCCTGTGCAGTTGCTCCCACAATCCTGAGGATTTGCTCCCTGTCCCTCCAAGCCATGGCGCCAGGCAGGAACCTTTGCTCCCTCTCCCCTCCCTCCCCCAGTTCTACCCTCCTAATAATGGAGTTCCCCACCAGGAGTTGTTTTCTTCCCCTGTGTGGTCCCATGCCACCCTCCCGTGGGTCTCCTTTGTGGAGGTTCCCAGCATCCTCCTTGGTCTCCATTGTGGATGCCTCCATAGAGGAACCACACACTGCCAGAATGGCATATGAATTGTGGAGAGGTACAACTGGAGGTATGCGCCTTTGTTCCACCACCCACACACTCCCTGAGCCCACTATGGTCCAACCGCTCCTCTTTCTTGGCAACCTCTGAGGCAGCAGCGTGGCCCTCTTGTTGTGAAAGTTAGGTCCCTTGAATCCTGCCCAACTCAGCCTGGAGATGAGCAACCTCCTCCCTCAGCCCAGAGGTGCCTGCAGATGAGACAACACTGCATCCTCCAGAATGTCTCCCGGAAGACAGCTGCTCCACAGCCACTGCACTGTACTACTCCCATCATGTCTTTATTTGTGGATCCTTAACTGTTGTTTTGTATACTTACTCTTTCCTCTCTCTGCTTATTTTATTTATTTATTTTTTTGTGTCTATTTTTTTTCCCTGCTTTCCTACTGCCTCTGTGCCCTTAAAGCTCCTGATCTTCCTGTTCTGGGACAGTAAGTTCCTATATTCCTCAGTTGTCTCCTTCTTATTTGCTCAGAGTCAGACCTCCAGCAGCTAGGGGGTGAAATTACCATTTACAGCAGTTCATTATACCTGTCATGCATGTAAAACGATCTCCAGAATATGTATTTCATTGAACAATGATGCATTGATACTTTTCTTACTTTATCTTGTCTGCTGTGCCTACTTATAACATTAAAATTAAAATATAAACACTCATACATACACACACACACACACACACACACACACACACGTAACCCCTCTACCAATTTGGGGCTTACCTTATGTGTCTTCCTGGACCCCAGCCATGCCCACTGCCATGCAAACATTCTGCATAGATAGTGAATCCATGATTATTTACTTTATCCTGTTGATTTGCGTGAGAGCACCATGATGTGTCCCCACGACTGTCCCTTTAAGTCACTAGACGGTATGTGTATGGTAAATGGTCTGGGCTGGGTCCGACTGTTTCAAAGCTCGTGCCCAGACAGCCACCGCTTTAATTTGCTCCACTCTGCTGTCGATAGTAAAGCAGAGAGAACTTTAACTAGTACTGTAAATATTTACTTCTAACTTGCTGTTATAGTTGAATTAGAGTGTTTGTTTTAACCTGCCTTCTTGCAGCTTTATTTATCAAATGAAGCCACCATGTTTGGTCCAGGACATCCATAATTTGGACCAATGGGACACAGGGACCTTGAAGGTCCTTAGCTCAAGTGCCTAGTGGGAAGGAAATCTGTAGTTCTTGTAGTTTTAGGTTTAAACTGAACTAATGGGAGCACCAGAATTTTGATTGACAGCTCCCTAGCAAACCAGAATGCTAGAAACCTGGATTAATTCAAAAACTTTTAGGAGACAGTGGTTCAGCTGAAGTTAGAGTTTAGAGAGTGAGCAGCTCGCGCTATCGAGAGGCTGCTCCAGGGAAGGAGCCTAGGAGAATTGGCAGGGAAAGGCCTGACTTGCCTTTCTGCTATGGTTCTTCAGGTTTGGACTGCCTTATAATAGTAATCGGAATAATCCAGAAAAAAAGGAATGTTTAACTGTGGCAGAAAGCTCTGAGAGTTTCAGCAGTAAGTCTTGAAATTTTGGACTCAAAGAAGTTCTTGTGAAGTGTTCGGCCAAAGAGTTGTGAGAGACTGATCGAGAGCTTTGCTCAGTGAATCGACTGCAATAGAAACCCAACTGAAACTGAACCATAACCATGAGGTAGAACAAGTTAATGCTGTTCCTGTTAAATGTGCTGAATGTTTATCATGAGTAGTGTCCTGTTGTGCCAATGAGCAAACTGTTAGTTAGCTGGAGGCTTGACCAGTGAAACAAAACTGAACTTTGCCAGAAGTGTCCATCTAGCCTTGGGCCATTGCAAATCTGGCCCAAGCCTACTGTCTTGCACAAGTGACTGCTTTCTCAGCGAGAGACCAGCTTGGGGATCCAGCCCCTGCCCAGAGACAAATCACAGGTTGCAGCCACCTGGAGTGACGGCCATGAAGCTGAGGTGTGTCGTGTCGTACCCAGCTTCCCCATGCTCTTGCGTGATCAACAGTAGGTCCTCATGTTGCGGGTCAATTCCAACTAACTGTTGTTGTGAGTAAACTCAGGGTAGCTCCCTACAAAATTCCTTCTGATCATTTTATGGTACCATCTAATTGCTTCAGTGTGTTACAGGTTTACAAAGGACTGGGCCAACCAGCCAGGATTACAAATAACCAAAGTCTCGTTTGTGCATTTTAGCTGTGTTTTCTTTCCATCAAGGGCCCCAACAACAGCTGTAATGCTGGCCAACCCCAGGCACTGTATCTGGCCAGCCAGCTTAACATTCTGGGTACCCAGTGTTGTCAGACTGTTTATTTTGGAACTAAAGTGCATGCATAGTAACCTGAATCAAATCAGTGAAGTTATCATTCTTCTAGATTCTCTTCATCCTTGTTCACGTCCCTTAATAAACCTGATTTGCTGTTTCACATTTAAACTGGCTTATGAGCATATTCTTAGCTGGGGTACAGTATTGAAAGTGTATGTTTGCCTTTCTAACCTTGCCTTTACAGGGGGGTCCAGGGAAGTTGCTTAAGATCTGTCCTTGGTGATAAGTGCAAGGGTTGTGTGTATATTATTGATGTTTATTGCTGACTTGCTGACTGTGTGCCAACTACTGCAAAGGGTTATCTCTTGTTACAAGGTATTGGGTCACTAGGCGGGCTTGTGGGTGGTTATAGCTTCCCAGAGGGCAATACCAGGTTAGGTAGATACCCCCACTATTGTTACTCTGGGTAGAGGCACCATAATATCAAATCCAGGCCCCTCAACCTGTGGTCAGAAAAAACAAAACAAAACCTTTCTGCAGCATTTGTTAGAGCATATAGAGAGAAGTAGTTTGGTACCTTGCACTATGGGACGGACCAACAAGAGTGGTCCTAGTGGCAGGTAGTAAACCTAGAGCTAGCGCCACCTAAGGGTTACATCTTTGGAGGCACAGTTGGGCTTAGCACCCCCTAGTGGCCAATGTGTGAAATTGCAGTTAATTGCTATTTTAGCACCAAAATAAAAATGGAGAACCTTGTTAAGGCTAAACTTGAACTTCTCCTCACAAAATGGCTATGTACCACCTGTCGGGTGGAGTGAGGCAAGAAGTTGATCCTCACTCAATCCTCAGTCGCATCCTTCTGCAGCTAATGATGACAATCATTCTGAGTCAGATGACAGTGAATATGGGGCTACATATTATCCTCCTTTCGAACTAGCTCTGTTGTTCCAAGGCAACGCTTTGTGCAACATAGGAGACAGTGCTGACATTCACAAGGTGTCAGATAATCTTGCACTCTCGACCACTCCAATGCCACATGATAGTGAGGTGCAAAGTGTAACTTATTTATTTATTTATTGAAATGTTTCACCATGAAGGGCACACTGAACAACAAGTTACTCATGTCACTGTGCGACTTGGGGGAAAGGGTAAGGGAGAGATACAATAACAATTAAAGTACATATTGTAAGCCATAACATCAAGGATAACATAAGGTACTTATCAATAAAATAAACAATAATGCAAGATAGGTGTATCACATACAAAGAGTTGACAATAAATCCAACAGAGTTGTGCTCTATGACAGAAAATGACCAATCACAGAATCAGGAATACATCACAGTTAATGGCAGTAAATTGAAAGAAATGTAGCAACTATCACACTACAGCAAAGAATGGCCAATGCAGCTGACTCTTTATGTCTTGTGGAACTGTTTGAGATTGAAGTAGCAAGCCCTGACCAAGAAAGTAAGAGCCAGAATGGTGAATCGTCAGGAGGAACTGAAATATCTGGGCTTAGTGAACCCGACCTCAATTCAGAAAGTGTTGCTAATTTTGAAAGTGCCAGCAGTGTGTTAAATGATTTAAATTTTGTTGAGATACCCCTTAATGATGAACCAGTGTTTTTAAATAGCCTTGTTCTTGCTCCCTCAGACCTTCCGGCACCTTACCTAACATTTTGGGTCTGCAACACCCCCCTTCCCCCCGGTTTAAGCCACTTTGCATTTCTTTCAGCTCACGAGCAGCCCCACCCCTGCCTCTCTTTTTAATTTCCTCTGTCCTTCTTTTTTCAGGTTAGTCTGAGAGCCACAGCCATGGTTCTCTGACAAACCCGACCTGCGAGACTGCCATCTGCAGTCCAGGTCTTAAGCCACCAGCCCATCACAGAAGCTCAGGTACTGACTTCGCACCCACTGACTCATTACTTCCAGGAAGGGAGCTCTAGCTGCCTGATTTTTCAGCTCACCAATCCACCCCAACCCCCGGTCCTGTTTAAATACACTTAAACCCCACCCTGGTTTACTAGATCACTTCTACAGGTTTCTGCCAGCCAGCTGCTCAAGCTTTGAGTGACAGCATCACTGTCTCTTGTGAAGCAGTTTCTCTATCTAGTGCAACTCCTCTTTCTAGCTTTCACTAAAAGCCACCAGGTACAGTGGTTAACTGTACAGCCTCTCTTTGGCACCAGTGTGTCAGGCTTGATGACTGAATCAAGCTGCCGTGTCCCCCATCAAAATGTGCTATCTACTTCTGCTTCTTGCCACCTGGCTTGGTACAGCTGGCACCGGATGCCTAGTTGGGCTGCTGTTACCCCCCCTCAGAACCACTACTGGGTAGTACATGGCTGTCAACCACACCTTTGGAGATTGCCTCACTTGGCTGTGGGCAGCAACTCACTCGGCCTTACCCTACAAACACGGGTGGCCACATGCCCTCCCCTCACATGGGGTAGTAATGGTTAGCTATACCCCAATAATTAAGCCAGTGTCCAACGACCTGAATCATCTAAAGCCTCGGCAGCGGAAGGTACGATCCAAATTTAGCGTAAACCTTTCTTCCAGAAAGGTCATCTTTATGCTCCTGCTCCTCTCTGGCAACATTCAAGAACCCAGGCCCACTCACTTCAACGGGCCCTGGTGTTCATAAGGTTAAAGGCCTAAAAATAGCCTCCCAGAACATCTGCAGTTTAACTGCAAAATTTGACCAACTACAGGCATGGATGGCCCTCCATACCCCTGACATCCTATGCCTAACAGAGACCTGGTTGACCAGTAGGATTAAAGATAGCTAAGTTGCCTCAAAGCTTAAGCATGCAGGATTGATAGAATAGGCAAGAGAGGTGGGGATGTCTCATCTATGCCAGAGACTCTCCGCAGTGCACTGTCCTCCCTGGAACCAGGGTGGCTGAGGACCATGACATAATAGTGACAAAGGCTCAGGTCAGCCAGAATAGCAAATTCTCATCCTTGCCACAATCTACCTACCCCCCAAGAAAGCCACAGCAGGCTTTCCCACAATTATGGATGTTATCAGCACCCTTCCAATGGGGATGGAGCTCGTCATTACCGGGGACTTCAACATAAACTGGGATGGAAAGGAGGCTACCCCTTTCAGGGATTTGATAGCCACCTCCAACCTGACACAACTTGTCACTTGCCTCACCAGGCAGAACTATAAGACAGGAAACAGTACCCTCCTTGACTGGGTCCTAGAAAGCTCACCATCCTGGATCTCTGAGATCAAGGTTCTCCCAGACATGCTAAGTGACCACTCCCCAATCACCTTCCTGTGGTCTAATAAATTTACCAAAAGCCTACCCATCCTCATTGAAAGCAGAGTCTTGAGGAAGGGTAAACTTGGAGCCCTCAAATCAGCCCTTGCCCTGCATGATTGGACTCCTATTGACCTGGGGCCTACCCTTGATCAGGCCCTCAGTTACTTCATTAAGGGCTTTAGCTCCATCTGCGACATCTATGCCCCACTCACGAAAAGAAAAATTCGGGGACAGGCAAATGGCAGGATTGATGGGGAGCTCCTCTCCCACATGAAATAAAGGGACATACTCTGGGAGAAGGCCAGAAACACAGGTAGCAAGCATGACTGCCAGTGCTACAGAACAGCCAGGAACCACTGCACCAAGCTAATCTGGCTCGCCAAAGCCAACTATCACAAGGCCCAGCTTTGCAATTCTTGGGGTGATGGGAAAAGATTCTGGGATAACATCAAGCATCCTTGAAAGGAGCACAAGAAACACCCTCAGCTGCTCAGTATCAGTAACACCCCCACTACAGACCCTCTAGCTATTGCAGAATCCTTCAATAAGGCCTTCACTGATCTTACGCCAGTGCTACCACCTGCCTATTTTCAGCCTGGCTTGAACCACTCCAACAACGTATCTACCCAGTGTTCTCACCCGAACTTCTACTTTAAAAGGGTGACAGTGAAGGAGGCCCTTACTGTGGTCAAGAAAATACTAGGTATGACCAGACTGGACAGTGATGGGTTAGACATGAAACTTCTATCCTCACCATGGACATTCTTATAGTGCCCATTACCACGCTGTACAATAAGTCCCTGGCCCTGGCCCAATTCCCGGAGGTTTGGAAGCAGGCCCTAGTTATGCTAGTGCATAAAGGAGGTGATAAGTCTCTGGTAGCCAACTGCAGACCCATCTTGATCCTCTCCCCGTCCAAGGCACTGGAAAAGATTGTGATGGGTCAACCTGCCGACTACCTCAGTAAGTATGATCTACTATGCCCCAATCAGCATGGCTTCAGACAAAATCACAGTACCACCACTGCCCTGCTGGACTACACAAACAATGCACATCAGGCCCTGGATGAAGGTAAACTGGTGGGGTCTGTCTTTATTGACCTCACCAAAGCCTTCAATACAGTCAACCACCCCCTGTTGCTGACCCAACTGTGAAACATGGGTGTGGAGCCCAATGCCCTTTGCTGGTTCCAAGACTACCTGATATGGAGAAATCAATGTGTCAAAATTGGGCAAGCAGTAGCCAGCACAAGAGAGGTATCATTAGGGGTACCCCAGAGATCAATACTGGGGCCCCTACTCTTCAGCCTCTTCTTAAATGACCTTCCCACAGTCTGCAACACCAAACTCATACTGTCTGCAGATGATGCTGTGCTCCTGAGCAGCAGCATGTCTCAGAATGCCCTACAATCTGAGCTGCAGAACTCCTTCTCCAAACTCGAGGACTGGTTCAGTAGTCATAAGTTGCTACTAAACTACAAGAAGACCAAGGCCTTGCTTATGTCCAGTCCCCACAACAAAAATAAGCACCACCCCCCCTCATCATCTCCCACTCATGCAGTGAGCCACTGGAACAAGTTCACTTGTTAAAGTATCTGGGGGTCATAATAGATGATACCCTCATGTTTGCACACTGTATTGATTATCTGGTCAAGACAGTCAATACCAAGATTGGTGTCCTGTACAGGCAATAGCTCTCTCTGGGGGCCCGCCACCTCTCAGTCCACAGCTCACTTATATCTACCATTGACAATGGCTAGTGGTCTATGGGGCGGCAAAAGATACAGCACACAAGAGGGTTCAGACTGCGCGCTCAACAAATCCTGAAGACTCATTCTGGATGCTGAGCATGGCACTCACATCTGTACTCTGTATGAATGTGCAAATTGGCTGTCATTAAGAAACAGGGTCAAATTCCAGACTTGCATCCTAGGGAAGAAGGCTCTATTGGGTAAAACACCACCTTGTGTAGGCAATTTGATCAAGGTGGCCAACTCATTACAGGTCACCAGAGGGAGGACTAGAGCGGCCTTGGCAATTCCTTCCATCGCACCTCACTTGGGCAACGTGCATTTGCCTACCGGCCCCCTATGGATGAATGAACTTCCTGGGAACCTCTTGACCACCAACTGTCTGGCACAATTCAAAACTGACCTCAAACAGCACCTAATAACACTCTTTAAGTGCACTTGCCCTGAGTCCAGCTCTACCTGCCTCTCTGTCCCCAGCAAGCACTAGACAGGCCTCAGGTACCCCTCCATCTGTCCCATCTCATGACTTGCCCCAGCAATCAGTTTGCGTCATGCTCCTTCAGCACCTGCCACCCCCTCCCACAATTCACAGTTTTGTGAGTTTCCCAAATAGTCACTACTAATGCTGGCTGCCTGACCATGCCCCCTCACAGCCCACCATTTTACTCTAGCATGTCGTCTCTCCGCTCAGCCTCCCCTCACCCCACCATTTCTCCCTATACCTTATCATCCCTCTTCCCCCACCCTCTCACCTCCACCGCAGTACTTACCTCTCTCTCTCATACCTCCCTTCTTCACCCCTTTGCCTGCTATCCCTGTTCCTCTGAACTACTGAGAAGGCACTTTGTAGCTGCTTATTCCCCCCCACCACACCCTCATAAAGTGTTTTTTCTTGTTATTTAACTTGCACCTATGTTTTTGAGCTATTCTGTAAGTTCTGAATCCAAGCTGTATAGTTCATTGTAATGTACCTTTGCTTTCTCCTACCGTACTTTGTTTTGCAATCTATGACGTTGAACCTTTGTAAAAGAGCTTGTGTTCAAAGGTTTTCCAAATAACTAAATAAATAAATAAGAGTCTTCAGAACAAACAAATTCAAGTACTACTGTAGAAGCAAGTGCTACTTCCAGTTCTGAACAAACAGTGAGTGCAGAGGTGCCCCTTCCTGCAGAAGCGGCTGTGTTGCTGGACAAGAAGCCAGGAGTTGCAAACCCAAATACTAATGTTGAAAGGACTGAGCATGTGCCTGCTACACCCAGAAAATCTGGAAGAGCTGTTAAACCTATAGTATGCCTTACTTATGATTCCCAAGAAAGCCTGTAGACCTTCCTATGAATGTAGTCCATAAAAGGGTTTACATTACAGCTAATTCCTTCCTAAAATAGGTTACACTGCAGCTTCTAAGTTAGTAATAAACCCTGCAATCAGTATTCTAGGATCCTTCTCCAAAATGCCCAAAGTTAGCTGACCAGGTCAAATTATCAGCCATGTGAGTTAGTGTGCAAAGAGTGGTACAGACAAGAGTAATGTGTATAACTACCTGAGATAGCATACAAATGAAAAAATAGAATGTTATAATGAAAAATGCAAAATGTGTTGGGGGCGCTGTTAAGCACCTTAGTGAAAGGATGTGGCTCGGAGGAGCTCTTTAGTTACGATGACAATTTGTCTAAAAATTTAATTTGGAATTATACAAAACCAAAACCTTTTTGCAGCATTTGTTACAGCATATAGAGAGAAGTAGTTTGGTACCTTACACTATGGGATGGACCAACAAGAGTGGTCCTAGTGGCCCGAAACAGCCATCATCAGAGCCTCAGGCCCCAGCCCTTACAACTGGCCACTCCACACAAGATCCTCTATGGAAGGCTCTCCAACTTTTGATGCAGGCCATCGACACGAAGATAGAAATGATTTTACAAAGGATTGGGGAGTAGGATTTTTGAAATTGCGAACAAAAACACAACCGCCGCAGAGTCGCAAGCCACAAAAGAGCTCTCGGCAACTTCAAAACTTGAGCAGGAAAATGGGCATCTGCATTATAGGCTGGAAGCATTGGAAAATGCCCAGCGTGCATCAAATGTGCGACTGGTGGGTTTCCCTGAAGATCTTGATGAGACGGATCCACTGAAGTTTTTATAAGACCGGTTGGCCAAATTGTTGCATCTGGAGGCCAAGTTAGCAGACAGATTCATTAAAACTTACAGCATATTGCCAAGATCTGCAGCAGCCAGCGCAACAATCCCAGAACCTTGTTGCTGGTCACCGATGGCATCTCTACCAGGGATCCTCTCCTACAAGCTGCCAGGTCAATGGAATCACTGAATTATCAGGGACAAATGATCCATTTATTCCCTGACCTCTCATTTGCTACCAGAGCCCGGCATAAAAAATGTGTCGCTTTTCGGGCTAAGCTCCATAGTCTGGGGGTAACACACTCCCTATTGATGCCGGAGTGCCTCTGTACCTATTATGGGGGCCATACATATCATTTTACAGACCCGGAGGAAGCAGGGAAAAGAACCCAGCAGATCCAGTGTGAGTTTGTAGCAACCCACAGGGAAGAAGCGTCGGACCTCGAATACGAGGAAGAAGGGACTTGAAGGGTTGAGAGTCCTCAAGAGACTTTTTGTGGCTCCATTTAAACAAACTGACTACCAAATGACTCTTCATAATAGCTGCCAACCTGGGGGGAATCTGTTATTTTCTCTATTGTTCTTACATGAGAGTGTACTAGTGCTACTCAGAACTGCATAAGCTCCTTCTCTTATCTCCTCTTATCTCCTCCCCAACACTGTGAAAGTTAGAGTTTTGTGATGTTATGCAGTAATTTTTTATTAACTGCAGAGTTGATGGTTAACATAATATAGGCTTGATTTATACTATACTAAGTACTGTATACTGCAGTTACTCTGAATCACTATGAATGTTTGGGTTTCTAACATGTTTGGAGAGAGGTTTACATCAGCTATTTTAGCTGTATATAACTATAATGAACTTTAAAATGTATGGACTGATCTCTAAAAGCTTGTAAGGTGTAACAATTTAGTTAAAGTGTGATATGAGATACTCAATAATAGGATAATCCCTTTATCCGCAACCTGAATGTTAGACTATGTGAATCTTTTCCATTGGACGGATCTTGTTATTTATGGGATATCTGACATTACTGTATACTGTGTATTGTATATGAGAAATGTAATAAATATAAAGTACAAAAAAAATTGCAAAATGTTCAAGTAATGCCATTTTGTATGAAACATTTTAGTTATGAGTAAAGCATGCGTATTATTGTTTTGATTACCAATAACAAAACTGCACAGTCATGTGTATAGTATTTCATGATTGCAACCTGTATATAGTGAAGTATAGCATTATATTAAGTAAGTGTGTTTATAGTGTATATATTTGATGTGGATGCCAAGTTTTCCTAGGCAGAGAAGAGTGTAAACCCCCCCCACCAATATGGGGCTTGCCTTAAGTGTCTTCCTGGGCTCCAGTCATGCTCACTGCCAAGCAAACATCCTGCATAGATAATGAATCCATGGTTATTTGCTTTATCCTGTTGATTTGCGTGACAGTGACATGATGTGCCTCCGTGCCTGTCCCTTTAAGTCACTCGACAGTATCTATATAGTAAATGATCTGGGCTGGGTCTGAGTGTTTCAAAGCTTGCAACCAGCCAGACATCACTTTAATTTGCTCCACTCTGCTGTTGAAACTAAAGCAGAGGGAGCTTTAACTTGTACTGTAAATGTTTACTTTTAACTTGCTGGTATAGTTGATTTAGAGTGTTTGTTTTAACCTGCCTTCTTGCAGCTTTGTTTAGCCAAATGGGATCTACCATGTTTGGTCTGGGACATCCAGAATTTGAACCAGTGGGACACAGGGGACCTTAAAGGGTCCTTTGCTCAAGTGCCTCATGGGAAGGAAATCTGTAGTTCTTGTAGTTTTGGGGGTTGGCACCTAAACTGAACTAATGGGAGCACCAGAACTGTGATTGACAGCTCGCTAGAAACCAGACTAGTTCAAAAACTGTTAGGAAGCAGTGGTTCAGTTGGAGTTACAGTTTGGAAAGTGAGCAGCTCGAGCTTTCAAGAGGCTGCTCTAATAAAGGAGCCAAGGAGAATTAGTGGGAAAGATCTGACTTGCCTCCCTTCTACTGTTTCTCCTGCATTGGACTGCCTTATAGCAGTACTGACGCTGTCCAAAACATAATTTTAAACTATGGCGAAAGCTCCAAGATGTTGAGGAATGCAGTTCGAGTTATTTGGACCTGAAAGAAACTGCTGTGAATTATTCGGCCCAAGAACGGTAGTGAGAGACTGCTTTGTCAAATTGAGAGGTTTGCTCAGTGAATCTACTGCAATTGCAAACTGGTCTGATACCGTATTGAGAGTTAGAAAAGTTAATGCTGTTTCTGTTAAATGTGCTGAATGCTTATTGTGGGTCGAGGCCTGTTTCTGCCAGTGACTGGAATTTTTTGCCAGCTGGAGGCCTTCACCAGCAAACAAACTTGAACTTTGCAGAAATGTTTATCCAGCCTTGGACCTATGTCAACCTCAGCCCAAGTCGGCTATTCCTGTACAAGCGACTGCTTTCTCAGCGAGAGACCAGCGTGGGGATCCAGCCCCCTGTACAGCAAGAAATCACAGGTTGTGGCCACCTGGAGGGAAAGACCGTGAAGCAGAGGTGTGTCGTGCCAGCCCAGCTTCCCCATGCTCTTTGGTGATCAGCAGCAGGTCCTCATATCGCCAGGTCAATTCCAACTAACTGGTGTTGTGAGTGAACTCAGGGTAGCTCCCTGCAACATTCCTTCTAATCATTTTGTGGTACCATCTGATTGCTTCAGTGTGTTACAGGATTACAAATGACTGGACCAAACAGCCAGGATTACAAATAACCAAAGTCTTGTTTGTGCATGTTGACTGCCTTTTCTTTCCATCAAGAGCCCTACCATCAACTGCAATGCTGGCCAACCCCAGGCACTGTTTCTGGCCAGCCAGCTAAACATTCAGGATACCCAGTGTTGTCAGACTGTTTATTCTGGGACTAAAAGTGCATGCATAGTAACCTGAATCAAATCAGTGAAGTTATCATTCTTCTAGATTCACACCCCCATCCTTGTTCACATCCCTGTAATAAACCTGATTTGCTGTTTTCATGTTTAAACTGGCTTATGAACATATTCTTAGCTGGGGTACAGTATTGAAAGTGTATGTTTGCCTTGCTAACTTTGCCTTTACAGGGAGTTCCAGGGGAACTGCTCAAGATCTGTCCCTGGTGGTAAATGCAAGGGCTGAGTGCATATTATTGATGTTTAATGCTGACTGTGTGCCAACTACTGCAAAGGGTTATCTCTTGTTACAAGGTATTGGGTCACTAGGTGGGCTTGTGGGTGGCTATTGCTCCCCAGAGGGCTATACCAGGTTAGGTAGATACAATCACTATTGTTTAACTGGGGAGAGGCACCATGATATCGAATCAAGGTCCCTCAACCTGTGGTCAAAAGTACAGGTAGAGGTAGTAACCCTAGAGATAGCGCCACCTAGGGGTTAAAACTTGGAGGCACCGCTGGATTAGTGCCTCCCAGTGGCCAAAGTACTAAATTGCAGTTAATTGTTAGTTTAGCGCCAAAACCGAAATGGAAAACCTCGCTAAGGCAAAACCTGAAATTCACCTTCATAAATGGCTGTGTACCACCTGTTGAGGTGGAGTGAGGCAAAGAAGTTGATCCTCACCCAAGCTTCTGTCGCTCCCTGCCACAGCTAATGATGACAATCATTCTGAGTCAGATGACAGTGAATATGGGGCTACATACAGTATTATCCTCCTTTGAACTAGCTCTGTTGTTCCAAGGCAATGCTTTGTGCAACATGGGAGACAGTGCTGACAGTCACAAGGTATCAGATAATCTTGCACTCGACCACTCCAGTACCACCTGATAGTGAGGTGCAAAGTGTAACTCTGAAGCAGCTGACTTTACAGTATGTCTTGTGGAATTGTCTGAGATTGAAGTAGCAAGCCCTGACCAAGAAAGTGAGAGCCAGAATGGTGAATGTCAGGAGGAACTGAAATATCTGGGCTTAGTGAACCCAACCTCAATTCAGAAAGTGTTGCTAATTTTGAAAGTGCCAGCAGCATGCTAAAATATTTAAATTTCGTTGAGATACCCCTTAATGATGAACCAGAGTCTACAGAACAAACAAATTCAAGTACTACTGTAGAAACAAGGGCTACTTCCAATTCTCTCTGTCAATAGTAAGTTAGAGGGAACTTTAAATAGTACTGGCAATATTTACTTCTAACTTGCTGCTATAGTTGAATTAGAGTGTTTGTTTTAACCTGCCTTCTTGCAGCTTTGTTTATCCAAATGGGAGCCACCATGATTGGTCTGGGATTTCCAGAATTTGGACCAATGGGACACAGGGGACCTTAAAGGGTCCTTAGCTCAAGTGCCTTGTGGGAAGGAAATCTGTAGTTCTTGTAGTTTTTTTGGTTGGCACCTAAACTGAACTAAAAGAAGCACCATAATTGTGATTGACAGCTCCCCTAGCCAACCAGAATGCTAAAAAAATGAACTAGTTCAAAAACTGTTAGAAGACAGTGGTTCAGTTGAAGTTAGAATTTTGAGAGTGAGCAGTTTGAGCTATAAAGAGGCTACTCCAGGGAAGGCGCCTAGAAGAATCGGCAGGGAAGGGCCTGACTTGCCTTCCTACTGTGGTTCTTCAGCTTCGGACTGCCTCATATCAGTAATCAGAATAATCTGGAAAAAAAGGAATGCTTAACTGCAGCAGAAAGCTCTGAGACTTTTAACAGTGAGTCTTGAGATTTTGGACTGAAAGAAACTCTTGTGAAGTGTTCGGCTCAAGAGTTGTGAGAGACTGTTCTGATGATCGAGAGGTTTGCTCAGTTAATCGACTGCAATAGCAACCCGACTGAAACTGACCCATGAGGTAGAAAAACTTAATGCTGTTCCTGTTCAATGTGCTGAATGTTTATTGTGGATCAAGGCCTGTTGTGTCAGTGACCAAACTGTTAGCCAGCTGGAGGCTTCACCAGCAAAACAAAACTGAACTTTGCCAGAAGTGTCCACCTAGCCTTGGGCCATTGCCAGATCTGGCTCAAGTCGATTGTGCCTGCAGCAGAGACTGTTTTCTTGGTGAGAGACCAGCTTGGAGATCCAGCCCCTGCACAGAAACAAATTGCAGGTTGCAGCCACCTGGAGGGAAATGCCATGGAGTGGAGGTGTGTTATGTCGGCCCCGCTTCTCCATGCTCTTCATTGATCAGCAGCAGGTCTTCATATCACCAGGTCAATTCCAACTAACTGGTGTCATGAGTAAACTCAGGGAAGCTCCCTGCAACATTCCTTCTAATCATTTTGTGGTACCATCTGATTGCTTCAGTGTTTTACAGACTTACAAAGGACTGGGCCAACTGACCAGAATTACAAGTAACCAAAGTTTTGTTTGTGCATGTTAACTGCTTTTCCTTTCCACCAAGGGTCCCACTAATAGCTGCAATGCCAGCCAACCCTGGGTACTGTATCTGGCCAGCCAGCTTAGCATTCTGGGTACCCAGTGTTGTCAGACTGTTTATTTTGAGACTAAAGTGCATGCATAGTAACCTGAATCAAATCAGTGAAGTTATCATTCTTCTAGATTCACACCCCCATCCTTGTTCACGTCCCCTTAATAAACTTGATTTGCTGTTTCAGGTTTAAACTGGCTTATGAGCATATTCTTAGCTGGGGTACAGTATTGAAAGTGTATGTTTACCTTTTTAACCTTGCCTTTACAGGGGGTTCCAGGGAAGTTGCTGATTATCTGTCCCTGGTGATAAGTGCAAGGGCTGAGTGCATATTATTGATGTTTAATGCTGACAGTGTGCCAATTACTGCAAAGGGTTATCTCTTGTTACAAGGTATTGGGTCACTAGGTGGGCTTGTGGGTGGTTATAGCTTCCCAGAGGGCTATACCAGGTTAGGTAGATACCCCCACTATTGTTATTCTGGGTGGAGGCACCATAATATCGAATCCAGGCCCTTCAGCCTGTGGTCAGAAGTACAGGCAGGGGTAGTAACCCTAAAGAGAGTGCCCCCTAGAGATAGTGCCTCTTAGGAGTTACACACACACACACACACACACACACACGCACACGCACACACACATACACACGTGCACACCTAGGCCCTGTGAAGACCAGAATCTAACAGATGGTTTGCTTGTAACTCTTCATCTAAAAAGAAAAAACATCTGAGTGATGATTTTTGGACTGTGGAAGAGTGAGAGATAGATGTTGCATGAAACATGAGGCTGCCAGGTATAGTGTGGGCAGCAGGTACAGCTTGAGCTAGTACAGTACAGTACAGGCTTCTCCTACACTGTGATGTATTTAGTGTGGGTGAGGGACTGACAGTACTGGAGTCAAAAGCTATATTCTTATTCATAGGGCAGGTACACACAGGTTTTCCTTCACTGTGAAGTACTTAGTGCAGGTGAGGGCCTGACAGCACTGGAGACTGAAGCTCACTGCTTATTCACAGGGCAGGTAGAGTTTAGGCTTTTTCATAGTGCAGTTTATTTAGTACTGGTAAATGGTGAGGGATTGACAGCACTAGAGATTGAGGCCTTCTGTTTATCTACAGGACAGGTACAGTACAGTACAGTTAGGAGCTGATACAGAAAAACACTAACACTGGTGTTAATCTGAGGGAGTGGTGCTCATGTAAGCATTGGTAGAGGATTATTACTGCATTGTAATTCATGGATATGCCAAGTAATAGTCTCAAAAAAATATAAAAAATATCCCTGGAATACCACACTTCTAATCCATAATACCATCATTGAAATCTCGTAATACTATCATTCCGAGCTCTGAACAACAGTATTACCAGACAGATGCAGGACTGCACGTTGATTAATTCCTTGTGCTCAGTGCTTGCCAGCATCAAATGTAACCAATGTGTACAGTAAAAGCCGACTTGCCACTGAGCACAAATGCTAAAAAAGAATAATAGCAGCACTGTGGAGATGCACGGGAAGAATAGTCCTACTATGTGGCACCCCTCTCAACTCTTCAGGAGAGGCGGTGCTGACAATGAATGAATTAAAGCATATTACGGAGACAGGGAGGCTAGCATTTTTTACATCTCTTTCTGCCTTTCATGATTCATCTCAGTTGTTGGAACAGTGCAGGTGGCTCCCGAAAAGTGGATCTGTGACACAGGAGGTGTGGTTTCATTCACACTGCCATGTAATTGGAGGAGGCTTGTGTGACAACCCACCTCTCCCTCTGTGCTGAAACAGCTTTTAGAGAGGTGCCTGTCCTCGGGTATTCGCTGCCACCAGCTAGAGTCGTCCAGCACCAACCTTCAAGTTCACAAACTTGAATAATTAAACGTGCAATTGCACAAGTTAAAGTCTGGTAGTGCGTCTCTCTCGGGTGGTGGATGCTACACAGAGTTTACCTCAGCCAGTGGAAACCAAATATTACCTTACAAAAATGACATCACAGTCACAACTGTTTAGCAAATAAATAGCTTTTTACTTAACAGAAAGTGCACTGAGCATTTACAGGATATATATTTAAAACTCAAGAGAATAACACTCATACAGGAAAAGTAAACAAATGTTTTTAAATAACAGATGGCAAAAGAAGAAGGCTGTTACTGAAATATCCTAGCACTAAACTTACCCCTTCCTGTCCTTCTAAGAGACACTGGACCCTATTCTAACTGCCAGCTCCCACGGACATAGCTACAAGGGTAGGCTCCAAACTTATGTTTCTCCTCCCAGCTTCCAAAGCAAAGAGACCACTTAATTGTCTTTCAGCCTCTTATATATTCTCTTGGGAATAGGTAATGCCTATTCCCCTTTGAATGCACCAATCATCTAACACGTATGTGTTTAATTGTCCCAGTCAGACTGAACACCTATCAGTGACCAATTATATTCCATTTTAACCTTCAGTTTATATTTGAATGACCCAATCCGTTCAAACTAGCCTATGTATGTGTCTGCAGGTCTGTGTGTGTGTGTGGAGATGTCCACTAGAGATTTATGACCCAGTTCTTATCTAGCAGCTAGGGAGGACTGCAAATTCCAGCTTGTGGATGCTGCTGGACTGTGGATTTTAGCCTGTGTGTGCTTTTTTTCCAAACTGCTAAAAAAACACCAGCTAGAGAATCCAAACCATTAACTCTTTCCATACCATTTGTGTCACAGCTAGTAACAGGGCAAAGCGGCAAGCTGAGCTGGAACTGACCCCAAGTGGAGGAGCTCTCCTTAGCCGGGGGTGCTGTGGAGGTGCAGGGAAAGGATGGTCCTCTTCTGTGGAGCCCCTCTCAACCATTCAGGAGTAGCGGTGGTGGTGATGTATGAATTAATTACAGCAGCTCATGCAGCCAGAGTGAAGCTGTTTTTTCTAAGTCTGTCTCTGCCTTTCAATTCAATTCAATTTTATTTTTAACAAAAAAATACACCATTGAGATACTCATTTGTAAGGTGGTCCTGGGGGAGACGCACATAGTATACATAAAAGGAAAACACTGCAGATTTATACAATAGTTCACACAATACAGTGGGCAATACATAACAAGGTACAGTCAGATTATTTAGATTTTTACATGTCTACACAAGTGCAAGCAGTTAACTGCATAATACGATTGGAATGGAAGGAGGTAAGGGGGAAGGTACAGCATGATCCATAAGGTGAGGTAGGCATAGTCAAAGATAAGTAGGATGGGGGGGAGGTGTAAGGGAGAGAGGCTCAGGGAGCAGCAGGGCATAGACAGACAGGAGTGCAAAACAAAAAGAAAGGAGGGGAACGGGGAGAGCCAGGGGCAAATACAGTGGTAAGTGCCATATAAAATCTCAAAAGGGGGGACCCTAGGCATAGCACTGGCAGTTTTCCTTCAAAGAAGGTTTCAGAAGAGATTTAAAGGAGGATAGTCTAACAAGGCGAATCAGTTTTAGTGTAATTTGGAGGAAGTTCTGCAAGGTTGGTAAGACATGGCTAATGGATATGGTGCCAAAATGAGATTTTACCTGGGGGGGTATCAAGCGAGATATAATCATATTTCCTAAGTGAGTATGTGCAAGGTGTTGATTTAAAGAGGCTGGATATGTAAAGAGGGAGTTTGTTAGTGAGGGCTTTGAATGTCCAGATGGAGGCATTATGCCATCTTCTGGTAGATAAGAAAGTACAGCAGAGTTGGCTGTAAAGTGAACAGTGGTGTGTTTTGAATGCAGAGTTGGTCACAAATCTTAAGCCCCTGTGGTACAGGACGTCCAGCTTAGTAAGAACAGTTTTGGGCAATGACTGTAAAGAAAATCAGCATAGTCAGTTAGTGGAAGGAATGTTGTTTTGACTAATCATAGTTTTGCTTCATAAGGTAAGCAAACGTTTGATATAGAAGAATAATCCCAGCCTTTGTTTTAGCTTTTTGGAGAGTTCTTCAACAAGAGGGTTATATGAGAGCTTACAGTCCAGCCAGAAGCCTATATACTGAAATTTTTCCACTCTTTTCAGGGTTTCACCCTGCATAGATACTATATGCATGTTGGCAGGCTGATGTGATCCAGAAGATGCATTAGTTGATGGGGAGAAGGACATGACTTTTGTCTTTTTGGCATTGTGTAGAAGTTTTAGATGTAGCAGATTTAGTTGTAGGATATTAAATTCTTGTTGTAAATCCCTGTAGGCAGATTCAATGGTAGGACGGTATCATCTGCAAATAGGTGAATACTGGCAGATGTAATATTGTGGTCAATATTGCTTATGTATACAGTATTGCGAATAATAAAGGGCCCAAGAGTGAACCTTGAGGTACCCCTCTCGGAAGGATTTTGCAGAGAGAAAGGTCACTCTGCGCCTTCACCTGTTGCTGCCTTCCAACAAGGTAGCATGTAAACCATTTTAGGGCATTATTGTCCAGCCTGATGTGATATAACAGGGTCAGTAGCAGATCGTGATCCACCATATCAAATGCTTTCCTTAAGTTAAGGAAAAGCATAGCGACATGATTCCTTCGTCAAATTGCAGTTTGCCAATTGTCAGCAACCTTGGCTAATGCAGAGACTGTGCTGTGACTTGGCCTAAAGCCAGATTGTAGAGGGTTTAGTAGGTTGTGATTCTCCAAAAAATCCCTTAGTTGACAGTTTACCCGCTTTTCAAGAAGTTTTAACACAATAGGAAGAAGAGAAGTGGGTCTGTAGTTGTTCAAGTCACTTGGTTCACCAGATTTGAGCAGAGGGATGACATGGGCTGTTTTCCACACTGGAGGGAGTGTTCCTTGAAGGAGCGACATATTGAAGAGGTACAGCACTCTCAGTGGTGCTGAATACATGAAAGTCCTTGGATCCATATTACAAAAACAAAAAATAGGGGACTGTATATCACTCACATATAATAGCATCTCAAGGTTCAGGTGACACGTTGGAACATCTCCAGCTTTGCTCTCAAGGTTCATATGTCACCAGAATCTCTCAATGGTATTATAACCTCGTAATACACAGTCCCCAAGCTATTATTCCATTTATTCAATGAATAAAAGATACCCCAGTGCTTTCTGGCATTCTGCCTTCCTGAAATCTGCTCTTCTGAAATCCAGTGCCATTGTCTTTGAATTTCAGCATTGGGTATACAGCATGATACTAAACCACTCTGAGTTGTGGTTGCACATCCCTAACACTACTCTGATCTCTTCTATGCTGTTGTGTGCTCCATCGCCATCGGTACTGGATCTGGCACCAGTCCATGTCACAGCATGCTGGCATACATGGACACTGTCATGCTGGGACATGGGCAGGGCCTCCTCCACACCAGCACGACCAACTTTAGTCCGGACAGACAGGAAGGTATACTGTTGTCCTGACCCTCAGAGACCTATGGAGGTGGATGGGTGCTCCTCCATGTCCAGGTTATCACCCTCAGTGGACACACCCACCACTGCTGACCCATGTAGACTCTCAGGAGCTGAAAGGGAACACAGTAGCATTAATGTCTCTGCCCTACCCTGAGGCATTCCCCCCAACCCCCTACACAGTGACAAAACAGGACCTACCATGCAGTGACGGGCTGCCACCCATCTGGAAGCCACCACCTGGAACACCCACTAGGGCAGAACGCCGCATGCTGCCAGCCACCTGCTCCTCCTGTGGCATCAGGCGTGGCACATCTGGCTGTCCACTACCAGTTGCAGCATGTGCTGCCCTGATTGCAGCCACCTTATCTTTTATCCTCCTCTTGTCCGTGCCCATCTTCTTCTTGCACTCCTGCATGGACCACTGGTGGCTGCCATGCTGGCTGACAGCACGCGCTACCTCATCTCATGCTGCAGCACAGGCCTGTGGTGTTCCCCGCTGTCCACTGAGCAGCGGTTCCCTGTCAAGGTAGGCCTCAAACAAGGCATCTGATTCTGCACGGGTGAAGTTGGCCTCCTCCATCTCCCATGTCTCTGTTCCTCCTCCTCCTCCTTCTCACGTTCAGTCATTATTGATCCTGTGGGAATGACAGGTGTTACCACTTAATGTGCAGTCCCATGCATCTCCCACACACCACAGTCCACTCTTCCAAACAGCATGCAACCCACCACAATAGACTGCAATACCAAACAATGACCTCTGAAGCCCCATGTCCCATTTATATAGTGTAAGGCATGCAAATGAGGTGAGGTGCAACTTTAAGTGGATGCTAATGCAGTGGCTGCGCCATGGAATTGCTGATGAGCTAATTTGCATATGCTGGCTGAATATCACGCTGTTGCTCCTTGCACAATTGTGTTGAGCGTGTTCAGGCAAAGGCACAGCTCTGTGACGTGCTCAGTAGGCACCGCACGGTGCATGCCCGGGTGCTGAGCTGACGCCTGCCACGGTGATGCTGTGCTGAGCATGGGAGGCAGTGCAGGGCATGGCCACCACTGTGCCAGCGGTGCTAGTGTGCTGTTCACACGTATAGGGCTCATACCCTGGAGCGCTGTAGGTGCCATGGTGCCACAGCGTGGTAGGCCACTGCAGGGCATCACACACAGGCACCCGACCGCGTTACATGTAAGGAGTCACAATCATGCTGTGGCGGTCTGTGTGCGACAGAGCCTTGACCCTCCAGTTGACCTTTGCCCCCTAGGCACCATACGCCCGCATGGGTGCACCCCTATCACGCTGTTCGGTGACAGAGTGATGGGGAATGGCAGCTCTGTACCGCGCAGCATCTGCATGTGGTGAACGTGTGCTACAGAGTGCCATTTTGTTAACCTAGCCACTGTAGTCATGGCACGCAGGAGAGCAGCTCTGTAGAGCCCTCTTGAGCTGGCCAATTTGGTGGCCATTGTAGAGCCCCATGCTGGAGCTCTGTTTGGGGATGTGCCCTTGGACAGGGCTAGGAGTGCAGTGTGGGAGGAGGTGGCAGTGTCACTGGAGGAGGCCACTGGTATCTCCAGGAGTCCAGAGCAGTGTCACCACCACTATGGGGACCTCTGGTGGAGGGACCCAGACAGGCTTTCCCATCTACAGGCATGCACCAGGCATGCATCAGGCAAGGCACAGTGCCATGTCCAGGTAGGTGCTCCATCCATACACTGGTAGCATCCGTCTGGATTTCGTAGTGGGCATGTGTCCGCCCCAGGGGGGGCTGTCCAGTGTGGGCAGTTTTGGTCATGATGGGGTTGCAGCATGACTGGGCTGTGCGGGATCGCACACATTGGGGGGGCCTTTGCTACTGTTTTGTACTGATGTTCCCCTCTCCATGTTTGCACAGTAGGCTCTGAGGAGAGGCGACGAGCCCGAGAGGCATGGGCACGTGTGAATCAGGTGGCTGCCCGGCAACAGCCATGTGATGGCAGGCCACAGCTACATCAGTGCCAAGATGTTGCAGATGCAGGTGAGTACCTTTCTTCCTGGATATTTTGTGCATGCTGTGTTGCGGGGTAGGCGGCAGGGCATGGCCACCATCCATTTATGCCACTGACATGCACTCCACATGGTACACTCAGCACTGTCCTGTGGCACTGCATGTATGAGTGTGTGTCACTGGTGGTCTATGCATGCACCAGGTACATGGCTGTGCAACTGCCTTCACACCGCATAGCCATGTCACTGTACAGCTACAGTGGTGCTGTGCAGTACTTGGATGGTGGGTGTGTGCAGTGGTTTGCATGGCTGTGTGCACCTGGGTGGGCAGGTCTTGTGGACATGATCATTGTGGGTGGTTGCACACCATCACAGGGGCGTGGCCCAAGGCTGTATGCCATGCACAATGGCTGGGCTGCAGGGGGATGAACATTCACACTTATTGACTCTGCTCCCTTGTCCTAGGTAGTTGGCATTGGATCGATCTGGAGAGGGCCTTGCAGGAGTTGCTGCAGCTTTCAAGAGCATCCCTTGAAATCCTCTAGCGGCTAGAGAGGCATGGTGTGTGGAGATGGCGGTCTCACAGGCACAACCGGACCGATGAGCGGGGTAGATGTTAGGCCCTCAATGCCCCCTGGATGATCGTTACCTACCTGGACCCACCCTCACACCCCTTCTTCCCTCTTCCAGTTGTTCACCCCTGCCCCTTACCCGCCCCCACCTTGTTTGTGGCCCTCCCCCCATTGTATATATCTATGTATATAGTTGTGTTTCTTGATTATTTGTAATACATTTGTTTTGTTATGACAACTGTGGTGGTCTATGATTTGCAGTGGGCTACAGGTGCTCAGCTGCAGTGGTGTGCATGGCGTCAGGGTTGGTGCAGGCATGGGCCTGTGTGTGTGTCCAGATGGGAACCATCTATGGTGTGGGTAGGGGAATCTGTCACTGTCTGTGGTTTGTGTGTTGTTCTCTATGTACTTGTTGCCTGTGCAGTGGTCCATGGTGCATGCTCTGTGTCCATGGTGCCCCTGTCAGACCGTCCATGGGCTGTGCAGCTGACACCCTTGCATGTCTGTGATATGCACTGTCTGCTGGCATGTCAGTTGTTGCTGTCCATGAAGGGCAACCACTGTACCCTGCACAATGCCAGGTTGCCTCCTGTCACTGGTGTGGTGCACGTCTGCCTCGGGTGGCACTGTGGCTTCCGCTGTTTTTGGTCCCCCTCCATGCTGTCGCTTGTGTCTGTTGCAGGGGATGTGCTCCACTGTCTGTCATTTGTGCTCCAGCCACATGCTGGTGGCGTATGGATTCATGGTGCATGCACAGGGTGGCTGGTACACCTGTGCCATGGAGGGGTGCTAGCCATGGGTCCACAGCTGCTGTGGCCACACACCAGCGGATTTGTTGACCCACTACTGTGTCCCTGTGTTGGTGTGCACTTGGGTATGGGTTGGTGTTTGTCCATGCACTGTGTTGCATCCTGTGTGGCGCATGCTTCCATGCACCACTGTGGGCTTCTTTGCTGGTTGTTGAGGCCGGTGCTGGGATGGGGTGTGTCATTGGGAGGGTGTGCATGGTGCTGTACCACTGGTGGTGGTGTCCTGGGCATGCCCTGTTGCATGTGTGGTACCTAGTGTGCCGACACATGGTCAGTCTCTCAGCTGTACATCAGGGGGGCCATACAGGGTGGCACTGTGTCTGCAGTTGTTGCATCAGTGTCTGCTGCCGCATGCTTCAGGGTGCTCATGGTGGGGCTGCCTTGCATGTCTCAATGGTGTGCAGGGTTGCATTGTCACAGTTGGGGTGGTGGCATGCATGGGGTGTCCTGCAGTGTTGGGCACTGCTCCTGGGCAGGGTGTCTGTGGAACGCTGTGCAGGGTGTGTTCTGCATTGGTGGGATGGTGTAGCACAGGGTGGACGGACCTCCTTGTTTGCTGGTCACAGCTTGCCAGTGGGTGTACTGAGGCACCATACCCCAGCTGTGGGATTGTGGCTGGTTTCCATGGGCTGGTTGTTCTTCCAGCTCTCCTCTGGTTGGGTGGTTCATGGGGTGTGGGGGGCACTGTCCATTCTGCTGTGTGCTCCTCAGCCCATATCTTCCATGTGTGGGGGAACCCTGCATCCTGTCCCTGAGCATCCCAGGTTGTGCTGATGTGCTGCCACCCTGCTCCACTGCACCAGACCTGCACCTCTGTGCATCCCTGGTTGTGCCATGGGGCAGTTGCTGCGATATTCAGTTGTGTGGTGCAAGTGCATCTAGCCCTGCGCAATGTTTGAATATCACGCGTGTTGCGCATAGGTGCGCTGTACTTGTGCCTACTCCTGCTATTGCACTACTTTGTGGCGCAGTTTGAATATCTGGGCCATGGTGTATATCTCAAACTGCAGCCCAATGCCTCTGTCCCCTCCTTATTAGGATGAAGGCTATCTCTTTAAATGGGCATTTATCTCACCACAAGTCACCCCATTCTCCCAGGATGTAAAACCACTCCTCAACCATTCATAAATTGAAAGACGTTGATTGCTTGGCATCAGTTGTGCTGTACACTACCTCATATATGTTTCTTTTATTGTTATATTTGTTTGGACACTTGTCTTAATGATACCCTGACCCAGGAAGCAGCTGAGTGTGCTGTAGTTTTTTATGCCTACAGGAGAAACTACAGCACACACATCAGCTACTCTTTATTTGCTGCTATATTTCTGTGGGAAGGGCATTTGTGTTTTTATACACCTGCACTATTGTGTGCGTTGTTTTGCTGCTCTTTTAGCTATTGCATATTTTAAAGGTAGTGGCTAAGGTTAAGAAGGGAGTCCCACTTCGGGTCACAGGGTACAAGTTGCTCGCACTCTCTGAGGCAGGACGCTATACTATCGCGTGGAGAGGTCATGAGCCACTTGCAGCCTGCGCATGTCAAGTGTGTCTGGTGTGTTTAAGCATGGGGAATTCATCAACCGCTTAGGTCAGCAGAGGAAATTTAGCATAAGTTTGCTTAAATATAGCTTGTGTAAGTGCTTGTTTCCACGCTTGCTCTGGGTAATGTGTTTTTCATTGTGTTAGGTCACTACATTGTTTCTGTTTGGTTGGATAGTTTAGTATATAAATGGCTGACCCTATTTTCACATTGGATGGGGATGTCAGTGTGAAACGTGTTTCCTGTGCGATGTATATCTCAATGCATCTCCCACTCCTCGTTACAACATATACATGTAATAAATGTTTGGAAATTAATGATTTAAAGGTAGAAATCATGTTGTTTAATAGCAGAATGTTGCAATTAGAGGAAAGTCAAGCTGCCATGTTTGAACGTTTCCACTGTCAGACGACGGATAAATGTTTGGCCCACCCCTCTGCTAGTGGTCATCCAATTGTTGATTCAGTCCCAAATAATGGTTTTTCAGCACCCTTAGAGTTTCCCTTAACTCCCATTTCTTCTGTACCAGGTTTTGCTACTATAAATTGTAGCTCTTCAAATAAATGAGCTAGAAGTGACTCAGGGGAAAATGATATGTCTGAGAAATGGTCTATGGTATCTACCTCTAAAAATAGAAAAAAGGTAGAAAGGTGCATGTATTTTCTTTACTTTTATGTAATAGTTTCAGCCCACTAGGTAATATATTTAAGTGACTCTACACATGAATCTGATACATTGTCTATACCCCCCTTACCTCTTGTCAATATCTCTACTATTCTAATAAATAACCCTATCCTCTCATTGAAATGATTGTCCTTCAGCTCCTTTAGATTGTAGCCCTCTTGACACCCCCTCTAGTGCTTCACATTCAGTGAATGATAATTTGGATTTAGCACCTTTGCATTCTGACACTTATGTTACCACCTCTGGTGCTTCATCTGCTGTGAATATTAGTATGGATTTAGATCATGTCTTGGAGAAGCAGCAACTTTATGTTTTAGGTGATTCAATTATCAAGCACCTGGATAGGGCTGTGTGTAATGCCGATAAGGTAAACTGAACATGTTCTTCTTTTAAGGGTGCCTCCATATCTGATATTACAAACATGATTAATCACATTATTCCACATTCTGATACAAATCCTATTGTGATTATACAGTACATGCAGGTACAAATAATTTATATAGAAACTCTCTCCTCTCCATTAAACAGGACTGTGTTGCCCTTACCAATAAATGAGTTTCCTTTGGATGTGATATCTACATTTCTGAAGTATTACCTCATCCTGTAGCATCAAATTTCATTAATGACAAAATTAAATGTGTGAATGAATGTTTGAGGAAGTGGTGCCTGTGACAAAATATCAAATGTATTACTTATTGGGAAGAATTTGTCGATAGGCCTGAAATGTTCTACAGGAATGGTTTACACTTAAGTAAAAGGGGCAATTCTCTAGTGGGCAAAATTTTCTCTGACCTAATTGAGTATAATTTGAACTAAAATTGGGGGGGTCTTCCCATTACTAAGAAGTCTGTAAATGCACAAGGAAAATATGGCCAGATTTCCTTAACAAATCTTCAGTTTTTGAGTCTTAATGCTAGGATCCTGAATAATAAAATGTGTGAACTTAGTTCTAGAGTCTCCTTATCTAATGCTGATATTGTCTCTATAACCAAAACCTGGTGGGACAATAAGGCTGACTGTGATAGTGTTATTCTGGGAGGTGGTGTATCTTTACATTTAAATAAACATCTTAAAAGTCTTGATATATCTAGCCAAATAAAGAAGCACAATATTGTTACAGAAACTTGTTATAGGCCTCCAAACTCTTCTGCAGAATACATGGAAGCTATTTTACTTGCAGTGGAAACTGTGTGTGATATTGGGAATATTATCCTCCTTGGTGATCTGAATCTACCAGATATTAACTGGTGTGCTCAAAATGCTAAAACTCTCAATAGTAAAAAACTTTTAGCTATCTGTGCCCAGCTTCATCTTAAGCAGAGTGTTGTTTTCCCAACTCATGGGAAAAATCTTCTGGACATAATTTTACATCAAGATAGTTTGAATGTGTTTGATGTTTTAAAGGAAGCTCCTCTTGGCAATAGTGACCACTGCATCATTTCTTTCAAGTTACAGTGTCCAATCGAAATTAAGCCCAAGTCCTCATTTATTTACATTTATGATAAAGCCAACATAATTGGTATGACACAAGCTTTTAACAAGTTGATTGGGTAAAGAACACTCTAGACTTCCTACTCAAGATTATTAAGTTATTATTCAATACCTTAACATCAGTTAAGGATGAATTTATTCCTTGCAGAAATAAATATGACAAAGCTAAATCATAGCCTAAATGGTTGTCTATATCCATAAAGAAACATATTCAACAAAAGAATAGGAAATATACTAAATATTTAAAAAGTGAGACCTCCAAAAATTGGAATGAATATGTTAAGGTTCAAAAGGCTTGTAAGGCTGCTATAAAAAAAATCTAAAATGAGTTATGAATATAATTTGGCCATTAGAGCTACTAAATCCAACAGTAAGTTACTTTTTTCTTATATCAACTCTTAAAAAAAAACAGTATGTAAGGTGGGTCCTATACAAGAAAATAATCAGAGTTTTCATGATCCAAAGTCTATGGCTAATTTATATAATTTACATTTTTGTAAACAATTTGCACCTTTGGATACCTTTATCAATTCAGACATTAATATTTCAGAACCATATTATTAAGGCATTGATAAAAAATCAAATTTCTCAAAGGTAAAACTTGCTTGGGACCTGATTACATTTCTTGACATTTATTATATTTACTTTCCACTTGCTCATTGATCCCATTAAAATTATTGTTTGATTTCTGTTTAATCAGTGGTTTTGTTCCTAAGCAGTGGAATGTGCAAACATCGTTCCTATATATAAAAGGGCCTTAAATCTGATTGTTTCTAACTATTGACCAGTTAGTCTTACTTCACCAATTTGTAAGTTACTGGAAAGTTTAATTAAAGATATATTGAGTCCCATTCTGAATGATGCAGACTTCGAACAACATGGTTTTAGAAAGGGTAAAGGTTGTCACTCTAATCTGATGTGCTTTTATGAGAATATTAGTTCCCTTATTGATGGTCACATTACTTGTGATTTCATCTTTTTGGATTTTAGTAGGGCATTTGATGTCATGCCACATTGGGCCCTTAAGGTAAAATTACATAACTTGAAAATTAATAAATATATTATCACATGGATTAACAATTGGTTAACTGATCGCTCTCAGTGAGTGAGCATTGATGGATGTTTATCCACTATTGGCAATGTTACTAGTGGTGTTCCACAGGGGTCTGTACTCAGTCCATGTTTATTTCAAGCTTTTGTATCTGACGCCACCTCTTATTGTTTGTCATCTGCTGTTAAATACGCAGATGACATTAACATTGGGGGACCTTGCTTAAGTCTAGATGAATATAACATTATATAGCAGGACTTAAATCATATAAATGACTGGGCTGATCATTGGGGAATGAGGCTAAATTACTCTATGTGTAAGGCTATGCATTTGGGTATTACAAATCCAAAAAAACATATATGTTAGGGCAACATTTACTTGGTGAGACTACAGATGAAAGAGACCTTGGCATTACTGTCTCAAACAACTTAGACTTTTCAAATCATATAAATGACTCTATTAAAGGCTAATAAAGTTCTTTGGTATATTAAATATAGCATCACTTCTAAACATCCTGAAGTGCTAATTCTTATTTAATACTTATTTCAGACCTTATTTGAATATGTTTCACAGCTCTGGTGCCCTATAAAGGCTAACATAAACCAACTAGCGAGTTCAGCAGAGATTCACAAAAAATCTTTTAGGTCTGCATCAACTATCATATGAAGAAAGATTAAGTAAACTTGGTCTGTTTTCCTTTGAAACTTGTAGATTAAGAGAGGATCATTTGTTTCTATTTGATGTAGTCCATGACCCTTCCTTGATGGTAGATTTAGGATTAACCTTTAAAGAGTCATCTTATAATATTAGAGGCCACCACTTCAGTTAATGAGTCAATCTTTTAAAAATAATAAAAGAAAACTTTTCTGTACACTAAGAGTGATTAAACCATGGAATAGTTTGCCTTTGTCTGTCATTGTTAGTAAAGATAAAGCTCAGTTTAAGACTAGATTGGATAATTGCTTTATATCTGGCAATCAACTGTCTTACTATTGATTCTGACTAGCATATGAGCTCTTATGGGCTATTTGGCCTTCTTGCCCATTCTTTCACCTTAGTATGAACCTTTTTTGCCTTTCCCACCTGCAAACTGTGGGGACTGCTGAGAAGGTCACAGTAACAGCCAATCACTTAAGACTGAGAACCAACATCCTGAAGCTTGCTTTCTACTGCTGTAAGAAAATAAAATTTCATCAGTGGGATTACTTAAAAAGTTGGAATCTTGCTTTGTGGCAGAGTTAGGCTACACCCTCAGCTGTGACTTATGGATCACTTTTCTATCTCCTTATTTCCTAGCTACCAGAATTTCTGTTGTGCAACAGTTAACGCTTTTCTCATTGCTTTTCTTCTTTTCCCACCTACCCTAGGGCAGCCACCTAGCGTAGCTCTTTACTGTCCCTACTAAACTTCCTACCAGTTCTCTCTTTTCATTCTTTTCCATATCCATCCATTCAGTCTCTGAATGATGCCATGCACCCTAAAATGGCAGCCGTTGTGCAACACTGGCACACCCAATAGACAGTGTGCCCACCATGTCTGTGCAATCAAATGGCTTGGTGACCATGTCTGGACCCTCTACCCACCTGTAACCCACAGTGACACAGTACTGACATGTGAAAAACCTATCTGCCCAACGCTGTCCTGCTGGTCCAGCAGCTGCACCTCTTGCCAGTCCCGCACTGTAGCTGCAGCTGCTCTGGCCCTCCAGTAGTCCTCTGGCCCTGTGGAAGTAAACAAGAGAGGTGGGCATGAGTACACATGCACACACAGACAGCACCCTCACCACCACACAGCCCGCATGGTGCGGGGTGTGACCCCATCAGCCCTGTGGCCTGCACAACTGAAACACGTGCAGCAGCCATGTAGGACATGTAGTGGCCACCAGGACCATGACAACCCTCAGCAGTAGCATACACTGTGCAGCCATAGACCCACTATAGCAGTGCCCTGCGCATGTATGCCACTTGTGCATACTAACCTTCTTGTGGCACTGCCCCACACTGCACACATGCCTGCAGCCACTGGAATCTGTCTGGATCCCTGCGGCGCAGGTCCCCATAATGATGTCTGGACTGCTCTGCCATCCATGGCACTCCCCTGCAGTGCTCCAGAGACGTGGCCACCTGCTGCCACACATCGGCATATGCCTGCTGAAGGTGAACCTGGCCAAACAGCTGGCCTTCAAATGGCTGGACCACAGCCACCAGGTTCACGATCTCCACCTCAGTCCAATTCAGGGACCTTCTGGAACACATGTTGTGCACCATTCCTCTGTGTATGTCAACGGTTGTTGGCATAATGGCCAACACAGCACGCATGTGAAGCTGCACACGGATGATGTGCAATAGTAAACAGTGTTAAGCAACTGTGCAGCATGTGGATGCATGATTGCCGTGCAGTGTGGAGGTATATTGTGCAGCACCATGCATGCACACTGCGCCATGGCCTGGTGGGTGAATGGGGTCACGTACATGACCCCAAGGGCACAGATCGTGACCCTGCATAGCACCGCGCATGTACCAGGCATGCGCAGCATGTGGCATCGAGTGAGTCGCGCAGCTGCGCAAAAGCTGGCTGCACAATGATACTTGACATATGCAATGGGGAAGCAGTAGCGCATGTACTGGCACCACAATGTGCATGAAGGACGCTCACATGATAGGCCCATGCCACAGTGTGCACACATGTGCACTGCAGCCATGCACACTGCACATGAGCCAAACTTGTGCTACACAGGTGCTCTGGTGCAAGACAATTGAGCATGGTGCAAAATGAAGATATTCAGCCGCCGTATGCAGATCACTTCATCAGCCTATGTGCAGTGCATTCGTGTGCATTAGCATATCATTGCCATTGTGCACAAGCCCATTTGCATGCGATGCACCTTATAAGCACCACAGAACAGCACAGGGCACAGACTGGTATTGCAGCCATTTGGGTATGTGGATGCTAGCTGGGATTGGGAGGCCTACATCAGCACTGCAATGGTGCACCACTCAGGTCCATGCTGTCACTGACTCCATGTGCTGTCACTGTCTACAGGTAGCAGAATGTCCAGGAATGAGGGGAGGAGGAGCATGGGCCTGCCCCAAGCACAGGCCCAACTTTACTAAGGAAGAGGAGCAGGCCCTGTTTGAGGCCTACCTGGACAGGGAGTCCCTGCTGAGTGGTACCATGGGTATGCCACAGGACCGGTTGGCAGGGTGGGAGACCATGGCAACATATGTCAACACCCACGGCAGGCATCAGCGCAGTGCACAGGAGTGCAGGGAAAAAGGTCGGGACTGACATGCACAGGATCAAGGAGAAGGTGGCAGCCATACGGGCATTCCACAACAGGACCAGCGGAGACCCATCCACCACACCCACCCTGTTGGTCACAGAGGAACTAGTGGCATCCACCATCAGCCATGTAGTGGTTGAGGGTGTGTCTGGTGGCAGGTTTCAGATGGGTGGCAGCCCCTCACAGCATGTTGAGTATGCACACTATCTGCATGTCTGGCATGTGTGGTATATCACATGCAGGTGTGCCAGCTGCCGTGCTGCATGCCATGTGTGTGGGTTGCCTGCCACCATGCATGGTGCACTGTCAGATGGCAGTAATGGTGCAATGCACACCTTCTGGGGCCCTGTGCATGGGGGCTATGGCACCTGTAACACTGTGTTTCTTTCTTGCAGCACCATCATGTCTCCATGGAGAAGCCCAGGCAGAGGCAACTATAGCCACGGTCCTGGAGGAAGAACCATCCACATCCATGGGCATCCATGGCAGGGACCGGGCCATGACACAGCAGTGTGAGGTTGGAGGATGTCCTTGGACTGGGATAAGATGATGTGTTGTCTGAGCTCCTGCTGGATGCCAGTCTGCAGGTGCTCGGCACTGGCACCCAGCTGAGGGCTGTGTCTGACTCCAATGATGACTTCACTCTGATCCTGGATAGTGCTGGGTGTGTGTGGCACCTGTGACACCCCAGGGATTGGCACAGGCAACATCACGGCCTATTGATGTGCCTGTGGCTACACAGCTGCCACTCATCCCCAGTGGCACAGTGGTGTCTGGTGCCACTGCTGTGCCTGGCAAGGGTGGTGGTGATGTGGCAGATGTGGCAGCACCAGGCAATGCCCAGCGGCTGGTCAAGCAGTGGCAGCAGGATACAGGTACCACAAGGCAGTGCATCACAGGCTCCACTGCTAGTGCACCTGTTGGGACAGTACCCCCTGTATGGTCCGCTGTGCAGCAGCCACCAAAGTGGGGCACTAGACAATGTACCATGTCACCCCCAGCTGGCTGGCATCCTGCCCAGCAGGTGCAGGATGCCGATCTGCTGGAAGAGCACACTCAGTTGCTGTGGACATCCGTGGAGAACCAGACACTGCTTACCTTGGAGATGTGTGCACTGTGGGCAGAGATGCATCAGCTGGCTGAGCATCAGGACAGGGGTCATACATGGCTTATTGATGAGCTCCACCAGCTGTGGGAGGCCATGACCACATCATTGGCCCACATGACCAGTACCACAGCAGCTGGGTTTGCATTGGTGGCTGCCTCTGGGCTCGACCATGCACAGAGGACTCCCGCAGTGCTGTGTCTACTCCACAGTTCTGGTGTCTGGTGACCCCTGCACAGCAGACACTGGGCTTGGATGATGGCATCCCAGGCACTCTGACGTGAGCCTGTTTGGCCGATATACACCCCAGTGAGGACACGGCTATGTTCTCAGTCATCCACCCCTATGGGTGTGTCAGATACACCCTGTTGCCTGATGCACAGCCTGCAGCTGCTGACCAGCCTCAGTGCAGCAACCCATGTGGCCATGGTGGTTGAGGGACCATGCGGTTGTCTGATGTGTGCACTGCCCTTACCTGCTGTCCACTGTTGCTGCCCAGTGCATGCTTGGGGGATGTGGCATGCATGTGGTGGTGCACATGTGTGTTGTGCTGCATGCCCCGGTGTGCCGGCTGGGCTACTGGGCCTTGTGGCATGGGTGTGATGACAGCAGCTCTGTGCGGTTGTGCCTGTGCACCGTGTCATGCTTCTTATCCATGCCATGTTCTTCAGCCCGTGTGTGTGTGTGTGTGTGTGTGTGTGTGTGTGTGTGTACCCATGCCTGTGCTGTATGTGTGCTTGTCTGTGTGTTACTGCCTCCACCATGCCTGCTGTGTGCCCCATTCCCTGGATGTATCCCACCATGCATGTCCAGGCCTGTGTGTGGTTTGGTGGTCTGTGTGACCTATGCAGGCGTGTGTCAGTGCACTTCACCTACAATCTCCAAAATGCTCCTGTGTTATTGTGGTCCAGTGCATCCTGGCCTCTGCTACAAGTCTGGGGTCCTGCCTCCCTAGAGGTGGCTGCCCACTGACCCATTGTCACCTTCATCCCCGCTGCTGTCACCCTCATCCACCTGGACAGCTATCCCATGGTCAATGGCCATGTTGTGCTGTATGCAGCAGGCCAGGAATAGGCCACAGGCTTTCAATGGGCTGTATTGTAGGGCACCACTTGATCTGTCTAGGCAATGGAAATGCATCTTCAGCATGCCAAAGACATGTTCAATGATACTGCACTTGGAGGTGTGTGCCTCATTGTATCTCTCTTCCACAGGGATGGCGGTCACCGTAGGGGATAAGCAGCCAGGGCCTGATCGGTTATGCACTGTCACCTGCATGGGGAAAGACATGGTTAGCTCTGCACTGTATTGTGGCACCCTTGCCCCTGCTGCCCAATGCCCCTTCCACCACACCCACCCTGTTTGTCCTCCTTCTTCCCACAGCCATGTGGCACCCACCCCTGCCCCATGCCCTACTCACCAACAAGGACCCATAGGGATATCCCCATTACCAAGTCTCTGGCACAGTATGGAACTTTGCCAGATGAATGCATCATGTGCACTCTAGGGTGTGAATTGATACATAGCCCTTCCTGTTTATGTATGTTGGCCCCTCGAGGCCCGGTGATATGCGAATACCCATGTGGGTGCAGTCAATTGCCTCAATCATGCCTGTCATGCGTGCCACCCTATGGAAGATCTGCATGTTTGCTGTATGCTCTGCCTGTGTACTTGGGAACTGTATGAACTCTGAACCATGTGGCAGCAGATAATTGAGGAACTGTGTTAGGAGATGGGACATAGTCAACTGGGTGATGCCCATGGTGTCACCTGTTGGTCTCTGGAAGGTGTCCTTGATGAGAAAGCACATCACAGCTGTCACCTTAGTCTCCACTGACATGGCATGACTACGCCTGGTGGGTGCTTGCATCTCCTCACTGCACAGCTCACAGAGCTGCCTCTGAATGTCTCTGTTCAGGCGGTACTGGCACACATTCTCGGCATCACTAAAGTTCTCAAATGTGATGCGGGCACGGTACCACCTGTGTTGGACATACCTCCGAAGGGCCTTCATCAGCCACATTGATGTTCCTCCACCCTCCTCAAAACCCTCATTACCTCATCCATCAGGAATGCTGCACTGTCCATCTTGACTGGCTGTTTGCACAAGGTTGTGCATCTGCTGTCCGTGTGTTTGAGCCAGTTTTTATAGACTCAGGTCTGACTGGTGCATCTTATGTTTTGCTCTGGACTTGTGCCATGGTTTATGGGTGAATATACCATTGCACCACTTATTCATGGGACCGCTCCCTGCACTTGTGCTGCATACATTACTTTTGTGCCGTGGTGCATTGGGACTTGTGCTGTGCAGCCACAGTGTTTGAATATCACCGGTAGCGCAAGTCTGTGGTTGTTTGATGTAATTCAGTTGCACCATGTGCAACTGCTCTGAATATCCAGCCCTTGGTGTGCAAATAAGGTACATTTTTCCATACTATGACTGAACATTACAGTATTTAAATATTCACTCATAACTTTGTTAATTTTCAATATTTTGACTCCAAACTTTCAACATAGTCATTTTTCCACATCACTCATATACATGACATGTGGCATTTTTTAAATCCTGGATGAGACATGTTTTCACACCTCTGCTGTGTATACTATGAATGATACATGCCATGCTTATAAGGCTAATCATAAAACCATATATATCTTAAAAGCTGGGGTCAAAATAAAATAAAAAGCACAGCACACACATGCAGGAAAACAGCTAACATTGACAAATGCTTGTTTAGTTATAGAGGAGCAAAATAAATTGTCTTAAGTTTGTAATCTTGTTTTTTTTATCCTTATGTAACTTTGCCCCTGGTGAACTGATTGTCACAAAGTTTTCTAAATTCAGAGATCCTGGCACCTTCCCTACACTATCTAAATTTCAAGTAAATCAGTTGAAGGGTGCAAAGTTATTAAGATGAAACTATTGGTGTTTAACATTAAAGTGCATATTCCACTCTAATATATAGGCACTACTGTACCTGTATTATACACTTCCAGATCTGAAAATTAGTCCTGACCCAATGCATTGGCCCATCAAGCCTCAACACACCTGTATGAGAACAGCAGAGTTTTTTTAATTGTGCAGCTGCAACTGAGTCATGCTGCTGGTTTGAGTGGCAGCAGTGAGCCAGTAGTCTCTCTCTCCATAAATATATATATATATATATATACACATATATATATATATATATATATATATATCACTGTCTGACTATCTTTCTTTCTTTCTTTCTTTCTATCTATCTATCTATCTATCTATCTATCTATCTATCTATCTATCTATCTATCTCTCTCTCTATTTATTTATTTATCTAATCTAGCCTATATTTATAAATCATTAATTTGACTTGTGTGGTACCATGTGTGTAACCTCAACCCTCTAGATTGCATGCATGCCCTCCTTCCCAGTATATGGTATTTTATGCATACATACATACATAAAGCATAACTGGGTACCTACCCAGTACAGATTGTGTCTGCCTCACTCTCCACCAGGTTGCATGCCACACCTTGCCATAATATAAGTGGGGCACCAGTGTGCCCAGCCCCAATGCCACCTAACAGTATTCTGACTCTGGGCACCCAATTCCCAGTGCTGGCTAGGTCACCTCGTGAAAGAAAGAAAACCAGCCCTCATTGATGTTTTTTAACCTCAAACTTGCAAATAAGAGAATGGTCCATCATTGATCTGACCACCATGAACCACTACCCACCCCACACCAACCACCCACTCAACACCAACCACCCCACCCACCTAAAACTATTCCAAGTTTTAGATCCACTGTCAGATCAAAAGCACATCTTGCTACTGGATCCAGTGACTGCAAAACGAGGAAATTAAGGTAAGTCAAGTTTATTGTATTTCAGTGCATTTTGATCTTTAACTCATATGTTTGTCATTTTTCAATATTTTTATATTTTTACACACATTTTCATGTGGCCTTTTAGTGACCCCATCTCATGAGAAAGATAGGTGACATTTTTTAAATCCATCACAAAAGGTGATGTCACAATCACTACAGTTCTATCGGCAGATAGACTCTTCCCCTGGCACAGGGCATAGTGGGCCATCTGCACCTACATCTGTTCACACAGGGCTCAAATGAGCATTTGATTCCACTACATCAAAAAGAAAGAAAGGTATTTCTAAAGAAAAACTGCATTAATACACCAGTTAGGGTTCAACTTAGCATCACACAAGTAGGGAAATGTGGTGTTAGGATTTCCAACCTTTAATCACCACCCCCAGAAGCTGCAAAGGATAGAACCACTCAAGGAACCAGAAATGGCCATCATTAGGTAAGAAAATAACATGCAATTGTTTTCAGATGACATAAATGCAGTAGCATTAATGTGCCACCTTCATTGTTTTGCATCTGTAGCTGCATAAGCACAGGAGTGGGGTCTGTGCTGATGCAGCCACACCCGTGTCTGTATGTCTGCAGTGTGCATGAGAATGAGTGGCTGCACAGCACAGGACCCTGAAGCCAGAGGTACTCATGCACACTGTACAAGGTACCTTGCTAGACAGCATTATTTGCTAGAGCATGTTTTTTTTATTTGCAGCTGTATAACAAAAAAACTTCTACCCCATTAAACAATTTCTAGATCTACTGCTGAAAGCATGATAGCTACATTGCAACAGTACTTCCCTATGTGTAAGTGTTGGCCACAATAAGGCCTGCCCTTCTGGAGACAGAAGTCGGTGTGTATTTCTATACCTGTGGCTGAAGAGGTGCAGGCCCTCAATGGCCTCTGCCCACAGATAGAAGTACTTTTGCAATTTTGGTGTCATGGATTTTGTGGCACCTGCATTTCTGCAGCTAGAAGTCAGTGTGTATGTCTTACATCTGTGTCTGTGAGTGTGTGTATGTCATACAGTGTGCATGAGTTCCTGAGGCTGCAGAAGCACTAGCCCGTTAAGGGTGAAGACAAAATATCTCTTGTAATTTGAATATCATAGATCAGTGTCTGGCTGAAGGGCCCGTGCTTCTGTACACAGAAGCACTGTTGTGATATGAGTATCATAAATTTCTATCTGCAGCAACAAGAGAGGTGTATGTCTTGCAGTGTGGCTTGCAGATACAAATCCATGAAGGCAACACATCAGTGCTGATACATTTATGTCATCTGAAAGCAGTTGCATGTTGTTTGTCTTACCTGATGATGGTTCTCTATGGTTGCTTGTATGGTCTTTTCCTTTGCTGCTTGATGGGGAAGGGAGTCGAATTAGTTTTTTTGCAAAGAATATATACATTTTTGCAAACTATGTTAATGCACCAGGTAAGGTTCAACTTAATGCCACAAAGTAGGGAAATGTGGTGTTAGGGTCCCCTACATCAAAACGACAAGATCACAAAGCAACCACAGACTGCCATCATCAGTTAAGACAAACAACAAACAAAATATAACAGTTTCTACACCCACTACCCACTTAGGTCAGCACAACTGTTTAACCTAATCTGAGCTTTCAAAGTAACATTCTACTTTTTCTAGGAAAGTACTATGCCTACACAAAACTGCTATCTCTTTGAAAATTTCTAGAAATGCTGCTAAAATCATTATACCACATTGCAACAGTGCTTCTGTCCTCAGAAGCACAGGTCCCCATGGGGCCTACATTTCTGCAGCCACACAAACTCATGCATGCTATACGACATATAGACACAGGTGTGGTTGCATAATTATACAACATACACACACAGATTTGGTTACATAAGCAAAGGCCACTGTGCTTATGCAACCACAGACACAAATCCATGAAAGTAGCACATTAGTGCTACTACATTTATTTCATCTCGAAACAGTTGTTTGTTGTTTGTCTTACCTGATGATAGCTGTCTGTTGTTGTTTGTGTGGATTGTCCTTTTGCTGTGTGGGGGAGTTAGGAGTGGAAATCCTAAAACCACATTTCTCTACTTTTGTGGCATGAAGCTGAACTCTAACTGGTGCATTAACAGTTTTTCTTAAAGAATTTCCTTTCTTTTTGAGATAGTGGAATCATAACCTCATTCACACAGGTCCTCTGGGCCCTGATCCAAGAGAAAACTCTGTCCACCTATGAAAGTGCAGCAACAGATGCCAAGAATTTATGGGACCATTTGGTGGGCTGTGGAAGAGCAGGGCTGTCTGGGCCCCACACTTCCATGTGGCCACTGATACAGATGTACAGGGCAAACAGCCAATCTGTCAACTGAAGTACAGGGCCCTCTGGCAGAGGTTGCTAGGAAAGGAAAACATAGCACACACACCAGACAATGCCCCCACATGAAACCTAGTAAATAGGCAATATGTAAGGGCTACTGACCTGAGTTTTCTGCATGTTTGAACGATAAAATTATCCCATTCACAAGCCTTTCCTAATATCTTCAATGAGCAGCAGGACTTTTAGTAGAGAGGGGTGCTTTTTACCTTCCTACAAGTTCCTCTGGCAGAGGTGCAGGGCTCTATGTTGATAGAAGAGATCTCTTCACTATACGATACTTGAGCTTATCCAGACAACCCTGCACATTGTCTTCATAGGCTGGGCATGATATTGCATGACATCACCATCCCTCCAGCCTCATCCCATCCAACTGGACTCATTGAACTTGCCCCCAAACAAACAAGCAAAAAAAAGAGAAGGGGTATCTACTCCTCTTTTGATTGTGGAAATTTTGTTGAAGATGACTTAAAAGATATTGTATTGCTCTGTCCTATATTTGAAAATTACAGACAGAAACAGCTGGGGAAATCCTTTGTGACAGCGACCTCCTCCTGACCTGTTAATCATTTTACTTGTTTAACAATACAAATTTAGTGATTTTGGAAAAACTAGTGAAATTCTTGCCTTACTACACTTGGAAGAAAGATATTTGTTTTGTGACCAGACTTCAGGAGATAAAGGGATTGGTGATTTGCTGACATTTTGCACACATGTAACTGTTTGTCTTGAAAATATTAATCAATTCATATTAGAAATGAGAATGTTGTTTATGATATTGTGTGTATATAGGGGATACATGATGGGCAGGAGTGGTATATGGAAAATATTCTCACTCCTGCAGAGTGAGCTGTGTATTCTCATGAGTGCCGAAGGCACGAGTGAAAATACACAGCTCGCTCTGCAGTAGTGACAATATTTTCCATATCCCATGATCTGCCCATCATATGTGCAATTTATACCACAGGGACGAGAGCTTTAGAAACATTTTTTCTGATTCTGTGTGTTTCCTGCTCATTCTATGTGTGCTGTCAGTGTGTGTGTGTGTGTGTGTGTGTGTGTGTGTGTGTGTGTGTGTTCTGAATGGACTGGGAGTGAGAAACACAGATGACAGTGTTTTGCAAAGCTAATTGAGTGAGTCAGAGGCTCACTGAGAAAGACAAACTGCTGCAGGTAGCACTGAGAAACAGAAACTGCTTTGTAAAAGAGTTTTATTTAGAATGCAGTTTGTTTTGAAGCTGAGATCAGCACAGTAATGGGCTAGGAAAGTTAGAAACACAATGGGACACAGGTGAGAGTCTTTGCAAAGCTAATTGAGTAAGTTGTAGCTTCAGTGAGAAAAATAAGCTTTTCTGAAGCAGTTTCCTTTAGAATGCAAGCTGCAATGCATTTATCCTCACTCTGGTGACATCAGCAGAGTATGGATAAATGTCGATATCCTCACTCTGCTGATGTCATCAGGATTTATCCTCACTGCAGTGGAAATAACACAGGATATCCTACTGAGAAAACTCTCCTCCCCACGGTATATAAATATATATATATATATATATATATACACACACACACATACACATACACTATATATATATATATATATATATATATATATATATATATATATATATATATATATATATATAAATGTTTTCAAATGTTATATTATAAAAGCTTAGCTGAACAATAAAATATCTGAACCAAAAGAAGAAACACTTTTCTGAGTTCAGCTTTCCTTCTAGTATTAAAAACTGTATTTATCTGAACTTGGGTAGAATAGTCTGTGAACGAGCCTTCTGGCACTTCCACATCATTTACAAATGTGATCATGCTTTGGTATCTGGTACACAAAATAGGAACAAATGACAGGGGTTCACTTTACAGTCAAATTCATAAAAGTAAATACTTGGGAGGGATACATTGCTGCAATATCTATTGCAACACAAGACAACTGCTGTAGGCAGTACAGGCATGTTTATGAATACTGGCAAAGACAGTAAGTAAATGATTGACAGCACCCTTTAAGTTCCTGCTCAGGTTTCAGCCACTGATCCTTTGCCTGCTATGCAAACATAAATCCAGTGTACCATTGAACTGCAGGTAAGTGAGTTGTAGTTCCTATGATGTAGAGGTTATTTTACACTCGCATAATAGGCAACTGGGGATCTAATCCCAGCAGGTGATTTAACTTCACAAATAGTTGTTCTTATCAAAATTTATGTCTCATAGAATTTACTATTCCACTCTACACCACCATGAATCACCACTGAACTGAGTTTCCACTGTTAAAAAAAGCTGAAAAAATTTGTTAAGGCCCTATCAGGATTCAGACTATTTACTTGAATTTAAATAATTAATTCTTTGCTATTAAGCAATATACATTCAATATACCATGGAGCTGCAAGTAAGTGAGTTGCAGTTCCTATTGTGTAGTGGTTATGTCACAACCTGCAGAACAGGTGACTGAGGATCTAATCCAGGCAGATGATTTACCCTTACAAATTATTGTTCTTAGCTTAATGTATTCTAATTTAATTTACTATTCCAGTCTATACAACCATCAATTACAAAAAAAGGTGAAAAAAAGTGTTTAAGTCCCTGCCTGGATTCAAACTCTGTCTACCTGGACTGAAACCAATGATTGTTTGCATGTTAAATAAACATATTCAATATGCCACTGAGCTGCAGCTAAGTGAGTAGCATTTTCTATGGTGTAGAGGTTATATCACAACTTGCAAAACAGGAGACCAGGGATCTAATCCCAGCTGGCAACTTACCTTCACAAACTGCTGTTCTCAGGTAAATATATTTATTTATTTATTTTTAACCAGGAGGGATGCACTAAGCTAAAAACTTGTTTACAGGTGCAACCTGGGAGCACAAAGAAGTTAAGTGACTTGCTCAGGGTCACACAGTATGCAAGTGGGGGATGTGGGATTCAAACCCAGGTCTCAAGATTTGTACCTCAGAGCCTTAAACCACTGCATTATACTTCTCATATAATTTACTATTCATTCCACACCACCATGAATTGCTATTCAGGTGAGTTTCCATCTTAAAATACTTTGCCTGCTAAGCAAACACACATCCAATGTACTACCGAACTTCAGGTAAGTGAGTTGCAGTTCCTATGAGGCAGAGGTTTTGTCACACCTGCAAAAAGGCAACTGGGAATCTAATCCTCAGGGCACTCTGTGGGACGAGCAATTTTATATTGTTCAGTGTGCCTTTCCTGGTGAAACTTTTCAATAAAAAATAAATAAATAAATAATCCCAGCAGGTGATTTACCTTCACAAATTGTTGTTCTTAGCAAATTTACATCTCATATAATTTACTGTTCCACTCCACACCACCATGAACTGCTACTCAACAGAGTTTCCATCTTACAAAGAAAAAAAAAACTGAAAAAGTGTTTAAATCTCTGCCAGTATTCAAACTATGTTTACTTGAATTTATAACATGGGGCCAAGAGGATCAGGAACCAGATTGAAACAAAGGTGTCACCTGACTGTGCATTAATACACCATATACCAACACTTGCTGTGCAGCGGCCCCTACAGTAAACTCCCTGGGCAGTGCAGCACTCATTATATTCTGATGAGTGAAGTGAGAACAGCAGCCATTAAGCCCAGCAAGAGATTCTCTGCCGATCGATAGTGTGGATTGAATGTGTCCTCCACTTACATTGAAACCCCCGTGCCTGCTCCCAGTGTTTTATTCCCATCCCCATTGTTGACTGTTGAGTAGCTGGGCAGATACTTCTTTTCTACAGTTTTTTCTAGTTAAGAAGTAACACTTACATCAGCATGTTTCTCTGTGTGAGAGAGAGAGAGAGAGAGACAGAGTGAGACCGGACATGCAATTGATATTTCCATGCAAACTCGTGTGTGTGTGTGTGTGTGTGTGTGTGTGTGTGTGTGTGTGTGTGTGTGTTCTCTCTCTCTCTGTCTCTCTCTCTCAGTCCTCAAAGCCACATTCCCTGTCTCTGCTGCAATTTGTTGTCACAGACAGTGAGAAAGTGACACCGGAATGAGAGTCTAAATCTTCCTCTCCCCATGCTCCATAGTGACTGCAGGGACAAGCCAAGTGGGTGTGATCCATCTCCCATTGCTGTGAGTAGTCTGTTAGTGAAACCAAGTGAGTGAGGGACAGTGACAGTCTGTGCTCTGGACCAAAGGGTATCCCACAGTAAATTAACAGCCATCGCATTTCTCACCCTGCCCTCCAGGAAGTGAATGTCACAGATGAGTGGAGCACACAGGGCTCTGGAACTGAGTTTCCTGTTTGAGATGTGCCACCCCCAAGGAGAGTGAGGTAACAGAGAGAGAGAGGGGGGAACATGTTGGCACTGTACATGGTGTGCAGGTGGGTTTGTGTGGTGTGTGCCACTCTCCCATCCTTCAGTGATAGGCAACCCTGACTATCTCTGCTCCCAGTCATTTGGTCACAATCTGTCACTGCGGGGTGGCCCCCCTGCACCCACCCCTACAATCTCAGCCCCTCCTCCTGTGCTCACAGAGAGTGGCACTCAGTGCAACAGCCATCTGTATGTGTGTGACAGATATAGAAATGCACAGTGGGAGCAGCACATAGAATTGCAAGTTGTGACAATCTACCATCTGTGTGTCTCTGTTTCTTTCTGTGTTGTCATTGAGCAGCTAATTTCTGTCTCTCCATTGCCCATCCTCGCCTCACGGAGAAGATTGCCAGTATCACCCTCCCGTTCCCTCATAATAATGGCAGTCCCGATGTCACACTGCCTGTACCTGAGAGAGACAGAGAGAGAGAGAGAGACAAAGAGAGAGAGAGAGAGAGAGAGAGACATTGTCTCATGCAAAGAGAGAAAGTGAGACACACCAAAACACTGTTCAATTAAATGTTGCTGCACTTTCCACTGTCTGTCTGTGTGTATCTCTCTCTTGAGTTTCTGCACATACCAATCAGTGGGGAGAGAGCATTTTTGCAGTGCTCAGACAGGGGGAGGGATTACAAGGAGGCAGTTGTGTCCAAGTTGCCATCTATGTTAGGAACAGAAAATGTCAGAAATCATGGTACTACTGTTTTCTGGCATTTCTGTGTTTATAACACAACAGAAAAATGCATTAGTTGTTGGGGACTATTTCACAGCTCAGCAAGATACAGGTACATTTCTTTTATTTCCAAGGGTAATTAAACTCTTTCTGTTAACTATTTTTGTTTGTTCGACACCCAATGTTATAAGCACAATAACCCACTCCAGGGAGTGGAGTTATTGGGGATTAATCAACATCCCAGGTGCTGAGGGCACTTGGCCTTGGCCTAGTGCCTTACAATGCACCCGGGAGTTGATTAATCCCAATAACCACACACCCTGTCATGGGTTATTGCTTACTTAAACCATGCCTGTTATGCAACACATATTCAGTGTGCCACTGAACTGCAGCTAAGTGAGTCGCAGTTCCTGTAGTGTAGTGACTATGTCACAACCTGCAAAACAGGTGACTGAGGATCTAATCCCAGCAGATGATTTATTTTACAGTTATTTTTCTTAGCTAAGTTTACTTCTCATATAATTTACTATTCCAACTCCACACCACCATGCATTGTGACTCAAGTGAGTTTCCATCTTACAAAAAAAAAGTTCATGTTCCTGCCAGGATCTGAAACACTGATCCCTTTCCTACTAAGTAAACACACATTCAGTATCCACTGAGCTGCTGGTAAGATATGTGCACTTTCTATGATGTAGAGGTTATGTCACACCCTACAAAACAGGTGAATGGGGATTTCACCCCAGGAGGCAATGTACCTTCCAAATTGTTCTTAATTTAATGTACTTATATAATTTACTGTTCCTAATCTGCACCACCATGAATCTTCCCTGAAATGCATTTCCATTTTACAAAAAAAAAAAAGATTAAGCCCTTGTTTAGATATGAGCCGCTGATCCTTTGACTGTTGAACAAACACACATTCAGTGTGCCACTGGAATGCGACTTAATGAGTCGCAGTTCCTGTGATGTAGAGGTGATGTCACACCTGCAAAACAGGTGGCTGGGGATCTAATTCAGTAGGTGATACACCTTCTTAGATTGTTGTTCTCAGCTAAATTTACTTCTAATATAATTTACGATTCCACTCGACACCACTATAAATCACTACTCAAGTGAGTCGCTGTCTTACAGAAAAAGTTGATAATGTGTTAAAGTCCATGCCAGGAATCAAACTATGTCTAACTGAATTTAAACCACTGATCCTTCGCTGTTAAGTAAACACACATTACGTGCATCACTGAGCTTGCAGGAAAGGGAGTTGCATTTTCTATGGTGTAAAGGTTATGTCACAACCTACAATACAAGAGGACTGGGGAATCTAATCCCAGCAGGCATTTTACCTTAACAGATTGTTGTTCTTAACTAAATTTTCTTCTCACATAATTTACTCTTCCACTGCACACCACCACCATGAATCACTACTCAACTGAGTTTCATCTTACAAAACAAGTTTTAAACAATGTTCAAGTCTCTGCCAGAATTTAAATTATGTAGCTGAAGTTCAACCACTGATCCTTTGCCTGCTATATAAACACACATTCTGTGTGTCACTAAGCTGTAAGCCTAGGCTGTAAGTAAGGTACTGTACATTATGCTTTATACACTTCCCAGACCACTGAAGGGGCCATCTGTCTCATTTAATCAAAGTAACATAGAGCCCAGTTTGCTGACTGCCCATTGTCTAAAGGCATTGGGCCCAATTTTTGTTGTAGTGTCTGCTGTGTGTGTGAAGATGTGCTGAGAAGGTATAGGATGGTTAGGATTATTCCCCTCCAGGCTCAGGGACCTCTGTCCTTTCTCCTGTCCTTCATTGTCACCAGAGGTATATAGATGGTGTAGGGCTCTGGGGATTGCTAGAAGGAGGAGGACAGAGGCTGGGCCTGGAGAGGGAATAGAAAGGGATGAGCAGATAGGGATGTGGGGACAATTGAGGTGCCCTATGTGAAATGGGTCCAGGAAAGGGGTCCTCCCTGTCTTTTTCCCATACCCAAGTGCTCTGCTTGTTGCAGGCAGGTAATACGGTCTTCCTCGGGTACTCATCCTACTCAGGCAGTATTATACAATGCCAGGTCTATTAAGAACAAGACCACTATAATAGCAGATCTTGTTGGATCATCTGACTTGGCTTGCATCACTGAGACCTGTCTGGATGAGAATGCTGGCCCAGTTTTGGCTTCAGCAGTTCTGGCTGGGTGCTCGATGATACACTGCCCGAGGTTGGATCATAGGGGAAGGGGTGTTGCCATCTGTTTTAGATCAGAACTGAGCCTAGTGGAGGTACCAGTCAGAACCATCAACTCCTTTGAATGTAACATGGGTGAGGGTGTGGGGTGCAGGATACTTCTCACCTACCATCTACCCAGAAACGAGAATGTTTTCCTGAGGGGAGGCACAGACTTCATTGTCGACCTGACATTGGGATCCCCCAGATAGCTGATCCTGGGGAATTTCAATGCCTGAGTCGATGATGAACTCTCACAGTTTGTACAGGACATTCTCCAGCTAATGAATTCACTGGGCTTCACACAGGTTTATTTCCTCCTCAACCCATTTTTCTGATCATTCATTGGACTTGGTGTTTCTCCTGGGGATGGAGATATCCGACTTGGTGATGGAATCATTCGGATGGTCTGACCATCATACCGTTGTCAGTTTTGTGCCCCCAGTAGGTCGACCCCTATGGAGCTGGTCCAGTACTACCCATTTGAGGGTGTTTCCCAGATGGCCTGATGGTGGTGCTGGACCTACTGGTTTACGAGTGAATGCATGGACCCAGGGACCTGGTACTTGCCTATAATAAGATGGTGATAGGGGCCATTGTTCCTGTTTGTGTTCGACCCTCACTCATTCCCCAGGTCTCTTTGGTTTGAGGAGACTCTGAGGAGTTGAAGAGAGTGGGACGAAGGCTATAGAGGTGTTGGCGGAAGTCAGACCTGGAGTGTGTGACAGACTTAGTTTGATGGACCACTACGGGTCAATCAATTTAGCAATTACCCATAAGAAGGCAGAATTTCTGTCCAGGAAATTGCTGCTGCACAGAATCAACTAGCTCAGCTTTTCCAGACTGTGGACAGATTGTGCAATCCAATCTGTCTTCAGCCTGGAAATGCCTTTTCTGAAGAACGGTGTGAGGAGTTTGCGCGATTCTTTTCAGATAAGGTTGCCACAATCAGGTTTGGCATCTTTTTGACCCTCTCTGATGGGAGCTGCAGTGGTTGGCAGGGGATGTCGGACACCCAGTTTGTGTGGTGTGACTTTAGACTCCCCACAATCAGTGACATTGTGATGGTCATCCAGTCGTTGCCTCCGACCAACTGTAGTTTGGACCCGGGCTCCACATGTCTCCTGGTGGGCTGTGTGGATAAAATTGGCCTGGTCCTTGCAGAGATAGTCTAGTTGTCTTTGGAGAGGGGGATCTTTCCTGATCCCCTGAAGGAGGCCATGGTTCTGCCCCTTCTTAAAAAGTCCTCCTTAGACCCGGACTGTTTGGCTGACTACAAGCCTATCTCTTTTAGTTTAGTTTAGTTTATTGGTCTAGGAATTAATACCTTTGAGCCAGGGCTTTTTTACAAAGGTTCCACATCACAGAGAACATCAAACAAAACAATACACATTACAAGTAATACTAGATGGAAAAGTTACATAATAAATTTGCTATTAACAGTTTAAGGCAGTAACGTTTAGAAGTTACATAATAAACATGCTTTTAACAGTTTCAAGGGAGTAGACAATTTGGAAATAAAGAAACTTCCAGGGAGAGGGAGATCATTAGGAGCCAAAGGGAGGCAAGAAAGGAGGGAAAGTGGTGGGCAGTAGAGTAAGTGAGAGGGGACAGAAAGGGGGGGAAGAGTGAGTTGGGTGGCAGACAGGAATAGTAGTGGTACATGAGGGCTCATTAGACAAGGAGAGTAGGCCTTGGATGTGAGGATGGTCACGAGGAGGAGTAGTCTTTATCTAATGCAATCACAGTTGCTAGTGGTAGTGAGGTGGGCATAGAGCATGGTTTTGAAAGCTCCGAGCAAGGTTGAGGATAGAGTAGGTGGACTTAGAGCATTGAACCATGTCGGGGGCCTTGTATGCGAACGTTCTTTGTCCCTGTGCAGTCCGACATCTGGGAACCAGGAAAGGTTGGTGTTCAGATCTGGTGGAGGGTCGTAAGCCAGGATTCAGAAGGAGTAGGTTTTGGATACATAATGGAGTCAGTCCCAAGATAGATTTTTTTGCCATTATGTAGGTGAGACATATAAGGCGATTTGATAGTTGCAACCAGCCTGTTTCATAGTAAAGCTCACACGTGTGTGTCAGTCTTTGAGCCCCCGTGAGGAGCCGGCAAGCCTTATTTAGAGTGATTGAGATACGCCTTTAGTGCCGTGGTGGTAGCTGAGCCATAGATAATAAGGCCATAGTCAATGATAGAGATTATGGAACTCTCTATAGCTATCTTCAATGCTGCTTGGTTTAGAAATTGTCGGTTACGAAATAGTATTCCAAGACGTTGGTTCACTGTTTTCGCCGTGTTGTCAATGTGGGTTGCAAAGGTGAGCCCTTGGTCAAAAGTGATGCCAAGGTATTTGAAAGTATTTACTTGGTCAGTGTACAGAGGTTGGTATGGTGAGTGAGTATTTCTATTTTTGTTTTGGTGATTGGTAAAAAGCATGGCTTTTGTTTTATTGTGGTTAAGCACAAGTTTACTATCCAGGAACCACCTTTCAACACTAAAGAAGGCAATTTGCAGGCTTTTGTGTAGGGATTGTCTTGAGAATATGATACAGCCTGTGACCGATTGGACAGGTGACTTTTTGCCCAGCATCAGGACCTTCAGCCAGGCCTTGGCTGGTCAGTAAGGAGGTAAGTAGACCATGATGGACTGTGTCGAAAGCTTTAGTGAGGTCAATAAAGACCGCACCGGTTTAGCACCCTTTGTCCAGGGCTGAGTGGACTTCTCCAGAGAAGTCAAGTAAGGCTGTTGTAGTACTATGTCCTTTCCTAAAGCCGTGCTGTTGATTACAGAGTAGATTGTGCTTGTCCAGGTAGTCAGAGAGTTGATCTGCCTCTATACGTTCAAGTGCTTTGGAGAGGGGTGGGAGTATTGATATCGGTCGATAGTTATCTGTTGAGGTTTTTTCCCCCCATTTGTGCACTGGCGTGACTATGGAAGACTTCCATTTGTTGGAAAATTGACTTTGGCAAAGGGACAGATTAAGAATTTTGGCAAGGGGGTGGATCACTTCGTCCAGGGTGAGAGACAGGATTTTTAGATCTAGGGTGTCACTACTTGTTCTGGATTTGGAGCAGGCCTTTTTATGTATTTGTAGGCTTCATGCACTTTGATTTTCTTGAAATAAAATTGTGGTTTGTCACGAGGGGTGTTTTGTGATACTAGGTTAGGCACAGGTAAGTCCGAGAAGAAATCTGGGGGGAGGACCCCACTGAGGTCTGTGAACATCTTATTTAGAGCATCTGCAATAGTCTTTGGGTCAAGAGTGCTGGATCCATCAACTTTCATAATGGTGGGTGATGATTTTGATTGCTTACCCATTATATTTTGGATGTTGTCCCAAAAGCTCTTCCATCACCCAGGTGGATTCAAGGCATTTTGAAATAAGAGCTCTTCATTTGTATAATTTGTGGTGCATCTGTTACGTGCCTGCTTGTATTTTGAGGGTATCATGCGGTGAGTCTGTATGTCCCTAGCTGTAGCCTTGGGGTGGTCCCCAGCCTTGAGCTGGGCAAGTAGTTAGGCAGTAATCCATGGATTTGATAGTGCCTTTTGTTGGTAAGGTTATTGAGAAGGTGGTTGCATCACAGCTGGATGATCATTTGACCAGCCACAATATCTATGATTCTCTCCAGTCCAGATTTTGGAAGAGACATAGTACCGAGACAGCTCTTATCTGGGTACTAAATGACCTCCTAATAGTGAGAGATAGAAGGATCCGTTCCATCTTGGTCTTTCTTGATCTCTCTGTGGCATTTCACACTGTAGCCCATGGTGTGCTGTTGGAGCACCTGCGGTTCATCTGTGGACTATCTGGCATGGTCCTCAGATGATTTTGATCTTTCCTCAATGGTAGGACTCAGAGGGTGGTGTCTGCGATTTTTTCCTTGGCATCACTCCCCCTATCCTGTGGGGTGCCACAGGGCTCCATTCTGGTGTCCATATTGTTTGTGGTGTACATGCTGCTGTTTGGAGCAATTATTAGGCAGTACAGCTTGAGTTTTCACTGCTATGCAGATGATACTCAGCTGTGCATGTCCTTGTGCATAGCCAGGATGATATGGTTTGGTATTTAACAACTGTCTCCCGAGATCCAGGATTGGATGAATGTGAGTTGGCTGTGGTTTAACCCAAAAAAACTGAGGTGTTGGTTGTGGACCCAGGTCCTGGGAGGTGGGTTTGTTGGTGGGATCACCTTCAGGTCTATGGCTTAGGGTGTTCAGCTAACTAACTCAGACTGGAGTGCGGAGACCTGGGCGTTATGTTTGATGACAGTTTGACCTTAAATCTCAGGCGATCGGCAGTTATTAAAACCTCTTTTTACCATCTGAGGAATATCACCCTGGTGAAGCACCTGGTTCCTTCGACAATCTTCCAACCTTGCTCCATGCCTCGTTACCTCCTCCTTGACTACTGCAACACCCTCTACCATGGACTATGGAGGTTGATATACACTGCCACAGCTAGTGCAGAATGCGGCAGCCAGGCTGCTGCCTGGTACATCTAGGACCAGTCATAAACCTGTGCTCTGCGGACTGCACTGGATGCCAGTACAGTGGTGGATCACTTTCAAGGTCAGTTTGCTAACCTATAAGGCCCTACATGACCAGGGACCTGCTTACCTGCAAGATCTCCTTCCCCCTACTGTCCTCCCACCCTCTCTGTTCCACCGATGAGGGATTGCTAGAGATTCCCAGGGTTCTTTTAAAGACATCTGGGTTAGGTCTTTCAGTTTCATGGCCCCACCCTGTGGAATTCTCTACCTAGTTGGATGTGAGATTGCCTGACTGTCAAAAGCTTTAAAGTGGCTCTGAAAGCACATCTTTTAGCCTAGCATACTCTGAATTTTAATGCCGCTATTGTCATTAAGAGTTTTAACCTGTTGTATTTATGGTTTTAATTAGTTGTATTTGTTTATTTATTGATCTATTTTAATGACTTATGTACAAGCGCCTTGACTTTAGAAAGGCGCTTTCTACAAATAAAGTCTGATTGATTGATTGATTGATTGATTGAATTAAGGCCGCCTGAGCCAGACACACTTGCTGCAAAAAAGGGGACTGTGGCGGCCCAGCTATATAAATGCAAAACTTGCTATTCAGAAGGTTGCTGACTTGTGTCAAACCTTTTGGAATAGCTGCAAAATTCACCCTGCAGCCAAAAGATGAGCGCAGTTGGGGGTCCTGGTGCAAATATGTGGTTGCATCCATGGACAAGTGTGCAGAGGGCAGCAACTTGGTACCTGGGCACAGAAGGGGCAGCCAAAACAAGGCTGTTCCAGGGGATATTGTGCCACAGTACTGCAGTGTCACAGTACTGCTTGGTCGCCTGTGCACCACCAGCATTGAAAGTATGCTGTGACAGGCTACTGCCAACTCCCTCTGATCCCTGAGATACTCACAAAACATTGGTGGTATAGTGCCCCCCCAACTCAAAAGGAGCCCTGATCCTCATTGCCCTAGTGTACAAACATCGGCCAGTCCCACTCTGTCTTCCCCCTCACACACATGAAGTGCCATAACACACATGCTTAACTGTACCTGGTGGTCTAGTGGCCCCCAACCTCCGCACCATGACAGGCAGTGCCCAACCACCCCGCTCCCCCACAACCCCAACCCACTTCTGTGACTGGCACTTTCTTCTGCACACCACCATGGCCAGCCACAGAATGTGATAACACAGACTGTGTAATACACTTAGGTGAGCTATGCGATCATATTCTGTGGCTGGCTGTGGTGGTGTGCTGAGAAGTGCCAGTCAGAGAAATGGGTCAGGGGATGGGGGGTGGGAATTGACTGGCCACTGCTGACCAGGAGGTGGGGAGGGTGGGGCCACTAAACCACCAGGTACATGCTAGGCATGTGTGTTATAGCACTTCATGGGTGCGGGGGGAGATGGACTGGGATTGGTTGATGTTTTTCCACTAGGGCAATGAGGATTAGGGCCCCTTGTGAGTTGGGGGTGTCACAAACTCACTCAGCTGGTCAGCCTTCTACTCCCAAAGTGCTAACCTCTGAGCATATGATTTGTGTACAGTGAACAAACAAGGTAACCCTCTTGTCTGTTTTGTGGGTTCAAGTCACCTTAGTCTCAAGCTCTGGAAGGATTCAAACTGATAACATCTTGTTAGCGTACCCAATTATCAGGCTCAGATAATTCTGTCTGGGGGGCCAGATATCTTTGCCTACGGGCACCCAACCAGGTCTTTCAAATGGACCCTTAGAACTCTATGCAAGACTTTTAGAGAACTCTATCAATTTCCCAGTTTGGTATACAATAAGCCCATACACAGTGTAATTATAACCTTTAAAAGCTCCACTTAAAATAAAAAAATTGTCAAGGCAATCCAGCAGTTTGTTTGTAAAAAATATCTTTACTTTAAAATATCAAAACAGAACAATAATTACAGAACAAATATATATATATCCCAACACATACAGCCTAAAACAAACAGGAAATGTACAGTTCCTACAATACATACATTTAGACTGGTCTAATCTTACTCTCTTTCAGTGCTTAATGATTCTCCCTCAGTCAGATAATATTCTCTTGTGTTTCTCTGTCAGGTTCTTTGAGCACTTAAACACACTTCTGAGCCAGCCTTCTCATGAGGTCACTAACTCCGCCTTGGTGTATCAAACTCTATATTTTACAATACATGGTCTCCAAATAAAATATTTAAAAAAACATATGAGATGACCTCACTGACTTTCCTCTCCACAGGTTAACTGGTCAGAACTGGTTTGTGCTCTGCTACACATACATCTCAAAAGTTTCTTTGATCTAAGTCACTGTATTCAAAGAAAAGTGTATTGGCCTCTTTAATCCCATCTGGACCTTGGAATCTACACCTCAGGTCTTTCTGATGTAATTCAAGGGTTCCCGGAAAATGTATTTTGGACCTTCCAAATCTGTCTGGGTCCTCCTGGCTCAGACATCAAACCTCTTCAATGTCCATTCTGGCTCTCTCCACGCCCCTCCCACAAGTCCTTCCTGGTAACCATGCAAGTCAAAGGATCTCCTGAGGGCATTATGAATGGTTAATCTTATTTCCTGGGATGAAAGCAAATTGACAAGGTAATTGCACCTCAGATCTCTGCAGTTTAAAATACCTCCTATCCTTTGAACTTATCCTAGGAGTTCTTGATGTGTCAGTTCTAGTAAGACAGTTTTTTTCCTTGAACAGACCTTCCCTTCACATATTTTATGTAATAACAAAATTAATACAGCACTCGAGCACTCAGAGCTGGCTGTCTGCATCACAGGGGCACTATACCATCACCATTTTGCAAGTATATCAGGGATCAGAGGGTTTGGTACTAGCATGCCATGGCAGGCTTTCCACAATGGTAGCACATGGGTGCCAGACAGTACTGGGACACTGCACTATGGGGCACACTGCTCTGTCCCACACCCTTATGGGGTTATGGGGCTCAACAACTTCCCACCCCACAATACTGACATCTGTGCCCTGGAGCAGACCTGCTGCTGACTGCTCATGGGACACAGCATCTTGCAAGCCACTTAGACCACCTCCTGGCTGGTCTAAGTGGCGAGTCCTCCTGCATCCATGGTGGGGCTTCCAAAATCCCCAAAAAAGGGGAAGGGGCAGCCCTGCCATGGTGCAAGACCTCTTGCAACCTGGTGCACTGGGTTGTTTGATGCAATCTTGGTGCAATGGGGCTTTGGCACAGCGTGTCTGCGACAGACAAAGGTTGCCTTCTAGAATCGCATTTTGACACAAGTTGTGACACAAATCAGCACTTGCATCACATTCTTTTGATGCAAGTCCCTTGCATCATTCAAACCCCTTTTAGAATCTGGACCATTATCTTGAAGTAAATATTGGATCCAGTCTCCAGATGAGACTTTTGGGAAGGAGGCCCACCAGAAGATTCAGGGGAACGGGCACATGACTAGATACAAGTATGGGATGTATATCCATGGATGTGATGGATGGTATCAGATGCCGAGTAATGATCCATAGGTGGATATCGCTATATACAGCAGTACCAACCAGGATACAATGGAGCAGTGCCACACTATATCAAAAGAATGTTGTACTATACTTTAGAGAACAGTATAATTTAATGGTAATTAAGCATTTTTGTCATGCAATAATTAAGCAATATACCACAACAGGGTGTGGGTTATGCTGGGATTTATCCATGCCCAGTGTGTTGTTTGGTCATGAGGCCACAGGCCGAGTGAGCAAAACACACCAGGTATCAGTAAATCCCAGCATAACCCACACCCTAGAGTGGGATATTGTGATTATTTTTGTAACGTAAAGAGACATTTTTTTTTCATTTTAAATTATTTTTTATTTCATTTATTGCTGCGCAGTAAAAAATAATCCTCAGTTGCAGGCTGAGGCAAGTCCATACACACACACACACACACATGCACACACAAAGTGTTGCTGAGGTCCACAGCTGCAGTCACAAAGACAATGCAGCACAATTTCATTTCTCTTTTGCTTCAATTTTTTTCTATACAACCACATATAAAAGGTGGTTGCTGGCAAAGATGAGTGGTTGGAGAGCACGAGGCACCATGTGTACACCTTTCAGTAGATATGAAATGCAAGTCAGAATGTTGCTTCAGAGGTTAAGTGTACTGCATCCATGACAGAGGGGGGTGGGGGCATGTTTGCAGCTTTGATAGTGGATTCGAGCAGTTGTAGAAAACCAGGACCCATTGTCTTTAGCCACACAGAGGAAGACAGGGATCTGGGGCTCCTCACTCACTACAGATATGGGCAGAGGCAAATGGAAGGGTTGGTGAGCAGCTGTTTTAACAAAGGAGTGAGAGGATACAAAGCTGCGGTCTCAGTGAAATTCTGTTTCTTAGGTACGCTACTTTTTGGTAAACTACTTGTAGTTTACTAAAAACAAATGTTCAGCGCTATATAAAGTGGGTTTCAGGAGTGGAATAGCATTTATCTCATAAGGGTATGTTACTTCAGAAGAGCAGTGAGTGTTTGAATCCCCCACTTTTGTGGGAACATGGCAACCCAAGGTGGCAACGGAACAGAACCAAGGTTCAAGATGAGCTGGCTGGAAGCAGTTACGTGAGAATGTTTTGAAAAATAATGTTTGAGGTTCAGTGTTGCTTGTGTAGGTATTTGGGAAATTCATTGTGCCAGAGTCTGAGTATTGTTGGTATTTCCATTCAGGTTAGTGAACTTTTGTGTGTTTGTTTTCTGAGTTGTGGAACACTCGGTTTAGCGGAGATTTATCATGGTGGTGTTTTGTTTGATTTTTGTGTTCAGATTGATTTTGGGCAAATGCAGCTGGCTGACACTTTTCCAGTTGGGTGATGGCACAATTTACAGTGGGTAAATGTGCGGCCAATCAATCAGAGACAAGTATTTTCATGCCATTGTATAATTTGTGATATGTAATTTATTGCTAGTTACTGCGTTGCGTCATGGTTGGCTCCACCTTACCTTGTGGGAAGAAGAAGAAGATGTACTCTTGAGTTGTGGGATGCTACACCTTCCAGACATCTGATAGGCAGAGGTCCTGCAACAAAGATGCATTCGGGCTGGCGCTGGGGGGTATGCTCATGGTGTCTTGAACTCCTGTCAGGATGGCATATGGAGTGAGACTGAAGTTCTTTCCCAAGCAGGAGGGGGTAGTTTCCAGAGCTTAACTTGATAGGGGCTTGGGGGAGGTGTAAGATTAAAAAAGGTCATCTGTATGAGGATCATCTACATTACAACGGACCAGGGGTTTTAACTCTTGCTATACTCCAGCTCCACTCTTCATCCGTCTTCTTCTGCTCCCAGCTGTGGCATTTATGGAGGACTATTGAGAACCCATTACATTTTTACCCAAGATGCTATGAAGTTCAATTCCTACCTATTCTGCAACTTATTGGCTTCCACTTCTATCAGACGGGTTTTTGCACGAATGCCATGTCCATCTTAAGAGGACTAACACTGGACAGAACCGACTTATTTATTTATTTATTTATTTATTTATTTAATTCTAGGATTACAAGTACCTTTGAGTCAAGGCTCTTTTACAAAGGTTTCACGTCAGATTGAGTACAGCACAACAAAGTTTCAACAGTACAAGGTACAACAAAATGTAGCGGTACAGCAGTAGGTTTTGTAGTGATAACAGGTTAATCAGGTTAAGAGCAGTTTCAGTGGTGGGTGTAGTCAAGTGTGGCAAGAATATGAACTGTAAATAACTTGCATGTTTAACAACTACACAATCAGATACAGGAGAGATGCATACATATTTGAGTACGTATTAACATTCAAAGGTCATAGGAGAGCAACAGATACAGGACAAGGGGGGGTAAGCTGCTGAGAGTCATTGTCAACATATACAGAAGTGCAGGCAAAGAGTTGTAGGGGGGAGAAAGGGTGGAGGGAGGAGAGATGGAAGTGCTTGTTGTGATGCTGGGGTAAGGACAGGGGCGACAGCTAGGCTGGCAGGGTGTGGCAGTCACAGGTACTAGAGGCAACAGAGAGAGAGATGGAGCCTAGATTTTAAAAGGACCAATCTTGGGGTGGAGGAGATATCCATGCTGAGGTTATTTAACCAGTATGGCCCTGTGAGGCAAATGACCATTGGCCCAGCAGATCAAGCACCTAGGAATCAGCAGCATTTGAGTCAGATCCCTGGTATGACGGAGGTTTCAACTAGAGCTGAGGAGGGCCTGGACACAAGGGGAGCCAGACCCAGGGTAATCTTCTTTGCCATGATGCAGGTTTGATATTTAATCTGGTTTGATAGGTTCAGCCAGCCAGTTTGGGCTTAGAGGTTGCATGTGTGTGTAAGGCGATGGGCACCAGTTATGAGTCAACATGCTTTGTTTTGAGTGGTTGTGATGCGTTTTAGGGCTATAGGGGTGGCAGAGCCGTAGATTAAGAGGCCATAGTCAATGACAGAGACTACTGAGCTTAAGACAGTGATCCTGAGAGCCTCAGGGGTTAGGTTTGCCCTATGTCTGTAGAGGAGACCAAGTCATATGTTAGCCTCCTTGGCTACGCTGTCTACATGGACTCCATAGGAAAGGTTATTGTCAAGAGAGATTCCGAGGTATTTAAATGAGAGTACCTCTTCAATAGGTACTCCAAGGTCATTTGTAATGGTCAGTGGATGCTCCTGCTCTTGTTATGTGCGTTAATGAATATCATGGTTTTGTTTTTATAGTTTAGGATGAGTTTTGTTTGCAGAGCCAGTTCTGTATGGCTGTGAACCTGAGTGGAGCTTATGCTGTAGGGATAGTGGGTCCTTATGAGTGGCGTGGATGATGGCATCATCAGGCAGTACAGGATGAGTTTTCTGGGCATGATTTGGGAAGTTATTTAGAAATAGGCTGAAGAGAAGGGGCCCCAGGTGAGAGCCGGCATTTTGCAGCTGGTCCAGGAGCAGATGATGGTGACCAGTTTTGGAGGCCTTAATTAGGTCTATGAAGATGGAACCGGCTAGGTGGCCATTGTCCAGGAAGCTGTGGATGCTCCAGTGAATTCAGGAGGGCTGTTGTGGTGCTGTGCCTTTCCTGAAACCATGCTGCTAGGAGCACAGGATATTGTGATTGTCCAGATAATCTGTATGGAGTTGATTCAGTCCCAAATAATGGTTTTTCAGCACCTTAGAGTTTCCCTTACCTCCCATTTCTTCTGTACCAGGTTTTACTACTATAAATGGTAGCTCTTCAAATAAATGAGCTAGAAGTGACTCTGGGGAAATGATATGTCTGAGAAATGGTCTATGGTATCTACCTCTAAAATAGAAAAAGGTAGAAAGGTGGATGTATTTTCTTTCCTTTATGTAATAGTTTCAGCCCACTAGGTAATATATTAAGTGACTCTACACATGAATCTGCTACATTGTCTATACCCCCCTTACCTCTTGCCAATATCTCTACTATTCTAATAAATAACCCTATCTCCTCTCATTGAAATGATTGTCCTTCAGCTCCTTTAGATTGTAGCCCTCTTGACACTCCCTCTAGTGCTTCATATTCAGTGAGTGATAATTTGGATTTAGCACCTTTGCATTCTGACACTTATGTTACCACCTCTGGTGCTTCATCTGTTGTGAATATTAGTATGGATTTTAGATCATATCTTGGAGAAGCAGCAACTTTATGTTTTAGGTGATTCAATTATCAAGCACCTGGATAGGGCTGTGTGTAATGCCGATAAGGTAAACTGAACATGTTCTTCTTTAAGGGTGCCTCCATATCTGATATTACAAACATGATTAATCACATTATTCCACATTCTGATACAAATCTATTGTGATTATACATACAGGTACAAATAATTTATATAGAAACTCTCCTCTCCATTAAACAGGACTGTGTTGCCCTTACCAATAAATTAGTTTCCTTTGGATGTGATATCTACATTTCTGAAGTATTACCTCATCCTGTAGCATCAAATTTCATTAATGACAAAATTAAATGTGTGAATGAATGTTTGAGGAAGTGGTGCCTGTGACAAAATATCAGATGTATTACTTATTGGGAAGAGTTTGTCAATAGGCCTGAAATGTTCTACAGGAATGGTTTACACTTAAGTAAAAGGGGCAGTTCTCTAGTGGGCAAAATTTTCTCTGACCTAATTGAGTATAATTTAAACTAAAATCGGGAGGGTGGGGTCTTCCCATTACTAAGAAGTCTGTAAATGCACAAGGAAAATATGGCCAGATTTCCTTAACAAATCTTAAGTTTTTGAGTCTTAATGCTACAATCCTGAATAATAAAATGTGTGAACTTAGTTCTAGAGTCTCCTTATCTAATGCTGATATTGTCTCTATAACCAAAACCTGGTGGGACAATAAGGCTGACTGTGATAGTGTTATTCTGGGAGGTGGTGTATCTTCATATTTAAATAAACATCTTAAAAGTCTTGATATATCTAGCCAAATAAAGAAGCACAATATTGTTGCAGAAACTTGTTATAGGCCTCCAAACTCTTCTGCAGAATACATGGGAGCTATTTTACTTGCAATTGAAACTGTGTGTGGTATTGGGAATATTATCCTCCTTGGTGATCTGAATCTACCAGATATTAACTGGTGTGCTCAAAATGCTAAAACTCTCAATAGTAAAAAACTTTTAGCTATCTGTGCCCAGCTTCATCTTAAGCAGAGTGTTATTTACCCAACTCGTGGGAAAAAATCTTCTGGACATAATTTTACATCAAGATAGTTTGAATGTGTTTGATGTTGTAAAGGAAGCTCCTCTTGGCAATAGTGACCACTGCGTCATTTCTTTCAAGTTACAGTGTCCAATCGAAATTAAGCACAAGTCCTCATTTATTTACATTTATAATAAAGCCAACATAATTGGTATGACACAAGCTTTTTAACAAGTTGATTGGGTAAAAGAACACTCTAGACTTCCTACTCCAGATTATTAAGTTATTATTCAATACCTTAACATCAGTTAAGGATGAATTTATTCCTTGCAGAAATAAATATGACAAAGGTAAATCATAGCCTAAATGGTTGTCTATATCCATAAAGAAACATATTCAACAAAAGAATAGGAAATATACTAAATATTTAAAAAGTAAGACCTCCAAAAATTGGATTGAATATATTAAGGTTCAAAAGGCTTGTAAGGCTGCTATAAAAAAATCTAAAATGAGTTATGAATATAATTTGGCCATTAGAGCTACTAAATCCAACAGTAAGTTACTTTTTTCTTATATCAACTCTTAAAAAAAACAGTATGTAAGGTGGGTCCTATACAAGAAAATAATCAGAGTTTTCATGATCCAAAGTCTATAGCTAATTTATATAATTTAATTTTTTGTAAACAATTTGCACCTTTGAATACCTTTATTATCAATTCAGACATTAATATTTCAGAACCTATAAACTTTCATATTAATGGAATTGATAAAAAAATCAAATCTCTCAAAGGTAAAACTTGCTTGGGACCTGATTACATTTCTTGACATTTATTATATTTACTGTCCACTTGTTCATTGATCCCATTAAAATTATTGTTTGATTTCTGTTTAATCAGTGGTTTTGTTCCTAAGCAGTGGAAATGGGCAAACATCGTTCCCATATATAAAAGGGCCTTAAATCTGATTGCTCTAACTATTGACCAGTTAGTCTTACTTCACCAATTTGTAAGTTACTGGAAAGTTTAATTAAAGATATATTGAGTCCCATTCTGAATGATGCAGACTTGAACAACATGGTTTTAGAAAGGTAAGGTTGTCACTCTAATTTGATGTGCTTTTATGAGAATATTAGTTCCTTTATTGATGGTCATTACTTGTGATTTCATATTTTGGATTTTAGTAGGGCATTTGATGTCATGCCACATTAGGCCCTTAAGGTAAAATTACATAACTTGAAAATTAATAAATATATTATCACATGGATTAAAAATTGGTTAACTGATCGCTCTCAGTGAGTGAGCATTGATGGATGTTTATCCACTATTGGCAATGTTACTAGTTGTGTTCCACAGGAGTCTGTACTCAGTCCATGTTTATTTCAAGATTTTGTATCTGAAATCTCTTATTGTTTGTCATCTGCTGTTAAATATGCAGATGACATTAAGATTGGGGGACCTTGCTTAAGTCTAGATGAATATAACATTATACAGCAGGACTTAAATCATATAAATGACTGGGTTGATCATTGAGGAATGAGGCTAAACTACTCTATGTGTAAGGCTATGCATTTGGGTACTACAAATCCCCAAAAAATATATGTTAGGGCAACATTTACTTGGTCAGACTACGGATGAAAGAGACCTTGGCATTACTGTCTCAAACAACTTAGACTTTTCAAATCATATAAATGACTCTATAAATAAGGCTAATAAAGTTCTTTGGTCTATTAAACATAACATCACTTCTAAACATCCTGAAGTGCTAATTCCTTTATTTAATGCTTATTTCAGACCTCATTTGGAATATGTTTCACAGCTCTGGTGCCCCTATGAAAAGGCTAACATAAACCAACTAGCGAGAGTTCAGCGTAGATTCACAAAAAGTCTTTTAGGTCTGCATCAATTATCATATGAAGAAAGATTAAGTAAACTTGGTCTGTTTTCCTTTGAAACTTGTAGATTAAGAGAGGATCATTTGTTTCTATTTGATGTAGTCCATGACCCTTCCTTGATGGTAGAGTTAGGATTAACCTTTAAAGAGTCATCTTATAATATTAGAGGCCACCCACTTCAGTTAATGAGTCAATCTTTTAAAAATAATAAAATAAAACTTTTCTGTACACTAAAAGTGATTAAACCATGGAATAGTTTGCCTTTGTCTGTCATTGTTAGTAAAGATAAAGCTCAGTTTAAGACTAGATTGGATAATTGCTTTATATCTGGCAATCAACTGTCTTACTATTGATTCTGACTAGCATATGAGCTCTTATGGGCTATTTGGCCTTCTTGCCCATTCTTTCACCTTAGTATGAACCTTTTTTGCCTTTCCCACCTGCAAACTGTGGGGACTGCTGAGAAGGTCACAGTAACAGCCAATCACTTAAGACTGAGAACCAACATCCTGAAGCTTGCTTTCTACTGCTGTAAGAAAATAAAATTTCATCAGTGGGATTACTTAAAAAGTTGGAATCTTGCTTTGTGGCAGAGTTAGGCTACACCCTCAGCTGTGACTTATGGACCATTTTTCTATCTCCTTATTTCCTAGCTACCAAAACTTCTGTTGTGCAACAGTTAACACTTTTCTCATTGCTTTTCTTCTTTTCCTGCCTACCCTAGGGCGGCCACCTAGTGTAGCTCTTTACTGTCCCTACTAAACTTCCTACCAGTTCTCTCTTTTCATTCTTTTTCCATATCCATCCATTCAGTCTCTGGAATGATGCCATGCACCCTAAAATGTGTTGTGTAAAGTGCATAAGTGCATTTTGTGTAGAAAAAGCATGAAGACTATTTTAAATATGAAGGAATACAGTTAATAAAGCCTTTTTAAATAAAAAGGGTTTAGAAGCCATATAAAACAATAATAATTTAATTATTAGTACAGTTAAAAGAAATCCTTAAGGTATTTTCATAAATTCATCGCTATAAACTGGTTACTGTATAAAGTTCTATGTATGAGGCTGAACAAAATAATGTGGTATGCTTTATAAAAGTGCTTAGTCACTGTGGATCAGAGATATAGAGAGTCAATATCTGTAGAGATATACACTATGGGCAGGATTCACGAAGCTCATGAAATACCTGCAGCTGCGGGTAAACCTCGGGGCAAGTCAGTTGCGACTTGTGGATAAGCAGGTTACCCGCAGCAGTGGGTAGTCACAAAGCTGGAGCTGGATTATGACCGGCTCCATGATCTACAGCTGCTTGTGGGTGGTGTTGCCGGGGAGATGGCCGCAGCAGCAGGAATGGGCTATGGCTGATGGAAGTAGCCGTAACACCCTCTGCAACTGATGTGGCTGTGAATCGCTACAGCCACAGCTGCAGGCAATCCCAGTCCTCAGCAACAGCTGCGGAGTGGGAATTAGAAGCTGAAAGCTTCATGAATCCTGCCCAATACCTTTAACTGAACCAGGAAGTGCACTGAAACAAAACTCTCCTTGGTTTTGAAACAACATGTCCAGACATATAAATAGAAAGGGCTCAGTCAGGTGACTCCACCAAAAGATATAAAACCTCTTCACTGACCTCAGTTCAGGCAGTCCAGTTGAGTTCAGTCTTGAGAGTGAAGGAGATAGGTGCTACTGTAGACAAACTGTTGAATGCAAATGAGAAGGGTCTTAGGAGATCTAAGATTCAGGACTGTATAATGTGAGAAACTACTGATGTTAAGTAGTGATTTTCATTGCAATTTTTTTTTTCATTTATTATTTTTCTGGTTTTGGAAAAATGAATATCACACTACGATGTGTTTTAAACCTGTAAATGTGCCTCGTCTGAAGTTTATTCCCACATGCAGTGACGTGATTCTTTAAATTATTGGAATGATTATTGGCAAATTTTGCAACATTTTGACTTACAATAGAATGGCATAATGATTGGATGTATTGCAGATTGATATATTAAATTCCACAGAACAGATCACTCTATCGAACTGCTGAATAACTTCATGTATTGTAGATTGATGTATTAAAATGGTGGATGGAATTCTGCAGAAAAGATCAATCTGTTATCTGTGGAACTGTAGAATGATTGCATGTATTGTGGATTGATGTATTGAATTGCAGAATGTAATTCCACAGGACTGCCATTTTGCTGTTCATGTGTATCATTCTGCAAGTCAGCCACAAACTTTTGTGAAACAAGGAAAAATATGTGGAACACAGTTGCAGAATTCAAATTTCCCCAAAGTCCGAATTTTGAAAAATGTTTGAAATTTACAAAATTTCACAATATGTTCACAAAATCAGAATTTGCCATTTCTGCCCTTCACTGTTGCCTTCACATGGTCTTTCTGCCAGAGTGTTTGTTTCAAGATGGACAAAAACATCTGACCTTCTTCCCACTTCCCTAACTAACATGTCTACCTTGAGAGGCACGCTACCTACCTGGGAGGCACATCACCCTCCTCTCCTTGTCCAAGACATAGACCACAGTCCACAGTCTCAGTACCCCTTACTATAGAACTCTCCACTATAAGTACCCACTTTCTAATTGTCCCTTCCTGGCAGCTGTGCACTCCAGCAAAATGTTATTACTTCAAATGATTCTGCTATTATTAATGGTAAACAAAAACTAATATGTATGCTCCAGTGAAATCTGATTAAGGTAAACAATCCCTGATGTAATGGGATGCATTTTCAAACTGTGGCACAGGATTTGCATCAAACAGTGTCAGACCCTTTTCATACACCATACCCATTTGTCATAACTGTGCCCGATTTTACAACCACATAGTTACAACAGTTTACCCACTTTATGACAGCTTGCACCAAAATGCATGCAATAATTAATACAGATATTATTAAAATTACAAATATTGTTACATTATATTCATATACTCATGGAACAAAATTCACAGGCAATTATTGGAGGGGGGGTCAGAGAGTAAGACATGAAAGATAGGGATTAACTGGCAAGTGCAGTGGTATGCAACTACGTAGGAAGTGCACCAAGGGTTTGGGGGCTGACACAGTTACAGAAGGAGTTCAGGTGGGCAAGTATTGCATGCTTGAAAGCAATGAAGTCAGCTGCTTCTTTAGTAACTTAGGGAAGGTTGTTTCAGGTGGTAAGAGTCAACTATGGCAAAGGTTAGCATAGAATATTTTACTGTTGTTCATAAGTAAAGCACCTTATCTAGGCAAGGAAAAGAAGGGGTAGGCTCAGAAGAAAGGGGTAGGGCAGAAATTACTAGGAAGAGCTAAACAGGGAAACACAGGAAATCCCTATCAGAATCAGAGTACAGGGGTTAACAGAAACAGGAGGGAGTCAGGGATAAGCACTAGCTAAGGCTAAAGGGGGGAATATTAGGAATTCTCTAGGAAGGGCTAAAGAGGGAAATGTAGGTAAACCCTATCTAGGGTCAGGGTACAGAGGGGTAACAGAGAAAGGGGCAATAGGAAGCACAGGAAAAGGATAAAGAAGGAACAGTAGGAAATCTGTAACTACGAACATATGAAGAAGCCAGCAGAAAATGGCCATCTGGTCTATCAAGTCTGCTCATCTTCCAAGGAGTACATGTTCAGTGCCCTCAACCTCTCCTCTGAACTCCATACTCTGGATGCGGCCTTACCAGTGACCTGTAGAAATGCAATATATCCTCCTCTCTCCTACTACTGATCCCCCTAGATATGCATATATACAAATACACAGACAGGGAGCAAAAGGGTAACTGATATAAGAAGGATTTAGCTGAACCCTATCTGGGTTAAGGACACAAACCAGGAGTAGGATATCAGAAACAGGAATGTTATGAGTGGTGCAGTGCAGCATTTGTGGAGCAGCAGTCTTCAGGGAGATATTTTGGGGACTGAGATGCTGCCCAACCTGCATGCACCCACCTCTCTGGATTGAGGGAGGAGGTCACCAGACTATAGGCTGAATTGGCTAGGATCTGGGGGAACCTCTTCCCACACCCAGGGACTTCCTAGCCTACCACCCTTGCTTCAGAGGGTGTCAAGAAAGAGGAACAACTGGATTGTCATGGGCTCTGGGAGGGTGGGCAAAGTGGGTTGGGTACACAGTCCTCAGCCAGTGCCACTAAACAAACTCTTACACTGCTCTGGTAGAACAGGACTTCCAGAAGGAGGCACCCATGGTAGTTGCCAGTGAGGATGATGGGGCCCTCCACAAGGGAGGCCCCAAGGTGGTGGCAGCCCAATCAGTTAATCTTACAATCTTTACATCAATGTTAGCAAATAGGGTAAAGGAGGTAGTGATGGCCCTCATCAACCCAGATCAAACAGGATTTATTAAGGGATGGAACCTTCATAACAACATCTGGCACCTTAATCTGCTGCAGTCCCATAAAAATTCTAACAATCCCCAACTTGGCATCTCAGTGGATGCAGAAAAAGCTTTAGATCTGATCATCCAAGCCTTCCTCCTTCACACGCTGCGGGTGATGGGGTTTTGGCCTCAATTTCTGACTTGGATCACTTCACCCTACACTTTCCCTGAGACATTGACATGGGTAATGTCCTCTAGATTCCCTCTAGGTAGAAGCTCAAGGGGTGCCCCTCTCACCTTCTATTTGCTCTGTGTATAGAGCCACTTGCAGCAGTCATCCTATAATAAACAAAAATCTTGCCCCACACTAAAGAATGAGCCTCTACCACCTTGGCACAACTAATCACCTCCTTACCCTGTTGTGCAATTAGTCACCCTCCACCAGACACACCCACTAGCACTCACTTCCCTCCTCCCCTCATGGTACCCAAAAAAAACCTCCTGCCCCTCACCCATGCTAAAGAATACGCCTCTCCATACCCTGGCCCAACCCAGTCCCTCCTGACCCTGTTGTACAATATATCACCCCTCACTTAACAATGGGTCCCTTGGTGGAGCAGCTTTGTCTTCGATCAAGTAGGAGACAAAGGAGCAGGAATTTATGAATGAATAATGATGTTTGCAAACAGCAGTACCTGACTGACTGGCAAGCAGCCAGTCAGGTGTTACTATTAAGGAGACATCACCCTTCATTCATAAAAACCTACCTGGTACAGTACCTGCTCCTCAGACTCCTACTAGATTGAAGACAAAGTGCAAGCTGCTCATCTGAGAGAATCACTTCTAAGTGAAAGGTATTGGGGAGGGAGGGAGGAGGAGGAGGAAGTGGTGGCTAGTGGGTGTAATGGATGGGGATGATTTATTGCACAACAGGGTCATGCAGGAGTGGGTTGTGCCTTTGGTAGGGGAGGCTCATTCTTTAGCATGGGTAGGGAAGGGCATTGTGGGACTTTTTTTATTATGGGACAGTTGGTCTGGACACGGATCCTGATTTTATGCTATAGATTATGGTATTTATTATTTGAGTGGCATGGGGGAGGATGGCAGTGGGGCTAGTGGGTGTATTGGGTGGGGAGTGATTTATTGCACAACAGAGACAGGAATGCCTGGGTTGTGCCAGGGTGGGGGGAGGCTCATTCTTTAGTGCTGGTGGGGTGGTGGAATTTTTTGTTACAAGGAAGATAATTTGTAATTTTATTTTATTCATTTATTTATTGAGATCTTGGATTCCAACAACTTTGAGCCAAAAGCTCTTTTACAAAGGTTCCACATCTGAGCAAAGCAGCTAACATACAATAATGACACGATGGGACAAAAAATGGCAGGATACATAGAAGCTAAAAGTAGTACAGTCAGTTTGAGACTGACACTTCAATTATAGAATTTAGTACATGTAACTAAGCTATGAGCAGCCAGGGGGCTTTGTTGGGATTAGGGAGGGGATGGGGTAAGAGAAGTATTGGGGCATGGAGAGAGGGTGATAGGATAGGGTGTTGGTGAGGGTGGTTGGGAGAGGGCAAGGCCAAGGGCAAGCAGAGTTTAAGTGCTGAAAGTTACTAGTGACTAGTGGGAGGTTGTACTGTGGAGTGCAGTAACAGCCACCAAGAACTGCGAGGTGTTGGCAATACTTACGTTTAAATAGACCAATTCTCGGTTTGACAAGGATGTCCCAGGGGAGACCATTAAGCTAGTCAGGAGCATGGTATGGAAAGGTCCTTTGTCCCTGGGATGTATGGTGGAATGGACCTGGTATGACTGCCTGGACTTGCCCGAGTCCTGTGGGGATTGGACGTTGGGGTGAGAAGGTGCTGGAGGGCTGGGGGTTAGATCTAGGCAGGTGTTTTTGGCTAGTAGACAAGTTTGGTATTTTACCCTGCCTTTAAGGTGCAGCCAGCAGGACTGAGCATATAGGTCACATGTATTCATAAGTTGGTGCACACCTGTGACTAGTCTGCAGGCTTAGTTTAGTGCAGTGGTAACCCTTTTAAGCGTGGTGTCTGATGTGGTGCTATAGATGACTAGACCATAGTCTGTGATGGAGATTATGCTGCTGTTGACAGCAATACAGAGTACCTCAGTTGTCAGGCAATGTTTGTAATGGTGCAGTAGGCCTATTCTAGTAATGACTGCTTTGGTGACGTGGTCAGCATGGTGGGGGAAAGAAAGGGAGCAGTCAAGTGTTAGCCCTAGGTATTTAAAGGTTTGAACTATTTCTAACCAGGTGTTGACACTATTATAGACCATTAGTTGATGTGATTTAAGTTTATTGGGGGTTTGCAAACAACATGACCTTCATCTTTTTATAGTTCATGAGGAGTTCATACTCCATGAACCAGGCTTCAACTGCAGTAAAGTTACTCTGGAGTTGTTTCTCCAGAGTGACTGAGTCTGAACTACTGGCAAAGATAACTGCGTCATCTGCATAAAGAAGAATTTTGTCAGAACAGACAAGGGGAAGTGGTTAAGGAAGAGGCTGAAATGCAACAGGCCCAAAATATATCCTTGTGGAACTCCTGAGCATACCTCACAGCTGTCAGATAGGACTTCATTTAGTTTGACCTGTTGAGTCCTGCTCTCTAGATAGCTATTGAACTACCCCACAGACTCATCCAGGAGCCCAGCAGCAGCAAGTTGTTCAAGTAGCAATGAGTGATTGACAGTATCAAATGCTTTGGAAAGGTCAATGTAGGCCACTCCCACCATGGTCCAGCGCATGGTGAATGAAACTGGTGAACTCCAGCAATGTTGTGGTGGTGCTGAGTGACTTACGCAAACCACGCTGTTGAGGGCATTGGATCTGGTACTTTCCAAGTACTCAATCAGCTGGTCTGACAATGCAGCAAAGTGCTTTGGAGGGGGTAATATTGATATGGGGCGATAGATACTGTGCAGAGCTCTCTCTACTTTTATGGACCAGAGTTACCACAGCAGCTTTCCAATCCTGGGAGAACTGGGAAGTCTTAGTGAGAGGTTAAGTATTTTAATCAAGAGTAAGCATTTCATCCAGGGTGAGGGCAATGACTTTAAGATCAAGGGAGTCATAACTGGGGCTGGTTTTACTTAGTATTCGCTGAAGGTATCTTCTGGCTTCAGTTTTGGTGATGACTGTGAAATAGAAGGGGGCATGCTGGTGAACCACCTTTACAGGCTTTAACAGAGTTACCAGTATTCTCATAAATGTCGGGGGGTAGGACACTACTAAGGTCTGTGAAAGCACTGTTAGGGGTGTCTGCTATTTCTTTCGGGTCCTGGGTGATTACTCCATTGAATAACCTCTAGTTATGGTTCGCAATCTTTTTTGGGGCTTCCCTGTCAGGTCTCTCAGGTGTCCCTAGAGCTTCCTGCCATTACCCCAGGATTTGGTGAGCTCATCCTTAAAATCGTGACTTTTCACCAGGCATATTTATTGGGTGCAGTCATTCCTGGCCCTTTTGTATAGCTGAAAGTCAGCCTGTTTGCCAGAGGCATGTGCATGTAGCCATAAGTTATCCCTGGTGGACACGAGGTTGAGGAGGGCCAGGGTGATCTATGCATTGCAAATGCCCTCAAGTCTGTGCTTTCTAATGGGGTGTGGATGTCACAGACAGCATTGAATGCACTGATAAAGGGATCAAGTGCACTGTCCACATCTTTGTACATATTGATCTGGGACCAGTCATGTCATCTGATGTGGGTTTTAAGGGGTTCCAGCTGCCCTTGTTTTAGAACTTGGCAAGTGGTGGTTCTGGCTGGGGGTTTAGTGGCTTTATTAGATCAGTTTAGCAGAATGGGAGAGTGATCACTTATAGAGTCAGGAGGACAGAGGTTGGTGATTCTTTCAGGGTGGTTGGTAAGCACCCAGTCGAGCAGCGTGCTTGTGCCGGTGCAATAGTTATATCTGGTGGGGTTGTTTACCATCTCTATAACATCAATGAAAGAGATGGTATCTTTGTATGGGGCTGCTTCATGGGATTGCCAGTTGACACTGAAGTCCCCTAACACCACTACTCTGCATTTTGCTGGCAGTTGCTTAAATAGTCGAGGACCTTGTTGAGGCCACTGGACTGTTCTCTGGGGGGGATATAGACTGAGATGATGGTGAGCACTTTGTTATGGGATCTCAGCAGTTCTTTGACTGCTTGGACCTGCATATTTTTTCTTGTGTCAATGTCAGGGAGTGCGCAGCCATGGAGGGTGTCCCTCAGGTAGGTAGCACAACCGCCACCCTTTTTTGTGAGCCTGTCATGTCTAAATATGGTATTGCCATTTAGTGAAACTATTGCGTAAGGGGTCTTTGGCAACAGCCATGTCTCAACAATGGATAGCACATCTGGTCTATGCTGAGTGACCCAGACTTGGAGGGCATCAAATTTGGCCATAAGACTGCAGATATTAAATGATGCCAGGGTGAGTGTGCCTTGCATAGTGCCGTTAGCTGATGATTGGCTTTGGGGCCAGCATTAGGGTGAACGTTTCCTGACAGCAACAAAAGCATCAAGGTTATCCACAGTGCCTGCAGCTTTATTAGTTTGAGGCTTGTTAAGCATCTCCTTTGCTGACTATTTCCAGCTGGTGCTTGCACTGCATTGTGGTAGTTTGGGTGGGAGGTGTAGGGAGGGATGCTATCAGCATTTTATCATAACAGCCACAATAGTGGGCACAGCTAACTAGTGGGCAGTTAGGAGGGAAGAGAGGTAGCTGTTAGTTCCTTGTGTATGGGAGAATAATTTACTAGAGAGGGTTTCCAATTTTGCTTCTGCGGTTCATTCCAAGGTCAGTAGAGGTAGTGCTATTAGTAGATGGTAAGCAGGGTTAAGGACTAAAGGAGTGCTTCATTGTAAGGGAGCAATCGTTGTAGTGCGGCCAGGTTCGTGGGACTTGAGTTGGATATTTGCCTCGGTAATTACTGTTGGGAACTGGGATAGTCCACTATCAGATTTCAGAGGTGGTGCTAGGGTGCAACCACTGGGAAAAGCATCATGGAGGGGCAAATGTTGGCTGATTTTTTCCACAATGGCCCTATAAGTAACGGATTACCATTGATCCTAATAGCCCATTTACAGCTTTTCCCAGAATTTAAACATTAAACACTTACAAATTTCACATTTCAATTGCTTTGTCTACATGAAAGTGACCCCTCAAAAGAAGAATATAACAGACAGGCTTCAACATGTGGTAGAACACACCTATCACAACCCTAAGCACCTCCTCCCTCCAGTAGACCAATGAAAATGACCAGCCCAGAGCAGTGTGCTTGCCAATCCCACACACAGAGCATTTAATAAATGATGGAGGAAGGCCAAAATACACAGCAGACAGAGAAGCAGAATAGTCTTAGATCAGAAAAGCCATAATATACACAGGTTAATGTTCTTACTTTTTAAGTCCTTCACAAACACAAATCTAGTCCAATTTAGTAGCATAGTGGGGCAGAGACAGCTTGTAAAACATCTCCACAGACCCCAGAGGATATCCATTCTTCTTGAACAGTCAGTTGACAACCAGCCAGAAAATAGCTCAGATTAAATGCTCTAGGACAGTAAATTATTTATTTATTTATTTAATAATTCAGGTTTACAACCTTTGAGTCAAAGAACTCATTTACAAAAGACACCATCAGGAGGGTAGACAACAATTGGTGGTGAAGTACAACAATGGAGAACATTACAGGTGAGGTACAATAAAACACATAGCAATTCCAGTAATACAAAAGGTGTACAAGGCTTCAAGTAGTTACAATTAGTCAATATACATATAGATAACAAGGTACATGAGGTTCTGATACAGCATGACCGATAGGAGATATATAAAGTGACAAACTAATAAGGGTAGGCCAAATAGAACTCTAGCTCGAATTGTGATGGTTTCGGAGGTGATTTGAAGGCTGATTCGGGGATGTTTGATATGGGTGGGAGGAGTTGTACCAGAAGGGGGCTCTGTAGTGCAATGATCTTTGGGCAAGAGAGTCCTGACTCTTGGGACCTGGAAGGTGGCTTTGGTTGCACTTCAGGTGGTGACTGGTGGAAGGCCAGTTTTGGGGATGCAGCAACCCCGGAGAGAGCCCAAGTAGTGATTTTTTTGCCAGTATACTGGTGTGGTAGCACAGGCACTCATCAAAGGTGAGTAGATTCAAGGAGAAATAGAGCTAGCATGTGTGAGTTCTGCTGGGGGCACCGGTCAGGAGCCTGCAAGCCTTGTTGATCGAGGTCCAGACTTTGGTAAGGGCGGTGGGGTCAGCAGCCGCATAGATAGGGAGCCCGTAGTCGACCAATGACACGATAGAGGAGGTGATAGCCAGCCAGAGGGCATTCTGAGGGAGGCTGTCTTTGTGGCGGTAGAGCAGTCCAATCTGGGTGTTTTCGGCAGTAGACGGAGAGTTAAGATGATAGTGGAAAGAGAGAGCTGAGTCTAAGGTGATGACCAGATATTTGTATGCAGTCACCTGTTCAAGGGGGTGAGGGGTGTTGGGGAGAATGCGAAGGGGTGCATTTCTGCAGTTACTCTGGCGGTGGGCAAATAGCATAGATTTTGTCTTCTTGAGATTCAGGACCAGACAATGGTCGAGGAACCATTTTTCAGCTTGGCTGAATGCGAGTTGAAGAGAGTTCTGGAGGGTGATGGCGTTGGTGTGGGAGGTGACGAGAACCACGTCGTCAGCATAAAGGAGTAATCTGCCTGAGCAGGAGCTAGGGAAGGAGTTTAGAAAGAGACTGAACAATGTGGGGCCCAGGATGGAACCCTGAGGGACACCTGAGCGAACAGGTAGGGCGGCTGATGGGGTATCGTTTATCTTGAGCCGTTGGGATCTGGCATGGAGTAACTGGAGAACCAGGCAAGAGAGATGGATGAGAAACCTAGCTGATGGAGGTCAGCAATAGAGTGACACATAGTGTCAAAGGCCTTAGATAGGTCAATAAACACTGCCCAGTGATGTCCCCAGAGTCAAGTGCAGAGTGTATATGCTGTGAGAATTCTAGGAGGGCTGAAGTAGTGCTGTATCCAGGGTGGAAGCCATGCTGTTCTGGACGACGTATGCTGTATTTGGTTAGATATTCCATGAGTTGGGTAGATATAATTTTTTTCCAGGGTTTTAGAAAGTGGGGGGGGAGGATGGAGATCGGTCTGTAGTTATTTGGTAGTGTGCTATCTCCATTCTTATGAATTGGGGTAATTTCAGCTGATTTCCAGGCGCTCGGGAATTGGCTGAGGCACAGAGACCGGTTTAACAGGTGAGTGATAATGGCTAGCATGACATCTAGGGTTGAACAGAGAATCCTGAGTCAAGTGTGTCACAACTGGGGTTATGGCTGGAGAGGCTTTTAGTAGGAGTGGTTTGACTTCATGGGGAGATATGGTATGGAGGAGAAATGGGGGTGATTCAGGGTGGGTGGGGTTGAGGTAGGGATTGGGTCAAAAAGTGGCCAGGAAGGATGTGCTTAGGTCAGAGAAAGCTGCGTCGAGGCAGTCAGCAATATGTGGGGGGTCAGTGGTAATAGTGCCGTTAACAGATATCTGAGATGAGGGAAGCAAGATTTTCCATTGAGCTCCTTAATATTATCACAGAATCCACGTGCAGTGCCCCAGGAGGAGGCCAGAGTGGTTTGCTAGTATTTGGCCTTGGCTTGCTTTATGGTCCAGGTGCATTGATTACGGGTAGCATTATAGGCCTGTCTGTCCACTGACCTGCCTGACTCAACCGCAACATACCATAGGTTGTCTCGCTGCCTCAGTTGTTGAATAAGGGAAGGGGTGATCAAGGCAGCATTATGTCTTTTGGAGTGGGTATAAGGGGGCAAAGAGGTCACAGGCCTTGCAGAAGGCACTGGTGAGGTAGGCTAGTGCAGTGTCTATATCAGATGCAAGTGAGATTGGGGACCAGTCAAACTGGGCTAGGTACTGCTTCAGTTTACTGAGGCCTCCTGGGTGAAAGTGCAGTGGGAGGTGACTTGGCACTTGGATTTTTGTGTGGGGAAGACCAGAAACAGAGGATTGAGGGAATGGTCAGTGAGGGAGTTAGCTAGACATTAACAGACTTGATTTTGTGGGGCGATTGGAAAGTATTATGTCAAGGAGGGAGCTGGGGCCACTTGACTGGTTAAATCTGGTAGGAAGGGTGACGAATTGAGCTAAGTCAAGGGCAGTAAAGGAGTCCTTTATGTGTGCAGCAGTGGAGCCAAGCCAGTTGACACTGAGGTCACCTAGGATGAGCTGCTCAGCTTTGTGGGGTAGGGTGGAGAGATAGTCAGTAAGGGAGTGGATTGCAGGTCCCTGGGCCTGTGGGGGTATGTATGTAGTTGTGAGATAGAGAGGGCCCCTGCCCGGGTCAGGGGAGATTTTTAAAGTGATGGCTTGGGCACCATGACCGAGCTTGGGGGCAGGAAGAGCATGGCTAAGGAGGTCATGCATGTACTCACATCTGCCACCAGCTTACCGACTCGATCCTCTCGGAACAGGGTGAAACCAGGGAGGGAGACAGCTGAGTCAGAGGTTGATGCAGAGAGTCAGGTCTCCACTATGGCAATGATATCGGGCCTGTGTTGTGTGGCCCAGCACTGGAGTGCAGCAGTTTTCTTTGGGAGACTACAGATGTTCATTGAGGCAATGCAGAGGCCACACCCAGCAGGGTGCGAGAGGGGGGTAGAGGACCCAGGACCAGGGTTGGGGTGGACGTTCCTGGAGAGCAGAAGAGAAGGAGGAGTGGGCTGCAGTGGTTGGGGTTGTTATACTGGAGCTGCTGCAAGGGTCCAGTGGTGGAGGTGCAGGGGATGGTTAGGGGGCTAAGGGTGGGTGTGGCTAGGACTGGCTGAGACCATCCTCTTGTGGGGTGGGGGGTGGGAGTCGGTGTTGGCGGTGGGTGCGGTGGGGTAATATTGTGGTCCAGTGTGAGAGGTGAGTTTGGGGTTGGAATGGGAGAGTGGGATACAGGGTGAGGGTAGATGTGGTTGGGTAGGGTGGGGATGAGCGAGTAAGATGATCATAAGAAGATTAAGCATAGGAGCCAGTATGCCCATGATTGAGTGATGCCTGGTGTATAAGGGGTAGAGGTACTTGGTTAGTGTGGCTGCTGCTACGGTGCAGGGGTAGCGTCACCACCTCTGGTGCTAAAGGTACAGGGTTTGAAACCTCTCGGCATAGGGTGGTATGTGGACCTAGGAGAGAGGTGGAATTGGGCAAGACAGAGGCTGGAAAGGGCAGGTGGATGATGCTTGGGGGGGAATAAATAGTAACTCCTAGTGGCTGCACTAGGTACTGATGGAGGCTGGAGGGGTTGGAGAGGGGTGAGAGAGGACAGGGAGGTGAGTGGCTGGGAGAAGGAGGGAGGTGCATTAGGTACTGGGCAGAATATAGGGCAGAGGATAGCTAGAGTGGCAGAGTGCCTGGGGTACAGGAGATCAGGAAGTATAGGAGGGAAAGTGGAGCAGAGGAGCTCCCTCTGGTGGTTACAGAATATAAGATGCAAATGGGACAGTAGGGAGATTAGAGACATACAGGAAGTCATGTGACAGGAAAAGGTGTATAAAATAATGTTCGAGCTTGGGTGGGAGAGTGGCTGGGGTGAGCTCCTGGAATGCACTGCTCCCATTGGCTGTTGCCAGAAATAAAAAAAAATACACTGCAGGCAGAGAAGCAGAAAAGTCTCAGATCAGGAAAGCCATGGCATACACAGATTAATGATCTTACTTTTTAAGCCCTTCACAGACACAAATCAGTCCAATTTAGTAGCATGGTGGGGCAGGACAGCTTGCTGGAAACATCTCCACAGACCCCAGAGGATATCCATTCTTCTTGAACAACAGTTGGCAACTAGCCAGAAAATGGCTCAGGTTTAAATACTCTAGGGACTGTAAGATTTAGCACCTGGGTCCACTGCTCCCATTGGCTGTCAAAAAATACACAGCAGGCAGAGAAGGAGAAAGGTTAATGTTCTTACTTTTTAAGTCCTTCACAGATACAAATGCAGTCCAACTTAGTAGCAGGGAGGCCAACTAGCCAGAAAATAGCTCAGATTAAATACTCTAGGGATGGTAAGATTTAGCACCTGAAATCCACTACTCCTATTGGCTGTCCCAAGAAATAAAAAAAAAATACACAGCAGGCACAGAAGCAGAAATGTTGAGATATTGGATGTTGGATAATCCAACATCCTAAAATCCAGGATTTGTTTTAGGATATCTGATTTTAAAGACCAATGTCCTAAAATCCTAATATCCTAAAAGTCACCCACGATCCTGCCTGTTCATTTTTATAATGGACCATCTGAGCAACCTACTGTGTGCACTGCCATTTTCCTGATTTAGTCCCTTCAGGAAGTCCACACAGTCAAATATTTTTTGACAGCAATAGGACTCGAGATCTGTCATATTTGGTGCCATCTCTCACCCCTGTTGGTATAGGTTTAGGGGGCCATGTTGTGGTTGCCAGCTTGGGCCATGACATCACTGTTCCACCTCTGCTGTTTTGGCTGTAATTCCCAGATTTCTGTCTGGGTATTGAGTTAGCCTCTTCCAAGTTGTGCTGAGCCTTACCAATATTTCAAAGTTCTGCCACTAGTCAATGCAAAGTAATAGTGATATTTTCTTTGTCTGTACCCAGGACTGCACTACAGTTGGGAGAGCTGTCCACTGTTAATCGAAGAGCTATCATTGGTTTGGGGGTATCAATTACAAATGTTTTCATGCAGCTGTGTGCTGCCATCCTAATTTTCAAACAATATGCCAATTTTCTTCTCTTAATGGTGCCCTAAAGATGAGCTAACTTTCCGTGCAGCTGCATGGGTGGGGACATCACCTGAAGTCCTCTCTGAGCATTTCTAACCTTAAAGAGCCACCAACATCTCTAGAAGAACTTTGAAGAACATGATTTCTTATTAGCTCTGTATTTCTTATCTCCATTATTTATTACTGAGGTCTGATGTATGAAAACAGAAGAGTTGTTCCCTAAGGGTTCATCAGCTCCTATTGCTTCTTCTTCACCTGATGTCATAATACTGTGCTTGTGACATCACAATTATCCCCCATAGCAACAGACTGTGATGTCACAACAGAGCATTATGATGTCAAGTAGGGAGTAAGCTATAGAGGTAGATGAGCTTAAAGGGATAAGAATCTTGTTTTTGTGGGAATTTCTTTAGTATTAAATAACGAAGAGGAGAAATCTATAGACAATATGTGAAATAAAAGCTGAATTGTGTCCAGCTATAATGTTTTCCAAAGTTTTTTCAAATGTGTCATATGCTCCTTAAGTTTGGGTTGGAAGTCAGTCACGAAAGAAAATAAAATGTGTTTTTCTCATATACTTTCTTCCTAACATTTTTGTTTGTGTATGCCTGGGTTTTGGTGAGTTTTAACACTTACAACTTTTAAATCTGAATTTTTTTCATACAAAACTAATGAAAGGGCCTTTTCAAGGACACTATCTAACTAACCTTTGTTTTGCTATACAAGCACAATGACAATCCTAAAATGGGAGATTTTACAAAATGTTTACAATTTGTAATTTTAAAATGCAGTACTGATTGTTTTAAAATTGGCATGTACATAGCCTCTAGGACTTTGATGGTGCATACCAATTATCAAAACGCTAAGTCCTAAAACAAGACAGGTTATAAGCTATCAGGACTAGGAGTTTTGACACAAACACTTACTCAACCCTATTACCTCACTGTGCCAGTATAATGCACTGTATACATATATTTGTGTATATATTTGGGTCCTTCAAGCAAAATGCAGATTATCTGATATTTGATGGGAGGGATGGGACCCAGCTTCATCATGTAGCCAAAGAAAATACAAAACACTTGAAATAGTGGGAGAGACAGGAATATCCCACCCCATCCCCTTATGGTGTTGTCAGATATAACAAGCAGAGAAGCACACAGAACAGACATATTCTCAGTTTTGCCTGAGGGCAACTCCTGCCCAGTTGGGGTAAAATACCCGAAATAAAGTGCAAGGTTAGATTTTTCTTGGGAACAATTAATAAGGAACAAAAGCAATACTCCAGGCACTGTCCTCAAAGTGACATCACCCTTTTAAAGTTATCTCAGCTGGCATGCAATATCTCATTGACAGCTGGTTCCTCATCTATCCAATTTCGAATCTCAGCTGCTGGTGTACTTTCAGCATGCTTCAGTGATCATTCCATCAGCTTCTGTGTTTTGAAAATTTGTAGCAAAAAATCCCTTCTGAAATTAATCACAGTTTGTTTGTATAGGCATTTCATACTAGAAGACTTGTCCTCCATAAGATGGTACTGTATCAACTTTGTTCCCTCAGTAGCTGATCCTTGGGAAATCTTTGCCAGTAAATTTCTTAACGTCTGCAACAGACATGGACCAATGAGGACATGCATGGTCAATGGACTCCATTACCCCCCGGGTCTCTTTGGAAATTATCAAATTGTTCTCACAAAGAGATGCTGTTTGGGCAAGATTAAAAAAACAAAAACAAAAAACAGACCCCTTAATGACAGACAATATTACCGAAAACATTGGAATCTTAGTACTGTAACTCAGCAGTAGCAAAAACAAAAGTGGACTACTACCACAACTGCTTGGAGGATGCTTGTCAGGGCCTACAAACATATTTGAAATAAATTGTCAAGAACAAAATGATCAAATCAGGAACTCATTTGGAGACCTTGTCTCCTCTCTTCCAGACATTGTGAATGCCTTTAACAACCACTTCACCAACCTCAGCATTTCTGCCAAGCTCCACAACTTCTTGGTGTCATCTATAGCAGGATTCTCATCAAGCAGCCCAGAGCCTGACCCACATGATCTGACAAACTTTAACTACCATCAAATCACTATAGCAGAGGTTCTCAAAGCACTAAAGGGCCTCAGCCCAAACAGCAGTGCTGGTGCTGACTCCCCTGACCTAAAGCTTCTATACCTTGTATCATATCATATTTGCACCACAGGTACCATGCTAGTAAACATCTCCCTTACCTCTGGTGAGATACCTACTGTCTGGAATGTGCTACAGTTGTGAATATCCACAAGGAGGGGCTAAAAGGATCTGAATCAATACAGACCAGTTTCAGTCCAACCTGCACACTCCAATGGCCTTTGAAAGTATGTTCACTTACAGCTGACAGAGCATCACAATCAGCACAATCTGCTGTCTCCCATGTAATCTTTCTTCAGGAAGGGCATGCCACCATATCTGAAATGCTCAATGTCACCAATCATCTCCACATAGCAATGGATAATGGTCTTCTCACTGGGGCTATCTTTGTGGCTCTCTCCAAGGTATTCAACTTGATGGGCCATGTAGTACTCTTTCTCAAACTTCAAGACTCTAGGTCTCAGCCAACCAACAATCAAATGGATTGAAAATTACCTAAGTAACTGTAACTAGCTAGTGTCCATACAAGCATTTATTCAGACCTTGATGTCTTAAATTCTGGGGTTCTTAAGACTCAATCCTTGGCCCGTGGCAATCTGCTGTCTTCATTATTACTGGTGACCTCCCAAAGCACAGCAAGAAGTTTATCCACATATGTATGGAGATGATGTAGTGCAGTGCGGAATGAGGAATTCCTCCTGTGAGTTAGTGCAGAATGGCCATTATGCCAGCGGAATATTCACCAGAATTTTGCTGGTACTCCTGTGGAATTTTGCCTGCTGTGTTCTGTGAAATAATATTCCGTGGAACAGCATTTTTCCATGAAATCATTCCATAACCATTTCTGCAGAAATATTGAGATCTGCAGAATAATATTCTGCAGAACAGCACTTTTCTGTGTAAATTCATTCCATAGCTTTTTTTGCAGTGGAATTCCATCATTCTGTTTGTGATGAAATTCGGTAGAATTGCAATGAAATTTCAAAAATTCTGTGAAATTTCATTCCCCCAGAATTTGAAAATTCTGCACAGCACTAAGATGATGCCATTCTATTATATTGCAGTGCAATGACAATGTCTGAGGTTAATGCTCTACTCCAGTCTGATTTCAACAGTTTCCTCCTGGTCCATCATCAACCACCTGATCCTTAATGCAATCAAAACTAAGTCTAAGGTGTTTGTATTCTGGAACTTGCTAACTCAGTCAGCTGATCCACTTGCACCCTAACATTAGATGGCACAACATCTGAGAAAGTCAACATATCCAAATATCTAGGAATCTGGCTTGATGTATCTTTTACATATTGTAGGCATGTTGATCACATCTTCTCAGCTGGTGCCCAAGATCATCTTTCTCTACTGGTCTAAACGCTGCCTTAATGCTGATGTAAGGAAGCAGGTAGCCTCCACTTCCTGTTCCCTTCCATTTACTTGGAGACATCATATTCCACTAAATAAAAAAACACTCTGCTGCCACTGGAGTGCTTGTACAACAAGATGTGCAGGTTTGTCATCTCCTGTGACTGGTCTACCCATTACTGTCTGCTCTATGATCTGCTTAACTGGCCAAGTCCCTCAAGCAGATGTGACTACCACTTGCTTTCTTTTTTGTACAACTGTGCAGAAGGAAACACCCCTGAGAAACTCCTAGCCCTCATCACACAGTCAAGCAGTGCCTACTCGCTCCGTTCAACAGCAGCACTTACCTTTTCAGTTCTCAGGATGACATGTGGCTTTGGTAGAAAGGCTTTCACATTTGCAACACCAGACACCTGGATCAAACTCCCTCTTTGGCTAAAGAATGCTTCTATTTGCATGTGTTCAAGTCCAGTGTTTTCAGCCACCTTCGAAATCCATGTATTTGTTTTGGTCCAGAATCCCCATTTAACTGACCATGATCATGTAGCATAACAATGTTCATGCTCTTTGTTTGCAGTGAACCCACTTTGTAATCTTGCTTTAGTTACTGTTTGGATGTACTTACCTTTAGAGTTTGTTTGTTTTCCTACATATAGTTTAGCCTGTATGTAACTATTCTTGCTGCACTATATCAACCTTCTGATTACTGCTGTCCTCCCTGGGTCCCCATGAAATGAGATGCTGTGTCTTATTGGGTTATTCATAAAGAAGTGGTCAGTGCCCCCAAATTTATACTGTTCTAAAAAGTCAGCAAAGTAAACTTTCAATAGAAAATTATCATATTGAAAAACATATTTTACAGTTATTCCAGGGTTTCCATCTACCTTGGGCCTCATTGGATACTACTGACTTGTGTAAGCCCCGTGACTTGGCTTGGCACCTTCATTAGGCATCCAGTTCCCCTTTTGTCTGTGTCACTACCAACAACCCAGAAAATGCCTTCACTAAAGCCAATCGATTATCCAAATTATGCTTCTTCTCTACCAACCTCCATACTAAATTTAATTCCACTAATAAGTTCTGGAATGTCATCCACTGCCTCTTTGATCCCCTCACCTGTTCTACTACCCCAAATCTAATTTCAGGAAGTTACGTATCACTGACCCCATGACAGTAGCTTCAATGAATTTTTCACTTTTTGTGTTGCTTCCATCCTCCCCACCTTGCTCTCTTCCCCTTCTAACTTCTCCCTTCTTCTCTTAATGCCTTCCCTTCATCTACTTTCTTCCTTTCTTCCCCTATCATGTTCTTTGACACCCTCTGTGCTTTATTGACTATAAATCCTTCCAAGGCTTGTAGTCGTAACATGTTGAACCCTATTGTAAACTGCTTGTCCTCTCTGCTCCAGCTATTGATGCCCCTGTTTCTACCCTGCTCAACTTTTCTTTTACTCTTGGTGTGGTTCCTCTGGTCTGAAAGCAGTTCAAGTTCTTCACTTCACACAGAGAAGGGGACTTGCCCTCTCCCTTAGGAACAACCACCTCCTCTCTCTCTCTCTCTTTCTCTCCTTCATACCCTTTCTAAGCTCCAGGAAGGATTTCTGTTCTCCCATCATCATTTCTAGATCCCTATGGCTTCTTCTCCCTTTTCTAGCCTGTCTTTCTTACACACCACTTTACCATTTCATCCCTACTCAGAGTCACTGACTCCATCCTTAAGAGAATTGACTAGGGTCTTATCACCTCTGTCATCCTTATTGATCTTGCCATGGCATATAACTTTGTTGGCCACCATCTTCTGCTTGTCAGGTTAAGGCTTGCATGTCTCTGCTCCAGCAGTGAACTGGTTCTGCTACTATCTCTCTGCCAGTTACCAGTCCCTTCAGAAAGTTGACTTTTTTACCACCATCTGGACTGGCACCTCCCAAGGCTTCATTCTTGACCCCATTCATTTCTCTCTTTTCAATAACCTCACTTCTATTTGTGTTAATGACAGCATGCACATGTATGCCAAAGACACTGTCATCTACTTCACTAATCCCCCTGCCTTAAAGGTTGAATCACTTTTGCAACTGGACTATGATAATGTCCAGCACTGGTTCATCTCAAACCAGCTTCTGGTGAATCCTAAATCAACTGTATTCATGTCCCTTCATTTGAAGCAGAAGCTAGCTAGGCTCTACTCCATCCTCTCCTTTTCTGCCCTTTATGGGTCTCCTAAAGGATTTCTTCTCTTACAGTATATCTTGGCACTTAGCTATATTGAAACCTTGATTTCTCCCAACACATTGATGCCATCCACATATAGTTAGGCCTCAAATATAGAATCCTATACTGTAACATGGACTGCAAGCCACCCATGTCCACTGTGAGGTTTTCTTAAATGATCCTGCCAGTGGCTTACTATTGGGGATGTGATCTACATTGGCTGTTCCTCAATCCACCCTTGCCAGGTTGGACCCACTCTTCCATTCCTTCTTCCACTTTTCCTTGAAATCTCACACTTACACATCACAGTTCCTCTACCAAAACATTCCACTCCCATTTGTTGTCTCTCAGCTTCTGTTTTATTGTGCCACCTTTCTGCCCAAATTCTGGTTCAGCTCTCTTCCTCCCATCTTAGCTATAATTTATCTCCTCTCTCTCAGTTCCAAATACTCCCTTCACTCCTCTGGTTCTCCTATAGCTTCTGTAGCTGCCTAGTGGACAACATCTGGATAATCTACTTCTTTTCAACCTCTGCTGCTTGGAACAAACTTCCAGTCTCCTTCACCTTTCTCTTGCTATCTATCTTCAAATCATTGATACTAGTCTTCATTTCCCTCCTGCTCCTGCCCTCAGTCTCTCATCTTTGCTTGTCCCTATTCACTATTTCTCCTATGTACCTCTGGGGCTGCCTCCTTCCTGGATATTTATCAACCAACACCTTATGTGCAGACTTAATTTTTAACCCTCTTAGAAACACAGAAACAGAGACAATGATGGCAGAAAAAGATGAGAGGTCCACCTAGTCTGCCTGTAGTTTACTATCTGCCCCAGACCATTTGCCCATACAGAGTTGTACCCCTCCCAGTGTACCCCATTCTCCCCTTCCTACTACTAATGATATGAGCAACCACCAAAGCCTTCACTCTGTCCGAGCCATGCTTGAAACCATTTACAGTCTTGGTGCCCTCCATCTCTGCTGGCAGACTGTTCCATGGCTTCACCACTCTTCTGATATATAGAACTCCTCATATCCCTCTTAAACCTTCCCCCCTTGCCAGTTTTCACTTGTGACCTTGGGTTCTTCATTCTGCATCATGTACCCCATCTCCTGGGTCGGTGTGGGTGGCTGTTTGTGTTTGTCTGCTTGGAGTAACTACACCATTCTTACTCACTACATCTGTGAAGGTCTCCTGGACTGGATTTCTGCAAACATCACCACCAGGTATTTACATTTTTAGTTTAAAATCAACTTTTTGGAAGCTATCCCAAGCAAAATAGAAGTCAAGCAACTAAGTCTGACAAACTCAGTGACTCTGGGTCCTGCTTGAATCCACATTTCCATCTGACCTGCTGTAAAGGGATCTGTATGTGGGCTTTTAAACAACCTCTTTAAATAACAAAGGAAGCATAATGACAAAAGGATTTCATATCCTGCACTTGTACTTGAGTAAGTGTGCCCCAGGCTATCAATGTAATGGGACAGGGGAGTGCATGCCTGCAAACTCTTGCATAGCCAAAGCCTCTTGTCAAATCCCTGCCTAGCTGTGACCCTGGGTGACCTCTATCATGAATTATACCAATAGCCCAGGACATCTAAAAATTGTATCTCTGAATATTTGCAGCCTTCTCTCCAAACTGCCACAATTTCAGGCCTGGGATGCTCAGATTAATCCTAACAGAAACATGGCTATCGCCAAAGATCGCAGACTCAGCAATTGTCCTTCCTGGATACAACCTGTTCCGGCAGGACCATACCTCAAAAGGGGGATGTCTGGTTTACCTCAGAGTGACATCAAAGGGCAAATACTGCCAATTAGCTCACACCAAGGCAGCACAGGTTCTAACACTAAAATTTAACATTGGCCAACAAAACAAAGTGCTACTATTATCCACCATATAACTGCCACCTGGGACACTACTCACTGGCTTCCACAGCTCATAAGCCACCTCAACAGAACAAACTAAACTGAGAACATATACTCCTAGGGGACTTCAACATTAATTGGCAAGCACAGGATGCAGCGACAGCTAGAGACCAAATAGCTGGACTGTACCTGACCCAACTGGTCACACAACCCACCAGACAAAAGTACCATACAGGAACCAGCACCCTCATTGACTGGCTACTCTCCTCCAGTCCTGAACATATCGCAGAGGTAACAGTCCTACCTGACACCATCAGTGACCACTCCCCTGTACTACTTACCTGGACTAACAAGTTCACCAAGAGTAAGCCTAAGACCACCAGGAACAGATCACTAAGGCCTGGTCAACTAGACTCCTTCAAGCACTACTTAAAAGGGATTGACTGGTCCCCATTGGATAGAGTCAAGGATGGAAACCAAGCACTGGATTACTTCTGCAGCAGCTTCACTAAAGTCTGCAACATCTTTGCTCCTTACAAAACAAAGAAAGCCAGAGGAATCCCCAACCCCTGGCTGTCCAGCCCTCTAATTGAATGCATGTGACTCAGAGATCACATGGCATAGAGCCAAAGCCACGGGAATCTAAATGACTCCCAAGCATATAGGCAACTAGAAATACCTGCACAAAACTCATTCGTCTGGAAAGCAGCTTACTACAATGACCTCCTAGGAAAGACCTGGGGTAGAGGGAGGGAGTTCTGGGACTCTGTAAAATGTCTCATGGGTAGATCCCCAAAGGCCCCACTGGACCTTATAGTTACCATCTCTAGCATTGTACAAACCCAAAGGAAGTTGCTGATGCTTTTAATGTTGCATTCACGGACCTCAGCAATGTGTTGCCACCTGAATACCTGAATCACACCCTTGCAGGTCAGCAGCACAACCTCAACAGTCCATCACCATGGGATAATGTTACCCCACCATTCTACTTCAGGCAAATCTCCCAGGTGAGACTGTCAAATATATCAAATGGGTCCTTGGTAAGACCAGGATGGGAAGTGACATGGTTGATATGAAGATGGTAGCACTCACATTAAATGAACTTGTGGCACCACTCACCAAGGTATTCAGTGCCTCTGTGAGATCTGCCATCTTCCCTGACAGGTGGAAAGAAGCTCTAGTTACACATGTTTTTAAATCAGGAGACAGAGCTAATCTAGCAAACTTCCAGCCCATCTCAATTTTATCCTTCCCTCTGCAAAGCACTTGAAAGGGTGGTCTCAAAACAACTAACTGACTACCTAGAAAAGCATAGCATTCTCTGCTTGCAACAACATGGATTCTGACAAAACTACTCCACTGTCACCGCACTAGTAGAGTACACCACTCAGCTTTATGGGGCCCTGGATAAAGGGATGGTGATGGGGTCTATCTTCATAGACCTCACCAAGGCCTTTGACACAGTCAATCACCAGCTACTACTGAAATGTCTCCTTTCTACAGGATTGTCAATGGAATCTGTTCCCTGGTTCCATAGTTACCTCACCCATAGATCTCAACGGGTCAGGATCGGCAATACAATCTCTGAGCCTAGGGAAGTAAACCTAGGGGTCCTGCAAGATTCTATCCTTGATCCTCTCTTATTCAGCCTCTTCATAAATGACATGCCTTCTACCTGTCCTGCACACTCTGTACTCTATGCAGACGATGCTGTTATCTCCGTCCCTGGGAAAGACCTGGGATCAATTAGCTCTGAACTTTAGCTCAGTTTTCGTGCATTAGAATCCTGGTTCACCCGAAATAAACTGCTACTCAACTACAAAAAGACAAAGAGCATGCTCTTCAGCACCCCACAGAGCAAGATTTGTGGGTCCTCACTTCATATACTTAGTAGTGAAGTATAAGTACTATACCAAGGCAGCACATTCAAATACTTAGGGATTCACCTTGATGACACCCTCACCTTCACTGCCCATGCTGAGCAACTGATAAAGTCCACCAACATGAAGCTTGGCATCCTGTACAGACACTGTACCTCAATGGCACCGACTGCCCTGAAACTTGCTACGTGCAGTTCAGTTCTCTCATCTGTGGATTATGGCTCTATCATATACGGAGCAGGCACAGAGACAGTGCTTAAAAGAGTCAGAACCATCCTCAACAAGGCCTGCCACCTGGTCCTGGGAGTACACAAAATGACTCACTCTTGTGACCTATACAAGAAAACTGGATGGCTCCCACTCCACCACAGACTCCAATACCAGGCCTGCCTCCTTGCAAAAAAATCCCTGATGGGGTCCATGCCTAGTACTACTTCAGCCCTCTTTGAGCCTGCACAACCATCTAAATGCACAAGGAGTGCCTCAAGGGCTGTCCTAACTGTTCCCTTCAAACAAACCACCCTTGGCCAAAGATCCATCTCCTACTGTGGGCCTAAATGGTTCAATGATTTGCCTGTAGACCTTGCCGACTCCCCCAGACTTGGCCACTTTAAAAATGGACTTTGATCTCTTCTTGCCAGCAAATCTGACTTCCAGTGTTTCTGTTAACCCATGGCCTCTGACAGCGGTTCTCACAACCGTCAAACACTATCTTGTCTCACTCCCACCCTCCTGTTCCACAACTGCCTACCTCCCACCACTTACTACCTCCCCTTGACAAAGCCTCATCTTGGCTGCTAAAACTGCATTTCTGCAGGCTGGGAGCACCCTGTCTGAACTGTAACATGATTGTTAAATAAATAATAATAAATAATAAAACTTTATTTATACCGTGCCTTTCTTGAATTCAAGGCGCCTTACAATATTAACAAATATAATAAATAATACATAAAACAACACTAATCTGAGCTCCAAAAACAATAATTAGTTAAAATAAACCCTTGACCATAAATAGGTCTTCATGGCCTTCTTAAATTCCTCCACAGCCGCACACTGATGAAGCGGACGAGGTAGAGAATTCCAGAGGGTTGGAGTAGCATACTCAAAAGCACAAGTGCCAGATGATTTCTAAGAAACCATCAGAATCTCTAGCAACCCGTCGTCCACCGAGCAGAGAAATCATTTACTACACAGATAAATAAAAAGTTCCCCACAGTTCACCTTGTTTAGTTCCTTCAGGAACTTAAAGGTCTATATCATATCCCTCCTCATTCACCTGGTCTCTAGTGAGTAAATGTTCAGTGTTTTGAGATGATCTTCATAAGATTTGCCCTGGGGACCTGAGATTAGCTTGATCACTCTTCTATCTCTGTATGTAAAATGTGCTCTAGAGCTGCAGTGTTGAATTGCATATTGTATATTTTAATTACTAATTGTACCTGCAATTTCGTTGTCTTATCTTAGCTTGAGTGTATATAGTTGCTGTTTTAATTTCCTTCCCCCCCCCCCCCATACCTGGCTCTCACTTGGAAATGAGCTCTGTCTGTGTGTTCCTTTCCGTGTTACCAATTTTCAGATAAATAAATACATCTTCTGAATATTGCCAGACACAATAAAAATATGATGGAGACATTGATCTCAGCTCACACTGACATTGCTATTTTGAATATAAACATCTGGGTGGTTTGATTTCACAGAGGGTAGTGGATGCATGGAACAGCCTTCCTGAGGAAGTTGTGGAGTCTAAAACTGTGGGAGAATTCAAGAATGCATGGGACAGACATAAGGCAATTCTTGTGGGGGTCAGGAAGATATAGGCTGTTGGTTAAATAGGATCTGCGGCCTATCCTGTAGGTAGGGAAATGGGCAGACTAGATGGGCCTAGCGGTCCTTATCTGCCGTCAAAGTCTATGTTTCTATGTTTCTATGATACCTTTTATTGGACCAATAAGGAATTTGCAGAATGTAAGCTTTCAGGCTGCACAGAGTCCTTCATTAGATAAACAAGCATTTGTCAATGCCAAATGATTGCTTGCTGGCATTGGCATTGGTAGTGTAGGAGTTAGAGAGCTGCATAACAGGAATGGCAGTGAAGTATTGAACTGAAGCCAACCACACCACCACCCTGCAGAGACTGACAGGCATTGGGGCATGCCTTTGGGTAGTCAGGCATAATGGCCATGCTATTTCATCACACCCTACCCTGCAGACAACGACAAGTGTCGTGGTGTGCCTTGGGGTCTTTGGCCCTTATGCCCACCCCATTCCATCAGGAAATATGGTGCGATGGGTGCTGTATAGGAGAATGGGGTGAACTTTGGGGCCGAAGAGTCCAAGGCATACCACAATGCCTCTCACTGTCTGCAGGGTGTGGAATGGTATGAGCATTACAGGCTAGAATCCCAAGTCACACCCCTGATGCCTGTCAATCTCTACAGGGTCGGGCGTTATGGTCGGAAACCCTAACACCTCAGGCATTCATTGGCATTTTCACTCCAGATTTTCAACATGGGCTTTTTGTGACCACCACCTTATGAACAGTGGCAATATCAGTTCATTAGCGGAAAGCTGATTTTGCACAGCAACTACGCCTATTTGGCACCACAGGTGCGAAAACACATTTCAAACAGGATGTGAAAATGACAGCCGTATTGTTCATGGGGAGCTGCAAAATGGCAATGTTGAAAATCTGCAGGAAATGTAAAAAATTGGTGAAGTCACGAGTGTGCATAGAAACTGCACAACCCACACCCATAATACAATTAGTTTGGGGATTTTTTACAGCAGATTGTCAACACAGGCATTTTGGAACCTCCACTCACGAACAGTGTCACTGTGATTTTCTTAATCAGTCCTGAACAGTGATTTCCCACAGCGACCACACATTTCTGCGCTGGAAGTGCAAAAACACATTTCGGCCATGGTGTGAAAAATGACAGCTGTACTGTTCATAAGGAAGTGTGGAAAAATGCCAGTGGTGAAAATCTGGACTGAAAATATTACAGTATAGGAAGTTGCTGTCCCAGAACAGGAAGGGTGAGAGTTGTAAGGAGAGGAGAGAGTAAGCATACAGAGAAACAGGAGAGGGGACACAAAACAAGATGTTATAGGAGTGGTGCCGTGCAATGGCTGTGGGGCGGCAGTGTTCTGGGAGACATTCTGGAGGCTGCGATGCTGCCCTGTTTGCAGGCACCTCTCTGGGCTGAGGGAGGAGGTTGCCCATCTCCAGGCTGACCTGGCTAGGATTTGTGAAACCTCCTCCCCCACCCAGGGACCACCAGGACCAATGCCACTACCTCAGAGGGAGTCAAGAAAGAGGAGAGGCTGGACCAGGGTGGTCTCAGGGAGGGAGAGAGTGGTGGAACAGAGTTGCATCCCTCCAGCTGTACCTCTCCACAATTCATATGCTTTTCTGTTGGATAGTGGTTCCTCTATGGAGGCACCTGCAGTGGAGACCAAGGAGGATGCTGGGAACCTTCACAAAGGAGACCTACAGGAGGATGGTATGGGACCCCACAGGGGAAGAAAACAACTCCTGGTGGGGGACTCAATCATTGAGGGGTAGAAGTAGGGGAGGAAGGGGAGAGGGAGGTAAAGTGCCTGCCTGGTGCCATGGCTTGGAGGGACAGGAAGCGAATCCTCAGGATTGTGGGAGCAGCTGCACGAGGGAGGGAGCTGGATGTCATTGTCCATCAAGGGACAAATGACCTGGCTAGGAATGGGATCAGAGCAGTGCAAGAGGAGTTTGTAGAGTTGGGGAGGGGCCTTAGACAGGTAGCGCATACGGTAACCTTCTTGGAGGTGCTGCCTGTCTATGGCAAGGGTGATGCTAGGGAACTCCTCACCAGGGAATTCAATGAATGGTTTAAAACTGGTGTGGAGCTCAGGATTTTGGCTTCATTGGGGACTGGGGAGTCACCTGGAGGGATGCAGACCTATATTGGTGTAATGGTCTGCATCTGTCCAGGGGGGAACCAGGATCCTAGGTGAGAGGTTTAAATGCTTTATTGCCAAGCATTTAAACTAGCCAAGGGAGGAGGCCCTGAAAAGAAGCAGGAAATCCAGCCTCCCCACAAAACACAGTAATTAGTGAGGTAAACACCAAGGTAGAGAAGTCATTAGGGAGCAGGACAGAGGTAAATAAAAAAAGGCAAAGGCAGTAAAGATAGGGATGGGGCTAAAAGGGGTAAGGCCATCAAAAAGTGGAATGTGATGAGTACCGATGCCCATAGTCTGTGTAACAAGCTCCCTGAACTAGTGGCCTTGATGGAAGAGGGTTGCCTGGATATTGTGGCAATCACAGAAACATGGTACATATAGAAAAATAACTGGGATGTCAATATACCAGGATACACAATCTACAGGAGGGACAGGGAGGGTAAAAGAGGAGGAGGAGTAGCTCTCTATGTAAATGCAGGGATCAAAGCAACAGAACTAAAGAGTAAACAGGGAGCAGATGAGGCACTCTGGGTCACCCTGGAGACAGGAAATGGCACCACAATCCACATGGGGGTTGTATACAGACCCCCATGTCAGGGGGAGGAAATGGACAAGGAAATGATAGAAGGCATCCTTAGAATGGCAGGAAAAAGGGGAGATATTTTATTTATTTTATTTATTTAAGAATCAGAGGAGGAGTAGCTCTCTATGTAAATGAAGGGATCAAAGCAACAGAACTAAAGAGTAAACAGGGAGCAGATGAGGCACTCTGGGTCACCCTGGAGACAGGAAATGGTACCACAATCCACATGGGGGTTGTATACAGACCCCCATCTCAGGGGGAGGGAATGGACAGGGAAATGATAGAAGGCATCCTTAGAATGGCAGAAAAAGGGGAGATATTGTTGATGAGGGACCTGAATATGCCAGATGTTAACTGGAGCACCTTTGCTGCAGGCACATCCAAGAGCAGGGTCATTTTTGATGCCCTACAAGGGGCATGCCTCAGACAGCTATTATTGGAAACCACTCAGGAGGGAGCAATCTTAGACCTGGTACTCTCAAATGGGGATGGAGAAAGAATCTCAGATTTAGAAGTGGGTAGCCATCTAGGAACAAGCAACCACCCAACAGTGTGGTTCATGATAAACACAGCCATACAATCAAGCCACACAAAAGCAAGAGTATTGGAGTTTAGGAGGGCTGACTTTGAGAAAATGAGAGTGCCTCAGAAAAGCATTAGCAAACAGGCAAGAAGGAGGGGTGGAGGAACAATGGGGAATAATCAAAACAGCCATCACAGAGGCAACAAGCCTTTGTGTAAAGCAAATCAACAAAACACAACAAAGGAAAAAAATGCTATGATTCTCAAAAAGAGTGGCAGGGAAGGTTAAGGAGAAAAGGATAGCATTCAGGAAATATAATGAAACACAGAAGAGCAGGACAGAGAACTTTATCAGTTAAAGCAGAAAGAGGTAGGGAAGGCAGTCAGAATAAGAAGGCCCAAACTGAGGAAAGGATAGCCAACTCTGTTAAGAAGGGGGATAAGACCTTTTATAGGTACATTAGGGAGTGATGAAAGACTAAAGGAGGGATACTGAGGCTTAATAAAGGGGATGGAATGTGGGCAGAGTGTGACAGTGAAAAAGCAGGGATACTGAATTAATATTTCTGCTCAGTATTCACAAAGGAAGAGGAGGGGGAGGTACCTAAACCAAACAAGAGAAACACTCTGAAGATGGGGGTCAATATCAGTCCATTTACAGAAGAAATGATTCTGAAAGAACTAATAAAATTGAAGGTGGACAAAGCAATGGGGCCTGTTGAGATTCACCCAAGAATTCTAAAAGAACTAAGGATAGACCTAGTGACACCGCTGACTACTCTCTTTAACAAATCATGGGAGGATGGAGTGGTACCTGAGGACTGGAAGAGGGAAGATGTGATTCCTCTTCACAAAAGTGGGAGCAGGACAGAGGCAAGAATCTACAGACCAGTTAGTTTGACCTCAGTGGTAGGGAAAATGATGGAATCACTTCTGAAGGAAAGAATTGTTGAGTACCTAGATGCCAGTGGGGCACAGGACCCAAGGCAGCATGGATTTACAATGGGAAGGTTGTGTCAGATGAATCTAATAGATTTCTTTGACTGGGTTACCAAAGTAGTAGACCAGGGATGGGCTGTGGACATGGCCTACCTAGATTTTAGCAAGGCATTTGATACAGTCCCACACAAAAGATTAATACACAAGTTAGCCAGCCTTGGAGTGGGTCCCAAGGTGGTAGCCTGGATAAAAATTGGCTAGACAACAGGATGCAAGGGTAATAGTAAACTGAGTCCACAGTGAAGAAAAGGAGGGTTACTAGTGGGTACCGCAGGGTTCAGTACTGGGACCGGTCCTTTTTAATGTCTTTATAAGTGACATTGCAGAGGAACTGGAAGGAAAAGTATGTCTCTTTGCAGACAACACAAAGATCTGCAACAGGTTTGATACACAAGATGGAGTGGAAAGGATGAGAAGGGACTTGGCAAGGTTGGAGGAATGGTCAAATGTATGGCAGCTCAGATTCAATGCAAAGAAGTGCAAAGTAATGCACCTGGGAAACAAAAACCAAGGGGAAGAGTACACAATGGGGGGTGAGATACTGACAACAGTAAAAATGGAAAGGGACCTGGGGGTAATTATATCAGATGACCTAAAGGTGGGCCAGCAATGTGAGAAGGCAGTAAGGAAGGCTGGGGGGGGGATACTGGGATGCATAGGAGAGGCATCAATAGTAGAAAACAGGAAGTTGTTATCCCTCTGTAGAGACAGTTGGTGAGACCCCATCTGGAGTACTGTGTGCAGTTCTGGAGACCCCATCTCCGCAAAGACATAGACAGAGTGGAGGCTGTCCAGAGGAGGGCAACCAAAATGGTGCAGGGTCTGCACCAGAAGACATAAGAAGAAAGACTAAAGAAGCTTAATATGTATACTCTTGAGGAAAGAAGGGAGAGAGGACATGATAGAAACTTTCAAGTACCTCAAGGGAATCAACAAAGTCCAAGAGGGTAGCATCTTTCAGAAAAAGAGATGTGCAAGAACAAGGGGCACAATTTAAAGATAGAGGGGGGACAGCTCAGATGTAATGTGAGGAAGTATTTTTTCATGGAGAGGGTTGTGGATGCATGGAACAGCCTCCCTGAGGAGGTCGTGGAGTCAAGAACAGTGGGGGAATTCAAGAATGCATGGGACAGACATAAGGCAGTCCTAGTGGGGGTAGGAGGAAGTAAGCTGTTGGTTAACTAGGACCTGCAGCTTATCTGTTAAGTAGTAAAATGGGCATACTTGGTGGGCCAAGCGGTCCTTATCTGCCGTCACATTCTGTTTCAATGTTTCTAAATGCATGAACTTACGAGAGCGCATGGAAACTGCGCAATGGTCACTCGTAACACAGTCATTTTATGGATTTTTCTCACCAAATTTTTAACATAGCCATTTTAACACCTCTGCTCGTGAACAGTGTCACTGTGATTTTCTTAATCTGTCCTGAACATTGATTTTGCACACCTTCTGTGCCATTGTGCGCTACATGCACAGAAACACATTTGGGGCCAGATGTGAAAAATGACAGCTGTACTGCTTCATAAGGAGGTGTGGTAAAATGGCAGTATTGAAAATCTGGAGTGAAAATATTGAAAATTCGCAAACTTACGAGCGAGCATAGGAACAGCGCAAAGCATGCTCATAAAACAGTCATTTTTGGGAATTTTTTCATCAAATTTTCAACATAGGGTTTTTGGGGGCCAACCTCATGAACTGTGACACTGTCATTTCATAAATTGGTCCCGAAAGGTGGTTTTGTGCAGTGACCGTGAAATCACCTTCCGGGGTAGATTAACAAAATGACAGTGACAGAATTCATGAGGTAGGTTCCCAAACACCCATGTTGAAAATTTGGTGAAAAAATTCCCAAAAATGCCTGAGATATGCATCAAAGTTGAAAAAATAAACTATTTATTCCATTATACAGCTTACCGGCATTTCCTCAGTTCGTGGTCAGCTTTGAAGAGTGCAGACGTGTTCCCGATCCACCGAAGATCATCACGCTGGACTCCAGAGCTAAATATGGAGGTGAGGTGTGGGGAGGAAGGGTACAGAGGGCGGGGGCAGGGGGGTCAGGACAGTCAGCGAGGGACCTTTTTTTTTTTGCAGGTTTATTTTTTCATAGACAATGCTGGACTTGTGCCATGCTGGGGTGGGCTCCAAGTGTGGCAGCTGGAAGGCTGTTTGGGGCAGTGGAGCCGATGTGGGATTAGGCATCCCTGTCGGCCATACAGACTGTTGCCATGCTGGGGTGGGCTCCCAGCGTGGCACCCGGTAGTCTTTTGGGGGGGAACAGTGGAGCTGATGGGGATTGGGCACCCCCATTGGCCTTATGGACCATTGCCAAGCTGGGGTGGGCTCCCAGCATTGCATCTGGAACTCTGTGGGGAGAGCAGCAGAGCCAACGGGAATTGGCACCCCCGTCGGCCATACAGTGTGTCGGGAGGTGGAGCGCATCAGCACGCAATATGCTAATCAGCACTATCTTATCACTGCTCACTGAAGTGGGTCTCTCCCTTTCAACTGTACGCCACTGCATTTTCAACTGCTGTCATAGACAGCTGCAGCATTCATTGGTGAACTGTGGCTGTGCCTGCAAAGACACTGATTGATCTGGAAGACAGGGTGCCACACCTACAAAACTCGGATGATGGCATTATGTTTCTTGCACATGCGTGCAAGCAAACATAATAATAGAGCATAGTCTGCTATTTATCTGATGAAGGTCTCTGTGTAGCCTGAAAGCTTGTATTCTGCAAATCTCTTGTTGGTCCAATGAAAGGTATCAAATCACCACTTTGTTCATCTTTTTGTACAAGGACCAGTACAGCATACAAAGAATTCTCTGCTGTTCTTAAATGTGTATCTTTATAAAATTTAGATTTTCTTGTCAGTTTTCTCCCTTTTTCTTCTGGCCTGAAAGGATCAAACAAATGTATTCTAATATAAACAGAGCATGAATCCCAGTTCAGTTTTTTCAATCATGTATTAGACACTGAATAAACAGACAAACAACATCATAGTAGTTTATTCAATCATGAGTGAATTCAGTTAATTGCAGTTTACAAAAAAAAAAACAGATGTTACAGTTGCACCAATTGATTATAATTCCAGAAGGTTAACTCATCCCTGTTTTGTAATTTCATTTGAAATAACTAGTCTTTCCTATTAGATGCTCCCTGGTATTCATGTCTGACCTCAGTAAAATAATGTAACATTTAGGAGAAAATATACAGCCTAGCAATCCAGCACTAGAGGACAAGATGGCAAATATCTCCACGGCAACCATGTATTTCCCTGTGTGCTCAGGTATGCTGGGATAAAGGAGAGCCAGACACTGGCAAAAATGAGCATACTAAAGGTGATGAATTTGGCCTCATTAAAGCTATCAGGTAATGCCCTGGCTAAGAATGCCACTACAAAACTCACACTGGTCAGAAACCCCAGGTATCCCAGCATGCAATAAAATGGTACAATTGAGCCCTCATTACATTGGATAATGATCTTCTCATTTACAGATGTCATGTTAAACTCTTGGTAGGGTGGGGAGATAACAAGCCAGGCTATGCACAGGATAATCTGAATTAATGTGCAGAAAAGGACTATAGAGTTTGGTACATTGGATCCAACCCACTTTCTTAACTTGCTGTTGGGTTTAGTTGCATTGAAAGCAATGACCACAATGATGGTTTTAGCCAATATACAAGAAATACAAAGTGTAAAAATGATGCCAAATGTTGCTTGACGTAGCATGCAGGTCACATGCCGGGGATAGCCGATGAATATCAAGGAACACAGGAAGCACAGAATTAGAGCAAACAGAAGCAGATAGCTGAGTTCTCGATTGTTGGCTTTGACTATTGGGGTGTTGCTGTATTTAATAAATACACACAGGACAGAAATGGAGATTAAGGAGCTGAATGTTGCAACTGCAGCCAATGTTGCCCCCAAGGGTTCTTCATAGGAAAGGAACTCAGTTACTTTTGGGATGCACTCATCTTGGTTCTCATTGGACCACTGATTCTGTGGACACTTCAAACACTCTGCAGCACCTAAAAGAAAGACAGAATTTCAAACTTGTAGCTTAAGATACTACTTAATTAGAATATGTCTGTCAAGTTGTGATGCACTCTACATGACAACAGTTATACGTAAGGGCATAGATAAATAAACTTGTTATGGAATGGATGGAGGAATGGATGAAGACCAACTGTCCATCAAATCTATTCTCCACATCTCTGAGGAATTGTATTATGTGATGTTATCCATCTGCAGTTACTCATGTACAGCAGTTTTTATTAAAGCCACCCAGCTGAAATTGATTCAGTTGCTTCCTGTACCTCCAACTCCTTGAGGAAGCAATGATTCACTGACATGGTTACAACTCTCCCCCTCCCCTGTTCAGTTTGTGTTGTCTTGAGCTCTTTCCTCTCTCACAAAACAACAGCATATCTGAGTCTACAGTTTTAGTACACTTAATTTTTTTTGCACACCTGAATCATACCCCAAATCAACCTATTCATCAGAGGGCACACCAACTTGCTGTAGACGTAGCCCAGTGATGTGGGCACAACATTAGCTGGGTTAATTCAGCAATGGTATATCCATCAGTTGAGCTCTATAGTCATATATTTTGCACTTTATACCTTGTTGAAATAAAAATTAATATGCACTATAGTTCCTGGTAATTGTGCTTTTTCACCCATGCAGCCCTGAGTGCTGTCCTCTTCTGTACCTGAGTTGTTTGTTCTGAGGACTAGCATTGGTGTTCAGTGAGCACTCCTTTGTTGCAGAACTACTGCAGACACTGTTCAGACACCAACACATCCATATCCCCAATAGTCCTTATGTCTCTCTCTCTCTCTCTCTCTCTCTCTCCCATGCTTCCTTTCCCTATTTTTAAGTGTTCTTTTTGTAGTGGAGAGGGGAGGGGCAGAAGTAATCAGTAAGCCACAGTTAAATGGGCATTGTGAGACATCAATACTTGCTCCAGTTGTGTTGTGAGGCACAAAGCCCAACAGAGTTTCTTCAACCATCTTGGAGCACATTGATTCACCACAATCCCAACCATGAAGGGGATTACTGTGCTTGTAAAATGTTCTTTCTCTGACAAAAAAGCAGAAAACATTTTAAAAATAGTTTCAACAGCAAGTTGACCTTTGATGATGCTTCTATGATATGAATGCCTTGTACAGTATGTAATCCTCCTCTCTATTTCTATTCTCTCTCCACTCCTTTTTCAATTTTCCATACCTTTCATGTAGTATGTAGGAGGAGGAGTCATCAATAAGCCACACCTGGGTGGAAATTGTGAGGCATCAATACATGCCCCAGATGTGTTGTAAGTATGAGGCCACATTAAGTGCCTACAACCACCCCAGATTAATTTCATTTCACATAAGGCCAACCCTGAAGCAGATCTTTGGGTTTATGAACTGTTCCGCCTCTGAAAATTTGAGAAAAAAAGCAGAAACATTTTCAAAATGAGTTTCAAAAGTGAATTGAAATATGATCATCTTGCTATGATAGGAACAAAAAAGCTTCAAAACAGAATTAAACACAACTATAAAATGTAGACCATATAAAATGCATGTACGTGTTGCATTATAGTGTTGAAGTAGGGCCTATACCTAGGATTGAGTAGTCACTTTAATATTGGACTTCATTTGTCAGCCAATTATAACTTTTCTGTCTTTAAACATGGAGATCTGAAAATGACATGCAGATGTTGTGTAGCATGATCTCATAGCCTGCCAGATGTGGTACATTTGGTCTAGCCATGATAGAGTTACTGGGTGTTAGAACCAACAAAAATATGGTTCTTAAATGTATATTTACACTAACTAATGTGCACCTTTGCGAGTGGTGCACAGCCAGGAGTGTAAAAGCTTATGGAGTGTTATAAGTCACTTCATTGCAGCACACACGATCTGTGTTTTGGTTAGGAGCTGTTGCAGTTAAGGCATTTTTTGCTAGTGTGTAAACATGCTTCTCCCTCTGCACTGGAGCAGCCCTGTGGCAATCTGTGCCAAGTCCAAATGAATTCAACACAAAATAAAAATAATGCTCCTTTTATGCCACTTAACAGCTGCTCCCCAAAATAGCCTTCTACATACTTGGTTTTCTCTCCTCCCTTGATTTATTTCTATTGCATGGTAAATCACTGTATTCCTGACTTTTCCACCAGTCTCAGCCAGCAAAGCTTGTTTGATGCATAGAGGATCCTCCCCAAGCAAACTTACTACTTACTGTGACTTTTTGTCAGAGAAGAAGCTATTTTGTTTACAGGATACTCCTCTTTCTCTCTATGATAACATTTTGTCAGAGAAGCTGTTTTTTTCTGCTCAACTTGGGCCCTCCTGACACCCAGAAATGTTGAGTGCAACACTCGAAGTGCTAGGTGCAATGCAGCCTAGAGCTGCACCGATGTACTGGGTGGCAGTGTAAATGTATGGTGGGATCACAGCAGGAGAAGTGGTGTTGGAGCAGAGGAGACTGCAATGTTACTCTTTAGGTAGCATAAACATGCCTTAAGATTCTTCATTTGCTCCCCTCTGTGTAAAAACTGCCTGAGATGTAAAGCCTGAAACATTCTACTTCATTCGATCATCTCCAAAATATGGTGCATTTTGTGTTGTTTTATTAAAAATGTTGTTAGTTTTAAAAACATACAGTACCACTTTCACTGCACATTGTGTGCTTTTCATATGTAATAATTAAGACAAAGGTATCGTTATTTTAAAATACTGTATAACACCTTAAATTCATGCTCCTTATATTTAGCGCTCCAAGCACACCAGAGATATTCACTTCATCTTATTTTCACTGGTGGAACACTAGTGCTGCTATTGAATAGTGCTCCACCTAATATTCAGTTTTTTATTTTCACACTAATATGAAACCAGCGCATATAGTGAAAATAAAAACAGTGAATATTAGCTCTTATACAGTGGATTGGCTGCAACTTGTTTTCCATAGAGGTCCTCTCCAGCCTCCCAACCCCAACACCCACCCATCTCCAACACATAACCAATCTTGACATTGTTGTGTTCTCACCAGCAGCTTCTTCTCTTTTCACCCATTGATGGATCATATACTAGATGTAGGAGCCATGGTCAGTGATCAAGGGGCTACAAGGTGCAGGGCCTCATCCTGCCATGACCAAGCTGTTTTTCTTCTCTTTTTTCTCCCTTCCCTTGCTCCTTCCCCTCTCCCCAGGTGTAGGAGTAGCCTATGTTGGCCATGTGCATGCACAGTGTGCCTCCTGTTATTGCAGCAAGTTCGCTGACCCAACACAGAGGTCACGGTGCTTGCAGAGTCCACAATACAGGAGTTTGTCCTTGTCTAGCCTGACTTGGCCTGCTCCCAATGCAAGGCTCTAAGACCCCTCCAGAACTCAGGTTTTCTGCATGGCAGTATAATAACTGGCGACCCCCTTTATCACATTGATTATCAGTGTGATAAAACATTGTACTAACAGGATATGACATCACACCCAATTATTACAGTGTTTGGAGCACTGTCGGGAAACTTAATTTCTATGATAATGTCCCTGCACCAGTTATTATAAAAAATGAAACATAAATGACTGTGTGCTTATGAAGCTTTTTTTAGACACCCTCCATGTGTGACGTTGACATAAATCTCTCGCGCTTCACTCTTGAGGTTATTGGGTCACCACACACCACAGATGTGTAAAAAACTTCATAACACACAGTCCCCTATGCATTATTCTCTATTAGATGCACTTCCACTGGGCTATCAGCTTAGGCCATAAGATTTGTTATGGCATTTTCATCAGGTGTTTTTGCACACCACTTTATAATCCAACATAAATTATACAGTAGAATGAAAAATGTAGTCGCATGTGTAGACTGCAACCGCTACAAAAGTAATTGTGCTTGTTCAAAGTGTGATAACAGCTTCCCAGACACTTTTTTTGCTGGAAAAAAAAAAGAAAAACTGTGAAGAAAGTAAAAACATGAAACTTTCAAGTTCTTTAGAAAGTTGGGCAAACCTTGAACATTGCAAAGTTACAATTGTTTGAGAAGCAGTAGTTGTATCTGAAAACCATGAAGTGGAAAATATATTTATTTAGTTAGTTTTTATTTGCTAAGTAAGTATGCTACACCATGTTAATTCCTATTTTTCAGATATGATCTGGGAGGTCAAAAGGATAAGGCAGCACAATAGCATCAGTGAAAGCATATAGCAAATCATCAGTCGATATACATGATAAATAGTACTCCTGTATACTGCAATCACACATCTTTAACATGGTGCATGACCACTCAGATATGTAGTTGAACCCCTTTAAGATAACTGCAGTCACTCAGAAATGTAATTGTATTTGTTTAAAATACTAATTTTGCCCATAAACTCCTCTAGGTGGCAGTTGAATACATAGGACTCGATTCCAAGAACAGTTATGCCAAGCATAAATGCAGTATGCCGTCAGATAGTGCAAATCACAAGTTACACCAGCGATTTGTGACATGCATGATTCCAAAAGAACACTTACGCTGCAACCTTTAACTTCTGTGACAAATGCAAGTAATACTGCAGTTAAGCCAAATAATGCCTATGCCACTGTGTAATATGGCTTGCAACATGCACACCAGCACCATGAAACTGCTATTCAAGAACAGGTGGCATAATGATCCTTGCCAGAGGATGGTAATGTAAATTAGAACAAGGAACAGCTGTCCTAACCAGAGCACAAGCCAAAGAACCCCGCCCGTGAAGACAGACTGCAGCATACCCCCAACCAGTAGGCCCCGAATGTGGAACTAATGGGCAAACAGTAGAACACAAAAGCAAACATGCCCTAGGAAGCCCAGAACACAGTGAAATAGGTAGCAGCATGGCCAAACAGGCCAATAGTAAATGAAATACATACCTGGTGCAACGTGCAACATGTACCATAGCATGTAGCACAATAGCCAAACACAGACTGTGGGACAAGGCATCGCACTGTGGAACAGAGAATTGATGGGACATACAGAAGGGAGCAATGCTAAGTACTGTGGGACAGTCGAGAGGTAGGTACTGCTGATAGTATTGCGAGTTGTGACATGTGTACTGCTATGCCACTATTGTGAGTTACACCATGTCTTGCAGGCGTAACTTGCGACATATGTAATTTTGCATTTTATGTCATCTCTGGTGATTCTTTTGGAATATGGTGCAGCTTGCATGTTGTAGAGATTTTGGCATAACTTTACACAGTGGTGTACTGCTTGCTCTTGCTCATCGCTGTCTTGGAATTGGGGCCCAAAGCCTTTACTTCCAGCAGTGAAATAAAGTGTGATAACATTTTTCCATATGCCTTTTACTTAAAGACCTGGAACAAGTACAGTTGTGAAGTTAGCCCTGTATTACAAAATGGAACTTTGCAGTGCAGATTATCTTTGTGACTTGCAGTGAATTTATGAATAAATCCATGAACTGTAGTTAGCCAACTCTGCACACCTCTAGCCATGGATAGTCTTCCCATGCAGTTCAGACTAGTTCTGCTGTACTTTCTTCATTACTGTGGTTATTGGGTCTGAAAGTAAGTGTGTGTGTGTGTGTGTGTGTGTGTGTCTGTGGGTGCCTCTGGGTGCCTGCATGCATGTACATGGAAGCATATGTGTGTGTGTGTGTGTGTGTGTGTGTGTGTGTGTAAGGTGAGGTAGGAGGTAATGAAATGTGAAGCACTAGCTCTGAGATAGCTTTTTGGTAGAGGAAAGTAATGAAATGTGTGCTGTTGGCATTGAAAACCTTTATGGGGGGTTAACAGTTGACTAAATCTAGGATACTGGGCCCGATTCTAGAAGGGTGGTGCAAGTTGCCACCGAATGTAACTTGCGCCACCTTTAACTGTGACATTGTTCCTGTGCCCTATTCTAGAAGGTGCAGGGTCTTCACAGCAAAGTCCTGTGACTTGCGACATGTGGCAAGGTACACCGCACAGAGGGTGTACCTGGCAGCATGTCGCAACCTGCTGCCGCAGGTCGCAAGTGCACCCCCCACCTGTGCCCCGACCTATGGGTCACCTGCCACAAATGCGGCACTTCACCTGCCTTGATAGTCCAGTGCCCCCCAACTGTACGGTACTATAACAAAAAATTATCCAAGTTTCCCTTGTAGTCTAGTGCCCCCTCAAACTGTACAGTAACATAATAAAAATTATCCGCGTTCCCTGGTAGTCTAGTGCCCCTGAACTGTACAGTAATATAATAAAATATTATTCCATTTTCCTGGTAGTCTAGTGGCCCCACAAACTGTACATTAAGAAAATAAAGAAATATTCCCATTTCCTGGTAGTCTAGTGCCCCCCACCAAACTGTACATTAAGAAAATAAAGAATGATTCCCATTTCCCTGGTAGTCTAGTGGCCCCCCCAAACTGTACATTAAGAAAATAAAACATGATCCCCGTTACCCTGGTAGTCTAGTGGCCACCCACCCAGCCATACCAGCCCACCCAGCACTCCCCGACCCGTCTTCAGCTGGTGACTGGCACAGCCCACCTCTCACCTCCACAGCCAGCCGCCGACTGAGTGCAGTATTAGCACTACTGCACAGACACACTCAGAAATTCATTTCTTAGCACATCAGTGCAGTAGTGCTAATACTGCACTCTGTCGGCGGCTGGCCATGGAGGTGAGAGGTGGGCTGTGCCAGTCGCTGCTGGGGACGGGTGGGGGTGCTGTATTGGCACTGCTGGCACTGCTGGGTGGGGGTTGGGGGATCACTAGACTACAAGGGTAATGGGGATCATGTTTTATTTTCTTAATGTACAGCTCGGGGGGGCAACTAGACTACCAGGGAAATGGGAATCATTCTTTATTTTCTTAATGTACAGTTCAGGGGGCCAATAGACTACCAGGGAAACGGGAATGATTTGTTACTATATTACTGTACAGTTTCAGGGGGGCACTAGATTACCAGGGCTGGCTTATTGCCACATACACGGCAGGCAACTCATGGTTCAGGGCACGGGTGGGGGATGGCAAGGCCACCCTGTGGGGGCTTCTGCCAATGGCTGCTCTAGGGACTGGGGTATGGGTAGCCCAGTGGGGCACCACTGGGGTCTGCTGGGCATGGGGGAGGGAAACTGTGCACTGTCCGCTGGACAGCCGACGGGTCTACAGGACCCCCGGGCATCCATAAGTTATACCAGCTAAATTTTGGTATAACTTACATTGCCAGATCTCCTCTGGGGTTCTTGTAGAATCCTGATGTGGGCACTTTTTGGCTGCATTTTTAGAATGGGGCACAACTGCCATAAACCCCCTAATGCCATGTCACAGGGGGTTTATGTGGCATAACATCTGTTCAGTGCAAGAGGCCTGCGACATATCACAGGCCACTTTATAGAATCGCACATGTCACAACTGCTGGTATAAGTTGCTACATGTGCAATTCTGCTTGGTGAACTCCTGTTTCACCAGACGTAACCCTTCTAGAATCTAGCCTACTGCCTCTAACAAAGTATATGGGCATAGGAGCTAATTACATTTGGGATTCTGCTCCTGAAATGCAAGTGTTAGGGGGTAGGAATTGTGCGTATTGAAATATTGGACACTGGTTTTGAAACTCTGTGTGTACTGGGTGAGGGGGAAAGGTGTGATGAATGGATATTAGGGATGATGGGTACAATTATGAAATTATGGAAATAAAAACATAATTAACCTAAAGTGCTTGTTTTCTGTTTTTCTACCCTCTGTTGGATGCAAGCGATTGTAGGAGGTTAGCAGAGAGAGGTTTTACAATTAATGTTGAAATCATTCTTCATTTGGCTCTCACTTGGTGGAATATTAAGCAGGAGTAGAACTTGCAGTGACTCAGAGGCTTGAATCAGGTCATTATCTATCCCATCTATTTATGTACTATGTAGAACAACACACTGGAGATTCAGTTGTATTTTAAATTATACAGCATGGGTTTATTAGAAGAACAAAAATGAAAAGATTTACTGGATAACTGAGAATGTGCATGAGACATTAGTTTGTCTAGCCAGATCCACACTTGTTTTCATTTACTGCAAAGACTTCAAATCAAAAATGAAGGGTCAACACCTTAAAATCAATTTTATGTGATTTTTTTACCCACTCACCTATTAGAAAACACCAAAATTTTGAGGCAACACCACTTTGTCAAGAGTACCCATGCTATCAACAGCATCCAGTAACCTACTGTATATTGAAAAAGCATTTGTCAATGCCAAATGTTGTCTCGCTGGCATTGGCAGTGGTAGTGCAGGAGTTAGAAACGCATAATAGGAATGGCAGTGAAGTATTGAATTGACTCCGACCCTATTCCCGCCCTGCAGAGATCGACAGGCATTGGGGTGTGCCTTTGGGTCGCCAACTATAATGCTCATGCCATTTTACCTCACCCTACCCTGTAGACACTGACAAGTGTCGTGGTATGCTTTGGGGTCTTTGGGCATTATACTTACCCCATTCCATAAGGAAATACACTGAGGTGAGTGCAGTATAGGAAAATAGGGTGAACTTTGTGGCCAAACACTGCAAGGCACACCACGATGCCTGTCACTGGCTGCAGGGTAGGGGTGGGGTGGAATGGTGTGAGCATTACAGCTGATGATCCCAAGTCACACCCTGATGCCTGTCAGTCTCTACAGGGTGGGGTGCTACAATTGGAAACCCTAACACCGTAGGCGTGTATTGGTATTTTCACTCCAAATTTTCAACATGGGCTTTTTGTGAGCCCACCTCATGAAGAGCGGCACTATCAGTTTGCTAGCTGAAAGGTGGTTTTGCACAGTGGCTATGCCATTTGGCAACACAGGGACAAAAACACATTTTAGGCAGTATGTGGAAAATGACAATTGTATTGTTCATGAGGAGATGTAAAAAAATGGCAACGTTGAAAATCTGGAATGAAAATAGAAAAAATTGGTGAAGTCATGAGCATGCATAGAAAGTGCGCAATGTAAGTCTGTAACCCAATTATTTTTGGGATTTTTTTAACCACATTTTTAACATAGGCATTTTGGGACCTCCCCTCATGAACAGTGGCACTGTGATTTTGTTAATTTGTCCCAAACGTTGATTTCCCACAGCGACCATGCTACTGTGCACCACAGGTGCGAAAACACATTTAGAGCAGGATGTGAAAAATGACAGCTGTACCATTCATAGGAGGTGTGACAAAATGCCAGTGCTGAAAATCTGCCATGAAAATATTGCAGATTTGCGAAGTTACAAGGGTGCGTGGAAACTGCGCAACGCACACTTGTAACACAGTCATTTTATGGAATTTCGTCACCAGATTTTCAACATAGGCATTTTAGGACCTCTGCTCATGAACAGTGTCACCATCATTTCCTCAAACTGTCCTGAAAACTGATTACACACAGTGACCGTGCTATTCTGCGCTGGACGTGTGAAAATACGTTTCAGCCAGGATATGTAAAATGACAGCTGTACTGTAGACTTTAATTATACAGTTATTAAACCAATCACTGAAGATGAAACTATGAAAGAATTATTAAAATTAAAAATCACTTCCTCAGCAGGACCCGATGGGATACATCCGTTCTTCCTCAAAGAAACTTCCTCTTGTTTATCTGGCCCTCTGAGTAAACTATTCAATCTATCTCTTGAGGAAGGAGAAAGCATATTAGATTGGAAAGAAGCAGTAGTTATCCCAATATATAAAAATGGAAACAAATCTGAAGTTTCTAATTATCGGCCTATAAGTCTGACCTCAGTTATAGGGGAAAATCTTTGAAAGATTAATATTATACAGAATGGAAGAACACATTAATTACTATAACTTACATGATTCAACACAGCATGGCTTTAGAAAGGGAAGATCATGTCTAACTAATCAACTGAACTTCTTTGAAAATGTGAGTGCTGCTCTTGATAAAGGACTTCCAGTGGATGTTGTGTTCTTGGACTTAGCCAAGGCTTTCAATAAAGTATCCCATAGAATTATTTTGGAACATTTGGTAAAGCAAAAGTTCCCATATATCCTAATCAAGTGGATTAACTCATGGTTATACTGCCGTAAACAATGAACATCTGTTAAGGGTGCATTATCCTCTTACGTAGAAGTTACTTGCGGGGTTCCACAGGGTTCTGTCCTGGGCCCTGTTCTTTTTAATATCCTGATAACATCAATGCAGCCAACTGATAGCATGTGGATATCTAAATATGCAGATGATTGTAAAATTGGAACTATTGTTAATACACAGGAAGCAACATAAATCCTTCAAAAAGAACTAGAGGCATTAGAAACCTAGGCAATAGAAAATAAAATGAAATTTATAGTACCCTATCTAGGGTCAGTGTACAGAGGGTAACAAAGAAAGGGGCAATAGGAAGCACAGGAAAGGATAAAGAAGGAACAGTAGGAAATCTGTAACTACGAACATATGAAGAAGCCAGCAGAAAATGGCCATCTGGTCTATCAAGTCTGCTCGTCTTCCAAGGAGTACATGTTCAGTGCCCTCAACCTCTCCTCTGAACTCCATACTCTGGATGCGGCCTTACCAGTGACCTGTACAAATGCAGTATATCCTCCTCTCTCCTACTACTGATCCCCCTAGATATGCATATATACAAATATACAGTCAGGGAGCAAAAGGGTAACTGATATAAGAAGGATTTAGCTGAACCCTATCTGGGGTAAGGACACAAGCCAGGAGTAGGATATCAGAAACGGGAATGTTAATGAGTGGTGCAGTGCAGCATTTGTGGAGCAGCAGTCTTTCAGGAGATATTTTGGGGACTGAGATGCTGCCCAACCTGCATGCACCCACCTCTCTGGATTGAGGGAGGAGGTCACCAGACTATAGGCTGAATTGGCTAGGATCTGGGGGAACCTCTTCCCACACCCAGGACTTCCTAGCCTACCACCCTTGCCTCAGAGGGTGTCAAGAAAGAGGAACAGCTGGATTGTCATGGGCTCTGGGAGGGTGGGCAAAGTGGGTTGGGTACACAGTCCTCAGCCAGTGCCACTAAACAAACTCTTACACTGCTCTGGTAGAACAGGACTTCCAGAAGGAGGCACCCATGGTAGTTGCCAGTGAGGATGATGGGGCCCTCCACAAGGGAGGCCCCAAGGTGGTGGCAGCCCAATCAGTTAATCTTACAATCTTTACATCAATGTTAGCAAATAGGGTAAAGGAGGTAGTGGTGGCCCTCATCAACCCAGATCAAACAGGATTTATTAAGGATGGAACCTTCATAACAACATCTGGCACCTTAATCTGCTGCAGTCCCATAAAATTCTAACAATCCCCAACTTGGCATCTCAGTGATGCAGAAAAGCTTTTATCTGATCATCCAAGCCTTCCTCCTTCACACGCTGCTGGTGATGGGTTTTGGCCTCAATTTCTGACTTGGATCACTCACCCACACTTTCCCTAAGACATTGACATGGATAATGTCCTCTAGATTCCCTCTAGGTAGAAGCTCAAGAGGAGGGTGCCCCCTTTCTCACCTTCTATTTGCTCTGTGTATAGAGCCATTTGCAGCAGTCATCCTATAATAAACAAAAATCTTGCCCCCACATAAAGAATGAGCCTCCCCACCTTGGCACAACTAATCACCTCCTTACCCTGTTGTGCAATAGTCATCCCCACCAGACACACCCACTAGCACTTACTCCTCCTCCCTCATGGCACCCAAAAAAAACCTCCTGCCCCACACCCATGCTAAAGAATGCCCTCCATACCCTGGCCCAACCCAGTCCCTCCTGACCCTGTTGTACGATATATCACCCCTCACTTAACACACAGGTCCCTTGGTGGAGCAGCTTTGTCTTCAATCAAGTAGGAGACAAAGGAGCAGGAATTTATGAATGAATAATGATGTTTCCAAACAGCAGTACCTGACTGACTGACAAGCAGCCAGTCAGGTGTTACTATTAGGGAGACATCATCCTTCATTCATAAAAACCTACCTGGTACAGTACCTGCTCCTCAGACTCCTACTAGATTGAAGACAAGTGCAAGCTGCTCATCTGAGAGAGTCACTTCTAAGTGGTAAGGTATTTGGGGAGGGGAGGAGGGAAGTGGTGGCTAGTGGGTGTAATGGATGGGGGATGATTTATTGCACAACAGGGTCATGCAGGAGTGGGTTGTGCCTTTGGTAGGGGAGGCTCATTCTTTAGCATGGGTAGGGAAGGCATGGTGGGACTTTTTTATTATGGGACAGTTGGTCTGGACTCGGATCCTGATTTTATGCTATAGATTATGGTATTTATTATTTGAGTGGCATGGGGGAGGATGGCAGTGGGGCTAGTGGGTGTATTGGGTGGGGAGTGATTTATTGCACAACAGAGACAGGAATGCCTGGGTTGTGCCAGGGTGGGGGGAGGCTCATTATTTAGTGCTGGTGGGGTGGTGGGATTTTTTTGATATAAGAAAGATAATTTATAATTTTATTTTATTCATTTATTTATTGAGATCTTGGATTCCAACAACTTTGAGCCAAAAGCTCTTTTACAAAGGTTCCACATCTGAGCAAAGCAGCTAACATACAATAATGACACGATGGGACAAAAAATGGCAGGATACATAGAAAGCTAAAAGTAGTACAGTCAGTTTGAGAGTGACACTTCAATTATAGAATTTAGTACATGTAACTAAGCTATGAGCAGCCAGGGGCTTTGTTGGGATTAGGGAGGGTGGGGAGAGAAGTATGGGGCATGGAGGAGGGTGAAACGAGTAGGGGATAAGGTGTTGGTGAGGGTGGTGGGGAGAGGGCAAGGCCAAGGGCAAGCAGAGTTTAAGTGCTGAAAGTTACTAGTGACTAGTGGGAGGTTGTACTATGGAGTGCAGTCACAGCCACCAAGAACTGCGAGGTGTTGGCGATACTTACGTTTAAATGGACCAATCCTTGGTTTGACAAGGATGTCCCAGGGGAGACCATTAAGCTAGTCAGGGGCATGGTATGGAAAGGTCCTTTGTCCCTGGGATGTATGGTGGAATGGGACCTGGTATGACTGCCTGGACTTGCCCCGAGTCCTGTGGGGATTGGACGTTGAGGTGAGAAGGTGCTGGAGGGCTGGGGGTTAGATCTAGGCAGGTGTTTTTGGCTAGTAGACAACTTTGGAATTTTACCCTGCCTTTAAGGTGCAGCCAGCAGGACTGAGCATATAGGTCACATGTATTCATAAGTTGGTGCACACCTGTGACTAGTCTGCAGGCTTAGTTTAGTGCAGTGGTAACCCTTTTAAGCGTGGTGTCTGATGTGGTGCTATAGATGACTAGACCATAGTCTGTGATGGAAATTATGCTGCTGTTGACAGCAATACAGAGTGACTCAGTTGTCAGGCAATGTTTGTAATGGTGCAGTAGGCCTATTCTATTAATGACTGCTTTGGTGACGTGGTCAGCATGGTGGGAAAGAAAGGAGCAGTCAAGTTAGCCCTAGGTATTTAAAGGTTTGAACTATTTCTAACCAGGTGTTGACACTATTATAGACCATTAGTTGATGTGATTTGAAGTTTATTGTGGGGGTTTGCAAACAACATGACCTTCATCTTTTTATAGTTCATGAGGAGTTCATACTCCATGAACCAGGCTTCAACTGCAGTAAAGTTACTCTGGAGTTGTTTCTCCAGAGTGACTGAGTCTGAACTACTGGCAAAGATAACTGCGTCATCTGCATAAAGAAGAATTTTGTCAGAACAGACAAGGGGACGTGGTTAAGGAAGAGGCTGAAATGCAACAGGCCCAAAATATATCCTTGTGGAACTCCTGAGTGTACCTCACAGCTGTCAGATAGGACTTCACTTAGTTTGACCTGTTGAGTCCTGCTCTCTAGATAGCTATTGAACTACCCCACAGACTCATCCAGGAGCCCAGCAGCAGCAAGTTGTTCAAGTAGTAATGAGTGATTGACAGTATCAAATGCTTTGGAAAGGTCAATGTATGCCACTCCCACCATGGTCCAGCGCATGGTGAATGAAACTGGTGAACTCCAGCAATGTTGTGGTGGTGCTGAGTGACTTACGCAAACCACGCTGTTGAGGGCATTGGATCTGGTACTTTTCCAAGTACTCAATCAGCTGGTCTGTGACAATGCATGCAAGTGCTTTGGAGGGGGGTAATATTGATATGGGGCAAAGATACTGTGCAGAGCTCTCTCTACTTTTATGGACCAGAGTTACCACAGCAGCTTTCCAATCCTGGGAGAACTGGGAAGTCTTAGTGAGAGGTTAAGTATTTTAATCAAGAGAGTAAGCATTTCATCCAGGGTGAGGGCAATGACTTTAAGATCAAGGGAGTCATAACTGGGGCTGGTTTTACTTAGTATTCGCTGAAGGTATCTTCTGGCTTCAGTTTTGGTGATGACTGTGAAATAGAAGGGGGGCATTGCTGGTGAACCACCTTTACAGGCTTTAACAGAGTTACCAGTATTCTCATAAATGTCGGGGGTAGGACACTACTAAGGTCTGTGAAAGCACTGTTAGGGGTGTCTGCTATTTCTTTCGGGTCCTGGGTGATTACTCCATTGAATAACCTCTAGTTATGGTTCGCAATCTTTTTTGGGGCTTCCCTGTCAGGTCTCTCAGGTGTCCCTAGAGCTTCCTGCCATTACCCCAGGATTTGGTGAGCTCATCCTTAAAATCGTGACTTTTCACCAGGCATATTTCATGGGTGCAGTCATTCCTGGCCCTTTTGTATAGCTGAAAGTCAGCCTGTTTGCCAGAGGCATGTGCATGGTGCCATAAGTTATCCCTGGTGGACACGAGGTTGAGGAGGGCCAGGGTGATCTATGCATTGCAAATGCCCTCAAGCCTGTGTTTTCTAATGGGGTGTGGATGTCACAGACAGCATTGAATGCACTGATAAAGGGATCAAGTGCACTGTCCACATCTTTGTACATATTGATCTGGGACCAGTCATGTCATCTGATGTGGGTTTTAAGGGGTTCTAGCTGCCCTTGTTTTAGAACTTGGCAAGTGGTGGTTCTGGCTGGGGTTTAGTGGCTTTATTAGACCAGTTTAGCAGAATGGGAGGAGTGATCACTTATAGAGTCAGGGAGGACAGAGAGGTTGGTGATTCTTTCAGGGTGGTTGGTAAGCACCCAGTCGAGCAGCGTGCTTGTGCCGGTGCAATAGTTATATCTGGTGGGGTTGTTTACCATCTCTGTAACATCAATGGAGGAGATGGTATCTTTGTATGGGGCTGCTTCATGGGATTGCCAGTTGACACTGAAGTCCCCTAACACCACTACTCTGCATTTTGCTGGCGGTTGCTTAAATAGTCGAGGACCTTGTTGAGGCCACTGGACTGTTCTCTGGGGGGGATATAGACTGAGATGATGGTGAGCACTTTGTTATGGGATCCCAGCAGTTCTTTGACTGCTTGGACCTGCATATTTTTTCTTGTGTCAATGTCAGGGAGTGCGCAGACATGGAGGGTGTCCCTCAGGTAGGTAGCACAACCGCCACCCTTTTTTGTGAGCCTGTCATGTCTAAATATGGTATTGCCATTTAGTGAAACTATTGCGTAAGGGGTCTTTGGCAACAGCCATGTCTCAACAATGGATAGCACATCTGGTCTATGCTGAGTGACCCAGACTTGGAGGGCATCAAATTTGGCCATAAGACTGCAGATATTAAATGATGCCAGGGTGAGTGTGCCTTGCATAGTGCCGTTAGCTGATGATTGGCTTTGGGGCCAGCATTAGGGTGAACGTTTCCTGACAGCAACAAAAGCATCAAGGTTATCCACAGTGCCTGCAGCTTTATTAGTTTGAGGCTTGTTAGGCATCTCCTTTTGCTGACTATTTCCAGCTGGTGCTTGCACTGCATTGTGGGTAGTTTGGGTGGGAGGTGTAGGGGAGGGATGCTATCAGCATTTTATCATAACAGCCACAATAGTGGGCACAGCTACACTAGTGGGCAGTTAGGAGGGAAGGAGATGTAGCTGTTAGTTCCTTGTGTATGGGGAGAATAATTTACTAGAGAGGGTTTCCAATTTTTGCTTCTGTGGTTCATTCCAAGGTCAGTAGAGGGTAGTGCTATTAGTAAGATGGTAAGCAGGGTTAAGGGACTAAAGGAGTGCTTCATTGTAAGGGAGCAATCGTTGTAGAGCGGCCAGGTTCGTGGGACTTGAGTTGGATATTTGCCTCGTAATTACTGTTGGGAACTGGGATAGTCCACTATCAGATTTCAGAGGTGGTGCTAGGGTGCAACCACTGGGAAAAGCATCATGGAGGGGCAAATGTTGGCTGATTTTTTCCACAATGGCCCTATAAGTAACGGATTACCATTGATCCTAATAGCCCATTTACACCTTTTCCCAGAATTTAAACATTAAACAACACTTCAAATTTCACATTTCAATTGCTTTGTCTACATGAAAGTGATCCCCCTCCAATAAGAAGAATATAACAGACAGGCTTCAACATGTGGTAGAACACATCCCTATCACACAACCCTAAGCACCTCCTCCCTCCAGTAGACCAATGAAAAATGACCAGCCCAGAGCAGTGTGCTTGCCAATCCCACACACAGAGCATTTAATAAATGATGGAGGAAGGCCAAAATACACAGCAGACAGAGAAGCAGAATAGTCTTAGATCAGAAAAGCCATAATATACACAGATTAATGTTCTTACTTTTTTAAGTCCCTTCACAAACACAAATCTAGTCCAATTTAGTAGCATAGTGGGGCAGGACAGCTTGCTGTAAAACATCTCCACAGACCCCAGAGGATATCCATTCATCTTGAACAGTAGTTGACAACTAGCCAGAAAATAGCTCAGATTAAATGCTCTAGGGACAGTAAGATTTATTTATTTATTTATTTAATAATTCAGGTTTACAACCTTTGAGTCAAAGACTCATTTACAAAGGCACCACGTCGCAGGGAGGGTAGACAACAATTGGTGGTGAAGTACAACAATGGAGAACATTACAGGTGAGGTACAATAAAAGACACACATAGCAATTCCAGTAATACAAAGGTGTACAAGGCTTCAATTAGTTACAGTTAGTCTAGTATACATATAGATAACAAGGTACCGCTGGGGGTTCTAGGTAGCGATACCGGGGGGGTTACTGGGGCAGAAGGCAGTCCGGGAAGGACGTTGTCTGTAAAGTGGGCAGGCAGGGCTCTTGGTATGGGCCAGTCAGGGGCATCTACAGCTCCTAGTGTCAGTGATGTGGTTTCGGAAGGTGATTTTGAAGGGGCTGATTTTCGGGATGTTTGTGATATGGGTGGGGAGGGAGTTGTACCAGAAGGGGCTCTGTAGTGGAATGATCTTTGGGCAAGAGAGGTCCTGACTCTTGGGACCTGGAAGGTGGCTTTGGTTGCACTTCAGGTGGTGACTGAGTGGAAGGCCAGTTTTGGGGATGCAGCAACCCCCGGGGGAGAGAGCCCAAGTAGTGATTTTTTGCCAGTATACAGGTGTGGTAGCACAGGCACTCATCAAAGGTGAGTAGATTCAAGGAGAAATAGAGCTAGCATGTGTGAGTTCTGCTGGGGGCACTGGTCAGGAGCCTGCAAGCCTTGTTGATCGAGGTCCAGACTTTGGTAGGGGTGGTGGGGTCAGCAGCCGCATAGATAGGGAGCCCGTAGGCCACAATGACACGATAGAGGAGGTGATAGCCAGCCAGAGGGCATTCTGAGGGAGGCTGTCTTTGTGGCGGTAGAGCAGTCCAATCTGGGTTTTACGGCAGTAGACGGAGAGTTAAGATGATAGTGGAAAGAGAGAGCTGAGTCTAAGGTGATGACCAGATATTTGTATGCAGTCACCTGTTCAAGGGGGTGAGGGGTGTTGGGGAGAATGCGAAGGGGTGCATTTCTGCAGTTACTCTGGCGGTGGGCAAATAGCATAGATTTTGTCTTCTTGAGATTCAGGACCAGACAATGGTCGAGGAACCATTTTTCAGCTTGGCTGAATGCGAGTTGAAGAGAGTTCTGGAGGGTGATGGCGTTGGTGTGGGAGGTGACGAGAACCACGTCGTCAGCATAAAGGAGTAATCTGCCTGAGCAGGAGCTAGGGAAGGAGTTTAGAAAGAGACTGAACAATGTGGGGCCCAGGATGGAACCCTGAGGGACACCTGAGCGAACAGGTAGGGCGGCTGATGGGGTATCGTTTATCTTGAGCCGTTGGGATCTGGCATGGAGGTAACTGGAGAACCAGGCAAGAGGGCTGGATGAGAAACCTAGTTGATGGAGGGAGTCCAGCAATAGGGGGTGACACATAGTGTCAAAGGCCTTAGATAGGTCAATAAACACTGCCCCGGTGATGTCCCCAGAGTCAAGTGCAGAGTGTATATGCTGTGAGAATTCTAGGAGGGCTGAAGTAGTGCTGTATCCAGGGTGGAAGCCATGCTGTTCTGGACGACGTATGCTGTATTTGGTTAGATATTCCATGAGTTGGGTAGATATTATTTTTTCCAGGGTTTTAGAAAGTGGGGGAGGATGGAGATCGGTCTGTAGTTATTTGGTAGTGTGCTATCTCCATTCTTATGAATTGGGGTAATTTCAGCTGATTTCCAGGCGCTCGGGAATTGACTGAGGCACAGAGACCGTTTAACAGGTGAGTGATAGTGGCTAGCATGACATCTAGGGTTAGACAGAGAATCCTGAGTCAAGTGTGTCACAACTGGGGTTATGGCTGGAGAGGCTTTTAGTAGGAGTGGTTTGACTTCATGGGGAGATATGGTATGGAGGAGAAATGGGGGGTGATTCAGGGTGGGTGGGGTTGAGGTAGGGATTGGGTCAAAAAAGTGGCCAGGAAGGACTGCGCTTAGGTCAGAGAAAGCTGCGTTGAGGCAGTCAGCAATATGTGGGGGGTCAGTGGTAATAGTGCCGTTAACAGATATCTGAGATGGGGGGAGCAAGATTTTCCATTGAGCTCCTTAATATTATCACAGAATGCACGTGCAGAGCCCCAGGAGGAGGCCAGAGTGGTTTGCTAGTATTTGGCCATGGCTTGCTTTATGGCCCAGGTGCTTGATTATGCGCAGCATTATAGGCCTGTCTGTCCACTGACCTGCCTGACTCAACCGCAACATACCATAGGTTGTCTCGCTGCCTCAGTTGTTGAATAAGGAAGGGTGATCAAGGCAGCATTATGTCTTTTGGAGTGGGTATTGGTAAAAGGGGCAAAGAGGTCACAGGCCTTGCAGAAGGCACTGGTGAGGTAGGCTAGTGCAGTGTCTATATCAGATGCAAGTGAGATTGGGGACCAGTCAAACTGGGCTAGGTACTGCTTCAGTTTACTGAGGCCTCCTGAGTGAAAGCAGCAGCGGGAGGTGACTTGGCACTTGGATTTTTGTGTGGGGGAAGACCAGAAACAGAGGATTGAGGAATGGTCAGTGAGGGAGTTAGCTAGGACATTAACAGACTTGATTTTGTGGGGGCGATTGGAAAGTATTATGTCAAGGATGGAGCTGGGGCCACTTGACTGGTTAAATCTGGTAGGAAGGGTGACAAATTGAGCTAAGTCAAGGGCAGTAAAGGAGTCCTTTATGTGTGCAGCAGTGGAGCCAAGTCAGTTGACACTGAGGTCACCTAGGATGAGCTGCTTAGCTTTGTGGGGTAGGGTGGAGAGATAGTCAGTAAGGGAGTGGATTGCAGGTCCCTGGGCCTGTTGGGTATGTATGTAGTTGTGAGATAGAGGGCCCCTGCCTGGGTCAGGGGAGATTTTTAAAGTGATGGCTTGGGCACCATGACCGAGCTTGGGGGCAGGAAGAGCATGGCTAAGGAGGGAGTCATGCATGTAGACTTCACATCTGCCACCACGCTTACCGACTCGATCCTCTCGGAACAGGGTGAAACCAGGGAGGGGGAGACAGCTGAGTCAGAGGTTGATGCAGAGAGCCAGGTCTCCACTATGGCAATGATATCGGGCCTGTGTTGTGTGGCCCAGCACTGGAGTGCAGCAGTTTTCTTTGGGAGACTACAGATGTTCATTGAGGCAATGGAGGCCACACCCAGCAGGGTGCGAGAGGGGTAGAGGACCCAGGACCAGGGTTGGGGTGGACATTCCTGGAGAGCAGAAGAGAAGGAGGAGTGGGCTGCAGTGGTTGGGGTTGTTATACTGGAGCTGCTGTAAGGGTCCAGTGGTGGAGGTGCAGGGGATGGTTAGGGGCTAAGGGTGGGTGTGGCTAGGATTGGCTGAGACCATCCTCTTCTGGGGGTGGGGGTGGGAGTCGGTGTTGGCGGTGGGTGCGGTGGGGTAATATGGTGGTCCAGTGTGAGAGGCGAGTTTGGGGTTGGAATGGGGGAGTGGGATACAGGGTGAGGGTAGATGTGGTTGGGTAGGGTGGGGGATGAGCGAGTAAGATGATCATAAGAAGATTAAGCATGGGAGCCAGTATGCCCATGATTGAGTGATGCCTGGTGTATAAGTGGGGTAGAGGTACTTGGTTAGTGTGGCTGCTGCTATGGTGCAAGGATAGCGTCACCGCCTCTGGTGCTAAAGGTACAGGGTTTGAAACCTCTCAGCATAGGGTGGTATGTGGACCTAGGAGAGAGGTGGAATTGGGCATGAGAGAGGCTGGAAAGGGCAGGTGGATGATGCTTGGGGGGGAATAAATAGTAACTCCTAGTGGCTGCACTAGGTACTGATGGAGGCTGGAGGGGTTGGAGAGGGGTGAGAGAGGACAGGGAGGTGAGTGGCTGGGAGAAGGAGGGAGGTGCATGGGGTACTGGGCAGAATATAGGGCAGAGGGATAGCTAGAGTGGCAAGAGTGCCTGGGGTACAGGAGATCAGGGAAGTATAGGAGGGGAAATGTGCGGAGCAGAGGGAGCTCCCTCTGGTGGTTACAGAATATAAGATGCAAATGGGACAGTAGGGAGATTAGAGACATACAGGAAGTCATGTGACAGGAAAAGGTGTATAAAATAATGTTCGAGCTTGGGTGGGAGAGTGGCTGGGGTGAGCTCCTGGAATGCACTGCTCCCATTGGCTGTTGCCAGAAATAAAAAAAAATACACTGCAGGCAGAGAAGCAGAAAAGTCTCAGATCAGGAAAGCCATGGCATACACAGATTAATGATCTTACTTTTTTTAAGCCCCTTCACAGACACAAATCAGTCCAATTTAGTAGCATGGTGGGGCAGGACAGCTTGCTGGAAAACATCTCCACAGACCCCAGAGGATATCCATTCTTCTTGAACAACAGTTGGCAACTAGCCAGAAAATGGCTCAGGTTTAAATACTCTAGGGACAGTAAGATTTAGCACCTGGAGTCCACTGCTCCCATTGGCTGTCAAAAAATACACAGCAGGCAGAGAAGGAGAAAGGTTAATGTTCTTACTTTTTTAAGTCCCTTCACAGATACAAATGCAGTCCAACTTAGTAGCAGGGAGTGGCCAACTAGCCAGAAAATAGCTCAGATTAAATACTCTAGGGATGGTAAGATTTAGCACCTGGAATGCACTACTCCTGTCGGCTGTCCCAAGAAATAAAAAAAAAAATACACAGCAGGCACAGAAGCAGAAATGTTGAGATATTGGATGTTGGATAATCCAACATCCTAAAATCCAGGATTTGTTTTAGGATATCTGATTTTAAAGACCAATGTCCTAAAATCCTAATATCCTAAAAGTCACCCACGATCCTGCCTGTTCATTTTTACAATGGAACATCTGAGCAACCTATTGTGTGCACTGCCATTTTCCTGATTTAGTCCCTTCAGGCAGTCCACACAGTCAAATATTTTTTGACAGCAATAGGACTCCGGATCTGTCATATTTGGTGCCATCTCTCACCCCTGTTGGTATAGGTTTAGGGGGGCCATGTTGTGGTTGCCAGCTTGGGCCATGACATTACTGTTCCACCTCTGCTGTTTTGGCTGTAATTCCCAGATTTCTGTCTGGGTATTGAGTTAGTCTCTTCCAAGTTGTGCTGAGCCTTACCAATATTTCAAAGTTCTGCCACTAGTCAATGCAAAGTAACAGTGATATTTTCTTTGTCTGTACCCAGGACTGCACTACAGTTGGGAGAGCTGTCCACTGTTAATCGAAGAGCCATCATTGGTTTGGGGTCTCAATTACAAATAATTTCATGCAGTTGTGTGCTGCCATCCTAATTTTCAAACGATATGCCAATTTTCTTCTCTTAATGGTGCCCTAAAGATGAGCTAACTTTTCGTGCAGCTGCATGGGTGGGGACGTCACCTGAAGTCCTCTCTGAGCATTTCTAACCTTAAAGAGCCACCAACATCTCTAGAAGAACTTTGAAAAACATCATTTCTCATTAGCTCTGTATTTCTTATCTCCATTATTTATTACTGAGGTCTGATGTATGAAAACAGAAGAGTTGTTCTCAAGTGTTCATCAGCTCCTATTGCTTCTTCTCCACCTGATGTCATAATACTGTGCTTGTGACATCACAATTATCCCCATAGCAACAGACTGTGATGTCACAACAGAGCATTATGATGTCAAGTAGGGAGTAAGCTATAGAGGTAGATGAGCTTAAAGGGATAAGAATCTTGTTTTTGTGGGAATTTCTTTAGTAATAAATAACGAAGAGAAATCTATAGACAATATGTGAAATAAAAGCTGAATTGTGTCCAGCTATTAAGTTTTCCAAAGTTTTTTCAAATGTGTCATATGCTCCTTAAGTTTGGGTTGAAAGTCAGTCACGAATGAAAATAAAATGTGTTTTTCTCATATACTTTCTTCCTAACATTTTTGTTTGTGTATGTCTGGGTTTTGGTGAGTTTTAACACTTACAACTTTTAAATCTGAATTTTTTTCATACAAAACTAATGAAAGGGCCTTTTCAAGGACACTATCTAACTAACCTTTGTTTTGCTATACAAGCACAATGACAATCCTAAAATAGGAGATTTTACAAAATGTTTACAATTTGTAATTTTAAAAATGCAGTACTGATTGTTTTAAAAATTGGCATGTACATAGCCTCTAGGACTTTGATGGTGCATACCAATTATCAAAACGCTAAGTCCTAAAACAAGACAGGTTATAAGCTATCAGGACTAGGAGCTCTGACACAAACACTTACTCAACCCTATTACCCTACTGTGCCAGTATAATGCACTGTATACATATATTTGTGTATATATTTGGGTCCTTCAAGCAAAATGCAGATTATCTGATATTTGATGGGAGGGATGGGACCCAGCTTCATCATGTAGCCAAAGAAAATACAAAACACTTGAAATAGTGGGAGAGACAGGAATATCCCACCCCATCCCCTTATGGTGTTGTCAGATATAACAAGCAGAGAAGCACACAGAACAGACATATTCTCAGTTTTGCCTGGAGGGCAACTCCTGCCCAGTTGGGGTAAAATACCCGAAATAAAAGTGCCAAAAGGTAGATTTTTCTTGGGAACAATTAATAAGGAACAAAAGCAATACTCCAGGCACTCTCCTCAAAGTGACATCACCCTTTTAAAGTTATCTCAGCTGGCATGCAATATCTCATTGACAGCTGGTTCCTCATCTATCCAATTTAGAATCTCAGCTGCTGGTGTACTTTCAGCATGCTTCAGTGATCATTCCATCAGCTTCTGTGTTTTGAAAATTTGTAGCAAAAAATTCCTTCTGAAATTAATCACAGTTTGTTTGTATAGGCATTTCATACTAGAAGACTTGTCCTCCATAAGATGGTACCTGTATCAACTTTGTTCCCTCAGTAGCTGATCCTTGGAAATCTTTGCCAGTGAATTTCTTAACGTCTGCAACAGACATGGACCAATGAGGACATGCATGGTCAATGGACTCCATTACCCCGGGTCTCTTAGAAATTATCAAATTGTTCTCACAAAGAGATGCTGTTTGGGCAAGATTAAAAACAAAAACAAAAACAGACCCCTTAATGACAGACAATATTACGAAAACATTGGAATCTTAGTACGTAACTCAGCAGTAGCAAAAACAAAAGTGGACTACTACCACAACTGCTGGGAGGATGCTTGTCAGGGCCTACAAACATATTTGAAATAAATTGTCAAGAACAAAATGATCAAATCAGGAACTCATTTGGAGACCTTGTCTCCTCTCTTCGAACATTGTGAATGCCTTTAACAACACTTCACCAACCTCAGCATTTCTGCCAAGCTCCACAACTTCTTGGTGTCATCCATAGTAGGATTCTCATCAAGCAGCCCAGAGCCTGACCACATGATCTGAGAAACTTTAACTACCAGCAAATCACTATAGCAGAGGTCCTCAAAGCACTAAAGGGCCTCAGCCCAAACAGCAGTGCTGGTGCTGACTCCCTTGACCTAAAGCTTCTATACCTTGTATCATATCATATTTGCACCACAAGTACCATGCTAGTAAACATCTCCCTTACCTCTGGTGAGATACCTACTGTCTGGAATGTGCTACAGTTGTGAATATCCACAAAGGAGGGGCTAAAAAGGATCTGAATCAATACAGACCAGTTTCAGTCCAACCCGCCCTCTCCAATGGCCTTGAAAAGTATGTTCACTTACAGCTGACAGAGCATCACAATCAGCACAATCTGCTGTCTCCCATGTAATCTTTCTTCAGGAAGGGGCATGCCACCATATCTGAAATGCTCAATGTCACCAATCATCTCCACATAGCAATGGATAATGGTCTTCTCACTGGGGCTATCTTTGTGGCTCTCTCCAAGGTATTCAACTTGATGGGCCATGTAGTACTCTTTCTCAAACTCAGGACTCTAGGTCTCAGCCAACCAACAATCAAATGGATTGAAAATTACCTAAGTAACTGTAACTAGCTAGTGTCCATACAAAGCATTTATTCAGACCTTGACGTCTTAAATTCTGGGGTTCTTAAGACTCAATCCTTGGCCCGTGGCAATCTGCTGTACTGCATTATTACTGGTGACCTCCCAAAGCACAGCAAGAAGTGTTATCCACATATGTATGGAGATGATGTAGTGCAGTGCGGAATGAGGAATTCCTCCTGTGAAGTTAGTGCAGAATGGCCATTATGCCAGCGGAATATTCACCAGAATTTTGCTGGTACTCCTGTGGAATTTTGCCTGCTGTGTTCTGTGAAATAATATTCCGTGGAACAGCATTTTTCCATGGGAAATCATTCCATAACCATTTCTGCAGAAAATATTGAAATCTGCAGAATAATATTCTGCAGAACAGCACTTTTTCTGTGTAAATTCATTCCATAGCTTTTTTTGCAGTGGAATTCCATCATTCTGTTTGTGATGAAATTCGGTAGAATTGCAATGAAATTTCAAAAATTCTGTGAAATTTCATTCCCCCAGAATTTGAAAATTCTGCACAGCACTAAGATGATGCCATTCTATTATATTGCAGTGCAATGACAATGTCTGAGGTTAATGCTCTACTCCAGTCTGATTTCAACAGTTTCCTCCTGGTCCATCATCAACCACCTGATCCTTAATGCAATCAAAACTAAGTCTAAGGTGTTTGTATTCTGGAACTTGCTAACTCAGTCAGCTGATCCACTTGCACCCTAACATTAGATGGCACAACATCTGAGAAAGTCAACATATCCAAATATCTAGGAATCTGGCTTGATGTATCTTTTACATATTGTAGGCATGTTGATCACATCTTCTCAGCTGGTGCCCAAGATCATCTTTCTCTACTGGTCTAAACGCTGCCTTAATGCTGATGTAAGGAAGCAGGTAGCCTCCCACTTCCTGTTCCCTTCCATTTACTTGGAGACATCATATTCCACTAAATAAAAAAAAAACACTCTGCTGCCACTGGAGTGCTTGTACAACAAGATGTGCAGGTTTGTCATCTCCTGTGACTGGTCTACCCATTACTGTCTGCTCTATGATGCTTAACTGGCCAGTCCCTCAAGCAGATGTGACTACCACTTGCTTTCTTTTTGTACAACTGTGCCAAGGAAACACCCTGAGAAACTCCTAGCCCTCATCACACAGTCAAGCAGTGCCTACTCGCTCTGTTCAACAGCAACACTTACCTTTTCAGTTCTCAGGATGACATGTGGCTTTGGTAGAAAGGCTTTCACATTTGCAACACCAGACACCTGGATCAAACTCCCTCTTTGGCTAAAGAATGCTTCTATTTGCATGTGTTCAAGTCCAGTGTTTTCAGCCACCTTCGAAATCCATGTATTTGTTTTTGTTCAGAATCCCCAAGTAACTGACCATGATCATGTAGCATAACAATGATCATGCTTTTTGTTTGCAGTGAACCCACTTTGTAATCTTGCTTTAGTTACTGTTTGGATGTACTTACCTTTAGAGTTTGTTTGTTTTTCTTACATATAGTTTAGCCTGTATGTAACTATTCTTGCTGCACTATATCAACCTTCTGATTACTGCTGTCCTCCCTGGGTCCCCATGAAATGAGATGCTGTGTCTTATTGGGTTATTCATAAAGAAGTGGTCAGTGCCCTCAAATTTATACTGTTCTAAAAAGTCAGCAAAGTAAACTTTCAATAGAAAATTATCATATTGAAAAACATATTTTACAGTTATTCCAGGGTTTCCATCTACCTTGGGCCTCATTGGATACTACTGACTTGTGTAAGCCCCGTGACTTGGCTTGGCACCTTCATTAGGCATCCAGTTCCCCTTTTGTCTGTGTCACTACCAACAACCCAGAAAATGCCTTCACTAAAGCCAATAGATTATCCAAATTATGCTTCTTCTCTACCAACCTCCATACTAAATTTAATTCCACTAATAAGTTCTGGAATGTCATCCACTGCCTCTTTGATCCCCTCACCTGTTCTACTACCCCAAATCTAATTTCAGGAAGTTACGTATCACTGACCCCATGACAGTAGCTTCAATGAATTTTCACTTTTTGTGTTGCTTCCATCCTCCCCACCTTGCTCTCTTCCCCTTCTAACTTCTCCTTCTTCTTAATGCCTTCCTTCATCTACTTTCTTCCTTTCTTCCCCTATCATGTTCTTTGACACCCTCTGTGCTTTATTGACTATAAATCCTTCCAAGGCTTGTAGTCGTAACATGTTGAACCCTATTGTAAACTGCTTGTCCTCTCTGCTCCAGCTATTGATGCCCCTGTTTCTACCCTGCTCAACTTTTCTTTTACTCTTGGTGTGGTTCCTCTGGTCTGAAAGCAGTTCAAGTTCTTCACTTCACACAGAGAAGGGGACTTGCCATCTCCCTTAGGTACAACCACCCCCCTCCTCTCTTTCTCTCTCTCTCTCTCTCTTTCTCTCCTTCATACCCTTTCTATGCTCCAGGAAGGATTTTTGTTCTCCCATCATCATTTCTAGAGCCCTATGGCTTCTTCTCCCTTTTCTAGCCTGTCTTTCTTACACACCACTTTACCATTCCATCCCTACTCAGAGTCACTGACTCCATCCTTAAGAGAATTGACTAGGGTCTTATCACCTCTGTCATCCTTATTGATCTTGCCATGGCATATAACTTTGTTGGCCACCATCTTCTGCTTGTCAGGTTAAGGCTTGCATGTCTCTGCTCCAGCAGTGAACTGGTTCTGCTACTATCTCTCTGCCAGTTACCAGTCCCTTCAGAAAGTTGACTTTTTTACCACCATCTGGACTGGCACCTCCCAAGGCTACATTCTTGACCCCATTCATTTCTCTCTCTTCCTTAATAACCTCACTTCTACTTGTTTCAATGACAGCATGCACATGTATGCCAAAGACACTGTCATCTACTTCACTGATCCCCTGCCTTAAAGGTTGAATCACTTTTGCAACTGGACTATGATAATGTCCAGCACTGGTTCATCTCAAACCAGCTTCTGGTGAATCCTAAATCAACTGTATTCATGTCCCTTCATTTGAAGCAGAAGCTAGCTAGGCTCTACTCCATCCTCTCCTTTTCTGCCCTTTATGGGTCTCCTAAAGGATTTCTTCTCTTACAGTATATCTTGGCACTTAGCTATATTGAAACCTTGATTTCTCCCAACACATTGATGCCATCCACATATAGTTAGGCCTCAAATATAGAATCCTATACTGTAACATGGACTGCAAGCCACCCATGTCCACTGTGAGGTTTTCTTAAAATGATCCTGCCAATGGCTTACTATTGGGGATGTGATCTACATTGGCTGTTCCTCAATCCACCCTTGCCAGGTTGGACCCACTCTTCCATTCCTTCTTCCACTTTTCCTTGAAATCTCCACACTTACACATCACAGTCTCCTCTACCAAAACATTCCACTCCCATTTGTTGTCTCTCAGCTTCTGTTTTATTGTGCCACCTTTCTGCCCAAATTCTGGTTCAGCTCTCTTCCTCCCCATCTTAGCTATAATTTATCTCCTCTCTCTCAGTTCCAAATACTCCCTTCACTCCTCTGGTTCTCCTATAGCTTCTGTAGCTGCCTAGTGGACAACATCTGGATAATCTACTTCTTTTTTCAACCCTCTGCTGCTTGGAACA